>OX465599.1:210880000-212130000 GCA_950022295.1 Bromus sterilis
CTTTCTATCATGCGAGCGCATGGAAAAGGTCGGGAGTGAAATCACTCTGCAGCAAGTCCCGGCCCGGCCGTTCTGCGCAGCGGGGTCTTACCTACATGCTAAGCTTGCGTGGCATCTGGGTGCAGTGTGGCGTAGCCCAGGCATAATTTTTTTTTGTAGAGGCATGGAGCCTGGTTAGCGATGCACCCACATGGTCACTCGCGGAGCTTGCAGCGTACCCAGGCGAGGAAAGAAAGCACCCACTCGGAAAGTCGTTGAGTGCGAGTAGATCATATTGTTGAATACTTGTTGAGTCTTTTGCGAGTAGTCACTCGAATGCTTTATTGTCTTCAGGGTGAGGGAGAACCCGAACTCTGAAAGTACGTTGTTTCTGCTGGTGCGAGTGATCACTCGAGCACATCTTTGCCTTCTGGGTGAGGGGGCACCCGACCTCGAATAAAGGTACTCCCGTTGGGAGTAAGAGATTTTAAAATCCGAAATTTTTGACATCAAGAAATAGGTAGCTTTTGGAATCTTTTGTTTTTTCCAATTGCTTTTATGTTGATCCGTCCTTCTTGAGATGTCACGCTGATATGTTGTTTGGTGACCTATGATGACGCTTGCTCTTTGATCCGTCGCGTCTTCTAGCTAGTCATAATGGTGATTTGGACGTCGTGTTTCCTGGTGCCTGTTGGATTTCCAAGGCTTTTATGGGAAACAGGGGAGATTTGACGTTTCCTATAAATAGTGCTAACCGTGTGAAGGCATCTTGTCTTGGAATTCGTAACGCCCGGCCCGTTCGGTATTTGATGTAATGATGGCGCCGCCTGGGCTTCTGCGTGTTTTCCCTGGTTTGCTCTTGGATTGTGTTATAAATACCTCCTGTGGTTGCCTGTTCTAGGCATCTATTCTTCGCAAATTTCTCTTCTGCTTCTTATTAATATGGCGCTCAAGTGCGGTGGTGGTGTGGTTGGGCGAGTTTGCGGCCGCCGTGGCCGTGGTGGCCGCACGCCTCGCTCTTCATGCGGTGGTCGTCATGGTGCTGTGTCGGCACCTTCTTCTTCTTCCATGGAAGAGGGTTTTTGGCGCTATGATTTTCTTTTGCGTGTTCTTAGCCGGACCGCTGCCTGGATTCCTCTTCCCTTCTCGTTTGCCTCCATTGCTTCTGAGCTTAAGTTTAGGGGTCTCTGGCTCTGTCTTCATGGATGCGCTCGGTCTTGTTCCTGGGTGGAGTTGGAGGTTGAAAATTCATCCTTGATTTTCCTTGGATCTGGCTAGAGAGCGTTTTCTCGTCGGTTGAATCTGCGTGATGGAGATAGCCTTTGCTGTCGTTTTGATGGCGAAGATAATCTCATTGTTCGTGCATTTGATGCTAGTGGCAATCGTTTGGATCCATACTGGGAGGAAACAAGCAGTGGTGATTCCGATGGATCGAGTGGTGGTTCACCTGCTTCTCGCGTGACTTCATCTTCGGTTGGTTCCTCGGCTGATGGTGCTTGCTCTTGTAGTTCTAAGGATGAGATGGACGTCAAGCCTGTCGACAATCGGCTGCGTCAGTAGGCGAGGCACCTTGTAGAACTGAAGGACGGCGACCTGCTTCTTCGCGGACTGAGTTGCTACTTTGTCTGTGGTAATGCTCGTCAAGTTGTGGTACGAAAGTGCCAATTATCTCAGCATGAGCATACATGTAAAAGTCATAATTCCTTGGGATAATTGTAACCCGTCTGGTAGTTGCTAGGGTCCTTCTGTAGCGATAACTGTCTTTTGACTCCTTTGTAATGAATAAACTGTCTCGACACCTTTGTAATGGAAGCTTTCTTTGACTCCTTTGTAATAAAATTGTCCTCCACTCCTGCCTTCGACTCCTTTGTCGTGGAATCTGTCTTCACCTCCTTTGTAATAAAATTGTCATTCGGGTGCGCGACAGCACTGCCGATGGGAGTAGCCCCTGAGGCTACGTTTGATTTTATAGAATCAAGCGTAGGCTGTGAGTTTTTGTCTACCTGTGCTTTCCTTTCTCGCGGCTCTTTTTGAGTTATTCCAAGTTTTTGATTGAGTGCTTGCGATCTGGTGAAGACTAGAGAACTCCGCGTTTTTTATATGATTCTCTTTGCGAAGAACTCTTGGTGAGTCGGAGGGGATCTTGTGTTCTGGCTTCCCGGTTCTTGCGGATGAGGTCGCGTTTCACCGAGGATAGCGTCTCTCAGGTGGGTTTTATGCTCGAGCCCCCGAGTGCTTTTAATTATAGTCGCATGTGCGAGGGTAGCGTCTCTCGGGGGGATTTTTATGCTCGAGCCCCCGAGTGCTTCTAAGTATGGTGGCATGAGCGAAGAGAGCGTCTCTCGGGGGGAGTTTTATGCTCGAGCCCCCGACTGCTTTTAATTATAGTCGCATGAGCGAAGATAGCGTCTCTTGGGGGAGTTTTATGGTCGAGCCCCCGAGTGCTTTTAAGTATAGTCGCATGAGCAAGATAACGTCTCTCGGGGGGAGTTTTATGATCGAGCCCCCTAGTTCTTTTAAGTATAGTCGCATGAGCGAAGATAGCGTCTCTCGGGGGGAGTTTTATGCTCGATCCCCCGAGTGCTTTTAAGTATAGTTGCAAGAGCGAAAATATCGTCTCTCGGGGGGAGTTTTATGCTCGAGCTCCCGAGTGCTTTTAAGTATAGTCGCATGAGCGAAGATATCGTCTCTCGGGGGGAGTTTTATGCTCGAGCCCCCGAGTGCTTTTAAGTATAGTCGCATGAGCGAAGATAGCGTCTCTCGGGGGGAGTTTTATGCTTGATCCCCCGAGTGCTTTTAACTAAGGATTTTGGGCAGCATTATTTTATTTGTTCGAGTTTTACATGGGTTTCCGATCGGTGCTGCTACCGATGTCTTTGACAATGCCTAGAGGACTATGGGTAGAATAGGCGTAGGTTCGCTACGTTCCATGGATTTCCGACGTCCTCATTGGTTTTGGGGTTCTTCAACCAGTATGCACCTCCTCCTATGAATTCCGAGATTATGAACGGCCCCTCCCATTGCGGGGCAAGGTTGTGCACTTTTTCCTGTATTAGCCGTAACACGAGGTCTCCTTTGGCGAAAGTTCTGGTCTGCAGGCGACTGCTTTGATATGTGCGCAATTTTTCCTGATATCCTTCAGATCTTATGATGTTTGTGTCCCGTGCTTCGTCTGCTGTGTCTTTGTCATTCTGCAGCGCTTCTTCTGCCTCTTCCTCTTCGTACCCTGAGATTATGGGGGCTCCAAATTTAAGTCGTGCGGCAGTACTGCTTCTTCCCCGTATACCAAGAAGAAATGTGTATACGTGGTTGAGCTCTTTGGGGTGGTGCGCAGGCTCTATAGTACTGCGGGAAGTTCCTCTATCCAGTTTCCTGCGGCTTGTTCTAGTGGTGCTAGGAGTCGTTTCTTTATTCCTCCTCATACTAGGCCACTTGCTTTCTCCACTTGGCCGTTGGAATTTGGGTGTGCGACTGATGCGTAGTTGATTTTTATGCCCAGCTCTTGACAGAAGTTTTGGAATTCTGGTGCTGTGAAGTTTGTACCATTGTCTGTGATGATGTTGTGTGGTACTCTGAATTTGAAGATGATTGACTTGATGAAGTTAACTGCCGTGAGGGCTGTTGAGCTAGTGATTGGTACTGCTTCGAACCATTTTGTGAACTTGTCGACTGCGAGTAGTAGGTGTGTTCCTCCTCCTTTTGAGGATTTCTTTAGTGGGCCTACCATGTCGAGTCCCCATGTGGCAAATGGCCACGACAACGGTATGGTTTTGAGCTCCGATGCTGGGGCGTGTGGCCTGCTGGCGAACTTTTGGCAGGCGATGCAACGCCGTACGATATCCTCTGCATTTCTCATAGCGGTCGGCCAGTAGAAACCTGCTCGAAAGTCCTTGTCCACGAGTGCTCTACTACTGGCATGATGTCCGCTGGTGCCTTCATGAATCTCGAACAGTAGGGCTTTTCCGTCTTCTTCATCTATACACTTTTGGAGGACCTAAGAAATGATGCGTTTATAGAGCCGTATGTTGATTACTGTGAATGATTTAGATCGTCAACTGATGCGTCGGGCTTCTGCAACGTCTTTTGGTAGGGTGCCCTCGATTAGGAATCGAAGGAAAGGTTTTGCCCAGGCTGGGTCTTCGAGTGGTGCTGGTTCTTTGGCTTCGGTTGCTTGGCTGCTTGCGCCGTCGGTTGTGCTCATTGCTGCCACCTATGCTGGTTCATTCGTGTCGTCTTCCTCTGCGACTACCTTGGGTTCCGCTGGCTTTTCTTTGATTGATCTCTGGTTGATGCTCTCGAGGAAAACATCTGGTGGTAATGGTCCTCGAGTCGATCCGATGTTTGCAAGTTCGTCGGCTTCTGTGTTATTTGCTCTGGGGATGTAGTTGAGCTCGTAGCCGTCGAATCCTCCCTCTAGCATGTTATAAAGCTTCTGGTAGGATGTCATGTTGTCTGCGAGTGTGTTACAGTCTCTCATCGCCTGCTGGACGACGAGGTTGGAGTGGCCATAGATCGAGAGGCGAGTGGCGCCGCAAGTTTTTGCCATGCGCATGTCGTGGAGTAGTGCCTCGTATTCTGCTTCGTTGTTGGAGGCATTGCTGAAGTTGATCTGGAGGATGTATTTGAGCTTCGTTCCTTTAGGGGAGACTAGTAGGACGCCTGCTCCGGCTCCTTGCTGTCTTTTGGATCCGTCTAAATACATCGTCCATGAGTTGGATAGGTCTGGGGGACCTGGCATTTGGACTTCTGCCTACTCGACCAGGAAGTCTGGGAGTACTTGGGCTTTTATTGCTGGTGGATGTTTGAACTGCAGATCTCGCGGGCTGAGCTCCATGTTCCACTCAGCGAATCGGCCGGTCGCTCCGGGGTTGTTGAGGATGTCCGCGAGTGGTGCGCTGCTCACGATTGTGATGGAGTGTTCGTAGAACTAATGCGATACTTTCCTGGAGGTCATGATGATGGAGAGAAGGAGCTTCTGGTAGTGCGGGTACCGTTCTTGTGGCTTTGTGAGCAGCGTGCTGAGGTAGTAGATTGGTCTTTGTATGCTCTCGATTTTTCCTTCTTCTGCGCGCTCGACGACGAGCACCGTGCTCACGCATTGCTGCGCCCTGCTATGTAGAGGTACAACTTCTCCTGTTCTTTAGGCACCGCCAAGATTGGTGGGGTCAAGAAGGTTTTATTTAGGTCTTCGAATGCATTGCGGGCTTCCTCAGTCCACTCGATTTTTTCTCCTTTTCTCAGCAGATTGTATAACGGTAAGGTCCTTTCTCCTAGCCTGCTGATGAAACGGCTCAATGCTGCGAGTTTTCCGGTGAGCTGCTGCAAGCCTCTAATGTTGGTTGGCCTTTGCATCTTGGCGATTGCTTGGACCTTTTTGGGGTTTGCTTCGATTCCTCGGGCAGAGACCATGTACCCGAGTAGTTTTCCGGTTGGGACGCCGAACACACACTATTTTGGGTTGAGCTTGATTCTCTACTTGTTGAGGGCCGCGAATGTTTAACGGAGGTCGTCGAGTAGCGTGTTTGCGCTGTAGGTTTTGATGACAATGTCGTCTACGTAGACCTGGATGTTTCTGCCAATCTGGTCTCTCAAGCATGCTTGCATCATTCGCTGGTACGTGGCTCTTGATGTGGAGCGCGTGTTCTGCAAATTCTCGCGGTATCCCGGGCATGTCAGTTGGGCACCAGGCGAAGATATTCCACTCTTCACGGAGGAAGGTTATGAGGGAGGTTCCTTGTTCTTCTGGGAGGTGGGCGTATACGCGGACCGTCTTCTCTGGGTCTGTTGGGTGGACTTGATGTGTGATTGTGTCTTTGTCGACGCTGAAATCGCGGCCGAATTCTTTTGTTTCGCTTCGGCTTGCTAGCGGAAATATGCTTTTATCCGTCACCATGGCTATTTCTTTGAGTTGTTGTTGGGCTCCAAACATGTCGGAGACTTTCTGGAACTCGTGGTCGCACTGTACGATTTGGTGAAGCTTCCCTTGAGTGTGATGATTCCTGCAGGTCCTGGCATCTTGAACTTGAGATATGCATAGTGCGGGACCGCCATGAATTGTGCGAACGCTGGTCGCCCGAGTATGGCGTGATACTGAGACTGCCAGTCGAGCACTCCGAACTCGAGGACTTGCTTTGCGTAGTTGCGCTTCCTGCCGAAGATCACATCAAGCTCGATTGTTCCGATGAGGCGGCTGCTTCACCCGGAACTACGCCATATATTGTTGTGCCTGACTTCTTCCAAACTGATCGTGGGATTAGCATCTTGCGTAGGGTGCTGGCGAAGATTATGTTTAGGCTGCTGCCTTTTTCCATTAAGACTCTGTCCATGTCGTAACCTCCGATCTGTGCTTCGAGGACCAAGGGTGTAAAAGCCCAGATTTCACAAAAATTAAAAAATTGTTTTCAGTGTGAATTGTTCGATTGTCTGATTTGTTTGCGGTGTTTGCATCCCCGATTTATCGGTCGACGATTATTTTTTCCCCTCTTATCTCGTACCGGACGGAGACCGACCCTTGCCACCCTGACACTTGACTTTTGCGACATCGGGTTTCACTCGATCACCGTCACGAAAACCGCACGAGACCAGCCGCAACCAACAGAACCAAAAACCCCTTTTAATAATTAAATGGGTTATTTTTATAGCGCGCCGGAAACTGTTCTCAAAACGGTTCCAGCGCGAGGTAAACGCTGCCGTCTCGACGCACTGATCGCGAAGTTCGAAGTTTTACCCGAATCGGAGGTCCTGCGGACCCCCGGCGGTCAGAAACGTAAGCACCGCGCGCGCGAGATAAATACCAGCCACCTGGGCTATATAAAGACCACCACTCTCCCACCCCTTTCTAGGGTTTCCCCTAAGCCAAAATTGCAGCCACCCCCTCACAAAACTCATATCTCCACCATTTTTCCCTCTTCCCCGAAACCCTAGCTCCGGGAACATCTCAGCCATTGGATCTGGAGATGAGTGGCTCAGAATGCTCCACGTCGCCCCTAGGCTCCTCCCAGCCGAACCGGGCCACGCGGGCCCGGTCCTCCGCCGCTGTGGGCACCCCGGACTATATGTCCGAAGCGGCCTGCTGTGCATACCGTCATGCTCCCGTGATCAGTGTTGCATGACGCACAACTCGACAATGGATATCACAGTCACAAGTTCATACAGTCCCGAATACAAAGTCATACATAAACATAGTCTTACACGGCCTCATCGGGCTCAAATGGCAGCGGAATAAGCAAAAGCAAGAAGCATCACAATCCACAGGCAAAGCTCAGAGCGTAGCACATCCTAGTACTCGTCAGTCGCGGCATCGTCAAATACCTGCTCCTCCAAGCCTGGCGGATTGAATAACCAGGGACAAAGACGTGAGTACATACAAAGTACTCGCAAAACACCTAAAGAAATGAACAAGATTTTTTACAAGAAAATAATGGGATGGCTATATGGTGGAGTTTACCATGGGAAAATCCTAACTACTCATTATTAATTAAGTTGGCAACATTTTAATCTTGACAAATTTTAATCCCACAAATATATTTGATTTAATCATGTCCAACCCTTTTCATGATACCAACATCATCATCGTGAACCATAATCTCAGTACTAGAATTTCTCATCTATTCCCCACAAAGTGTGGCCTCACTAGCTGTCCATGACCGTGGACTCCGGCTACTCGAATAGTTTTTACTCTGCAGATGTTGTACACTTTACCCACAACATTCGATAGATCCGCCGTGAGTCCCCACAGTTCGTCATACCTCAGTATACGGTTTCCGGATAATCGACCGTAGTCTTTCCCTTGTCTATCCTAGTACAGGTGAATCTACCCCTTGCGTACTACATGGACTGTCCGCGTGTCAGTTCATGCTCCTCTTGGATCCAAGCCTGCACCGTAGTCGAAGAGCACCAAGGTTCCCTCTGACTCCAAGCCTAGCGAATTTCACCACTCGACTTCGAGGGCTATCAGATTCGTGGAATCAACATCCATGTGTAGTTATAAGACCCCCGTACTAAGATGAACAAGTTTCCAACTAGCCCTGTCCCATACCAGAGTATTGTGGTTGTACTGTAAGACTAGGTTTCGGCGGAACTTATAGAGATTCCCTCCAGACTTCGAATATGTCCAACGATGTTTCCAACAACACAATCTTGGCCATCACATCTTCTTAGATGTATGCCATCACATTTGGGTGGAGCAAGATTAATCAAATTATTATGTTGTCATTAGTTCTTTTAGCAAGACTAGGGATCAAGATCATCGGTGTCTAATTTCTTTCTCCCAAATAGGTAGGCTTACAAGGTATGTGGTGTTTCACCTAGTACTAATACAATTCCATCCCCAAAATGATATAACAGTAGCATGATATATAATATGGTACAAAGAAAGTAAAAACGTAGGACAAGGGTTTGAGTTTTTGAAGATGGCTTGCCATCCTCGGCGGTGTCTCCTGGTACGGATTCTTCGGCTTGGAAGGAGTCTTCACCTGCAACATCAAGCGTTTCGTCTACACGTAGCGGAAAATAGCACACAATTACCATCACATCATTCAGAACAAACATTTAATCCAACAAAACAATCATTTAGCACTCAATCAAATCATCACATGAGTCATACCAACAAGTATATGCAGATTAAAACTCATGGGCAGAATTTTTAATGGTGGTTTAACAAGTTTATAGGGCTAAGCAAGAATTATGCAACACACCACATAGGATTTTACACAACTCACTTTTGTATTGCTTTACTTCATGTTTAATTTTAATCCAAAAGCAACCATAATTAGTTACTGTCCAGAGACAAGCATAATTAATTTTTAACCTATTTAATTTATTAGCAAAGAATAAACTAAAATTACTCTATTTATGGAAAACTAGTAATAATAATAACATGGTCATTAATTTTATTTAAGAAATCAACAATTCCACTTATACAAAAAAATAATGCCTAATTACTGGATCACAACAAAATTTATTTCATATTTTTCTAATGATTAATTATTTTTCTAAGAATGTTTTAGTCTGTACAAAAATACAAATAAAGATAAATTTCTCAGCCATGGCCCAGTTAATATTTTGCTCAGGGTGCAAATTTTTTACAGTGGGTCTGGCCTATGTATTGGTTCTGTTTACACAATTTTCTTTATATAAATGACTTGATATTTAAATGCATAACAACTATCTAATAAATATAATAGGTAGCTACTCGTTAGAACTATTATTATAGGAATTTACACCTAACTTATTTCATTATTAATAATTCTAAATAAATGTATATCAGACATTAATGTGTACAACTATAGATAAAATATTCTATATATTATTATTATTATTATTATTATTATTAAACTATACCTTAATTAGATATTAAACAAGGTAATATTAATACCTTTTATTTTTACTAAACCTTAACAGAAAGTTTAATTATATTAACTAAGCAACAAGTACAACAAACAACAATAATAATAAAAGAATTGACCACTATAATATTTCTGTAAACAGTAAAACTAACTAAGCAGAAAAATAGGGAATAATACTAGAAGCAAAACAAAATTTATTTCATATTTTTCTGACTTATACTGATTTTTCTAAAAGTATTTTGATATATGGATTATTAAAAGAAGAAAAAAATAAAATGGGGGCCGGCCCAGAGTTATACTGCATTTTGTTCTTTTATTTGGGCCGAGCCCGCGTAGCGGTGCAGTGGCAGTGTTTTTTTTAAACGAAGGGGTAAGTTGGCTCCCTGGCCGTTGGATCAAGTTAGATCGGACGGCCAGGAGGCTCGGGCCTGTGCATGGCAATGGCGCAAGGGAGGGCTAAGGCTGCTCACCGGAGGGGTTCCGGCCG
This sequence comes from Bromus sterilis, assembly GCA_950022295.1. NCBI lineage: Eukaryota > Viridiplantae > Streptophyta > Magnoliopsida > Poales > Poaceae > Bromus > Bromus sterilis. The sequence goes on from OX465599.1 coordinate 210,889,814, forward strand.
GCGTCGAGCGAAGGGGAGGGGCGGCGGGCGTGCGGGATGGCCGAGGGATCCCGTTTTTATTGTCAGGAGCGTGGTTGGACGCCGGGGTAGACCGGAGCGTCGTGGTACAGCTCGGGGCAGCGACGTCGGCGTGGGCTCCTCCTGGCCTCGCCGGGCGGCTCGCCGACCTCCCCTCGTCCTCCTCTCCTCCGGCTTCCCTCCTCCTCTTCTCCTCCAACTTCTCGTCACCTCCTTTCTTCTCGTGTCCTCCTCCTTCCTATTCTTCTCGTGGTGGGGGTGTGGTGGCTACTGGAGAGGGGTGGCGAGGTGAGTGAGGGTGAGGGGCGTCGGGGCTAGCTATATATAGCCGTGGGGAGGAGTGGCTTGGAGGGAAGGAGCGAGCTGCAACGGGCGGGAGACCATAGGGGCGGCGGTGAGCTCGTGAGGGGAGTGCAGGCGGGTCGATTCCGACGTGGGCGTCGCCGGACACATCGCAGAAGAGGGTTGGGGGGTATACGAGGATGTCAGGCCACGGGGGCGATCCTCGGGATGGTCTTCGGTTGGGAGAACGCGGGCGAGGTGGTTGACAGTGGGGGCTCGGGAGAGAGAAGAGACGAGAGAGAGAGTTCACGGGAGAGAGAGATGAGTCGAGAGGGAGAGAACGTGAGAGAGAGAGAGGAAAGGTGAGAGAGGGGGAGGTTAGAGGGAGAGAGAAAAATTAGGGGAGGGATTAGTGGGGGGTTAGTTAGGATAGTTTTCTCTTTTTTTAACTCTAATTAATATATATATATATATATATATATATTTAAAGTAAATCTGGGTTAACACATCTCATTATTATTTTATGTAGTTACGTATTTTTATTAATAATTGTTTTAGTTATTTCTAATCAACAAAAGTTTAATGCCTATGGTTTTGTAGTGGTTAAAATTATTAGTATTATTATTATACAAAAAATTTATTAGGTTTTGGCAATAAGGGTTTTAGGATTTATCAAATTTTCATTATATGATCATCTCAAGATGAGTTGCACGAACCACAAAATTATCATCACCACAAGTTCATCATCAAGAAACAACATAGCTAACCCTAAGCACACAAGTTCAAGCATTGAAACAACAATCTAACATTTCATGCAATGTTTTTGTTGGCCCTAATTTTTTGTTATATACATTTACTAGAGAGTAAAAGTTGGAATGTGACAGACCTTACCCCTTAAAAAGAATCTCATCCCCGAGATTCACAAGCTAGTGAAGAGATGCGGGAACTCGCGCTTGAGGTAGTCCTCCCGTTCCCAGGTGGCTTCCTCCTTGGTGTGGTTTGTCCACTGGACCTTGTGGAACTTGATCGCGCGCTTACGGGTGACTCAAGTGGCTTCTTCTAGGATACGAAGGGGTGTCTCGCGGTATGTGAGATCCTGGTTGATGTCCACCGTGCGGTGATCGATGTTCTTGAAAACATCGGGCTTGTCCGGCACTTCCAGACACTTCCGGAGCTGCGAGACGTGGAAGATATCGTGCACATCGGATAGCTCGGCTGGCAGTCTCAACTGATAGGAAACTTGGCCTCGTCTGGCTATCACCTCAAATGGTCCGATGTAACGAGGTGCTAGCTTTCCCTTAACATGGAATCGCTGCATTCCCTTCAGTGGGGTGACTCGGAGATACACAAAGTCTCCGACTGCAAAAGTCACCTCTCGACGCTTCGGGTCGGCATAACTCTTCTGACGAGACTGAGCGGTCTTGAGACGCTCACGAATCAACTGGACCTGCTCTTCGGCCTCCTTCAGAACATCGGGTCCGAAAATCTTCCCTTCCCATGTCTGAGACCAGTTTAGGGGTGTGCGGCACTTCCGTCCATACAGGGCTTCAAATGGGGCCATCTGCAAACTCGACTGGTAACTGTTGTTGTAGGAGAATTCTTCATAAGGCAAGCAGTCCTCCCACTTAGAGCACATGCGCGGAGCATATCCTCTAGTATCTGGTTTACTCTCTCGGTCTGGCCTCCAGTCTGCGGGTGATAGGCTGTGCTGAATGCGAGCTTGGTTCCTAGTGCCTCCTGGACTTGCTTCTAGAACCTCGAGGTAAACTGGGTACCTCGGTCTGACACAATCTCCTTCGGAACTCCGTGCAGGCATACGATCCTTGACATGTACAAATCCGCCAGCTGATCTCCTCGATAGGTGGTTCGCACTGGAATAAAGTGCGCTACCTTGGTGAGTCGGTCGACGATGACCCAGATAGAGTCATGACCCTTGCTCGACCTCGGTAGTCCTGTGATGAAGTCCATGCTTATCTGTTCCCACTTCCATTCAGGAACTCAGAGTGGTTGCAGCAATTCTGCAGGTCTCTGGTGCTCTGCTTTCACTCTCTGGCAGATGTCGCACTTCGCAACATACAAGGCAATCTCACGCTTCATACCGTGCCACCAAAACAAGTCCTTCAGGTCTTGATACATCTTAGTCCCTCCGGGGTGGATGCAGTAAGGTGTACCGTGAGCTTCCTTCAGGATAGTGAGCTTCAACTCCTCCACATCAGGCACACACAATCGACCATCAAAACCAAAGAACTCCTTCATCATCTATGGTGAACTTCGGGGCCTTGCCGAGGGGCATCTTCTTCTTGATTCCCTCGATACTGTCGTGTCCCTTCTGTACCTCCTTGATCTGATCAAATAGAGTCGGAGTCAGCTCAAGGTGAGCCAGAAAAGCTGGTGTAACAAGTTCCAAACCAAGCTTCTCGAACTCCTCGTGCAGAGCTGGCTGCTCCTCTCTGATCATCGCATTAAGTGTGCAGGGCTTGCGACTGAGGGCACCTACTACCACATTGACCTTGCCAGGATGGTAGTGGATTTATAGATCGTAGTCTTTGATCAACTCGATCCATCTCCTCTGCCTCATGTTCAACTCCTTCTGCGAAAATATGTACTTCAGGCTCTTATGGTCTGTGTAGATGTCGCAACGGTGACCCATCAGGTAATGCCTCCATCTCTTGAGAGCAAGCACAACTGCGGCTAGCTCCAAGTCGTGGGTGGGGTAGTTCAAATCGTGCGGCTTCAACTGTCGTGACAGGTACTCAATCACCTTGCCCACTTGCATAAGGACACAACCCAAACCAATCTTCGATGCGCCACAGTACACATCAAAGCTCTTGGTCAGGTCAGGCATAGTCAACACTGGGGCAGATACCAATCTCCTCTTCAATTCCTGGCAACTGGCTTCACACTTCTCTGTCCAAACAAACTTCTGGTCCTTCTTCAGTAGTTGAGTCATCGGGCGGGCAATGCTGGAGAAGCCTTCCACGAATTTGCGGTAATATCCCGCTAATCCGAGGAATCCTCTGACTTCGGTCTGAGTGGTCGGAGCTGTCCAGTCCATGATGGACTGAATCTTGGCGGGGTCGACGGATATTCGTCCTTCCGACAATACATGTCCCAAAAATCCGACTTCCTTAAGCCAAAACTCGCACTTGCTGAACTTGGTGAACAACTAGTGCTCTCTCAAACTTGGTGAACAACGACGGTTTCTTCCTTTTTCTTTTTCTTCTCTGTTTTTGTTTTTCTGCCTTTTGTTTTGCCCTGGTAAAAATACCAAAGCATTTAATAAAAATGCCCAAATACTTTTATAAATACTAGGTGGTCAGTAGCAAACCACTTATTACTTTTGGGCAATTTTGAAATTTAACAAATTTGAATTCCAAATCAAATAGGGGTTTATTTAATTTCCAAAGCCACTGTTTGAATATTAGAAAATTCCATGTGCATGGGATTGATCCCAAACCACTTTTAAATGATCAGCAACATTTCTAGGAATTTTCCAAGCATTCAAATGATTTTTGGAAAAATATTTTTATCTGGCCATTTGATTTAAATTTTCTAGGGCTTTCTGCTTCCCCATTTTTGAATTTCTTTTGAATTTTTCATGATGCAAAAGGGTCAAACAAGCCGTAGCACTTACCCTAATTGGGGTTCTGACAACTCGCCCCCGCTCAAAAGAATCTCGTCCCGAGATTCAGAAGTCGTCGGGAGGAAGGTGGGGTACTCGGCACGGAGGCGGTCTTCTCTTTCCCAGGTTGCTTCTTTCTCGGAGTGATGTGACCATTGCACTTTGAGGAACTTGATCTTCTGACGATGAGTGACACGCTCTGCTGAATCAAGAATACGAACGGGGTACTCTCGATAAGAAGGTCATCTTGGAGATCAAGCGTTTCATGGTCGACTTCGCGGATGGGGTCCTTGAAGCAACGCCTGAGTTGTGACACATGGAATACATCATGTACTCGGGAAAGGTGTGGAGGTAGTTCAAGTTGGTAGGCAACTTCTCCACGTTTAGCAAGAATGCGGAAAGGTCCGATGTAACGTGGGGCCAACTTGCCTTTGATACCGAATATTTGGGTTCCCTTCAGAGGAGTAACCCGGAGGTAAGCCTTCTCATCCAGATTGTAGCTCTCCTTTCTATGATGACGATCATAGTAGCTTTTCTGACGAGACTGTGCGGCTTTCAAACGATCACGAACAATGCGAACTTGCTCTTCTGCTTCCTTGATCATATCCGGTCCAAAGAGTTGTCTCTCACCGGTTTCTAACCAGTTAAGGGGTGTTCGACATCCTCGTCCGTAGAGGAGTTCAAAAGGAGCCATGTTCAGACTAGATTGAAAACTATTGTTATAAGAAAATTCGGCGAATGGAAGAGACTTCTCCCAATTCTTTCCGAATGAGATAACACAAGCTCTGAGCATGTATTCCAAGATTTGATTAACCCTTTCGACCTGACCGCTAGACCGAGGATGAAAAGCTGTACTAAAGGATAGATGAGTTCCCATAGCACTCTGAAAGCTTCCCCAAAACCTAGAGGTGAAAAGGCTACCACGATCAAAATTGATCACCAAAGGAACACCGTGAAGAGACACAATTCTAGAGATGTACAAGTCCGCTAACTGGCTAGCAGTTATAGACTCGCGACCTGGAAGGAAGTGAGCAACTTTGGAAAGTCTATCAATGACCACGAAGATGGCATCGTTTCCTTTCTGGGTTTTTGGAAAGCCGGTGATGAAGTCCATACCGACTTTGTCCCATTTCCACTCGGGAATAGGTAAAGGTTGAAGTGTACCAGCAGGTCTTTGGTGTTTTGCCTTAATCCGACGACAAACATCACATTCAACAACAAATCGAGCAATGTCTCTCTTCATCCTGGTCCACCAAAATCTCTGGTGTAGATCTCGGTACATTTTTGTGCTACCGGGATGAATTGAGAGGGGTGTATCATGGGCTTCTTTGAGGATGAGTTGCCGTAGATCCTTATTCTTAGGTACTACCAAACGATTTTCAAAGAATACCGTTCCTTTACTATCTGTGGAGAAACTTTAGCAACTCCGCTAGCAATGTTCTCCTTGATCCGCCGAACACCTCGCGCACGCCTTTGGGCAACTACGATTTGATCCTCAAGGGTTGGTTTCGCCATCAAGTTGAATAGAGATCCACGAGGAACAATCTCGAGATTGAGCTTTCGAAATTCCTCATGAAGAAGTGGTTGATACTGTTGTAACATGAGGTTGTTACAATACGACTTACGACTTAGTGCATCAGTCATGACATTGGCCTTGCCTGGGGTGTAAGAAATTCCTAAGTCATAATCTTTTATCAACTCTATCCAGCGTCTTTGCCTGAGATTAAGATCTGGCTGGGTGAAAATATATTTGAGGCTTTGGTGGTCGGAATAGATCTCACAACGATTACCAAGGAGGTAATGTCGCCAAGTCTTCAGGGCATGAACTACGACAGCGAGTTCAAGATCATGGGTAGGATAGTTCTCTTCATGTGGCCGAAACTGGCGTGAAGCATAAGCTACCACATGTCGATCTTGCATAAGTATGAATCCTAACCCTTGCCGTGAAGCATCACAATAGATCTCGAAATCTATTTTGGTGTCTGGAGGTGCAAGTACGGGTGCAGAAGTCAATCTTCTTTTTAGCTCTTGAAAGCTTTCCTCGCACTTGGGGTTCCATTGGAATTTCTTATCTTTCTTGAGGAGTTCAGTAAGAGGCTTTGCAACTTTAGAAAAGTTCTCGACGAAGCGACGGCAATAGCTTGCTAAGCCAAGAAAACTCCTAACTTGCTTTACCGATTCAGGTGGAGTCCAGTCAAGGACGGCCTGAACTCTCTCGGGATTGACTGCAACACCTTTCGCAGAAATCATGTGGCCTAAGTAGGTCACTTCTGGTAGCGAAAATTCACACTTGGAGAACTTGGCATAAAGGCGGTGCTCTCTAAGTTTCATCAATACCAGCCTAAGGTGTTCTGCGTGCTCTTCTTCGTTCTTCGAGTAGATGAGAATGTCATCAAGATAAACCACAACAAATTTATCTAGGTACTCCATGAAGATCGAATTCATTAAGCGCGAGAATGTGGCGGGGGCATTAGTTAAACCAAAGGACATGACGGTATACTCGTAAAGACCATAACGAGTAGTGAAAGCCGTTTTGGGAATGTCCTCATTTTGGATTTTGATTTGATGACAGCCTAATCTCAAATCCATCTTGGAGAAGACAGAGGATCCTGCAAGTTGATCATAAAGATCATTGATCCTGGGCAGTGGGTACTTGTTCTTTATCGTCGCTAGATTTAGCGGACGATAGTCTACGCACATCCTTTCTGTTCCATCTCTCTTCGTTACGAACAGAACGGGGCAACCCCATGGCGATGAGCTAGGGCGGATGAAGCCTTTTGCCAACGAAGCATCAAGTTGGGTTTTTAGCTCAGCTAACTCATGTGGGGCCATTCTATATGGACATCTCGAAATTGGGGCTGTGCCTGGTATAAGAACCACTATGAATTCTACACACCTGTCGGGTGGCATTCCCGGCAGCTCTTCAGGAAAGACATCCGGGAAGTCACGAACCACCGGAACATCTTCAAGGTCTGGAAGTGGAAGCACATTCAAAGTATGCATCTGGATTCTAGAGCTGGTTGATGTGTAGTCAATGGTCTGGCTTGAAGGATGGGTGAGTTTAACTGACTTGGCTTTACAATCAAGGAAAGCATTCTGCCTTGATAACCAATCCATTCGTAGGATGACATCAATGTCTGAAGACTTGAGGGCTATAAGAGAAGCAAGGAATACTAAACCCTCAACTGCAATTTGATTACCATGGCTTACTCTATTAGTTTGCCACTTTGAACCAGGAGTTTGAATGATCATTGGAGAAAACATTTCTTCAAAAGGGAATTCATGACGAAGTGCATAACTCTCCGACATGACTGAATGAGAAGCTCCTGGATCGAAAAGAACGGAGGCGGGGACATGATTGACTGGGAGTGTGCCAAGAATGACGTCAGAAGTAGCAGTGGTTTCCTCAACTGAGATTTTGTTCACACAACCACTACTTGTGACTGAAAGCTTTGCTGGGATGGTCTTGGTGGTGGGTTTCTTTGGAGGCTTGGGTCGAGAATGCCATGGTGCCATCAAGACCTGAGGGCTTTGACGATAGTAATGGCCTGGAAGACCACACTTAAAGCATACCCTGTCTGAATTTCTGGGAGTGGAATTACTTGGCCGCACACCATGATTCCGGGGTGGAACAATGTGTTGAGGTGGATGGCATATATTCGGTGGTGGCCTCTGAAGAAGGTTTTGAGGTATGGCTCTGGTTGGAATCCAAATTCGGCGTTTCTGAGGGGCTGAACTTGAAGAAGAAGCAAGCTCAAGAGCATGCTTGCGGGACTCCTCGAAAATCTCATTGCCATGCACAGCTCTGAAGGATCTGTTGACTAAATCCTCAAAGGTGGCAAATTCGATGAGGTTGAGATCATGACGAAGGATGGGGCTAAGTCCCTTGCGGAACCTTGCCTTCTTTCTGGCATCGGTGGTGATCTCATCTTGGGCATACCGAGCAAGACGGTTGAACTCTCTCACATACTCATGCATGGACATCTCTCCTTGAGTGAGATTGCAGAACTCTTCCTTCTTGCGCTCCATCAACTCATCCAGAAGGTGGTACCCTCGAAAGGCAACACAGAACTCCGGCCAAGTCACTACGTGACTATCTGGCTGCATAGCAACATAGTTCTCCCACCATTCAGCAGCAACACCTTCCAGAAAGTATGCTGCGAATATAACTCGATCATCGGGAGCAACATGTGCAGTATCAAGCTTACGCTCGATGGAACGGAGCCAATCATCAGCTTCAAGGGGCTCAGAAGAACATCGGAATACCGGTGGCTTGAGAAGATGAAGTCCTGAATGCTCACAATCACATTACGCTGACGAGCGGTATTATGCTCAATGAGCTCCAGAAGGCGTGTTTGATCACGTTGATTCTTCTCAGCTTCCATCATGATTTCCGCCGCAGAAGGCGGTGGTAGAGGTTCATCATCATTTCGATTCCGAACACGGTCTCGATTCCGACGAACAGCACTACGAGTTCCACCTGACATCCTGTGTGATAAAGATCAACAATCAGAACAGGTTGTACGATGGATTCAAGGATAACAAGACATGATGAAGGCAGAAAAGATTATAATGCGAAGGCAAGATCCACAGAAACTCGTGATAAATCCGGCAGCATAACGGCTACACCGGGATGGAAAACAAGACAACCTCGAGGAGATTGGACAGAACTTCCTCAAGGAACTCAAAACACGGAGACTCTGGACAACCACAACAATCCTACGGCTATAAGGAGGCAATCAACGAGATGTTCTAATCAGACAGGGGTGAGCCTAGTCCTATCTTCCCGTAGAAAAGGTAAGGGTGACTCAGAACTCAGATCGATGAGGGTAAGGAGAAAAAGAAGCCTTACGTTGTTCCCTTATATACCCAGAGTAACTATATAACTATAGAATGCTAGATTTGACTTCGACCAAGGGTTTGATAAGCCTACAGACAGTCCTGCTCTGATACCAAGTCTGTCGGGACCCGGGGTTAGCGTATGTAATTCCAGTCACGATGCAATCACATGGAGAGCCGAGAACCGTACCCACTTGTCTAAGAAGATAAGGCCAAGCACAGAACGTTCTTGGTAAGCATCGAACGTGAGGGGCATCCCATTCAGGCCGGATGATCAACTGAGATGGGTCCTCATCGTCCGCTCACAAGTCTAAATGCTTATGGGTGGGGAATCTCATAGTCATAGACAAGTCGCCTCAACAATGTTATTGATTGAATCCTAACTCTTACATATACTTACTTCAGCCCGATCACTTAGTCGGGGTCTAGGGCGGGCTCGATCATACAACAAAGTGTGCACGTGACAGAGTCACGAACAATCGCATCACGATGCCCCAAGCTGCGCACATCTAAGGGCCACATGGTGTATAAAAGACCGCCAGCCAGATCACAACTAAGGTCTCGAAAACCCATACTAAGACATGCATGTTATAAACATACACGCAGCACACATGCCTAGTATGAACAGCAGGTATCATCACATCACTCTACAAAGTACTCTTTATAGATATACACATAGAGCATACAAAGATCACATGTCTGTGATCAACATTACATCATACAACGGAAGCAAATTAGGTCTGAGTACAGACAAGTTTAACAAATGGCTTAGAGAAGCCTTGTACAACAAACATGCCCTTCCACGAGGGACCAGACTGATGTCTGGGACTATGCTAACTTAGTCAACGTCGAGCTTCACGAAGGTGACTCCATCGGGGTCCGGATTCTCATCTAAAACATAGAATAAGCAAACGTGAGTACAAAGTCGTACTCAGCAAGACTTACATCAGATCAATACTACTCATGCTCAAGTATCAAGGTAAAGGGAGGTGGGGTTTAATCATGCAGAAGTGCCAGCTTTGACTTGGCTAGTCCTGAACTACGAGTACCAGACTTGAGGTAAGAAGCGTACACGAGTCCACTACATCTCCAACCAATACACCACTATGGTTACTTCCTCGACTTCCCCACAAGAAAGCACGCCATAGCACTCACACTTATCTTGGTGTATTTTAGAAGTATCCAGTTCAAGTTATCTAATAATCAGGTACAGGTTCCAAGTAGTCCTTAACCGCGGACACGGCTATTCGAATAGTTTTGTTAACCTTGCAAGGGTGTAAACTACACACACATGACCATCGGTTACCGCCAGGTCTCGCCACCGTTCAAGAGGTGACAGCGAGGATGTTCACCACGACACTTCGCTCACAACCGGTCTATTCCAGGAGTCGACTACCTGAGTTGCTACCGCTCGAGAGTCCGGCCGGATCAACGAAACGGACTCAGACAATGTAGGTGACCGAGACGCCACCTTTAGCAGATGGTTTTCCTGCCTCACAGGTGCACCCACATATCTAGGATGATGCAACCATTCCTTCATTCTTTTTCTATGCAGATGCCAAATGGAAAGCCCGAACTAATGTGACTCCTGGACGTCGACACGGATCAAGGTACTAGGCCGAGAGGGGTCAGTGAGCCCAATGTGTGGTTGTACTCTTTGTCTTGGATTACCATACAAGAACTCGATGCTTAAGGCGGTGTTCAAAGAGATAACCCACTGTGTACTCCTACACAGCCTCTCATCGTTCACCTTGTATTAGGGTGGATTCATCGACACAGTTTCACTTTCATCAACACCATGTTCACCATCATCCCGACTCACATCAAAAGCAACCTCATGTAACACTAAGCATGCAATAAGCTATAACAGTTGCAGGGGCTTCATGATATCAAACAACTCCTATGTCAGCTAGGATTGTGGTTTGCTTACTACTGTGACAAGATGATAGGTCATGCATCGGATATGGGTTCAACTATGCGGTAGAATCAATACAAAGTGATCTCCTAAACATGCATAAGAGAGACTGAGAGGGAATTGGGATTTTATAGATATGATCAATGGGGTTTGCTTGCCTTGCTGTCGAGGTTCGATATCGGGGTCTTCAACGAAGGGGGTGGCCTCCGGTTCTGGTTGCACGTCTATCGAGCAAACAATCAAACAAGGTATAAATTTATTTGCAATGCTCAAACACATGATCAAAATTGAAATGGTGATGTTCTTGATCACAATGTGGTTACAATTCCATTTAAAAGAAGTCAAATGCAAAGTCATTTGCAAATGTGCTTCAAATTTGAATTTGAAATAAAGCCATATGGATGTTTTGCACTGTTCACCCAATTTTAATTGGTCAAACATGAAAACAGAGCCCATATTCATAATCCTTGGATTTTTCTGATATTTTTAGACATATTATTTGTTATATTTGGAGTTAAAATGAATTAGTTATGAATTTCCAAAGTTTAACTCATTTTCTGGATTTTTCTCTGTTTTATTTAATTCTTTTAAAAAATGGAATTTGGTTTATTGCGTCATGCTGACCTCAGCATGACGTGTGGGGGCTCCTGACCGGTGGGGCCCCTCTGTCAGCCTCAGGGGGGTTAACCCCTCTGTTAGTTTATACTAACAGTGGTTAGGGGTGGCCTGGGGCCCACTTGTCAGTGGGTGGGGGTTAGATTAGGGGGGGTGGGTTTGGTTAACTGGCCGGCGGCTAACCGGCGGCAGCCACAGACACGGCGGAGGGCTCGCCGGAGTAAGGATTTGGCCACGGGAGAAGGAGGGGAAGGCATTGGGAGGTGCTCCATCGTCGTCCGCATCCAGTGGAGCACGCAGCGGTCATCGGGAAGCTTCATGGCGACGACGGCGTCGACGTGTGCGGCGGACGGCTACTGGTGAGGTGGATGTGGGGCTACGGTGCACGGGAGAGAGCGCGAGGTGGGGGAAAATGGTGAGGAGCTCACCCTGGATCCAACGGAGTCGACGACGCGGGCTTGGAGGGCGTGGTGACGACTAATTTTCCGACGGGGTCCACGGCGGCCGGCGATGGAAACGACGATGATTGCGCGGTGTTGAAGGCGCCCGGGCTCTCGATCCGCTTCGGGGTGACGAAGTCAAGCACGGGCCGTCGCCTGGACACGGCGGCTCGAGCTATCTAAGCCGGTGGCCACGCAGGTGCGCTAGCGCGCTCCGGCGTGTGCTTTGGTTGGCGAGCGGGACGGCGAAGGAAGAGGGGGAGGAGGTCCAGAGAGAGGGGGAGGAGAGCGGGGCGTGCTCTGGGCGTGGCGTGGCGGAAGGAGAGAGGCAGGGGAGGCCTAGACGTCTCCTCCACGTCGAGGTGGCCGGCGGCGCGCTCCTAGGCCGCCACCGAGCTGCTTCCGTCGGTGGGGAAGGAGACAAGCAGGTCGAAGTGGGCTGGGCCGCCTGGTGGGCTGGGGGGAACAAGTTGGGCTGAAAGCCAGGGTTTCTTCCTTTTTCTTTTTCTTCTCTGTTTTTGTTTTTCTGCCTTTTGTTTTGCCCTGGTAAAAATACCAAAACATTTAATAAAAATGCCCAAATACTTTTATAAATACTAGGTGGTCAGTAGCAAACCACTTATTACTTTTGGGCATTTTTGAAATTCAACAAATTTGAATTCCAAATCAAATAGGGGTTTATTTAATTTCCAAAGCCACTGTTTGAATATTAGAAAATTCCATGTGCATGGGATTGATCCCAAACCACTTTTAAAATGATCAGCAACATTTCTAGGAATTTTCCAAGCATTCAAATGATTTTTGGAAAAATATTTTTATCTGGCCATTTGATTTAAATTTTCTAGGGCTTTCTGCTTCCCCATTTTTGAATTTCTTTTGAATTTTTCATGATGCAAAAGGGTCAAACAAGCCCTAGCACTTACCCTAATTGGGGTTCTGACAAAATGACTTGATATTTAAATGCATAACAACTATCTAATAAATATAATAAGTAGCTACTGGTATTTAATTTATCAACAAAAGTTTTTTTCTAATCAACAAAAGTTTAATGCATAAGGGTTAATGCCTTAGGGTTTTGATAAATCGTAGGTATTTTTATTGATCATTGTTTTAGTTATTTCTAATCAACAAAAGTTTAATGCCTAAGGGTTTTGTAGTGGTTAAAATTATTAGTATTATTATTATACAGAAAATTTATTAGGTTTTGGCAATAAGGGTTTTAGGATTTATCAAATTGTCATTATATGATCATCTCAAGATGAGTTGCATGCACCACAAAATGATCATCACCACAAGTTCATCATCAAGAAACAACATAGCTAACCCTAAGAACACAAGTTCAAGCATTGAAACAACAATCTAACATTTCATGCAAGGTTTTTGTTGGCCGGAATTTTTCGTTATCTACATTTACTAGAGAGTAAAAGTTGGAATGCGACAGCCACCAGGCCCTTTGGAGCCCGTCCAGGCGCCGCTTCCTGCGCCCCCATGGTGGAGCTCTTCAAACCAAGCCGACCCCGCCGCCTTCGGCGAGCTCCGGCAGCCGAGCCGTTCCCGCCGCAGGTCAGCCGTGCACGCCACCCTCTCTTATCCTTCTCCTTCCCTCTCTCTCACTCTCACCTTATCTCTCTGTTACCTGCGAGGAAGCATACGACCGCCATGGCTGGGGTCGAAGGCCTCGCCGCCTCGCCCTTGGACCTCGCCCCACAGGCCGGCAACCACCCCCAAACTCCTTCTTGATCGACAACAGGTGTGGTGATCGACGTTTCACGTGGAGACTCGACGACAACTAGTTAGGCGGATCCCGGTGGAGGGCCTGGACCCGTGTGGTTATGGGGATCGATGATTTTACCTTTGCCACTAGGCATTTGATTGTAGTCTGTACTCAGACATGTATCTTCCACTGATGTAATGTATTAAGGCAGTTGTATGTCGATTGTATGAGATGTTGTATCTTTGTATCTGTAATGTTGTGATATCATGTTGGAAATCCGGGGGATATGGCATTGTCATATGTCGTGGTGGGACCGATATGTGCTACGTCCCCGGATCTGGATGGAAAGATCTAGATCTGGAATAGTACCGCATATCGGGCCTTACAACTTGGTATCAAAGCCTTACCGACCGTAGGATCCCTTTTCTGGCCGAAGTCGAGTCTAGACAAAAACTATTTTGTAGTTACTGATTTAGTTATCGGAGAGTAGGAATCTTTTTCCTCCATACCCATGCTCTGGTCAGGAAAAGTGACGTAAGAGTTTGAATTCTCGTCTTATCCCCTTCAAACTCTAGGATCTCGAGTGTGTGGAGTTTCGAAATAGTTACAATCCCTTGCTTGCAGCGTATTGTCTCGATTCCGATCGCAGGTTGGGGAAATCCTATAGTACCTTTAGTTCTTCCGATTCTGGTTAAACATCTTGGTCGTCCGTTGACCTCACTCCTCTTGCCCAGTATCCTCACGATTAAAGTGAGTGTGCTTCTCTTCATCGTCATTTTGAATTGTCGTTCTTCCTCTTGATCTCCCGATGGTTTCGTTTTCCGACGTTGTCGTCTCTCTGCGGAAAATTTATCTCGATAGAAGTTCGACGTCGACATTGAGCAGAGTCCCTTTTTGGTGGTGTTGAAGATTGTTGACTCTCTTTTCTCTCCCCCTCTCCCCCGGATCGTCCAGGATCTCGGGACGAGATACCTAGTTTGTGGTGTATTGTAACAGCCCAGATTTCACAAAAATTAAAAAAATTGTTTTCAGTGTGAATTGTTCGATTGTCTGATTTGTTTGCGGTGTTTGCATCCCCGATTTATCGATCGACGATTATTTTTTCCCCTCTTACCTCGTACCGGATGGAGCCCGACCCTTGCCACCCTGACACTCGACTTTTGCGACACCGGGTTTCACTCGATCACCGTCGCGAAAACCCGCACGAGACCAGCCGCAGCCAATGGAATGAAAAATCCCGTTTAATAATTAAACGAGTTATTTTTATAGAGCGCCGGAAAGTGTTCTCAGAACGGTTCCAACGCGAGGTGAACACCGACGGCTCGATGCGCTGATCGCGCAGTTCGAAGTTTTACCCGAATCGGAGGTCCTGCGGACCCCCGGCGGTCAGAAACGTAAGCACCGCACGCGCGAGAGAAAACCGGGGATGTTTTTGCAAAATGCCAGCCACCTGGGCTATATAAAGACCACAACTCTCCCACCCCTTTATAGGGTTTCCTCTAAGCCAAAATTGCAGCCACCCCCTCACAAAACTCATATCTGCACCATTTTTCCCTCTGCCCCGAAACTCTAGCTCCAGGCACATCTCAGCTGTTGGATCTGGAGATGAGTGGCTTAGAACGCTCCACGTCGCCCCCAGCCTCGTCCCAGCCGAACCGGGCCCCGCGGTCCCGCTCCTCCGCCGCCAGGCCCTCTGGAGCCCATCCAAGTGCCGCCTCCCGCGCCCCATGGTGGAGCTCTTCACGCCAAGCCGACCCATGCCGCCTCTGGCGAGCTCCGGCAGCCGAGCCTCTGCCGCCACAGGTCAGCCGTGCGCGCCACCCTCTCTTATCCTTCTCCTTCCCTCTCTCTCCCTCTCACCTTCTCTCTCTGTGACCTACGAGGAAGCCGACGACCGCCATGGCTGGGGTTGAAGAACTTGCCGCCTCGCCCTTGGACCTCGCCTCACAGGCCGGAAACCACCCCCAAACTCCTTCTTGATCGACAACAGGTGTGGTGATCGACGTTTCACGTGGAGACTCGAGGACGACTAGTTAAGCGGATCTTGGTGGAGGGCCTTGACCCGTGTGGTTATGGGGATCGATGATTTTACCTTTGCCACTAGGAATTTGATTGCAGTCTGTACTCAGACATGTATCTTCCGCTGATGTAATGTATTAAGGCAGTTTTATGCCGATTTTATGAGATGTTGTATCTTTGTATCTGTAATGTTGTGATATCATGTTGGAAATCCGGGGTAGATGGCATTGTCATATGTCACGGTGGGACCGATATGTGCTTCGTCCCCGGATATGGATGGAAACATCGAGATCTGGAACAGTACCGCATATCGGGCCTTACAAGGGGTAGATTTCTGCTATCTTTAAGCCTTCAGCTGCTTCAGCCTACAGGGTGTAGGCGTCTTGCTTTTCTTTTGAGGTTCTTCCTTCTTGGATCATGAAGATTCGTCCATGGGACGTGGGGTATTGCCTTTTTGTACTTGGTGCTGGTGACTGCGTGCTTCTTCGAGTGCGCTTGGCTTCGCGCTGCTTTTCCTCCTTAGGCTATTGGAGAGTTCAGCGAATAGGCGACAATCTCCTAGGGTGTGGCTTGCTCTGAGGTGTCCCCAACTGTCTTCGAAGCAGTGGATCGCGCGAGGTCCTTCCTGTTGCTCTTTGGCTATGAGTTTACTGGAGCCAGCGTGCCTACTTCTCTTTGAAATTTGGAAAATCTTTGAGTGGTCTTCTGTTCGGTTGTGGAATCTTGGGTCAAGCTCTATCCCATCGCTGAGTGATTGGTTCCAGATGAAGTTGGCGAATTAATCTGGTCTTCGGTCTGGGTCATAGTATTCTCTGGTCTGGGTTTCAGAGTCGCTGTCTTGTCGTGTGGCGGGAGTCTGGGCGGCAGCGGGTCGTCGTCTGGTGGGAGAGTCTTCTGTCGCGCGCCGAGACTCCTCGAGTGGGGTTCCCATGTGGAGTCCTCGCGCTTGTCTCCTGGGTCGTCGAGTTCTTTTCCGTTGGCGATGGATCTGGTGGTCGTTGGGGTGCTGGACTTGATTCGACTGCAGGCTATGTGATCTTGACGGGGCGATGGATATGCTTGTGGTGAACTTGCATTCCTCGAGCGGGCTAGATCTGGTTCTAGTCCTCGAGTCTTGATTTATTGAGGGCGGGACTTCCGAGATCGTGATTCCAACCTGTGTAGTTCCCACAGACGGTGCCGATAGACGGGGATCGGCCCCGACAAATCCCATAGTCAGGGACCCTGGGTTGATCATAGAGAAGGAACAGGTTGGACGATACTCGTCGGCTAAAAGGATAAGCACTTCCTGCCCGATAGTATTGCGTGAGGGGGCGATTACAGGGGAGGCCAAGGCTAGTTCTCGAAAGACCAGGAGATTAGATTGTGTATTGGATTTATCTAGACATCTCCCCTCCCAGCCTTTATATACCAGGCTAGATCTCGGGGAGTCCGTACTTGGTTACAAAGATAGTTTCCTAGTTGTAATCTTGCCTTGTATGCCAAGCTGCGCCTTCTAGATCAGTCACGGACTCCTACGTCGGTGCTTGATTGGGCCAATCGTTGGTCGGTCGAGGCTTCCCAGCGGGCCTTCTGTCTTCATACGCACCTGGTATCGTCATACGTAGGAGTCGTGGGGTCACCCCATCGTCAAGTCCCAAGAGGGATTATGCGGGCCTCTTCTTCTCTTGGTTTTGCTTCGTCAGAAGTTCTTCTTTGGTCTTGCGCTTCCTTGAGTCAGCAGCCAGGATGGCATTGTTGTGGCTGAGGAAGAGATCTTCAACAACTTTCTTGATCTTGCCTTTCTGACTTTCCATTTCCTCCAAAGTGGCAGAGTTCTTGTTGGCGACTTGGTGAAGGAGAGACAAAACTATTTCTTTGATATCCTTATCATCTTGAGTCTCAACCTTCTTCTGGTACTTGTGACTCTTGGCGTTTCATCTTTGCTTTGGGCGAAGAGCTCTTTCAGCTTCGTTACCAGATTGATGATAATTTCTTTGATGGCCGGGGTAATGTACAAAGTGCTTGGCACAGTATTCTTCATCAACTTCGCTCTTCTTGCAATGATCTTTGGCGATGCCCAAAGCATCCCATCAATCAACTTCTCTTGAATCTGGAAACTGGTGCCCACTGTGGCGGTCCATGTCATCTGGAACCTTCAGTTCTTCAGCAATGTTCTTCTGGACATGAGAAACCACAGGTTGTTTCTGAGCCTCTCTGGCTCTCTTCTCAGCAGTCTTTGTAGCAATCTTTTCGAGAGCTGTTGTTTCTTTGGATTAGGGGCTTGAACCTTGTGAGCTTCTACGACAGCCTTCTTCTCATTATCTTTTGCTTCGGGGAGCTTACGCTTCGCGTCAGCTTCAGCAGCGGCCTTGTTGGAAGCTTCAAGGTTCTTTTTATCTCTTTCTGCTCTTTCCTTGGCAGCAGACTCCTGAGCCAACCTTTGGCGTTCCAAGACCTCTTCCCTGTACTTCTTCTTGAGTTATGCTTTAGAAGGCCTCTTGTCAACTTGGGCCACTGAGGGGTTTTGCTTCGCGACCGTTCCCTTTGTCTTGGGAGCGACAGCAGGTTTATCAGCAGCTTTCGACTGCTTTGACGGGTCATGTTTCTGCTTTGACCGTCTTTCTGTTTGCACAACTTGTGTTGGGGGCTTGGAAGCTAATGGTTTCTCGACGACCAGATGAGTGGTGTCGATGACCATATCTATACGGTCATGAATTTGAATCCCTTTGGCAGCCGGTTTTGAACTAGGCTTCTTCTTCAGGGGAATGTGAATGTTTTCCTTGGGGGGAGCAACTGGAGCCTTTTCAGACTCATCATCTGCATGGCTGGGTCATTCTCTTCGATTTCTTCTGAGGAGGAGGGCTACTTCCACAAAATTTGCTTTCTCTTCATCAGTGAAGGAAAGGGGAGGATATGCAGCCGTCTTCTTGAGCTTCCGAGACCTTTTCTTTGGAGCGTTGGTTCCTTCGCCAGGAGTTTCCGCTTCGCGCAGCTTTGCTGCTTCCGTTTCTTTCTTCTTGCGAAGCTTTTCAGCCAGGGAAGCTAAGCTAATCTGTTCGTCGGGGTAATCATCTGGGGTTCTGAGAGAGTTGGGGTGTGGTTCCTTCGAGGGCACTGGATAGTAAAGGTGGCAATTTGCTGCATTGTACTTGCTGGCAGTGTGCATGCAATACTGATAAGGAGGGCTGAAGGCAAATTGCATGGACCATATTCCTTCGGGAATTCTCTTGTACTTGTACCAGCGAAGCGCCCAATAGCGCGAATCCCTTGCAGTCTTAGTTTCCTCTCATGGGAGGTTTCTTCGTAAGGTGCGTCGAATCCAAACCTTATTCTGACTGCCTAAGGAATGCCGCGAGCATGGTTAAGCTCTTTGGTCTGTCCACCTTTCCTTTTCTACTTCGGAGCCTCTGGCTCCACAATCTCTTGAGCATTCTCATTCTCTTTGAGCACAGCTGGAGGCTCATCACCAAAGTCCATCCCTTCAGACATTCTGTGAAAAGGAATAAGAACGAGAAAAATAGATAGGCATAATCAAGCACCAGCAAAGGTTTTCATAAAAACGTTTTGAAAAGAGATTCAAGATAGGATGTATGGACTAGCAATCTAGATTGTACTGAGCTAGACCACTTTTAAAAAAATGACCTAGAAAATAACAGACAGATTGAAGAGTCAATGCATATCTAACGTGAATCAGAGTGAGAGCTTATAGATGATACAAACAAGTTTCTCACGGGACTAGGAAGTCACAAGATCTGAGCAACCCTACAAAATCAACAGAAAAACCCTAAGAAATCGAGTCCAATATCAGAGATGAGTTCATGAAGAGGGAGTGATCGGATCATGTCCAGCGTACCCTAACTCGGTGGCGGCGGACATCTATGGTGACGGGAGCGGTGAGGATGGTGCTTTCGTCGGCGGGGAAGTCTCCTGACGGCGGCCTTCCAGCAGCGAAGCGGCAAGGTCGACGGCGGGAGGGAGATGAGCACGGAGGCGCACACGGGAGCAAGAGGGACCCGAGAGAGACGAAGTGTGAGGGTTTGGTTTTTCTAGGAGGGAGGATGCCATATAAAGGCCGATCTGACGGCTCTGTCAGATCGTATCGGACAGTTCCTAGCGGTTGTCTCTCCGGATTCTATGGCTATGATTTCGTGGCGGATCACGAGAAGATCTCAATGGCCCGAGATTGATGGGTCTCAACGGCCGAACTAGAACACTCTACCGAGAATAAAAACTTTGATAAAAGTTGATAGCATTTTCATTCAGAACTCAATGATGTTCGAAGCATAATGCATATCGTATCAAATGTGCTTGATCATTTTGGAATAGATAGAGTAAGAAAGAAGAAGAATAGATGGGGTAGTGTACGAAACTTATCACCTTGAAGGAAACCAGCCAAAAAACTAAAGGTGACAAGTATAGAGGAAAAAAAATCAAACGAATCAAAAAGATATAACATAAAGCTCAAAGCAAAAACGAAGCGAAACACTGAAACGAAGTAAATGAATATGTACACTAAGGTAAAGTGTCAGACTTACATAACGCTGCATGAGTCTAAATTTTTTTAGCTCACAGCACAATGCACAGAACCTTTTCTCATCCAATGGTTTCGTGAATATATCTTCCAATTGATCTTCAGTCCGGACATGGCTAATCACAATATCTTCACGTTGAACATGATCATGAAGGAAATGATGGCGAATATCTATATGCTTCGTGCAAGAGTGTTGCACTGGATTGTGGGAAATTTTGATAGAACTATCATTATCACATAGAAGAGGAATTTTATTCACATGTATTCCATAATATTTCAGCGTCTGCTTAAGCCAAAGAATCTGAGTGCATCATGAGCAAGAAGAAATGTATTCGGCTTCAGCAGTAGATATTGATACAAAATTTTGCTTCTTGGAATCCCAACACACCAGAGATCTTCCAAGAAAATGACAAATTTATTCAAGGATCGAATCAACATCAACTCTTATCCTCACTCGAGATCGGCTCAAGTTCTTCTTCGGAATCAACATTTCCTTCGAGATCGGCATTTCCTTCGGGATCGGCATTTCCTTCAGGATCAACATTTTCTTCGTTCATGGGTTCTTCTTCGTCCTGTTCATCATTAGCTTTAGGATGTTGATCTCCAGCGCCCCGGGCTATCTGTGAGAACATTGAATCATCATCATCCCTGTTAGCTTGACGAGGATTCGCTTCGACAGGGCGAATCTCTCCAATTGCCATGGACCCGATTACTTCATCCAGAGGAGGTTCATCTAGATCATGAGGCAAATGCTCCTTTTGAGAGCCATTAGTTTCATCAAACCTCACATTTACAGTTTCCATAACTTTCCCAAAGTGGGAGTTATATACTTTGTAAATATGAGAATTTGAGCCATAACCTAGAATAAAACCTTCATGTGCCTTAGGGGAAAATTTAGAGCTATGATTCATATCTCTAATAAAGCATGGAGTACCAAACACCCTAAGGTATGAAACATTAGGCTTGTTACCAGTGATAAGCTCATGTGAAGTTTTCTTCAGGAATTTTTGAAGGTAAACCTGTTGGGAAACGCAGTAGAAAACAAAAAAAATCGGCCTACGTAGTTATCACCCAAGATCATCTATGAAGATTGCATACATGGTTTTAGGTCATGGCTCACCTACCTATTTAGCGGAAGTAGAGTTGGTGAAGACCGTCCGTGCAGATCCCCGCAGCTAGGAATTTCAATGACCTCCCAACCGCGAGGATATCGATCCCTCAAACCGTCCTGCGATCTAGTCCCGCGTACAAGTCCCACGAACAAGCTCCTCGAAGAAGGGACGAAGGTGTGACCCCTCTATTAGTATCCACAGATCCCGAAGCAACAATCCAGCAGCGCTCCGCTGTCCAGAGAAGAATGCCACCAAGAAAACTAGAGGGAGAAAACCCTGACAGATTCCGATATAGAACAGTTTCTAAACCAGGGTATAATTATGGAGCGATGGGGTTTAGAGGAGGGAGGTTGGCGCGCGCGCGGGGGGGGGGGGGCTAGGGTTGAGTTGATCAGCGCCCCCACCCCTCACCCACATTATATAGGTGGCCAAGGGGCTGTCCTGGCAAACTTGGGGCTTGTGGAGTCCCCCTGGGACTCCTACTCCCAAAGGGAGACCTTCCCACCGGGGAGTTTGAGTCCAAGGATGTCGGGACCCGGAATATGTGTATGTAATTCCAATCACAACCTAATCACATGGAGAGCCGAGAGCCGTACCCACTTGTCTAAGAAGACAAGGCCAAGCACAGAACACTCTCGGAAAGCATCGTACGTGAGGGGCGTCCCATCCAGGCCGGATGATCAACTCAGATGGGTCCTGATCGCCCGCTCACAAGTCTAAATGATTATGGGTGGTGAAACCCATATTCATAGACGAGTCGCCTCAACCATGTTATCGAATGAATCATAACCCTTACATAAACAAACTACAGCCCGATCACTTAGTCGGGGTCTAGGGCAGGCTCGATCATACAACAAAGTGTGCACGTGACAGAGTCACGAGCAATCGCATCGCGATGCCCCAAGCTGCGCACATCTAAGGGCCACTTGGTGTATAAAAGACTGCCAGCCAGATCACTACTAAGGTCTCGAAAACCCATACTAAGACATGCATGTTATAAACATACAGGCAGCACACATGCCTAGTATGAACAGCAGGTATCATCACATAACTCTACAAAGTACTTCTTTATTTACTTACACATAGAGTATACAAAGATCACATGTCTGTGATCAACATTACATCATACAACGGAAGAAAATTAGGTCTGAGTACAGACAAGTTTAACAAATGGCTTAGAGAAGCGTTGTAAACATACATGCCCTTCCACGAGGGACCAGACTGTTGTCTGGGACTATGCTAACTTAGTCAACGTTGAGCTTCAGGATGGTGTCTCCATCGGGGTCTGGGTTTCCATCTAAAATATAGAATAAGAAAACGTGAGTACAAAGTCGTACTTAGCAAGACTTACATCAGAACTACACTACTAATGCTCAAGTTTCAGGGTAAAGGGAGGTGGGGTTTCATCATGCAGAAGTGCCAGCCTTAACTTGGCTAGTCCTGTACTACGAGTACCAGACTTGAGGTAAGAAGCGTAGACGAGTCCACTACCAAGTCTCCAACCAATACACCACTATGGCTACTTCCTCGACTTCCCCACGAGGAGCACACCATAGCACTCACGCTTATCTTGCGAGTTTTAGAAGTATCCATTCAAGTTGTCTAATAATCAATCACAGCTTTCCAAGTAGTCCATTACTGCGGACGCGGCTATTCGAATAGTTTTGTTAACCTTGCAAGGGTGTAAACTACACACACATGACCATCGGTTACCGCCAGGTCTCGCCACCGTTCAAGAGGTGACAGCGAGGATGTTCACCAAAACACTTCGCCCAGAGCTCCGTTCTAGTCCAAGGAGTCAACTGTCTGAGTTCCAAACCCAACTGGAGTTCCGGCCGAGCTTCCAGCCAGGACTCAAACCATGTAGGCACAACTGACAAGCCCATCTCGACGGATGGTTCTCCGCTTGGCAAGCCATGTTCTACAAGCCCTACCATGAATGCCACATTTCATTTCCTTTATATTTCTATGCATATGCCGAATGGAAATCCCGAACTAGGTGTGACTCCTCGACTTGGATCGTGGTGAGTTACTAGGTCGAGAGGGGTCAGTGAGCCCAATGTGTGGTTATACTCTTTCTCTCGGATTACCATACAAGAACTCGGGCTTAAGGTGGTGTTCAACGAGACAACCCATTGTGTACTCCTACACAGCCTCTCATCATTCACCTTATATTAGGGTGGATTCACCAACACAGTTTCACTTTCATCAACACCATATTCACCATAATTCCGACTCACATCAAAAGCATCCTCATTGTAAACTCTAAGCATGCAATAAGCAGTAACAGTTGCAGGGACCACATGATAACAATCAACTCCTGTGTCAGCTAGGATTGTTGTTTGCTTACTACTGTGACAAGATGATAGGTCATGCATCGGATATGGGTTCAACTATGCGGTAGAATCGATACAAGGTGATCTCCTAAACATGCATAAGCGAGACTCAGAGGGAATTCGGATTTTATATACATGATCAATGAGGTTTGCTTGCCTTGCTAACGATACACGGGTCTTAACGGTGGTCTTCTTCTTCGGGGGTGATCACCGTCTCGGAGGCACTGTTACCGGCACAATCATCAACAAAGGGGGAAACATTGAATTTAAATGCACAATCACATGATAATTTTGTCCATGATGTGAAGGGTATTGATTTGTGGCACATTCAATTTAAATGAAGTGTATTGCATTTGAAATGCAAATTCAAACTCCATATATTGTTCAAATTAGCCCATTTGTATTTGCTAGTGTTTGATCATTGTAAACTATTTTGAAATGTGTATGATATGCCTCTGATGTTCAAGTGATCACGACTGCATTGCATTGGTTGATGTTGGAGTAGCATTTGAATTTAATTTGATTTAATTCAAATTAAACCAAATAGAAAAAGCTACTGGTCCCAATTTAAGATCAACTCAAACATGGTTGAAAGTTGATTATTTGGATAGGGAATTTTCTGCTGATCATTTTTCATATATTATTTGTCCAATTTGAAGTTAATATGAATTTTCTATGATTTATTGAAGTTTTGGCTATTTTTTGGAATTTTCTGATTTTCTTTTAAATAGAAAACCAATTACTGCGTCAGCACTGCATCGGCATGGCGTCAGCAGGGGGGCTGAAAAGTGGGGCCCTGCTATCAGTCACAGTGGGGGTTAATCCCGTTGTTAAATTTCAGTCTTGATTAGATTAGGGGGTGGGGCCACTGTCAGTCTCTGGTGGGGTGGTTAAGGGGGGAAAGAACTCCTAATCTAAACCGCCCACCGGCGGTTAACCTGCAGCGGCCACTGTGCACGGCGGCGACACGCCGGGGTGGCCTTCCGGCCACGGTTTGGGCACGGGGGAAGAACGGGGAGGTGCGCCTTGCTCGCCCGCATCACCTCGTGCACACAGGGAGGGATGGGGTGCGCTGGAGCCTCGCCGACGTTGAGGCACGCGGCGGCCGGAGCACTGCACAGGTGGGTTCGGCGATTTTGACCACGGGGAGACGCGCGGGAGGGGGCAAAAGAAAGAGGGTCTCACCCTGGTGCTAATGGAGAGGACGGGGAGGACGGATGAGGTCTGACGGCGGCGAATCGACGACGGCGAACTTGCGGCTCCGGCGGCGACTCGCTGATGTTGGCGTCGCTTGTGGTGCTTGCTCGGCTCGATTCGAAGAGGGCTTCGACGAAGACGACGTCGCTGCTCGTGATGGACAAGGTGGCGAGGGCTGAGGAGCTCGTCGGCCACGGGCTTTCCACGGTGGTGCTCCGGCGTGCGCTCGGGCCTCGCGGGATTTGCGAGAGGGAGAGGGGGAGAGCCAGCAGGGAGAGGGGGAATGGACGTGGGGCGTCGCGGCGTGCTCCGTGGCGCAGATGACGTGGGCGGGGAGCAGCTGCGTGGCCCTGGTGGCCACGGCGGCCACGGCATGCCGGGCACGCAGCTGTGTGCTCGTGCCCGGGGAGGAAGACGACAACGAGGAGGTGGGCTGGAGGGGGAAGAGTTGGGCCAGATGGCCAGGGGGCTTCTTCGTTTTCTTTTTATTTTAATTTTCTTTTTTGTTAATCTGTTTTTCCCTAGTAATTAAATACCTAGTCAATTTATAAAATGCCCAAAACTTTTATGTCGACTTGTAATGCATATGGCTAGCCACTTATAAAGTTTGGGGATTTTTGAAATTCAAATAATTTGAATTTCAAATCAAATAGGGTATTTAATTAATTTCCAAGCCCTATTTGGAATTTTTGACAAATCTTGGTGCATGAAGTGGGACCCACTTCACTTTATAAGTGATCATGCATATTTATAAGACTTTTCAAAAATAACAGAGCAATTTTTGGAAACAATTTTTGTCTGGCCATTTAATTAAATTCTTTAGGGCTTTTATTTTCCCCATTTTTGAATTTCTTTTGAAATTTTTGCATGATGCAAAGAGCACTTGAACCCAAGCACATACCTAAACTTGGGTTGTGACAACTCGCCCCCACTCAAAAGAATCTCGTCCCGAGATTTAGAAGTCGTCGGGAGGAAGGTGCGGTACTCGCCACGGAGGCGGTCTTCTCTTTCCCATGTTCCTTCTTTCTCGGAGTGATGTGACCATTGCACTTCCAGGAACCTGATCTTCTGACGACGGGTGACACGCTCTAAGGAATCAAGAATATGAACAGGGTACTCTCGATAAGAAAGGTCATCTTTTAGATCAAGCGTTTCATGGTTGACTTCGCGGATGGGGTCCTTGAAGCAACGCCTGAGTTGTGACACATGGAATACATCATGTACTCGGGAAAGGTGCGGGGGTAGTTCAAGTTGGTAGGCAACTTCTCCATGTTTAGCAAGAATGCGGAAAGGTCCGATGTAACGTGGGGCCAACTTTCCTTTGATACCGAATCTTTGGGTTCCCTTCAGAGGAGTAACCCAAAGGTAAGCCTTCTCGTCCAAATTGTAGCTTTCTTGCCTATGATGACGATCATAGTAGCTTTTCTGACGAGACTGTGCGGCTTTCAATCGATCACGAACAATGCGAACTTGCTCTTCTGCTTCCTTGATCATGTCCGGTCCAAAGAATTGTCTTTCACCGGTTTCTGACCAGTTTAAGAGTGTTCGACATCGTCGTCCATAGAGGAGTTCAAAAGGAGCCATGTTCAGACTAGATTGGAAACTGTTGTTATAAGCAAATTCGGAAAATGGAAGAGATTTCTCCCAATTCTTTCCGAATGAGATAACACAAGCTCTGAGCATTTCTTCCAAGATTTGATTAACCCTTTCAACTTGACCGCTAGACTGAGGATGGAAAGATGTACTAAAGGATAGATGAGTTCCCATAGCATTCTGAAAGCTTCCCCAAAATGTAGAGGTGAAAAGGCTACCACGATCAGAATTGATTACCAAAGGAACACCGTGAAGAGACACAATTATAGAGACGTACAAGTCCGCCAACTGACTAGAAGTTATAGACTCGCGAACGGGAAGGAAGTGAGCAACTTTGGAAAGCCTATCTATGACAACGAAGATGGCATCATTTCCTTTCTGGGTTTTTGGAAAGCCGGTGATGAAGTCCATACCGAATTTGTCCCATTTCCACTCAGGAATAGACAATGGTTGAAGAGTACCAGCAGGTCTTTGGTGTTCTGCCTTAATGCGACGACAAACATCACATTCGGCAACAAATCGAGCAATGTCTCTCTTCATCCTAGTACACCAAATCTCTGGCGTAGATCTCGGTACCTTTTTGTGCTACCGGGATGAATCGAGAGGGGTGTGTCATGGGCTTCTTTGAGGCTGAGTTGCCGTAGATCCCTATTCTTAGGTACTACCAAACGATTTTCAAAGAATACCGTTCCTTTGCTATCTGTGGAGAAACATTTAGCAACTCCGCTAGCAATGTTCTCCTTGATCCGGCGAACACCTCGTGCACGCCTTTGGGAAACTATGATTTCATCCTCAAGGGTTGGTTTCTCCACCAAGTTGAAAAGAGATCAACGAGGAACAATCTCGAGGTTGAGCTTTCGAAATTCCTCATGAAGAAGTGGTTGATATTGTTGTAACATGAGGTTGTTACAATACGACTTACGACTTAGTGCATCATCCATGACATTGGCTTTGCCTGGGGTGTAAGAAATTCCTAAGTCATAATCTTTTATCAATCTATCCAGCGTCTTTGCCTGAGATTAAGACCTGACTGGGTGAATATGTATTTGAGGCTTTGGTGGTCGGAATAGATCTCACAACGATTACCAAGGAGGTAATGTCACCAAGTTGTCAGGGCATGAACTACGACAACGAGTTCAAGATCATGGGTAGGATAGTTCTCTTCATGTGGACGCAACTGGCGTGAAGCATAAGCTACGACATGTCTATCTTTCATAAGTATGCATCCTAACCCTTGCCGTGAAGCATCACAAAAGAGCTCGAAATTCTTTTTCGTGTCTGGAGGCGCAGGTACGGGTGCAGAAGTCAATCTTCTTTTCAGCTCTTGAAAGCTTTCCTTGCACTTGGAACTCCATTCGAATTTCTTATCTTTCTTGAGGAGTTCAGTCAGAGGCTTTGCAACTTTGTAGAAGTTCTCAACGAAGCGGCGACAATAGCTTGCTAGGCCAAGAAAACTCCTAACTTGCTTAACCGATTCAGGTGGAGTCAAGTCAAGGACGGCCTGAACTCTCTCGGGATTGACAGCAATGCCTTTCGCAGAAATCACGTGGCCTAAGTAGGTCACTTCTGGTAGCCAAAATTCACACTTGGAGAATTTAGCATACAGGCGATGCTCTCTAAGTTTCATCAATAGCAACCTAAGATGTTCTGCGTGCTCTTCTTCGTTCTTCGAGTAGATGAGAATGTCATCAAGATAAACCACAACAAATTTATCTAGGTACTCCATGAATATCGAATTTATTAAGCGCGAGAATGTGGCGGGGGCATTGGTTAAACCAAAGGACATGATGGTGTACTCGTAAAGACCATATCGAGTAGTGAAAGTCTTCTTGCAAATGTCCTCGTTTCAGATTTTGATTTGATGATAGCCTAATCTCAAATCCGTCTTGGAGAAGATCGAGGATCCAGCAAGTTGATCATAAAGATCATTGATCCTAGGAAGTGGGTACTTGTTCTTTATCGTTGCTAGATTTAGCGGGCGATAGTATACGCACATCCTTTCTGTTCCATCTTTCTTCGTTACGAACAGAACGGGGCAACCCCATGGCGATGAGCTAGGGAGGATGAAGCATTTTTTCAACGAAGCATCAAGTTGGGTTTTTAGCCCAGCTAACTCATGTGGGGCCATTCTATATGGGCGTCTGGAAATTGGGGCGGTCTCATGTATAAGATCAACTATGAACTCTACACACCTGTCGGGTGGCTAGGTTTAAGGGGTTGGATCTCTGTATAGCTTCCTAGAGGATGACCAAGGTTTACTAGGGGCTACAACAGATATGTCAGAGTAGCAAAGTACTCCAACACGATGGTTAGTGGGGTTCTTCTGGCTAGAAGACATCTAAAGTGGGAGGAAGAGCTGCAAATGAATCACTATAGGTTTCTAGAACAAAACCTACAACAAAGTCTATGGAACTGTCGGGAATGCCACATAATAATTCTTATGGAAAGACAACCGAAATGGAGGGAAGGATTTTGCAAATGTATCAGATTATGAAGAAACCTGGAATGACTCGGACAACATAACGTCTGTAATTGCAAGAGAATTGGAAATCCTCACAACATTTCAACAGCACTTACATAAGAAGTCTCAGAATAGGAAGCACAACGACTCTAGAAAACCGAACACAACTTTCCTACGGCTACAAGGAAGGAATCAACGAGATGTTCTAGTAAGACATAGATGAGCCTAGTCCTATCATCCTGTAGAAAAGATAAGGGTGACTCAGAACTCAGATTGTTGAGGGTAAGGAGAAAAGGAAGCCTTACGATGTTCCCTTTATACCCAAGTAACTATATAACTCTAGAATGCTAGAATCGACATCAACCAAGGGTTTGATAATCCTACAGACAGTCCTGCTCTGATACCAAGTCTGTCGGGACCCGGAATATGTGTATATAATTCCAATCACAACTCAATCACATGGAGAGCCGAGAGCCGTACCCACTTGTGTAAGAAGACAAGGCCAAGCACAGAACACTCTCGGAAAGCATCGTACGTGAGGGGCATCCCATCCAGGCCGGATGATCAGCTGAGATGGGTCCTCATCGCCCGCTCACTAGTCTAAATGATTATGGGTGGTGAAATCCCATATTCATAGATGAGTCGCCTCAACCATGTTATCGATTGAATCATAACCCTTACATAAACAAACTCCATCCCGATCACTTAGTCGGGGTCTAGGGCGGGCTCGATCATACAACAAAGTGTGCACGTGACAGAGTCACGAGCAATCGCATCGCGATGCCCCAAGCTACCCACATCTAAGGGCCACTTGGTGTATAAAAGACTGCCAGCCAGATCACAACTAAGGTCTCGAAAACCCATACTAAGACATGCATGTTATAAACATACAGGAAGCACACATGCCTAGTATGAACAGCAGGTATCATCACATAACTCTACAAAGTACTTCTTTATTGACTTACACATAGAGTATACAAAGATCACATGTCTGTGATCAACGTTACATCATACAACGGAAGGAAATTAGGTCTGAGTACAGACAAGTTTAAGAAATGTCTTATATAAGCCTTGTAAACATACATGCCCTTCCACGAGGGACCAGACTACTGTCTGGGACTATGCTAACTTAGTCAACGTCGAGCTTCAGGAAGGTGTCTCCATCGGGGTCTGGGTTTCCATCTAAAACATAGAATAAGCAAGCGTGAGTACAAAGTCGTACTCAACAAGACTTACATCAGAACTACACTACTCATGCTGAAGTTTCAAGGTAAAGGGAGGTGGGGTTTCATCATGCAGAAGTGCCAGCTTTGACTTGGCTAGTCCTGTACTACGAGTACCATACTTGAGGTAAGAAGCGTACACGAGTCCACTACCAAGTCTCCAACCAATACACCACTATGGCTACTTCCTCGACTTCCCCACGAGGAGCACACCATAGCACTCACACTTATCTTGCGAGTTTGAGAAGTATCCATTCAAGTTGTCTAATAATCAATCACAGCTTTCCAAGTAGTCCATTACTGCGGACGCGGCTATTCGAATAGTTTTGTTAACCTTGCAAGGGTGTAAACTACACACACATGACCATCGGTTACCGCCAGGTCTCGCCACCGTTCAAGAGGTGAAAGCGAGGATGTTCACCACAACACTTCGCCCACAGCTCTGTTCTAGTCCAAGGAGTCAATTGTCTGAGTTCCAAACCCAACTGGAGTTCCGGCCGAGCTTCTAGACAGGACTCAAACCATGTAGGCACAACTGACAAGCCCACCTCGACGGATGGTTCTCCCTTTTGCAAGCCATGTTCTACAAGCCCGACCATGAATGCCAAATTTCCCTTCCTTTATCTTTCTATGCATATGCCGAATGGAAATCCCGAACTAGGTGTGACTCCTGGACTTGGATCGGGGTGAGTTACTAGGTCGAGAGGGCTCAGTGAGCCCAATGTGTGGTTGTACTCTTTGTCTCGGATTACCATACAAGAACTCGGGCTTAAGGCGGTGTTCAACGAGACAACCCAATGTGTACTCCTACACAGCCTCTCATCGTTCACCTTATATTAGGGTGGATTCACCAACACAGTTTCACTTTCGTCAACACCATGTTCACCATCATTCCGACTCACATCAAAAGCATCCTCATTGTAAACTCTAAGCATGCAATAAGCAGTAACAGTTGCAGGGGCCACATGATATCAATCAACTCCTGTGTAAGCTAGGATTGTGGTTTGCTTACTACTGTGACAAGATGATAGGTCATGCATCAAATATGGGTTCAACTATGCGGTAGAATCGATACAAGGTGATCTCCTAAACATGCATAAGCGAGACTGAGAGGGAATTGGGATTTTATAGACATGATCAATGGGGTTTGCTTGCCTTGCTGACGATACACGGGTCTTAACGGGGGTGATCACCGTCTCGGAGGCACTGTTACCGGCACAATCATCAACAAAGGGGGCAACATTGAATTTAAATGCACAATCACATGATAATTTTGTCCATGATGTGAAGGGTATTGATTTGTGGCACATTCAATTTAAATGAAGTGTATTGCATTTGAAATGCAAATTCAAACTCCATATCTTGTTCAAATTAGCCCATTTATATTTGCTAGTGTTTGATCATTGTAAACTATTTTGAAATGTGTATGATATGCCTCTGATGTTCAAGTGATCATGACTGCATTGCATTGGTTGAAGTTGGAGTAGCATTTGAATTTAATTTGATTTAATTCCAATTAAACCAAATAGCAAAATCTACTGGTCCCAATTTAAGATCAACTCAAACATGGTTGAAAGTTGATTATTCGGATAGAGAATTTTCTGCTGATCATTTTTCATATATTATTTTTCCAATTTGGAGTTAATATGAATTTTCTATGATTTATTGAAGTTTTGGCTATTTTTTGGAATTTTCTGATTTTCTTTTAAATAGAAAACCAATTACTGCGTCAGCACTGCATCGGCATGGCGTCAGCATCGGGGCTGACCAGTGGGGCCCTGCTGTCAGTCACAGTGGGGGTTAATCCCGTGGTTAAATTAAAATCCTGATTAGATTAGGGGGTGGGGGCCACTGTCAGTCTCTGGTGGGGTGGTTAAGGGGGGGGGGAATAACTCCTAATCTAAACCGCCCACCGGCGGTTAACCGGCGGCGGCCACTGTGCACGGGGGCGACACGCCGGGGTGGCCTTCCGTCCACGGTTTGGGCACGGGGGAAGAACGGGAAGGTGCCCCTTGCTCGACCGCATCACCTCCTGCACACGGGGAGGCATGGGGTGCGTGGGAGCCTCACCGGCGTTGAGGCACGCGGCGGCTGGAGCACTGCACAGGCAGGTTCGGCGATTTCGACCACGGGGAGACGCGCGGGAGGGGGCAAAAGAAAGAGGGTATGACCCTGGTGCTAATGGAGAGGACAGGGAGGCCGGATGAGGTCTGACGGCGGCGAATCGACGAGGGCAAACTTGCGGCTCCGCCAGCGACTCGCTGATGCTGGCGTTGCTTGTGGTTCTTGCTCGGCTCGATTCGAAGAGGGCTTCGACGAAGACGACGTCGCTGCACGTGGTGGACAAGGTGGCGAGGGCTGAGGATCTCGTCGGCCACGGGCTTTCCACGGTGGTGCTCCGGCATGCGCTCGGGCCGCGCGGGATTCGCGAGAGGGAGAGGGGGAATGGACGCGGGTCGTCGCGGCGTGCTCCGTGGCGCAGATGACGTGGGCGGGGAGCAGCTGCGTGGCCGTGGTGGCTACGGCAGACACGGCATGCCGGGCACGCAACTGTGTGCTCGTGCCCGGGGAGGAAGACGACAACGAGGAGGTGGGCTGGGCCACTTGGTGGGCTGGGGGGGAAGAGTTGGGCCAGATGGCCAGGGGGCTTCTTCCTTTTCTTTTTCTTTTAAATTTATTTTTGTTAATTTGTTTTTCCCTAGTAATTAAATACCTAGGCAATTTATAAAATGCCCAAAACTTTTATGTGGACTTTTAATGCATATAGCTAGCCACTTATAAAGTTTAGGGATTTTTTAAATTCAAATAATTTGAATTTCAAATCAAATAGGGTATTTAATTAATTTCCAAGCCCTATTTGGAATTTTTGACAAATCTTGGTGCATGAAGTGGGACCCACTTCACTTTATAAGTGATCATGCATATTTATAAGATTTTTCAAAAATAATAGAGCAATTTTTGGAAGCAATTTTTGTCTGGCCATTTAATTAAATTCTTTAGGGCTTTTATTTTCCCCATTTTTGAAGTTCTTTTGAAATTTTTGCATGATGCAAAGAGCACTTGAACCCTAGAACATACCTAAACTTGGGTTGTGACAAAGGAGGACTCCTTCCCAAGTAGGGCAACCCCACCACCTAATTTCGGCCAGCCCCTTGGGGTGCCTTGCCCCCCAAGGATAAGGGTTGTGGAGCGCATATGGTACTGTCCGGAAACTTGTGGATCCATAAGCTTTCGGAACCTTCCAGGACCCTTTGGGACTATTCTTGGCCATTCCGGGACTTTCCGGGATGATTTCGGGACATTCCGGAACCTCCTGGAACACTTCCAAGACCTTCTGGGACAGCTTATTGACGTTGCGGAACTATCTGGATAGGTTTCAGGACCATCTGAGTTACAACCTAAGAAATCCGATGACCACGTAAGTTTGTCGGGACGTCCACCGATTAACCGGAAACTATTCCGGTCGATCCAGGACTTCCCTAGTACCATTCTCATAAGTTCCGGAACCACCTGGGACTATTCCATATTGATCCGGACATATCCTTAAATACCCAGAACTTCTTCTGGTGCCCTTATGAATAATTCCATAAATACCCGGAACTACTTCCGGTGCCCGTATAAACTATTCTTCTTTGCTTCCACTAGACCTTCTACCATTCCTGTATTCTAACAGAATACTGCTCATTAAGTGTGTGACCCAATAGGTTCGGTATAATGCGGACATGACTCAGAACATCTTACGGACATAGGTCAACAACCTTTTGTGAATAGCCAATAATCAATAGCGGAGCCATGGACACTCATGTCGACTCCCGCACATACACGAAGAAACTTTGAGTGAACCATTATGTTTAGTCATGTAGAATTCCTTTTGCTTGGCGATATTGACAAAGTTAGAGGAGAGAAGTTTGGCACCCATGTGTAAAAACTTCTTGAAAACAAGCCACTCGTTACCCTCTTTGCTCGTTTGTCCCTTTTTCTCGTTAACTTATTCCGGTATCCCCGTGACTAAATCACAATGCGTCTGGCCATCTATAATGGATACCTTCATACTGAGTGGGCCCGAATTAAATATCTTCTTCATCGTGAAGGAGAAAATCCCAGTCTTGAACTATCGCAACTACTAGACACACTATCCGATGTACCAAGAACTTATTTTACTACTTCCCACTAACGGGAAGATTCATCTAAGAACCAAAGTACATTTTCCTATGTGAAGCAACTCGATACTCTCATGGTCTAAGGAATTACGTATATGATAACATTTCATGATATGACTTATAACGTTGTTACGATGTGATCTCTAAGTATATGATGCAACACTAGGGTCGGTTCAACATCATTGTTCTGCTAACAATATGTTCTCATAGCTACTGACATCCTTGTTACAAGAACAATGCCCATGATTAATAAAATGTAATCATCTGTTAGCACATGAGCTGGTCTTAGAGGCTAAAGTAGGAACTCTTGGATTTTACATTTCCACAAATGCAAATGAGTTTTCTTCTGGATCTCACAGTCAGGGTCATTGCAATTATAACACAGAAATATAAACATTAATTACGAACCTGTAAATATATAATACCATTTTATTATTGCCTATAGGGCATATTTCCAACAGTCTCCCACTTGCACTAGAGTCAATAATATTTTCTGTACTTGAGCACTTTACACCTATGGCATACCGGTGTAATGCATGCTTCATTTGTGGTATAGACTTCATCTTCAAATCTGACGTTTCAGACCCATTCGTATCTTGTATATCTTCACGTTTTGACGCCATCATAAAATTCACTAATTTTATCTGTTTATCTCTGTATATGTTTGAATCATTTGGCAGGACCTTGGTTCCTTAGAATAAGTCATGAAATCATTCATCAATCTTCCATGAGCTTCAAGCATCTAGGAAACCGTACCACGTTCATAAATGAACTTATGATTCAAAATACCCTCCTTGTTACTTCTTTAAGTAACTATATACTTAGCCTCTGTTATAGAATTCACCACAATATCTAACTCTTTACACATATCCTCCATACCGCACCACCTTACGTGTGAAACACATAATCCCAATTAAAATCGAAAATCGGTCAGAGTAAGTATGAAGAACGAATTGGTGTAACTATTTACATCAAAATTCAGCTGGTGTAACTTATTACAACAAGCTCTTCATTATCTCCATTTTTCGAGAAACATATCTTATCTTTCATAAGTTTAACTTTTCAATGTTTGTCCAATGATCAACATATTGATCACTTTGGTATCTTGCTCACAACCTTTTGGAGCACTGGACATATCTGGTCGTTTTACATATTATGGTGTACATGATTAATCCAAACACATAGGTGAGTGAAATTCAATTCATGTGTTTTGCTTATCTTTGTTCATGAACACCGATTTCCGCAAAAAACTTTTCACCATGACCTCGGCAAGAACATCCTTCTTGGCGTTTTCATACTAAACTACTTTAGTGTCATGTCAACATGTAATGTTGGCTTTAGCATGATCAGGCACTTACTATCTACATAGATCATTGTGCTCAATACTAATGCTAAATTAGCCCAAGTACTTCAGCTGGAAACTATTTCTAATGAAGTCCTTATTCGTGTCAAGAAATTTATATCATTTCCAATCAACAATATGTCATCTACATAAGGTCTTAGAAATATTATTCAGCTCCCACTTACTTTCTTGAATATTAAAGAATCTTCGTTATTCCTGATGAAAACAAATTATTTTGGCAATTTCATCAGAACAAAAATTCGAACTCCATTATGCTAGCTTCAATCCATTACTGAATATCCGAGAATTGCATCTCTTCTAGCACCCTTTGAATATACAAAACATTCCGGTCGTATCGGATATATGTCCTTTGTTATATTTCCGTGTAGGAACTTTGTTTTGACATTTATTCTACCATATCCTATAAATGAGATATGTAGTAATTGCTAGCATAACACGAACTATATGAGATATGTAGTAATTGGTAGCGTCAGCATACCCGCTATATGGAGCACTGGTGCATCACGAACCGGTAAACTGTCGTTAACCCGGGTCACCGGTGGCGGTTGGCTCTTGGAAGCACACTTACCGCCTTTCTTCCCTCTCTTCCTATGCTTCGCCTTCTTCTTTGTCCCAGGCGCAGGTTGTGTTTCAGCAAAACCCGCACGGATGCCCGTTAGCATTGTGTTCGGGCTTAGTTGTTTGGTGGCTGCTCGGCTACTTTTTCCTGGGCATTAGGAGGCGTGTCATCCAAGGAGCATTTTCCGAACAAAGAGTTCTTGAACTGAAGGCTAGCATGTTACTTTTGGGTTTGGTCGGGAATTTCGGGCATTTCATCAAGATCCATATCCTCAAGGTTGAGCTCAAAATCATCATCAGGTTGAGCGTCATCATACGTATGGTTGAGGTTGAGGTATTGGTCAGGGTTCGCATCCTCAATTTTATCAGGTGATGGATCCACTAGGACTGTTGAACCTCCTTCACGTCCGCTGCCATGATCGCCCAAGCCAAAGGATGGGAACTGCATAGGTGGAGTAAAAGTCGCATTATCTTGAGTCGGCGTCGCACCGACAGGCTCCGGGCAGATAAGCACCTTCGGCCACAATATCACCCAACCCTTGGATCCTCCAAGATCGTCTGGTCGTACTTCTCCCGTACCAGGAACGGGAAGAGGCAACTTAGAGTACTCGTTTGATAGCAAACGAGACACGATAACTTTGAAGACGTCGTCGGGCAAAGCAGTGTGGTGGAAGACCCGACCCAATGGATTCATGAGTGAAGCCTTCGCAACATCCACTACCTGGCCGTCGAGGTTTAATAGGAGGGTGCATGGAGTATCGTTGCCCCTTGAAGACATGTGCGTCTTCAGAGATCGAATGTGAAAGAAATGGAAGATTGAGACGCATAGTTACCTTGATATCTTCGAGCTCAGCTAACGCGGAAGGCCCGTGGGGCAAAGCCGACGATCGCCGAGTTACTCTCGATGAAGCTAGGAAGGGGAAAATGATCCGCGTTGGGATTTTCTTTCGTCCACTTCTGCATAGCTGGCACCAAGGCAGAAAAATGAGATTGAAGATCTTCCCTGACCTATTCTCTCGCTGCATCTACGGCTGCCGCGACCAGGTTAGCCTTGTTCTGTTCCACCTCAGCCTTGGCCTCTTCTCTGGCCTTCCACGTGACTTCCTCGACCGCCTTGTGCACAACGTCAAGGGTCACTGTGTGGATCCTTCTTCTCTGCTTACGTGTCTCCTTATCCTACTTGTAGTAGTAGTTCCAGGAGGCCCCGACTCCGGCGCCGGCTACACGTCCATACTCTGGCGGGTCGTGCAAGGGCTTTCCCTTCACTTTGTTCAACGCCTGGTTGAAAGGGGTGTCCCACACGTACTTCAACGTCTGAGACGATGACTCGCTTTCTGGTGCAAGCCATATATGCTCCCTCTAGAAAAAGATCGACGTGAACCGTTAGCGACTTGATCATTAGAAGCTAATTAAGGTGGTAAATAAAAAATACTATTTCTTTAATGACATTCAGCATCGGGGTGTCCGTGGTCCATTCCCCGGTAACCGGGTCTCTTGTGTACCGGGCCTTAAAGTACTCACGCGCGAGCGGATCCTCAAACTCCTCCCAGGGGTCTGGCTCCCACGGATCTTTCGGACGTGCCGCGTCCTCCTTATCCCACACTCGCCTCTTCCCGGTGTAACCATGGCTTCCAAGGCGTGTGATCCTGACGTTCTTCTTCTGAAGAACCTTGAAATATTCCTCTGGAATCGGCTAGAGGCCACGGGGAGGGGAACGGAGGGCACAGGCATGCGCCCCGTACTCGTGCGCGCCTCTGGAGCACAAGGAGGACCTCGGGGGGAATGAGGCCACGGCTGTGACGAGCCCGCGGCGGCCGGAGCTGCTGTCCACGGCGGGACGTCGAGGCAAAGTGCGGGGAAGAGAAAGGGGAGGGGGGATCGATGCGCGGGGCTCACCGGAGCGTGTTGAGGGGCACGGCGGGGCCGGAGACGGTCTGTCCATAGAGGAATTCCTCGCCGGAGCTCTCGGTGGCCAGCGGCAGCTCGAAGAAGATGGCGTCGCTCCTCTTGGTGCTGGGCTCGAATCGATGGCGCGGCTCGATGAAGTCGTGGTCGGGGGCTTCAATGGAAACGGTGGCGCGGCGGGGGAGGCACGGTGGCCACGCGTTCCATGGCGGCGTGCTCTGCGGGTTTCGGGGTGCCGCGGGATCTCGTCGGGGAAGAGAGAGGGAGGGCCAGAGAGAGGGGGCAAAAGGATTGGGGGCTTCTCCAGGCTCCCACGACGAAAGAGAACGACGAGGGGGACGCAGGAGGTGGCCAGGCTGCCGTGGCATGGCCGCCACGCAGCTCTGTGCCTGCTGGCCGGGGGTAGAAGACGAAGATGCCCTCTTCGGGCTGGGCTGGGCCAGAAGTTAGGTGGGCCAGAGGTAAGTGCTAAGGTTCTCCTCTGTTTTTCTTTTTATTTCTTTTCTGTATTTTTGTTTCGATTTGATTTTGAAACAAAATCATTTTATAAAAATCCCAAAACTTTTATGTGAGCTTAGAGGACATATATAAATCCCCTCACAAAGTTTCAGAATTATTGGAATTTTATTTATTAAATTCCAATTCCAAATACATTATTTAATTAATTTCCATAGGCATTTTGGACTTTTTGAGAATTCTTTGAGCATGGAGTGGGACCCACTTCACTTGAAATGTGATAATGCCCATTTATAAGACTTTCCAAAAAGGTCAAAGCATTTTGGAAAAAGATTTTTGTCTGGCCTTTTATTAAAAAAATATTTTGAGGCTTTTTGCTTCCCCAATTCTTTTTCTTTTGCAAAAAATTTCATGATGCAAAAATGCAAGCTAGGTTAAACACAAACCTAATTTAGGGTTCTGACAACTCGCCCCCACTCAAAAGAATCTCGTCCCGAGATTCAAAAGTCGTCGGGAAGAAGGTGGGGTACTCATCTCGTAAACGATCCTCTCGTTCCCAGGTGGCTTCTTTCTCTGAATGATGTGACCACTGCACTTTGAGGAATCTGATCTTCTGACGTCTGGTGCTACGCTCGGCTTCATCAAGAATACGAACAGGGTACTCTCGATAGGAAAGATTATCTTGGAGATCAAGCGTTTCGTGGTCTACTTCGCGGATGGGGTCCTTGAAGAAACGGCTGAGTTGAGAGACATGGAAGACATCATAAACCTAGGAGAGGTGAGGGGGTAGTTCCAATTGGTAGGCAAATTCCCCACGTTTAGCGAGAATGCAAAAGGGACCAATATAACGTGGGGCCAACTTTCCTTTGATACCGAAGCGATGGGTACCCTTCAGAGGAGTAACCCGAAGGTAAGCCTTCTCATCCAGATTATAGCTTTCTTCCATATGATGACGATCATAATAGCTTTTCTGACGAGACTGGGTTGTTTACAATTTCTCACGAACAATGCGAACCAGCTCTTCTGCATCCTGAATCAAATCCGGTCCAAAGAATTGTCTTTCACCGGTTTCTGACCAGTTTAGGGGTGTTCGACATTTCCGTCCATAGAGAAATTCAAAAGGAGCCATGCCCAAACTAGATTGGAAGCTATTGTTATACGCAAATTCAGCAAAAGGAAGATAATTCTCCCATTTCTTTCCGAAAGAGATAACACAAGCTCTGAGCATGTCTTCGAGAATTTGATTGACGCTTTCTACTTGACCACTGGACTGCGGGTGATAAGCAGTGCTAAAGGAGAGGTGGGTTCCCATAGCATTCTAGAAACTTTCCCAAAATCGAGAAGTGAAAAGACTACCACGGTCTGAATTGATTTCCAAAGGAACACCGTGAAGTGACACGATTCGGGAGACATACAAGTCCGCTAACTGGCTAGCAGTTATAGACTCACGAACGGGTAGGAAGTGAGCAACATTGGAAAGTCGATCAAAAACAACGAAGATGGCATCATTTCCTTTCTGGGTTTTTGGAAAGCCAGTGATGAAGTCCATACTGAATTTATCCCATTTCCACTCGGGGATAGGAAAAGGACTAAGAGTACCAGCAGGTCTTTGATGTTCTGCCTTAACACGACGACAAACATCACATTCAGCAATGAACTGAGCAATTTCTCTCTTCATCCTAGTCCACCAAAATCTCTGGCGTAGATCTCGGTACATTTTTGTTCTACCGGGATGAATCGAGAGGGGTGTGTCATGGGCTTCTTTGAGGATGAGTTGCCTTAGTTCCCTATTCTTAGGTACTACCAAACGATTTCCAAAGAATACCGTTCCTTTACTATCTGTGGAGAAACATTTAGCAACTCCGCTAGCAATGTTCTCCTTGATCCGGCGAACACCTCGTGCACGCCTTTGGGCAACTATGATTTTATCCTCAAGGGTTGGTTTCGCCACCAAGTTGAAAAGAGATCCACGAGGAACAATCTCGAGATTGAGCTTTCGCAATTCCTCATAGAGAAGTGGTTGATACTGTTGTCACATGAGGCTGTTACAATACGACTTACAACTTAGTGCATCAGCCATGACATTGGCTTTGCCTGGGGTGTAAGAAATTCGTAATTCATAATCTTTTATCAACTCAATCCAGCGTCTTTGCCTGAGATTAAGATCTGGCTGGGTGAAAATGTATTTGAGGCTTTGGTGGTCGGAATAGATCTCGCAACGATTACCAAGGAGGTAATGTCGCCAAGTTGTCAGGGCATGAACTACGACAGCGAGTTCAAGACCATGGGTAGGATAGTTCTCTTCATGTGGACGCAACTGGCGTGAAGCATAAGCTACCACATGTCTATCTTGCATAAGTATGCACCCTAACCCTTGCCGTGAGGCGTCACAAAAGATCTCAAAATCCTTTTTGGTGTCTGGAGGCGCAAGTACGGGTGCAGAAGTCAATCTTCTTTTTAGCTCTTGAAAGCTTTCCTCGCACTTGGGAGTCCATTCGAATTTCTTCTCTTTCTTGAGGAGTTCGGTAAGAGGCTTTGCAACTTTGGAGAAGTTCTCGACGAAGCGGCGACAATATCTTGCTAAGCCAAGAAAACTCCTAACTTGCTTAACCGATTCAGGTGGAGTCTACTCAAGGATGGCCTGAACTCTCTCGGGATTGACAGCAATGCCTTTGGCAGAAATCACGTGGCCTAAATAGGTCACTTCTGGTAGCCAAAATTCACACTTAGAGAACTTGGCATAAAGGCGATGCTCTCAAAGTTTCATCAATACCAGCCTAAGATGTTATGCGTGCTCTTCTTCGTTCTTCGAGTAGATGAGAATGTCATCAAGATAAACTACAACAAATTTATCTAAATACTCCATGAAGATCGAATTCATCAAACGCGAGAATGTGGCGGGGGCATTGGTTAAACCGAAGGACATGACGGTGTACTCGTAAAGACCATAACGAGTAGTGAAAGCCGTTTTGGGAATGTCCTCGTTTCTGATTTTGATTTGATGATAGCCTAATCTCAAATCCATTTTGGAGAAGACAGAGGATCCAGCAAGTTGGTCATAAAGATCATTGATCCTGGGGAGTGGGTACTTATTCTTTATCGTCGATAGGTTTAGCGGGCCATAGTCTACGCACATCCTTTCTGTTCCATCTTTCTTCGTTACGAACAGAACGTGGCAACCCCATGGCGATGAGCTAGGGTGGATGAAGCCTTTTGCCAACGAAGCTTCAAGTTGGATTTTGAGCTCAGCTAACTCCCATGTGGCGATTCTATATGGGCGTCTGGATATTGGGGCGGTTCCTCGGATAAGATCTACCACAAACTCTACAGATCTGTCAGGTGGTATGCCTGGCAGCTCTTCTGGAAAGACATCCGGGAAGTCACGAACCACCGTAATATCTTCAAGATCAGGAAGTGGAAGCACATTTAAAGAATGCACCTGGGTTTTAGAGCCTGGTGAGGTGTACTTGATTGTCTAGCCTGATGGATGGGTTAGTTTAACTGACTTGGCTTTACAATCAAGGACAGCACTCTGTCTTGATAACCAATCCATACCTAAGATCACATCAATGTCTGAAGACTTGAGGGCTATAAGTGAGGCAAGGAATACTAAACCCTCAATTGCAATTTCATTTTCATGACTCACCATGGTGGTGTGCCATCTGGATCCAGGGGCTTGCACAACTAAGGGAGTGGATAACATCGAAAAGGATATATCACGTGACAGTGAAAAATCTTGGGATATGAATGAATGAGATGCTCCTGGGTCGAAAAGAACCGAAGCTGGGGTGGAATTGACAGGAAGGGTTCCGAGTACAACATCGGTTGCCTTTTGGGAATCCAGAATGGATACATGATTCACATAACCATATACATAGCCAGGAGGCTTGACATTGGAAGTTTTGGGTGGTGGTTTACCACGACAAAAAGCTTGCTTGGGATTCGGTGTGATGGCTACATGATTTTTGGGACACTCTCGAAATTTGTGACCTGATTGTCCACATTGGAAGCAAACACCAATGTGGAATGAAAGGAACTTGAGCACTTGATTGTCCAAAAAAATTCCAAGGAGGAAGATTGGGTTGAGGAGGACGATATATGATGGTTGGTGGTCTAGAAGCACTTACAGCATGACTGACGTCACTGAAGGGAATCCAACACAGCGTTTCCGAGAAACTGGGCCAGAAGATTGTGCAAACTCACGATCACGCTTACGAGACTCTTCATACAACTCATTTCCATACTCAGCCTTGAAGGATTTGTCGACCAAGTCTCTGAAGTTGACGAACTCGTGAAGATTCAGGTCATGACGAAGGACGGGGCTAAGTCCCTTGCGGAACCTTGCCTATTTCTTGGCATCGGTGGATACTTCTTCTTGGGCATAACGTGCTAGACGAGAGAACTCAGTCCGATACTCATGAACAGTCATCTTTCCTTGGGTCAGATTGCAAAATTCTTCTCTCTTGCGCTCCATCAGCTGATTCGTAATATGATATCCTCAGAAGTCATCACAGAACTCTTGCCAAGTGACCACGTGACCAACTGGTTGTATTGCTACGAAGTTCTCCCACCATTGAAGAGCAGCACCTTCCAGAAAGTATGCCGCGAATAGCACATGGTCACCGGGAGAAACATGGGATGTCTCAAGCTTACACTCGAGGGAACGAAGCCAATCATCGGCATCAAGGGGTTCAGAAGAACACCGGAATACTGGCGGGTTGAGGAGAATGAAGTCCTAGATGGTAACAACACTATGATACTGACGAGAAGTGTTATGCTCAATACGCTCGAGAAGACGTGTCTGATCACAAAGATTCTGTTCAGCCTCCATCATGATTTCCTCCGCAGAAGGCGGTGGTGGAGGATCTTCATCATCTCTGTTGTGGGAACTGGGATCAACACCTTGATTTGCACCTGACATTCTGTGTGATAAGAATCAACATTCAGAATAGGATTTAGGACACAATTCTATGCGAAGATAACAGGGCAGACGGCATAACGGCTGCAGCGGGATGGAAATTGAGACAACCTACAGGATGACGGACATCACTTCCACAGAAACACTATGGAATGATGGCTCAGAAAGACAACAACACTCCTACAACTACAAAGAAGCAATCAGCGAGATGTTCTAGTCAGACAGAGATGAGCCTAGTCCTATCTTCCCGTAGAACAAGATGAGGGTGACTCAGAACTCAGATCAAAGGGGGTAAGGAGAAAAAAAAGAAGTCTTACGTTGTTCCCTTATACCCAAAGAAACTATATAACTATAGAATGCTAGACTCGACTTCGGCCAAGGTTAGATAATCCTACAGGCAGTCCTGCTCTGATACCAAGTCTGTCGGGACCCGGGTTAGCGTATGTAATTCCGGTCACAATGCAATCACATGGAGAGCCGAGAGCCGTACCCACTTGTCTAAGCAGACAAGGCCAAGCACAGATCACTCTCGGTAAGAATCGAACGTGAGGGGCATCCCATCCAGGCCGGATGACCAACTGAGATGGGTCCTCATCGTCCGCTCACAAGTCTAAATGCTTATGGGTGGTGAATCCCATACTCATAGACAAGTCGCCTCAACCATGTTATCGATTGAATCATAACCCTTACATAGACTTACTCCAGCCCGATCACTTAGTCGGGGTCTAGGGCGGGCTCGATCATACAACAAAGTGTGCACGTGATAGAGTCACGAGTAATCGCATCGCGATGCCCCAAGCTGCGCACATCTAAGGGAAACTTGGTGTATAAAAGAACTCCAGCCAGATCACAACTAAGGTCACGAAAACCCATACTAAGACATGCATGTTATAATCATTCACACAGCACACATGTCTAGTATAAACAGATAGTAATCACAACATGAACTCTACAAACTCATAGTCTTTATAACTTCTGCTAAACAGAGCAGACATAGTAGTTGTATTACAAGCAGAGATCACGTGTCTATGATCCAACATTACATCAAACATCAACGGAAGCAAATAATGTCTTAGTAAAGACAAGGTTAACAAATGGCTTAAGAAGCCTAAAAGAAAATACAACGAACCTCCAAAGGGCACAAGCTGCTCTCTGGAACTATACGACCTGGTCCACGTCGAGCTCGAGGTAGAGGCCACCATCAGGGTCAGTTGTCTCGTCTCTAAAACATAGAATAAGCAAACGTGAGTACAAAGTCGTACTCAGCAAGACTTACATAGGAACTATACTACTCATGCACATGTATCAAGGCAAAGGGAGGTGGGGTTTCACTTGGAGAAGTGCCAGCTTTGACTTGGCTAGTCCTGTACTACGAATACCAGAAAGAGGTAAGGAGTGAACACGAGGCCAAGTAATAAGTCTCCAACCAATACACCACTATGGGTACTTCCTCGACTTCCCCACGAGGAAGCAGGCCATAGC
The DNA here is from genome assembly GCA_950022295.1 of Bromus sterilis. Lineage (NCBI taxonomy): Eukaryota > Viridiplantae > Streptophyta > Magnoliopsida > Poales > Poaceae > Bromus > Bromus sterilis. Next base: position 210,934,555 of record OX465599.1, read on the forward strand.
ACTCACACTTATCTTGGCAAGTTTTAAGAGTAACCATTGAAGTTTTCTATGATCAACTAAAGGTCTCCAAGTAGTCCATAACCGCGGACACGGCTATTCGAATAGTTCATTAACCCTGGAGGGGTGTACTGCTACACACACGCCTCATCAGTTACCGCCTGGGGATGGACCCTTCAATTGAGTACCGGCGAGGATGCTGCCACAACACTTCACTCACGGCACCATCTCTAGTCCTAGGGAGTCGCATATTTGAGTTGGGACCACAATCAGAATCCGACCGATTTTTCCGATGCGGACTCAAACGTTGTGTGACCGCCATCAAGCTCAACTCGATCATGATCACTTGATTCAACGTGCCCACAACCTACGTCCACCACTTACCTTGATTCCACCTGCTTGAGATCGTTAAAGGGCGAACTACTTGCGACTCCTGGACAGGTCCGGGGTGAGGTACTATGCCGAGAGGGGTCAGTGAGCCCAATGGGTGGTCGTACTCTTAGTCTTGGATAACAACACAAGAACTCGGGCTTAAGGCAGTGTTCAATGAGACAACCCACTGTGTACTCCTACACAGCCTCTCATCATTCACCTTTGTTTAGGGTAGATTCACCAACACGTTACCACCATCATTCACATAATCACTACCATCCGGACTCACAACAGAGTAGCCTCAGGTAACAACTCTAAGCATGCAATAAGCTGTAACAGTTGCAGGGGCCACATAAAATTAATCAACTCATATGTCAGCTAGGATTGTGGTTTTCTTACTACTGTGACAAGATGATAGGTCATGCATCGCATATGGTTCAAATATCCGGTAGAACGTATCATGGTGACATCCTAAACATGCATTTGCGAGAATGAGAGGGAACTGGGATTTTATAGACATGATCAAAGAGGGGGTGATTGCCTTGCTGACGATCACGATGTAACACTCTTCTGACGTGAGGTTGAACTCGTCTCCGAGATCAACTCTACCAAGAAGAAGCAATCACCGAAGCACTGAAAGTAATGCACATTCAACATATTACAATGCACAATCAATATGCAAAACATAGCATGGCAAGGTACTGATGTGACCTAGGTTTAAATTGCAACATCTTAATTGAAGTTGATTTCAAAAGTAAATTCAAATTCAAACTCCAAATGTATTCAAATTGGTCAAAGTTGCATTTGCTAAAGTTTTTTCATTGTAAACCAATTGTTCATGTGTGTGAAATGCTTCTGAAGTGTAAGTGATCACTTTTGCATTGTATTGGTTGAATTTCAAATGAGCATTGCCTTTTATTTGATTTAACCCAAATGATCCAAATAGAAAAATGCTACTGGTTCATCAAGATAACTTGTTCAAACATGGTTGAAAGTTTGATATTTGGATAGAGAATTTTATTCTAATCAATTTTCATATATTACACTTTGCATTTGGAGTTACGGTTTAAAAGTTATTCAAATTCAAAGTTTTGAATATTTTCTGGAATTTCTGGATTAAAATTAAATTGATTTATTCTTTATTGCATCAGCATGACGTCATGATGATTCAGGGGCTGGCCTGACAGGGGGGTCCCACTGGTCAGTGGCTCAGGGGTTAATCCCTTCTGTTTAATTAAACCGGCTGGTTTAATTAGGCATTAGGGCCCACATGTCAACCTTGGTGGTGGGGGGGGGGGGGTTAGCACGCGTGTGACGCCCCCAAAATCAATCTGTGTACAGTAATCATACACGCAGGGTTCATGGCTGAGATTAGGGTGCCACGGTGAGAATATCACAGCACAATACTAAACACAAAAGGATAAAGAAATATGTTACAATAAATCGGGGTCACGCGGACCCGAATACATAAGTTATACAAGCCATAATATCTAAGTACAGACATAGTTAGTCAAGTTTTTCCTTAAGAAGGCTAGCACAAATAACATCAGAGATACAGATCGAAAAGGCAAGGCCTCCTTCCTGAGAGCCTCCAAAACTACTCCTGGTCCTGGTCAGCGGGGGTCTCGACGTAGTAGTATCCGCCTCCGGGGTACTCCTTCTCCTGGATTCCAACGTCGACTGCAGCGGCCGATCAGGCAAAACAAAAGGGGGAAATAAAGCAAAGGTGAGTATCTAGCATACCGCGAGTCTTACGTCCGCTACTAAGCATTATGCATTGTATCAATGGAAAGGGGAGGCTGTATATATAGTGGACTGCAAGATAGAAATCAGAATAAGGGTAAGAAGTTAGGCCTATCGAAGACTAGCATCTTCTGACGTGTCTTGCAGCATGAGAAGAGAAACAGCCAACAGTTCATATAAAGCATAAAGTAACAACGAAGCACAAGTTGCTGCAACATTGTATAATATAAGTTGTAATGATTAATAATAATAATAATGCCTCCGAGTTCCCTTCCTCGACTCCTTGCGAGGAAGAAGACCCGGAACCATACAGTTTAATAGTAATAGTTTCTAGTGGTAAGATCCAGCTTCAGCATAAAGCATCCTGTTACCGTGGACACGGCTATTCGAATAGATTAATCTTCCCTGCAGGGGTGCACTGGCGTGACTCTACGACGCTCGGATCTCCAAGGTGGCGGGAACCTTGTTAGGGAACGCTCCACCAAAGCTATCCGACACAAAGTAGCCCATCCTTCGGAAATCAACAGAGAGGTCATCCGCCGGACTATATCCTATGTACGCCGGGCTTTGGACCCTAACCCGAACGTACTCCTGCACGGTGCGTGACTGGCCGGTGAAGCCTAATCAAAGCAAATACAAATACACCGCTCGAGCAAGAGAAGACAACACCACTTCCCGGCAATCAGCCCGCGATACTGCTGACGTCTGAAGACCCTCGAACGAGACTACGATGCAGGGGAGCCCACACTCCTCATCCCACGTGTAGGTAGTGCGTACAAGCCAAAAGGCTACTCAAGACATCCGCCAAACCATTTAGCATTTTAATTAACCTGCGTGTCAACCGTTATCGTTGCCTCGACTTAACCGACCCGCGGTAACCGATAGCAGTCAGGTACACCAGTACATCGGTGCCTGCCCTGTCGTCCCACCAAGTCACCGCGGTTACCAACAAGGTGAACCGTCTCCTTACCTTGTCTCGCGTTTGCTCTTGGTAAAGCTCGACTTTTCGTAATTTGGTAACTCTCGCGAGATACGAGCAGGGGCCAAGCACGCCAGTAACGTCGGTCGTACCCTTCCCTGTCGTTCCCGACAAGATACCGCTCGCGGGCACCGTTGGGTCGCCCGACTTCTTACCTTTAAGGACAACCGCGGTCCAGGACCCTATGGCGGAAAGACAAAGTCAGCCTCGAGTGGAGTACAAGGATTACTCCTGGATAGCTCACACTTGAGGTGACTGGGCATAACCCAGATAGGGGCCTTTGGCGGTGTCTGCTTTGTTCCGTACCTGCAATAGTTATATATTGTATCCGTGTTCACTCCCCTGAGTGATCACGGCCCGCTATCTAGTCCTAGCTCACAATGCGCAGGGCTCACTGCTGGATATTGCATAAGTAATAATAGGCAGCATAGGATAAAGGAAAGGTACATCAAGGGCGACAAAATCAGGCTATGCAATTGAATAGGATTGTAATCGTAGCAGCAGCAGTAACAATGCCTAGTGCAAGAAAGTACGGAAAGTAAGGCGATATCTGTGGAAGAGAATGGCTCTGCTTGCCTGGAAGCTCGACGGTAGGGGCAGGGTCGTCAACGAAGTAGTCGTACCCGGCGGCGGTGTAGTCGGCGGTAGCAGCGGGGTCTACCGGAGAATAAAGGGGGGAAGAAATAGTAAATACAAAGCAAGCATAAAAAACAGATGAATAACATGGCGTATGCAATGTTAACAGTGTTCTAACGCAGTGCAATGTACGTTGCTCGGAGCGGGAATTCATCCGGGGATGAACTACCGGCTCCGGGTGATTACCGGACAGGGTGTCCGGAGGGGAAGGGTTCATGCCGGAGCTGTCGTGGTCATCCGACAAAGATAAGGGGGGTGTATCCGTGTTAGTGGAACCATTCCGGACAACTTTCGTGTTCGGAATAAATTCATCCGGCAGGTTTTTACCGGTACCTGGAATTATCGACAAACAACCCGGAGGGGGGGATGTCAGTGTTCGTTGTGTTAGAGGGGTGCGGTTGGTATACGGATAGCGTATTCGTATTCGTTATATTTTTCTGATCAATTTTTATGTATAAACTTTTTTGATCTGGGCTACGGTTTATTTTCTATGATTTTCTAAAGTTTTAAGCAATTTAAATCATTTTCTAAATTATTTTTAAATTATTTTTATTTATTAACAAAAATATTATCCACAACAATTTGACTGGTCAACTGACATGGGGGTCCCACATGTTAGTGACCCAATTCTTATAAAACATTTATACTTAAGAAAAACAGGGGTGGCCCACATGTCATACTAACAATTTTTAAATTTCTTTTAATAAAACAAATATCCAGTGGGGGCCCCACTAGTCAGTGACTAGGGGGTTAATTCTTTTGTTTCTGTTTAATTAGGGGGGTTAGGGGGGGTGGGGCCCCCTTGTCCGTGGGGTAACCCGACTATTACTGGAGGGGAGGGGGATTAAGGGGTTTTGCCCCGGTTTAATCCGTGCCTGTGCCCGTGCCCGCCGGCGAACACGGCACGACGGTGTCAGAACCCTCTGTTAGGTATGTGCTAGGGTTAGCTAGAGCCTTTGCTTCATGTTAAAATTTCAAAAGAAATCTTGGAAATCAAATTCAAAATCAAAATGGGAGAAGGAACACCCCCCAGATGAATTAATTCAAAAGGCCAGATAAAAATCTTTTCCAAAAATTCATGTTAGATTTTTGAAAAGTCTTATAAATGAGTGTGATCACATATCAAGTGATGTGGGACCCATCCCATGCTCATAGTTTTTTCAAATATTCAAACAGTGCCTTGGAATTAATGAAATACCCTATTTGATTTAAAATTCAAATCATTTGAATTTTAAAAATGTTGAAAGTTTATGAGTGGCTAGTCTATATTATTATGAGGCCACATAAAAGTTTTCAGCATTTAATAAAATGTTTAGCTATTTATTTTAGCTAAACAGAACAAATGACAGAAGGAAAAACAGAAAACAGAAAAGGAAAAGAAGGCTTACCTCAATTGGGCCCAACTCACCGAGGCAGCCCGGCCCAGGGACAGGGGCGTCTTCTTCCTCGCGCCAGGCAGGTTGCTGCCGCCGTGGCGAGCATGCCGTCGTCGGTAGCCACCTCCTTCTTCCCTCCCCGTCCACGTAATCGCGTCAAGAAGCGTCCTGGAGCCGCCCCAGTTCTTTTCCCCCCATCCACGAGCTTCCTCCTCTCCTCTCCCGCCCGATTCATCGCCGCCCGAGAAGCACGCCGGAGCGCCGTCGAGCACACGCGTGGCTAGTGAAGCCTAGAAGCCCCAAGACGGTGTCCAAACGCTTCGTCGTCGTCGTCTTCACCGACTTGCAGAAGGAATCGAGCCCGAAGCCCGCGTAGACGCTGAATTCTTCCTCGAGTCCCCGCCGGCCGCCGTGAAGGACTTCATCGATTACGTCGCCGTTGAGCCACCCCAGCCCTCGCTACCACCTCTGCTGAGCTCCTGGTGAGCTTGGGGTCAAAACCCCTCACTTTTCCCCTTCGTTTACTCCCTCTATCCGTGGCCGCCATGAAAGCCGAAGCTTCTCGCCGCCGGAATCCATGGCGAGGTCCATCCGTTAGGTAATCGAGCTCAGCCTGTTGTCCATCGTGTTCACCGTGTTCTTCCTCGTCGAACCAGCCTAGCCTCGCCTCAAGTCGTGCCCTGGAGCCAAATCTCGATGGTGGCCGTAGCTAGGTCGCCGCGAAAGTTGACGCCGGCGAGCATACGGTGCACCCCAGTGCTTGGTTTTGGTCCCGTTCGACGCGCGCGAGTAAGAGCTTCAAGACGGTGGTCTTCGCGCTCCAAATGGTAGACGGAATCGAGTTCCCGTGCACCGCCGCCGCGACTCCAGTCGCTGGCATCAAGCCGCCGGCGAGTCAGCTCTAAACCCCCCCCCCCTGTTTTCACCAAATTAGTGACCCCTGGGTCACTGACCAGTGGGCCCAGTGGCTAGTTAACCCACGGGTTAAGTTAACCAGCCACTGACAGGGTGGCCCCACATGTCAGCCCCCCCCTGACGCCAGCTTGACGTCAGCCTGACGCAGTAAATCATTTAAATGAATTTCCAGAGATTATTTGAATTAAAAATAAATCCAGAAATTCCAGAAAATACCCCAAACTTTGGAAATTCATAGAAAATTCATATTAACTCCAAATTGGACAAATAATATATGAAAAATGATCAGGAGAAAATTATCTTTCCAAATATGCAACTTTAAACACTGTTTGAGTTGAATTTAATATGAGACCAGTAGCATATGTCATTTGGTTTATTTGAATTAAATTCAAATTCAAATCAATTGATCTTGCAACTTGGACCATGGAATTATGATGTAATTCAACCATACATCAGAAGCACATCTTATACAAGTGAAGATGATTCAAAGTGATCAAACCATGTCACTTACAACTTGACTAGGTTGAATTCAAATGTGGAGTTTGAATTTGCATTTTAAATGCAATATATTCCACTTAAATTGAATTGCCTCACACATGAAAACTTGTACTTCAAGCTTTAACATTCAATCATGTGCTTGAGCATTGCATTCATATTAATTGCTACTTCGTGCTTTGTTTGTCGAGTAGAGGTGGAACCGGAGCAGGAGGTCACCCCCTTCGCTGAAGATCCAGAACCCGAACCTCGTCAGCAAGGCAAGAAAACCCCCATTGATCATGTCGATAAAATCCCACTTCCCTCTCATGTCTCGCTTATGCATTGTATAGGATGATCACCATGTTACGATTCTACCGCATAGATGAACCCATTGCTTTGCATGACCTATCTTTTGTCACAGTAGTAAGCAAACCACAATCCTAGCAAATGTAGGAGTTGGTTGATATCATGTAACCCCTGCAATGCTACTGCTTATTGCATGCTTAGTATGATACCATGTTGTTACTGTGATGTGAGTCGGGATGGTAATGATCATGTTGATGATGGTAGAAAAGTGTTGGTGAATCGACCCTAATACAAGGTGAACGATGAGAGGCTGTGTAGGAGTACACGGTGGGTTGTCTCGTTGAACAACACCCTAGTACGAGTTCTTGTGTGGTGATCCAAGATGAAGAGTACAACCACACATTGGGCTCACTGACCCCTCTCAACTTACTAACTCATCCCTTTCGATGTCCAGATGTCGCAGTAGTTCGGAGTTCTGGTAGGCTTGTGGCCTGGATGCTAAGTGAGAGAACGGCTCACCCGAGACCGGCTTATGCACCACGCACACATCGCTTGGGTCCACTTCGGTAAACCGGCCGGGGTTCACGATAGTGGTAGCCAACCCAAGTAGGCGGCTTTCTTGGACTAGATAGGCTATGAGGTAACAGTTGTGGTGACCATCCTCGCCGGCACCCCTTGAATGGTGTCGAGTACAAAGGCGGTAAATGATGATCATGTGTGTGTAGCGGTACACCCTTGCAAGGTTAACAAAACTATTCGAATAGCCGCGTCCGCGGTTATGGACTGCTTGGAAAGCTTAGCTTGATTATTAGATAACTTGAACCGGATACTTCTAAAACACACCAAGATAAGTGTGAGTGCTATGGCGTGCTGTCTCGTCGGGAAGTCGAGGAAGGCACCATAGTGGTCTATTTGGTTGGTGAAAGTAGTGGACTCGTGTACGCTTCTTACCTCAAAGTCTGGTACTCTTAGTTCAGGACTAGCCAAGTCAAAGCTGGCACTTCTGCAAGTGAACCCCACCTCCCTTTACCTTGATACATATGCATGAGTAGTATAGCTCTTATGTAAGTCTTGCTGAGTACGACTTTGTACTCACGTTTGCTTAATCTATGTTTTAGATGACGCCACTGACCTCGAAGGTGGCTTCTTCATCGAGCTGGACGACTGAAGTTAAACTAGTCTAGTCCCAGTCAGCAGACTGGTTCCCTCGTGGAGGGCTTTGTGTTTAAATAAGGCTTCTTAAGCCATTTGTTAAACTTGTCTGTACTCAGACATAATTTGCTTCCGCTCTGTGTTGTAATGTTGGATCACATGTATGTGATCTCTGTGTGTACTCTATAAGAGTTATAAATAAAATGTGCACTTTGTAGAGAATTGCAATGGTACCTGCTGTTCATACAAGGCATGTGTGCTGCGTGTATGTTTATAACATGCATGTCTTTGTATGGGTTTTCGAGACCTTAGTTGTGTTCTGGCTGGCGGTCTTTCATACACCAAGTGGCCCTTAGATGTGCGCAGCTTGGGGCATCGCGATGCGATTGCTCGAGACTCTGTCTCGTGCACACTTTGTGGTATGATCGAGCCCGCCCTAGACCTCGACTAAGTGATCGGGCTGGAGTAAGTCTATGTAAGAGTTTTGAGATAGTCGGTAGTATGGTTGAGGCGTCTTGTCTTTGAATATGGGAGTTCACCACCCATATCATTTGACTTGTGTGCGGACGATGAGGACCCATCTCAGTTGATCATCCGGCCTGGATGGGATGCCCCTCACGTACGATGCTTTCCGAGAATGTTCAGTGCTTGGCCTTGTCTGCTTAGACAAGTGGGTGCGGTTCTCGGCTCTCCATATGACTATGTCTTAACTGTACTTGCATACGCTAACCCCGGGTCCCGACAGACGGGGCTGGACTAATGGCGAGGAGGGCCGCGACAGAGCGCGACCGCGTGGGTGGGCGCGCCGTCAGCGCGGCGAGCGTGTGTGCGTGCACGGCCAACGCACGGCCGGAGCTTGGCGTGCGCACCCATGATGGCAACACGGCGGCCGGAGCGCACGTGATGGGGACGGCCAAACACGGCGCCTAATCGAGCACCGAGGAGAGGGAATCGTCAAGGAGCTCACACCTGAGCGCGGTAGGGGAGGCAGTAGGCGCGGAGGAGGTCGGTAGCGAGCTCCCGGTCGTTAATGCCGGGGCGGCTGGAGGAGGAAGAAACGCCCGATTCCTCGATGTGCGGTGCGTCCCTGGTCGATTGCTAGCGCGGGTGGACGAGGTAGTCGTCGGCGAAGCCTCTGGACACGGTGTAAGGCCCGATATGCAGTACTGTTCCAGATCTAGATGTTTCCATCCAGATCCGGGGACGAAGCACATATCGGTCCCACCACGACATATGACAAAGCCATATGCCCCGGATTTTCAACATGATATCACAACATTACAGATACAAGGATACAACATCTCTTACAATCGGCATACAACTGCCTTAATACAATACAACAGCGGAAGATATATGTCTGAGTACAGACTACAATCAAATGCCTACTGGCAAAGAGAAAAACATCGATCCCATAACCACACGGGTCCAGGCCCTCCGCCGGGATCCGCCTAACTAGTCGTCGTCAATTCTCCACGTGAAACGTCGATCACCGTACCTGTTGTCGATCAAGAACCCTGAAAAGAGTTTGGGGGTAGTATCATGAGTACAGAAGTACTCAGCATCCAACTGTAGTGGTCATCTGACCCAGCAAGGACTTCATCACTCGTCATTCTAGGAAAACTAGTAGTTTACGGTAAGGAAGGGGTAAGTGGTGTGGTTGCTGCCGCACTAGCATTTATGAAGTGGCTAACGATCTAGAGAGTAAGATAAGGAGCCAAGCATTCGATGAGGAATCGCCTCCAACAAGTCTTGCTATCAACTACTACGCAAACATAACACCTATCCTATCCTTGTCCTCCTCTTCGCATCCCGACGAAGAAGAAGCAGTCAAGGCACACACACACGTTGATCAAGTTATATTAAGATTATCTCAGTTGTTGTTGTCTATGAACAAGGAGTAGGTCTCAAGTCGTCCATAACCGTGGACACGGCTTCTCGAAAATATTTAACCCTGCAGGGGTGTACCAACTGCCCATTACGAGGCGTCCCATGCTCGCCCATCTCTCTCAGTTGCTACCCATTATAGGCATCCATTTTATGATTTAGTTCCAAGAGATCCGAAACGACAGGTCCCTCTAACTAACAACGAACAAATCCGGGTGGCCCCCGGGGAGTCGACACCCATTCCAAAAGATGGCCACGCTCTCGGATCGGACTCTTCCGTATGGCCAAGGTCGGGTTTAGTCTCACCTATATAACAGGGGACTTCCCTAGCTCACCAGTGTGGACCAACAAAGGAACTATGTCTCCGCTGGCCCGAGTTGTTTTAAAACGACTGCCTGCAGACCAGTAACGCACACGGTTTCAAATGGTAAATCAGCTTGGGCCACCTCTAGAAATGTTTGGTGCTAGGTAGGTAAGAAAAGGGGACCCCATAAAATCCCACACGCAATTAGGCACGCTCAGTCTTAAAACCAATACCCGGAACTCGGATCCTAGGTGACTCGAATGGAACAAAGCGTCGGGGCGGGATAGCCTAGACCTTCCATCCTTCGTCGAATATAGTAAACATTATAATAATCATATCATCAACAACAATATAATAATGTGATATCCCAACCCAAGGAGTAACAGGGTAACATCGTAGCATCCTAAGCATGCATACTAAGCAGGGGTGGAGCAACGAGACAAAGTAACATAGCAGTACAAGGTTTGCTGGGAAGGGACATGGCTGTATCGGTTTGAAAGAGGCTGTAAACATGTGGTAGGATCAAACATCGAAGCTAACCTAGACTAGCATGCAAACCGCTAGTTGAAATAGAATGGATCATAAGTAATGTATAGTCCTTTCTTGTTGATAAGTCGGGTTCCGAAGGTGTAGTTGATCACAAGCTCGCATCGTCTCCGAGAGGTACCCGCGAAGCACACAAAATGGTAAACACTGGAAAGCAATCAACGAGCAAGCACTCTATTACTACAGAGCAAACACGAGCAAGCATCAACAAAAAGGAAACACGAGACATCGCACCTACCGTCGAGAGCGGTTACTAACAGGTTAAGTGGAGTACTCGTCACACATGACGAATACCGCACGTTTACGGTGGTTCAAGTTGTTTAGCTACAGGAGATCAACCAACGGTTATTAACATGGCAACTGAAGCAAGCATGGCATAGCACACAAACATGACAAAAGGTGAAGCACAAAGTAAACTATTTATGCTAGTCAATTTAAGTGAGGCACAACCTAAACATGGCATAACACTAAGTGCCGCACGATGATTAAAACATTTGGTACTGTTCTGCCCTAAACCATATTTTAGGTTGGTTAACAACAGCAAACCATAGCATAAACACAAAGTACACGAAAAACTAATCAAGTTACATATAAAGAACACTCCAAACGGAGTTACGGTTAAAAAGATACAAGCAAAACAAGTTACGGGCACAAACTGCCAACATCACGAAGCACACTTTAGAGCAATGCATAAAAAGGATGATCAATGCAAACATGCTCACAAATGACTTGCAATTAAAGTATACATGACATGGAAGGCATGGCAAAAATAATCATGCAAATAGGCATCATAGATCAAAAGATATTAAGCATGCAACATGGCATCACAAAGTAACAGACTTAGAGAAAAATAGAGATGGCTGTCAAAAACAGCAGCATAGCAACTTTGGAGCTCAACAACTATATTACCAGCAAGCATATCATGGCAATGCAATTAATGGGATGAAAGTAGACATGATGCTTAACAATATGCAATTGGAATCACTCCAATCCGATAAACGGTTGCGAAGCAATCGTCACCCGAAGTTGCAATAAAATATCAGTTTCAACAACAGCAGCACAATAACATCAGGATAGCTACTTTGGAGCAAGATATAAACATGATGCAGCCAGAAAGTATGGCATGTGAATGCATGAAACTGAAGTAGAAACATTTCTTAACGCAACACAAAAGGAATCAATGCAATAGGTCTCATGGATTTGTTACAATCATCATGCAAAGTTGCAACAAAATAATAACAGCAGCACTTAATAGGAAAAAGTAGCAGTTTAACGGCCTGATGCCCTGTTCAGCACACAATTACACAATCAAGATGAGCTCAAAAGCAAAAACTTTCTACATACGAATGCTAGAGCACGCAAAACTGAGCAACTTTCGTTTTGGGGCACGTTCATCGGAGCTACGGTTCAACGGGAAATCGCGGTGCAAAATTGAATTAGCAGCAGTTTATAAAAGACTTCGCAGAAATTTAGTACAAGAAAGAAGAAAAAAAAACAGAGGCTGAAAAAATAAAAAATAAAAGGGGGGCCTCATCCATCGGGCCGGCCCAAGAGGAGGGGGCGGCCTGGGCATGCCGGCTGGACTGGGCCGTGGCTTGGTGGGCGCTGGGCCGTGGCGCCACGCTGGCCCAGCCGAGCAGTTCGAGCGGGACGGACCTCCTCGTCCTTGTCTCCAGCGAGGCCGCAGAGGAGATGGTGGTGCCGGCGTCTGAGCTCCCGCGGGGGCGGCTCGAGGTGGCCAGGGATCGGGCCGGCGGGAACGGAGCGGAGGCGACGAATCCGGGCGGCTCCTCGCCGGATCCGGGTCATGGCGCGGTCAACAGCGGGGTTCCGAGGGCGGCACGGCTTCTGGTCGAGCTCGGGATGACGGCCATGGCAGCTCCGGGCGGCTGCCGGCGACCTGCAAGCCAGGGAGGAGGTGAGGAAGAAGAGGAGGCACGGGAGAAGAAGAGAAGAGGAGGGCCGGTGGCGCGGCTGCTCCGGCCGGAGGCGCGCGACGGCGGGGGCGATCGTGAGCCCACGGGCGTGAGGAAGGTGCTCGGGCAGGGGTTGCTCCACGGGTGGCTGGGGCGCATCTGGGCCGTCGGATCTCCGGATCTGATGGTCCAGATCAGAGGATGGCTAGGGTTGCGACAAATGAGGTGCTATTGGGAAGATCTGGAGCAAAAACAGGGGGGTGGATGCAAATTGTGCTAGGTAAACCCTAGAAATGGGTGGGAGTGTGGTGGTCTTTATATAGCCCGGTGGCTGGCAGTTTGCAAAAATATCTCCGGTTTTTCTCTCGCGCGCGCGGTGCTCACGTTTCTGACCGCCGGGGGTCCGCAGTACCTCCGATTCGGGTAAAACTTCCAAGTGCGCGATTAGTGCGTCTAGCTGGCGGCGTTCACCTTGCGCTGGAACCGTTCCGAGAACACTTTCCAGCGCGCTATAAAAATAACCCGTTTAATTATTAAACGGGGTTTTCGTTCCGTTGGCTGCGGCTGGTCTCGTGCGGTTTTCGCGACGGTGATCGGGCGAAACCCGGTGTCGCAAAGGTCGAGTGTCAGGGTGGCAAGGGGCGGTCTCCGTCCGGTACGAGATAAGAGGGGAAAAATAATCGCCGATCGATAAATCGGGGATGCAAACACCGCAAACAAATCAGACAATCAAACAATTCACACCGAAAACAAAATTTTCAATTTTTGTGAACACTGGGCTGTTACACACGGCGAGGAGGTGGATGGGATCCGGTGGTCGCGCGTTTCGGCAAGGTCCGCCCACGGTGGTGCTCTGGTGGTCACGGGATCGAGCGACGAGGCGAAGGGCAGGTGAGATCTAGGATTGTAGCGACCCACCGAGCTGGTCCGGCTCGACGGCGTCGAGCATGGCGTGGTCGCCATGGCCACGGGGGAAACAGAGGAACAATGGAGAAGATGGGGGAAAAAAGAAAAGGGCCCGGGTGGGCCAGATCAGTGGGCTTCGCCCCGTGCGACTAATAGTCAGAGCCCCATTTTGTTCTTTTCTTTTTCTGTAAAATTCTGTTAGCATTTATTTAAATGGCTTAGGCATTTTTATATAATGCCATTTTTGTTCCATAATTAGTAGAGAATATTCCTAGAGTAACACAAAAAGTTTAGGGTTTTTCTAAACTCTTTTTCTAATTTATTTTATTATTAAATGAGAAATTGACCTGGAATTGCTACTGTTATTAATACCAATAAATACCAATGATTACATGGGCATGGTCCAATGATTATTTGGGATTTTATAAAAGTGGTTCCAAGATTTTTGGAAAAGATTTATTGTCACCATATTTTTAATATTCATCAAAAGGCATTTTAGGGTTTGTTTGAATTTTATTTCAAATGGCTTGGACTTTAGTTGGCCAATGATGATCAAGGTCCATGGTTCATATTTTCTTGCAACAATATCAAAAGAGATTTTGAATTTGAACTGAACCAGTTGATCAAACATAAGTTTTGAACAATAGAGATGAACAGTAACCCTGATTACTGTTCACTGACAGTGAGGGTGTTACAACGCGGTTAGGGGCTAACAGGCCGCCGGCTCTGCCACGGCGGTGCCCTCGCCGGAATCGTCTAGAGGCCACGGGGAGGGGACCGGAGGGCACGGGCATGCGCCCCGTACTCGTGCGCACCTCCTGGAGCACAAGGGGGACCTCGGGGGGGGGGGGGGGCGGCACGAGGCCACGGCTGCGACGTGCCCGCGGCGGCCGGAGCTGCTATCCACGGCGGGACATCGAGGCACGGTGCGGGGAAGAGAAAGGGGAGGGGGATCGACGCGTAGGGCTCACTGGAGCGTATTGAGGGGCACGGCGGGGCCGGAGACGGGCTGTCCGCAGAAGAATTCCTCGCCGGAACTCTCGGTGGCCGGCGGCAGCTCGAAGAAGATGGCGTCGCCCCTCTTGGTGCTAGGCTCGAATCGATGGCGCGTCTCGATGAAGTCGTGGTCGGGGGATTCAATGGACACGGTGGCGCGGCGGGGGAGGCACGGTGGCCACGCATTCCATGGCGGCGTGCTCTGCGGGTCTCGGGTTGCCGCGGGATCTCGTCGGGGAAGAGAGAGGGATGGCCAGAGAGAGGGGGCAAAAGGATTGGGGGCTTCTCAAGGCTCCCACGGCGACAGAGAACGATGAGGGGAAGCAGGAGGTGGCCAGGCTGCCGTGGCATGGCCGCCACACAGCTCTGTGCCTGCTGGCCGGGGGTAGAAGATGAAGATGCCCCCTTCGGGCTGGGCTAGGCCAGAAGTTAGGTGGGCCAGAGGTAAGTGGTAAGGTTCTCCTCCGTTTTTCTTTTTATTTCTTTTCTGTATTTTTGTTTTGATTTCATTTTGAAACCAAATCATTATATAAAAATCACAAAACTTTTATGTGAGCTTAGAGGACATATATAAATCCCCTCACAAAGTTTCAGAATTATTGGAACTTTATTTATTAAATTCCAATTGCAAATACATTATTTAATTTATTTCCAAGGGAATTTTGGACTTTTTGAGAATTCTTTGAGCATGGAGTGGGACCTACTTCACTTGAAATGTGATCATGCCCATTTATAAGACTTTTCAAAAAGGTCAAAGCATTTTTGGAAAAAGATTTTTGTCTGGCCTTTCATTAAAAAAATATTTTGAGGCTTTTTGCTTCCCCAATTATTTTTCTTTTGCAAAAATTTTCATGATGCAAAAATGCAAGCTAGGTTAAACACAAACCTAATTTAGGGTTCTGACAGATTGCTCAAGCTTCCAGATCTCCTCTAGCCGTCCGTAGAATCTTTCAAGTACGCCATCGTTGTTCATGGATTCCATCGTCACCCCTGAGTTCTGATAATCACTTTTTTATGTTTCTCCTCAGTGCAGACTGTGTAACCGTTGATGTCGTATGCCTGATAAGTGGAAAGGTGGACCACAGGGCGACGTGCTAAGGTGTATATCAGACTTTCGTCATCCGTACAACCATTTTGCGGAGGATTATCCAGGACGTGCTCTTTGAACCAACACAAGAAAGAAGAGTTGTGCTCTCTAGTAACTTCGGAGGTATTCTTAGTTATGCCCAGGTCAAGGTGGTACTTTTGAGAGATGTCTTTGTGAAGTGCCAAGAAAGGATCTATCAGTTGTAGATGTTGTATCACTACTAAGTTTTCTCTGTCGAAATCTGTGCGTCAACCCGAATAGTCCACATGCAATTCCCTTGAGCTAGTGATGTGACCTACTCCTTCGAGTCCGCCAAGGTGCTTCTTGACGGGAAAATCAACAATAGGGTTTTTGGCACCTAGATAACCCTCGCAGAAAGTAATGCACACATGGGTGAGATAGCCCTGTACGATGCTTGCATCCGGATGGGACATGTTACGAACGAAGCCTTTTAGGAACCCATTCATCCTTACGAATGGCATCATGCTGTGCAGGAATGTCGGGCCGAGGTCGATGATGTCGTCGACAATATGGACACATAGATGCACCATGACGTCAAAGAATGCAGGTGGGAAATACATCACAAGCTCACATAATATGACAACGATCTATTCTTGTAACCTATTCAGCTGCTTCACACTCATCGACTTTTGAGAGATTGTGTCGAAAAAATTGAATAGACCAATAAGTGTACCACAGACGTCCTTATCCATTATCCCTCTAAGTGCAACCGGGAGTATTTGGGTCATCTTCACGTGACAGTCATGAGACTTCATCCCGCTAAACCTTTTCTTCTTAATGTCTAGATATCTGCTTATCTTTCCACAGAAACCGGAACTAACTTTGATTCCAACAAGGCACTTGAAAAATCGATCTATCTCGTTCTGACTTGAGGTGAAGCAAGAGGGGGGCAATAATGTTATTTATTCTTCTTTGCTTTTCCCATGTCCATCTCCGTCTCCGTCTCCTCCGGGGGAGCTCCATGAACATCTTCCCTTATACCCAAGATTTTCAAGTCAGTTCTTGCCTTTGGCCCGTCCTTAGTCTTCTCCGGCATGTTCGGAAGTGTGCCAAGCAAGCTCTCGAGAACATTCTTCGTGATATGCATTTGATCATGGCTATAAGGAGTGTCGAGAATCTTCCAGTATGGAAAATCCCAAAAAACAGACGTCATTTTCCATACCCTCAGTAGCGGCTCCGGTGCCTTTTTTCTTCTTTCTCGGTGAGGGCCACTATTCCCAATCATCCAACAACATTTTGATTTCGGTTCCGCTCCTCTTACGTGGAGGTCCTCTCTTCTCAACCTCTCCATTGAATAGATATCCACGCTTTCTCCACGGGTCATCTCGTTCTAGCCATCTTCGATGCCCCATGTACATGGTTTTCGAGGACCCGAGTTTCGGTAGCTGCAGAGAGGCTGTATCATCCATCCACCTGGTGCATCCGGAGTGTCCGTTGCACACCTGGCCTGAGACATATCCGTAACTGAGATAGTCATGCACCGCCTTGAGAAACGCGGCTTTCATCATGAAATATTCTCCTTTGAAAGTGTCCCATGTCCTGACCCCAGGGTTCCATAACACCTACAACTCCTCTTTTAGTAGCTCAAGATATAGATTTATGTTGTTTCCCGGTTGTCGGGGGAATGATACTCGGGTAGGGTCACCCAGACGAAAGCCATCTTTCAAGACAAGGCTGGGGCCGATTGGGCTGCAGCTGGGCCGAGCTAGGTAGTCGCATGGCCGATTGCCCTCAAGCAATCGACCATGCCGAATGCGAGCAGTCGTCCCAGGCTCCATCGGCTCACCCTTCAATCGGCTCAAGAGTTGACCTTGTTCTGGTCGGAGCTCCTGATACAAGGTCATAAATGCATGATCCCGAGATATCCGGGTGGCAGCAAGCCAAGTCACTTCGCCGATCTGTCAGAGGAGAGTTGTCACCCTTACCTCTGAATCCCCAGACAGGACGACAAGACCAGAGATCATAGCTCCATTGTTCACTCATCATAACCTACCAGCTACAACATGGGAAACCGCTTGACAGGTCTGGATCAAACAGAGAGTTGCAGTCGGTGGACCCCTGCCGATGAGAGGATGACAGCTGGGGCCAGCCCCCGAATGAAATGACCGTAGTACCCCGAGATCACACTATAAGAGCCCGGGGTACCGCTCCTGCGAGAGGGATGACCCCATTAGAATTTACTTCACACAGTAGTTCTCGTAGAGAAGAAGGAGAGAACCATGCCCACGGCAGGTCTCTTCTTCCTCTGAACAGCTCTAGGAGCATTGATTGTAGTTCGTGAGTTCATTCATATAGAGCAGACAAGCAGGAGTAGGGGCGTTATCTCTCCGGAGAGCCCCGAACCTGGGTACATCGTGGTGTCCTTCACCGTGCTTGCGCCCAACCCGATTCCGGCACCATCGACATAGTTCTCCCTCGAGTCTTCCCCTCTCTTTAGCCATCCCTATGGCATCTGTTGTTACTATGCGACGACAGTTGGCGTCCTCCGTGGGGCAGACCGAGGCGTCAACTGGAGTTCTGATCCGGACGAGATATTCCTCGTCATCGAGCATGAGCCACGCCTCTGGCCTGATCTTTAGGCATGGGGCAGTGGACTTTGTGGTGGACTACGCTGCGCAGTTTGTGGTCGGCGCACCCCTGCCGCCCGGCGTATCGCTGCGGATCGGCAGCCATCGCCTCTTCATCAGCAGCTTCCCTGAGGCGTATCCTAGGGAGGTGTGCGTCTTCTCGAGTGCCACGGATCCGCTCCTAACCAGGGGCTGCACGGAAGCTCCCGACGGAGCGGAGTCACGCGTGCACGCAGCCGTCATGATGGCCGGGATGACTGCATCAAGCAACCAAGGTGTGGCAGGTGCAGCAAGGAAGGACAAGGAGGCAGCGGATTCTATGGAAAGAGTCGGCACCAGTGCGTTGCGGGATGTGTTATGCACACCCGTTAATAGGAATGGTGACCCCGATCAGGTTCATACCGATTTGGAGAAGGCCCAACTTGCTCTTGCTCGCAGGGCTAAACACGTGCTTGTGGAGGAGCAAAGGCTTGGAGCCATCACCAGAGAGTACAGCGCAACACACGCCAGTCAGCGACGACTGATTGCACCTGCGGTCTTAGAGGATTTCAGGAGTAGAGGCCGAGCAGTCGGCAGAGAGCTGTCGGGAGCCGAGCAGCCGGAAGCATCATAATTTGTTCAGCGACCAACATACAGCACACCAGACAAGAATCTGTGAGCTGCCGAGCAGATTGCAATCGAGCTGGAGGACTTGGAAGGAGAGGAGCGGCGTCAGCAGACTCGCCGAATGCGCGAGCTATTGGCAACTGCGAAGCAGCAGCAAGCGGTGTTCGAAGACCCGGTTGCAGGACCTGAAGCATCGAGAATGACCGCGCGGCCGGTTCCGGAAGCCAGCCACCGGCCGAATGCGTCGCGGAAAAACAGGCAGCAGGGCCAATCTCGGCGTGAGAGCAGGGTCAGGAGCAATCGGGGTCCCCCGATCATGAACAGAAGAGCAGAGAAGCCGGCTGTTAGGAGCAGGCGCAATGACCCAAGTCGTCAACCAAAAGAAAGACCAGCAATCAGCAATCGGCTCGGTGCTCGTCAGGTCGGCGAGAATGATGCCAGACATCGCATTGAGCTGCAGGAAATAGATGCGCAACAAGAGGAGGAGGGAGCAGCCGGCCCAGCGTGTTTCGGACATCGCATTCGGACTGAGAAATTCCCCAAAGGATTCACCCTGCCCAGAGACACCCCCAAGTACAACGGCTCCGTGAAGCCAGAGGACTGGCTGACAGATTACATGACCGCAGTCGGCATTGCCGGCGGCAATCGGCGTGTAGCAGTACGCTATGCTCCTCTGGTGCTACAGGGGTCAGCTCGTACTTGGCTGAACAGTTTTCCTAGCAACAACTTCAATTGTTGGGAGGATTTCTCGGAATTTTTCATTCGCAACTTCACAGGCATATGATCGGTGACATCTTCCTCTGTAGTTCGCCCTCTGCGTGCAAGGCAAGGACAATCCACTCCGAGAGTATTTAGCTCGGTGGGTCAAGTTGAAGAACTCGTGTGAAGGAGTCCATGAGATACAGGCCATCCAATATTTCACTGAAGGATTCTTGGCGGGGTCAATACTGAAGGAAAAGTTGCTCCGCAAAGATTTTTCGTCGTTGGCCGAGCTCATGAAGGTCGCCAACGCGTTTGCTGTCTCTGACTCCGCGATGCGCTATCCCATTCAGCTCGGCGTCGGCGGTGTCGTTCAGACACAATGGGCTGCGCAAGCGGCAGAGGAAGGAAACCAAGGGCTCAGTTGGCGAGAGCGCAGAGAAAACAATCAGAACAAAAATAACCAGCAGAATAGTGGAAAGAGGAAGGATGAGCAACCAGATGCTCAGTACGGCGGTCGGCAGGTGGCCGCTGTCCAAGACCAAAAGGAACAAGGGGCTGCAGGAGGCCGCCGGAAGATGAAGCTGACTGCAAAGCTGCCGTGGCCAATGAAGCCCAAGTACACATTCAAGTACACGCTGGACCAGTTGTGAAAAATGCACAACAGTCCTGGCAAGCCAGCAGCACACACCACTCGGCAGTGTGACTTTGTGAAGCGCATTGCGAAGGGAGAATCATTACCACCTCCACCCACACCACCACCCTAAAACAGAGCACCACCTCAAGCGCAAAACCGGTTTTCGCGGCAAGACGCCACATACATGTTTTTACCAGTGAATCAAGTGACAACGGCTGTCGGAGAGCCTGAGCTCAGGAGGTCAATTCCACCATGCCGCTTGTAACAACGCAGATTTCACAAAAGTTAAATTTTTTTTTCGGTGTGAATTGTTTGATTGTTTGATTTGTTTGCAGTGTTTGCATCCCCGATTTATTGATCGGCGATTATTTTTCCCCCTCTTATCTCATATTGGACGGAGACCGACCCTTGCACCCCTGACACTCGACCTTTGCGACACCGGGTTTCACCCGATCACCGTCGCGAAAACCGCACGAGACCAGCCGTAGCCAACGGAACGAAAAACCCCGTTTAATAATTAAACGGGTTATTTTTATAGCGCGCCGGAAAGTGTTCTCGGAACGGTTCCAGCGCGAGGTGAATGCCACAGGCTCGACACGCTGATCGCGCATTTTGAAGTTTTACCCGAATCGGAGGTCCTGCGGACCCCCGGCGGTCAGAAACGTAAACACCCCCGCGCGTGCGAGAAAAACCGGGGATGTTTTTGCAAACTTCCAACCACCTGGGGTATATAAAGACCACCACACTCCCACCTCTTTCTAGGGTTTCCCTAGCCATAAAATTGCAGCCACCCCCCTAGAGTTGCTCCAATTCTGCCACCAGCCCCCAGATTTGCGAAACCCTAGCCTCCCAGCAAATTCCAGCCCTCAGATCTGAGATCTGGGGCTCAGATCACGTCCATGTGGCCTCCCAGCCGCTCCTCCATCGAACCGGGCCCTACAGGGCCCTGGAGATCCGTCGCGGCCCGTTCGGCCCATCCGAGTGCCGCCGCGCCCGAGCTCCACGAGCCAGCCGTGGCCACTCCGGCCACCAACTTCGGCCGCCGCCGGCGCGCCACCAGGCCGCCGTGCCAACCTCTTCTCTCCTCCCCGTGACCTCTCCTCCCCCTGTCTTCTCACCGACCGTCCTCTCCTCTGTCTCCCTCTCAGGGTCGCCACCATGGGAGCCCACGACAGAAGCTCGCGCCGCCGCCTCCATGGATTCCAGAGCAGAGGTCGTCGTCGCCGCCCCGGGGAACCACGCCGGGGATGGGATCCCGCGGATCCGCCGCGCTCGCCCCACCTCTCCATGGCGTCGCCCAGCAGCGCCTTGCCACCTCGCCGGCGACGTCTGACCGGCCGCCGGCCGCCACCGACAGGATCCCAATCGGGATCGAGTCCCTGCCCCTGCTCGCTGTAGCTGGGCTGCTCCAGCTCGTGGGCTAGCCAGGCCAGGCGGCCCATGGCAGCCAGGCCGGCCTGCCTCTCCAGCCCATCCAGGCCCCAGTCCAGCCAGTGGGCCGAAGACCAACTGGGTGAGGCCCCTTTTTTTATTTTTTCCCCTCTCTGTTTTTTCCTTTATCTAATTTCTGCCAAGTCCTGAGATTTGTGCTGTATTTTTGCGATGCGAATATCTTTTAAACCGTAGCTCCGATCGCGATGCGTAAAACATGATAGTTGCTTAGTTTTCCCTGTAGTCTAATAAAATTTTGCTTGTTGCCATGTTTGGCTTTGTTTACCTGTTGTTTACCTGCTATTTACAACTGCTTGCCACTTTAACTGTAACTAGAATAACTTTTTATCCGTTGCTCCGATAAAAATGTTCTTTATATGTAACTTGATTAGAATTCCATGTAGATTGTGTTTGTGCTGCTCTTGCTTGTTAATAAAAATAATTAAATATTTTTTAGGTAAGAACAGTACGAAATGCAATAAATATCGTGGGGTCCGTAATAGTTGCCATGTATAGGTTTTACCCCCAGTTAAAGTGACTAGATTAGATAGTTTATTTTATGCTTCACCTCTGTCCATGTTTGTGTGCTATGCCATGCTTGCTTGAGTTTCCATGTTAACAACCTTTGTTGATCACCTGTAGCTAGACAACTTGAACCCTTGTATATGTGCGGTATCGTCGTGTGTGACGAGTACTCCAATTAACCTGTTAGTAACCGCTCTCGACGGTAGGTGCGATGTCTCATGTTGCCTTTTTGTTGATGCTTGCTCGTGTTTGACTCGTAGTAATAGATGCTTGCTCGTTGATTGCTTTCCAGTGTTTACCGTCTTGTGTGCTTCCGTGGGTACCTCTCGGAGACGATGCGAGCTTTCGATCAACTACACCTTCGGAACCCGACTTATCAACAGGCAAGGACTATACATTACTTATGATCCATTCTATTTCAACCAGCGGTTTACATGCTAGTCTAGGATAGGTTCGATGTTTGATCCTACCACATATTCACAGCCTCTTTCAAACCAATACAGCCATGTCCCTTCCCAGCAAACCATGTACTGCTATGTTACTATTGCTCGTTGCTCAGCCCCTTCTTAGTATGCATGCTTAGGATGCTACGATGTTACCCTGTTACTCCTTGGTTTGGGATATCACATTATTATATTGTTGTTGATGATATTGATTATTATAAATGTTGATTATATTCGACGAAGGATGGAAGGTCTAGGCTATCCCGCCCCGACGCTTTGCTCCATTCGAGTCACCTAGGATCCGAGTTCCGGGTATTGGTTTTAAGACTGAGCGTGCCTAGCCGCGTGTGGGATTTTATGGGGTCCCCTTTTCTTACCTACCTAGCTTCAAACATTTATAGTGGTGGCCCAAGCTGATTTACCATTTGAAACCGTGTGTGTGCTGGTCGAACGCCAGTAGTTTTCAAACCAACCTGGACCAGTGAGGACATAGTTCCCTTGCTGGCCCACCTTGTTCGGCTGAGGACCCGGTTTCCCATGTGTGATCAACTGGCTATCCAAACTCGAGACAGACAGTAGAGACCGATTCGAGAGCGCGACCGGCTTTTGAGTTGGGTGTCGACTCACAGGGGGCCACCCAGATTTGTTCGTTGTTAGTTAGAGGGACCTGTCGTTTCGGATCTCTCGGAACTAAATCATAAAATGGTTGCCTATAATGGGTAGCCACTGAGAGAGATGGGCGTGCGTGCGGAGCCTTGTAATGGGAAGTTGGTACACCTCTACAGGGTTAAATCTTTTCGAGAAGCCGTGTCCACGTTTATGGACGACTTGAGACCTACTCCTTATTCATAGACAACAACAACTGAGATAATCTTAATATAACTTGATCAATGTGTGTGTGTGCCTTGACTACTTCTTCTTCGTCGGGATGCGAAGAGGAGGACAAGGATAGGATAGGTGTTATGTTTGCGTAAGTAGGTGGATAGCAGACTTGTTGGAGGTGATTCCTCATCGGATGCTTGGCTTCTTATCTTATTCTCTAGATCGTTAGCCACTTCATAAATGCAAGTGCGGCACCGACCTCACCACTTACCCCATCCTTACCGTAAATTACTAGTTTTCCTAGAATGACGAGTGATGAAGTCCTTGCCGGGTCAGTTGACCAGTACAGTTGGATGCTGAGTACCACTGTACTCATGATACTACCCCCAAACTCTTTTCAGGGTTCTTGATCGACAATAGGTATGGTGATCGACGTTTCACGTGGAGACTCGACGACGACTAGTTAGGCGGATCCTGGAGGAGGGCCTGGACCCGTGTGGTTATGGGGATCGATGTTTTTCTCTTTGCCACTAGGCATTTGCTTGTAGTCTGTACTCAGACATGTATCTTCCACTGTTGTATTGTATTAAGGAAATTGTATGCCGATCGTATTAGATGTTGTATCCTTGTATCTGTAATGTTTTGATATCATGTTGGAAATCCGGGGCATATGACTTCGTCATATGTCGCGGTGGGACCGATATGTGCTTCGTCCCCGGATCTGGATGGAAACATCTATATCTGGAACATTACCGCATATCAGGCCTTACAACTTGGTATCAGAGCCTTACCGACCGTAGGATCCCTTTTCTGGCCAAAGTCGAGTCTAGACAAAAACTATTTTGTAGTTAATAAGTTAGCTATCGGAGAGTAGGATCTTTTTCCTCCTTACCCTTGCTCTGGTCTGGACAAGTGACGTAAGAGTTTTAATTCTCTTCTTATCCCCTTCAAACTTTAGGATCTCGAGGTGTGGAGTATCGGAACCATTACAATGCCTTGCTTGCAGCGTATTGTCTCGATTCCGATCTCAGGTTTGGGAAATCCTGTAATACCTTTAGTCTATCTGACTCTGGTTTACCACTTGGTCTCCGATCGACTTCAGTCCTCTTGCATGGTATCCTCGCGCTTCGAGTGAGAATTCTTCCGTTGACCGTCGCTTTAACTATCGTTCTTCCTGTTGATCTCTCGATGGTTTCGTTTTCTAACGTTGCCGTCTCTCTACGGAAAATTTATCTCGACCGACGTTCGACGTCGACATGGAGCAGAGTCCCTTGTTGGTGGTGTTGAAGATCGTCGACTCTCTTTTTCTCTCTCCCCTCTCCCCCGGATCGTCCTGGATCTCAGGACGAGATCCCTTGTTGGTGGTGTTGTATTGTAACAGCCCAGATTTCAAAAAAATTATAAAAATTGTTTTCGGTGTGAATTGTTTGATTGTCTGATTTGTTTGCAGTGTTTGCATCCCCGATTTATCGATCGGCGATTATTTTTCCCCCTCTTATCTCGTATCGGACGGAGACCGACCCTTGCCACCCTGACACTCGACCTTTGCGACACCGGGTTTCACCCGATCACCGTCGCGAAAACCGCACGAGACCAGCCGTAGCCAACGGAACGAAAAACCCCGTTTAATAATTAAACGGGTTATTTTTATAGCGCGCCAGAAAGTGTTCTCGGAACAGTTCCAACGTGAGGTGAACGCCACGGGGTCGACGCGCTGACCGCGCAGTTCGAAGTTTTACCCGAATCGGAGGTCCTGCGGACCCCCGGCAGTCAGAAACGTAAACACCCCGTGCGTGCGAGAAAAACTGGGGATGTTTTTGCAAACTGCCAACCACCTGGGCTATATAAAGACCACCACACTCCCACCTCTTTCTAGGGTTTCCCTAGCTACAAAATTGCAGCCACCCCCCGAGAGTTGCTCCAAATTCTGCCACCAGCCCCCAGATTTGCGAAACCCTAGCCTCCCAGCAAATTCCAGCCCTCAGATCTGTGATCTGGGGCTCAGATCACGTCCACGTGGCCTCCCAACCGCTCCTCCACCGAACCGAGCCCCGCAGGGCCCTGGAGAGCTGCCGCGGCCTGTTCGGCTCATCAGAGCGCCGCCACGCCCGAGCTCCACGAGCCAGCTGTGGCCACGCCGGCCACCAACTTCGGCCGCTGCCGGCGCGCCACCCTCTTCTCTCCTCCCCGCGACCTCTCCTTCCCTCTCCTCCCCCTGTCCTCTCACCGGATGTCCTCTCCTCTGTCTCTCTCTCAGGGTCGCCGCCATGGGAGCCCACGAAAGAAGCTCGCGCCGCCGCCTCTATCGATTCCGGAGCAGAGGTCGTCGTCGCCGCCCCGTGGAACCACGCCGGGGATGGGATCCCGCAAATCCGCCGCGCTCGCCCCACCTCTCCATGGCGTCGCCCCGCAGCGGGTTGCCACCTCGCTGGCGTCGTTGGACCGGCCGCCGGCCGCCACCGACGGGATCCCGATCGGGTTCGAGTCCCTGCCCCCGCTCGCTGTAGATGGGCTGCTCCAGCTCGTGGGCCAGCCAGGCCAGGCGGCCCAGCGCTGCCAGGCCAGCCTGCCTCTCCAGCCCAGCCGGGCCCCTGTCCAGCCAGTGGGCCGAAGCCCAACTGGGTGAGGCCCCATTTTTCCTTTATCTAATTTCTGCTAAGTCCTGAGATTTGTGCTGTATTTTTGCAATGCGAATATCTTTTAAACCATAGCTTCGATCGCGACGCGTAAAATGTAACAGCCCAGTTTTTGCAAAAATAAAAAATTTTGTTTTCGGTGTGAATTGTTCGATTGTCTGATTTTTTGCGGTGTTTGCATCCCCGATTTATCGATCGGCGATTATTTCCCCCCCTCTTATCTCGTATCGGACGGAGACCGACCCTTACCACCCTGACACTCGACCTTTGCAACACCGGGTTTTGCCCGATCACCGTCGCGAAAACCGCACGAGACCAGCCGCAGCCAACGGAACGAAAAACCCCGTTTAATAATTAAACGGGTTATTTTTATAGCGCGCCGAAAAGTGTTCTCGGAAAGGTTCCAGCGCGAGGTGAACGCCGCCGGCTCGACACGCTGATCGCGCAGTTCAAAGTTTTACCCGAATCGGAGGTACTGCGGACCCCCGGCGGTCAGAAACGTGAGCACCGCGCGCGCGAGAGAGAAACCGGTGATGTTTTTGCAAACTGCCAGCCACCTAGGCTATATAAAGACTACCACACTCCCTCCCATTTCTAGGGTTTCCCTAGCCACAAATTTGCAGCCACCCCCCTCCACTTTGCCCAGTTTTGCCTCCCAGATCCCAGAATTTTCGGACCGTTCGATCCGCGATTGGACGCACCGGATCGCGCCACGTAGCCAGCAGCCTCCATCTCTGTCCCCACCTCCGCTCCCCTCCCGTGGAGGATCTTCGGAGCCGTCGCCGCCTCCGGCCAGCACTCCGGCCACCGGAGCAGCCCACCGCCGACCTCCCTCTCCTCCTCTCCCTCCTCCCTCTCTCTAACTCCCTCTCTCCCGCAGGACCCGCGCCATGGCCATGGCCTCCTCTGGCTAGGAGCTCTGCCCGCGCCGCCACGCCATGGGGCCGCCCGAGCTGGCCGTCGTCACCGCCCGGAACGGATCCGACTGGATCCGGCGACCCCGCCGCCTGCGCTCCTCCTAGCGCCGCCGCCTCGCCACTTCGCCTTCGCCAGAGCTGGCAAGGCTGCCGCCGCCGTCGGGCTCCCTCCGACCGGGACGCAGCGCCCAGGCCAGCGCGCCCGCGTGGGCCTCCCAGGCCCAACCGGCCAACCGAGCTGAGCTGGCCTGCACCGAGTGGGCAGCGGCTGATCAGTTTTTTTTCTGTTAAGTGCTGATTAATTTGCTGCTGATCAGTTTTTGCGATGCTTTTTCCCTTTAAACCGTAGCCCGGATGAACGTGCCCCCAAAACGAAAGTTGTTCAGTTTTGCGTGCTCTAACATTCGTATGTAGAAAGTTTTTGCGTTTGAGGTCGTCTTGATTGTGTAATCGTGTGCTAAAGTGGGCATCAGGCCGTTAACTGCTAATTTTCCTGATGTTATAGTGCTGCTGTTTTTGACAGCCACCTCTCTTTTTCACTAAGTCTGATGCTTTGCAATCCCATGTTGTTTGCTTTATATGTTTTGATCTATGATGCCTTTTATCCATGCCTTCTCTGTCATGTCTACTTTAGTTCAATATCATTTGTGAGCATGTTTGCATTGATTATCCTGTTTATGCATTGCTGTAAAGTGTGCTTCGTGATGTTGGCAGTTTGTGCCCGTAACTTGTTTTTCTTATATCTTTTTAACCGTAACTTCGTTTGGGGTGTTCTTTATATGTAACTTGATTAGTTTTTCATGTACTTTGTTTTTATGCTATTGTTTGTTGTTGTTAACCAACCTAAAATATGGTATAGGATAGAACAGTACCCAATGTTTAAATCTTCGTGCGGCACTTAGTGTTATGCCATGTTTAGGTTGTGCCCCACTTAAATTGACTAGCATAGATAGTTTACTTTCTTCTTCACCTCTTGCCATGTTTGTGCGCTATTCCATGCTTGCTTGAGTTGCCATGTTAATAACCGTTGCTTGATCACCTGTAGCTAAGAAACTTGAACAACCGTAAACGTGCGGTATTCGTCGTGTGTGATGAGTACTCCACTTAACCTGTTAGTAACCGCTCTCGACGGTAGGTGCGATGTTTCGTGTTGCTGTTGATGCTTGCTCTTGTTTGCCTCGTAGTAATAGATGCTTTCTCGTTGATTGCTTTCCAGTGTTTATCGTCTTGTGTGCTTCCGCGGGTACCTCTCGGAGACGGTGCGAGTTTCCGATCGGCTACACCTTCGGAACCCGACTTATCAACAGGCAAGGACTATACATTACTTATGATCCATTCTATTTCAACCAGCGGTTTGCATGCTAGTATAGGTTAGCTTCGATGGTTGATCCTACCACATGTTTATAGCCTCTTTCAAATCGATACAGCCATGTCCCCTCCCAGCAAACCTTGTACTGCTATGTTACTATTGCTCGTTGCTCAACCCCTGCTTAGTATGCATGCTTAGGATGCTACGATGTTACCCTGTTACTTCTTGGTTTGGGATATCACATTATTATTATTGTTGTTGATGATATTGATTATTATAATGTTGACTATATTCGACGAAGGATGGAAGGTCTAGGCTATCCCACCCCGACGCTTTGTTCCATTCGAGTCACCTAGGATCCGAGTTCCGGGTATTGGTTTTAAGACTGAGCGTGCCTACACTACTAGGGAATACCCTTATGGTGGCGCCCTTTTTTTGAGTTTAGTGGCGCATTAGGGATGCGCCACTAACTACAAGCCACTAATAAGGGCTTAGAGGTGGCGCATTCTGGATGCGCCACCCCTAAGGCCCTTAGGCGTGGCGCATCTCAGAATGCGCCACCTCTAAGCTCTTAGGGGTGGCGCATTCTGGTATGCGCCACGCCTAAGGGACTTAGGGGTGGCGCATTCTGGTATGCGCCACGCCTAAGGGACTTAGGGGTGGCGCATTCATAGTGCGCCACTAAATCCTGACAATATGCGCCACTAAATAATTACAGAAAACAAAAAAAAGAATTAAATAAAATAATAAAAGCATTACAGATATTTTTATTATATTACAGAAATGCAAAATACAATATAACAATGAGGCCAACAATTATTGATACAAAAGAATTGCAATATAATTTTTATTACAAAGGTTTAGAGGCCAACAAGATTCACAAGATTACATCCATCACAAAATTTCAATGAGTCCAACAATTATTGAAAACCGAAAGCTACTTTCGTCATCATATCTTGTTTGCTCTTCAACCTGCACAAAACAAAGCTTTAGAGGTCACATCCATATGAATCATACCAAAGGAGAACAAAGCAATCTAGCATCTATTCTTATCAACAACTTGAAGCAAGTCGATGAATGGCGAGAAGCATGCACATATGCATAAAAATGCATATGCAGTGACCTTTATACACAAAGAGCACCAAAGAGTATTTGACACTACCATCTACTACACAAAGAGTACATCCAAATTACATCCAAATTACACAAAGAGTACATTCAATTGTTCTGACTCGGATCGGGGAATGGGCGACATCCTTCTTTCGTCATGAAAGGCCTTGTGTCACGCAGGGCCTTTAGGCGGACTTCTATCTCCCCATTGGATGGTGCAATGTTCGAGTGGAAGATCGACCCCCTCATTTGTACTTCATGACGGATGATAGTCGCCATCTGCGCTTGGATGTTAAAGAAATCCTCCTTCAGATTTGCATCGGCGATTTCCGCCTTCCTTTCGGCCCACGCTCTGAGATGACTTTGCAGCGTAAGGTTGCGTTGTTCCTGTACAATCGCCCTCATGTGATGAAGGGCGTAGTATGCATCCCTCACACTGCCAGCCGGCTGCTTGAAGCACTGGAACTGCGTTACGTGGTTGAACCCGTTCATGCCAGGCTGATTTTTCCTGAACTTGTGATTCATGATCTTGCCTCCGGCTTTTATGTAGCCGACGAGAGCATCATCCAAAACTCTCATGATATACTTGTAATCTTTCTTCTTCACACTCCCCGAGTCTAAATACATGGCATGCGAGTGTTGCGGTGAAAATAAGTTGAGCACGCAGTCTTGATCCTCACTGCATAATTAAAACAATCCAAAAGGAATGTTGGAAGAGGACAATGGAAAGCTAAGAAAGCATATATGCTACAGAGGCGAGCGAATGACTTACTTGGGAGAGTAGGTCATAAGAAATGAATCTTTGTCGGCGTTCCGTAGCATGAAGTCTGTGATGTACCCCGCCGCGAGAGCCGCGTCCCCGTCGTCCATCAAGATGCTTTCACGCATGTAGAAGCGGTCCAATATCGTGACGCTCGGGGTCTTATCTCTCCTGATACTCATAGAAAGGCTGAGCGAGAACAGACGGATAAGGCTATGGTCCAGCCGCTTGAGATGGTACAAATTGAAGATCTCCGAAAATCGCAGGATTATCATATCCGCGGGGATAGTGTTGATGAAGCCCATGTTGAGTGGCACCTTGGCCATGAAAACCGGGTACAAGGGATTCTCTTCTCGAAGAAGAATCTTCTCTAATTCCATAATACTATGATGCACACTCTGCATATCCGAAGTTGCAAGGTCCAGCATGTCCTTAGGTAGCATCGCCCTACCAGCCACATGGATTTAAAACGAGAGATCCTTGGGTCTTCGTGGCCCGTCCTAAGCCCGGATCGGCATCGAAGGTTGGCTACTAGAAGTGATGCTCTTCTTTCTTTTCCGTCCCTTCTTCTTTTTTGATTTTGAGCAATCACCGGCCTTTATCTGCTTAGTGGCCGCCTTATGGAGTGTGGACGGGGTCAGAATAGATCTTGTGGCATCTGCTTTTGGCTCGGTGAAGGCGCAAGCTGCTATAGACATGTCCTGAGAAGCAGCGAAGAGACGCGTGGAGCAAGCAGGCTTCGCCGCAGGATCAGCTGGACCGCGAGCTTCCTCGTCATGCTGATAGGCTCCTTCAGCAGGAGGCATGAATAAGTCATCAGCATCATACAAAGTATTGATGAACTGGTCGGCGCTGATATCATCATCAAGATCATCATCTTCTTGTTGTGCGCCGATGGGATCATGTGGCGCCGACACGATGACTAGCGGTGTTGTCCTAGGTGTGGTGCCCCTTTCCCCCGTCATTAAACGCATTTGGATCTTCGGCCATAGGCATATTTGGTTGAAACAGTCACTGAGGATTGTCGGCTCGTCCTCATCGTATCCGGGGGGTTGAATGGGAGGTTCAACTCTCTCGTAGCCCGAAATCGCGAGAGAGATTTGAACCCTATGCATCTCCGGTGCAATCGGCATATTGTGCATGATTCGATTTTGTGGTTGAATGATTTTACCTTTGGCAACATCCTTCAACTCGCCGTCCAGGACTTGTAATAGAATGCATGGAGTGTCCTCCTACGAAAGATATATATATATATATATGCATATACGGCATCAGAGAGATTCCACTAAAAAAGGCAAGGAGATGAAGTCCTCTTTTGAGTTGCAGACGCTTATAGTTACCTTGAGGGCGTCGAGGTCGGCTAGTGAAGAGACCCCGCCGATGACGGCGGGCATGCAAGAGACGGAGGGCGCGCTGCCTCCCGTGGCGTCGGTCGCCCTATTTGCGCTGCCGCCGGGTGCATTATTGTTATGCCCCGGTTGCTCGTTCGTGGCCGGAGGAGTTACCATCACGTCCGGCGTCGCCTCCGCGGTGTTGGCGGCCGGAGTCACCAATACGCCGGGAGTCGGTGCGGGAGCCACCACTACGGCCGGAGTCGGGACTGTTGGCGCCGCGGTGCCCGAGTTGCTGCCGACCATGCTGGGGACTGGTATGGGCCCTTGTCCACCACGCGCTTGCCAATTCGCGAGCGACTGCATCATATCTGGAAGGCGAGCGTTCATCGTCTTCGCCACTTCGTTCTGGACAAGCTGCGGAAGCATGTTCACCTTCTCCTCCAGTCCACCAACATAAGCGGCATCTTCTTCGGTCCTTCTCGCCTTGTGCCCCCTCGAACCGGACTGCTCCGCCGATTTTCCATAATATTCGGACCAATTTAGGTCCGCACCAAAGCCGACCACACGGCCGGCTGACGATGGCTTCGCCATCACGTCGTCAACCTTCTTGACCTTGTTCAACGCCCTATTAAAGGCGTTGTCCCACGGGCCGGCCGGCTTAACCGACGACTCCTGCGATGTGGCGATTGTCATTTCCGCTTTGTATTGATGGAAGGGGTTAGGTATGCCCGCAGTGGCATACTCGGCATCCTCCTTGTCCCATTTAGGCTTGGAACTTTTGTAACCACCGGCTCCGAGACGATGGTTACCTATGACCTGCGATCGCATGGCCTTGCCCTTTGCACTCGCGGCCTTGGCTTCCTCGGACTCACACCTAGCCTTGAAAAGGTTGTAGGTAGCTTCGTCGATCAACGGCTCTTTCTCCTTGAGCTCCTCCCAGGTTTTGTTCTTTTCAAAAATTGCCCTCTTCACCCGGGTTTTCCAACTGGACAAGGCCTTGCTCATCTTCCTGAGGGCCCATGTGTTTACTTTGTTCCCTCTGAGTTTGGTGTTATCGTACGGCTCCGGAAACTTGTATCGTCCGTGCATCTTGTTGATAAGAAGCTGACAATAATGAATATTCTCACGACTCCTGAGGTTAATCGTGGTGATCGGCACGGTGTTGCGGAGGATCGCTGCGACTTGAAGGCCGTACCCTTCCGAAAAACGTTCGGGCTCTTTAGGAATCCCGACGGCTGTCACAACAGTAAACTCTTGCCTGATGACGCCGACCTTGGTCGGTTTCCGATTCCTCTTCTTCGACTAGGTACCATCTGTGTTGGAGCCACCGGTCCCATCATCCTCGCCGATGTTCCTCTCGTCGTCTTTCGTACCGGCCTCCTCCTCCAAGTCATCATCCGATGAGTCGGACTCCGACTCTATCTCCTCCTCATACTCCTCCTCGCCCGGAGGTACTTCCTCTTCTCTCTGCTCCTCGACCTCCTCCTGGGAGTATTCCCAAAATTGCTTCCTTTTTTCTCCCGGCTGAGAAGAAGGACCGGCGTCGGCTCCGGTCGACATGTTTGCACTAGTACTGAGAGATATGGGCGAGCATGCGACGCCTCGTAATGGGCAGTTGGTACACCACTGCAGGGTTAAATATTTTCGAGAAGCCGAGTCCACGGTTATGGACGACTTGAGACCTACTCCTTTTTCATAGACAACAACAACTGAGATAATCTTAATATAACTTGATCAACCTGTGTGTGTGCCTTGACTGCTTCTTCTTCGTCGGGATGCGAAGAGGAGGACAAGGATAGGATAGGTGTTATGTTTGTGTAAGTAGTTGATAGCAAGACTTTTTGGAGGCGATTCCTCATCGAATGCTTGGCTTCTTACCTTACTCTCTAGATCGTTAGCCACTTCATAAATGCTAGCACGGCAGCAACCTCACCACTTACCACATCCTTACCGTAAACTACTAGTTTCCCTAGAATGACGAGTCATGAAGTCCTTGCTGGGTCAGATGACCACTACAGTTGGATGCTGAGTACTCTGTACTCATGATACCACCCCCAAACTCTTTTCAGGGTTCTTGATCGACAACAAGTATGGTGATCGACGTTTCACGTGGAGACTCGACGATGACTAGTTAGGCGGATCCCGGCGGAGGGCCTGGACCCGTGTGGTTATGGGATCGATGTGTTTTTCTCTTTGCCACTAGGCATCTGCTTGTATTCTGTACTCAGACCTATATCTTCTGTTGTTGAATTGTATTAAGGCAGTTGTATGCCGATTGTATTAGATGTTGTATCCTTGTATCTGTAATGTTGTGATATCATGTTGGAAATCCAGGGCATATGACTTCGTCATATGTCGCGGCGGGACCGATATGTGCTTCATCCCGGGGTCTGCGTGGAGACACCTAGATCTGGAACAGTACCGCATATCGGGCCTTACAACTTGGTATCAGAGCCTTACCGACCGTAGGATCCGTCCTCTGGCCGAAGTCGAGTCTAGAAAAAACTATTATGTATTTATTAAGTTAGTTATCAGAGAGTAGGATTCTTTTTACTCCTTACCCTTTCTCTGGTCAGAACAAGTGTCGTAAGTGTTTTAATTCTCGCCTTATCCCCTTTCAAACTTTAGGATCTTGAGAGTGTGGAGTTTCAGAACCGTTACAATGCCTTGCTTGCAGCGTATTGTCTCTATTCCGATCTCAGGTTTGGGAATTCCTGTAGTACCTTTAGTTCTTCCGACTCAGGGTAAACATCTTGGTCATCTGTTGACTTCAGTTCTCTTGTCCGGTATCCTCGCGATTGGCGTGAGAATGCTTCCCTCGATCCTCGCTTTCAATTGTCGTTCCTCCTCTTGACACCGAAGGTTTCGTCTTTCCGACGATGTCGTCTCTCTGCGGAAAGTTTCTCGACGGAGTTCGTCGTTCGACATGGAGCAGAGTCCCTTGTTGGTGGTGTTGAAGATCGTCGACTCTTTGCTCTCCCACTTCCCCTCTCCCCCGGATCGTCCTGGATCTCGGGGCGAGATCCCTTGTTGGTGGTGTTGTATTGTAACAGCCCAGTTTTTGCAAAAATAAAAAAATTTGTTTTCGGTGTGAATTGTTCGATTGTCTGATTTGTTTGCGGTGTTTGCATCCCCGATTTATCGATCGGCGATTATTTCCCCCCCTCTTATATCGTATCGGACGGAGACCGACCCTTGCCACCCTGACACTCGACCTTTGCGACACCGGGTTTCGCCCGATCACCGTCGCGAAAACCGCACGAGACCAGTCGCAGCCAACGGAACAAAAAACCCCGTCTAATAATTAAACGAGTTATTTTTATAGCGCGTCGGAAAGTGTTCTCGGAATGGTTCCAGCGCGAGGTGAACGCCGCCGGCTCGACGCGCTGATCGCGTAGTTCGAAGTTTTTGTCGGGACCCGGGGTTAGCGTATGTAATTCCGGTCATAAAGCAATCACATGGAGAGCCGAGAGTCGTACCAACTTTTCTAAGCAGACAAGGCCAAGGACATATCACTCTCGGTAAGCATCGAACGTGAGGGGCATCCCATTCAGGCCGGATGATCAACTGACATGGGTCCTCATCGTCCGCACACAAGTCTAATGATATGGGTGGTGAATCCCATATTCACAGACAAGTCGCCTCAACCATGTTATCGATTGAATCATAACCCTTACATAGACTTACTCCAGCCCGATCACTTAGTCGGGATCTCGGGCGGGCTCGATCATACAACAAAGTGTGCCACGTGACAGAGTCACGAGCAATCGCATCGCGATGCCCCAAGCTGCGCACATCTAAGGGCCACTTGGTGTATAAAAGACCGCCGGCAAGAACACAACTAAGCTATCGAACCCCACACTGAGACATGCATGTTATAATCATACACGCAGCATACATGTCCAGTGTAAACAGCAGGTAATCACAACATGAACCCTAGAACTCATAGTCTTTATAACTTCTGCTAGATAGAGCAGACATAGTAGATATATTACAAGCAGTGATCACATGGATGTGATCCAACATTACATCAAACATCAACGGAAGCAAATTATGTCTTAGTAAAGACAAGTTTAACAAATGGCCTAAGAAGCCTGAAAGAAAAGTACAACGACCCTCCAAAGGGCACAGGCTGCTGCCTGGAACTATACGACATTGGTCCACGTCGAGCTCGAGGTAGAGGCCACCATCAGGGTCAGTGGTCTCGTCTCTAAAACATAGAATAAGCAAACGTGAGTAAAAAGTCGTACTCAGCAAGACTTACATAGGAACTATACTACTCATGCACATGTATCAAGGTAAAGGGAGGTGGGGTTTCACTTGCAGAAGTGCCATCTTTGACTTGGCTAATCCTGAACTACGTGTACCAGAGAGAGGTAAGAACGTACACGAGTCCAAGTAACAGTCTCCAATCAATACTCCACTATGGTTCCTTCCTCGACTTCCACTCACACTTATCTTGGTGTGTTTTAGAAGTATCCAGTTCAAGTTATCTATGATGAAGTAAAGGTCTCCAAGTAGTCCATAACCGCGGACACGGCTATTCGAATAGTTCATTAACCCTGCAGGGGTGTAATGCTACAAACACGCCTCATCAGTTACCGCCTGGGGATGGACCCTTCAAGTGAGTACCGGCGAGGATGCTGCCACGACACTTCACTCACGGCACCATCTCTAGTCCTAGGGAGTCGCCTATTTGAGTTGGGACCACAGTCAGAATCCGGCTGATTGTTCCGATGCGGACTCAAACGTTGTGTGACCGCCATCAAGCTCAACTCGATCATGATCACTTAATTCAACGTGCCCACAACCTACGCCAACCACTTACCTTGGTTCCAGCTGCTTGAGATCGTTAAAGGGCGAACTACTTGCGACTCCTGGACTGGTCCGGGGTGAGTTACTAGGCCGAGAGGGGTCAGTGAGCCCAATGTGTGGTCGTACTCTTTGTCTTGGATAACAACACAAGAACTCGGGCCTAAGGCAGTGTTCAACGAGACAACCCACTGTGTACTCCTACACAGCCCCTCATCGTTCACCTTTGTTTAGGGTAGATTCACCAACACATTACCACCATCATTCACATGATCACTACCATCCCGACTCACATCAAAAATAGCCTCAGGTAACAACTCTAAGCATGCAATAAGCTGTAACAGTTGCAGGGGCCACATGATATCAACCAACTCCTACATCTGCTAGGATTGTGGTTTGCTTACTACTGTGACAAAATGATAGGTCATGCAAAGGAATGGGTTCAACTAGCGGTAGAACGTATCATGGTGACATCCTAAACATGCATTTGCGAGAATGAGAGGGAACTGGGATTTTATAGACATGATCAAAGAGGGGGCTGCTTGCCTTGCTGACGATCACGAGGTATCACTCTTCTGACGTGAGGTTGAACTCGTCTCCGAGATCAACTCTACCGAGAAGATGCAATCACCGAAGCACTGGAAGTAAAGCACAATCAAAATAATACAATGCACAAACAATATGTAAAACAAAGCATGGCAAGGTGCTGATGTGACCTATGTTTGAATTGCCACATTTTAATTGAAGTTGATTCAAAAAGTAAATTCAAATTCAAACTCCAAATGTTATTTAAATTTTGTCAACTTGCATTTGCTAATGTTTGTTCATTTGAAACCAAATGGTCATGTGTGTGAAATGCTTCTGAAGTACAAGTGATGTGTGGTGCATTTCAAAGTTTGAAGGTGGAATATCAATTGAATTGAATTTGAAATAATTCCAATTAAATCAAATAGCAAAAGCTACTGATCCCTTTTTAAGATCAACTCCAACATAGCTGAAAGTTGGAAATTTGGATAGAGGATTTTCTCCTGATCATTTTTCATATATTACACTTTGAATTTGGAGTTATAGTTTAAAAGTTATTCAATTTCAAAGTTTTGCTTATTTTCTGGAATTTATTGAATAAATTAAATGATTTAATCTTTACTGCGTCATCACTAGGTCATGCTGACGCCAGGGTTTGACCAGTCAACTGACAGGGCGGCCCCACCTGTCAGCCTCACTGGGTTAGTTAGTTCTCTGTTTAAATTAAACCCCGTTTAAATTAAGGGGCTGGCTCACTGTCAGTGAGAGGAGAGAGGGGATTAGGGGCTTGGTTAGGGCTAACAGACCGGCGGCTAAACGCCGGTGGCCTAGGCCACGGCGGCGCTCTGCCGGAGTGGGATTTCGGCCACGGGGGAGGGAGATGGAGGCACGGGAGCGTGCCTCGAGGAGGCCCTGAAGCACGGCTACGACGACGGGAAGCGGCGGCCGGCTACTGACTCCGGCGAACTCGCGCTGCAGAACACGGGGGAGAGAGCTAGGAGGGGGACATCGAGCGGGAGCTCACGAGGAAGGCGACGACGGCTCGGGGAGGCCGGAGAGGAGCTGGCCAGGGCGAATTTGTCGAAGACGTCCACGGTGGCCGGCGGCGAACTGGAGAAGGGGGCGACGTCCTTGGGGCCTCCGGGCTCGAATTGAGGCCGTAGCTCGACGAAGAGCTCCTCTGCGGGTCTTCTGGACACTGCGGTTCGACGGGAGGGAGCCGGTGGCCACACGGGCGCACGGTGGTCGCTCCGGTGAGCTCTCGGGGTGGCGCGGAATTGGTAGAGGAGAGAGGGAGAAGAACCTGCGAGGGGGGGAAAAGAACTGTGAGCTTCCAGGCGTCGTGGTGGCACGAGGAGAAGGCAGGGGGGAAGGTCCTAGGTGGCCTCGGTGGCGTGCACGGCGGCAAGCTCGCCACCGAGCTGCTTGCCGGGGAGGAGGAAGACGACAACGCGTCTGGTGGGCTGGGCCGAGGCAAAAGGTAAGTGGGCTCTGCCCTGTGCGAAAGGTAAGGCTTTCTCTGTTCTTTTTTTTTTCTTTTTATTTTTCTTTTCTGTTGTCTGTTTTGCCCATTAAAATAAAATAGCTAGGGCATTTATAAAAAAATCCCCAAACAATTTTATAAAACCTAGGTGACTATATAGAAGCCAATCCCAAGTTTTGGGAATTTTTGAAATTCAACTTATTTGAATTTCAATTCAAATAGACAAAAGATTTAATTTCCAAGCCACTATTTGAATTATTGAAAAATCTATGAGCATGGGATTAATCCCAAATCACTTATAAAATGATCAGACTCATTTTTAGGATTTTTCAATACATCCAAAAGAATTTTGGAAAAATATTTATTTCTTGGCCTTTTTATTTAAATCATTTAGGGCTTTTCTTTTCCCCATTTCCTTTACTTTTGCAATTTTTTTGCAAGATGCAAAATGCAAGCTTGGAAAAGCACAAACCTAAAATTTGTGGTTCTGACAACTCGCCCCCACTCAAAAGAATCTCGTCCCGAGATTCAGAAGTCGTCGGGAAGAGGGTGGGGTACTCAGCTCGTAGACGATCCTCTCGTTCCCAGGTGGCTTCTTTCTCTGAATGATGTGACCACTGCACTTTGAGGAATCTGATCTTCCGACGTCTGGTGTTACGCTCGGCTTCATCAAGAATACGAACAGGGTACTCTCGATATGAAAGGTTATCTTGGAGATCAAGCGTTTCGTGGTCTACTTCGCGGATGGGGTCCTTGAAACAACGCCTGAGTTGAGAGACGTGGAAGACATCATGAACCTGGGAGAGGTGAGGGGGTAGTTCCAATTGGTAGGCAACTTCTCCACGTTTGGCGAGAATGTGAAAGGGACCGATATAACGTGGGGCCAACTTGCCTTTGATACCGAAGCGATGGGTACCCTTCAGAGGAGTAACCCGAAGGTAAGCCTTCTCATCCAGATTATAGCTTTCTTCCCTATGATGACGATCATAATAGCTTTTCTGACGAGACTGGGCTGTTTGCAATTTCTCACGAACAATGCGAACTTGCTCTTCTGCATCCTAAATCAAATCCGGTCCAAAGAATTGTCTTTCACCGGTTTCTGACCAGTTTAGGGGTGTTCGACATTTCCGTCCATAGAGAAATTCAAAAGGAGCCATGCCCAAACTAGATTGGAAACTATTGTTATACGCAAATTCGGCAAAAGGAAGAGAATTCTCCCATTTCTTTCTGAAAGAGATAACACAAGCTCTGAGCATGTCTTCGAGAATTTGATTGACCCTCTCTACTTGACCACTGGACTGCGGGTGTTAAGCGGTGCTAAAGGAGAGGTGGGTTCCCATAGCATTCTGGAAACTTTCCCAAAATCGAGAAGTGAAAAGACTACCACGGTCTGAATTGATTTCCAAAGGAACACCGTGAAGTGACACGATTCGGGAGACATACAAGTCTGCTAACTGGCTAGCACTTATAGACACGCGATCGGGAAGGAAGTGAGCAACTTTTGAAAGTCGATCAATGACAACGAAGATGGCATCATTTCCTTTCAGGGTTTTTGGAAAGCTAGTGATGAAATCCATACTGACTTTATCCCATTTCCACTCGGGGATAGGAAAAGGTCTAAGAGTACCAGCAGGTCTTTGATGTTCTGCCTTAATGCGACGACAAGCATAACATTCAGCAATGAACTGAACAATTTCTCTCTTCATCCTAGTCCACCAAAATCTCTGGCGTAGATCTCGGTACATTTTTGTTCTACCGGGATGAATGGAGAGGGGTGTATCATGGGCTTCTTTGAGGATGAGTTGCCTTAGTTCCCTATTCTTAGGTACTACCAAACGATTTTCAAAGAATACCGTTCCTTTACTATCTGTGGAGAAACATTTAGCAACTCCGCTAGCAATGTTCTCCTTGATCCGGCGAAGACCTCGTGCACGCCTTTGGGCAACTATGATATTATCCTCAAGGGTTGGTTTCGCCACCAAGTTGAAAAGAGATCCACGAGGAACAATCTCGAGATTAAGCTTTCGAAATTCCTCATGAAGAAGTGGTTGATACTGTTGTAACATGAGGTTGTTACAATACGACTTACGACTTAGTGCATCAGCCATGACATTGGCTTTGCCTGGGGTGTAAGAAATTCCTAAGTCATAATCTTTTATCAACTCAATCCAGCGTCTTTGCCTGAGATTAATATCTGGCTGGGTGAAAATGTATTTGAGGCTTTGGTGGTCGGAATAGATCTCACAACGATTACCAAGGAGGTAATGTCGCCAAGTTGTTAGGGAATGAACTATGGCAGCGAGTTCAAGATCATGGGTAGGATAGTTCTCTTCATGTGGCCGCAACTGGCGTGAAGCATAAGCTACCACATGTCGATCTTGCAGAAGTATGCATCCTAACCCTTGCCGTGAAGCATCACAATAGATCTCGAAATCCTTTTTGGTGTCTGGAGGTGCAAGTACGGGTGCAGAAGTCAATCTTCTTTTTAGCTCTTGAAAGCTTTCCTCGCACTTGGGATTCCATTCGAATTTCTTCTCTTTCTTGAGGAGTTCAGTCAAAGGCTTTGCAACTTTAGAAAAGTTCTCGACGAAGCAACGGCAATAGGGCTAGGCCAAGAAAACTCCTAACTTGCTTAACCGATTCAGGTGGAGTCCAGTCAAGGACGGCCTGAACTCTCTCGGGATTGACAGCAATGCCTTTTTCAAAAAAACATGGCCTAAGTAGGTCACTTCTGGTAGCCAGAATTCACACATGGAGAATTTAGCATACAGGCGATGCTCTCTAAGTTTCATCAATACCAACCGAAGATGTTCTGCGTGATCTTCTTCGTTCTTCGAGTAGATGAGTATGTCATCAAGATAAACTCCAAAAAATATTATCTAAGTACTCCATGAAGATCGAATTCATCAAACGCGAGAATGTGGCGGGGGCATTGGTTAAACCGAAGGACATGACGGTGTACTCGTAAAGACCATAACGAGTAGTAAAAGCCATTTTGGGAATGTCCTCGTTTCGAATTTTGATCTGATGATAGCCTAATCTCAAATCCATCTTAGAGAAGACAGAGGATCCTGCAAGTTGATCATAAAGATCATTGATCCTGGGCAGTGGGTACTTGTTCTTTATCGTCGCTAGATTTAGCGGGCGATAGTCTACGCACATCCTTTCTGTTCCATCTTTCTTCGTTACGAACAGAACGGGGAAACCCCATGGCGATGAGCTAGGGCGGATGAAGCCTTTTGCCAACGAAGCTTCAAGTTGGATTTTGAGCTTAGCTAACTCACGTGGGGCCATTCTATATGGGCGTCTAGATATTGGTGCGGTTCCTGGGATAAGATCTACCACAAACTCTACAGATCTGTCAGGTGGTATTCCTGGCAGCTTTTCTAGAAAGACATCCGGGAAGTCACGAACCACCGGAATATCTTCAAGGTCTGGAAGAGGAAGCACATTTAAAGAATGCACCTGGGTTTTAGAGCTTGGTGAGGTGTATTTGATTGTATGGCCTGATGGATGGGTTAGTTTCACTGACTTGGCTTTACAATCAAGGACAGCACTCTGTCTTGATAACCAATCCATTCCTAGGATGATATCAATGTCCGAAGACTTGAGGGCTATAAGTGAGGCAAGGAATACTAAACCCTCAATTGCAATTTCATTCTCATGACTCACCATGGTGGTGTGCCATCTGGATCCAGGGGCTTGCACAACTAAGGGGATGGATAACATCGAAAAAGAGATGTCATGTGACAGTGCAAAGTCCTGGGATATGAATGAGTGAGATGCTCCTGGGTCAAACAGAACCGAAGCTGGGATGAAATTGAAAGGAAGGGTTCCGAGTACAACATCGGTTGACTTGTGGGAATCTAGAATGGATACATGATTCACATAACCATGTTCATAAACAGGAGACTTGACCTTGGAAGTCTTGGGTAGTGGCTTGCCACGACGAAAGGCTTGCTTTGGTTTAGGTGTGGTGGCTACATGATTTTGGGGACACTCTCGAACATTGTGACCTGATTGTCCACATTGGAAACAAACACCACGTGGAATGAAAGGAACTTGAGCACTTGATTGTCCAACAAAATTCCAAGGAGGAAGATTGGGTTGAGGTGGACGATATATGGTGATTGATGGTCTAGAAGCACTTACAGCATGACTGACGTCACTGAAGGGAATCCAAACACGGCGTTTCCGAGAAACTGGGCCAGAAGATTGGGCAAACTCACGATCACGCTTGCGAGACTCTTCATACAACTGATTTCCATACTCGGCCTTGAAGGATTTGTCGACCAAGTCCCTGAAGTTGACGAACTCGTGAAGATTCAGGTCATGACGAAGGACGGGGCTAAGTCCCTTGCGGAACCTTGCTTGTTTCTTGGCGTCGGTGGATACTTCTTCTTGGGCATAACGTGCTAGACGAGTGAACTCAGTCCTATACTCATGAACAGTCATCTTTCCTTGGGTCAGATTGCAAAATTCTTCTCTTTTGCGCTCCATCAGCTGATCCGGAATATGATATCCACGGAATTCATCACAGAACTCTTGCCAAGTCACCACGTGACCAACTGGTTGCATTGCCACGAAGTTTTCCCACCACTGAAGAGCAGCACCTTCCAGAAAATATGCTGCAAATAGCACACGATCACCTGGAGCAACATGGGCTGTCTCAAGCTTACGCTCGAGGGAACGAAGCCAATCATCGGCATCAAGGGGCTCGGAAGGACATCGGAAAACTGGCGGGTTGAGGAGAATGAAGTCCTGGATGGTGACAACACTAAGATGCTGACGAGAAGTGTTTTGCTCAATGCGCTCGAGAAGACGTGTCTGATCACGACGTTTCTGTTCAGCCTCCAACATGATTTCTGCCGTTGAGGTTGGTGGTGGAGGTTCTTCACCGTCTATGTTACCAGAACTGGGATCAACACCTTGATTTGCACCTGACATTCTGTGTGATAAGAATCAACAATCAGAATATGATTTAGGACACAATTCTATGCTAAGATAGAAGACTATAATGCAATAGCATCAAAGTCACAAACGGACAGCATAACGGCTGCACCGGGATGGAAATTGAGACAACCTACAGGATAACGGACATCACTTCCACAGAAACACTATGGAATGATGGCTCAGAAAGGACCACAACACTCCTACAGCTACAAAGAAGCAATCAACGAGTTGTCCTAGTAAAGACATAGATGATCCTAGTCCTATCTTCCCGTAGAATAAGATGAGGTTGGCTCAGAACTCAGATCGATGAGGATAAGCAGAAAAAAGAAGTCTTACGTTGTTCCCTTATACCCAAAGTAACTATATAACTATAGAATGCTAGACTCGACATCGGCCAAAGGTTTGATAATCCTACAGGCAGTCCTGCTCTGATACCAAGTCTGTCGGGACCCGGGGTTAGCGTATGTAATTCTGGTCATAATGCAATCACAT
Source organism: Bromus sterilis (assembly GCA_950022295.1). Lineage (NCBI taxonomy): Eukaryota > Viridiplantae > Streptophyta > Magnoliopsida > Poales > Poaceae > Bromus > Bromus sterilis. The sequence continues at coordinate 210,978,229 of OX465599.1, forward strand.
GGAGAGCCGAGAGTCGTACCCACTTGTCTAAGCAGACAAGGCCAAGCACAGATCACTCTCGGTAAGCATCGAACGTGAGGGGCATCCCATTCAGGCCGGATGATCAACTGAGATGGGTCCTCATCGTCCGCACACAAGTCTAATGATATGGGTGGTGAATCCCATATTCACAGACAGGTCGCCTCAACCATGTTATCGATTGAATCATAACCCTTACATAGACTTACTCCAGCCCGATCACTTAGTCGGGATCTCGGGCAGGCTCGATCATACAACAAAGTGTGCCACGTGACAGAGTCACGAGCAATCGCATCGCGATGCCCCAAGCTGCGCACATCTAAGGGCCACTTGGTGTATAAAAGACCGCCGGCAAGAACACAACTAAGCTATCGAACCCCACACTGAGACATGCATGTTATAATCATACACGCAGCATACATGTCCAGTGTAAACAGCAGGTAATCAGAACATGAACCCTAGAACTCATAGTCTTTATAACTTCTGCTAGATAGAGCAGACATAGTAGATATATTACAAGCAGTGATCACATGGATGTGATCCAACATTACATCAAACATCAACGGAAGCAAATTATGTCTTAGTAAAGACAAGTTTAACAAATGGCTTAAGAAGCCTGAAAGAAAAGTACAACGACCCTCCAAAGGGCACAGGCTGCTGCCTGGAACTATACGACATTGGTCCACGTCGAGCTTGAGGTAGAGGCCACCATCAGGGTCAGTGGTCTCGTCTCTAAAACATAGAATAAGCAAACGTGAGTACAAAGTCGTACTCAGCAAGACTTACATAGGAACTATACTACTCATGCACATGTATCAAGGTAAAGGGAGGTGGGGTTTCACTTGCAGAAGTGCCAGCTTTGACTTGGCTAATCCTGAACTACGAGTACCAGAGAGAGGTAAGAACGTACACGAGTCCAAGTAACAGTCTCCAATCAATACTCCACTATGGTGCCTTCCTCGACTTCCCCACGAGGAAGCACGCCATAGCACTCACACTTATCTTGGTGTGTTTTAGAAGTATCTGGTTCAAGTTATCTATGATCAAGTAAAGGTCTCCAAGTAGTCCATAACCGCGGACACGGCTATTCGAATAGTTCATTAACCCTGCAGGGGTGTAATGCTACACACACGCCTCATCAGTTACCGCCTGGGGATGGACCCTTCACGTGAGTACCGGCGAGGATGCTTCCACGACACTTCACTCACGGCACCATCTCTAGTCCTAGGGAGTCGCCTATTTGAGTTGGGACCACAGTCGGAATCCGGACGATTGTTCCGATGCGGACTCAAACGTTGTGTGACCGCCATCAAGCTCAACTCGATCATGATCACTTGATTCAACGTGCCCACAACCTACGCCAACCACTTACCTTGGTTCCACCTGCTTGAGATCGTTAAAGGGCGAACTACTTGCGACTCCTGGACTGGTCCGGGGTGAGGTACTAGGCCGAGAGGGGTTAGTGAGCCCAATGTGTGGTCGTACTCTTTGTCTTGGATAACAACACACGAACTCGGGCCTAAGGCAGTGTTCAACGAGACAACCCACTGTGTACTCCTACACAGCCCCTCATCGTTCACCTTTGTTTAGGGTAGATTCACCAACACGTTACCACCATCATTCACATGATCACTACCATCCCGACTCACATCAAAAATAGCCTCAGGTAACAACTCTAAGCATGCAATAAGCTGTAACAGTTGCAGGGGCCACATGATATCAACCAACCCCTACATCTTCTAGGATTGTGGTTTGCTTACTACTGTGACAAAATGATAGGTCATGCAAAGGAATGGGTTCAACTAGCGGTAGAACGTATCATGGTGACATCCTAAACATGCATTTGCGAGAATGAGAGGGAACTGGGATTTTATAGACATGATCAAAGAGGGGGCTGCTTGCCTTGCTGACGATCACGAGGTATCACTCTTCTGACGTGAGGTTGAACTCGTCTCCGAGATCAACTCTACCGAGAAGATGCAATCACCGAAGCACTGGAAGTAAAGCACAATCAAAATAATACAATGCACAAACAATATGTAAAGCAAAGCATGGCAAGGTGCTGATGTGACCTATGTTTGAATTGCCACATTTTAATTGAAGTTGATTCGAAAAGTAAATTCAAATTCAAACTCCAAATGTTATTTAAATTTTGTCAACTTGCGTTTGCTAATGTTTGTTCATTTGAAACCAAATGGTCATGTGTGTGAAATGCTTCTGAAGTACAAGTGATGTGTGGTGCATTTCAAAGTTTGAAGTTGGAATACCAATTGAATTGAATTTGAAATAATTCCAATTAAATCAAATAGAAAAAGCTACTGATCCCTTTTTAAAATCAACTCCAACATAGCTGAAAGTTGGAAATTTGGATAGAGGATTTTCTCCTGATCATTTTTCATATATTACACTTTGAATTTGGAGTTATAGTTTAAAAGTTATTCAATTTCAAAGTTTTGCTTATTTTCTAGAATTTATTGAATAAATTAAATGATTTAATCTTTACTGCGTCATCACTAGGTCATGCCGACGGCAGGGTTTGACCAGTCAACTGACAGGGCGGCCCCACGTGTCAGCCTCACTGGGTTAGTTAGTTCTCTGTTTAAATTAAACCCCGTTTAAATTAAGGGGCTGGCCCACTGTCAGTGAGAGGAGAGAGGGGATTAGGGGCTCGGTTAGGGCTAACAGACCGGCGGCTCAACACCGGTGGCCTAGGCCACGGCGGCGCTCTGCCGGAGTGGGATTTCAGCCACGGGGGAGGGAGATGGAGGCACGGGAGCATGCCTCGCGCTCGTGCGCTTCTCCTGGAGCATGCAGGGGACCTCGAGGAGGCCCTGAGCCACGGCTACGACGACGGGAAGCGGCGGCCGGCTACTGAATCCGGCGAACTCGCGCTGCAGAACACGGGGGAGAGAGCTAGGAGGGGGACATCGAGCGGGAGCTCACGAGGAAGGCGACGACGAGATCGGGGAGGCCGGAGAGGAGCTGGCCAGGGCGAATTTGTCGAAGACGTCCACGGTGGCCGGCGGCGAACTGGAGAACGGGGCGACGTCCTTGGGGCCTCCGGGCTCGAATTGAGGCCGTAGCTCGACGAAGAGCACCTCTGCGGGTCTTCTGGACACTGCGGTTCGACGGGAGGGAGCCGGTGGCCACGCGGGCGCACGGTGGTCGCTCCGGTGAGCTCTCGGGGTGGCGCGGAATTGGCAGAGGACAGAGGGAGAAGAACCTGCGAGGGGGGGGAAAAGAACTGTGAGCTTCCAGGCGTCGCTGTGGCACGAGGAGAAGGCAGGGGGAAGGTCCTAGGTGGCCTCGGTGGCGTGCACGGCGGCAAGCTCTCCACCGAGCTGCTTGCCGGGGAGGAGGAAGACGACAACGCGTCTGGTGGGCTGGGCCGAGACAAAAGGTAAGTGGGCTCTGCCCTGTGCGAAAGGTAAGGCTTTCTCTGTTCTTTTTTTTTCTTTTTTTTTTCTTTTCTGTTGTCTGTTTTTCCCATTAAAATAAAATAGCTAGGGCATTTATAAAAAAATCCTCAAACAATTTTATAAAACCTAGGTGACTATATAGAAGCCAATCCCAAGTTTTGGGAATTTTTGAAATTCAACTTATTTGAATTTCAATTCAAATAGACAAAAGATTTAATTTCCAAGCCACTATTTGAATTATTGAAAAATCTATGAGCATGGGATTAATCCCAAATAACTTTTAAAATGATCAGACTCATTTTTAGGATTTTTCAATACATCCAAAACAATTTTAGAAAAAGATTTATTTCTGGCCTTTTTATTTAAATCATTTAGGGCTTTTCTTTTCCCCATTTCCTTTTCTTTTGCAATTTTTTTTCAAGATGCAAAATGCAAGCTTGGAAAAGCACAAACCTAAAATTTGTGGTTCTGACAACTCGCCCCCACTCAAAAGAATCTCGTGCCGAGATTCAGAACTCGTCGGGAAGAGGGTGGGGTACTCAGCTCGTAGACGATCCTCTCGTGCCCAAGTGGCTTCTTTCTCTGAATGATGTGACCACTGCACTTTGAGGAATCTGATCTTCCAACGTCTTGTGCTACGCTCGGCTTCATCAAGAATACGAACAGGGTACTCTCGATACGAAAGGTTATCTTGGAGATCAAGCGTTTCGTGGTCTACTTCGCGGATGGGGTCCTTGAAACAACGCCTGAGTTGAGAGTCGTGGAAGATATCATGAACCTGGGAGAGGTGAGGGGGTAGTTCCAATTGGTAGGCAACTTCTCCACGTTTGGCGAGAATGCGAAAGGGACCGATATATTGTGGGGCCAACTTGCCTTTGATACCGAAGCGATGGGTACCCTTCAGAGGAGTAACCCGAAGGTAAGCCTTCTCATCCAGATTATAGCTTTATTCCCTATGATGACGATCATAATAGCTTTTCTGACGAGACTGGGCTGTTTTCAATTTCTCACGAACAATGCGAACTTGCTCTTCTGCATCCTGAATCAAATCCGGTCCAAAGAATTGTCTTTCACCGGTTTCTGACCAGTTTAGGGGTGTTCGACATTTCCGTCCATAGGGAAATTCAAAAGGAGCCATGCCCAAACTAGATTGGAAACTATTGTTAGACGCAAATTCGGCAAAAGGAAGAGAATTCTCCCATTTCTTTCCAAAAGAGATAACACAAGCTCTGAGCATGTCTTCGAGAATTTGATTGACCCTTTCTACTTGACCAATGGACTGCGGGTGATAAGCGGTGCTAAAGGAGAGGTGGGTTCCCATAGCATTCTGGAAACTTTCCCAAAATCGAGAAGTGAAAAGACTACCACGGTCTGAATTGATTTCCAAAGGAACACTGTGAAGTGACACGATTCGGGAGACATACAAGTCCGCTAACTGGCTGCCCAGCGCCAGGCCTGCCCGCCAGCCTCCTCTGCCTCATGGGCTCGACCCAGTTAGGGTGAGCCAGCCCAGCCGTCCTCCTTCTTTTTTTTCCTGAAGCGTTTTTCTTTTATTTTTTTTCTGTTAAGTGCTGATTAATTTGCTGCTGATCTGTTTTTGCGATGCTTTTTCCCGTTAACCGTAGCCCGGATGAACGTGCCCCCAAAATGAAAGTTGCTCAGTTTTGCGTTCTCTAGCATTCGTATGTAGCAAGTTTTTGCATTTGAGCTCGTATTGATTGTGTAATCGTTTGCTAAAGTGGGCATCAGGTCGTTAACTGCTAATTTTCCTGATGTTATAGTGCTGCTGTTTTTGACAGCCACCTCTGTTTTTCACTAAGTCTGATGCTTTGCGATGCCATGTTGTTTGCTTAATATCTTTTGATCTATGATGCCTTTTTGCCATGCCTTCTCTGTCATGTCTACTTTAGTTCAATATCATTTGTGAGCATGTTTGCATTGATTATCCTGTTTATGCATTGCTCTAAAGTGTGCTTCGTGATGTTGGCAGTTTGTGCCCGTAACTTGTTTTGCTTATATCTCGTTAACCCTAACTCCGTTTGGGGTGTTCTTTATATTTAACTTGATTAGTATTTCATGTACTTTGTGTTTATGCTATTGTTTGCTGTTGTTAACCAACCTAAAATATGGTTTAGGACAGAACAGTACCCAATGTTTAAATCTTCGTGCGGCACTTAGTGTTATGCCATGTTTAGGTTGTGCCCCACTTAAATTGACTAGCATAGATAGTTTACTTTCTGCTTCACCTCTTGCCATGTTTGTGTGCTATGCCATGCTTGCTTGAGTTGCCATGTTAATAACCGTTGGTTGATCACCTGTAGCTAAGCAACTTGAACCACCGTAAACGTGCGGTATTCGTCGTGTGTGACGAGTACTCCACTTAACCTGTTAGTAACCGCTCTCGACGATAGGTGCGATGTTTCGTGTTGCTGTTGATGCTTGCTCGTGTTTGCCTCGTAGTAATAGATGCTTGCTCGTTGATTGCTTTCCAGTGTTTATCGTCTTGTGTGCTTCCGCGGGTACCTCTCGGAGACGGTGCGAGTTTGCGATCGGCTACACCTTCGGAACCCGACTTATCAACAGGCAAGGACTATACATTACTTATGATCCATTCTACTTCAACCAGCGGTTTTCATGCCAGTATAGGGTAGCTTCGATGTTTGATCCTACCACATGTTTATAGCCTCTTTCAAACCGATACAGCCATGTCCCCTCCCAGCAAACCTTGTACTGCTAGTTACTATTGCTTGTTCCTCAGCCCCTGCTTAGTATGCATGGTTAGGATGCTATGATGTTACCCTGTTACTTCTTGGTTTGGGATATCACATTATTATTATTGTTGTTGATGATATTGATTATTATAATGTTGACTATATTCGACGAAGGATGGAAGGTCTAGGCTATCCCGCCCCGACGCTTTGTTCCATTCGAGTCACCTAGGATCCGAGTTCCGGGTATTGGTTTTAAGACTGAGCGTGCCTAATCGCGTGTGGGATTTTATGGGGTACCCTCTTCATACCTACCTAGCTTAAAACATTTCTAGAGGTGGCGCAAGCTGATTTACCAGTTGAAACCGTGTGTGTGCTGGTCAGCTGCCAGTTGTTTTCAAACAACTCGGGCCATCGGAGACTTAGTTCCTCTGTTGGTCCACACTTGGTGAGCTAGGGAAGTCCCCTGTTATATAGGCGAGACTAAACCCGACCTTGGCCATACGGAAGAGTCTGATCTGAGAGCGTGGCCAGCTTTTGGATTGGGTGTCGACTCCCCGGGGGCCACCCGGATTTGTGCGTTGTTAGTTAGAGGGACCTGTCGTTTCAGATCTCTTGGAACTAAATCATAAAATGGTTGCCTATAATGGGTGGCAACTGAGAGATATGGGCGAGCATGCGACGCCTCGTAATGGGCAGTTGGTACACCACTGCAGGGTTAAATATTTTCGAGAAGCCGTGTCCACGGTTATGGACGACTTGAGACCTACTCCTTGTTCATAGACAACAACAACTGAGATAATCTTAATATAACTTTATCAACCTGTGTGTGTGCCTTGACTGCTTCTTCTTCGTCGGGATGCGAAGAGGAGGACAAGGATAGGATAGGTGTTATGTTTGAGTAAGTAGTTGATAGCAATACTTGTTGGAGGCGATTCCTCATCGAATGCTTGGCTTCTTACCTTACTCTCTAGATCGTTAGCGACTTCATAAATTCTAGCACGGCAGCAACCTCACCACTTACCACATCCTTACCGTAAACTACTAGTTGTCCTAGAATGACGAGTGAAGAAGTCCTTGCTGGGTCAGATGACCACTACAGTTGGATGCTGAGTACTCTGTACTCATGATACCACCCCCAAACTATTTTCAGGGTTCTTGATCGACGACAAGTATGGTGATCGACGTTTCACGTGGAGACTCAACGACGACTAGTTAGGCGGATCCCGGCGGAGGGCCTGGACCCGTGTGGTTATGGGATCGATGTGTTTTTCTCTTTGCCACTAGGCATCTGCTTGTATTCTGTACTCAGACCTATATCTTCCGTTGTTGAATTGTATTAAGGCAGTTGTATGCCGATTGTATTAGATGTTGTATCCTTGTATCTGTAATGTTGTGATATCGTGTTGGAAATCCAGGGCATATGACTTCGTCATATGTCGCAGTGGGACCGATATGTGCTTCGTCCCGGGGTCTACGCGGAGACACCTAGATCTGGAACAGTACCGCATATCGGGACTTACAACTTGGTATCAGAGCCTTACCGACCGTAGGATCCCTTCTCTGGCCGAAGTCGAGTCTAGAAAAAACTATTATGTAGTTATTAAGTTAGTTATCAGAGAGTAGGATTATTTTTACTCCTTACCCTTTCTCTGGTCAGGACAAGTGTCGTAAGTGTTTTAATTCTCGCCTTATCCCCTTTCAAACTTTAGGATCTTGAGAGTGTGGAGTTTCGAAACCGTTACAATGCCTTGCTTGCAGCGTATTGTCTCTATTCCGATCTCAAGTTTGGGAATTCCTGTAGTACCTTTAGTTCTTCCGACTCTGGGTAAACATCTTGGTCATCTGTTGACTTCAGTTCTCTTTTCCGGTATCCTCGCGATTGGCGTGAGAATGCTTCCCTTGATCCTCGCTTTCAATTGTCATTCCTCCTCTTGACACCGACGGTTTCGTCTTTCCGACGATGTCGTCTCTCTGCGGAAAGTTTCTCGACGGAGTTCGTCGTTCGACATGGAGCAGAGTCCCTTTTTGGTGGTGTTGAAGATCGTCGAGTCTTTTCTCTCCCACTTCTCCTCTCCCCGGATCGTCCTGGATCTCGGGACGAGATCCCTTGTTGGTGGTGTGTATTGTAACAGCCCAGTTTTTGCAAAAATTAAAAAATTTGTTCTCGGTGTGAATTGTTCGATTGTCTGATTTGTTTGCGGTGTTTGCATCCCCGATTTATCGATCGGCGATTATTTCCCCCCCTCTTATCTCGTATCGGACGGAGACCGACCCTTGCCACCCTGACACTCGACCTTTGCGACACCGGGTTTCGCCCGATCACCGTCACGAAAACCGCACGAGACCAGCCGCAGCCAACGGAAAGAAAAACCCCGTTTCATAATTAAACGGGTTATTTTTATAGCGCGCCGGAAAGTGTTCTCGGAACGGTTCCAGCGCGAGGTGAACGCCGCCGGCTCGACGCGCTGATCGCGCAGTTCGAAGTTTTACCCGAATCGGAGGTACTGCGGACCCCCGGCGGTCAGAAACGTGAGCACCGCGCGCGCGAGAGAGAAATTGGTGATGTTTTTGCAAACTGCCAGCCACCTGGGCTATATAAAGACCACCACACTCCCACCCATTTCTAGGGTTTCCCTAGCCACAAATTCGTAGCCACCCCCCTCCACTTTGTCCAGTTTTGCCTCCCAGATCCCAGAATTTTCGGACCGTTCGATCCGCGATCGGACGCAACGGATTGCGCCACGTAGCCAGCAACCTCCATCTCTCTCCCCACCTCCTCTCCCCTCTCGTGGAGGCTCTTCGCAGCCGCCGCTGCATCCGGCCAGCACTCCGGCCGCCGGAGCATCCCACCGCCGACCTCCCTCTCCTCCTCTCCCTTCCCCTCTCCTCTCTTTCCCCCTCCTCCCTCTCTCTAACTCCCTCTCTCCCGCACGAGCCGCGCCATGGCCATGGCCTCCTCTGGCTAGGAGCTCTGCCCGCGCCGCCACGCCATGGGGCCGCCCGTGCTGGCCGTCATCGCCGCCCGGAACGGATCCGGCTGGATCCGGCGACCCCGCCGCCTGTGCTCCTCCTAGCGCCGCCGCCTCGCCCCTTCGCCTTCGCCGGAGCCGGCAAGGCTGCCGCCGCCGTCGGGCTCCCTCTGATCGGGACGCAGCGCCCAGGCCAGTGCGCCCGCGTGGGCCTCCCAGGCCCAGCCGGCCAACCGAGCCGAGCCGGCCTGTACCGAGTGGGCCGCGGCCTGCCCAGCGCCAGGCCTGCCCGCCAGCCTTCTCTGCCTCATGGGCTCGGCCCAGTTGGGGTGAGCCAGCCCAGCCGTCCTCCTTCTTTTTTTTTCCTGAAGCGTTTTTCTTTTATTTTTTTCTGTTAAGTGCTGATTAATTTGCTGCTGATCTGTTTTTGCGATGCTTTTTCCCGTTAAACCGTAGCCCGGATGAACGTGCCCCCAAAACGAAAGTTGCTCAGTTTTGCGTGCTCTAGCATTCGTATGTAGAAAGTTTTTGCGTTTGAGGTCGTCTTGATTGTGTAATCGTGTGCTAAAGTGGGCATCAGGCCGTTAACTGCTAATTTTCCTGATGTTATACTTCTGCTGTTTTTGACACCCACCTCTGTTTTTCACTAAGTCTGATGCTTTGCGATGCCATGTTATTTTCTTAATATCTTTTGACCTATGATGCCTTTTTTCCATGCCTTCTCTGTCATGTCTACTTTAGTTCAATATCATTTGTGAGCATGTTTGCATTGATTATCCTATTTATGCATTGCTCTAAAGTGTGCTTCGTAATGTTGGCAGTTTGTGCCCGTAACTTGTTTTGCTTATATCTTTTTAACCGTAACTCCGTTTGGGTGTTCTTTATATGTAACTTGATTAGTTTTTCATGTACTTTGTGTTTATGCTATTGTTGTCAGTTGTTAACCAACCTAAAATATTGTTTAGGACAGAACAGTACCCAATGTTTAAATCTTCGTGCGGCACTTAGTGTTATGCCATGTTTAGGTTGTGCCCCACTTAAATTGACTAGCATAGATAGTTTACTTTCTGCTTCACCTCTTGCCATGTTTGTGTGCTATGCCATGCTTGCTTGAGTTGCCATGTTAATAACCGTTGGTTGATCACCTGTAGCTAAGCAACTTGAACCACCGTAAACGTGCGGTATTCGTCGTGTGTGACGAGTACTCCACTTAACCTGTTAGTAACCTCTCTCGACGGTAGGTGCGATGTTTCGTGTTGCTGTTGATGCTTGCTCTTGTTTGCCTCGTAGTAATAGATGCTTGCTCGTTGATTGCTTTCCAGTGTTTATCATCTTGTGTGCTTCCGCGGGTACCTCTCGGAGACGGTGCGAGTTTGCCATCGGCTACACCTTCGGAACCCGACTTATCAACAGGCAAAGACTATACATTACTTATGATCCATTCTATTTCAACCAGCGGTTTGCATGCTAGTATAGGTTAGCTTCGATGTTTGATCCTACCACATGTTTATAGCCTCTTTCAAACCGATACAGCCATGTCCCCTCCCTGCAAACCTTGTACTGCTATGTTACTATTGCTCGTTGCTCAGCCCCTGCTTAGGATGCATGCTTATGATGCTATGATGTTACCCTGTTACTTCTTGGTTTGGGATATCACATTATTATTATTGTTGTTGATGATATTGATTATTATAATGTTGACTATATTCGATGAAGGATGGAAGGTCTAGGCTATCCCGCCCCAACGCTTTGTTCCATTCGAGTCAGCTAGGATCCAAGTTCCTGGTATTGGTTTTAAGATTGAGCGTGCCTAATCGCGCGTGGGATTTTATGGGGTCACCTCTTCTTACCTACCTAGCTTCAAACATTTCTAGAGGTGTCCCAAGCTGATTTACCATTTGAAACCGTGTGTGTGCTGGTCAGCTGCCAGTAGTTTTCAAACAACTCGATCCATCGGAGACTTAGTTCCTCTTTTGGTCCGCACTTGGTGAGCTAGGGAAGTCCCCTGTTATATAGGCGAGACTAAACCCGACCTTGGCCATACGGAAGAGTCCGATCCGAGAGCGTGGCCAGCTTTTGGATTGGGTGTCGACTCCCCGGGGGCCACCCGGATTTGTGCGTTGTTAGTTAGAGGGACCTGTCGTTTCGGATCTCTTGGAACTAAATCATAAAATGGTTGCATATAATGGGTAGCAACTGAGAGATATGGGCGAGCATGCGACGCCTCGTAATGGGCAGTTGGTACACCACTGCAGGGTTAAATATTTTCGAGAAGCCGTGTCCACGGTTATGGATGACTTGAGACCTACTCCTTGTTCATAGACAACAACAACTGAGATAATCTTAATATAACTTGATCAACCTTTGTGTGTGCCTTGACTGCTTCTTCTTCGTCGGGATGCGAAGAGGAGGACAAGGATTGGATAGGTGTTATGTTTGCGTAAGTAGTTGATAGCAAGACTTGTTGGAGGCGATTCCTCATCGAATGCTTGGCTTCTTACCTTACTCTCTAGATCGTTAGCCACTTCATAAATGCTAGCACGGCAGCAACCTCACCACTTACCACATCCTTACCGTAAACTACTAGTTGTCCTAGAATGTGGAGTGATGAAGTCCTTGCTGGGTCAGATGACCACTACAGTTGGATGCTGAGTACCTCTGTACTCATGATACTACCCCCAAACTCTTTTCAGGGTTCTCGATCGACGACAAGTATGGTGATCGACGTTTCACGTGGAGACTCGACGACGACTAGTTAGGTGGATCCCGTCGGAGGGCCTGGACCCGCGTGGTTATGGGATCGATGTGTTTTTCTCTTTAACACTAGGCATCTGCTTGTATTCTATACTCAGACCTATATCTTCCGCTGTTGTATTGTATTAAGGCAGTTGTATGCCAATTGTATGAAATGTTGTATCCTTGTATCTGTAATGTTGTGATATCATGTTGGAAATCCGGGGCATATGACTTCGTCATATGTCGCGGTGGGACCGATATGTGCTTCGTCCCGGGGTCTGCGTGGAGACGCCTAGATCTGGAACAGTACCGCATATCGGGCCTTACAACTTGGTATCATAGCCTTACCGACCGTAGGATCCCTTCTCTGGCCGCAGTCGAGTCTAGACAAAACTATTATGTAGTTATTAAGTTAGTTATCAGAGAGTAGGGTTCTTTTTACTCCTTACCCTTGCTCTGGTCAGGAAAAGTGTCGTAAGTTTTTTAATTCTCGTCTTATCCCCTTTCAAACTTTAGGATCTCGAGAGTGTGGAGTTTCGGAACCGTCACAATTCCTTTCTTGCAGCGTATTGTCTCTATTCCGATCTCAGGTTTGGGAATTCCTGTAGTACCTTTAGTTCTTCCGACTCTGGGTAAACATCTTGGTCATCTGTTGACTTCAGTTCTCTTGTCCGGTATCCTCGCGATTGGCGTGAGAATGCTTCCCTTGATCCTCGCTTTCAATTGTCGTTCCTCCTCTTGACACCGACGGTTTCACCTTTCCGACGATGTCGTCTCTCTGCGGAAAGTTTCTCGACGGAGTTCGTCGTTCGACTTGGAGTAGAGTGCCTTGTTGGTGGTGTTGAAGATCGTCGACTCTTTGCTCTCCCACTTCCCCTCTCCCCCGGATCGTCCCGGATCTCGGGACGAGATCCCTTGTTGGTGGTGTTGTATTGTAACAGCCTAGTTTTTGCAAAAATTAAAAATTTTGTTTTCGGTGTGAAAGGTTCGATTGTCTGATTTGTTTGCGGTGTTTGCATCCCCGATTTATCGATCTGCGATTATTTCCCCCCCCCCCTCTTATCTCGTATCGGACGGAGACCGACCCTTGCCACCCTAACACTCGACCTTTGTGACACCGGGTTTTGCCCGATCACCGTCTCGAAAACCGCACGAGACCAGCCGCAGCCAACGGAAAGAAAAACCCCGTTTAAAAATTAAACGAGTTATTTTTATAGCGCGCCGAAAAGTGTTCTCGGAACGGTTCCAGCGCGAGGTGAACGCTGCCGGCTCGACGCGCTGATCACGCAGTTCGAAGTTTTACCCGACTCGGAGGTACTGCGGACCCCCGGCGGTCAGAAACGTGAGCACCGCGCGCGCGAGAGAGAAACCGGTGATGTTTTTGCAAACTGCCAGCCACCTGGGCTATATAAAGACCACCACACTCCCACCCATTTCTAGGGTTTCCCTAGACACAAATTTGCAGCCACCCCCCTCCACTTTGCCCAGTTTTTCCTCCCAGATCCCAGAATTTTCGGACCGTTCAATCCGCGATCGGACGCACCGGATCGCGCCACGTAGCCAGCAGCCTCCATCTCTCTCCCCACCTCCTCTCCCCTCCCGTGGAGGCTCTTCGCAGCCGCCGCCGCCTCCGGCCAGCACTACGGGCGCCGGAGCAGCCCACCGCCGACCTCCCTCTCCTCCTCACCCTTCCCCTCTCCTCTCTTTCCCCCTCCTCCCTCTCTCTAACACCCTCTCTCCCGCAGGACCCGCTCCATGGCCATGGCCTCCTCTGGCTAGAAGCTCTGCCCGCGCCGCCACGCCATGGGGCCGCCCAAGCTGGCCGTCGTCGCCGCCCAGAACGGATCCGGCTGGATCCGGCGACCCCGCCGCGTGCGCTCCTCCTAGAGCCGCCTCGCCTCTTCGCCTTCGCCGGAGCCGGCAAGGCTGCCGCCGCCGTCGGGCTCCCTCCGATCGGGACGCAGCACCCAGGCCAGCGCGCCCGCGTGGCCCTCCTTGGCCGAGCCGGCGAACCGAGCCGAGCCGGCCTGCACCGAGTGGGCCGCGGCCTGCCCAGCGCCAGGCCTGCCCGCCAGCCTCCTCTGCCTCATGGGCTCGGCCCAGTTGGGGTGAGCCAGCCCTGCCGTCCACCTTCTCTTTTTTTTGTGAAGCATTTTTCTTTTATTTTTTTTTGTTAAGTGCTGATTAATTTCCTGCTGATCTGTTTTTGCAATGCTTTTTCCCGTTAAACCGTAGCCCGGATGAACGTGCCCCCAAAACGAAAGTTGCTCAGTTTTGCGTGCTCTAGCATTCGTATGTAGAAAGTTTTTGCATTTGAGCTCGTCTTGATTGTGTAATCGTGTGCTAAAGTGGGCATCAGGCTGTTAACTGCTAATTTTCCTGATGTTATAGTGCTGCTGTTTTTGACAGCCACCCCTGTTTTTCACTAAGTTTGATGCTTTGCGATGCCATGTTGTTTGCTTAATATCTTTTGACCTATGATGCCTTTTTGCCATGCCTTCTCTGTCATGTCTACTTTAGTTCAATATCATTTGTGAGCATGTTTGCATTGATTATCTTGTTTATGCATTGCTCTAAAGTGTGCTTCGTGATGTTGGCAGTTTGTGCCCGTAACTTGTTTTGCTTATATCTTTTTAACCGTAACTCTGTTTGGGGTGTTCTTTATATGTAGCTTGATTAGTTTTTCATGTACTTTGTGTTTATGCTATTGTTTTTACTTGTTAACCAACCTAAAATATGGTTTAGGACAGAACAGTACCCAATGTTTAAATCTTCGTGCGACACTTAGTGTTAAACCATGTTTAGGTTGTGCCCCACTTAAATTGACTAGCATAGATAGTTTACTTTCTGCTTCACCTCTTGCCATGTTTGTGTGATATTCCATGCTTGCTTGAGTTGCCATGTTAATAACCGTTGGTTGATCACCTGTAGCTAAGCAACTTGAACCACCGTAAACGTGCGGTATTCATCGTGTCTGACGAGTACTCCACTTAACCTGTTAGTAACCGCTCTCGACGGTAGGTGCGATGTTTCGTGTTGCTGTTGATGCTTGCTCGTGTTTGCCTCGTAGTAATAGATTCTTGCTCGTTGATTTCTTTCCAGTGTTTATCGTCTTGTGTGCTTCCGCGGGTACCTCTCGGAGACGGTGCGAGTTTGCGATCGGCTACACCTTCGGAACCCGACTTATCAACAGGCAAGGACTATACATTACTTATGATCCATTCTATTTCAATAAGTGGTTTGCATGCTAGTATAGGTTAGCTTCGATGTTTGATCCTACCACATGTTTATAGCCTCTTTCAAATCGATACAGCCATGTCCCCTCCCAGCAAACCTTGTACTGCTATGTTACTATTGCTCGTTGCTCAGCCCCTGCTTAGTATGCATGCTTAGGATGCTACGATGTTACCCTGTTACTTCTTTGTTTGGGATATCACATTATTATTATTGTTGTTGATGATATTGATTATTATAATGTTGACTATATTCGACGAAGGATGGAAGGTCTAGGCTATCCCGCCCCGAAGCTTTGTTCCATTCGAGTCACCTAGGATCCGAGTTCCAGGTATTGGTTTTAAGACTGAGCGTGCCTAACCGCGTGTGGGATCTTATGGGGTCCCCTCTTCTTACCTACCTAGCTTCAAACATTTCTAGAGGTGGCCCAAGCTGATTTACCATTTGAAACCGTGTGTGTGCTGGTCAGCTGCCAGTAGTTTTCAAACAACTCGGGCCATTGGAGACTTAGTTCCTCTATTGGTCCACACTTGGTGAGTTAGGAAAGTCCCCTGTTATATAGGCGAGACTAAACCCGACCTTGGCCATACGGAATAGTCCGATCCGAGAGCGTGGCCAGCTTTTGGATTGGCTGTCGACTCCCCGGGGGCCACCCGGATTTGTGCGTTGTTAGTTAGAGGGACCTGTCGTTTCGGATCTCTTGGAACTAAATCATAAAATGGTTGTGTATAATGGGTAGCAACTGAGAGATATGGGCGAGCATGCGACGCCTCGTAATTGGCAGTTGGTACACCCCTGCAGGGTTAAATCTTTTCGAGAAGCCGTGTCCACGGTTATGGACGACTTGAGACCTACTCCTTGTTCATAGACAACAACAACTGAGATAATCTTAATATAACTTGATCAACCTGTGTGTGTGCCTTGACTGCTTCTTCTTCGTCGGGATGCGAAGAGGAGGACAAGGATAGAATAGGTGTTATGTTTGCGTAAGTAGTTGATAGCAAGACTTGTTGGAGGCGATTCCTCATCGAATGCTTGGCTTCTTACCTTAATCTCTAGATCGTTAGCCACTTCATAAATGCTAGCACAGCAGCAACCTCACCACTTACCACATCCTTACCGTAAACTACTAGTTGTCCTAGAATAACGAGTGATGAAGTCCTTGCTGGGTCAGATGACCAATACAGTTGGATGCTGAGTACCTCTGTACTCATGATACTGCCCCCAAACTCTTTTCAGGGTTCTCGATCAACGACAAGTATGGTGATCGACGTTTCACGTGGAGACTCGATGACGACCAGTTAGGCGGATCCCGGCGGAGGGCCTGGACCCGTGTGGTTATGGGATCGATGTGTTTTTCTCTTTGCCACTAGGCATCTGCTTGTAGTCTATACTCAGACCTATATCTTCCGATGTTGTATTGTATTAAGGCAGTTGTATGCCGATTGTATGAGATGGTGTATCCTTGTAGCTGTAATGTTGTGATATCATGTTGGAAATCCGGGGCATATGACTTCGTCATATGTCGTGCTGGGACCGATATGTGCTTCGTCCCCGGGTCTGGGTGGAGACACCTAGATCTGGAACAGTACCGCATATCGGGCCTTACATAAAACATGAAAGTTTCTTAGTTTTTTGTATAGTTTAATAAAATGTTGCTTGTTGCCATGTTTGACTTTGTTTACCTGTTATTTACCTGCTATTTACAACTACTTGCCACTGTACGCTGTAATTGGCATAACTTTTTATCCGCTGCTCGACAAAAATGTTCTTTATATGTAACTTCACTAGAATTGCATGTAGATTGTGTTTATGCTGCTCTTGCTTGTTAAGCAAAATAATAAAATATTGTTTAGGGAAGAACAATACCATATTGTTTAGGGTCCGTAATAGTTGCCATGTATAGGTTTTACCCCCACTTAAAATGACTAGATTAGATAGTTTATTTTATGCTTCACCTCTTGCCATGTTTGTGTGCTATGCCATGCTTGCTTGAGTTTCCATGTTAACAACCTTTGTTGATCACCTTTAGCTAGACAACTTGAACCCTTGTATATGTGCGGTATCGTCGTGTGTGACGAGTACTCCACTTAACCTGTTAGTAACCGCTCTTGACGGTAGGTGCGATGTCTCGTGTTGCCTTTTTGTTGATGCTTGCTCGTGTTGGACTCGTAGTAATAGATGCTTGCTCGTTGATTGCTTTCCAGTGTGTACCGTCTTGTGTGCTTCCGTGGGTACCTCTCGGAGACGATGCGAGCTTGCGATCAACTACGCCTTCGGAACCCGACTTATCAACAGGCAAGGACTATACATTACTTATGATCCATTCTATTTCAACCAGCGATTTGCATGCTAGTCTAGGATAGGTTCGATGTTTGATCCTACCACATGTTCACAGCCTCTTTCAAACCGATAAAGCCATGTCCCTTCCCAGCAAACCATGTACTGCTATGTTACTATTGCTCGTTGCTTAGCCCCTGCTTAATATGCATGCTTAGGATGCTACGATGTTACCCTGTTACTCCAAGGTTTGGGATATCACATTATTATATTGTTGTTGATGATATTGATTATTATAAATGTTGACTATATTCGACGAAGGATGGAAGGTCTAGGCTATCCCGCCCCGACGCTTTGTTCCATTCGAGTCACCTAGGATCCGAGTTCCGGGTATTGGTTTTAAGACTGAGCGTGCCTAACCGCGTGTGGGATTTTATGGGGTCCCCTTTTCTTACCTACCTAGCTTCAAACATTTCTAGTGGTGGCCCAAGCTGATTTATCATTTGAAACCGTGTGTCTGCTGGTCGGCCGCCAGTAGTTTTCAAAGCCAACCTGGACCAGTGAGGACATAGTTCCCTTGCCGGCCCACCTTGTTCGGCTGAGGACCCGGTTTCCCATGTGTGATCAACTGGGTATCCAAACCCGAGACAGACGATAGAGACCGATTCGAGAGCGCGGCCGGCTTTTGAGTTGGGTGTCGACTAACCGGGGGCCAGCCGGATTTGTTCGTTGTTAGTTAGAGGGACCTGTCATTTCGGATCTCTCGGAACTAAATCATAAAATGTTTGCCTATAATGGGTAGCAACTGAGAGAGATGGGCGTGCGTGCGGAGCCTTGTAATGGGCAGTTGGTACACCCCTGTAGGGTTAAATCTTTTCGAGACGCCGTGTCCACGGTTATGGACGACTTGAGACCTACTCCTTGTTCATAGACAACAACAACTGAGATAATCTTAATATAACTTGATCAATGTGTGTGTGTGCCTTGACTGCTTCTTTTTCGTCGGTGTGCGAAGAGGAGGACAAGGATAGAATAGGTGTTATGTTTGCTTAAATAGGTGGATAGCAGACTTGTTGGAGGCGATTCCTCATCGGATGCTTGGCTTCTTATCTTATTCTCTAGATCGTTAGCCACTTCATAAATGCTAGTGCGGCAGCAACCTCACCACTTACCCCATCCTTACCTTAAACTACTAGTTGTCCTAGAATGACGAGTGATGAAGTCCTTGCTGGGTGAGTTGACCACTACAGTTGGATTCTGAGTACCTCTGTAGTCATGATACTACCCCCAAACTCTTTTCAGGGTTCTTGATCGACAACAGGTATGGTGATCGACGCTTCACGTGGAGACTCGACGACGACTAGTTAGGCGGATCCCGGTGGAGGGCCTGGACCCATGTGGTTATGGGGATCGATGTTTTTCTCTTTGCCACTAGGCATTTGCTTGTAGTTTGTACTCAGACATGTATCTTCCACTGTTGTACTGTATTAAGGCAATTGTATGCCGATTGTATGAGATGTTGTATCCTTGTATCTGTAATGTTGTGATATCATGTTGGAAATCCGGGTCATATGACTTCGTCATATTTCGCGGTGGGACCGATATGTGCTTCTTCCCCGAACCTGGATGGAAACATCTAGATCTGGAACAGTACCGCATATCGGGCCTTACACCGCTGATCCCCCAGTACATGTATTGATCAGATTTGAAGATCACCTTGGGCAGGGAGGACCACCCAAGTGTCATGCTGAATCCGGGCACTTATCCGCTCGTGGTGGATGCCCTGTTTGCAGCCCCAAAGTTTTCATGTCTGTTTTCCCGAGTGCTCATTGATCCAGGGAGCATAATCAACATTCTGTATAGAGATACGATGGTCAAGTTGGGTGTCACGGAGAAGGATCTGGAGCTCAGTCGGACGACTTCCCATGGGATTGTCCCTGGTCTGTCATGCACCCCTATGGGTCGCATTCGTCTGGATGTGATATTTGGCACAGAGGAGAACTTCAGGAGAGAGCCGATCTGGTTCGAGGTCGCCGACCTCAGCAGCCCATACCATGCCCTCTTGGGACTGCCTGCAATCGCCAAGTTCATGCTCAATGCATACGAGCCTTACCTGAAGATGAAGCTCCTCGGGCTAAATGGCATCATCACCGTCACCGGGGACTTCAGGAAGTCCCTCGAGTGCTCGTCAGCTTGTGCAAATTTGGCCGATTCCTTGGTGGTCGTCGAGGAGAAGCGCCAGCTCGACAAGGTGGTAGCAATGGCTCAAGCTCAAAGCAAGGTTCCCCTTCCAGTCGGCCAAGCCAAGAGAGAAGATGAAGAGAACGCTTTTCAGTCGGACAAGGACAGCAAGAAGGTTGCTTTAGACCCCTCCGACCCAACCAAGTTTGTTGTGGTCGAAGAAGGACTTAGCAACAACTAGGAAAGCGAGCTCGTCGAGTTCCTCCGTGAGAACCGAGACATCTTTGCATGGTCTCCACAAGACATGTCTGGAGTGCCGAGGGAACTCGCCGAGCACAAGCTCCACATTCGGCCAGGTTCTAAACCGGTCAAGCAACCCCTTCGGCGTTTTTCTAAAGAAAAGAGAAGAGCAATCGGCGAAGAGGTCACCAAGCTTCAAGCTGCAGGCTTCATCATGGAGGTGTTCTACCCTGAATGGTTGGCAAACCCAGTCCTCGTGATGAATAAGAATAAGACCTGGCGCATGTGTATCGATTACCCTTGCCTGAACAAGGCATGCACCAAGGATTCGTTTGCTCTGCCCCGTATAGATGAAGTCATTGACTCACCGACCGGCTGCGAGCTTTTATCATTTCCGGATGCCACTGCTGGCTATCACCAGATCAAACTTGTTGTGGGAGATCAAATAATAACTGCCTTTATAACCCCCTTTTGGGATTATTGCTATATCACCATGCCTTTCGGTCTGAAGAGACGCTACCTATCGGCGCACCATCCAACGATGCACGCATTATCAGCTCGGCAGAAATTTGCATGTGTATGTAGATGATCTGGTAGTGAAAACGGTCAAAGGAGTTACACTCCTGGACGACCTCAAGGAGACATTCTACAATCTGCGCACCTACCAGATCAAGCTGCATCCATAGAAGTATGTATTCGGTGTTCCAGCCGGCAAACTCTTAGGATTTCTCGTTTCTGAAAGAGGAATCGAATGCAATCCCAAGAAGATAGCCGCAATCGAACGGATGGACTAGCCCAAGAAGATAGCCGCAATCCCGAGAAGTGCAAAAGTTCACCGGTTGCTTGGCATCACTCAGCCGATTTCTCAGTCGGCTGGGATAAAAGGAAATCCCACTGTATCAACTAATGAAGAAAACAAAGAAGTTTACATGGACTCCGCAAGCAGATGAAGCATTCAAAGAGTTGAAGCGCATGCTCTACACCGCACCGATTCTGGCCGCTCTGATTGATAAGGAGCTGATGATGTTGTACATCGCGGCAACCAATCGGGGGATCAGTGCAGTGATGGTGGTAGAGCGTCCTGAGAAGGACAAAGCGCAACCGATTCAGCGGCCAGTATATTACATCAGTGAGGTGCTCTCAATATCCAAGAAAAAATATCCTCATTACCAGAAAATGTGCTATGGAGTATACATGGCGGCCAAAAGATTGAAGCCCTATTTCCAAGCTCATCCGATTACAGTGTTTAGCTCGGCTCCACTAGCTGATATCATCGGTAGCAGAGATGCAACCGGCAGAGTAGCCAAGTGGGAAATTGAGATCGCCTCTCACGGCATCCAGTACGAGCCAAGAACAGCAATCAAATCCCAAGCATTGGCCGATTTCCTGGTGGACTGGGATGAAACTCAATATACGCCACCCGCTCTAGGATCGGACCATTGGAGGATGCACTTTGATGGATCCAAGATGAAGAATGGCCTAGGGGCTGGCATCGTCCTCACATCACCAAAAGGAGACCGATTGCACTATGTGCTGCAAATCCACTTCGCAACGTCAAACAATGTTGCCGAGTATGAGGCCCTTGTGTATGGCATCAAGCTGGCCAAGGAGATCAAAATTCGGAACATAGAGTGTTTTGGCGAGTCTGACCTGGTGGTATAGTAGTGCACAGGCAATTGGTACGCAAAGGATGCAAACATGGCAAGCTATCGGTTCTTGGTGCAGCAGCTCTGCGGGTATTTCGAAGGTTGTGAATTGCATCATGTGCTTAGAGCAAACAACAGAGCAGCAGATGCACTCTCCAAGCTTGGATCAACTAGGCAAACCATTCCACCTAGGGTATCTATCGTGGGAAAGTCACGGCAGATGTCCGTAGAGTCGAACTTATCAAGGGACCTTTGCTGCGAGGCGAATTCGAGGAGAGAGTCGACATAGACACGGGACTCGGCAGTTTACCCAGGTTCGGCCCCGTCGATGTGATAAAGACCTACTCCTTCTTCCTGACTATTGTGGGATTGACTCCTCAATAGGAAGAGCCGATCTTATCGATTACAGTGATGATTTCTTGCAACCTTAATCTCGTGGAGATCTAGGTTATAGCGCGAGTTGTCTAGTCCTGGCTTGAGGTAAGTCCTGCCTCTGGCTCCCATGAACCTTAGCTTATAAAGGTGCCGGGTCCCGGTATTCCTAGATTACGACTCCTACACGATGTGGAGTTCTAGTCTACTTTAAAAGTTTGCTACGTGCTATACAAGGTAAGTCAAATTCCTTCTAGGGCTTCAATCTTCACGCTTGGCACGTCAGACTCCTGGTCGGGTCTTCTTTGTGAGACTTCATATGTAAGTCGGCCTAGATGTTTCTAATGCCGGGTCTATGGGCCTGATCCATCCCCCTTACATTAGCCCCTAGGATTGTTGTGATGGTTTAGTCTTCACAACAATCTTCTTTATTTTCTTCATTGCCGTCGACTCTTTATGGATCAAGGGCCGACTTTATGCTTGGCGTTGATTGGGAGTCGGAGTCGTCTCTCTTCAATCTTGCTTCGATTGCTTTATCTCCATGAAGTCGAATCTTCTGGTTGAATCAACTATCATTTGATGCTTACTAGGAGCCAACGTTAATTCTTTTTAGTTTTACATCTCCTTGTACTTGAAGATTTTTTTATTTTGACCTTTGGTCAAAGATCCGGTTTGGTTTTTATGATCACACTTCCCGAAACGCCGGTTGGAGGCATTGATGTTTGTAATGGGAATCGAGGAGTGTTTCTATAAATGTTATCTACCATGGGTAGTTATCCCGTATTATTTATGGCATTAATGGATCCTCCTCATGAATCACCTATAAATATCACTTGGATAGTTTGATCTTTCAAGCGCATCCATCTTCTTATTCTTGTTCCTGTTTTCTCCATGGCACCTAAGATAGAAGCCTCTTCTCCTTTGGCATCCAACAATCCCGATCCCCATGCAAGTACTCGAGGTCGCGGCCGCGGTCGTGGCCGTGGTAGAGGTAGAGGAAGAAGTGCTCGTGCTGCGTCTCCTTCTGAATATCCTCCTTCTTCTCCTGTTAGAAGTGAGTTCTTGGTTCATATTCGGACGATTCG
Organism: Bromus sterilis; assembly: GCA_950022295.1. Lineage (NCBI taxonomy): Eukaryota > Viridiplantae > Streptophyta > Magnoliopsida > Poales > Poaceae > Bromus > Bromus sterilis. The sequence goes on from OX465599.1 coordinate 211,001,120, forward strand.
ACGCTGGATCAAACTTCCTGAGTCTTTCATATGGAGAGACGAGAACCGTACCCACTTGTCTAAGCAGACAAGGCCAAGCACAGAACGTTCTCGGAAAGCATCGTACGTGAGGGGCATCCCATCCAGGCCAGATGATCAACTGAGATGGGTCCTCATCGTCCGCACACAAATCTAATGATATGGGTGATGAACTCCCATATTCACAGACAAGTCGCCTCAACCATACTATCGACTATCTCATAACTCTTACATAGACTTACTCCAGCCCGATCACTTAGTCGGGGTCTAGGGCGGGCTCGATCATACCACAATGTGTGCACTCGCATCGCGATGCCCTAAGCTCTCGAGCAACTAAGGGCCACTTGGTGTATGAAAGACCGCCAGCCAGATCACAACTAAGGTCTCGAAAACCCATACAAAGACATGCATCTTATAAACATACACGCAGCACACATGCCTTGTATGAACAGCAGGTATCATTGCAATTCTCTACAAAGTATACATTTTATTGATAACTCTTACAGAGTGCACACAGAGATCACAAGTATGTGATCCAACATTACAACAACAAGCGGAAGCAAAGTATGTCTGAGTACAGACAAGTTTAACAAATGGCTTAAGAAGCCTTATTTAAACACAAGCCCTCCACGAGGGAACCAGTCGTCTTACTGGGACTAGACTAGCTTGATCTTCAGTCGTCGACCTCGATGAAGAAGCCACCTTCGGGGTCAGTGGGTTCATCTAAAACATAGAATAAGCAATCGTGAGTACAAAGTCGTACTCAACAAGACTTACATAGGAGCTATAGTACTCATGCACATGTATCAAGGTAAAGGGAGGTGGGGTTCACTTGCAGAAGTGCTAGCTTTGACTTAGCTAGTCCTGAACTACGAGTACCAGACTTGAGGTAAGAAGCGTACACGAGTCCACTACATCTCCAATCAATTACACCACTATGGTTCCTTCCTCGACTTCCCCACGAGAAAGCACGCCACAGCACTCACACTTATCTTGGTGTATTTTAGAAGTATCCAGTTCAAGTTGTCTAATAATCAAGCTAAGCTTTCCAAACAGTCCTTAACCGCGGACACGGCTATTCGAATAGTTTTGTTAACCCTGTAGGGGTGTACTGCTACACACACATGATCATCATTTATCGCCTTTGATCTCGACACCATTCAAGGGATGTCAGCGAGGATGCTCACCACAAATGTTACCTCATAGCCTATCTAGTCCAAGAAAGCCGCCTACCTGGGTTGGCTACCACTATCGTGAACCCTCCGGTTTACCGAAGTGGACCCAAGTGATGTGTGCGTGGTGCATAAGCCGGTCTCGGGTGAGCCGTTCTCTCACTTAGCAGCCAGGCCACAAACCTACCAGAACTCCAAACTATTGCGACATCTGGACATCGAAAGGGATGAGTTAGTAAGCTGAGAGGGGTCAGTGAGCCCAATGCGTTGTTGTACTCTTCATCTTGGATCACCACACAAGAACTCGGACTTAGGGCGGTGTTCAACGAGACAACCCACTGTGTACTCCTACACAGCCTCTCATCGTTCACCTTGTATTAGGGTAGATTTACCAACACCTTTCTACCATCATCATCATGATCAGTACCATCCCGACTCACATAACAGTAACATCATTGTATAACTCTAAGCATGCAATAAGCAGTAACAATTGCAGGGGCCACATGATATCAATCAACTCCTACAGTTGCTAGGATTGTGGTTTGCCTACTACTGTGACAAACGATAGGTCATGCAAAGGAATGGGATCATCTATGCGGTAGAAACGTAGCATGGTAATCATCCTATACAATGCATAAGCGAGACATGAGAGGGAAGTGGGATTTTATTGACATGATCAATGGGGGTTTGCTTGCCTTGCTGACGAAGTTCCACCTCTACTCGACAAACAACAAACAAGGTAGCAAAGTAAATACAATGCACAATCACATGGTTGAAGGTTGAAACTTGATGTATATGCTTTGATGTGTGAAGCAATTCCATTTAAATGGAGTATATTGCAAATTTAATTGCAAATTCAAACTCTAATTAGAATTCATTTTAGCCAAGTTATATTTGACATTGTTTGATCAATTTGAACCATTTTGAAATGTGTAAGATATGCCTCTGAAGTTCAAGTATTATGTGTTATGTTGATGTGGTTCAAAATGCAAAAGCATTTGAAAAGAAATAGAATTCATTCCATTTAAATTAAATAGAAAATGCTACTGATCAAATTTTAAATTCAACTCAAACAAAGTTGAAAGTTGGATATTTGGCTAGCTTATTTTCTCCTGATCATTTTTCATATATTATTTGTTAAATTTGGAGTTGATATGAATTTTCTATGAATTTCCAATGTTTCAGCCTTTTTCTGGATTTTCTAGAAATTCTTGATTTCTTTTTATTCTGGAAAAATTCGTTTACTGCGTCATGCTTGCGCAAGGATGACGTCAGGGGGGGTCTGACTAGTGGGGTCCAGTGGTCAGCCACAGTGGGGTTAATCCCTCTCTGTTTAAAAATAACAGAGGGGTTAAGGGCTGGGGGCCCCACCTGTAAGCGACCCAGGTGGTGGATTAGTGCGGGGTTAAGGGTTAACCCACCGGCGACTTGACGCCGGTGGCCTGGCCACGGAGGCGCCCTTGCCGGAATCGGCTAGAGGCCACGGGAGAGGAAGAGGAGACCACCAACGGGTGCAGCGTCATCGTCCGCGTCCATTGGACCTGGCCAGAGCTTCAGGGGATCACCGGAGCAACGCCGACGTCGAGGTTGGCGGCGACCGTGGCTAGGGCTGTGTCGGGTTCGCTCTCCAGAGCGTCAATTTGACCGTGGCGTGTTGCAAACAAGGGTTGAGAGCAACGGGATGCTGCTGCGCGCGCTAGTTGAGCCGAAAGGGCACGACGGCGACCTCGACTTCAACTGTGGCGGCGGCAAGCTTCGGCGTTCATGGCAGCCGTGGATAGAGAACGAGAGGGAGGGCGCTAGGTTAGGGGAAACGGTGAGAAGCTCACCACAAACGCGACGGGGTGGCTAGCGGGCTCGGGGAAGCTCGGAGCTGGCCGGAATTCGAGGACAACTCGCGGCAGCCGGAATTGGGGAAAATGAAGTTAACGTCTCATCCAGGGGCTCTTCTTCTCGATTGGCTGCACTCCTTGGCCTAGAGGACGACGGCGAAGCAGATGGACAAGGTGGCGCGGCTTGTCGACGGCGTTGTCCACGCGTTCTTCTCGTCGGTGCTCCGGTGGGGTGTCGGGCAGTGACGAAATCGAGCGGGAGAGGAAGGGGAAGAGCTCTGGAGGGGGGGAATGGAGGAGGCGTGCTCCAGGGCGTCTCGAGGCGCGAGAAGGAGGCACGGGGAGGCCTGGAAGTCCCTCGACGGCGACGTGTCGTCCACGGCTGGCTCGGTGGCATTCCACCGAGCAGCTTGGAGGCGCGGGGCGGGGAAGAAGACCCTGCTGCCCCAGGTGGGCCGGCTGGGCTGGGTGGGCTGCTCTCGCATGGGCGCCAGGTAAGCTTTTCCTGTTTCTTTTCTGTTTTTTGTTTTGGCTAGAAAAAATAAATACCTAGCCATTTTCTAAAATGCTGAAACTTTTTATATGGCCTCATTATAATATAGGCTAGCCACTTATAAAGTTTGGCACTTTTTAAAATTCAAATAATTTGAATCTTAACTCAAATAGGGGTTTTTGATTAAATACAAGGCACTGTTTGAATATTTGAAAAATCCATGAGCATGGGGTGGGTCCCACATCACTTGATATGTGATCACACTCATTTATAAGACTTTTCAAAAATCTAACATGAATTTTTGGAGAAGATTTTTATCTGGCCTTTTGAATTAGTTCATCTGGGGGGGTCTTCTCCCATTTTGCTTTTGAATTTGATTTCAAATATTTCTTTTGAAATTTTTAACATGATGCAAGTGACTTGCTAACCCTAGCACATTACCTAACATAGGGTTCTGACAACTCGTCCCCACTCAAAAGAATCTCGTCCCGAGATTCAGAAGTCTGCGGGAGGAAGGTGGGGTACTCGGCACTGAGACGGTCTTCTCTTTCCCACATAGCTTCTCTCTAAGAGTGGTGTGACCATTGCACTTTCAGAAACTTAATCTTCTGACGACGAGTGACACGCTCTGCGGAATCAAGAATACGAACGGGGTATTCTCGATAAGAAAGGTCATCTTGGAGATCAAGCGTTTCATGGTCGACTTCGCGGATGGGGTCCTTGAAGCAACGCCTGAGTTGGGACACATGGAATACATCATGTACTCGGGAAAGGTGCGGGGGTAGTTCAAGTTGGTAGGCAACTTCTCCACGTTTAGCAAGAATGCGGAAAGGTCCGATGTAACGTGGGGCCAATTTGCCTTTGATACCGAAACGTTGGGTTCCCTTCAGAGGAGTAACCCGAAGGTAAGCCTTCTCATCCAGATTGTAGCTCTCTTGCCTATGATGACGATCATAGTAGCTTTTCTGACGAGACTGGGCTGCCTTCAATTGATCACGAACAATGCGAACTTGCTCTTCTGCTTCCTTGATCATGTCCGGTCCAAAGAATTGTCTTTCACTGGTTTCTGACCAGTTTAAAGGTGTTCGACATCGTCGTCCATATAGGAGTTCAGAAGGAGCCATGTTCAGACTAGATTGAAAACTATTGTTATAAGCAAATTCGGCGAATGGCGGAGACTTCTCCCAATTCTTTCCGAATGAGATAACACAAGCTCTGAGCATGTCTTCAAGAATTTGTTTAACCCTTTCGACTTGACCGCTAGACTGAGGATGGAAAGCTGTACTAAAGGAGAGATGAGTTCCCATATCATTCTGAAAGCTTCCCCAGAATCTAGAGGTGAAAAGGCTACCGCGATCAGAATTGATTTCCAAAGGAACACCGTGAAGGGATACAATTCTAAAGACGTACAAGTCCGCTAACTGGCTAGCAGTTATAGACTCGCGAACTGGAAGGAAGTGAGCAACTTTGGAAAGCCTATCTATACCAACGAAGATGGCATCGTTTCCTTTCTGTATTTTTGGAAAGCCGGTGATAAAGTCCATACCGACTTTGTCCCATTTCCACTCTGGAATAGGCAAAGGTTGAAGTGTACCAGCAGGTATTTGATGTTCTGCCTTAATGCGACGACAAACATCACATTCGGCAACAAATTGAGCAATGTCTCTCTTCATCCTAGTCCACCAAAATCTCTGGCGTAGATCTCTGTACATTTTTGTGCTACCGGGATGAATCGAGAGGGGTGTGTCATGGGCTTCCTTGAGGATGAGTTGCCTTAGTTCCCTATTCTTAGGTACTACCAAACCATTTCCAAAGAATACCGTTCCCTTGCTATCTGTGGAGAAACATTTAGCAACTCCGCTAGCAATGTTCTCCTTGATCCGGCGAACACCTCGTGCACGCCTTTGGGCAACTATGATTTGATCCTCAAGAGTTGGTTTTGCCACCAAGGTAGAAATATAGCCATGAGGAACAATCTCAAGATTGAGCTTGCGAAATTCCTCATGAAGAAGTGGTTGACACTGTTGTAACATAAGGTTGTTACAATACGACTTACGAATGAGTGCATCAGCCATGACATTGGCTTTGCCTGGGGTGTAAGAAATTCCTCCGTCGTAATCTTTTATCAACTCAATCCAGCGTCTTTGCCTGAAAATGTATTTGAGGCTTTGGTGGTCGGAATATATCTCGCAATGATTACCAAGGACGTAATGTCGCCAAGTTGTTAGGGCATTAACTATGGCAGCGAGTTCAAGGTCATGGGTAGGATAGTTCTCTTCATGTGGCCGCAACTGGCGTGAAGCATAAGCTACCACATGTCTATCTTGCAGAAGTATGCATCCTAACCCTTGCCGTGATGCGTCACAATAGATTTCGAAATCCTTTTTGGTGTCTGGAGGTGCAAGTACGGGTGCAGAAGTCAATCTTCTTTTTAGCTCTTGAAAGATTTCCTCGCACTTGGGAGTCCATAGGAATTCCTTATCTTTCTTGAGGAGTTCAGTTAGAGGATTTGCAACTTTAGAAAAGTTCTCGACGAAGCGACGGCAATAGCTGGCTAGGCCAAGAAAACTCCTAACTTGCTTAACCGATTCAGGTGGAGTCCAGTCAAGGACGGCCTGAACTCTCTCGGGATTCACAGCAATGCCTTTTGCAGAAATCACGTGGCCTAAGTAGGTCACTTCTGGTAGCCAGAATTCACACTTGGAGAATTTAGCATACAGGCGATGCTCTCTAAGTTTCATCAATACCAGCCTTAGGTGTTCGGCATGTTCTTCTTCGCTCTTCGAGTAGATGAGAATGTCATCGAGATAAACCACAACAAATTTATCTAAGTACTCCATGAAGATCGAATTCATCATGCGAGAGAAAGTGGCGGGGGCATTGGTTAAACAAAAGGACATGACGGTGTACTCGTAAAGACCATGACGAGTAGTAAAAGCCGTTTTGGGAATGTCCTCATTTCGGATTTTGATTTGATGATAACCTAATCTCAAATCCATCTTGGAGAAGACAGAGGATCCTGCAAGTTGATCATAAAGATCATTGATCCTGGGCAATGGGTACTTGTTTTTTATCATCGCTAAATTTAGCGGGCGATAGTCTACACACATCCTTTCTGTTCCATATTTCTTCGTTACGAAAAGAATGGGATAACCCCATGGCGATGAGCTAGGGCGGATGAAGCCTTTTTCCAACAAAGCTTCCAGTTGGGTTTTAAGCTCAGCTAACTCACGTGGGGCCATTTTGTATTGGCGTCTAGAAATCGGTGCAGTTCCTGGCACAAGATCCACTATAAACTCTACACATCTGTCGGGATCCATTCCCGGAAGCTCTTCAGGAAAGACATCCGGGAAGTCAAACATCTTCAAGGTCGGGAAGGGGAAGTACATTCAAAGAATGCACCTGGGTTCTTGTTCTGGGTGAGGTATAGTTGACTGTCTTTCCTGAAGGATGGGTGAGTTTCACTGATTTTCCTTTGCAATCCAGGTAGGCATTCTGCCTTGATAGCCAATCCATGCCAAGGATGACATCAATATCTGAAGACTTGAGGGCTATGAGTGAAGCAAGGAATACTAAACCCTCAATTGCAAGTTGATTACCATGGCTTACTCTATTAGTTTTGCATCTTGACCCTGGAGTTTAAATAATCATGGGGGTGGACAATTCAACAAAAGATAACTCATGAAGAAGTGCATAACTTTCCGACATGAATGAATGAGATGCTCCTGGGTCGAAAAGAATGGAAGTAGGAACATAATTGACTGGGAGCGTACCAAGAATGACGTCAGTGGTGTCGTCGGTCTCTTCGGCGGCAATCTGGTTCACACGTCCACGAGTGGCGGGAGGAGCGGGTTTGGTGGTGTAGACCTTCTGGGGTGGCTTGCCACGACCATTGTTGTTGCCTCCGGCACGGGGTGGAGCATTCTGATTCTGGAGCTGGTTCCGGGGACACTCACGAGAGTAGTGGCCTGCCTGACCACACTTGTAACAGGCTCCAAAGACAGTGCATGGAGCTGGGTTGTTTGGTGGAGCTGGGTGGAACTGAGCTGGTGGACGAGTCGCCACATAGGATGGCCTCGGTGGGTTGTTCTGGCGGAACATATTGTTAGGGATCCAGATCTTGCGCTTCTAAGAGCCAGAACTGGATGAACCATCGTCCCTAGGGTGTTTGCGAAAGTCATTGGGGGTGTTCATGTCCTCTGCCTTGATGGCCTTGTTGTCAAGGACCTGGAAGGTGGCAAAGTCATGTAGGTTAAGCTCACGACGGAGTCCGGAATTGAGTCCACGACGGAACCTCTCTTGCTTCTTTGCATCGGTGGAGACTTCTTCAGTAGCATAGCGAGCCAGTCGGTTGAACTCACGACTAAACTCGTCAACGGTCCTTCTTGCTTGGGTGAGGTTGCAGAACTCCTCACGCTTGCGGTCCATAAGACCTTTGGGAATGTGATGCTCACGGAAGGAAGTGCAGAATTCATCCCAAGATGCGGGCGGTCCATCGGGACGCATGTTCATAAAGTTCTCCCACCAAGAGCTAGCTGAACCTTCGAGGTGATTGGTGGCATAGCTGACCTTGTCTCCATCTGCAACATGGCCTGCTTGGAGCTTCCTCTCGATGCTGCGAAGCCAGTCATCAGCGTCAAGGGGCTCGGTGGAGTAACTGAAAACCGGGGGATGAAGCCGGATGAAGTCGTTCAGAGACACCAACTCGTTTTGCTGCTGAGTGGTGTTCCGGGAAATGACTTCCAGCAGATGGTGAGAGTCTCGGCGGTTCCTCTCAACCTCCATCGTGGGTGGGGGTGGAAGGTTGCCTTTCTCCTGTTCATTCACACGATCTTGGGCACGACCAAGCTGGCCACGGGTTCCTTGAGACATCCGGTAGGTGAAAACCAAAGTCAAACAGAGGTTATGGAAAGAGTCTAATCAAGGTATTGAAGTACTGGAAGGATTACAGAGCAAAGGAAGTAATCTTCTTGACAACATGGTGATAAAAGCATACAAGCCATATATTCACAAGCTGTCATACAAACCATACATCGTTTTAGTACAAGCACCAAGCTAATACAAACGTGATGAAGATGATACATCCTTCAGAGGCACTCTGACTTCCTATACATTATTTATCTAAGCCTTTGGAACTTAGACATCTTGCGTACAATATACTAAGATACTACTACATCCTCACTAAGTAAGACCACAGGCGGTCTCACTCATCTCCATCTCCATAGTAGTCCTCATAAAAGTTACCCGCGTATCCCGGTAGCTGAAGGTGACCATCGGAAAACACGGAGGCCTGTGGACCCTGATATCCATTTGGGCAAGGATGGGGCCTAGGTCCAGCGCAGGGTGGAAGCAAAGGACCACGGGGTGGAAAAATTCCTCCAATCTCGGGCCAAGCAACTCGAGAAGGCATCTGAGTCCTCACAGGGTACATAGCATCATACTCGACTGATCCAACACTCACGAAGGGTGCCAAGAGTGTCAGTGCTCGATACAGACGAACACGGGTGGCATGAAGCTCGAAACGGAGAGCGCGTGCATCACGATCTCGATCACTAGCAAATCTAGCAGTCATATGAAGTACTGGATGTTCTGCAGAGTTATCTGAGTAGTGTCCGGTGTAATATCCCTCTTCTCCTGGAAGTGCAGTAGGGATATAGCAGAACGAGGTATCTCTCAGCATAGTGTGCTCCGCTCTCAGCAGGGTAATACACGAGTATGCAGCATCCTGCACAGCCATGTTCTCAGTCATGCCAATGCCGTGTCCAAAGTGGATAGGCTGAGTGACTCCATTGCGGTGCGGGTAGATCCTGACAATGCAGTGGAACTGGGTCTGGTTGAAGTCAAGGAACTTCTCCTCAACTGTGTACTCAGGATACCATCGATATCCCACATAGGACATCATCTCGATCAATGTGGCAGGATGGCCACGCACACCGAGGCACCTGGTCAAATGAAAAATCTACCGAGGGGGAAGATCTGCCATCTGAAACAGAAAGAAGGAGTTTGCAAATGCATCAGATTATGAGATAAACCTGGAATGACTCGGACAGCATAACGGCTGTAATTGCAAGAAAAAGACAATTTCTTACAACATGGAAACAACACTTACATACGATGTAAGAAATCAGGAAGCATAACCACTCTAACCAACCGAACACAACTTTCCTACGGCTACAAAGAAGCAAACAACGAGATGTTCTAATCAGACAGAGGAGAGCCTAGTCCTATCTTCCCGTAGAATAAGATGAGGATGACTCAGAACTCAGAACGAAGGGGGTAAGGAGAAAAAAGAAGTCTTACGTTGTTCCCTTATATACCCAGAGTAACTATATAACTATAGAAGGCAAGACTCGACTTCGGCCAAGGATGCTAGTCCTACAGTCAGTCCTGCTCTGATACCAAGTTTGTCCGGACCCGGGGTTAGCGTATGCAATTCCCGATACGACATAGTCATATGGAGAGCCGAGATCCGTACCCACTTGTCTAAGCAGACAAGGCCAAGCACAGAACGTTCTCGGAAAGCATCGTACGTGAGGGGCATGCCATCCAGGCCGGATGATCAACTGAGATTGGTCCTCATCGTCCGCACACAAATCTAATGATATGGGTGATGATCTCCCATATTCATAGACAAGTCGCCTCAACCATACTATCGACTATCTCATAACTCTTACATAGACTTACTCCATCCCGATCACTTAGTCGGGGTCTAGGGCGGGCTCGATCATACCACAAAGTGTGCACGAGACGGAGTCTCGAGAAAACGCATCGCGATGACCCAAGCTGCGCACATCTAAGGGCCACTTGGTGTATGAAAGACCGCCAGCCAGATCACAACTAAGGTCTCAAAAACCCATACAAAGACATGCATGTTATAAACATACACGCAGCACACATGCCTTGTATGAACAGCAGGTATCATTGCAATTCTCTACAAAGTATACATTTTATTGATAACTCTTACAAAGTGCACATAGAGATCATAAGTATGTGATCCAACATTACAACAACAAGTGGAAGCAAAGTATTTCTGAGTACATACAAGTTTAAAAAATGGCTTAAGAAGCCTTATTTAAACACAAGCCCTCCACGAGGGAACCAGTCGTCTGACTGGGACTAGACTAGCTTGATCTTCAGTCGTCGAGCTCGATGAAGAAGCCACCTTCGGGGTCAGTGGGTTCATCTAAAACATAGAATAAGAAAAAGTGAGTACAAAGTCGTACTCAGCAAGACTTACATAAGAGCTATACTACTCATGCTCATGTATCAAGGTAAAGGGAGGTGGGGTTCACTTGCAGAAGTGCCAGCTTTGACTTGGCTAGTCCTGAACTACGAGTACCAGACTTGAGGTAAGAAGCGTACACGAGTCCACTACATCTCCAATCAATTACACCACTATGGTGCCTTCCTCGACTTCCCCACGAGAAAGCACGCCATAGCACTCACGCTTATCTTGGTGTATTTGAGAAGTATCCAGTTCAAGTTGTCTAATAATCAAGCTAAGCTTTCCAAACAGTCCTTAACCGCGGACGCAGCTATTCGAATAGTTTTGTTAACCCTGCAGGGGTGTACCGCTACACACACATGATCATCATTTACCGCCTTTGATCTCGACACCATTCAAGGGATGTCAGCGAGGATCCTCACCACAACTGTTACCTCATAGCCTATCTAGTCCAAGAAAGCCGCCTACCTGGGTTGGCTACCACTATCGTGAACCCGGCCGGTTTACCGAAGTGGACCCAAGTGATGTGTGCGCGGTGCATAGGCCGGTCTCGGGTGAGCCGTTCTCTCACTTAGCAGCCAGGCCACAAACCTACCAGAACTTCAAACTATTGCGACATCTGGACATCGAAAGGGATGAGTTAGTAAGCTGAGAGGGGTCAGTGAGCTCAATTTGTGGTTGTACTCCTCATCTTGGATCACCACACAAGAACTCGGACTTAGGGCGGTGTTCAACGAGACAACCCACTGTGTACTCCTACACAGCCTCTCATCGTTCACCTTGTATTAGGGTAGATTCACCAACACATTTCTACCATCATCATCATGATCACTACTATCCCGACTCACATAACAGTAACATCATTGTATCACTCTAAGCAGTAACAATTGCAGGGGCCACATGATATCAATCAACTCCTACAGTTGCTAGGATTGTGGTTTGCCTACTACTGTGAAAAATGATAGGTCATGCAAAGGAATAGGTTCATCTATGCGGTAGAAACGTAGCATGGTAATCATCATATACAATGCATAAGCGAGACATGAGAAGGAAGTGGGATTTTATCGACATGATCAATGGGGGTTTGCTTGCCTTGCTGACGAGGTTCGGGTTCGGGGTCTTCAACAAAGGGGGCAGCCTTCTGTTCCGGTTCCACCTCTACTCGACAAACAACAAACAAGGTAGCAAAGTAAATACAATGCACAATTACATGGTTGAAGGTTGAAACTTGATGTATATGCTTTGATGTGTGAAGCAATTCCATTTAAATGGAGTATATTGCAAATTGAATTGCAAATTCAAACTCCAATTTGAATTCATTTTAGCCAAGTTATATTTGACATTGTTTGATCAAGTTGAACCATTTTGAAATGTGTAAGATATGCCTCTGAAGTTCAAGTATTATGTGTTATGTTGATGTGCTTCAAAATGCAAAAGCATTTGAAAAGAAATAGAATTCATTCCATTTAAATTAAATAGCAAATGCTACTGATCAAATTTTAAATTTAACTCAAACAAAGTTGAAAGTTGGATATTTGGATAGCTTATTTTCTCCTGATCATTTTTCATATATTATTTGTTAAATTTGGAGTTGATATGAATTTTCTATGTATTTCCAAAGTTTTAGCCTTTTTCTGGATTTTCTGGAAATTCTTGATTTCTTTTTTATTCTGGAAAAATTCATTTACTGCGTCATGCTTGCGCAAGGATGACGTCAGGGGGGTCTGACCAGTGGGGTCCAGTGGTCAGCCACAGTAGGGTTAATTCCTCTCTGTTTAAAAATAACAGAGGGGTTAAGGGCTGCGGGGCCCACCTGTAAGCGACCCAGGGGGTGGATTAGTGCAGGGTTAAGGGTTAACCCACCGGCGGCTTGACGCCGGTGGCCTGGCCACGGTGGCGCCCTTGCCGGAATCGGCTAGAGGCCACGGGAGAGGAAGAGGAGACCACCAACGGGTGCAGCGTCGTCGTCCGCGTCGATTGGACCTGGCAGAGCTTCAGGGGATCACCGGAGCAACGCCGACGTCGAGGTTGGCGGAGACCGTGGCTAGGGCTGTGTCGGGTTCGCGCTCCAGAGCGTCATTTTTACTGTGGCGTGTTGTAAACAAGGGCTGAGAGCAACGGGATGCTGCTGCGCGCGCTAGTTGAGCCGAAAGGGCACGACGGCGACCTCGACTTCAACTGTGGCGGCGGCAAGCTTCGGCGTTCATGGCGGCCGTGGATAGAGAACGAGAGGGAGGGCGCTAGGTTAGGGGAAACGGTGAGAAGCTCACCACAAACGCGACGGGATGGCTAGCGGGCTCGGGGAAGCTCGGAGCTGGCCGGAATTCGAGGACGACTCGCGGCGGCCGGAGTTGGGGAAGATGAAGCTAGCGTCACGTCCAGGGGCTCTTCTTCTCGATTGGTTGCACTCCTTGGTGTAGAGGACGACGGCGAAGCAGATGGACAAGGTGGCGCGGCTTGTCGACGGCGTTTTCCACGCGTTCTTCTCGTCGGTGCTCCGGCGGGGTCTCGGGCGGTGACAAAATCTTGGAGAGGAAGGGGAAGAGCTCTGGAGGGGGGGGAATGGAGGAGGCGTGCTCCAGGGCGTCTCCAGGCGCGAGAAGGAGGCACGGGGAGGCCTGGAATGCCCTCGACGGCGACGTGTCTTCCAAGGCTGGCTCGGTGGCATTCCACCGAGCAGCTTGGAGGCGCGGGGCGGGGAAGAAGACCCTGCTGCCTCTGGTGGGCCGGCTGGGCTGGGTGGGCTTCTCCCGCCTGGGCGCCAGGTAAACTTTTCATGTTTCTTTTCTGTTTTTTGTTTTGGCTAGAAAAAATAAATACCTAGCCATTTTCTCAAATGCTGAAACTTTTTATATGGCCTCATAATAATATAGACTAGCCACTTATAAAGTTTGGCACTTTTTAAAATTCAAATAATTTGAATCTTAACTCAAATAGGGGTTTTTGATTAATTTCAAGGCACTGTTTGAATATTTGAAAAATCCATGAGCATGGGGTGGGTCCCACATCACTTGATATGTGATCACACTCATTTATAAGACTTTTCAAAAATCTAACATGAATTTTTGGAGAAGATTTTTATCTGGCCTTTTGAATTAATTCATCTTGGGGGGTTCTTCTCTCATTTTGCTTTTGAATTTGATTTCAAAGATTTCTTTTGAAATTTTTAACATGATGCAAGTGACTTGCTAACCCTAGCACATTACCTAACAGAGGGTTCTGACACTGGGTGATGGTTAGATTTTCTAGCCATGGCACTATGTTTTTTGAGAAGGGTTGGAAAACTTTTCTTCGCTCCAGGAATATTTCAAGAGGAGACACCATTGTCTTCAGATTTGATGGTGAAGACACCTTGTCGGCTAGGATGGAGACCGAGCCTGCTGTTGTGTGGAGAGCTCAAGTGATGAAGAACTCCTTAGTGAAGAAGAAGCTTCAACGGAGGATTAAGCCGGCTCTGAAGAAGATGTCTGAAGCTATAGAGGTTTCTTTTTAGTAGAAGTTTGTAGACCTTGGCTTTTTCTTGTAAGGTTGCCTCCTTTTATGTAAGACCCAGTTGGTTTGATGAATGAAAATTATGAATTTTCATTGAGTCCATGAGTCCATGAGTCAGTTTTATTGCTGACTTTGAATATTTTTCAAGATGTATGAGAGCCAATTGTTTATGATAGTGTATGTATCTATAGCCCCATGAGTCGATTCAGAATAGTTTAGTATCTGTAATCGACTCATAGGACAGATCGAATTGTAGCCCCCATGAGATGGTGTGGTCACGTTTACGTGCCGTACCGGGTCATCAAAGAAGAATTTCTGTTTATGAAACTTGCTTCGAAGTAGTGTAGCCCCCAAGTGTCGGGTTGTCTTGCCTGCAACAACCTGGGACTTAACATTTCTTCCATGTTTTATGAAGTTGGGCACATATTATATGCCAAGCCTTTGTGATAAATAATTTTTCAAGTGTTACTCCCCAAGAGTCGGTGTACATAGTTGTGTGGCGTACCGAGTCTTTATTTGAGATGAATTTTTGTTGTGTAGTCCCCATGAGTTGGTGTGTGCATCTCTGTGCAGTGCCGAGTCATATAGGTCTATCTTTTAATCTGCTAAGTCACATAGATATGACACGATGGGTTGTGTTCCCATCTTCCAAATTGGTCGGCGAGACCCGATTCGATGAATGTCGATATATATATATATATATATATATATATGTATATATATATGGCGAGAGCCGTTGCGACCGAAGTCGACTTTATATATGGAGAGAGCCGTTTTCGATCGCAGTCGACTTTATAAATGCAGAAGATTTAATGCAAAAGGTATAATCCCTATGAGTCGGCGTGTGTGTCTTGACACACTGCTGTATCACATAGAGTTGTTTAAGTTGTAGTCCCCCATGAGTCAGTATGAACATCTTTATTGTCATACCGAGTCACACAGGTTAATACTGAAGCTGCATCTTTTGGATGATATATACATTGAAAAAAGAATGTGATGATGCTAATGTATGCAAAAAGAAAGTATGAAGGCTCATATAGAAGTCGACTCCAGGTTTAACACACCTTATCTTCTCGTTAAGATAGATTACTGGGTTATCTGTGAATCGGTACTTCTCTGTAATCCAACAACATATGTTTAGCGTTCCCTGTACTTAAGGCTAGACTTGGTAGGTGTTGCTGTAAGCCCTCAAGGTTTTTCGATTAAGCCGGGTACACGTAAATCTTATGAGCTTAAGCTATACAGGCCAACCCGTGTTTTTAGCCAATTCATGTATATGCCGGGATTTCTTCAAATAAAAGTCGATGAGTCTCATCGAGCTCCCCTACTTCCCCTGAATAAGCTTATACATATGTAATTTTTACATATATATGCCGAGTTTTCAGATAAAGAGTCAGTGGTTGCCATCGACTCCCCGATTCCATTGAATAAGCAATATACATGCTCAGTACCAATAGAGGGGTTGATCAAGACCCCAGGTCTCTGAGATATAATAATGCAAAGTATGTAATGTATCATGCAAAAAATAAATGACATGAAACAAAAAAGGTAAGGAGTCGTCGTCATGGCGAAAGCCGGTGCGACGAAAGTCGACTTAGGTATATGTGGCGAGGGCCAGTGCGACAAAGTCGACTTAGTATATTTTGATGGCGAAAGCCAGCGCGACGAATGTCGGCTTATATATATATATATATATATATATATATATATATATATATATATATATATATATTAGTATGGCGAAAGCCAGTGCGACGAATGTCGACTTATTTAAATGTACAACAATTTTCCTTTTCACCTCAAGTGTAATATGGACGGAATTGTGCGATGTTCCACGGCCTGGGAGTCTCCTCCATGCTTGTGGGCGTGTCTGCCTTCTCGCGTATATCCACTAGGTAGTAGGATCCGTTGTACAGGTTCTTGCTGACCACAAACGGTCCTTCCCAAGGAGAGGATAACTTGTGCATTCCATCTTTTTTTGTATGAGTCGGAGCACTAAGTCACCTTCCTGGAAAGTCCGACTTTTGATGCGACGACTGTGGTAGCGTCGCAGATCTTGTTGATAGAGAGCCGACTGAGTTTCAGCCAAATCTCATTTTTTCATCGAGAATATCCAACGCATCTTGTCGTGCTTTCTCGTTTTCGGCTTCTACATAAGCAGTGACTTGTGGTGAGTCGTGACGTATATCACTTGGGAGGACGGCTTCCGCTCGATAAACTAGGAAGAAGGGTGTATACCCTCTCGACCTGTTGGGAGTCGTCCTGATGCTCCATAGTACTGAGGGTAACTCCTCCTCCCAAACACCCGGCGTCCTTTTCAAAGGGACAACGAGTCGGGGTTTAATGCCTCAGAGCAACTCTTGGTTGGCTCTCTCGGCTTGTCCGTTGGACTGTGGGTGTGCCACTGATGCAAGGTCGAGTCGGATGTGCTCGTTCTGGCAGAATCGTTGCATAACTGTAACAGCCCAGTTTTTGCAAAAATTAAAAATTTTGTTTTCGGTGTGAATTGTTTGATTGTCTGATTTGTTTGCGGTGTTTGCATCCCCGATTTATCGATCGGCGATTATTTCACCCCCTCGTATCTCCTATCGGACGAAGACCGACCCTTGACACCCTGACACTCGACCTTTGCGACACCGGGTTTCACCCGATCACCGTCGCGAAAACCGCACGAGACCAGCCGCAGCCAACGGAACGAAAAACCCCGTTTAATAATTAAACGGGTTATTTTTATAGCGCGCCGGAAAGTGTTTTCGGAATGGTTCCAGCGCGAGGTGAACGTCTCCGGCTCGACGCACTGATCGCGCAGTTCGAAGTTTTACCCGAATCGGAGGTACTGCGGACCCCCGGCGGTCAGAAACGTGAGCACCGCGCGCGCGAGACAAAAACCGGTGATGTTTTTGCAAACTGCCAGCCACCCATGCTATATAAAGACCACCACACTTCCACCCATTTTTAGGGTTTCCCTAGCCAAAATATGCAGCCACACCCCCTGTTTTACCCCAATTTTCGCAGCAGTTCCGGCCCAGCAGATCTGGACCGTCAGATCGCCCGATCTGACGGCCGAGATCGCGCTCAGCCTCCACCTACCTCTCCTCTCCCGTGCCATGCCCGTGGACGCCCGAGGCCGCCGCGCCCCAGCCGAGGCCGCCGCCGGCGCGCCACCGACCAGCCCGGCGCCTCTCCTCCGCGCCCCCTCTCCTCTTTCCTCTTCCTTCGCTCCCGCTCTCTAACCTCCTCCCCTTCTCCCCTGCTGCAGGCCACCCGAAGCACCGCCTGCGCCCGAAGTCGCGCCATGGCCGGACCCGAGAGGAGATCGGACCGAGCCGCTACTCACGCCGGCGCCTCCAGCTGCCGGAGGCCACCACCCGAGGATCCCCTGCACCGCCTGCCCCGCCGCCTGCCGCCGGTGGCCGGCGCTGCCACCGGGGCTGCTGCCGCCGCCGCCGTTGGTGCTCCCGCTCGGGAGGAGCCAAGCAGCCAGCCGGCCAGGCAACGGCTACGTGGGCCACGGCCCAGGCCAGGCCCCCCTCCACAGCCCAGCAGCCAGGCCACGGCCAGATGGGCCTCTAGGGCCCATGGTGAGCATTTTGGCCCGACCCCTTTTTTTCTGTTGGACGACCTGCGAATTTTGCTAAGTGCTGATTCAATTTTGCGCTGTCGTTTCAAGTAAACAGTAGCCCGGATGAACGTGCCCCCAAAACGAAAGTTGCTCAGTTTTGCGTGGTCTAGGATTCGTATGTAGAAAGTTTTTGCATTTGAGCTCATCTTGATTGTGTAATTGTGTGCTAAAGTGGGCATCAGGCCGTTAAACTGCTACTTTTTCCTGTTTTGTGCTGCTGTTATTATTTTGTTGCTACTTTGCATGATGATTGTAACAAATCATGAGGCCTATTGAATTGATTCCTTTTGCGTTGCGTTAAGCAATGTTTCTACTTAAGTTTCATGCATTCACATGCCATATTTTCTTGCTGAATCATGTTCATATCTTGCTCCAAAGTAGCTATCCTGATGTTATTGTGCTGCTATTGCTGAAACTGTTATTCTGTTGCAACTTCGGTCAACGAGTGTGTCGCGACCGTTTATCGGAATGGAGTGATTCCAATTGCATTTTGTTAAGAATCATGTCTACTTTCATCCCATCTATTGCTATGTCATGTTGCTGCACTTTTTCATATAGATTTACCCCTTTTTATATAGCATGTGTGCATAACTTGTTTAGCTTATATCTTTTTAACCGTAACTCCGTTTGGAGTGTGCCTTATATGTAACTTGATTAGTTTTTCGTGTTATTTGTGTTTATGCTATTGTTTTCTGATGTTAACCAACCTAAAATATGGTTTAGGACAGAACAGTACCAAATGTTTTAATCATCGTGCGGCACCTAGCGTTATGCCATGTTTAGGTTGTGCCTCACTTAAATTGACTAGCATAGATAGTTTACTTTGTGCTTCACCTATTGCCATGTTTGTATGCTATGCCATTCTTTCTTGTGTTGCCATGTTAACAACCTTTGTTTATCACCTGTAGCTAAACAACTTGAACCGATTCTAAACGTGCGGTATCGTCGTGTGTGACGAGTACTCCACTTAAATCGTTAGTAACCGTTCTCGACGATAGATCCGTATCGCGTTGCCGTGCCTTGTGTTGTCTCTTTGATCTTGTATTGCTCCGTAGTAATAGTGGTGCACCGTTGATTGCTTTACAGTGTTTACTTCTTGTGTGCTTCCGCGGGTACCTCTCGGAGACGATGCGAGCGTGCGATCGACTACACCTTCGGAACCCGACTTATCAACAAGCAAGGACTATACATTACTTATGATCCATTCTATTTCAACCAGTGGTTTGCATGCTAGTCTAGGATAGGTTCGATGTTTGATCCTACCACATGTTTACAGCCTTTTTCAAACCGATACAGCCATGTCCCCTCCCAGCAAACATTGTACTGCTATGTTACTATTGCTCGTTGCTCAGCCCCTACTTAGTATGCATGCTTAGGATGCTACGATGTTACCCTGTTACTCTTTGGGTCGGGATATCACCTGATTACTATATTATTGTTGATGATATGACTATTATAATGTTGACTATATTCGACGAAGGATGGAAGGTCTAGGCTATCCCGCCCCGACGCTTTGTTCCATTCGAGTCACCTAGGATCCGAGTTCCGGGTATTGGTTTTAAGACTGAGCGTGCCTAACCGCGTGTGGGATTTTATGGGGTCCCCTTTTCTTATCTATCTAGCTTCAAACATTTCTAGTGGTGGCCCAAGCTGATTTACCATTTGAAAACATGCATATATATCTTGTCGGGTCGCTCCTAGCAGATATCTTTTAAAACAACTTGGGCCAGCGGAGACATGGTTTCTTTGTTGGTCCACCTCAGGGAGCTAGGGGGTTGCCCACATCTGTTTGGGTAACTAACCCGACCTCATCGAGACGGTAGAGGCCGATTCAAGAGCGCGGCCGGCTTTTGAGTTGGATGTCGACTCACCGGGGGCCACCCGGATTTGTGCGTTGTTAGTTAGAGGGACTTGTCTTTTCGGATCTCTTGGAACTAAATCATAAAATGGTTTCCTGTGATGGGTAGCAACTGAGAGTGATGAGCGTGCGTGCGGAGCCTCGTAATGGGCAGTTGGTACACCCCTGCAGGGTTAAATCTTTTCGAGAAGCCGTGTCCACGGTTATGGACGACTTGAGACCTACGTCATGTTCATAGATAACAACAACTGAGATAATCTTAAAATAAATTGATCAACGTGTGTGTGCCTTGACTGCTTCTTCTTCGTTGGGATGCGAAGAGGAGGACAAGGATAGGATAGGTGTTATGTTTGCGTAGTAGGTGGATAGCAAGACTTGTTGGAGGCGATTCCTCATCGAATGCTTGGCTTCTTATCTTACTCTCTAGATCGTTAGCCACTTCATAATGCTAGTGCGGCAACAACCTCAACACTTACCTCTTCCTTACCGTAAACTACTAGTTGTCCTAGAATGACGAGTGATGAAGTCCTTGCTGGGTCAGATGACCACTACAGTTGGATGCTGAGTACCTCTGTACTCATGATACTACCCCCAAACTCTTTTCAGGGTTCTTGACCGACAACAGGTTTGGTGATCGACGTTTCACGTGGAGACTCGACGACGACTAGTTAGGCGGATCCCGGCGGAGGGCCTGGACCCGTGTGGTTATGGGATCGATGCTTTTCTCTTTGCCACTAGGCATTTTCTTGTAGTCTGTACTCTGACATGTATCTTCCGCTGTTGTATTGTATTGGAGGCAGATGTATGCCGATTGTATGAGATGTTGTATCCTTGTATCTGTAATGTTGTGATATCATGTTGGAAATCCGGGGCATATGGCTTTGTCATATGTCGCGGTGGGACCGGTATGTGCTTCATCCCCGGATCTGGGTGGAAACACTTAGATCTGGAACAGTACCGCATATCGGGCCTTACAATAACCCCTTCTGATAGGTTTGAACCATTATTAGTAATGATGCTGTGGGGGTAGCCGAATCTGTATATGATCTTTTTCAAGAATTTTAGTGCTGTCGCAGCGTCACATTTGCTGACCGGCTCGGCTTCGACCCATTTGGTGAACTTATCCACTGCTACTAATATGTGAGTGTTTTTGTTGGCTGACCTTTTGAAAGGTACCACCATATCAAGTCCCCATATCGCAAAGGGCCAAGTGATAGGTATCATCCTGAGTTCTTGAGCCGGCACGTGAGCTTGTTTTTCATAGCGCTGACATCCATCACATTTCTTGACTATGTCCTCTGCGTCCGCATGTGCTGCGAGCCAGTAGAATCAATGTCGAAAGGCTTTAGCAACCAGTGAACGAGAACCGGCATGGTGTCCGCAATCTCCAGAGTGTATTTCAATGAGGGTGGCTCTACCTTCTTCTGGTGAGACACATCTCTGAAAAACATATGCGGCACTCCGCCGATTTAACTCACCATTGATTAGTACTGTAACATCCCAAAATTCTTCGAATTTTAGAATGTTAATAAAGTTAAATAGATAATGATTGTTTGCTTGGTGTGTTTGATTTTCTCTGGGATTTAAAAACTTTTGGTGTTGAAAAGAATATTAAAGTGAGAGGGAATAAAATGACTTTCCCTAATATTCACCGTTGGTATTTTGGAATTTATTATTTAAAAACAAAACCAACAAAATAAAATGAGGGAAGGTAATATGACTCCTTCAACTTATTAAAAGTTTGAAAAAGGTTTTAAATCTTTATTGGAATTCTTATGAATACTCAAAACATTTTTCAACTCAAGGAAATTATTTGAGAGGATATAAAAGGACTTATCCCCATTTTTAATTTGTTGAAAAATAGTTTAAAATATTTTTGGTAGGCTTTTTAATTTTACCATGGAGTTATAAATATTTTCTAAAAATATTTTTGGAATTTATTTATCCTTCGGAAAAGTTTTTATTTCAGTTTTCGGAGTTTTCGGTATTTTTAAAATGCCAGAAAAGTATTTTAAAATATGTAAAAATAAGTTGCAAAGTTTTTATTTTTGTTTAATATTTTGGTCAAGCCAAAAATTCAATTTTATCATTTTAAAAATATTGGCAAAGACAGAATTTTAATATAAATTTCCGTGTTTTTTCTAATATTGTTTTGGGCCTAATGGGCCTGGTCTGTTTTTTTCCGCAGACCAATTTTGTATTTATATCGGTTTAAAAAAAAGATTAGGGGCTGGCTATAAATAGCCTCGATTAGGGCTAAATTATTTTTCGCTTAGCATTTTAGGGTTAGGCTAAACTAATCCGCGGGACCCGCCGCCACCGACATCATCACGACGTCATCGCCGGAATTTCGCCGGAGCATCGCCGGAGTTGCGTTTTTTCGCCTTTTTTTGAGTTAATTCGCGACGCACAGCCGCCTGCACTCGACCTCCCCGCCCTAGCCGCCGCCCCGCCACCGCGCCGCCGCCGGGCGCCGCTCGCCGGCCGGCCGAGCCTCCGCTGCCGCGAGCTCCTGGCCGCCGCCGCCGCGCCCGTGCGCCCGCGCGCCCTCGCCCGCGCCTGGCTGCCCCGCCCTCCGCCCACCGCCGCGCCCGCCGGCCGCCGGCCGGAGCCAAGCCGGGCCGAGGCCTCCTGCCAGCCATGGCTTCCTGGCCCCGTGCCTGTGCCGCGTGGAGAAGAAGGAAGCTGAAAAACAAAGAGATTATTTGCGGTTTAAAAAAAACCCTAGATCTCGATCCAAACCACCCGGGGACCCGATCGCGTTTTTTAGAAACATTTTATTTACGTCCGGGTCCTTTTTAAAGTAGAGCACCCCGGTACCCCCCGGTGTGACCCCGATACCGTTTTTGCGACTACTTTTTAACCGTAACTCAGAATCGAGTGATTCCAGTTGCGTTGCGACCGTGTAGAAAATATCTAGCCAGTAGACCAAGAGTTACAGAAGTTTGAAGTTTTTAATTTGGATCCCAATCTGATCCAAATTTGAACTTCCGGCAGCCATAACTTTTTACCGGTGCGCTCGTTTGCGCCGTTTCTTTTTGCGTTGGATCACTCGTTCCATGTACCTTATGTTTATATCATGTGTACATGAAAATTCACAAATATATTGATCTGTTTAAATTCAAATTAAATTCAATTTTTCACTTGCTATAACCTGTGTTGTAGTGTTCCGTTTCACGTGATTCTTTTTGCATATTGGATCATATGAGACATCTTATCGGAAATATCCACACACCATTCATATTGCCATGATCTTTACCTTGATTTCATAATTCCTTGATCATAATTTTTGTATCGACAACTCTTTATCCGTTGACTCTCTCGAGTTCACGTTCCACCGATCACCTTCGAGCACATCCACATCTTTGCACTTTAAGGTTTTTGTTTTGTTGCTAAAACATTTGTGTTTGTGTTATTGATCTTTTGTTTGTCTCATTGTGATGTGATTTCTTATTTGAGTTCCTTCGTTGCGATAGATTCTCGGAGTGTGACGAATAGAGTTGACTGGACCGTGAGAGCGAAGATCTTCATCAGATGTATAAGGAAAGTGATGCTTTGACCATACTCATACCTATATTTTCTATATGCATTATGTTAAGAAATATCATCCTATTGCATGATAGGTAGCTTACTTTACTATTGCTGCAAAACCAGTTAGGATAGCCACATGATTATACTTGTCTACCGTAGATCAACCTAGCCGTGTTGTTACTTATTTGCTATGCTTTGTAGACGTGGTTGGGTTGTGAGTATCAATGGAGTGCATGTGAGCTATGTTAATAAACTGTGTAGCAACTTTATAATAAATAGAAATCACTTCTGGACGGGCGGGTTGCATCCCGGTAGTTGTGCCTTGTCTAAGGACAGTGCCGGTGTTAAATGCACCCAATGGTTGTTTTTGTGGTGAACCGGGTGCGTCATGGAGAGTACCCTCTGACGCAGTGGGCGCCGTCCAGGCTCAAAAAGATCAGACATGCAATATTACTAGTAGCTTCCGTATACAGCCACTGGCTATATGGGCTCTGGCTTACCACGAGTACGTTGTGGGGAACCTGGCACTGGTAGCTAGCTGATGTAGTTGTGTGGTTAGGTGTACCGGCTACCAAAGGGTGGAGGCAACCTCTTCAGAAAGTCTTTGTCTCAATCTTCGGGTTGAGTCCAGTGGGGAACGTGTACAACCTCTGCAGAGTGTATAAACTGATCATGATTAGCCGTGTCCACGGTTACGGACGAACTTTGAGCAACTAGTCAGTACTGTTGATTAATGATCTTGACAGATGAACACTTAATAATAATTTGGTTGGGACAAGAGTAGCATGGGTTGCTGTGTGTTACAGGTCGAATTCAACTTAAAACTTTGACTAGTTTAGTTCAGGAGAAAATTGGCTTTCTGCAAAACTAAACCATAAACCTTTCCTTTGACTTACCTTGCATGTAGTTGTAGGTCCTTTATATAAACTTTTCCGGGTCACTTGCCGTACAAATCAGATGTACTGGCTCGTTGTCGGGCTGTAACCTTCGGTGTTGCAGGTTTATCAGACGATCAGTAAGGTGCGTTTAGGGGTTGCGAGTCTACACTCAGCATGTTCGCATGTGGCTGTTGATGGGACTCCGCGTTATTTTTTTTTGCTTCCGCTATATTTATATTGAATAAGCTAGCCTTGAGCTATGCAACTAGTTATTTATTTTACTCTGGATCATACATTGTAATAATGATGCACTTGTACTTTGATATACATCTATAATACTGTGTGTGCCAGTGAGTTCGATCCAGGGACTGGCACTTGAGCCCAGAGACTTCAATTCTGTGTGAATTGGGTCGTTACAAGTACAAAGGATTGGCTTCTCCTGACGATTTTTCTGGCCAACATGTCATCTTGAGGAAGGATTCCTCGAGTCTTGTAATCCAAGTAAGGTACAACCCATGAAGGTGTAGCATGAATTTCAGCAACTACAGCCGGCTCTGGATCCGGCTCTGCTATGTTTTGCTTTGTTGGTGGTTGTACAGACGGCTTTGTTAGGACATCCAGGAATACGTTTGGAAGGACCGGCTTTCGCTGAGAGCCAAGTTGGGAGAGAGCATCTGCTGCTTCGTTTTCCCGACAGTCCACGGTATCCACCTGGTATCCAACGAAAAATCCATCTTGTCTTTGAACCTCGCCGATTTGATGTCATTATGGGATTTTTGGAATCCCATTTTCCTAACACTTGTTGAGAAACGAGATCAGAGTCGTCATAGCATTGGATCCAATCTATGTTCATCTCACGAGCCAGCCGTAGTCCATGAAGCAAGGCTTCATACTCTGATGCATTGTTGGTACAGGTGAACTGCAGTTGTAGAACATAGCAGAATTTCTCCCCTTTAGGTTTGGTAAGAACCACGCCGGCTCCTGACCCTTGGAGCTGTCGGCTTCCATCGAAGTGCATCGTCCAATATTTGGTGACTGGCTTATCCGGAGATGTTTGGATTTTTGTCCAGTCATTGATGAAGTCGGCTAACGCCTAGGACTTGATGGCCGTTCGCGGCTTGTATTTGATGTGATAAGCCCCCAACTCTATGGCCCACTTTGCAATCCTTCCCGTTGCTTCCCGGTTTTGGATGATATCTGCAAGTGGTGCTGAGCTGGCGACAGTTATGGGGTGCTCCTAAAAGTAGTGTTTAAGTTTTCAACTCACCATGAATACACCAAGAACCAATTTCTTCCAGTGAGGATACCGCTGCTTTGATAGGGTCAAAACCTTACTGACGTAGTAAACTGGCCTTTGCAGGGGGTGCTCTTTGCCGGCTTCCATATGCTCAACAACAACCACAGTGCTGACTGCTCGATTGTTGGCGGAGATATAAAGTAACATAGGTTCCTTTGGTTTGGGAGCCTCCAAGATTGGAGCCTAGGATAGTTGCTTCTTCAATGATTCTAGGGCCTGATCGGCTTCGTCATCCCACACAAATGTTTCTGATTTCCTCAGAAGTCCATACAGGGGGATTGCCTTTTCACCAAGTCGGCTAATGAACCGACTCAGAGCAGCTACGCATCCAGTGAGTCATTGGACTCCCTTTATTTAGGCCGGCTTCTGAAGAGTCATGAAAGCGTTGATTTTCTCTGGGTTTGCCTCGATACATCTCTCTAATACTATGTATCCAAGGAGCTTACCTGCAGGTACCCCGAAGGTGCATTTGGCTGGGTTTAGCTTCATCTGGTACTTGCGCAGATTTTTGAAGGTTTCCGTCAAGTCACTGATGAGTGAGTCGGCCAATTGGGACTTGATCACTATGTCATCCACATAAGCATGGACGTTGCGCCCAATCTGCTCTTTGAGGCAACTCTGCACTGTTCACTGGTATGTGGCTCCCGCGTTTTTAAGGACAAAGGGCACAGAAGTGTAGCAGTAGATCCCGAAGGGAGTGATGAAAGCCGTTTTTTCTTGATCTTCAAGGGCCATCTTGATCTGGTGATAACCAGAGTAGGCATCAAGTAAACATAGGAGATCACATCCCACAGTCGAGTCTATGATCTGGTGAATACGAGGCAGCGCGAAGGGATCCTTCGGGCAGGCCTTGTTTAAGTCTGTGTAGTCAATTCACATGCGCCAGGTCCCGTTCTGTTTCAAAACGAGGACCGGGTTTGCGAGCCATTCTGGATAGAAGACTTCCATGATGTCAGAACCCTCTGTTAGGTAATGTGCTAGGGTTAGCCAGTACTCTTGCATCATGTTAAATTTTCAAAATAAATCTTTGAAATCAAATTCAAAAGCAAAATGGGAGAAGGAACCCCCCAGATGAATTAATTCAAAAGGCCAGATAAAAATCTTCTCCAAAAATTCATATTAGAATTTTGAAAAGTCTTATAAATGAGTGTGATCACATATCAAGTGATGTGGGACCCATCCCATGCTCATAGATTTTTCAAATATTCAAACAGTGCCTTGGAATTAATCAAATAACCCTATTTGAGTTAAGATTCAAATTATTTGAATTTTAAAAATGTTGAAACTTTATAAGTGGCTAGTCTATTTTATTATGAGGCCATATAAAATTTTTCACCATTTAATAAAATGCCTAGCTATTTATTTTAGCACAGCAAAAAAATGTCAGAAGAAAACAGAAAAAGGAAATATGAAAAGGAAGCAGAGGAGTGACATGTCGCCCCAGGCAAAGCCCAGCCGGCCCAGCCCACTCCGAGCCGTCTTGTCTTCTTCCTCAGGCAGCCAGGCAGCTGCGTGCCCGGCATGCCGACGCCGTCGCCACGCCACCTGCTTGCCTGGCGCCCCCCCCCCCTCCGCCCAGCCTCCCGAGCCCTCTAGACGCGTCCTGGAGACGCCCACGTCCACTCCCCTCCCTCCAGAACCACCTCCCCCCTCCTCTCTCGCCCGATCCGCCGACGTCCGTGAAGCTCGCCGGAGCACTGTCAAGCCCCCGCGTAGCCATCGACGCCGAGAAGCCTCCGGATCCTGTCCTTCGTCTTCACTGCAGTTGACTTCGTCTTTGAGCGGAATATGGGGAGCTGAAGCCCCCTGGAGCTGCCGAATCGCATCGTCGTCTTCATCTAGGGCCGCCGCGCAACTTCGTCGATTACATCACCGTCGAGCCACCTCAGCCCTCGCCACCACCTCCATTGAGTTCCTGGTGAGCTCACGGTCAAAACCCCTAACCTCTCCCCCTCGATTTCTTCCTCTGTCACCGATTGCCATGGTCGCCGAAGTACCGAGCCGCCACGGTCATCGTCGGCGAGCATTTGCTAGGCAATCATCCTCGCCGTCTTGTCCATTACTTCCGCCGTGAACTGCTGCTTCGAACGCGCCCAGCGGTGGCTCAAATGGTGCTCTGCAGCGAGATCCACCCCGAGCCCGTGCCACGGCCGCCGCGGAAGGTCGTCGCCGGCGTCGCTCCGGTGGCCTCCTTGGTCACCTGGACCCTCCCCGAGACGCGCGGCTCCACGAGCATGCGTTTGGTGCCTCCAGTGCTTCAAACGAACCACGGCAGCCTACTCCCGTGCAGCGCCGCCGTGGGTTGGCCGCCGGCGTTTAGCCGCCGGTGGGTTATCCCTAATCCACCCCTAATGATCCCCCCAGAGCCAATGACAAGTGGGCCCAGTGGCTTAATTAAGCCACTGGTTAAGTTAACCCAGTCGGATTAAATTAACCAGCCACTGACAACCCTGGCCCACATGTCAGCCCCCCTGACACCAGCATGAAGTCAGCATGACGCAGTAATTCAATTCCAGAAAGTAAATTGAATTAAAGAAATTCCAGAAATTCCAGAAAATAACCCAAACTTTGGAAATTCATAGAAAATTCATATCAACTCCAAATTGGACAAATAATATATGAAAAATGATCAGGAGAAAATAAGCTATCCAAAATTCTAACTTTCAACTATGTTTGAGTTGATTTTAAAATGGGACCAGTATCATATGTCATTTGATTTATTTGGAATTTATTCAAATCCAATTCAAATGATTTTGCAACTTGGACCATGGAATTATGCTACTTTTCAACCACACTTCAGAGGAATATCATACACATTTCAAAATGATTCAAATTGATCAATCAATGTCACATGTAACTTGACTAAGTTTGAATTCAAATTGGAGTTTGAATTTGCAATTCAAATTGCAATATACTCCATTAAAATGGAATTGCTTCATACATCAAAGCATATACATCAAGTTTCAACCTTCCATCATGTGATTGTGCATTGTATTTACTTTGCTACCTTGTTTGTTGTTTCTCGAATAGAGGTGGAACCGGAGCAGGAGGCTGCCCCCTTCGTTGAAGACCCCGAACCCGAACCTCATCAGCAAGGCAAGCAAACCCCCATTGATCATGTCGATAAAATACCACTTCCCTCTCATGTCTCGCTTATGCAGTGTATAGGTTGATTACCATGCTACGTTTCTACCGCATAGATGAACCCATTCCTTTGCATGACCTATCATTTTGTCACAGTAGTAAGCAAACCACAATCCTAGCAAATGTAGGAGTTGAGTGATATCATGTCGCCCCTGCAAATGATACTGCTTATTGCATGCTTAGAGTGACACCATGATGATACTGTTATGTGAGTCGGGATGGTAGTGATCATGATGTTGATGGTAGAAAAGTGTTGGTGAATCTACCCTAATACAAGGTGAACGATGAGAGGCTGTGTAGGAGTACACGGTGGGTTGTCTCGTTGAACACCGCCCTAAGTCCGAGTTCTTGTGTGGTGATCCAAGATGAAGAGTACAACCACACATTAGGCTCACTGACCCCTCTCAGCTTACTAACTCATCCCTTTCGATGTCCAGATGTCGCAATAGTTCGGAGTTCTGGTAGGTCTGTGGCCTGGATGCTAAGTGCGAGCACGGCTCATCCGAGACCGACTTATGCACCACGCACACATCACTTGGGTCCACTTCGGTAAACCGGCCGGTTTCAAGATAGTGGTAACCAACCCAAGTAGGCGGCTTTCTCGGACTAGATCGGCTATGAGGTAACAGTTGTGGTGAGCATCCTCGCTGGCACCCCTTGAATGGTGTCGAGATCAAAGGCGGTAAATGATGATCATGTGTGTGTAGCGGTACACCCCTGTAGGGTTAACAAAACTATTCGAATAGCCGCGTCCGCGGTTATGGACTGCTTGGAAAGCTTAGCTTGATTATTAGACAACTTGAACTGGATACTTATAAAACACACCAAGATAAGTGTGAGTGCTATGGCGTGCTTTCTCGTGGGGAAGTCAAGGAAGGCACCATTGTGGTGTAATTGGTTGGAGAAAGTAGTGGACTCCTGCACGCTTCTTACCTCAAAGTCTGGTACTCGTAGTTCAGGATTAGCCAAGTCAAAGCTGGCACTTCTGCAAGTGAAACCCCACCTCCCTTTACCTTGATACATATGCATGATTAGTATAGCTCTTATGTAAGTCTTGCTGAGTACGACTTTGTACTCACGTTTGCTTAATCTATGTTTTAGATGAACCCACTGACTCCGAAGGTGGCTTCTTCATCGAGCTGGACGACTGAAGATCAAGTTAGTCTAGTCCTAGTCAGACGACTGGTTCCCTCGTGGTGGGCTTGTGTTTAAATAAGGCTTCTTAAGCCATTTGTTAAACTTGTCTGTACTCAGACATACTTTGCTTCCGCTTGTGTTGTAATGTTGGATCGCATGTTTGTGATCTCTGTGTGCACTCTATAAGAGTTATCAATAAAATTTTATACTTTGTAGAGAATTGCAATGATACCTACTGTTCATACAAGGCATGTGTGTTGCGTGTATGTTTATAACATGCATGTCTTTGTATGGGTTTTCAAGACCTTAGTTGTGATCTGGCTGGCGGTCTTTCATACACCAAGTGGCCCTTAGATGTGCGCAGCTTGGGGCATCGCGATGCGATTGTTCGAGACTCCGTCTCGTCCACAATTTGTGGTATGATCGAGCCCGCCGTAGACCCCGACTAAGTGATCGGGCTGGAGTAAGTCTATGTAAGAGTTATGAGATAGTCGATAGTATGGTTGAGGCGACTTGTCTTTGAATATGGGAGGTCATCACCCATATCATTAGACTTGTGTGCGGACGATGAGGACCCATCTCAGTTGATCATCTGGCCTGGATGGTATGCCCTTCACGTACGATGCTCTCCGAGAATGTTCTGTGCTTGGCCTTGTCTGCTTAGACAAGTGGGTACGATTCTCGGCTCTCCATATGACTATGTCTTAGCTGTACTTGCATACGCTAACCCCGGGTCCCGACAGACTTGGTATCAGAGCAGGACTGACTGTAGGACTAGTAGCCTTGGCCGAAGTCGAGTCTAGCTTGCCATAGTTATATAGTTACTCTGGGTATATAAGGGAACAACGTAAGGCTTCTTTTTTCTCCTTACCCCCTTCGTTCTGAGTTCTGAGTCACCCTCATCTTATTCTACAGGAAGATAGGACTAGGCTGTCCTCTGTCTGATTTGTACATCTCGTTGTTTGCTTCATTATAGCCGTAGGAAAGTTGTGTCCGGTTTTCCTAGCATTGTTGTAATGCTGATTTCTTACATCGTATTATGTAAGTGCTGTTTTTCATGATTGGAAGAAATTGTCTTTTCTTACAATTACAACCGTTATGCTGTCCGAGTCATTCCAGGTTTATCTCATAATCTGATGCATTTGCAAACTCCTTCTTCTGTTTCAGATGGAAGATCTTCCCCCTCGGCAGATTGTTCGTTTGACCAGGTGCCTCGGTGTGCGTGGCCACATTGGAGTCACCCAGCCTATCCATTTTGGACATGGCATTGGCATTACCGAGAACATGGTTGTGCAGGATGCTGCATACTCATGTATGACACTACTGAGAGAGGAGCACACTTTGCTGAGAGAGACCTCTTTCCGCTATATCCCTGCTGCACTTCCAAGAGAAGAGGGATATTACACCGGACTCTACTCAGATCACTCTGCAGACGATCCAGCACTTCAGGTGACTGCTAGATTTGCTAGTGATCGAGATCGTGATGCACGCGCTCTCCGTTTCGAGCTCCACGCCACCCGTGTTCGTCTGTATCGAGCACTGACACTCTTGGCACCCTTTGTGAGCGTTGGATCAGTTGAGCATGATGCTATCTATCCAGTGAGGACTCAGATGCCTTCTCGAGTTGCTTGACCCGATATTGGAGGCATTTTTCCACCCCGTGGTCCTTTGCTTCCACCCTACACCGGACCTAGGCCCCATCCTTGCCCAAATGGATATTAGGGTCCACAGGCCTCCGTGTTTTCCGATGGTCACCTTCAGCTACCGGGATACGCGGGTAACTTTTACGAGGACTACTATAGAGATGGAGATGAGTGAGACCGCCTGTGGTCTTACTTAGTGAGGATGTAGTAGTATCTTAGTGTATAGTACGCAAGGGTCTAAGTTCCAGAGGCTTAGATAAATAATGTATAGGAAGTCAGAGTGCCTCTGAAGGATGTATCATCTTCATCACGTTTGTATTAGCTTGGTGCTTGTACTAAAACGATGTATGGTTTGTATGACAGCTTGTGAATATATGGCTTGTATGCTTTTATCACCATGTTGTCAAGATGATTACTTCCTTTGCTCTGTAATCCTTCCAGTACTTCAATACCTTGTTCAGACTCTTCAAATCAACTCTGTTTGACTTTGGTTTTTCACCTTCAGGATGTCTCAAGGAACCCGTGGCCAGGTTGGTCGTAACCAGGGTCGTGGGAATGATCAGGAGGAAGGCAACCTTCCACCCCCACCCACGATGGCTCAATTTCTGATGGAGGTTGAGAGGAACCGCCGAGACTCTCACCACTTGTTGGAAGTCATTGCACGCAACAACACTCAGCAACGCAACGAGTTGGTGTCCCTGAACGACTTCATCCGACTTCATCCCCCGGTTTTCAGTTACTCCACCGAGCCCCTTGACGCTGATGACTGGCTTCGCAGCATCGAAAGGAAGCTCCAAGCAGGCCATGTTGCAGATGGCGACAAGGTCAACTATGCCACCTATCACCTTGAAGGTGCAGCCAGCTCTTGGTGGGAGAACTTTCTGAATATGCGTCCCGTTGGACCGCCTGCATCTTGGGATGAATTCTGCACTTCCTTCCGTGAGCACCACATTCCCAAGGGTCTTATGGACCGCAAGCGTGAGGAGTTCTGCAACCTCACTCAAGGCAGAAGTAGTGTTGACGAGTTTAGTCGTGAGTTCAACCGACTTTCTCGTTATGCTACT
The DNA here is from genome assembly GCA_950022295.1 of Bromus sterilis. Lineage (NCBI taxonomy): Eukaryota > Viridiplantae > Streptophyta > Magnoliopsida > Poales > Poaceae > Bromus > Bromus sterilis. The sequence goes on from OX465599.1 coordinate 211,033,526, forward strand.
GAAGAAGTCTCCACCGACGCAAAGAAGCAAGAAAGGTTCCGTCGGGGACTAAACTCTGGACTCCGTCGTGAGCTCAACCTACATGACTTTGCCACATTCCAGGTCCTTGTCAACAAGGCCATCAAGGCCGAGGACATGAACACCCCCAACGATTTCCGCAAACACCCTAGAGACGACGGTTCATCCAGTTCTGGCTCCCAGAAGCGCAAGATCTGGATCCCCAACAGTATGTTCCGCCAGAACAACCCACCGAGGCCATCCTATGTGGCGCCTCGTGCACCAACCCAGGTCCACCCAGCTCCACCAAACAACCCAGCTCCACGCACTGTTTTTGGAGCCTGTTACAAGTGTGGTCAGGCAGGCCACTACTCTCGTGAGTGTCCCCAGAACCAGATCCAGAATCAGAATGCTCCACCCCGTGCCGGAGGCAACAACAATGGTCGTGGCAAGCCCCCCCCAGAAGGTCTACACCGCCAAACCCGCTCCTCCCGCCACTCGTAGACTTGTGAACCAGATTGCCGCCGAAGAGACTGACGACACCACTGACGTCATTCTTGGTACGCTCCCAGTCAACTATGTTCCTACTTTCGTTCTTTTCGACCCAGGAGCATCTCATTCATTCATGTCGGAAAGTTATGCACTTCGTCATGAGTTATCTTTTGTTGAATTGTCCACCCCCATGATTATTCAAACTCCAGAGTCAAGATGGAAAACTAATAGAGTAAGCCATGGAAATCAAATTGCAATTGAGGGTTTAGTATTCCTTGCTTCACTCATAGCCCTCAAGTCTTCAGATATTGATGTCATCCTTGGCATGGATTGGCTATCAAGACAGAATGCCTACCTGGATTGCAAAGGCAAATCCGTGAAACTCACCCACCCTTCAGGCAAAACAGTCAACTATACCTCACCCAGAACAAGAACCCAAGTGCATTCTTTGAATGTACTTCCCCTTCCCGAACTTGAAGATATTCCGATGGTTCGTGACTTCCCGGATGTCTTTCCTGAAGAGTTGCCTGGCATGCCACCCGACAGATGCGTAGAGTTTATAGTGGATCTCGTACCAGGAACCGCACCAATTTCTAGACGCCCATACAAAATGGCCCCACGTGAGTTAGCTGAGCTTAAAATCCAACTTGATGCTTCGTTGGCAAAAGGCTTCATCCGCCCTAGCTCATCGCCATGGGGTTGCCCCGTTCTGTTCGTAACGAAGAAAGATGGAACAGAAAGGATGTGCGTAGACTATCGCCCGCTAAATTTAGCGACGATAAAGAACAAGTACCCACTGCCCAGGATCAATGATCTTTACGATCAACTTGAAGGATCCTCTGTCTTCTCCAAGATGGATTTGAGATTAGGTTAGCATCAAATCAAAATCCGAAACGAGGACACTCCCAAAATGGCTTTTACTACTCGTTATGGTCTTTACGAGTACACCTTCATGTCCTTTGGTTTAACCAATGCCCCCGCCACTTTCTCACGCATGATGAACTCGATCTTCATGGAGTATTTGGACCAGTTCGTCGTGGTTTACCTCGATGACATTCTCATCTACTCGAAGAACAAAGAAGAACATGCCGAACACCTAAGGCTGGTATTGATGAAACTTAGAGAGCATCGCCTGTATGCTAAATTCTCCAAGTGTGAATTTTGGCTACCAGAAGTGACCTACTTAGGCCATGTGATTTCTGCAAAAGGCATTGCTGTGAATCCCGAGAGAGTTCAGGCCGTCCTTGACTGGACTCCACCTGAATCGGTTAAGCAAGTTAGGAGTTTTCTTGGCCTAGCCAGCTATTGCCGTCGCTTCGTCGAGAAATTTTCTAAAGTTACAAAGCCTCTAACTTAACTCCTCAAGAAATATAAGAAATTCTTATGGACTTCCAAGTGCGAGGAAAGCTTTCAAGAGCTAAAAAGAAGATTGACTTCTGCACCCGTACTTGCACCTCCAGACACTAAAAAGGATTTCGAGATCTATTGTGACGCATCACGGCAAGGGTTAGGATGCATACTTCTGCAAGATCGACATGTGGTAGCTTATGCTTCATGCCAGTTGCGGCCACATGAAGAGAACTATCCTACCCATGACCTTGAACTCGCTGCCGTAGTTCATGCCCTAACAACTTGGCGACATTACCTCCTTGGTAATCATTGTGAGATTTATTCCGACCACCAAAGCCTCAAATACATTTTCAACCAGCCAGATCTTAATCTCAGGAAAAGACGCTGGATTGAGTTGATAAAAGATTACGACGTAGTAATTTCTTACACCCCAGGCAAAGCCAATGTCATGGCTGATGCCCTAAGTCGTAAGTCGTATTGTAACAACCTCATGTTACAACAGTATCAACCACTTCTTCATGAGGACTTTCGCAAGCTCAATCTTGAGATTGTTCCTCATGGCTATCTTTCTACCTTGGTGGCGAAACCAACTCTTGAGGATCAAATCATAGTTTCCCAAAGGCGTGCTCGAGGTGTTCGCCGGATCAAGGAGAACATTGCTAGCGGAGTTGCTAAATGTTTCTCCACAGATAGCAAGGGAATGGTATTCTTTGGAAATCGTTTGGTAGTACCTAAGAATAGGGAACTAAGGCAACTCATCCTCAAAGAATCCCATGACACACCCCTCTCAATTCATCCCGGTAGCACAAAAATGTACCGAGATCTACGCCAGAGATTTTGGTGGACTAGGATGAAGAGAGACATTGCTCAATTTGTTGCCGAATGTGATGTTTGTCGTCGCATTAAGGCAGAACATCAAAGACCTGCTGGTACACTTCAACCTTTGTCTATTCCCGAGTGGAAATGGGACAAAGTCGGTATGGACTTCATCACCGGCTTTCCAAGAACCCAGAAAGGAAACAATGCCATCTTCGTTGTCATAGATAGGCTTTCCAAAGTTGCTCACTTCCTTCCGGTTCGCGAGTCTATAACTGCTAGCCAGTTAGCAGACTTGTACGTCTCTAGAATTGTATCCCTGCACGGTGTTCCTTTGGAAATCAATTCTGATCGCGGTAGCCTTTTCACCTCTAGATTTTGGGGAAGCTTTCAGAATGCTATGGGAACTCATCTCTCCTTTAGTACAGCTTTCCATCCCCAGTCTAGCGGTCAAGTCGAAAGGGTTAACCAAATTCTTGAAGACATGCTCAGATCTTGGGTAATCTCATTCGGAAAGAATTGGGAGAAATCTCTTCCATTCGCCGAATTTTCTTATAACAATAGTTTTCAATCTAGTCTGAACATGGCTCCTTTTGAACTCCTATATGGACGACGATGTCGAACACCTTTAAACTGGTCAGAAACCGGTGAAAGACAATTCTTTGGACCGGACATGATCAAGGAAGCAGAAGAGCAAGTTCGCATTGTTCGTGATCAATTGAAAGCAGCCCAGTCTCGTCAGAAAAGCTACTATGATCGTCATTATAGGCAAGAGATCTACAATCTGGATGAGAAGGCTTACCTTCGGGTTACTCCTCTGAAGAGAACCCAACATTTCGGTATCAAAGGCAAGTTGGCCCCACGTTACATCGGACCTTTCCGCATTATTGCTAAACGTGGAGAATTTGCCTACCAACTTGAACTACCCCCGCACCTTTCCCGAGTACATGATGTATTCCATGTGTCCCAACTCAGGCGTTGCTTCAAGGACCCCATCCGCGAAGTCGACCATGAAACGCTTGATCTCCAAGATGACCTTTCTTATCGAGAATACCCCGTTCGTATTCTTGATTCCACAGAGCGTGTCACTCGTCGTCAGAAGATTAGGTTTCTGAAAGTGCAATGGTCACACCACTCTGAAAAAGAAGCTACGTGGGAAAGAGAAGACCGTCTCAATGCCGAGTACCCCACCTTCCTCCCGCAGACTTCTGAATCTCGGGACGAGATTCTTTTGAGTGGGGGCGAGTTTTCAGAACCCTCTGTAAGGTATTGTGCAAGGGTTAGCCAGTACTCTTGCATCATGTTAAATTTTCAAAAGAAATCTTTGAAATCAAATTCAAAAGCAAAATGGGAGAAGGAACCCCCCAGATGAATTAATTCAAAAGGACAAATAAAAATCTTCTCCAAAAATTCATGTTAGAATTTTGAAAAGTCTTATAAATGAGTGTGATCACATATCAAGTGATGTGGGACCCATCCCATGCTCATAGATTTTTCAAATATTCAAACAGTGCCTTGGAATTAATCCAATAACCCTACTTGAGTTAAGATTCAAATTATTTGAATTTTAAAAATGTTGAAACTTTATAAGTGGCTAGTCTATTTTATTATGAGGCCATATAAATTTTTTCAGCATTTAATAAAATGCCTAGCTATTTATTTTAGCACAGCAAAACAAATGTCAGAAGAAAATAGAAAAAGGAAATAAGAAAAGGAAGCAGAGGAGTTACGTGTCGCCCCAGGCGAAGCCCAGCCGGCCCAGCCCACTCCGAGACGTCTTGTCTTCTTCCTCAGGCAGCCAGGCAGCTGCGTGCCCGGCATGCCGACACCGTCGCCACGCCACCTGCTTGCCTTGGCGCCCCCCCCCAGCCTCCCGAGCCCTCTAGGCGCGTCCTGGAGACGCCCACGTCCACTCCCCTCCCTCCAGAACCACCTCCCCCCTCCCCTCTCGCCCGATCCGCCGACGTCCGTGAAGCTCGCCGGAGCACCGTCAAGCCCCCGCGTAACCATCGACGCCGAGAAGCCCCCGGATCCTGTCATTCGTCTTCACCGTAGTTGACTTCATCTTTGAGCGGAATATGGGGAGCTGAAGCCCCCTGGAGTTGCCGAATCGCGTCGTCGTCTTCATCTACGGCCGCCACGCAACTTCTTCGATGACATCGCCGTCGAGCCACCTCAGCCCTCGCCACCACCTCGGTTGAGTTCCTGGTGAGATCACGGTCAGAACCCCTAACCTCTCCCCCTCGATTTCTTCCTCTGTCACCGATTGCCATGGTCGCCGGAGTACCGAGCCGCCACGGTCATCGTCGGCGAGCATCTGCTAGGCAATCATCCTCGCCGTCTTGTCCATCACCTCCACCGTGAACTGTTGCTTCGAACGCGCCCAGCGGTGGCTGAAATGGTGCTCTCCAGCGAGATCCAGCCCGAACCCGTGCCACGGCCGCCGCGGAAGGTCGTCGCTGGCGTCGCTCCGGTGGCCTCCTTGGTCACCTGGACCCTCCCCGAGACGCGTCGCTCCACGAGCTTGCGTTTGGTGCCTCCAGCGCTTCAAACGGACCACGGCAGCCTCCTCCTGTGCAGCGCCGCCGTGGGTTGGCCGCCGGCGTTTAGCCCGCGGTGGGTTATCCGTAATCCACCCGTAATGATCCCCCCAGAGCCAATGACAAGTGGGCCTAGTGGCTTAATTAAGCCACTGGTTAAGTTAACCCAGCCGGATTAAATTAACCAGCCACTGACAACAATGGCCCACATGTCAGCCCCCCCTGACACCAGCATGAAGTCAGCATGACGCAGTAATTCAATTCCAGAAATTAAATTGAATTAAAGAAATTCCAGAAATTCCAGAAAATAACCCAAACTTTGGAAATGCATAGAAAATTCATATCAACTCCAAATTGGACAAATAATATATGAAAAATGATCAGGAGAAAATAAGCTATCCAAAATTCCAACTTTCAACTATGTTTGAATTGATTTTAAAATGGGACCAGTAGCATAAGTTATTTGATTTATTTGGAATTTATTCAAATTCAATTCAAATGATTTTGCAACTTGGACCATGGAATTATGCTACTTTTCAACCACACTTCAGAGGCATATCATACACATTTCAAAATGATTCAAATTGATCAATCAATGTCACATGTAACTTGACTAAGTTTGAATTCAAATTGGAGTTTGAATTTGCAATTCAAATTGCAATATACTCCATTTAAATGGAATTGCTTCACACATCAAAGCATATACATCAAGTTTCAACCTTCCATCATGTGATTGTGCATTGTATTTACTTTGCTACCTTGTTTGTTGTTTGTCGAATAGAGGTGGAACCGGAGCAGGAGGCTGCCCCCTTCGTTGAAGACCCCGAACCCGAACCTCATCAGCAAGGCAAGCAAACCCCCATTGATCATGTGGATAAAATACCACTTCCCTCTCATGTCTCGCTTATGCATTGTATAGGATGATTACCATGCTACGTTTCTACCGCATAGATAAACCCATTCCTTTGCATGACCTATCATTTTGTCACAGTATTAAGCAAACCACAATCCTAGCAAATGTAGGAGTTGAGTGATATCATGTGGCCCCTGCAAATGATACTGCTTATTGCATGCTTAGAGTGATACCATGATGATACTGTTATGTGAGTCGGGATGGTAGTGATCATGATGTTGATGGTAGAAAAGTGTTGGTGAATCTACCCTAATACAAGGTGAACGATGAGAGGCTGTGTAGGAGTACACGGTGGGTTGTCTCGTTGAACACCGCCCTAAGTCCGAGTTCTTGTGTGGTGATCCAAGATGAAGAGTACAACCACACATTGGGCTCACTGACCCCTCTCAGCTTACTAACTCATCCCTTTGGATGTCCAGATGTCGCAATAGTTTGGAGTTCTGGTAGGTCTGTGGCCTGGATGCTAAGTGAGAGAACGGCTCATCCGAGACCGTTTTATGCACCACACACACATCACTTGGGTCCACTTCGGTAAACCGGCCGGGTTCAAGATAGTGGTAACAAACCCAAGTAGGCGGCTTTCTCGGACTAGATCGGCTATGAGGTAACAGTTGTGGTGAGCATCCTCGCTGGCACCCCTTGAATGGTGTCGAGATCAAAGGCGATAAATGATGATCATGTGTGTGTAGCGGTACACCCCTGCAGGGTTAACAAAACTATTCGAATAGCCGCCTCTGCGGTTATGGACTGCTTGGAAAGCTTAGCTTGATTATTAGACAACTTGAACTGGATACTTCTAAAACACACCAAGATAAGTGTGAGTGCTATGGCGTGCTTTCTCGTGGGGAAGTCGAGGAAGGCACCATAGTGGTGTAATTGGTTGGAGAAAGTAGTGGACTCGTGTACGCTTCTTACCTCAAAGTCTGGTACTCGTAGTTCAGGATTAGCCAAGTCAAAGCTGGCACTTCTGCAAGTGAAACCCCACCTCCCTTTACCTTGATACATATGCATGAGTAGTAGAGCTCCTATGTAAGTCTTGCTGAGTACGAATTTGTACTCACGTTTGCTTAATGTATGTTTTAGATGAACCCACTGACCCCGAAGGTGGCTTCTTCATCGAGCTGGACGACTGAAGATCAAGTTAGTCTAGTCCCAGTCAGACGACTGGTTCCCTCGTGGAGGGCTTGTGTTTAAATAATGCTTCTTAAGCCATTTGTTAAACTTGTCTGTACTCAGACATACTTTGCTTCCGCTTGTGTTGTAATGTTGGATCACATGTTTGTGATCTCTGTGTGCACTCTATAAGAGTTATCAATAAAATTTTATACTTTGTAGAGAATTGCAATGATACCTACTGTTCATACAAGGCATGTGTGCTGCGTGTATGTTTATAACATGCATGTCTTTGTATGGGTTTTCGAGACCTTAGTTGTGATCTGGCTGGCGGTCTTTCATACACCAAGTGGCCCTTAGATGTGCGCAGCTTGGGGCATCGCGATGCGAGTGCTCGAGACTCCGTCTCGTGCACACTTTGTGGTATGATCGAGCCCGCCCTAGACCCCGACTAAGTGATCGGGCTGGAGTAAGTCTATGTAAGAGTTATGAGATACTCGATAGTATGGTTGAGGCGACTTTTCTTTGAATATGGGAGCTCATCACCCATATCATTAGACTTGTGTGCGGACGATGAGGACCCATCTCAGTTGATCATCCGGCCTGGATGGGATGCCCTTCACGTACGATGCTCTCCGAGAATGTTCTGTGCTTGGCCTTGTCTGCTTAGACAAGTGGGTACGGTTCTCGGCTCTCCATATGACTATGTCTTAGCTGTACTTGCATACGCTAACCCCGGGTCCCGACACATTATGAACCCGGCGGCAAGGAGCCGGGCTATCTCCTCCCCAATAGCGATTCTCCTTTCGTCATTGAAACGGCGAAGGAATTGCTTGTCCGGCTTCAGTTTTGGATCTATATTTAGGTGGTTCTCAGCGAGTTCCCTTGGGACACCTGGTATATCAGAGGGTTTCCATGCAAAGATGTCCCGATTCTCACGGAGGAACTCGATGAGCACGCTTTCTTATTTGTCGGATAACTCCGTCCCAATGGTGAACTGTTGAGAAGAGTCACCAGGGACAAAGTCAACCTTCTTCGTATCCTGAGCCGGTTGGAACTTGGGGTTGTTGTTAGGAATTGGTTTCTTCAAGATTATGGGGTCTGCCGGGTCTACCTTTTCTTGGTATACTGACAAGTCCTTTTTGGCATGTGTCGATTCGGCAAATTTGACGTGCTTTTCGTCGCACTCCACTGCCCTGGACCGACTTCCATCGACTGTGATTGGGCCGTTAGGACCCGGCATCTTTAGTTTTAGATAAACATAACATGGACGAGCCATGAATTTGGCGTAAGCCGGTCGGCCCAAAATGGGGTGATATGGGCTCTCGAGTTTTACCACTTCAAAAGGTATGAGCTCGGAGCGGAAATTCTCAGCGTTTCCGAAAGCCGTCTCCAGGTGAATTTTGCCTATCGGACGTGCCGACTTGGCTGGGACTATTCAGTGGAGAACGGTGTTGGAGGGCTGGAGCTGTTTTTGAGTCACCCCCATCCTGCGGAAAGTTTCGTAGTAAAGGATGTTGATGTTGCTTCCTCTGTCCATGAGCACTTTGTCAAGTGTATATCCTCCCATTTGTGGAGAGACTAGTAGAGCCAGGGCCCCTTTGTTCTCCACCACTGGGGGTGGTCATCTCTGGTCCAAGTGATTGGTTGTTCTGACCAATTAAGCCACCTGGGCCAAGCCGGCTCTGCAGTCAGAGCCATGGCGGCTCTCCGTTGCAGCTTCCTATCCCTCCTGCAACTGTTGGTGGTGAAAACGTGATATGCTGCACGGTCATGAAGTTGTTTCGGGTTTTCTTGGAATCCAGCGAGCCCTGACTGATTTTGCTGAGCCCCTCCTCCGGGTCCTTGGTGTTGAGGCATTGTGTCGGCTCCTTTGTAGCCAGGATTCTGGTTGTTGCCGTTCTGGCCGGCTCCCCCACCTGACCCGGGAGGTCCCTAGTTCCCACGTCGTGCAAATTGTTTCATCAAATTGCAATCTTCCCAAGTGTGGTTGGCTGGGTGACCGGGCTAACTATGGGTCGGGCAAGGACTCTTCATGGCTGCTTCAAAGCTGTTTGGGCGAAAATTTCCTTCCGGCTTGCGGTAGTTGTTGCCCCCCTGCTTCTGTATTTGGGAGCCGACATTTTTGTTGGCTACTTGGTCAGAAGTAGTATGATCAAGTCGCCGCTTGGTTTGCTGACTCTTATTCTGGGATGTTTTGCCGCCATTTTTGTTCTGGCCGTCTTTATCCTTTTGAGGTTCAGTATCTTTGGTTTTGCAATACTCGGCGTATTTTATAACCGCGTTCATGAGTTCCCCTATATCCTTGACCATTCTCTTGAGATGAAAAAGTTTGTGTACTAGGGGCTCGAACTTGCAGTTCCTTTCCAAGACAATGACGGCTGTTTGGGCAGTGATAGTGTTCGAGGAGTGGATTTTTTCTGCCACCCGTCGTGCCCAGCTCAGGGTCGACTCTCCTTCCTTCTGGACACAATGCTCCAAGCCGGCAATTGTGGTAGCTCGCCGGCAGGTGCCTTGGAAGTTTTGGATAAATTTCTCCTTGAGATCCGCTCAGGAGGTGACAGAATTCTCTGGGAGATTTTTGAACCATGTGCGAGCCGGCCCTTCCAACATCATTGTGAGGTAACGGGCGTAGACTCCTTCGCTGGCTTGTAACATTTCCATGGCTAGGTCATAACTTTCGATCCAAGCCGCCGGGTCCATGTCAGCTGTGTAGTTCGTGATCCTACATGGTCCTTTAAAATCTGGTGGCAGGCGTGTATTTCGTAGAGCCGGCACCAGGCATCGGTTGCCCACGGATCTGCTGATGGACTCGGTGTCTTGATCTAGGGGTATAGGTTGGAACATCTGCTCTACTCGTTGTTCGGGGTAGAGGATGCAGGGTATGTCTTGGATCCTTATCACCCACTACGGGTCCGGCGGTGTTGGAGCTCTGCGCTGGCGATGGCTTCTTGAGCCGGCCGGAGCCGGTGAATCCACTTGCGGGCTCGTACCCCGATACGGGGTCCCATGTAGGTATTGGAATCCCTATGAGTACTGGGCTTGCTGTGTTATTGCGGTTTTGAGCAGATCGATTGCCCCTCGAGTGGACTGGTCCTCCAGAGTGTTTCTATGCGCAGGCACGCTGGCGAGGAACCGTGTCGCTGCCACCACATTAGCCATGGGGTTATTGAAATGATCCGGCGGCGTGTGGAATCGTTCCTGCCGTGGTGATGGGACAGGTTGCCTTGGTGGCGTATACCCTGGGGGAGTCGACTGATGTATATCCTGGAACAGTCTCCGGGCCGGGAGATCAGCAAGGATCCGGCTCGCGGGTCCTGCGGGGCGTGCGTTGGTGAGACTTAGTCTCTGGGCCTCTATCAACTCCGACTCATGTCGTAAGCGTCTGGTTTCTTGGGCGAGTTGGATTTCTCTTTCCACCATCTGTGCGTTCTGGGAGTTAATTTCTCTCCGTATGCTCATTACCTGGGCCTTGAGTCCTTTGACCTTGGTTCTCTAGGCCTCCTGGTTTTCCGTGGTCATTGATGCGGCTAAGGCTTCGTCCAGGGCGTTTTAGGTATCAGTGAGGGCTTCTACTCCCGTGAGAACTTCTGGCGGCTCCCTATCTGGATTAGGGGTCGTATTGTGAGTCGTCTCTGTGTTCCGACTCTATGCCGCGCCCTGAGCCGACTGACTTCCCTGTGCTTCTGTGCCTGCCATGAACACGGTCACGCAGTATGGGGGCTCGTACTGTGGGAAGTCGGGGTCGTATTCTGCTGTTCCCGGGCCGAGTCTGTTGTTTCCAGCGGATCGGATGAAGCCAGTGTCCGATAATCTTGTTTCACTAGGGTGCGAGTTGGCGTCAGATGTTTCTTCTGAGGCGTCGGGTATCAGGGATTCGACAGAGCGCGCCGACTTTGGAGATCCGGCGATGAACCCAACGAAGGTGTGCCTTGAGCCAGCATGTCGCCGACTCGAGGTTTCTTGGGGGACTACAGGATCCGGTTCTGGCTCCCAATGAATATATGGATAGATCCGATCGGGACCAGATAACCAAATTCGACGGAATCGTCGTCAGGTCCCCAAGTCGATTCGTCGATGCAAAGTTTTCCACGCTGGCTCCTGGTGATTAGCCCACCCACGAATCCTTCCATACCTTGCAGAGCTCCCCCTAAAATCTCAACGCCTGCAAGCGCAGGCCCCACGGTGGGCGCCAACTATGGTTGGAAAGTCACGACAGATGTCCATAGAGTCAGACTTATCATGGGACCTTTGCTGCGAGGAGAATTCGAGGAGAGAGTGGACATAGACAAGGGACTCGTCGAGGCGGTAAATACCTACTCCTGCTTCTTGACTATTGTGGGATAGACTCCTCAATAGGAAGAGCCGATCTTCTCGATTACAGTTATGATGTTTCGCAACCTTAATCTCATGGAGATCTAGGTTATAGCGCGAGTTGTCTAGTCCTGGGTTGAGGTAAGTCCTGGCTCTGGCTCCTGTGGACCTTGGCTTATAAAGGTGTTGGGTCCTGGGATTCCTAGAGTCCGACTCCTACACGATGTGGAGTTCTATTCTACTTTACAAGTTTGCTACATGCTATACAAGGTAAGTCGAATTCCTTATAGGGCTTCAATCTTCACGCTTGGCACGTCAGACTCCTGGTCGGGTCTTCTTTGTGGGCCTTCATATGTAAGTCGACCCAGAGGTTTCTATTGCCGGGTCTATGGGCCTGATCCATCCCCCTGACAGTATCACTGGAGCACATCAAGAAGCCGTCCATCACGCCTTCACCAGAGTCCGAGTCCATTTTCATATCAGAAACTGACCTAGAGGCTTTGAGGCAAGCAAGGTTGGTCCAACCGGCAAAGATCCCAACTCTAAAGAAGCAACCGAACGCCCAAGGGGTTGCGGCCTCAGCCAAGCCAGCAGAACCAGGGCCTGCCGATTACAGTCCAGGGGCTACCTATTGCAGCAAAAATAAGAAATCCAAGGAAAACGCGGCCGCAACAGCACCAAGTGTCACGGCCTCATCCGAGCCAATGATACCAGGGGCTGCTGATTGCGATCCAGAAGTGCTGATTCCAAGAGAAGAACTAGTAGATCTTGGGGCTTCAAACTCAGCAGAGCAAGCAACACTAGGGGCTGCCGATTGCAAGCCAGGCGTTGCAGCCGTCAGCTCGGAGGATGAGTCTGAGATGAAAGAAGCACAAGAGACCAAGCTGGAAGAAGCAGTCGCGCCATAGCAGGCAATGGTCATGGTGGTTGTCACCGCTCCATCCTGGGCACAGCCGATCAGAGATTTTCTAGTCGACGGAACCCTCCCCCAGATGAAGTAGAATCCAGACAAATCCAGCGCCGATCTGGCGCATACACCATCATTAACAACAAGCTGATGCACAGAAGCACAACTAGAGTTCTCCAGCGATGTGTATAGGAGGACAGAGCATTGGAGCTGCTCAGGTAAATTCATCAAGGTGAATGCGGTCACAATGCATCAGCAACAACAATTGTAGCCAAGGCTTTCCTCCATTGTTTCTATTGGTCGACTGCGCGAGCCGCAGCAGAGCATCTGGTGAAACATTGCAACGGTTGTCAGTGATTCAAAGCGAAGAGTCACCTTCCGGCATCAGCACTCAAAACAATCCCAATAACATGGTCGTTTGCGGTATGGGGACTGGACATGGTTGGGCCTTTCAAACGGGCCAGGGGAGGTTTTACCCACCTGCTAGTTGCAGTCGATAAATTCACCAAGTGGATTGAAGCACGTCCAACCAAGAAGGTGGATGGTCCGACGGCAGTTTGTTTCATCGCCGACATCGCAAGCAGATATGGAATTCCCAATAGCATCATCATGGACAACGACACAAATTTTGCAAAGGGAGCATTAGCTCGGTATGCATCCGAGTACAACATTCGGCTCGATGTGGCATCTGTAGTGCATCCTCAATCAAATGGCCAAGAGAAAGAGCAAACAGTCTGCTCCTGTCGGGCATCAAGCCCCGATTGGTCGAGCCACTAGAAAGAGCACCCAGAGCATGGGTTGAAGAACTTCCAGCAGTCTTGTGGAGCTTGAGAACCACGCCGAACCGTTCAACTGGATTCACTCCGTTCTTCCTCGTGTATGGCTCAGAAGCAATACTTCCACCCAATATTGAGTTTGACTCACCTCGGCATGCTTTATACACTGAGGCAAAGGCCAAGGAAGCTCGACAAGACGGCGTTGATCTAAAAGAAGAAGCCTGCTTAGTGGCCTTATCCAGGTCAGAAATTTATCAACAGAAGCTGCGGCACTACCACAGGAAGTAGATCCACCCCCTCGCTTTTCGTGAGGGCGATTTGGGGCTCCGCCGAATCCAGAAGTCAGACGGTCAGCACAAATTGTCCTCACCTTGGGAAGGTCCTTTCGTCGTCAGCCGAGCACTCAGGAACAATGCATACTACCTCATCGATTTCACCCAAGGAACTCGGCACAAGGACACTTCAGGAGTTGAAACGCAGCGTCCTTGGAACGCTGAGCTTTTTTTGCCCATTTTAAATTTGAACGGTACAAGTGTATTCGTGCTATTTTGCAATCAATCAGTAAAGATATCATGTATCTAAAGGATAGCATTCGATTGTCTATATATGATTCTTTCGTTTTTGAGAAAGTCTCATTCGCAACGCGTTGTCGTCTCCGAGATGTGTGAAAAACTCACTCGAGGGCTGACCGACCATACGGTCACAAAGTATAAGGCGTGAAAACGCGAAGATGGTAGGTTCAGAGCCGAGCTAACGCTTCACACGAGCACATATCATAAGTTGGTTGTGGCATCGATGATAGCGGCGGCTAGTCGGACCTGCGGTTCGCTCTCGAGAACTCAAAAACACTCTGAAAAGAGAGAAACACGGCCGAATGCGTTGTTCACCGATTGTGTCCCCGATTGGTTCACCGAGCAATCGGCAAGGAGAAATCGATCGTTCATTCTATGCAGAATCCTTCTGCGCTGGTGCTCGAGTAGCTCAGTTCCATTGACCAAGCCCAGAGGGGAGCACGATCCTTTGAGCTGACCACAGACCGCACGTCGGCTGTCGGCGAACATGGGATCGTGCCCCCAAGGGGAAAATGGCAAAGGAAAAAGCGAAAAGGCAGAAAGCACGAAGTTGATCACATAAGAAATTCATGCCACAAGCAAATATAAAAGGCCCAAGGCCGAATAGGTTCATTACATGAAAACCACCCCAAGAGGGTGTCCTCGGAATCTTGCAAGCCTTACGAAAGTTTGCAACAAAGGAAATAAAATAAACTAATCATGCGTCGAGGGCAGAAGAAACTCGAGCTGTCTGCGGCACGACTGAAGTAGTCGGAGCTGTCAGTGGTGCGGTCGAGGAAGTCAGAGCAGTTGACGGCACATGCGTAGTGGCTGGACTTGTTTGCTCCGGCGCAGTCGGGGCCACTTGCGCAGCAGCAGCCTCTGATTGTGTCGGGGCAGCCAAATCTTCATTTTCCTTGGATAAATCAGTGTCAGCCGTCTTGGCGCTAGTCTTTGCAGATGTGGATTTTGGCGAAGTATGAGAGGAGATGTTGGCAGATAGGTTGTCATGGTACAGATGACTGCTCGAGGAGCAAGCTGGCTGACTTCCATGACCTCCTCTGGCGCGGCTGTCAGCAGAGGGCGGCTATCGACAATGGAGCAATCGGCATCCCAGCATTATCAGGAATTGGAGTATAATCAGTGTGACGGAACCACCCATCCATCGTCGTCACAAGGCGATTCACCTGGGAATAGGCGCTCTCAAGAAGATCTGATGCCCCGTCTCCCATGGTGTAAAGACAAGCTGAGCTCAGCTTGGGATACCAGCTTAGCACAGTTTGAAGTGCCTCTCCACTCCAGTCTGAGCTGCTGAATCAAGCAAAGCCTCGACCCGACGGGGAGAAGCCTTGAGAAGAAGCAGCACTTGTTCATTGGTAGAGTTGGGAGCATCTCCTTGCTCTGAATCTTCCTCGTCGGACTCATAAGTGTCAGTAGAAGATCCCTCACCATGGCGCATGTGCGCAAGTGCTTGTTTCAGCTCGGCAGGCCTCCAAAGCAGCTCGGCAAGTTTTTGGACGCCCAGTTTAAATGAAAAGACGCTGCGAAAAATCACGGGAATGCGAGCCTTGGTAGCAATGATAAATTCCCGGGGACTCCATCCCTCGGCATCGGTCCTCACCGGCCAGCACTATTCTGATCGGAATCGCCGTTCTTCAGCAACCGCATGCTGAGCATCGGACTCGGAGGCAGGCCAGTGATCTACATCTGAAGGTTAATGCGAGAAGATCCAAAAGATAAGAAATCGGCAAGAAAACCAAGACAAGAAGGATAGCTCACCAGAAAGAAGGGAATCCATCTTTCACAACCTCAACTTGGGTAAGTGCTAGATTTGATTGTGCCCTTTGCATCATGAAAAAAATCAAATGGAATTCAAAAATGAGGAAAGCAGAAAGCCCTAAGAAATTAATTCAAATGCCTAGAGAAAAATCTTTTTCCAAAAATCTTCTAAACATTTTGAAAAGTCTTACAAATATGCATGATCACATATAAAGTGAAGTGGGTCCCACTGCATGCTCTAAGATTTTTCAAAAAGCCCAAAAAGGGCTTGGAAATTAAATAATACCCCTATTTGAATTGAAATTCAAATCATTAGAATTTCAAAAATCTCCAAAATTTGGGAGTGGTTAGTTATATGTCACATAAGTCCAAATTAAAGTTTTGGGATTTATATAAAATGGTTTGGTATTTCTTTTTCCAGAACAAAACAAATGACAGAAATAAGTTAAAAGAAAAGAAAAGGAAAGAGGAAAAGAGCCCACTCACCTGGAAAAGGGCAGCTCCGTCTTCTTCCAGGCCAGCCAGGCAGGCAGGTCGCCGGCGAGCACTGCATGGCCACCAGCCAGCTGTCTGGCTGCCCCATTCACCTTATCCGGTGCCGTGGAGGCCCTGGCGAAGCCCCAAGCCTTTTCCCCCCTCCTCCGGACTCCTTCCCCTTTGTTCCCGGCGAGGTTCCGCGAGATCCCGAAGCGCCCGGAGTACGCCGACGTGCGCCACCGCGCCTTTGCCCCCCCCCCTCGCCATGCAAAGCTGTCCAAGACGTCGGCCATCGTCTTCTTAGTCGATCCCCCTCTTCAACTCGCGCCAGGATCAACCGGATACGACGCTCGCTTCAAGAAATCACCGCCGGCCACAGCAAGCTCCGGCGAGCAATTGTTGCGCCATCATCGCCTCTCCGGCCTCCCCGACGGGATCAGCGCACTCGGGGTGAGCTCCCCGTTCTTATACGCCCTCCCGTGCTCCCCCTCAAAGCCCTAGACGCCAGTTCGCCGAGGTTTGTGCTCCATCCTCTGCTGGTTTCATTGCCGCCGTGGCCTCGGGCCTCCTCGGGTCCCCAGGCTAGTACCGCTGGATGCGGGCGTGCACGAGTAGTGCCCCCGTCCAAAGCCCATGTTCCCCCGAGCCCGAAATCACATTCCGGCGAGCCCCTCCGCCGTGGTCGTGGTCGCCGGCGGCGTCATTCCGGCGGCCCCATTAATTAAACCTAATTGCCCCCTAATTACCCCCTAACAGTGGCTGACAGGTGGGTCCCCCTGGCCCCCTAACCCCTCTGTTAGCTAAACAGAGAGGGATTAAACCCCTCTCCCACTGACCAGTGGGACCCAGCCGTCAGAAGCCCCCCTGACGTCATGGTGACGCAGTGCTTGCGCAATAAATCATTTCTAATTTAAAAGAATTACAGAAAATCCAGAAATTCAATTAAACTTTGAAAAATCATATAAAATTAATTTTAATTCCAAATTAAACAAATAATATATGAAAAATTATCAGAAAATTGCAAGGATTAAGAATATGCAACTTGTTTCTATGTTTGACCATTTTAAAATGGGTGAACAGTAGCAAACATGCGTATGGCATAATGTTTGACCACGTTACATTGGTTTCCGTTGTTTGATGTAATGATGGATCATAGTCATATGATCTTTGTGTACTCTATGTGTAAGTCAACAAAGATATACTTTGTAGAGTTCATGCAATGTGTACCTGCTGTTTACACTGGACATATATGTTGCGTGTATGATTATAACGTGCATGTCTTAGTGTGGGGTTCGATAGCTTAGTTGTGTTCTTCTCGGCGGTCTTTTATACACCAAGTGGCCCTTAGATGTGCGCAGCTTGGGGCATCGCGATGCGATTGCTCGTGATTCTGTCACGTGGCACACTTTGTTGTATGATTGAGCCCGCATGAGACCCCGACTAAGTGATTGGGCTGGAGTCTGTTTATGTAAGTGTTATAATTCAATCGATAATATGGTTGAGGTGACTTGTCTATGAGTATGGGATTTCACCACCCATAATCATTTATACTTGTGTGCGGACGATGAGGACCCATCTCAGTTGATCATCCGGCCTGGATGGGATGCCCCTTACGTTCGATGCTTTCCGAGAGTGTTCTGTGCTTGGCCTTGTCTTCTTAGACAAGTGGGTACGACTCTCAGCTCTCCGTATGATTGAGTTGTGACTGGAATTACATATGCATATTCCGGGCCCCGACACCATCTCGCACATTCCCTCAAGATTAGCTTTGTCCTAGCGTCGGTCTTTAGTTAGCTCATCATTGTGGCATAGCGTCATGGACTCCAGCTTGGCCACGACATCATCTCTCTCTGCTTGCAGCGCGATCCTAGCAGTCAGCGCACCATCGCGCTCTGAGCGCAAAGCTTCAGCAGCAGCAACTTGGGCCGAGATCAACTCCTCTAGATCGGTCTTGTGACTGGCTTTCAGCGCGGTCATCTCTCCACGCAGCCGCTCGGCAGATCGAGATAGATAGGCCTCAGCAGCTCGCTGGCGTTGAAGCTGCTGCCGAGAAGCAATGAGTTCGGGGCCTTGACGGTGGAGTTGTTCCACCAGCTCGTCTGCCAGGCCCTGAAGAGCAGTGACAGTGGGCAAGGATGCAGCAGCAACTTCAAAATTGTTGTGAAGAAAAAGTGAGAATCAGAGGAAAAAACCGATCACGGTCTGGTCAATGAGGTTACCTGTCAGCTCGGCAACCTTGGCCGTCTATTTGTTCACTTGGAGCTGAGCAGAGGCGAGGAGTCACAAACTCGCAGAATAAGAGTCTAGAAAGTTCTCGAGGATCTTGCGTTTCCCCTCAGAGATATCCAGATTAAAAGGAAAAGTTAGTCACAGAAAAGAGCAGAAATCCAGAGAAGATCCGAGGTGATTACAAGCAATCGGCCCGAATCTTGGGGACTACACCCATCTGAGGGCGGATCCACCAATATGAGGATGGCACGAGGAAATAAGAATCGAAAGAAGATCCGAGTTAACTGCAAGTAGTCGGCTCACATATCAGGGACTACACCCAGTGGGTGCGCTTGCGCGCCCCCACTAGAGAAAGAAACTTACAATGTGATTGCCGTCGATGTGTTCGAGTTCTTGAAGCACGTCGGCAGAGAATTCCTTCACTCGGTCTTAGGCCGAATCCATAGTGCCATGAGAGGCCAGGGGAAAGCGACATAAGGAATCGGACTCGGGGCCAGCAGGACCGGTGCGAGAATATTCCACTCAGAAGTGCTCCACCGAGTGCAGCTGCGGTTCAGGATTAGTGGACGACGTCGTCGCCGACGTCGCCCAAGGAATCAAAATTTTGGAAGAGGCAGCAGTCGAGGGCGACGCTGAAGTCGCAGGTGGGGCAGTAACGCTCGGAGTCGGCGTGGTAGAAGGAAGAAGTGGAACTGAAACAATCGGAGG
Organism: Bromus sterilis; assembly: GCA_950022295.1. Lineage (NCBI taxonomy): Eukaryota > Viridiplantae > Streptophyta > Magnoliopsida > Poales > Poaceae > Bromus > Bromus sterilis. The sequence continues at coordinate 211,052,488 of OX465599.1, forward strand.
GGTGGTCGTGGCGATGGCACGGTGGATCTGATCAGGACCGTGGCGGGGATGGAGCAATCGGAGGATCTGATTGAAGCCCCTCGGTGTCGGTGGCTTCCAGGTCGATGATATCCTTAGGGGCCACAGAAACTATGGGCAGACGCTTTCTTGGAGTCTTGCTCGGAGCCTTGACGAGGTCGGCGCTAGCTTTCTTGGCCTTGCGCTCATCCTCCTTCGATGAATGAGGAGCAATCAGCGGCCGTTTTCTGGTGCCCTCGGCATGGACGGAAGTGGAAGAGGCAATCGGGCCAGTAACTGCAGGAATATCGCGGTCGATGTTGTCCAGGTCAATGGGAGATCTAAGAAGAAGAAGATAAGCACCACAGAGAGAAGAATAATGTAAAGGATGAGTCGGAAGGACATACCATTACCCAACGTACATCGGAGCTCCTCGAGGCATTCGAAAGCGCAGGGGAGGAATGTCCAGAGGGGCATCCTGCAGAACTGGGCCGACCTTAGGCTTGACACCGGAAGCTTTCCCAGTCTGAGCCCGAGTGCGCCCAATATGAGGGGCCTTCCCCTTCGGAACAGCCACCACAGCCGTCGAATCTTTGCCGACTGCAGCGCCAGAAGCCGAGCTCGAAGCTCGGGAGCATTTGGGCGGTGCCTTCTTAGGCTCGGGATGTTAATCTGCACCGGAATCTCCAAAGTTTGAGGCTCTGTCATCATCGCTCCATTCATCCAGAAAGCGTTCGAAAGAGGGATCGCACATACCCCCTTGATCTGCCGCACCGGCGTCGGCAGGGTTCTCCTTTGCGTCGGAGTCGGAAGCGGGGGAGCCATCGTACGCGAGGTCGGCCGAGTCCTCCTCGGAGTGATCAGGGCCGAAGGAGCCGGCAACCCGGCCGTCTTTCATCACGGCAGTTGCAATGAAGTACTAGAAGGAAATGCACAAGATTTCAAGAAATCAAGCGAATAGCCGAGAAATCGGACAAAGAGAAAAAGCAGTCAGAGCATACCTCTGGAGGGGGGCGCCTGCGGTGGAGGCATTTCAGGCCAAACTTGAAGGGATCCGGCGTCGGGGTACTGGTGAGTTCTTTCACTTGGTGGCGCAGCGCCTTGCTGCTCAGCTTTTTGGTGTAGATCCGAGCGGGATCCCTCCAGGTCGCCATGTCGCAGATCCGGTGTACTCCGCGCTGAAGTGGGAGCACTCGGACCTGGAGCCATGTATCCACCAGGTCATAGGCCTTCAGGCCGTCTTTTCCCAATTGCTTGATCCGAGCTACTTGGGCATCAATGTCACAGTCGCCGTCTCCGAGCTTTGTCGACCAGTGGTACTTTTCAATCGGCGGGGTGAGCTGGAATTCGGGAAGATGATGAGCTCGGGGCCGTCGTTTGGAGATCGGACGTAGAAGAAAGTTGTTTGCCAGTCTTTGCAAGACTAGATGATGGCAGGAGACTCGTAGCCCTGCTTGCTGGAGTAGAGGATGCAACCGCCGCAATCGGTCATGACGGTCTCATGAATCGGAAGCTTGTGTTCCCCCTCTGGATTAGGCAGAAGGTTTTCGGTCCGAGCCATGTGACCTCGGATGTGGAAGAGGCGCTTCCACAGCCTGACATCTCCATGATGAAGTTGGCGGCAAGGTGATGCGGTTGCAGTCGGTGAAAGTCGAGGAACTCCCTGAAGAACATGCTCACCGGTATCCCGAAGCCGCGCTCGAAGTGCGCAATGAAGAGCACGCGCTCACCGGTGCGCGGCTCCGGCACAATCTCCTCGCCAGGAGCGCGCCATTGGATGCCGGCCGGCATCTTGCATGAGTGAATAAGCTGGTGGATCTCGCCATTGTTGACCGTGCATCCTTTCCACCGGCCACGGCTGGCAGCAGACTTCTCGTCAGCGGTGGCGGCCATGGCCTCCTCCAGGGAGGCGGTGAGAAGAACCAAAGAGAAGGAGAGGGAGACAGCGACGGCGAGTGCTAGCAAGCAGAGGCGCGGTGGCGGTCGAACGCGCGATCAGATGGCAGAGAGTTTGCGCGGTGCGGCGGCATCACAAGCGCGCACGACGGGTGTTGCCGGAGCAGCGAGATCACGACGGCGCGAGGGAGAAAGCGAAGGCGAGGAGGAAGAGAGAAAATGGAAGAGATGAGTCCGAGGAGTCCCCCCCCCCCGTGACTTATATGGGCGGCGGGGGCGAGTGGGATTGTGGGTGCTGGTTGTGTGGCCCGGTGTGGCCGCGTTTATCAAGAGGTGGATCAGCGGTTTCGGCACAAAAGATCATGGCGCAGAAGGCGAGGCGTGCGCAGTAACGTCCCGACGCGCGTGGGTCGTGAGGCCCTGGGCATTCACTGCACCCGAAATAATCGGAAGCGACGTGCGACGTGGGTTGGTCAAAATATCGTTTATTAGTAACCGTTGGAGAAGCAATCGGCCGCGCCCAATTTCAGCTCGGCGAAGTTTTCCCAGAAGAAGTTTGTTTCAAAAAAGCACAAAAAAGTCGGAAAGGTCGTGGTTTAGATTGGAGCAAAGATTTCTAAGCAGCACATTTCTGGTCGGCCGGGCGTGATCTCCGATCTGAGAATTCAGCTCGAAATGGGTAACCCGATGAGGCGAGAACAATCAAAGCACGAAGAAAAGAAAAGAAAAACTGAAAAGGCCCCGCAGTCAAGTAACCGTGTCGGGGGAATGATACCCGGGTAGGGTCACCCAGACGAAAGCAATCTTTCAAGACAAGGCTGGGGCCGATTGGGCTGCAGCTAAGCCGAGCTAGGCAGTCGCATGGCCGATTGCCCTCAAGCAATTGACCATGCCGAATGCGAGCAGTCGGCCCAGGCGCAATCGGCTCACCATTCAATCTGCTCAAGAGTTGACCTTGTTCAGGTCGGAGATCCTGGTACAAGGTCATAAATGCATGATCCCGAGATATCCGGGTGGCAGCAAGCCAAGTCAACCTTTCCGCTGAATCCGCGGACAAGAGGACAAGACCAGAGATCATAGCTCCACTGTTGACTCATCATAACCTACAAGCTACATCATGGGCAGCCTCTTGACAGGTCCGGATCAACCGGAGAGTTGCAGTCGGTGGACCCCAGCCGATGAGAGGATGACAGCTGGGGCGAGCCCCCGAATGAAATGACCGTAGTACCCCGAGCTCACACTATAAGAGCTCGGGGTACCCCTCCTGCGAGAGGAACGACCCCATTATCATTTACTTCACACATTATTTCCCGTAGAGAAGTAGGAGGGAACCATGCCCACGGAAGGTCTTTTCTTCCTCTAAACAGCTCTAGGAGCATTGATTGTAGTTCGTGACTTCATTCATATAGAGCAGACAAGCAGGAGTAGGGGTGTTATCTCTCTGGAGAGCCCCAAACCTGGGTACATCGTGGTGTCCTTCACCGTGCTTGGGCCCAACCCGGTTCCGGAACCATCGACATAGTTCTCCCTCGAGTCTTCCCCTCTCCTTGGCCATCCCTATGGCATCTGTTGTTACTATGCGACGACATTGGTTGTTTCGGCCCTTGAATCAGTATACTCATGTGTATGTACTTTGTCTTCATGCTCTTCCAGGGAGGAATGTTGTACATCCATAGAAACATGGGCCATGAGCTATGATTGGTGTTCTGGTTGCCATACGGATTCATGCCATCGGTACTCACACCAAGCACGATATTTCATGGATCAGCAGCGAAATCTGCATCTTCACCTTTTAGTGCTCTCCACTGGCTAGCATCTGCGGGGTGTCTCGACTTTGGCTCATCTCCATCATCCAACTTATCCCGTTCCTTGTGCCAGCGCATTAGCTTTGCTTCCTTACGATCAACGAAATACCGTTGCAGACGGGCAGTCAACGAAAAGTACCACAAAACTTTCTGAGGAGTTTTCGTCATTCCATCCTTCTTGTATCGAGAAGCATTGCACTTGGGACACATGGTTTTGTCTGCGTTCTAGTTCCGATAAATGATGCAATCGTTGATGCATGCATGGTATCTAACGTGTGGAAAATCAAGAGTGCACATGATTTTCTTGGCTTCCTCGATACTAGTGGGACACATGTTCCCCTTGGGATAAGTTTCTTGTAGAAAATTCAAATGCTCATTGAGGCTTGTGTCACTCCATTTGTTTTTTTCCTTCGTCTTTAGAAGACCGAGCGTGAAACTCAAGCGGGTGTCTTCTGGTCGGCAACCTTCATATAATGGAGTCCTCGAGTCTAACTCCAGGTGTGCCAGCTTGGCCTCCTCTCTAGAAGCAGCTCTTTCGCTAGTCGTATTCTTGCGAAGCAGTTCTCGAACATGAGAGTCTTGCATGACTGAACTTAGTACAAACAAATCAGATTGTTGTGTTCCACCGTCTTCTCCATGCCCACCATCTTGTTCTTCATTTATGACATCTTCTCCATGTCCGGCATCTTCTTCATGTATGGCATCTTCTCCATGTCTGGCATCTTCTTCTTGTACGAGATCCTCTACATGTCCGTCATCCTCAAAATCATCTTCACTTATCCATTGAGTGTAGCCATTCATGAAACCATTCATGACCAGGTGCGCCATCAATTGGCCACCTTTAAAAAGGTCTATCCAAACTTTTTCTTTGGATTTTCGACACAGACATTTTATCTCCTTCCGATTATTTTCAGGCATGTCAGCCACCTCGGCTTCCAAAAATCTTGTCACGTTCATTAAATTCTTCTTCATGTTGCCTGAACGGTGTAAATTAATACAAAATCAAAACGTTTATAATCATCCATATATATGCATAAACTCTCTTTCTAAAATTCTGCATGACCTTCCCTAAGAAAGGACATATAGAGTTTGCCCGAAATTCGCCGAACGGAAATAAATTGACATTTCGGAGAAATATAGGCAACTTTCATCATGTCATGCGCGCACATCATTCGATGATTCGAAAAACACATAACCAACTTGATCATCATCATGTCACACATAATCCAATTAATTAACCTCTCTCTCAAGTGGTGTCATACACACAAAAAGTCATCATTTTCAAAAAGCACAACTTTTTACCCACCTAAATATGAAAGATGGTCTCCTTGCTAGCTAGTTGGGAGGAAGGATGATCAAGAGAGGAAATGAGAGTGTGGGATCTAGTAGGTGGGAGAGAATGCAATGCAAGAGAGTAAAAGAGAGCTAGCTACATCACATATGTAGGAGTGAGAAAGATGCCTTACTCCTCGTCAGAACAATCTGCAACATAAATAAGTTACAGCCCCAAGAGGGGTCAGTACTTTGATCGTAGGGCAAGCCATATCACAGAAAGAAGTAAACGCCCTACAATACATGCAATTTGGCTGGTTAAGCTTCTACATTTATTTTTTGAAAAAAGCTAGTTTTGCCTATATAATAATAATAATAACTAAGTTCTACAAATAGAATACGATTGAGATGGGAAAATCCACTCAATCTATCCCAAAGTGATTAAACCAATAAATTAATTAAAGATGATGAGACAAATCAATATTACTACATCTAGTTGCTCAAATTGTCCATAGCCGGGGACATGGCCAATCGATTAGTTTTATACTCTGCAGAGGTTTGTGCACTTTTCCCCACAAGACTCGATCGCCTCCTTTTTAGTTCGCCACACTACACGGTGTATGACAACTGGAAGATCGAGACATGGTCCTTCAGAAGTGTTTCCCCTTAACAGCTGGATAAACCGATACACCTATAAATTTTTTACATCTGCTAGTGTATCCCGGAAAGAGGTCACACAACCTACTCAACTAAGCCAGAGCCCATAGTAGCTTGTGGATGCACACGTAAGCTTCTAGGTATGACAACACAATTAGTGCCTTTGAGCCTGGGTGGCTTTCCGCGGTCATCATTGGCCATCTCCAAGATACTCGCAACCATCCCACCTAGGTAGTTCATTAACTTTATCTTGGTCCTAATTACTACATTATCACTCATACCTCATAATGATTCACTTCCCAATCCACGTCTACTTAGCATAGCAATATCATAGTCTACGATGGTGACAATGATGTAAGGATCAGACCTACCTCAATGAACTACTGGGTGTAATAGCATAGCGTAACCTACCATGCAATCTAAAGAAGAATAACTAATGCATTGAAAACATAGGTAATAGGGAGTATGACCAAAGATATGACTTGCCTTGATGTTGATTGCAGAACTCTAAATATTGGTGGTACTCTGCTTCGCACTCCGGACAATCTATCGTGAGCAAACAAAGATACACACAATCAATACACAACCAAGAGCAAAACAATGTTCAAGAACTCCAAAATAAAACCCAAATAAAAGATTTTGAAAAAAAGATCTTGATTGGTTAAAAAGTTGGTTGCAAGGTATCTAGAATATATGATTTAGCTAGGGTTTTAGTTTGCAAAAAGAATCAACCAAATACGAGTTGTAAAACGAAGGATACGATCAAAAGAAACTTGATTTTGAAACTGATCAGATCTGATTATTTTCGAACATCACAAATAAAAGTTTAGGGTGGTAACAGATAAAGGGTTCCAAAAGAAAACCGAGGGCTTTGGAATTACGCAAAACGGATCTACGAGTAAAAAGATATTATTAGAACGGTTTTGCATAGGATGTAGGAATTTTTTTTGATCAAACGGAAAAATAATTTTCTCAACACTTGGATCTATAGTACACAATATTTAGAGGGTTTGAAAACAACGATTTTGCGACTGGTTTCGTCTAAAATGGAGCAAAGGATAAAAAATTATGGCACTTTTACTAACCGTGGCGTGTAAATTAGATGCGACGAAGACGACAATTCCGGCGATCTTCGGCGTCAACGAGGAAGTCTAGGATGTAGGGCTTGATTAGGAGATCACAACGGTGGTGGTGATGATCTCCAACATCGTCCGTACGGGCGTGACGACGCGATGAACCGAGCGCACTCCGATGAACTCCCACGGTGCGCGTACAATTTGGGGATCAATCTTGCGCAAGAATAGAAGAGGTAAAAGATGTGAATTAGATGCACAACGAAGAGAGGAGTCGGCCTGTAGAATTTGGGGTCAAGGGGAGGCTCACCGGTGACGAAATTCATCCAACAATGGAGCTCCGTTGGACCTAGATATACCTTGAAATTAGCTCGATTTGGAACGGTTGCTGCGAAATTTTGTGGGGAATCGGTGGAGGGGGTCATGGGGTATTTATGGGACAAGATTTCGTAGGCAGGGGGCAACCAGAGTGGAGTCCCAAGCGGAGACGGTCGTCGGCGTTGCGCCCGATTCCGTTCTGGACTCTGACCTCGTGTTCGTGCTGGAGAAGAACGAGCAAGACGAGGCGCACGTGCGCTGGCCTCGCTGGCCGCTGCGCCCAGCTCGACGCGCGCCTGGGAAACCTACCCCCCTTAAGGTGAATCTCTCCCTCGATATTCGGGTTGGTCAGCAAAAAGGTGTGGGTGATCCTGCTTGAGATCCTCTTCTCGCTCCCAAGTAGCTTCCTCCTCGTTGTGGTGACTCCATTGAACTTTGCAAAATTTAGTAACCTTGGTACGAGTGACTCTGTCTGCCGTATCGAGAATCTTAACAGGCTTCTCCTCATATGTCAAATCACCCTCCAGCTGAATTGCCTCCAATGGCACGGTGTCTCTCAATGGAATATTAGCCATCTCTACATGACACTTCTTCAATTGGGACACATGAAACACATCGTGAACTCCAGACCAACCTTCTGGCAATTCTAATTTGTAAGCAACCTCTCCTTTGCGTTCCAAGACTTTATATGGCCCCACAAATCGTGGTGCCAACTTGCCTTTAACTCCAAATCTCTTAATACCACGAAGCGGAGACACTCAAAGGTATGCTCTATCTCCCACTTCATACGTTACTTCCTTGCGTTTAGCATCGACATAACTTTTCTGTCTAGACTGAGCTATCTTCAGCCTATCACGGATTAACTTGACCTTCTCTTCTGAATCCTTGATCAAATCTGGTCCGAATAGCTTGCGGTCTCCAACTTCATCCCACATCAACGGTGTTCTACACCTTCTTCCATACAACGCTTCAAATGGGGCCATCTTTAAACCGTCTTGATAACTGTTGTTGTATGAGAACTCCGCATAAGGAAAATTATCATCCCAGCTTGTATGAGAACTCCGCACAAGCTCTCAACATGTCCTCCATAATCTGATTCACTCTCTCAGTCTGACCATCTGTCTGTGGATGAAAAGCTGTGCTAAACTCCAGCCTAGTTCCCAAGGTTTCATGTAACTGATGCCAAAACTTTGTGGTAAACTGTGTGCCTCTATCTGATACAATCTTCTTCGGAACTCCATGCAGACATACGATCCTGGTCATGTATATCTTAGCCAACTTAGCACTAGTGTAGGTGGTTTTTACTGGGATGAAGTGAGCCACCTTGGTCAAACGGTCAACCACTACCCAAATAGAGTCATAGCCTGATCGTGTCTTGGTTAATCCTGTGATAAAATCCATACCAAGTTTGTCCCATTTCCAATCAGGTATCGGCAAAGGCTGAAGTAATCCGGCAGGTTTCTGATGCTCCGCCTTCACTCTCTGACGTACATCACATATAGCCACATAATCAGCAATATCCTTTTTCATCCCGGTCCACCAAAAACTTTCCTTCAAGTCCAAATACATCTTGGTGTTTCCCGGGTGTATTGAGTAAGGAGAATCATGAGATTCTTGGAGAATCAACTTCCTGATCTCAGGGTCATTGGGCACGTAAATACGCTTCTCAAACCATAATGTTCCATACTCATCTTCATGAAATCCTTCTGCTTTTCCTTTCTCCATTCTCTCCTTGATCTCTGCAATACCCTTGTCCAACTTCTGAGCTTCTCGGATCTTTCCAATAACGTGGACTGAATTTCCAGTGTGGCGACATATCCTCGTGGAACAATCTCCATGCGAAGATCCCTGAGATCGTCACACAACTCCTGAGGTAAACTTCCTGCTATAAGGGTATTGACATAACTTTTCCGACTCAGGGCATCTGCCACTACATTGGCCTTTCCTGGGTGATAATGCAATCTCATATCATAATCTTTGATAAGCTCCAACCACCTCCTCTGCCTAAGGTTCAACTCCTTTTGTCTAAAAATATACTTCAAACTCTTATGATCTGTGTATACGTCACACTTGTTGCCAATAAGAAAATGCCTCCAAGTCTTGAGTGCGTGTACTACGGCTGCTAACTCCAAATCATGTGTGCCATAGTTCAACTCATGAGGTCGATGCTGACGCGAGGTGTAACATACAACCTTTCCATCTTGCATGAGAACGCCTCCGAGTCCTTGCCGCGAGGAATCACAATACACTTGAAAATCCTTGCGCACATCGGGCAAAATCAGCATTGGGACTGTGACCAAACGCTTCTTCAATTCCTGAAAACTGGCTTCACATTCCTCTGTCCAGACGAACTTGGTGTCCTTCTTCAACAATTCCTTCATGGGTTTGGAAATCTTGGAGAAACTCTCAATAAATCTCCTGTAATAACCCGCAAGTCCAAGAAAACTATGGATTTCACCAACGGATGTGGGCGCCTGCCATTCTGTAACTGCTTCAACCTTGGAGGGGCCCACTGCGATTGCTTCGCCAGACACAACATGTCCAAGAAATGCCACTTCCTTCAACAAAAAATCACACTTACTAAACTTGGCATAAAGTTGATGTTCCCTGAGATTCTCCAAAACTAAGCGTAGGTGTTCTTCATGCTCCTCTTCATTCTTGGAATAAATCAAAATATCATCAATGAACACCACAACAAATTTGTCCAAAAACTCCATGAAGACCTTGTTCATCATGTTCATAAAATATGCAGGGGCATTGGTTAGACCGAAAGACATAACTGTGTACTCATAGAGTCCATATCTCATGGTGAAAGCGGTCTTGGGTATATCCTTCTCACGGATCTTCAACTGGTGATATCCCGATCGGAGATCGATCTTGGAAAACACACTAGCTCCTTCAGACTGGTCAAACAAATCATTGATCATCGGTAGTGGATACTTGTTCTTGATAGTCACCACGTTCAACGAGCAATAATCCACGACCATCCTTAGAAATCCATCCTTCTTCTCCACTAAAAGCACTGGGGCTCCCCAAGGTGATGAACTCGGGCGAATATACCCTTTCTCCAATAACTCCTTAATTTGCTTCTTAATTTCCTCTAAGTCATTTGCGGGCATTCTATACGGCCTTTTGGATATAGGTCCGGTGCCTGGCAGTAACTCGATCAAAAACTCGATATCCCGGTCCGGTGGCATTCCGGGAAACTCTTCTGGGAATACATCAGGGTACTCCTTGACTATCGGCACTCCCTCCAGGCTAACCCCCTTAAGAGAATACAACTGGGTCCTTCTAAACTTGTGCTTGGTCAAATACTTGATCCTCTTCCCTTCGGGTGTGGTGAGTGAGATTGATCTTCCCTCATAGTCAATGTTGCCTTTATACTTCGACATCTAATCCATACCTAAGATTACATCCAAACCTTGCGATTTCAACACTATCAGGTCGGTGCGGAAATTATGCCCTCCTATGGTTAGGGGTAACCGAAAACTTCCGTGATTGACCATAGACTCGGCTCCCGGCGAACTTACTAACATTGGGGTTTTAAGGACTATGGTAGGCAACTTATACTTATCCACAACTACCCTTGATATGAATGAATGTGATGCACCAGTGTCAAAAATAACTAATACTGGTTGAGAGTTTAGTAAAAACTTACCAAACACGGCATCCGGCTGCTCATAGACTTCCTCCACATTGACATGGTTCACTTGCCCCTTGGTGAAAGGATTAGGCTTCTTTTTTCCAGAACCTCCATTGCCATTTCCATTCTTCAGCTCGAGACAATCTGTGGCGTAATGTCCTTTATTATTGCAGTTGAAGCAGAGGATGTGTCTTAGGTCCTTCTTCATGGGCGTAGATGGGTTGGAACGCTGATGATTCCCATTTCCTCCATTGCCATTCCTCTGGTTTCCATGGTTGTGTCCATTGCCTCCATGCTGAGAATGACCTCCATGATTATGATGGTTGTGCCCTCCAAATTTATTGGGTCCTGTTCCACCATATCCTGAAAATGGTGCGGAACGGGACTTCTGTTGAGTTCCAGAATGATACTTTCCCTGTCCGTACTTCCTCTTACGATTCTCCATTATCTGATGCTTGCCTTCAAGAATGATAGCCTTATCCACCATCTCCTGGTAGTTAGCAAAGGTTGCCACCATCAACTGAATTCCAAGCTCATCATTTAGTTCCTCTAGAAATTTCTCCTGCTTGACAGCATCTGTGGCAACTTCTCTTGGAGCATAACGGGACAACTTGTTGAATTCCTCCACATACTCTGCCACTGAACGGCCTCCCTGGCGTAAGTTGCAAAACTCCCTCTTCTTGAGACTCATAGCTCCAGCTGAAACATGAGCAGTGCGGAACGCCTGCTGGAACTGGTCCCAAGTCACATTCGCCATGGGGTATGTGGTGGTGTAATTATCCCACCATGCGGCTGCAGGTCCATCTAGCTGGTGCGAGGCAAATCTGACTTTCTCCTCATCAGTGCATCCAGCGGTTGCTAGCTTCCTTCCCATATTGCAGAGCCAGTCATCTGCAACAATCGGCTCCGGGCTGCTAGATAACAAAGGTGGGTTCAACCTTAGGAAACGGGTGAGGCTGTCTCCCAAAGGTGGTGGTGGTGGGGCATTGTTGTTGTTGTTTTTGTTGTTGTTGTTGTTGTTGTTGTTGTTGTTGTTGTCCATGTTCTGCATCAAAAGCTGCATCATCTGATTCTGGGTCTGAAGCAACTGCTCTAAGTCGGCTGGAATTCCATTCCCTGATCCACTAGCGGAAGGGGCACGTCTTGGCGGCATCTGTCGGGTTAGAATAGATGACGTTATAGAGAGAAAATAGGCCTAAGGGGAATAACACTACCCATATGCAACATGATAGCAAGAAATTTCAATCAATCACTCATCCAAATCAAGGTTCACACAATTAACTAAGGTAGGCCATGTCACAAGAGTCGACATGGTAACTCTAAGAAAACTTACAGATCGAAACTCTAACCGTTTGACTAAAAGAAAAGAAAATTCTATAATGGTGGTCCATGACTAGTTTGAGTCGGAAGAAGAATCGATCATCAAGACATCATTTCCATTTTCCTCTTCCTCTGACTGGTAATCCTCATCTTGGCTGACGAGGCATCCATCAGAGTCATCCTCCTGAATGTTTTCTCCTTGGTCAAGTTGTTTTTCTGCTTCCTCCCGCATGAGCATCAAGTCTTCATTCCTTTCTTGTAGTGCGTCGATTTTCTCCTCATACTCTTCAAGGAATCTCTTAGCTTCCTCCTTCAAACCCTCAATAACGTCCATGCAATGAAGCATTTCTTCCTCCACACGTTGAACATGTTCCCCCAAGTCTTGAATGTGGGATGCCATTGATGTATCCTCAACAGTGCGTACTAATTCTCTAGTATGATCTCGGCATCCATACATCTCGAAGCGGTTTCCTTGAAGATCTGCGTGGTACTTCTGTCGAATACGGCCTAAGGTCATCATTGCGGCACGACTTCTTCCCACGCTCCAGTTTGGTGCTTTCACCGAGAAGTTAATTGGCTTGATTTTCCTTCCAAAGGTGCGTCCTGGAATGTGAACTTGGACCTTCCAGCACTTTGCTCCTGGTACTATAGTCATGAGTGTCCCGGTGAAACTAGGCAAGGCGATCTTCAAAAACATCACGATCTCCATCAGGCTTTGTCCAAAAGGTGTGGTCTCATCAGGCTGAGTGAACTTGGTGATCGGCATCTATATTTGTAAGGAGAGAAGAGATTAGAAGTGAATAGAAAAGAGTATGAGAATCATTAGAACTGTAGAGGGTTTTAAAATAAAGTTTTCATCCTATGGCTTTTCCATTCCTAAGGTCACATCCTACAGTGAACCTGGCTCTGATACCATCTTGTAGCGACCAGATCTGAAGGGACCAAGTCTCTGTGCTTAACGTGCTAGTCCCTGGATCGGTTTGCTAGCACACACAGTACTCGATGAAATAACAGAAGTAAAACATGTCTTTATTACATCGAATGAAGTAAATATTACAATAATACTATGGCATAAGGCCATCTAATCAAATACTTGCGGAAGCTAAAATAGTAGTAGTAGCGAGTCCATCCGACTCCAAAGCAAAAGTTGAGTATAAGACAGCGACCTATTCGCACCTTACTCCTCGTCAGAACAATCTGCAACATAAATAAGTTACAGCCCCAAGAAGGGTCAGTACTTTGATCGTACGGCAAGCCATATCACAGAAAGAAGTAAAAGCCCTACAATACATGCAATTTGGCTGGTGGAGCTTCTACATTTATTCTTTGAAAAAAGCTAGTTTTGCCTATAGAATAATAATAACTAAGTTCTACAAATAGCATACAATTGAGATGGGAAAATCCACTCAATCTATCCCAAAGTGATTAAACCAATAAATTAATTAAAGATGATAAGACAAATCAATATTACCACATCTAGTTTCTCAAATTGTACATAACCGGGGACACGGCTAATCGATAAGTTTTATACTCTGCAGAGGTTTGTGCACTTTTCCCCACAAGACTCGATCGCCTCCTTTTTAGTTCGCCACACTTCATGGTGTACGACAACTGGAAGATCGAGACATGGTCTTTCAGAATTGTTTCCCATTAACTGCTGGATAAACTGGTACACCTATTAAAAATCTACATCTTCTAGTCTATCCCGGAAAGAGGTCACACAACCTACTCAACTAAGCCAGAGCCCATAATAGCTTGTGGCTGCACATGTATGCTTCTAGGTATGACAACACAATTGGTCCCTTTGAGCCTGGGTGGCTTTCCGCAGTCATCATTGGCCATCTCCAAGATACTCGCAACCATCCCACCCAGGTAGTTCATTAACTTTATCTTGGTCCTAATTACTACATTATCACTCATACCTCATAATGATTCACTTCCCAATCCACTCTACTTAGCATAGAAATATCATAGTCTTTGATGGTGACAATGATGTAAGGAACAGACCTACCTCAATGAACTACTGGGTGTAATAGCATAGCATAACCTACCATGCAATCTAAAGAAGAATAACTAATGCATTTAAAACATAGGTAATAGGGAGTATGACCAAAGATATGACTTGCCTTGCTATTGATTGCAGAACTCTAAAGATTGGTGGTACTCTGCTTCGCACTCCGGACAATCTATCGTGAGCAAACAAAGATACACATAATCAATACACAACCAAAAGCAAAACAATGTTCAAGAACTCCAAAATAAAACCCAAATAGAAGATTCTGAAAAACAGATCTTGATTGGTTAAAAAGTGGGTTGCAAGGTATCTAGAATATAGGATTTAGCTAGGGTTTTAGTTTTCAAAAAGAATCAACCAAATCTGAGTTGTAAAACGAAGGATACGATCAGAAGAAACTTGATTTTGAAACTGACCAGATCTGATTATTTTCGAAAATCAAAATTAAAAGTTTAGGGTGGTAATGGATAAAGGATTCCAAAAGAAAACCGTGGGCTTTGGAATTACGAAGAGCGGATCTACGAGTAAAAAGATATTACTAGAACGGTTTTGCATAGGATCTAGGAAATTTTTTTGATCAAACGGAAAAATATTTTTCTCAAAACTTGGATCTATAGTACACAATATTTAGAGGGTTTTAAAACAATGATTTTTCCACTGGTTTCGTCTAAAACGGAGCAACGGATAAAAAAATTATGGCGCTTTTACTAACCGCGGCGTGTAGATTAGACGCGATGACGACGACAATTCCGGCGATCTTCGGCGTCAACGAGGATGTCTAGGATGTAGGGCTTTATTAGGAGATCACAACGGTGGTGTTGATGATCTCCAACGTCGTCCGTACGGGCGTGGCGATGCGATGAACCGAGCGCGCTCCGATGAACTCCCGCGGTGCGCGTACAATTTGAGGATCAATCTTGCGCAAGAATAGAAAGGGAAAATATGTCAATTAGATGCACAACGAAGAGAGGAGTCGGCCTGCAGAATTTGGGGTCAAGGGGAGGCTCACCGGTGACGAAATTCGTCCAACATTGGAGCTCCGTTGGACCTAGATCTACCTCGAAATTAGCTCGATTTGGAACGGTTTGCTGCGAAATTTTGTGGGGAATCGGTGGAGGGGGTCATGGGGTATTTATGGGACAAGATTTCATGGGCAGGGGGCAACCGGAGTGGAGTCCCAAGCGGAGACGGTCGTCGGCGTTGCGCCCGAGTCCGTTCTGGACTCTGACCTCGTGTTCGTGCTGGAGAAGAACGAGCAAGACGAGGCGCACGTGCGCTGGCCTCGCTGACCGCTGCGCCCATCTCGGCGCACGCCTGGGCTGGCTGGCCCGCGGCTGGCTAGCTCGGCCAGCAGGCCAGCCCGTCCAGTTTTTTTTCGCGATTTTTTTTAAATGTATAGAGGTATTTTTAATATAATAAATGTAGCCCAAAAAAAATAACATCTTATATTTTAAAATAATAAAAATACGTAAAACGTAATTGCGTTTATATATATACGTACTTTTCTTAAACTTCAAAGAGTTTTATAAAATAAAATATAAGTCGGAAAAATACGAAATAAATTTCTAAAATCTTAGAAAAACATAAATAATATTTTCAATAAGTTATTTATACAAAATAAAATAATAAAGAAAAACTTCATTCAATAAATTCAAATAAAATCTCAAATAAGTTCCAAAATGCACATATAAAAATAATATGCATATGCTCTCCAGTAAATCATCCAAAATAGTAAATTTGGGATGTTACAGAACACAGGAGCTAACCTCTCTTCGTCCTATTCTCCATTGCACCAATCTCCTTGAGCTTGGCCAGTTTTAACTCGGGGTAGATTATTGAGAGAATCTCTGAAACCTTTGACAGACTTGAGCTTCGAGGAGACAATTACTCTTCGCACTCTAAAGTCGAATCTCTAACCGTCTAGGAGGCTTGCAGTACTCCAAGATAAAAAAAGGCTAGCAAACTTCCACCTAAGTCATACTGAATCAGCTCAAATCAATAGGACTTTTGATTCAGTGGTTGGGTTTCTGGTTTAGCTTCAGAATCTTTCTTGGGGTGCTCTCTTCAGTCTCTCTCTGGGAATAATCACTGAGCAGCCAACCGGAAATGAGGGCGGGGGCGGCGTATTTATAGGTGGTGATCCCAAGGTGCGAAATGACTGATCTTACCTGAAGTGAAATCTTGACGCGTGTCCACAATGGTCGTATTTTTCATCAATGCTCAATTTTACTTGTGGAACAAGAAAAGTTGACTCATGGACTGAGTTCTGCTTCGGAAGCAAAAGAATGAAGTATTTGCTACCGAAACTTAACTTAGTGCACATGTGATTTCTCCTTTCTGGCTTCTCACATTGTTTTAATTCGAGCTGAGATTTTTCATAATAACTTCGGCTTCGACTTACTAACCCCTCTTGATAGTATGGTTTTCCTATGACTCAAAGAAGTAGAAAAGGAACTACACAAAAACTACTAAGTCTTCCACCATCTTCTTCAATTCCTTCGGGGGGTTATGCTTCAGGAAGCCATACATTTTCAGGGTCACCAGCAAGATAAAACTTCTCACCAAGGATTAAAGCTTCGACTCCATGTTCATCTTCCTTGAAGATCTACCACATTGCTTATGCTTTAGGAACCTAAACACCTGTTTATACTTGCAAACATTGTTAGTTCCTCTACTGTCTTGTCGAACAATATCCAAAACACATGGGGGCAAAACTTTGCTCTTACAACCTAGTGCCAGTTTCTGTCTGCTGATGTCTGTGAATTTCTGGTTTTTACCCATATTTACATAGCCCAAAAAATTACAAAAATATATATATAAAAAATCAGCGCGACGGAAGCTTCCGGAAGCCCAAAGTGGGTCCAAAGGGAAGCCAGGGCCAACCCAGGTGGCCAGCTGGCGCGGCCCTCATCCTGGTTGTGCCACCAGGGCGCCTGGGGGGAGAGGCCACCCCCTGGAGCCCCCCTTCGGCCTATATTTACACCCCGATCCAGAAACCCTCGGGAGCAACTCCGCATCGCGATTTTCACCTATGTTCCGCCGCCGCCTCGATTCCAAGATCGGGAGCACCAAAAGACCTCATCTCGGCACCCTCCCAGAGGGAGGATTGATCTCCGGGACCTTCCCCACAATCATGAGCGCTTCTCGGATGTGTCATGAGTATTCCCTCTTGGACCATGGGTCCATGACTAGTAGCTATGTGATGTCTTCTCGCCAATCTTGTGCTTCAATTCTTAGACCTTGTGAGCTGCCCTACATGATCAAGGCATCTATGTAATTTTTCTGTTGTTGCTTTGCCGAGTTTGCTGGGATCTGATGGATTATGATATTATGTTTATATTGTGATGAGTTACATATTTGGTTCTCCTTTTATATTTCGTTCTTGAGTAATTATTGCATGTTCTCCGTTGCTCTTTATTGCTTTGGCCAAGTAGTAGATAGTAACTCCAAGAGGGAACGTTATGCTTGATTGTGGGTTCATCACCCCCGTTGTCTAGCTTGAGTGACATAAACTTGAGACTAGGGGATATGATGTTGCTACATGCGAGAAAACAATGGTGCTTATAACCGCGGTTGCCAGGATTGTTTACCTTGCACAAAGTTCGTTAATGCAATTGTCTGTTGCTTTGGATTTACACTTTGGGTGGGGCTCGCAACTTAATACCAGTGAGATGTGCTGGATAGATATCTCAAGGTGGATGATTAGTGAGTAGATGTAGTTGGATTTCGTTCTACTTTTCTTGGCGTACTTACCATACTTTTGAGCCTCTAACTTTCATTGTAGCATAATTAGCATTGCAGTGTGTTTATAATTTTGTCTATTTCCAAGTTGTTTTATCGTCTTTTGGGAGAGAGACATCACTAGTGAACATCATGGGACCCCGATCCATATTTCCACCATTGTTTACACCTCAACCATTTACTACTTCCTTTCCTTTTCAGTTGCAATCACCATCACTATTTCCATCGTGCATTTGACCCTTTGTAAATGACAAGGCCGGAGAGATTAACAACCTCTCTGAAGTCGTTGGGAGCAAAGTTATTTGTTGCTGTGTGCAGGTCCAGGTCAAGTAAGCAACCTCGGTTGTAAACGGCGCCATTGTTTTCTTGCCACCTACTTGAAGAATTTGAAGTCCAACTTGTCGACTCAAACCTTGGTATCTTTTCCAAGGGAAATTTACTGCTAGCTACATCTCAACCTTCCACTTGGGGTAACCAACAAGGGGCGAGAATCCATCACCCTGCTATGCCTATCTCAAACTAAAGATGTCGGTGTTGGAAAAATGATTCACGTTCATAATTACTGTTTATATTTCTGTGCTATAATTGCAATGACCCTGACTGTGAGATTCATAAGAAAACTCATTTGCATGTGTGGAAATGTAAACACCAAGAGTTCCTGGTTTAGCCTCTAAGACCAGCTCATGTGCTAACTGATGATTATGTTTTCTTAATCATGGACATTGTTCTTGTAACAAGGATGTCAATAGCAATGAGAACATAATGTTAGCAGAACAATGATGTCGAACCAACCCCAGTATTGAATGATATACTTAGAGATCACATCATAACAACTTTATAAGTCATATCATGAAATGTTATCATATACGCAATTCTTTATACCATGAGATATCGACTTGCTTCACGTAGGAAGATATACTTTGGTCCTTAGATGAATCTTCCCATTACTGGGAAGTAGTAAAATAAGTTTTGGGTACATCGGATAGTGTGTCTAGTAATTGCAATAGTTCAAGACTGGGATTTTCTCCTTCACGATGAAGAAGATATTCACTTCAGGCCCACTCGGTATGATGGTATCCATTATAGTCTGGTGAGACGCATTGTGATTTAGTCACGGGGATACCAGAATACGATAACGAGAAAAAGGGACAAACGAGCAAAGAGGATAACGAGTGGCTTGTGTTCTAGAAGTTGTTACACATGGGTGCCAAACTTATCTCCTCTGACTTTGTTATATATCGCGAAGCAAAGGGAATGGTACATGACTAAACATAATTGTTCACTCAAAGTTTCTTCGTGTATGTGCGGGAGCCAACATGGGTGTCCATGGCTCCGCTGTTAATTATTGGCTATTGACAAAAGGTTGTAGACCTATGTCCGAAAGATGTTCTGAGTCATTTCCGCATTATACCGAACCTATTGAGTCACACACTTAACGAGAAGTAGTCTGTTAGAATACTGAAATGGTAGAAGGATTAATGGAAGCAAAGCAGAATAGTTCTTACAGGTTTCAGAAGTAGTTCCGGGTATTTATGGAATTGTTCATAACGGCACCGGAAGTAGTTCCGGGTATTTAAGGATATGTCCGGATACCTCTGGAATAGTCCCAAGTGGTTCCGGAAAATATGAGAATGGTACTGGGGAAGTCATGGATCGACCGGAATAGTTTCCGGTAAATCCGTGGACGTCCCGACAAACTAACACGATCATCAGATTTCTTAGACTATAACTCACATGATCCCGGAACCTATCCAAATATTCCGGAACTTCCTAAAATGGTCCCAGAAGGTGTTTGAAGAGTTCCAGTAGGTTCCAAAATGTCCCAAAACCATCATCTAATGTCCCGAAATGGCCAAGGATGGTCCCAGAGGATCCTAGAGGTTCTTAAAGGTTCCAGAAGGTTCTAGAAGGTTTCGGAAGGTTCCAGATAGTACCATATGAGCCCCACCACCCTTAGCCTTGGGGTTCAAGGCACCACAAGGGGGCTGGCTGAAATCTGGTGGTGGGGGCGCCACAGGTGGGGAGGAGTTCTCCTTGGACTCAGACTCCCTCGTGGGAAGGACTCCCTTTGGGAGTAGGAGTCCCAAGGGGACTCCACACCCCCTTTGGTCGGCCAGGAGCCCTCCTGGCCACCTATATAAGGAGGGGCATCGGTGGGGGGGGGGGCGCAGTACAACTCAACCCTAGCCCCCTGCGCCACCCTCCCTCCTCTAAACCCCGTTGCTCCACAATTAGACCCCGGTTTAGACGCTGTTCTAGATCGGAATCCGTTAGGGTTTTCTCCCTCTAGTTTTGTCGATGTCATTCTTCTCTGGACGGCGGAGTGTTGTTGGATGTTTCTATGGGGTGTGTGGATCCTTATGGAGGGGTCATGCCTTCGACCCTTCTTCGAGGAGCTTGTTCGTGGGACTTGTTCGTGGGACTAGATCGCGGGATGGTTCGAGGGATAGATATCCTCGCGGTTGGGAGGTCATTGAAATTCCTAGCTGCGGGTATCTGCACCGATGGTCTTCACCAACTCTACTTCTGCTAAATCGGTTGGTGAGCCATGACCTAAAACCTTGTATGCAATCTTCATAGATGATCTTGGGTGATTGCTACGTAGGCCAATTTTTTTTGTTTTTCTACTACGTTTCCCAACAGTGGTATCAGGAGCGATCTATGAGTAGATGCATGTTTAGGTCTAGATCATATGTGTGATATGAGGCATTGATTTTCTTGTTGCTTCCCTGTGATGTGATTTTTTTCTGTGCTTGACGGCAAGATGAGATTTTGCTAGAAGGATTGAGTTTTCCATCGATCCCTCTATGCTTCTTTCAGTATGATGGTTGCCTTGATCATGGTCTACGTCAAACTCCTTGGATCTCATCTTAATATCGCAATAGAAGATTTAACATGGAGGGGATTGTGGATTTTATGAACTAAAATCCACACGGGGGTCAAGCGTTGAACGAAGTTTGGCTTGTGGCATTAGTAGCTACACGCACCCTGAATATTAAACTAGCAACATTGAAGTATCGTGGTTGGTTTGTATAGGGAACAACGTTTGCATGTAACCTGCTAATCAACCATGATAAACTTTGCAACAACCCGTGTAGATGGCAATTTAACTTTTTTTTGCAGAGTATGCATGTGATGTGGTATAGCTTTCAAGATGTGTTTGTATGAGATGCTATATGTTCTGTAAAATTTATTTGCGACCTGCGTGTCGGGGTACCGCATGATGACTAGAGTCATATGATTGTCACTTAATTATGGAATGCGTGCTAGAACTGTTTATTAGCTCGAGGCAAAGCAATAGATAGATGCAAAGGTGATGATCTATGATGCGGAGGTGGACCCCGACGCACATGCCGGAAGTCGTGGTGATGGTCCCGGCAACAAGGACATAGTTGGTGGACACGGTGACTTCTACAACAACGACCTGAAGACAATGAAGACTTCTCGAAGAAAAGGGCTATACTATATGACATAATTTTATGAACTTCCTGTGTTGTTTATCCCTTTGATGCACCCTTGATTGATGTGTGGTAGTCTTATTTTATTAGGGTGATCTCTCGCGAAACAATATCAAGTTGATAGTGTTCTTCCAACTGTAGCACCATCTATGCTATGTTTCACACTGGAGCAGGTCATGTCACATGGGTGCACACGATGTGACACATAAAAGGACGGTGTGTTAAAAGAACACATAGCACATTACACTTGGTTGTCTTGATGGTTTGGATAAAAGTTTGCTACCGGAACACGCCCATCGAAAGATGAACAAGAATCACCTTTGGTGTGATTGGAAAGTTGTCCTAATGGTCCAGTATAAGTCATCAGTGTTGTCACATCAATGGCGGACGATTGGGTTGGGTCTTGAATCACTGCAGCATCAATTAGAAGAGATATTTATCTGAGTGGGAGCGCACTTAGTAATTAAATTTATTAATCGCAAGTGCAACTTAATTGTGAAAGTCTTAGTATTTGCATTATCATTGTAGAATAATGGCTCACGTTACCACCTTCCCAATTGATTTTGATTAACTTTATTATCTGGTAAAAACTTTACGATTGGTATCGTATTGTGAGGACTATCCTCAATAGTGCCTAGAAGGACCTTGTCCTATCGCAAAAATTTTGATGCTCTCCCGCTAATGCTATGGATGATGTGACTTATGTCCATAAATCCAAAAGGATAGAATTCCACCACATCTAAGTATATTGTCTTCATCACTGTCGGGACCCGGGGTTTGCATATGTAATTCCAATCACAATTCAATCATATGGAGAGCCGATTGCCATACCCACTTGTCTAAGAAGACAAGGCCAGGTACAAGACACTCTCCGAAAGCTCGAACGTGAGGGGCATCCCATCCAGGCCTGGATGATCAACTGAGATGGGTCCTCATCGTCCGCTCACAAGTCTAAATGATTATGGGTGTTGAAATCTCATACTCATAGACAAGTCGCCTCAACCATATTATCGATTGAATCATAACACTTACATAAACAGACTCCAGCCCGATCTCTTAGTCGGGGTCTCGGGCGGGCTCAATCATACAACAACGTGTGCTACGTGACAGAGTCACGAGCAATCGCATCGCGATGCCCCAAGCTGCGCACATCTAAGGGCCACTTGGTGTATAAAAGACCACCGGCGAGAACACAACTAAGGTATCGAACCCCACACATAACATGCACGATATAAACATACACGCAGCATGCATGCCAAGTGTATAACAGCAGGTACCACATCATGAACTCTACAAACTCATAGCTTTATTGCATCTCCTAAACAGAGCAGATATAGTAGTGTTACAAGCAGAGATCCCATCACTGTGATCCAACATTACATCATACAACAACGGAAGCAATTATGTCTTAGTAAAGACAAGGTTAACAAATGGCTTAAGAAGCCTTTTAAGAAAACACAACGACCCTCCAGAGGGACCAGGCTGCTGTCTGGTACTACATTACTTCGTCGACGTCGAGCTTGAGGGGGAGGCCACCATCAGGGTCAGTGGTCTCGTCTCTAAAACATAGAATAAGCAAACATGAGTACAAAGTCATACTCAGCAAGACTTACGTTAGAACTATACTACTCATGCTCAGATATCAAGGTAAAGGCAAGTGGGGTTGTAATGCAGAAAGCTTTGACTTGGCTATCCTGTACTACGACTACATAGAGTTGAGATGAGAGGCGCACACAAGTCCATCTAATCTTGATCACCACTTCAATACACAACCATGGATCCTTCCTCAACTTCCCCACGAGGAAGCAACCCAAAGCACTCACACTTATCTTGCGATTTTTAGAGTATCCATTTGAGTTGTCTAATAATCAAGTAAAGATCTCCAAGTAGTCCATAACCGCGGACACGGCTATTCGAATAGTTCATTAACCCTGCAGGGGTGTACTTCTTCACATACGTAGCTACCACTTATCGCCTAGAACTTGTCACCTTCAAGCGGTGTCAGCGAGGATAGTACCACGACACTTACCTCACGGCTCCAACTCTAGTCCAGGGGATCGCCTATCTGAGTATGTACCCCAATCGGGAATCCGGCCGGGGTTTCCGTTCAGGACCCAGACGATGTATGGACGGTCCAACAAGCCCACCTCGACGGATGGTGCTGCGCTTGCCTAAAACGGTGCTACGTTATGAAAGCAAATAGAATAAAAATTAACCCATGCGAATCCTGGACCCTAGTCGGGGTGAGTTAATAGGTCGAGAGGGGTCAATGAGCCCAACATGTGGTAGTAATCTGTGTCTTGGATCACAACACAAGAACTCGGGGCCTAGGGCAGTGTAAATGAGACAACCCACTGTGTACTCCTACACAGCCTCTCATTGTTCACTTATATTAGGTTGACTTCATCAACACGTTACCACCTTGTTGCATGTGTTCACTACCATCCCGATACATCACCCAGATGGATCAACTTCATTGCAAACAACTATAGCATTGCATAGCATAACATGGATGCAGGGCCACATGATGAACACAAACAATCTTGTATCTGCTAGGTTGAGGTTTGCTTAATACTGTGGCAGCAATGATAGGTCATGCAAAGGATGGGTTCAACTAGCGGTAGAATGGTAACATGCGAATCACCTAATCATGCATAAGAGAACAAGAGGGAAACTGGGTTTTTATAGATATTATCAAAGGGGGTTTGCTTGCCTTATTGTCGAGACTCGGGGTGCCACTCCTCGGAGAAAACAGGGACTATGTCCGGCGATGGATCTATCGAGAAGAAGCAAACACCGAGACAACAAAGTATAAACATCACATTGCAATGCACATTCAAGAATAAAACATGGCATGGTACTGATGTGATCTAGGTTCAATTCGCAACAAGTTAATTGAAGTTGATTTGAATAAGAAATTCAAATTCAAACTCCAAATGTGGTTCAAATTAGCCAAAGTTGCATTTGCTAATGTTTGGATATGGTAAACCATGTTGTCATGTGTATGATATGCCTCTGATGTTCATGTGGTAAGGTTGGCATTGCAAAGATTTAATTTGAAATGATTTAAACATTTATTTTGAATTATTCCAAATAACCCAAATAGCTAAATGCTACTGGTCCATCATCATAGATGTGTTTTTCATCTATGAAAGTATGATATTTGGAATCCTTGAATTTCTCTGATGATTTTTCATATATAAATTATTCGATTTGGAGTTATAGTTTAAAAGTTATTGAATTTCAAACATTTAATCATTTTCTGGAATTTCTGGATTATTTGTAAAAAGGAAAAGATTTTACTGCGTCAGCATGACATCAGGATGAGGTCATTGGTGCTTACTGGTCAAACTGACGCCTGGGACCCACCTGTCATTGTCTCTGTTGTTAACTCTGTTTTAATTAAAAATTGACAGGGGATTAGGGGGCCCAGGGCCCACTTGTCTGTGACCCATGGGGTTAACTAACTAGGGGGGTTAGCCCCTAATGACAACCCGGCCGGCGGCTAGCCGCCGGCAGCCATGGGACACGGCGGCGCCCACTGGAGAGGGTGGCTCCGGCCACGGGAGGCCACGCCAAGGGCACCAGAGCGTGCCCCTTGCACGTGCGCACCCAGGGGAGGCGTCGCGCGCACCGGAGGGGGCCGGAGGCCACGGCGGGGACGAGCTCCCGCGGCGGCCGAGCTCTGGCTCCGACGAGCTCATCGACAGGGGCATCTCGGAGAGAAACGAAGGGGCGGGGAGGAAGCAGAAGCTCACCCTGAGCTTGAAGGAGGCGCCGGCGAGGTCGGGGAGGTCCGGTAGGCGGCAAAATCGGTGGAAGAAGCCACGGTGGCCGGCGGCGAGTCTACGAAGAGGGTGGCGTCCTCAGGGCCTCCTCGGCTCAATTGAGCGGCCACGGTGACGAAGACGGCGATGGAGGACGTCCTGACAAGCTAGGCGGCGGAAGAAGGCCAGTGGCCGCGTGGAGGAACGACGGCGAGCTCGCAGCGCTTCGGGTCTTCGCGGAATCTCGCCGGGGACGAAGGGGAGAGGTTCCAGTGGAGGGGGAATGGAAGGGGGGAAGCTTCGGGGCGTCCACGGCGTGGAGATAGGGATGAGGGGGCGCCGTGGGCGGGCGTCCGACGGCGGCATGCTCGCCACGCAGGTGCTCTCCTTCCTGTCCCGCGAAGAAGACGACCCTGCCCCTTTGGGCTGGGCCTCTTCTGCTGCCAGATGGGCCAGGTAGGTGGGCTTTACCCTTTCTCTTTTATTTCTTTTATTGTTTCTGTTTTAATTGTTTTGCTCTGAAAAAAATTACCAAAGCATTTTTAAAAATCCCCAAATATTTATCTTGGACATATGTGACATAAAGCTAATCACTCCCAAGTTTTGGAGATTTTTGGAATTCAAATTATTTGAATCCAATTCAAAAAGCATTTAAATTTAATTTCCAAGCCTCTGTTTGAATATTTGAAAAATCCATGAGCATGGGTTTGACTCCAAATTATTTTTAAAATGATCACACTCATTTATAGGACTTTTCAAAATTGTTTGGAGGAATTTTGGAAAAACTTTTTATCTCGCCTTTTATTTAAATTCTTTTTGAGGCTTTTCCAAATCCCCAATCATTAAATCAAGGAATTTAAACATGATGCAATTATTTCTAGTAATAAGAGCACATACCAAAACTAGGGTTGTGACAACTCGCCCCCACTCAAAAGTATCTCGTCCCGAGATTCAGAAGTAGTCGGGAAGAGGGTGGGCTATTCAACTCGAAGACGGGCTTCTCGTTCCCAGGTGGCTTCCTTCTCAGAATGATTGGACCACTGCACTTTAAGGAACTTGATCTTCTGACGTCGGGTGGTACTCTCAGCTTCATCGAGGATACGGACAGGATACTCTCGATAAGACAGATTTTCTTGGAGATCAAGCGTTTCGTGGTCTCCTTCGCGGATGGGGTCCTTGAAGAAACGCCTGAGTTGAGATACGTGGAAGACATCGTGAACCTGAGAAAGATGCGGGGGTAGTTCAAGTTGGTAGGCAACTTCTCCACGTTTAGCTAGAATGCGAAAGGGGCCTATGTAATGTGGGGCCAATTTGCCTTTGAAACCGTAGCGATGGGTTCCCTTCAGAGGAGTAACCCGGAGGTAAGCCTTCTCGTCCAGCTCGTAACTCTCTGGCCTATGATGACGATCATAGTAGCTTTTCTGACGAGACTGGCCGGTTTTCAATTGCTCACGAACAACACGAACCTTTTCTTCAGCTTCCTGGATCATATCCGGTCCAAACAATTGCCTTTCACCGGTCTCTGACCAGTTCAATGGTGTTCGACATTTTCGTCCATAGAGAAATTCAAAGGGTGCCATGCCCAAGCTAGATTGGAAGCTGTTGTTATAAGAAAACTCGGTGAATGGAAGAGATTTCTCCCAACTCTTTCCGAATGAGATAACACAGGCTCTCAGCATGTCTTCGAGAATTTGATTGACTCTTTCTACTTGACCACTTGACTGGGGATGAAAGGCAGTGCTAAAGGAGAGATGGGTTCCCATAGCATTTTGAAAACTTTCGCAAAATCAAGAGGTGAAAAGACTTCCACGGTCTGAATTGATTTCCAAAGGAACACCATGGAGAGAAACGATCCGGGAGACATATAAATCTGCTAACTGGCTAGCAGTTATACTCTCGCGAACAGGAAGGAAATGAGCAACTTTGGAAAGACGGTCAATGACCACGAAGATGGCATTGTTTCCTTTCTGAGACTTTGGAAAGCCAGTGATGAAATCCATACTGACTTTATCCCATTTCCACTCAGGAATGGCTAATGGTTGAAGATTACCAGCAGGTCTTTGATGCTCTGCTTTCACACGACGGCAAACATCGCACTCAGCAACAAATTGAGCGATTTCTCGCTTCATCCTAGTCCACCAAAATCTCTGGCATAGATCTTGATACATCTTAGTACTACCAGGATGAATCGAGAGAGGGTTTCATGGGCTTCCTTAAGGATCTGCTGCCTTAGATTCCTATTCTTCGGAACTACCAACCTATTCTGGAAATACACAGTACCTTCATGGTCTAGGGTAAAAATTTTGCCTTTCCGTTAGCAATGTTCTGTTTGATATACCGGATACCTCGAGCACGTTGTTGAACAACTTTGATTTGATCCTCAAGGGTTGGTTTCACAATCAAGGTGGAAAGGAATCCATGAGGAACAATCTCGATATTGAGCTTTCGAAATTCCTCATAGAGAAGTGGTTGATACTGTTGTAACATGAGGTTGTTACAATACGACTTACGACGTAGTGCATCAGCCATGACATTGGCTTTGCCTGGGGTGTAAGAGATACTCAAGTCATAATCTTTTATCAACTCTATCCAGCGTCTTTGCCTGAGGTTAAGATCTGGCTGGGTGAATATGTATTTGAGGCTTTGGTGATCGGTATAGATTTCACAACGATTACCAAGGAGGTAATGTCGCCAAGTCTTCAGGGCATGAACTACGGCAGCGAGTTCAAGATCATGGGTAGGATAGTTCTCTTCATGTGGACGCAACTGGCGTGAAGCATAAGCTACCACATGTCGATATTGCATAAGTATGCATCCTAACCCTTGCCGTGAAGCATCATCATAGATCTCGAAATCCCTTTTGGTGTTTTGAGGTGCAAGTACGGGTGCAGAAGTCAATCTTCTTTTTAGCTCTTGAAAGCTTTCCTCGCACATGGGAGTCCATTGGAATTTCTTATCTTTCTTGAGGAGTTCAGTAAGAGGCTTTGAAAATTTGGAGAAGTTCTCAACGAAGCGGCGACAATAGCTTGCTAAGCCAAGAAAACTCCTAACTTGCTTAACCGATTCAGGTGGAGTCCAGTCAAAGACGGCCTGAACTCTCTCGGGATTGACTGCAACACCTTTCGCAGAAATCACGTGGCCTAAGTAGGTCACTTCTGGAAGCCAAAATTCACACTTGGAGAACTTGGCATAAAGGCGATGCTCTCTAAGTTTCATCAATACCAGCCTAAGATGTTCTGCGTGCTCTTCTTCGTTCTTCGATTAGATGAGAATGTCATCAAGATAAACCACAACAAATTTATCTAAGTACTCCATGAAGATCGAATTCATCAAGCGCGAGAATGTGGCGGGGGCATTGGTCAAACTGAAGGACATGACGGTGTACTCATAAAGACCATAACGAGTAGTGAAAGCCGTCTTGGGAATGTCCTCGTTTCTGATTTTGATTTGATGATAACCTAATCTCAAATCCATCTTGGAGAAGACAGAGTATCCAGCAAGTTGATCATAAAGATCATTGATCCTAGGGAGTGGGTACTTGTTCTTTATCGTCGCTAGATTTAGCGGGCGATAGTCTACGCACATCCTTTCTGTTCCATCTTTCTTCTTGACGAACAGAATGGGGCAACCCCATGGCGATGAGCTAGGGCGGATGAAGCCTTTTGCCAACGAAGCTTCCAGTTGGATTTTAAGCTCAGCTAACTCATGTGGTGCCATCCTATATGGGCGGCTGGAAATTGGGGTTGTGCCTGGTATAAGATCTACAATGAAAGCCACACACCTGTCGGGTGGCATTCCCGGCAGCTCTTCTGGAAAGACATCCGCAAAGTCACAAACTATCGGAATATCTTCAAGGTTAGGAAGGGGATGCTCATTCAACGAATATAGCTGGGTTTCTGAACCTTGAGATGTGAAATGGACTATCTTGCCGGAAGGATGAGTGAGTTGGACTGATTTAGTGGCACAATCAATCTTGGCACGGTGTTTGGACAACCAATCCATACCTAAGATGATATCGATATCTGAAGATTTGAGGGCTATGAGAGAAGCAAGGAATACAACATCCTCAACAGCAATTTCATTGTCATGACTTACCCTACTGGTACGCCATGTGGATCCTGGAGTTTTAATCATGAAAGGGTTAGGCAACTCCTCAAATGAAATGTCATGCAGGAGCGCGAACTTTTCAGACAAAAAGGAATGAGAGGCTCCAGAATCAAATAGAACAGAAGCAGGTTCAGAGTTAACAAGAAGTGTACCGAGTACAACCGTAGTATCCTCTTGGGCTTCTTTGATGGTGGCATAGTTCACACGTCCGTATTCAACAATAGCGGACTTGGCTTTGGAAGGCTTTGGTGGCTTAGCTTTGGCTTTAGGTTTTGGACGAGGAGGAACATTCTCATGCAATGAACACTGCCGTGCAATGTGGCCAGGATTACCACACTTGTAGCACAAACGGGTGTTAGGTTGTGGAGTTTGTATGGCAAGCTCTCTACTACCTTTCTGGGTTTTATTGCTTTGTGAAGATGGTCTTGATATCAAGTGCGATGGAATGGCACTAGTTGGGATCCAAAATCGACGTATCTGAGAACCCAAACTAGAAGAGGAAGAAAGATTACGATCACGCTTGCGAGACTCTTCAAAGACCTCATTTGCATGCTCAGCTCTGAATGATCTATTGACCAAATCCTCGAAGTTGACGAATTCAAGGAGATTGAGATCATGACGAAGGACGGGGTTAAGTCCCTTGCGGAACCTTGCCTTCTTCTTGGCATCGGTTGATATCGTCTCAGGGGCATAACGAGAAAGGCGATTGAACTCAGTCCTGTACTGATGAACAGTCATATTTCCCTGAGATAGGTTGCAGAACTCTTCCCTCTTTCTTTCCATCAGCTCATCCAGAATGTGGTATCCTTGGAAGGCATCACGGAACTCCTGCCAAGTCACTACATGACCATCAGGCTGCATTGCAACAAAACTTTCCCACCATTCACCAGCAGCACCTTCCAGAAAGTATGCCGCGAACATCACACGATCATCTGGAGAAACATGTGCCGTCTCAAGCTTACGCTCGATGGAACGGAGCCAATCATCGGCATCAAGGGGCTCAGATGAACATCGGAAAACTGGCGGGTTCAAAAGGATAAAATCCTGGATGGATATTACCGCATCTTGCTGGAGAGAAGTATTCTTCTCAATGAGCTCCAAAAGGTGTGTTTGATCACGTCGATTTCGCTCAGCCTCCATCATGATTTCCGCTGCAGAAGGCGGTGAAGGAGGACCATCATCACCACTTTGATTACCGTGACCAGATTCAACACATCTAGTTCCACCTGACATTCTGTGTGATAAAAATCAACAATCAGAGTAGGATTTATGATGGAATCAAAGAAAAGATGATACAATTTAAGAGCAGCCAAGATTGTAATGCAAAAGCATTGGAATCACTGGAAACACGGGACAAATCGGACAACATAACGGTTGTACCGGGGTGGAAAAATGAATCAATCTGCAAGGATGATCAGAACCTTCTCAAAAGGCTTGATGGAATGGTGACTCTAGACAACCAAAACATTCCTACAGCTATGGAGATTCAAACAACGAGATGTTCTAGTATAGACATAGAAGAGCCTAGTCCTATCTTCCCGTAGAAAAGATGAGGGTGACTCAGAACTCAGATCGATGAGGGTAAGGAGAAAAATGAAGCCTTACGTTGTTCCCTTATACCCAAAGTAACTATATAACTATAGAATGGTAGACTCGACTTCGGCCAAGGTTTACTAATCCTACAGGTAGTCCTGCTCTGATACCAAGTCTGTCAGGACCCGGGGTTTGCATATGTAATTCCAATCACAATTCAATCATATGGAGAGCCGAGAGCCATACCCACTTGTCTAAGCAGACAAGGCCAAGTACAAGACACTCTCGGAAAGCTCGAACGTGAGGGGCATCCCATCCAGGCCCGGATGATCAACTGAGATGGGTCCTCATCGTCCGCTCACAAGTCTAAATGATTATGGGTGCTGAAATCCCATACTCATAGACAAGTCACCTCAACCATATTATCGATTGAATCATAACACTTACATAAACAGACTCCAGCCCGATCACTTAGTCGGGGTCTCGGGCAGGCTCAATCATACAACAAAGTGAGCCACGTGACAGAGTCACGAGAAATCGCATCGCGACGCCCCAAGCTGCGCACATCTAAGGGCCACTTGGTGTATAAAAGACCGCCGGCGAGAGCACAACTAAGGTATCGAACCCCACACATAACATGCACGATATAAACATACACGCAGCATGCATGCCAAGTGTATAACAGCAGGTAACACAACATGAACTCTACAAACTCATAGCTTTATTGCATCTGCTAAACAGAGAAGATATAGTAGTGTTACAAGCAGAGATCACATCACTGTGATCCAACATTACATCATACAACAACGGAAGCAAATTATGTCTTAGTAAAGACAAGTTTAACAAATGGCTTAAGAAGCCTTTTAAGAAAACACAACGACCCTCCAGAGGGACCAGGCTGCTGTCTGGGACTACATTACTTCGTCGACGTCGAGCTTGAGGGGGAGGCCACCATCAGGGTCAGTCGTCTCGTCTCTAAAACATAGAATAAGAAAACGTGAGTACAAAGTCGTACTCAGCAAGACTTACGTCAGAACTATACTACTCATGCTCAGATATCAAGGTAAAGGCAAGTGGGGTTGTAATGCAGAAAGCTTTGACTTCGCTATCCTGTACTACGACTATATAGAGTTGAGATGAGAGGCGCACACGAGTCCATCTAATCTTGATCACCACTTCAATACACAACCATGGATCCTTCCTCGACTTCCCCACGAGGAAGTAACCCAAAGCACTCACACTTATCTTGCGATTTTTAGAGTATCCATTTGAGTTGTCTAATAGTCAAGTAATGATCTCCAAGTAGTCCATAACCGCGGACACGGCTATTCGAATAGTTCATTAACCCTGCAGGGGTGTACTTCTTCACATACGTAGCTACCACTTATCGCCTAGAACTCATCACCTTCAAGCGGTGTCGGCGAGGATAGTACCACGACACTTACCTCACGGCTCCAACTCTAGTCCAGGGGATCGCCTATCCGAGTATGTACCCCAATCGGGAATCCGGCCGGGGTTTCCGTTCAGGACCCAGACGATGTATGGACGGTCCGACAAGCCCACCTCGACGGATGGTGCTGCGCTTGCCTAAAACCGTGCTATGTTATGAAAGAAAATAGAATAAGAATTAACCCATGCGAATCCTGGACCCTAGTCGGGGTGAGTTAATAGGTCAAGAGGGGTCAATGAGCCCAACATGTGGTAGTAATCTGTGTCTTGGATCACAACACAAGAACTCGGGGCCTAGGGCAATGTAAATGAGACAACCCACTGTGTACTCCTACACAGCCTCTCATTGTTCACTTATATTAGGGTGAATTCATCAACACGTTACCACCTTGTTGCATGTGTTCACTACCATCCCGATACATCACCCAGATGGATAACCTTCATTGCAAACAACTATAGCATGGCATAGCATAACATGGATGAAGGGCCACATGATGAACACTAACAATCTTGTAACTGCTAGGTTGAGGTTTGCTTAATACTGTGGCAGCAATGATAGGTCATGCAAAGGATGGGTTCAACTAGCGGTAGAACGGTAACATGCGAATCACCTAATCATGCATAAGAGAACAAGAGGGAAACTGGGTTTTTATAGATATGATCAAAGGGGGTTTTCTTGCCTTATTGTCGAGACTCAGGGTCCCACTCTTCGGAGAAAACAGGGACTACGTCCGGCGATGGATCTATCGAGAAGAAGCAAACACCGAGACAACAAAGTATAAACATCACATTGAAATGCACATTCAAGAATGAAACACGGCATGGTACTGATGTGATCTAGGTTCAATTGGCAACAAGTTAATTGAAGTTGATTTGAATAAGAAATTCAAATTCAAACTCCAAATGTGGTTCAAATTAGCCAAAGTTGCATTTGCTAATGTTTGGATATGGTAAACCATGTTGTCATGTGTATGATATGCCTCTGATGTTCATGTGGTAAGGTTGGCATTGCAAAGATTTAATTTGAAATGATTTAAACATTTATTTTGAATTATTCCAAATAACCCAAATAGCTAAATGCTACTGGTCCATCATCATAGATGTGTTTTTCATCTATGAAAGTCTGATATTTGGAATCCTTGAATTTTTTTGATGATTTTTCATATATAAATTATTCGATTTGGAGTTATAGTTTAAAAGTTATTGAATTTCAAAGATTTAATCATTTTCTGGAATTTTTGGATTATTTGTAAAAAGGAAAAGACTTTACTGCGTCAGCATGGCATCAAGATGACGTCATGGGTGCTGACTGGTCAAACTAACGCCTGGGACCCACCTGTCATTGTCTCTATTGTTAACTCTGTTTTAATTAAAAATTGGCAGGGGATTAGGGGGCCCAGGGCCCACTTTTCTGTGACCCATGGGGTTAACTAACTAGGGGGGTTAGCCCCTAATGACCACCCAGCCGGCGGCTAGCCGGCGGCAGCCACGGGACACGGCGGCGCCCACTGGAGAGGGTGGCTCCGGCCACGGGAGGCCACGCCAAGGGCACCAGAGCGTGCCCCTTGCACGTACGCACCCAGGGGAGGCGTCGCGCGCACCGGAGGGGGCCGGAGGCCACGGCGGGGACGAGCTCCCGCGGCGGACGAGCTCTGGCTCCGACGAGCTCATCAACACGGGCATCCCGGAGAGAAACGGAGGGGCGGGGAGGAAGCAGAAGCTCATCCTGAGCTTGAAGGAGGCGCTGGCGAGGTCCGGTAGGCGGCAAAATCGGTGGAAGAAGCCACGGCGGCCGGTGGCGAGTCGACGAAGAGGGCGGCGTCCTCGGGGCCTCCTCGGCTCAATTGAGCGGCCACGGTGACGAAGACGGCGATGGAGGACGTCCTGGACAAGCTGGGGCGGCGGAAGAAGGCCAGTGGCCGCGTGGAGGAACGACGGCGAGCTCGCAGCGCTTCGGGTCTTCGCGGGATCTCGTTCCAGGGGAGGGGGAATGGAAGGGGGGAAGCTTTGGGGCATCCACGGCGTGGAGATAGGGACGAGGGGGCGCCGTGGGCGGGCTGCCGACGGCGGCATGCTCGCCACGCAGGTGCTCGCCTGCCTGTCCCGTGAAGAAGACGACCCTGCCCCTTTGGGCCGGGCCTCTTCTGATGCCAGATGGGCCAGGTAGGTGGGCTCTGCCATTTCTCTTTTATTTCTTTTTATTGTTTCTGTTTTAATTGTTTTGCTCTGAAAAAATTTACCAAAGCATTTTTAAAAATCCCCAAATATTTATCTTGGACATATGTGACATAAAGCTAATCACTCCCAAGTTTTGGAGATTTTTGGAATTCAAATTATTTGAATCCTATTCAAAAATCATTTAAATTTAATTTCCAAGCCTCTGTTTGAATATTTGAAAAATCCATGAGCATGGGTTTGACTCCAAATTATTTTTAAAATGATCACACTCATTTATAGGACTTTTCAAGATTGTTTGGAGGAATTTTGGAAAAACTTTTTATCTGGCCTTTTATTTAAATTCTTTTTGAGGCTTTTCCAAATCCCCAATTATTAAATCAAGGAATTTAAACATGATGCAATTATTTCTAGTAATAAGATCACATACCAAAACTAGGGTTGTGACAATCACCATGAAACCCGAACTTCGAAATGTTTGGGATAGTTATGTTATATTCATGGAACTGAAAAAAAAATTCAGTGAAAAGACAATTGATTTAGGATATAAGATATCTAGTACAGTGTATGATTGTAAACATTAATGAAAGAGTTCATTGTGCTCAAATGAAACTGATAAGTGTGGGATACAGAAGAAGACCGATCATATGATGATGAGAATTAATGTAAAGGAAGTTCCAAAGAGTGTTAGTAAGACTTACACGCCGGAAAGTCCATGGCCTTCTCCACCCTTGATCATGTGTGATCTTTTGTGTGTAGGAGTGACATTGGAAATATAACTATGATACATATAGAGGAAAAACGACAGAAGACTGGAATATCCAGCTCAGAAATGAAAGTCATACAAAGTTATAGATGAATTCATTGTTGGTCAAAATATGTAATTCTTGGGAATCATGATTAAGTGGTTAATCTTAATTCCAGGTATTGTGATTAAACAATTTGATCAGTGGAATATCACTTTGATTGCATATTATTGCAACTCGATGCAAAATACTATGGCCTTTATGACTAGTTGATGATGAGTTTTGACACGCACGAGAACACGGTAAAAGGTTTACTATATTGTGTGGTGTCTCTATGATTATCTTCGTAATTCATTTCGAGAACCCTAGTTGCAAAACATCATTTTGAATCATGTTTGTGGAAAGAGAGTTGTTCAAAGCTATGAATAACGTAAAGGCCATACTTCCATTATGAATAGGTTGTATGTTATGAATCTTGATAATAATACTAAACATCCATAACACTGGCGCTAAACGTCGCAAGACTGACAGAAATATCACAAGTGTGTGGCACTGTAGTTTGTCACAAGTGACATAACATGTATGAAGAATTTCCATAAGTGATGAACTTTCGAGTCATATGATTATGAATCACTTGGCGCTTGCAAACTTTGTCTCGAAGTAATGTGACTAAAAACCGTTGATAGTCCATACATGAACGGGAAACTAAACTATTGGAAATCATACATGCTAATGTGTGTAGTCCAATAAGTGTAGTTGTGTGCAGTGGATTTTCTATCTTCACTCATGATTTGAAGTATATATGTATATATCTGTTCAATGAAGAATTAATTCTAAAACATTTGAAAAATTCAAGGAATTTTACAGTGAAATTGAAATTCATTGTAGCAATAAAATAATGCTTATGCAAATTTAATTGTAGAAACTAATATTTGAGTCACAAGTTTAGCGAA
Organism: Bromus sterilis; assembly: GCA_950022295.1. Lineage (NCBI taxonomy): Eukaryota > Viridiplantae > Streptophyta > Magnoliopsida > Poales > Poaceae > Bromus > Bromus sterilis. The sequence goes on from OX465599.1 coordinate 211,088,412, forward strand.
CGTATGATGAGTTGAGAAGACGTGTCATAACTTGCGCCTCCCGGAACACCACTATGAGTAAAGTTTTCGAGAGACGTAATCAAGCCATTATGACATGGTAAGATCAAATATGACGTTTATCAATTTTCCATTATATTTATTAAGTTATGCGTTAGTGACTACGACTCTTACACTGAAAAGAGCACCATCAAATCTGTTGAAATGACACCATATTGGATGTGGTATGGACAGTTAAAACTATGTTGTCTTTTCTTAAAATTTGGGTGTACGAGACGTATGGTTGACAAACTCAAAACCCCAAATCAGATAAGTGCTACTTTGTTAAGGTTATTCCAAAAGGTTTGGTATTCCTCTATCACTACACAAAATCAAAACTCTTTGTTGTTAAGAACAGTGTGTGTTTTGAAGAAAATAGTTTCTTGCAAAAGAGTGAGTGGGAGGACAGTGCAACTTGTCAAGATTGTTGAATCTTCAGAGAAGTGTGTAGCTGAACCACACAAGTTAGGCGAAACTCATACGAACATTTACGTATGTAAACGAGATATTTTTGTTTGACAATGATAAACCTGTGATATACAAAGAAGCGTTGATGGGCCCTGACTCCGAGATTTGGCTAAATGCCAAATAATCCGAGATAGTATCCATCGAAGTAAGTCAAGTTTTGAACTTGGTAGACCCTCCGAAAGACTAAGAGTCTGAAGAATGTATAAATGGATCTATAACCGATTCGAATGAAATTGTTTTATTCATAAAGCTCAACTCATTGAAAATATGTTTTCTAGCAAGTTCAAAGGTTGACTACGGCGAAGTAGTGTCAACTTTAGAAGATGCTTTAATCAGTTCGAGTTATTCTAGCAATTACTACATATCTCATTTATAGGATATGGTAGAATGAACGTCAAAACAAACTTCCTACACGGAAATATAACAAAGGGCGTATATCTGATACGACCAGAATGTTTTGTCTATTCAAAGGATGCTAGAAGAGATGCAAGCCTCGGATATCCAGTAATAGACTGAAGCTAGCAAAATGGAGTTGGAGTTTTTGTTGAGATGAAATTGCCAAAAGAGTTATTTTTCATCAGGAATAACGAAGATGCTTGAATATTCAATAAAGTAAGTGGGAGCAGAATAATATATCTAAAAACCTTATGTAGATGACATATTGTTGATTAGAAATAATATAAATTTCTTGAAACTAATAAGTACTTCATTGGAAATAGTTTTCAGCTTAAGTACTTGGGCTAATATAGTATTAGTATTGAGCACAATGATCTATGTAGATAGTAAGTGCCTGATCATGCTAAAGCCAATATTACATGTTGACATGATACTAAAGTAGTTTAGTAAGAATATGCCAAGAAGTATGTTCTTGCCGAGGTCATGGTCAATTTTTTTTTGCGGAAATCGGTGTTCATGAACACAGATAAGCAAAACAGATGAATTGAATTTCAATCACCTATGTGTTTGGATTAATCATGTACACCATAATATGTAAAATGACCAGATATGTCCAGTGCTCCAAAAAGTTGTGAGCAACATACAAAAGTGATCAAGATGTTGATCATTGGACAAACAGTGAGAAGTTAAACTTATGTTAGATAAGATATGTCTCTCAGAAAATGGAGATAATGAAGATCTCGTTGTAATAAGTTACACCAGCTGGATTTTGATGTAAAAAATTACACCAATTCAGTCTTCATACTTACTCTGACCGATTTTCGACTCTAATTGGGATTATGTGTTTCACACGTAAGGGTAGCGCAGTATGGAGGAACTTTTTCAAGTTAAATACTTTGGCGAATTCTATAATAGAGGCTAAGTATATAGTTTCTTAAAAAGTAACAAGGAGGGTATTTTGAATCATAATTCATTTATGATGTGGTATGGTTTCCTAGATGCTCGAAGCTCATCGAAAATTGATGAATGAATTTATGACTTATTCTAAGGAACCAAGGTCCTGCCAAAAGATTCAAACATATACAAAGCTAAATTGATGAAATTAGTAAATCTTATGATAGCGTGAAAACGCGAAGATATGCGAGATACAAACGGGCCTGAAACGTTAGATCCGAAGATGAAGTTTATACCACAAATGAAGCATGCACTACACCGGAATGCCATAGGTGTAAAGTGCGCAGCACTGACAATATTATTGACTCTAGTGCAAGTGGGAGACTGTTGGAAATATGCCCTAGAGGCAATAATAAAATGTTATTATATATATATATATGTTTCCACGTTCGTAATCTCTACTCCTATAAAAATGGTAGTTGGTGATGATGGTGTGTCTGCCTCCGTATCATATATACCGTTCGATCTGAATCGTCGGGCTGAGACTGAGAATTGTTGTCACGAGCCACTTAAGTACACGTTTTGTAAAAGACCCCACATGTCCGGTAGTCTGGAAGCTTCCCCTTCTCTCACGAAAAAAGGAGTCTTCGAGTACTCCTGAATTCCTCGCCGTTGGCCCCTCGCCTATCTTTCGCGGCGGCCCCTCTGGCCTCTCCTATCTGTCTTTGCCCTGAGTTCCTAAGTTGCTCAATGGATTGCATATCCTTAGTTATATTTAGGATTGTCAGAAAATCGTACTTTGAGTTCAATCCTCCCAGGTACGGCGGTACATCTCCTTCTAGATCTGGACGTGCAGGCCGTCGGAGAGGAGCTATGGTGGCGGTTCCTGCCATGTCCAAATTTCCCTGCTATCCCGTTCTCCACCCCTCGCCTGGCATGGATTTCCTTTTGGGAACGTTGTGCCCGAAAAATGGGCCGAACCCAACTCACGGCACAATCAATGTGCGCGCTCAGTTGGGCGGGACCTTTTCTTCTTCTCCCAATTGGTGATATTCTGCATGGCCGGATCAAAATACGCCGAGAAAGATGGTTGCGCCATCTATCCTGCGCTCTCATGACCCGGCAGGAGCACCAAGCTTCTATTGCCAAGGACGTTGGGCTGAGGGCGCTTCACATCGTTCTCTGCTTGCGCAGCATGCTGAATGCTGCTGGTGCCTGCGTGTATGCCAACACGAGCCTAGCAAACATCAACCTCCTATCTGTTGTGTTCTCCGTGTGCTCACGGCCAGAGGCATCGTCCAATGCAGATGAGCAGTACAACTGTACAAGCTCTTAAGTCTTAACTTTACATGTTAACCTGACGAGGATGTCCTGCTTCAGTTCTTAGGTTTCAGTGATATGCTGATGCTGAGTGTTGCCGTGCATCCAAGTGGAGGTGTTGTTTCCTCGGCGACGATTGACGTGCCTCTTCTGCTATCCGGTGCCTGGCGATTCTCACCGAGAAATGCGTGCACATATATTTGCATATGTGATTTTTTATTTGGTCAACTTCAGATTTATGGTAGTTTAAGTAGCTCTTTTTAGATATGTATGTAGCAGCTTTTTATAGGTGGCATCATGCATCTTGTGTCATACTATAAGTCTGTTGTATGCCTCTTGTATTATTTTTGTCCGATGACACATGTACATAGCATCTTTTTATTGAAAAATGTTGTGGCTAAAGTGTTTTCTTGTTAACACTACATTCCTCCCTTTCTAATAAAGTGTTACTTCCATGTCAGTTATACCTTATGTTGCTCTATGTTTAGTGCTTCTATTGACTTTGGATTTTGCACATATGCAAATGCCTGCATGATTACCCTCAAGTTCAGAACCACGTTATTGATGCAAAACCCAACAGTTGAAATCTTCGGCACACCATAATTTTGTCTACAATCTGATCATATTGTGGTGTTGTATTTTCAGTAAATCGGAGATGACTTCTTGATTATATCAAAAATACTTAAACTAAGTATCTCCTATCTAGGTAGTCAGAGGGATGTTTATTACCATTGAAAAGATAAATTGCTCCATCTTCCTTTATTTAGAGAAATATAGGGATATTTTATGCTAACTCACTGTATGATGTGATATGTTCTAAACATGGCCTTGGTGACCTATGCGATGATTTTGTGCTTCTCTTACTGATCATTAGATTTTTATATGTTTGTTTGAGTGCCCTAATGTCATTTCCATTTCCATTTAAGCTCTTATGATGATAATTTCAGGACACATGGAATATATTTAAGACAAAGCTTAATTTACACACAGGCTAAATAAGTGTGCTAATTTTGGTACATGAATTTGAGACTCTGTTCATATTCCACTTGCTTGTGTAAATCAAGGTAATGTTCTTGCATAAAATAAGCTAAGGTAATGTTCTTCTATTTCTACTAGCAAGAATTTTACAATCGAATTATCATTTCCTCATTCGTAGGTTAATCATGTTTACCAAGGCAACTACAATCACACATCATGATTTGAATTCCAAAGTGAAACGGGGATGTTGTTAGAGTACATAATGGGACTGGGCCCGTTAGTCTTAGGTTAATTAGAGATAAGGTTCGCTTGCTTAGGGGTCAAGTAAAGCCTTGCTTGGTGTAACAGCCCAGATTTCAAAAAAATTAAAAAATTTGTTTTCGGTGTGAATTGTTTGATTGTCTGATTTGTTTGCGGTGTTTGCATCCCCGATTTATCGATCGGCGATTATTTTTCCCCCTCTTATCTCGTATCGGACGGAGACCGACCCTTGCCACCCTTACACTCGACCTTTGCGACACCGGGTTTCACCCGAGCACCGTCGCAAAAACCGCACGAGACCAGCCGCAGCCAATGGAACGAAAAACCCCGTTTAATAATTAAACGGGTTATATTTATAGCGCGCCGGAAAGTGTTCTCGGAACGGTTCCAACGCTAGGTGAACGCCTCCGGCTCGACATGCTGATCGCGCAGTTCGAAGTTTTACCCGAATCGGAGGTCGTGCAGAACCCCGGCGGTCAGAAATGTAAAGACCGCGCGCGTGAGATAAAAACCGGGGATGTTTTTGCAAACTGCCAGCCACGTGGGCTATATAATTACCACCACACTCCCACCCCATTTCTAGGGTTTCCCTAGCCACAAATTGCAGCCACCCCCCTCCACTTTGCCCCAATCTACCCCAAAAACACCCCTATTTTCGTCATTTGCTAGCCCATCAGATCTGGACCGTCAGATCGCTCGATCTGACGGCCAGGAGAGCGCCACATCACCCTCCTCTCTCTCCCCCATGGATGCGCCGCCGCTAGCCCGAGGGGCACGTCGCCACCGCCGGCTAGCCCGGCCAGGACGCAGCCGCCGCCGCGCCCCTCCTCTCCTCTCTCTTCCCTCTCTCACCACAGCATCCCTCTCTCCTCCCAGGTACCCGCGCCGCCGCCGCCAGTGAGAGCTCGGCCGAGCCGCCTCGCCGCCCTCTTTTGCTCGCCGCTGGATCCTCCCAGCAGTCGCGCATGCCCAGATCAGACGAGGGCCGACTGAATCTGGCCGCCTCCACCGTCCTCCCCCCCGTTCCAGCCTCGTCCGCCGGGCCGCTCGCCGCCGGCCAGCGAGGTAGCTGCCGCCGCCTCCCCGTGCGGGAACCGGGAGGAGCACGAAGACCCCAGCAACCGCCCGGTGCGTGGCCACGTGGGCCTGCCCACCCCAGAGCCAGGACCCTCCAGGCCACCGCGATGGGCCAGCCCATGGGTGAGCCTCCTCTGTTTTTTTTCTTCCCGCTGTTTTTTTTCTTTTATCAAATTTTTGTAAGTCTGTAGTATTATTGCTGCTGTGATCTGTTTTGCAAGTAGTATTTCGAGTAATCTGTAGCTCGGATCGTGTTGCGCCCAAAATGAAAATTGCTTAGAATTGTGTGTACTTCAATTCATCTTTTGTGAGCATTTGCATTTGAGGTCATCTTGAATGTGTAACCGTGTGCTAAACAGGGCATCAGATCGTTAATTGCAACTGCTGCTGTTAACCTTGCTGAAACTTTTAATTTGTTGAAACTTCGGGCGACGGTTCCTTCGCAAGCGTGCGTCGGAATTGAGTGATTCCTTTTGCGTTGCGTTAAGCATTGTTTCTACTTCAGTTTCATGCTTTCACATGCCATAATTTCTTGCTGCAGCATGATTCTTTTTGCCATGCCTTCATTGTCATGTCTACTTTAGTTCCATATCATTTGCGAGCATGTTTGCATTGATTATCATGTTTATGCATTTCTCTAAAGTGTGCTTCATGACGTTGGCAGATTGTGCCCGTAACTTGTTTTGCTTATATCTTTTTAACCGTAACTCCGTTTGGGGTGTTCTTTATATGTAACATGATTATTTTTTCGTGTACTATGTGTTTATGCTATTATTTTCTGTTGTTAACCAACCTAAAATATGGTTTAGGGCAGAACAGTACCAAATCTTTTAATCATCGTGCGTCACTTAGTGTTATGCCATGTTTAGGGGTTGCCTCACTTAAAATGACTAGCCTAGGTAGTTTAATTTGTGCTTCACCTCTTTAAATTTTTGTGTGCTATGTCATGCTTGCTTGAGTTGCCATGTTAACAACCTTTGTTGATCACCTGTAGCTAAACAACTTGAACCTTTCTAAATGTGCGGTATCATCGTGTGTGACGAGTACTCCACTTAACCTGTTAGTAACCGCTCTCGACGGTAGGTGCGATGTCTCGTGTTGTGTTCTTGTTGATGCTAGCTCGTGTTTGCCTTGTAGTAATAGATGCTTGCTCGTTGACTGCTTTCAAGTGTTTCCGTCTTGTGTGCTTCCGCGGGAACCTCTCGGAGACGTTGCGAGCATGCGATCGACTACACCTTCGGAACCCGACTTATCAACAGGCAAGGACTATACATTACTTATGATCCATTCTATTTCAACCAGCGGTTTGCATGCTAGTCTAGGTTAGGTTCAATGTTTGATCCGACCACATGTTTACAACCTCTTTCAAACCGATACAGACATGTCCCTTCCCAGCAAACCTTGTACTGCTATGTTACTATTTCTCATTGCTCAGCCCCTGCTTAGTATGCATGCTTAGGATGCTACGATATTACCCAGTTACTCCTTGGTTCGGGATATCACATTATTATATTGTTGTTGATGATATGATTATTATAGTGTTGACTATATTCGATGAAGGATGGAAGGTCTAGGCTATCCCGCCCCGACGCTTTGTTCCATTCGAGTCACCTAGGATCCGAGTTCCGGGTATAGGTTTTAAGACTGAGCGTGCCTAATCGCGTGTGGGATTTTATGGGGTCCCCTGTTCTTACCTACCTAGCTTCAAACATTTCTAGAGGTGGCCCGAGCTGATTTACCATTTGAAACCGTGTGTGTGCTGGTCAGCTGCTAGTAGTTTTCAAACAACTCGGGCCAGCGGAGACAGAGTTCCTCTGTTGGTCCACACTGGTGAGCTAGGGAAGTCCCCTGTTATATAGGTGAGACTAAACCCGACCTTGGCCATACGGAAGAGTCCGATCCGAGAGCCTGGCCAGCTTTTGGATTGGGTGTCGACTCCCCGGGGGCCACCCGGATTTGCTCGTTGTTAGTTAGAGGGACCTGTCGTTTCGGTTCTCTCGGAACTAAATCATAAAATTGTTGCCTGTGATGGGTAGCAACTGAGAGAGATGGGCGAGCATGCGACGCCTCATGATGGGCAGTTGGTACACCCCTGCAGGGTTAAATCTTTTCGAGAAGCCGTGTCCACGGTTATGGACGACTTGAGACCTACTACTTGTTCCTAGACAACAACAACTGAGATAATATTAATATAACTTGATCAACGTGTTTGTGCCTTGACTGCTTCTTCTTCGTCGGGATGCGAAGAGGAGGACAAGGATAGGATAGGTGTTATTTTTGCGTAGTAGGTGGATAGCAGACTTGTTGGAGGCGATTCCTCATCGAATGCTTGGCTTCTTATCTTACTCTCTAGATCGTTAGCCACTTCATAAATGCTAGTGTGACAGCAACCTCACCACTTACCCCATCCTTACCGTAAACTACTAGTTGTCCTAGAATGACGAGTGATGAAGTCCTTCCTGGATCAGATGACCACTACAGTTGGATGCTGAGTACCTCTGTACTCATGATACTACCCCCAAATTCTTTTCAGGGTTCTTGATCGACAACAGGTACGGTGATCGACGTTTCACGGGGAGACTCGACGACGACTAGTTAGGCGGATCCCGGCGGAGGGCCTGGACCCGTGTGATTATGGGATCGATGTTTTTCTCTTTGCCACAAGGCATTTGATTGATGTCTGTACCCAGACATGTATATTCCGCTGTTGTATTGTATTTGAGGCAGTTGTATGCCGATTGTATGAGATGTTCTATCCTTGTATCTGTAATGTTGTGATATCATGTTGGAAATCCGGGGCATATGACTTCGTCATATGTCGCGGTGGGACCGATATGTGCTTCGTCCCCGGATCTGGATGGAAACATCTAAATCTGGAACAGTACCACATATCTGGCCTTACACTTGGGAGTCAAGTAAACCTCTCTATATAAGGAGAGGAGATGTATAACTCTAATCAAGAAAGAATTAAGAAGGAAATCCCTTCCCTCTTGCCGGGCCGTGGACAAAGGTCCCCGGCCGGCCCTCTCGTGCCCTCACAGCCCTCTCTCTCCCTCCCAAACCCTAGAAGCCATAACATCTGGTATCAGATCTATACGCCGCACCGTCTCCGGGTCGATCTATACGGCGGCTTAGGCGCCGCCACACATCCATTCGCCACCGGCACCACTCCAACAGTACAACGGGCCCTCCAGCTTCATCGGTCCTTACGCCGGTCCCGACGGTGCGCCGTTCCACTGGGGGTCCTGCATGGTCACAGCACCGGCGCCGTCCCCCGCACGGCCGCCGCCGCCGCCCTCGGCATGGGATGCCCTACGACGGGACTGCGACGACCTCATTCCCAGTAGCGCCACCACGGTCCCAGGACAATCCCATCCAACAGATCAAGTTCCAGCCGTCGCCATCACCGCTTCCGGCGTGGATCTCTACCCACCACGTGTCGGTGATGGTGAGGCCGCAGGCTGCTGCGCGCGGCCTCCTAGCGCATCGGCGTGTGCAGGCGATGCGTGATCTGCAGCTGCAGCTCCTCCAAGTTGCGCTTCGCCGCGCAATGGACCTCGATCTCGTCTGCTGCGTCGGGGATCTTGGGCATGCGGTTTCTCCCACGGGCGGGCATGCTGTTTTCCCCGCGGGCAGCAACCTCAAAGACTGCGACATCGACAGTCATCCGGCGGGGAGAAGGCATGGTGTCATCGAAAGGAGCGCACCGCGTAGCACCACTGCATTTCGCCGCCGGCCGCCGCATGGGCTCATTTTTTCCCGATGGTTTCCATGGGATCCAGGTGGTTGTAACCGTGCACGTCCGACGGGCGGCTGGTGTCCACTTTATGTTAGGGGTAAAAAATAAAGCGTCTCGGTCCTTTTCAGGTTGCGAGTAATAAAACAAGCCGAGATGTAAATGTCTTGTTTTTAAGTGTTAGGTTTGCGTTGCGTCGAGTCATGGGTATAAGTTGGTTAGTTTGCAGCTCGAGGACGAGCTGCATGTCCAGGTGGGGTGTAGTGTTAGAGTACGTAATGGGCATGGGCCCATTAGTCTTAGGGTTAATTAGAGATAAGGTTCGCTTGCTTAGGGGTCAAGTAAATACATGCTTGGGAGTCAAGTAAACCTCTCTATATAAGGAGACGAGATGTATCAATCTAATCAAGCAAGAATAAAGAAGGAAATCCCTTCCCTCTTGCCCGACCGTGGACAAAGGTCCCCGGCCGGCCCTCTCGTTCCCTCGCAGCCCTCTCTCTCCCTCCCAAACCCTAGCAGCCATAACAGATGTCATGTTGCCTATCCACATACTTACAAAACATGAAATGTGTTGCAATACCTACAAGCTGTGTTGGCAATTTGAATATTGATAGTCTAATAAATATAAAAACACGTTGTTTCGTCTATTAGTTTTTCAATTTCCCTTATTGCTTGTGATTCATAGTATTAGGATATTATAAATGGTTATCATATTTGATAAACACAAGCTACTAGAAATGAGATGTTTTGAGCGTGATGAAAAACTATGTGATATGATGGACGTGAAGTTGAGCCAAGTTGGGTAATGGGAGGAGATGAGAGGTAGGAAGAAAGAATAACATGTGCGGTAGGAAACACCACAACAACACAATTTAAATCATTATCTTATAATTATATAATTTATTGTTCCGTAGCAACGCACGGGCAGCTAACTAGTTGATGCTTATATTCCTGTGCTATAATTGCAATGACCTTGAATGTCAGATTCAGAAGAAAACTCATTTGCATGTGTGAAAATGTAAACACTAAGAGTTCCTGGTTTAGCCTGTAAGACCAGCTCATGTGCTAACTTATGATTATGTTTTCTTAATCATGGACATTGTTCTTGTAACAAGGATGTCAGTAGCAATGAGAACATATTGTGAGCAAAACAATGATGTTGAACCGACCCAAGTATTGAATGATATACTTAGAGATCACATCGTAACAAAATTATAAGTCATATCATGAAATGTTATCATATACGTAAGTTCCTTAGACCATGAGAGTATCGAGTTGCTTCACAAAGGAAGATGTACTTTAGTTCTTAGATGAATCTTCCCGTTACTAGGTAGTAGGAAAATAAGTTCTGGGTACATCGGATAGTGTTTCTAGTAATTCCGATAGTTCAAGACTGGGATTTGCTCCTTCACGATGAAGAAGATATTCACTTCGGGCCCACTCGGTATGTTGGTATCCATTATAGTCTGGCCAGACGCATTGTTATTTAGTCACGCGGATACCGAAATACGATAACGAGAAAAAGGGACAAACGAGCAAACAGGATAACGAGTGTTTTGTGTTCAAGAAGTTGCTATAGATGGGTGCCAAAGTTCTCTCCTCTGACTTTGTCATATATCGCGAAGCAAAGGAATGGTACATGACTAGACATAATGGTTCACTCGAAGTTTCTTCGTGTATGTGCGGGAGTCAACATGGGTGTCCATGGCTCTGCTATTGATTATTGGCTATTGACAAAAGGCTGTTGACCTATGTCCAGAAGATGTTCTGAGTCATTTCCGCATTATACCGATCCTATTGGGTCACACATTTAACGGGAAGTAGTCTATTAGAATACTGGAATGGTAGAAGGTTTAGTGGATGCAAAGCAGAATAGTTCTTACGGGTTTTGGAAGTAGTTCCGGGTATTTATGGAATTGTTCATAAGGGCACTGGAAGTAGTTCCGGGTATTTAAGGATATGTCCGGATCACTCTAGAATAGTCCCAGGTGGTTCGGGAACACATGAGAATGGTACTGGGGAAGTCCTGGATTGACCTGAATAGTTTCCGGTTAATCGATGGACGTCCCGACAAACTTACGCGGTCATCAAATTTCATAGACTGTAACTCAGATGATCCCGTAACCTATCCAGATAGTTTCGGAACGTACGATCACGCTCCCGGAATGTCTTGGAAGTGTTCCAGAAGGTTCCGAAATGTCCCGTGACTATCCCGGAACGTTTCGGAATGGCCGAGAACGGTCCCGAAGGGTCCTGGAAGGTCTTGGAAGGTTCCGGAAGGTTCAGGAAGGTTCTGGATAGTACCATATGTGCCCCACCACCCTTAGCCTTGGGTGCCAAGGCACCACAAGGGGGCTGGCCGAAATCTGGTGGTGGGGGCACCACAGGTGGGGAGGTGTCTTCCTTGGACTCAAACTCCCCGGTGGGAAGTACTCCCTTTGGGAGTAGGAGTCCCAACAGAACTCCACAACCCCTTAGGTCGGTCAGGAGCCCTCCATGCCACCTATATAAGGAGGGGCGTGGGTGGGGGCATGGTACCACTCAACCCTAGTCCCCTGCGCCACCCTTCCTCCTCTAAACCTCGTTGCTCCACAATTAGACCCCGGTTTAGACGTTGTTCTAGATCGGAATCCGTTAGGGTTTTCTCCATCTAGTTTTCTCGGTGGCGTTCTTCTTTGGACGGCGGACCGCTGCTGGATTACTGCTAAGGGATCTGTGGAGACTAATGGTGGGGTCATGCCTTCGACCCTTCTTCGAGGAGCTTGTTCGTGGGACTTATTCGCGGGACTAGACCGCGGGACGGTTCGAGGGATCGATATCCTCGCGGTTGGGAGGTCATTGAAATTCCTAGCTGCGGGGATCTGCACCGACGGTCTTCACCAACTCTACTTCTGCTACATCGTTTGGTGAGCCATGACCTAAAACCTTGGATGCAACCTTCATAGATGATCTTAGTTGATTCCTACGTAGGCCGAATTTATTTTCTACTGCGTTTACCAACAGTCGGGTCCTCGAGGCGTGAACACAATACAAGGCAGTCACAACATAGACATATCTTGTGAGAAGAGCGATGTCTCTTATGCAGCAGAAGAAGAAGAAGAAGAAGACGGTGTGCCAAACCCGGCTTTAAAGACGGAATCCACCACACACTAAGCAAGTATATCTCCCCGCGAAGAAAAGGAGGCTCCCTTCTACATTCCGGGAAGGCGCCATAGTACCTCCTCCACAAAAAGACAGCATGTCGTTCTGCCAATATTCGAATGACACCCCCACCTTGAAAAAAGAGAGCCGGCCACCACTAGCATTTTCAGCACTGTGGACCAACAGTCGACTTCATTGTCTCCCCAACTACTAAAAACGATTATCTTCCTTGATGCAAGTTTATTATTTCTTTCTGCCTTAGTAAAGCCGTCTGAAAACCGACGCATAACACAGATCGTAAAGCCTACCATACTATGGAGTCATAGTAACACCTTTTCGGTGGCCTTACACTCGCCAGTAAACTCGATGCAGACTCGCACTCATATGAACTGGTTCTATCGTCTTTAGTTCAATCGATTACGGCTCTACATTAGACGCCACCTTGACACTGAACTAAAATTCCGCATAGCAACAGCACAAGTCATGCGATGCCGGCCTACAGAGAAGTTCATACCAACACGCACCATGTAACCGACAATTCCTTTTCATACATCTATCGGAGGCATCTTATCGTGGAGCTAGCCGACCCTGCACTTATCCGATTAAAGTTTGTTGCTATCGCGCATAAAGTTGACTTCTATGCCTTTTAAACATGACATTTATGTCTAGCAATATTTCCATTTTTTTGCACATAACATCATAATAGTAACATCTGCATACTATTCAGCACATAGCAATATGTCATGTTACAAAAGCTACCATCTAAACAACAAAAGTTGACTAAACTTGGGGGGGGGGGGCTTACACAAATCACTACCACTGGAGAACATCTGGTGGCGGCGGTAATGACTTTCCTCCCTCCGTTCCACCCGTGTCTTCTCCTAGCACGGCAGATGTAGAGGGTTCGATAGTCGACTCCCCACTGGTGACCTGCAGGGAAACAACCTTGGGAGCCGGCATCAGATGTTTCCGGTTCTTCTCATCATAGCCAGGCTCAAACGAGTCCAGCTTCAAACCATTAGAATCATAGTGGCATGCCACCACACGTCATTCCCGACCCGATAATAATCAACCGTCTCATACTTCGAGCCATCAGCCTTAAGCTCAGGAAAACCATGGCTTAAGCCTACCCGAGTACAAGATCGGGTGATACACCTTGCACAGGGTGAGGGCTTGTATTACCCCCTTCCGACAAGCCGACCTTTTTACCTCCTCCACTCATTCGGGAGCCCTCGACAGCTCCTACGGAAAATTGCTGGTCAAAGCCGGATACTAAGAACGTCCCATAAGGGACTCGATAACGCGGCAGCCACCTAAGTGCATGCTGGCTCTGAGATCTCCAATGGCCGACGAATTGTCACCATCGTCTCTCTTTGGCAATGAACGCCTCCCACCTACGTTCTTTCCAGTATCAGAACAAAGGGAAGGCACTCCTCCTCACTAAAAATTAAAGGACAGAAAACATCAAAATTCCGGATAAACATAAAAATTACTCAAAACAGTCAAGGCCAACTCTGAGAGACGACGGCACAAGGTCTCAAAATCATCACGATCAGCACGGGAGTCGGCTATAGCTTCCTCCCAGGACCGTTCCTTGGACACTGCATCCGCACTCAAAGACTCCAGCTCCTGAAGATACCTTTCACGAGCTTTCACACCCTTGCGCTCATACTTTTCCCATTTACTAACCTCCACACGTATTTGACTTCAGACTTCAGTACCACAGCCTGCAAATCAACCACTCTGAAACTGAGAAACATAAACTCACCGCTACATGCATATCTAACTATATTGTTTTCCGCCACTATGATAATTTTCCGTAAATGATCAAAATTATGTATGCCAAATCATGGGGGTTGGATACCTATAGAAGGAAGAAATACTTTAGACAAATTACCTCATATTCAAGCTTAATCTTCACCAGAAAATTCTGCTGCTCACTAAATCGGGTCATCACGCCCGTATACATACTAGGGAAAGATGTCTCTCCTTGTGTCAGCCTCTTCCCTGGAGGAGCAAACTTCTGAGTCGGTGGTGTCAAATCATGGCTACTCGTCGTTCCAGCAGTTTCCTCGTTGACCACGGGCATGGACGCTAAGGACGTTTCCCTTTGAGCCAAATTCATGGAATCACCAGCCTCAATGGTAACTTCCTCTTCAGTCGACAAACGTTCAGCGCCAACATAGTAAGCTACCTTACCTGAAACCAGCGGCTCGTCTAACATAGCTCGTGCCCTACAAAAGATACCAAAGATCGTTAAAATCACGGCAACTAAAAACACGATTTATGAGGAAGCAGGTATATGAAAGATGATTTACCCAACGACCACCTTGAAATCATCAAAATCCCCGCCCTCTGACTCCTCGGATGGTGGAGAATTAGCCCGGCCATCCTTTTCGCCCAATGTAGGGCCCTCATGTCTCGACAGACGAAGGCGAACTCGGCTGTTATCTTGGGGGCTCGTATCCGGAGGGAAGGCTGAATCCGCCTCATGAGCACTTTTCTTACCTCCCGCCACCTACAAGAGGCGAGAAAGTAAGGGATTTACAAAAAGGGAAAATGCGAAAGAAATATTCATAAACAAAATAATTGTTAGCGTAATACCTCCTCATCTGTGGAAAACACGCTCGACTCCTCTATGTCATCCACCGATTGGTCCATTCCACCGGCTTCTTGATCCTCCTGAGGAGTCGACTAAGCATGGTCACTATTGTGTGAGAAAAGCCGGTAAAAAGATAAAGAAATACTTTCTCCGACTCTTCCTCTTCGTCTCTATCGAAGTCGACTCTCTCGATGTGAGTCGAAAAAAGACTGGTCGACCACCATGGATCGTTAGTCTACGAAGTAGGAGAATAAGTAATGAATTCACATTTATACTAAACAAAGAAACAAGGAATGTATACCTGAGGAGCCCGGTTGCACTCCCAAAAAGGATTTAAATCCACTTGACTGACCACACCGATCGACTCCCCAAGGAACCTCTTCGTCGACCGGATTACATCATCTGGCTCCAAAACAACTCGAGAAAACCTCACGTCGTCTCTAGGACCGGAGTATTCACACATGAACCGGGGATGATTGCTTAGTGGTTGGATTTGCCATCCGACCCAGCACTTCAACAGATCGATGGTACTCAGGCCATGAAATAAAAGATCGCTAACCCGATGGAGAATTGGCTCAAGTTTCTTCTTGTCTCGTTTCTAGGCCAGGAATTCAGGACTGAAGAATATGCAAGTAGATCCCCGTGCAAACCAGGTACCGAGGGCTCACCCTCTGGACTGGTATCCTTACAATATAAGAAGGATCCTTGCTATACCTTGGCATGGCTGAGGAGTTTCATCTTGTGAAAATCGCTCCGAGCTCGTTGTTGAATAGCGATGGCTCCACACTCTGCAGGACGCCCTCCGCTCTTCTCCGTTTGTTTGTTTCCATAGAAAAATTCTTGAAACAGAGGAATGGATGGATCCATCTGAATATACCCCTCACAAAAGAAGGTAAAGTTGCTGATATTCAGAATGGAGTTAGCCTTCAGATCTTGAGGGTGTAACCCAAGGAACTACAAAAGAATTCTGAAAAACCGAGACCCAGAGGGGAAAAACCCGCGGGTTACATGGTCCACAAATACGACGACCTCATCTTTCTCAGGTTGGGGTCAGATCTCGTCGAGAGGGGGACGCCACCCGATGGATTCCTGTGATGGAAATATCCCTTGAACATGTAATTCGATGAGTCGGGCATGAATAACCGAAGACCCGACCCAGTCGGTGTTCAGGGAAGTTTTGGCCTTGGCCTTGTTCTTCCCGGCTACATCTTTTTTCTTGGCTATCTTGGCCTTTTGGGTAGCACCAATTCCTGACATTGCAAAGCCATCCAAAATGTCTGGAGAAGACATACACCGAGTCAAAGGCGGAATAAGAATCGGCAAAATAAAAATCTAGCCCTAGAAATATGATGGGAAGTTTTCAGATCGATTATGAATGATGAGAAGATGAGTAACAAATCTACTAGGCACACCCTAAAATTTTTGATGACGAAGGACGAAAACCAGTGTTCGTTCGATTGAAATAACAGGATATGTTGGGGAAGCTTGGACTACTCAAGATACAAGCTAGAAGCTTTGATTTAAAAGAGGGATGAATGGTCGCGTATCCAAAGGAAGGAAACTTACGAATGTAAGGGTTAATGCAGCCTCACCCGATGCTGAAGCAAGAAAGAAACACCATCTAGTTTAGATGCTCGATGTGTAGAAATCCGCCTCCGGAATCCATGAGATAGCAGAAGGAAGAAGACAAAGGATGAGGAGAGGGGACGATAAGTGGAAGATGAATGTGGATCCTATTTATGTGGACCCAGATTGAACCAATAGTGCAAAACCCGCGGTATGAATAAATGTGATATCCTCGATTCCCGCATATGACACGACCGGACGAGTAGGCAGTGCCTTGATCTTGGTGGTCTAACAAGATTGCATGCAAGATTTTATGAATAAGACCGTTAAAGTTGTCCACGTGTAAGATAGGCCGTCTTATCATTACCTACTCTTCGAAGAAACGTTTTCCTTCTTGAAGAAGATTGTCCTGGATCCGTATCCACGCCAATCTTGGGGGCTACTATCGGGGGGGGGCGTAATTTATAGACCCGGAAGTATCAAACGATAGAAGCCTCACAGATAAAGATGAAGGGAGTCGGCCTATGGTCCGGCTCATTGAAGAAAAAGGCCCAGAAGAAGATACGGTCTGTATATTAGCCATATTACAAGACAAGGACCAACGTACATGGAAGGATCCAAAGTCCTCTTGGGGGACAAGATAGCAGCCAAGAGATAGAATAGGACTCCACCTCGTGTTGTAATCGTTCTCATTGTAAAACCCTAGGAGC
The DNA here is from genome assembly GCA_950022295.1 of Bromus sterilis. Taxonomy (NCBI): domain Eukaryota; kingdom Viridiplantae; phylum Streptophyta; class Magnoliopsida; order Poales; family Poaceae; genus Bromus; species Bromus sterilis. The sequence continues at coordinate 211,105,597 of OX465599.1, forward strand.
CGACGTGTATATAAGCCGAGGTCCCAGGGCGTCCTAGGTGCGAATCATCTTAGATTAGTTCTTGAGACATCGGTGAATCATCTTAGATTAGTTCTTGAGACACCGGCGACTCCTAGCACCCTTGTAATCAAGATCTCCACATATAATACAAGAAAGTCAGGAAGTTGGTCTTTACCTCATCGAGGGGCCGAACCTTGGTAAATCCATGTGTCTCTCTTGTGCCGACTCGTTGTTGCCGACTCTCCACTGATCGACTCTTCCTCCTTGAATCCACTCGTATCCAAGTCCCTGCTTAAGTTCTCCTATGAGGACATCTGGCGTATTTTCCCACCATAATCATCCTGAGTTCCTGAGTTCCTGAGTTGGTACGTGGTCCTGTCGAGCGTAGCGTTGGCAGCCGTTGCATTTGTTGACGATGTCCTCGGTGTCCATATTAGCTGAAGGCTAGTAAAAATCGTGTTTGTAAGCATTAGCTACGAGGGAATGGGAGTCAGCGTGATGGACGCAATCGCCTGAATGTAATTCGTTCAGAATTTCGCGTCCTTCAGTTGGGGAATCACATCGTTGGAAGACTCCAGTTGGGATGAGCCGCTACATCGTTGACGATCACAAACGATTTACTGCGTCTGAAGATTTGACGGGCCAGGAAGTCATGCTCCGGTAATATTCCCCGGGTCCTGTAGTACAAATAGGGTGTGACCCATTTAGGGGTTGTGTGGAGCGCTGCTACCAAAGCCGGTTCGGAGTCTAAGACTGCGATTTCTTCCTCTGTTGCATGTCGGACCAAAGGATGTGTTAGAATGTGAAGGAAGACGTTTGGAGGGACCGGCTTCTGTTGTGATCCAAGTTGTGACAAGGCGTCGGTCGCATCGTTGATCTTTCTTTCTATGCGATCCACCTGGTAGCCAGTAAAGAAATCGTCCTGTCGTGAGACCTCGCGTTGATAAGCCGCCATGATCGGTTCTCAGGAGTCCCATTTTCCTTACACTTGTTAGGCGATAAGGTCGGAGTTGCCTATGCAGTGTATATGGGTTATATTCATCTCTCTTGTGAGCCGTACTCCGTGCAACAATGCCTCGTATTCGGCCGCATTGTTCGTGCAAGGGAATCATAGCTGCAAGACATAGCAGAATTTTTCTCCCTTGGGGGAGGTAATGACCACACCAACTCCAGACCCTTGTAATTGTTGGCTTCCGTCGAAGTGCAGGGTCCAGGATTTGGTGGTGGCTTTTGTCGGGGGGATAATTTAGAGACGACAGGAATAACAAGGAGGCCTTACTGCTCAAGATGAAAGGATTGGCATATGGGCCGGCTCGTTAAAGAGAAGGCCCTTGAGAAGATACCGCCTGTAAACCAGTCGTATTAAAAGATGGAGATCGACGCACATGGAAGGAGCCAAGCCGCCTTGGAGGATAAGATAACCATCAACGAAATAGAATAGGACTCTATCTCGTATTACAATCGGGCTCATTGTAAAACCCTAGGACCATGCGTGTATATAAGACGAGGCCCTGGGATGTCCAAAGGGCGAATCATCTTAGACTAGTTCTTGAGACACCGGTGACTTCTAGTGCCCTTGTAATCGAGATTTCCCGCATATAATACAAGAAAGGCAGGAAGTAGGTCCTTACCTCATCGAGGGACCGAACCTGAGTAAATCCCTGTGTCACTCTTGTACCGACTCTCCACCGATCGACTCTTCCTCCTCGTATCCACTCGTAGCAAAGGCCCCGCTTTAAGTTTTCCAATGAGTACATCTGGCCTGTTTTTCCCAGGACAGTTGGCGCCCACCGTGGGGCCAACGTGCAAGGGAGTTGAGATCTAGGAGGGAGCTCGATGTGGAATGTAGGGAATCATCGTCGGTCGGATGATCAGAAGTCGGCCGGACCGATGGATCTGAGCCAGAGCCAGCCCCGGACATCCCGACCGACTACGCAAGCCGATCTCCAAATTGTACCACCCATGCCTTCGTCGGATTTGTCAGCTGATCCACATAAGAAGAAGTCGGCCCAGAACTTTCTGATACTGGATCACTTCCAAGTGACAGAAACTATACGGACACTGGGTCGACCCATCCCCCTAGATAAGAGAAGCTCGGAGGAGATCCGAACGAGGATGAATATTATCCTCTCCCTGTTTCGCCACAACGCGTGACTATATACATGGCCGGCTCTACTAATGGAGCATAGCCTAACAATGGAGCCGGAGTGGGAGCGGAAGCAGCAAGAGCAGCGACGGACGGAAGGGCCAATGCCAACCCGTAGATAGATGGAACGTCGGCAAATAGAGGAATTGGAGGCCCTAATCCCACCAACCTGCAAGCCTATGCGGTCACTCTGAACGCTATGAATGCGCTCCTAACAACTTTCATCACCCCTGAAAACCAAGACGCGCTAAACACTGGAGTAGTCAAACACAAGGAAGAGATGCTCCGGCTACAAAGGGAAATTGATAGAGAAACCCAAATTCTAGCGGTTGCGCACCACCAGATCACGAAAGAAGCATCCCGGCTACGGGACAAGGGACCCGCCTCAGCATGCAAATACTGAACCCGCTAACAGCACCGCCGGAGAGGCACGCGAGTCGGATCCATCCTGGCATGAAAGACAAGTCACTCTTCAATAGCCCTCATCAGCCGGCTCATCGGATAGACTGAGCTAAAGAAGTGACGCCTCCAAACGCAACCCTGCGGGCACACGTCACCGACACTCAGCCCAATGTTCAGCTACCACAAACTCCTTATCAGTTTTGTACACCGCCAGGACATTACAACAACCCGATGGAAGTCATGGCAGCCACCTGGTACCTGACCAGCATTCCCATCGTTGGCAATTCCCGCGAAGATCAGGTAGCCTGGCAAGTTGTGTATATGCTCAAAACGGTCGTGAATCAATAATCCCAATACTCCCAAGGCTAGTCATATCTCCAAGGAACTCCCAGACCGAGCCCTAGTATAAGCCGACGAACCGGCTCCCCAGCCTTTGTCTAGTATAGCAGTCACCGCAATCAAGGGGGGCCAAGACAGAGCGATCAAAACCTCCACCACAACGCAGTAGAGGAGTTGAAGACACAAGAAAATGCAGTCACCACCCATGTTGCGGAGGCAACCCCGCCTACCAAATTCGTCGGACGCATGATTGGAACCCGGTGCGTGGCACCCGTCCTACACAATGTCCGACTGCCAAAAGACTTCAAAGGACCCAGGAAGGAGCCAAATTATACGGCTGACAAAGACCCGATAGCTTGGATCGAGAGCTATGAGCTAGCAATGGACATGCTAGAAGTATCCGATGAGGTTTGCCCTCGATATCTAACAATGATTCTCGAAGGACCGGCCCACACTTGGCTCCAAAATCTGTTGGACGATTCGGTCCACACCTGGAGCAAACTGAAGGAAAAGTTCATCAAAAAATTCCAAGGCACATGCAAGTGTCCCTCCATGATCCTAGACCTAGAACACTATGTGCAAAAGTAGCGTGAGTCAGCTCATCATTGGGCATGCCGAGTCGAAAAAATCATACATTCATCTGACAACATCACTGCCCAAAAATCCGTCCTAGTCCCAGAAAAGAACTGCCGATTTCAGTCATTGATCCATAAGCTCGGTCGGATAAAAATAAAAGTCAAAGACATGGGGGAACTCATGGATGCTATCACCAAGTATGATGAACCTGACAAAACTAAGGATGGAGACTCCGACGAGGATAAAAACGGGGAAAAGGAACGGATCCAAGGGAAACCTCCGACAGGGCTCTAACGGCAATGGAAGCGCCAATAAGCACAAACCGCAACAAAGTACCTCCGACTTTGTAGCTAATGCAAAATCAGGTTTCCAAAAGCAGAAGCTAGGCGGCAACTTTAAGAAGCCGGCCCAATTCATTCAACCGACCAATTATGAGCAAGCCGTGAAGGGATCATGCCCGAGCCCCAGTAAACCAGGACGCCCATCCAACCATTCACAGGAATATTGTTACTACATGGAAGGTTTCAAACAAGAACACATGTGAGGCACTGGCAGTGGTCACCAGGGCCCCCTAGGCAGTGGCTCTCCCGCCTTAAACGGTCGCAATCCGGCACAGCCAAACCAGGCTAACGGCTTCCAAGGAGGAGGCGTTCATGCACAAGGTAACCACAGAGCCGTTCACCACGGAATGTCCGGTGAACACCAGCGTCAGATACCGGGAGATGATCACCAACTGCAGCCCGGCCTCACTGGTTTTCAGGAACACCCAAAGTAAGTCAGCAACAACGAACTATATCACGCCTTCACAACGAGCAACAGTAGCAGGGAGAGGAAGAACCTGCAACGAGTCATCTCCTTTTCAGTCGCCACGGAACCAGCATGGCCACGTTGGCTCAACTGGTCCGAGCAGGCAATAACCTGGAGCCGGGAAGACCACCCCCGAGGGTACCAAATCCAGGAGCGGTGGCACTGCTAGTTGCACCCCAGATATATAGACACACCCTGAACAAGGACCTTATGGACGGTTCTATATTCTGACGCGTTCTGTCACATGAGTCTATCCAACAAACAATTACAACCCTCAACTACTACCTTCCATGTTATCGTTCCAGGCAAGTCGGCCCAACCCGTATGCCGAATTTCTCTAGAAGTGACCTTTGGAAACACCAAAAACTTTCACTCTGAGATCCTTTCCTTCGAGGTCGTCAAGTTCAAAAGTCCATACCACACCATCCTTTGAAGACCGGCTTACGCAAAGTTCATGGCACGACCCTTCTATATCTACCTCAACTTAAAAATGCCGGTTCCATATGGCAAGATTACAGTAGACGACAACCGCGACGTCGCTCTGGCATGTGAAAAGGACGACGTCACCTATGCAGAAGCCGCCTGTGCTGCAGAAATAAATAAGACACAAGCTACGGAAGACTCATCAACCTCGGAGGCAGCCGATCATATCGCATTCTGACACTTAAACCAGTAAGCACTCAAGTTTTCCCATAAGTCAAAGGAAACTTAGGGCTCTGCTTCATGCCGGTACGCACAAGTCCCTCTGCAACACATGGCATAACGTTCTGCCAACCTTCGAGCGTCCCCCCCCCCAACTTGAGAACCGAGAACCGGCTGCCACCAGCCCTCCACGGGTTGTGGTTCACTTCACAGTTCCAAATTGCCTCCTCTAGCCATCACGCCTTGTATTTACTACTTATTTTCTTTCCAATAAAATAAGCTTACAGTTTTTATACCTTTTTCTAATAAAATGTTGAAACTGTACCAACCCTCCTCTGTGGCACCCCGTCTCAGAATACCAGAACGCCCCGTGCTCCACCCCAGAGATCATGTCTTCTGGAACACGGCACTTCTTGATATAGAACTAAACCACTTTTATTACCGATGGAATGGGTACAAGGAGTCTTTTACAATGCTAGCAGAGCGAGGCAGCGAACATCTTCCTCCTAATGCTAGCCGCAGATCGCCACCAAGCAGCGGGATAATTCTCTAGCAGTGGAATGATATCTTAGCAGCGGAACAATGGCGACGGTGATGAACTCCCTTCCACACAGACACTTACTGGGACACCTCCTAGCTCGCAAATACCGGGAACATCGTCCTACGCAATCATGGCATTTCCTGCAAGTCTGGCATGACATGCCAGGTCAGTACATTGAATGTACTTGCAAGCTCACAACAACCACAACACCAAGGAAAAAACAATAACATGGCATAATAGTTCAAGCAATGCTAACATGATGAATATAGCATATTATCGGGATTAATTCCAATGAAATAACAATCATCGTTTAAGGTCACATGGATCCCGTACGATCATCGCATGATCATACGGCTTACCTCGGAGTCCTTACAAACTCAATATCTGGGTTACGGATCATCGCATGATTTCGCAACCTACGAGTGTCGTCGCACGACCATTCACCAGGTTACCTGGCCAAGTTAACCGAGAGCAGAGACTTCCCACCTTGGTGATACGCATAAGAGAGCCCACCGATAGACCAAGCCAAGGCCTTCCCATACAAGAAAGTGTGGCTGCACTGATAAGTTCGATTCGGTGGTACATGACCAACTTGGCACAACGCATATACTTTAATGCATACTCATCAAGATCAGGTGCAACATGAAACTCCATAGTCTAAATCATAGCAATGCATGCAGAACAATCCAAGGTACAGTTATAGTCACATCATAATCCAAAGCATAAATATATGATTAACTTATCAATGTCAAAATAATCAATATGGTATCATGCAACATAGCAAGATCATAAACATGGCTAGGAGTATGATGCAAACAAGTATAACATGGTAAGAGCATGATCAAAGTAATTCGACGGCTAACAGGAGCAAACATCGTATACCCCGAGAATTATAGCAATTTTGATACACGTCAAAGCTTTACGAAGGTGAAAAGGAAATTGTGGCTTGGCTTTCACCAATAGGGTGTGAAGAAGCTCATGGTCTTCCACACAAATAAACTCCTGAAATTATGTTTTTAAATGGTAAAAGAAAAGGTCACATAAAAGGTTTCTTTTAACCAGCAAAAAACAGCAGAAAAATATGGCATGAAAATTATGCCAAATTAAAGAGGGGCTCAAGAGAAAAAAATGCAAAAATAATCAACTTCATTGGAGATGTGGTTTAAAAGATATTCATGGTCAAAGGTTTGGTCAAAAAATGATTTAAAATGATTTAAATCATTTTTTGAATATGCTAGGGGGGTGACGTCGATGGCCGCTTTCTCAAATGCCCTTCCACTTAGAAAACGCTTAGGTTGTGCTAGGATCGATGAGATGTGGGGCCAGGGAGTCATGTGGGAGAGTGAAAAGATGGGGGCAAGGGCACGGCGTCTCACCAGCGGCGTAGCTTCGGCGAGGGGGCACGACTAGGTGCGGGTTTTCTCAGGATCGGTAGGGAGAACGTCTACGCACCGGCCCGTACCAGTGGCTCCTTGAGAGGTGGCGGGACGGCGCGGATAGCTTCCTCTCCGCCGATTGCAGGCGGTCAGGCTCGCCGGGGTTGATCCCCTAGTCGATTTCGGCAGCCAATTGGGATGGGGACAAGTGGGGAAGGTGCAGGGGGACTAGGAAGTTCAATGGTGTGGGTGGCTTTGCAGGAGGGGCATCGAAGTAGGCAGGAGTTTTCTACAACTTGGCGGTGGAGCCCATGACTGGAGGTGGAGAAGAAGAGTCTCAGGGCTCAATTGCTCGTGCTGGGGGGCAATTGGGAGGTTTTGGAAGCTGGTGGTGGAGCTGGGAGAGGTCAGACATCGCTATTTATAGCCGGGGCGGGATGCTTGGTTTGGACGGGGAAAAGCAGACGCGGCTGCAGCGGAGCGGTGAGCTGGCGGCAAGGGAGCAGGCTCGGGAGGGTTCTAGGGGGCTCTGGGGGTCACGGGGACGCAATGGAGCAGCAATGGCTAAGGGGGAAGTGCCATGGAGATGGGGACGGATCATGGCGCACTGTGGCCGTCGTGTTGCGCACGGCGGCGAGCAGGCGGCGCGAATCCGGCGACGGCCAGAGGGGAAAAGAAGTGTGTGTGAGACGGCAAAGCCGTGCAGCACAGCAGGACAAGGAGAAGGGGTTGCGGGCGCGCTACAGAGGGGGTTTGGCACGCCGGGTGGCCTCGGGCCACGCCCAAAGCACGCCTAGTGCAGACAATGGAATGGCCACCATGTGCACAAGTGCACCCAGTGGGTTCCTTCGTGGCCAAGGCTATCTAACATGTGCTCCTCTGACTGCTGATCATGGTTGTGGGCTTGACTGGTCAAATGGAGCACTGTGGTGGTCATGGCTTCACTACAAAGATTGGTGGAGCAATCTTGGGGCACAAGCTGGGGTCAACTGGTGAATAGGGGGAGGGTGTGAGGTTGTCACATGACTGTATGGTTGCATGGACTAGCATTCAGCAAAGTTTATACTCCAATGGCCAAAGGAATTGTGTACTTCCTTTGTAAGTGCCCAAATTGACCAGAGTTGCTTTGGTGAAGCTAGCATCTCCATGGCTTGATGGAATTGGATGAAATTTGGTGTGGTGAGGTTATTTGGTGGTGTGCATAGGTGTGCAAAGTTTCAAGGCTAGGGGAAAAGGCTAGCTAGTACTTGCTTCACAAGGTACTTGACTAGCCAGAATCTTGATCTTGATGATCCCCTCACATGGGTGGTTTGTTTTATCTGAACCTTAGCTTAGTGGAGTCATTGTTGTGAAGGATCATGTGTAAAAAGTTTCAAGGAAAATGGGTTCCCCTATTATGCACTTGCTTCAAAATGCCCCCTTGCTGCATACCAACTTTGGGAATTTTGGTATGGAGTTTGGCTTGTCCCCTAAGGCTGAAACTTGACATAGGGTCTTGATATGATCACAAGAGTATGCACAAAACGTTTCACCAGCAATTGATAAGGATAAATAACACTTCCTTCAGAAAGTGCTATTCTTCACCCATAGACAAATGAATTTCTCTTGGTGAAAAATCCTCTTGGGCGATGCAATGTTTTTGGAGATTTTGGCAAGAAAAGGTGTAAAAGATAGGTGGGAACTATTTGGGGATTTATGGAGCAATATTAATAGGGTTGCTTCACAATCCTCAAATAAAGGGAATATTCCTTTTATTAGAAAAGGAATATATGGCTTAAATAAAAACGTGGCTTGGATGGGGTGGATCAAAGGATTATCATTGGGAAGGGCTAGGGAATCGTGGGCTACTTGATCAAGGAAAGAAAATATGCTAAAGTTTCAAGTCCAGAGAGTTGTTAAAAAAAACTGGATGGAAAATCCAGAAATAAATCAGAAAATTTTTTGGCAAAAGAAAGTTCCAAAATCTAGGGTGTCACAAACGTACCCCCTTAGAAAAAATCTCGTCCTCGAGATTTAGCTGCTCAGGGAACCATTTGAAACATACCGTCTTAAGGAAACTTGTTACCTTTCGGGTTTCCTTTTTACCGCATAGTGTACCCTCGGTAGCATCCAAGAAGTGCTGGCTCAAGGGGGTTTACTTCACCCGATCCATATTTCTGATTGGGTTCTTTCCCTTTATATATCAGATCCTTTCCATCTACTTCCATCCTCGCGTCTGTTGACCGGTATGATAGTGAGATGCCCTACCATAGGTTGAGTGATGACAATATCCGTACTATCCTCGGGTTTCTTGGGCCTTATTCGTGACACATTCTTGAATCCTTTGTATCGTCCTTTATGATCATAGACTTGGCTTTCATGGGTGATTGCTAGCCCACGATGCTCCTCATCCTGAAATCCCACCGTGCGGAACTTTGACTGACTGCACATGGTGTTGCATCACTTTGCTTTTGGCTGCCCATCTTGGGCATTAATTCTGTTGGGGCACGAACTCTGAATTTTTACTCATGTTGAGATTTACTTGACATGTTGTCATATCGGTGGGTGGCGATAGGCCGTGTTCTGCTTCAACACAGTCCTTGCCGTCAAAATGCCGAGCTGGGTGGGGGAGCTCTAGCTAAGCAGACTTGGGTGTCCCAAGAATTACGGACAATTTCAAGCAGGTTAACCGCACAAGCTGACATGATGGGTACTCGATCCTTTCCCATATGGGATAAGGTTCCTTAGGTTTCGGTATCCATGGTGTCTCATATGGAAACATGGTGTTGACTGGTCGAGGTGAATTTGACCATGGAGTCCATGCGGATACCCTTTGACTTTTCTGTCGGGCTCGCAAGGGTTGCATATATTTGGCAACTTATGAGTGCAGAACTAACTCTTGTCGCGTTGTAACAACCCAGATTTCACAAAAAAATAAAACAAATTCGGTGTGAATTGTTTGATTGTTTGATTTGTTTGCGGTGTTTGCATCCCCGATTTATCAATCGACAGTTATTCCCCCCTGTTATCTCGTACCGGACGGAGACCAACCCTTGCCACTCTGACACTCGACCTTTGCGACACCGGATTTCCCCCGGTCACCGTCGCGAAAACCGCACAAGACCAGCCGCAGCCAACGGAACAAAAAACTCCATTTAATAAGTAAACGGGATATTTTATAGCGCGTCGGAAAGTATTCTCGGAATGGTTCCAATGCAAGGTTAACGCCGCCGGCTCGACGCGCTGATCGCGCAGTTCGAAGTTTTACCCGAATCGGAGGTCCTGCGGACCCCCGGGGGTCAGAAACGTAAACACCGCGCGCGAGAGAGAAAAACCAGGGATATTTTTGCAAACTGCCAGCCACCTGGGCTATATAAAGACCACCACTCTCCCACCCTTTATAGGGTTTACCTAGCCAAAAATTGCAGCCACCCCCCTCACAAAACTCAAATCTGCCCAATTTGCCCAAAAATTCGCGAAACCCTAGCCCTAGGAGCTCCCAGCCGTTGGATCTGGTGATCCGAGGGCCAGGAGCATACCACGTCACTCGGAGGGGAATCCAGCAGCCTCCCACCGTGCCCCGGGTCCCGTGGGCCCTGGAACCGCCGCCGCGGCCCGCCTCGGGCACATCATGTCGTCGCCGCGCCCGGGAGACTCGTCGCTGCCGCCTTCACGTCAGGCCGCGGCTCGCCGGCGACTAGCGCCAGCCGTGCTGCGGTGAGCGCCGCCGTCTCACCTCCCTCTCTCTTTATCTCCTCTCCGCCCTTCCTCCTCTATGCAGGGAACGGCCGCCGCCGCCATGGCCGAGGCGAGAACGAGCTCGACCTCGTCGCCGCATGGCCCCGCCACCTCCCCTGCGACCCACCTCCACCGTGCTCGTTCCGGCCACCCACATCGACCGTTCCTGCCACCCTGCCTCACCGCCCTGGTCTGTTCGGCCCAACTTGGGGTAAAGCCCTTTTCTTTTTTATTTTGCAGTCTCTGTTTTTTTTTCTCTAAGTCTGTGAAACTGTGTTGCTGTATTCCGTTTTGCGATGAGATTGGCGAGAGAACCGTAGCTCGGATCGCGTTGCGCCCAAAAGGAAAGTTGTTTAGAATTGTGTGTACTTCAGTTCATCTTTTGTGAGCATTTTGATTTGAGGCCATCTTGATGTTGTTAATCTCTGTTGAAGTGGGCATCAAACTGTTAACTGCTATTATTTCCTGACAAGTGTTGTTGTTGTTGTTGTTGTTATTTTATTGCAAGTTTGATTGATGATTGTGACACATCCATGAGGCATATTTCATTAATTCTTGTTACATACTGTTAAGCATCATGTCTACTTCAATTATATGTATTGCATTGTCATGTTTACATTTCTGGTCATAGATATGTTTAGCTCCAAAGTTGTTATGCCACTGTTTTTGACAGCCACCTCTGTTTTTCTCTAAGTCTGTAACTTTCCGATGCCATGTCGCTTGCTTAAGATCTTTTGATCTCTTATGCCTATGACCTTGATTCTTGTTTGTACCTGATCATTGTCATGCCTACTCCATGCTCATATATTGCTATGTCATGTTGCCGCATATTTGCATATATATTTGCCGCTGTCTATACAGCATGAAAATAAAAGTGTCTGCCCTGTTTTTCCTGATTTTCACTAAGTCCTAGACTAGTAATGTTTTATTCCATTCTGCGTGGGCTATAATTAATTGTTCATGATGCCTGTTTGCATGATTCCTTTTCCCATGCCTTACCTTCCATGTCGACTTTAGTTGCATGTCATTTGTGAGCATGTTTTCATTCATTATCCTGTTTATGCATTGCTCTAAAGTGTGCTTCCTGATGTTGGCAGATTGTGTTCCAAACTTGTTTTGCTTATAACTTTTTACCGTAACTCCGTTTGGAGTGTTCTTTATATGTAACTTGTTTAGTTTTTCGTGTACTTTGTGTTTATGCTATTGTTTGCTGTTGTTAACCAAGCTATAATATGGTTTTGGGAAGAACAGTCCCAAATGGTTAAATTATCATGAGACACTTAGTGGAATGCCATGTTTAGGATTGTGCCTCACTTAAATTGACTAGCATAGATAGTTTACTTTGTACTTCACCTCTTGTCATGTTTCTGTGCTATGCCATGCTTGAGTGAGATGCCATTAAACAACCTTTTCTCATCTTGTGTAGCTAAACAACTTGAACCCTTGTAAACGTGTGGTATCGTCGTGTGTGACGAGTACTCCACTTAACCTGTTCGTAACCGCTCTCGACGGTAGGTGCGACGTCTCGTGTTGCATTCTTGTTGATGATTGCTCGTGTTTGCTTCGTAGTAATAGATGCTTGCTTGTTGATTGCTTTCCAGTGTTTACCCTCTTGTGTGCTTCCGCGGGTACCTCTCGGAGACGATGCGAGCTTGCGATTTACTACACCTTCGGAACCCGACTTATCAACAGGAAAGGACTATACATTACTTATGATCCATTCTATTTGAACCAGAGGTTTGCATGCTAGTCTAGGATAGGTTCGATGTTTGATCATACCACATGTTTACAACCTCTTTCAAACCGATACAAGCATGTCCCCTTCCAGCAAACCATGTACTGCTATGTTACTATTGCTCATTGCTCTGCCCTTTCTTAGTATGCATGCTTAGGATGCTACGATATTACCCTGTTACTCCTTGGTTTGGGATATCACATTATTATATTGTTGTTCATGATATGTTTATTATAATGTTGACTATATTCGACGAAGGATGGAAGGTCTTGGCTATCACGCCCTGATGCTTTTGTCCATTCGAGTCACCTAGGATCCGAGTTCCGGGTATTGGTTGTAAGACTGAGTGTGCCAAACCGCGTGTGGGATGCTATTGGGTCCCCTTGTTTTACCTAGCTAGCTTCAAACATTTCTAGTGGTGGCCCCAGCTGATTTTACCATTTGAAATCGCATGCATAACTAGTCTGCAGCTACTGGATTTAAAACAAATCGGGCCAGTGGGATGGTATACCCTCTTGGTCCGCACCTGGGAGCTAGGGTTGCCTGCCCGGGCGAGAGTTAGCCATCCCGACCTCATCCAGACGGTAGAGACTGATTTGAGAGCGCGACCGGCTTTTGAGTTGGATGTCGACTCACCGGGGGCCACCCGGATTTGTGCATTGTTAGTTAGAGGGACCTATCGTTTCGGATCTCTCGGAACTAAACCATAAAATGGTTGCCTGTGATGGGTAGCAAATGAGAGAGATGGGCGTGCGTGCGGAGCCTTGTAATGGGCAGTTGGTACACCCCTGCAGGCTTAAATCTTTTCGAGAAGCCGTGTCCACGGTTACGGACGACTTGAGACCTACTCCTTGTTCATAGACAACAACAACTAAGATAATCTTAATAACTGGATCAACGTGTGTGTTCCTTGATTGCATCTTCTTCGTCGGGATGTGAAGAGGAGGACAAGGATAGGATAGGTGTTATGCTTGCGTAAGTAGGTGGTTAGCAGACTTGTTGGAGGTGATTCCTCATCGAATGCTTGGATTCTTATCTTACTCTCTAGATCGTTAGCCACTTCATAAATGCTAGTGCGGCAGCAACCTCACCACTTACCCCATCCTTACCGTAAACTACTAGTTGTCCTAGAATGACGAGTGATGAAGTCCTTGCTGGGTCAGATGACCACTACAGTTGGATGCTGAGTACTTCTGTACTCATGATACTACCCCCAAACTGTTTTCAGGGTTCTGATCGACAACAGGTATGGTGATCGACGTTTCACGTGGAGACTCGACGACGACTAGTTAGGAGGATCCCGGCGGAGGGCCTGGACCCGTGTGGTTATGGGGGTCAATGATTTTCTCTTTTCCACTAGGCACTTGATTGTAGTCTGTACTCAGACATATATTTTCCGTTGATGTATTGCATTTAAGACAGTTGTATGCCGATTGTATGAGATGTTGTTTCCTTGTATCTGTAATGTTGTGATATCATGTTGGAAATATGGGGCATATGGCTATGTCATATGTCGCGGTGGGACCGATATGTGCTTCGTCCCCGGATCTGGATGGAAACATCTAGATCTGGAACAATACGGCATATCGGGCCTTACACGTGTATACCGTAGCAGCGTTCCACGTACTCCATGTTTGTCTGGCTTGGTTCTTGCTACTATGAATATCACCTTTTTAGGTACTTCGGGTGTACTGGCTTTCTTTTTGTCGGTGTCCTTTCTCTGAGTCAGCTGGGTTGCATTTATTCTTTGTCTCTTGGCCATCCATAATTACTCTGGGTTGCAATAACCTGGGCCTCATGTTTATCCTTCTTCGGGGCCATGTTGGACGTGAAAAGCCGAACCTTGTGGTTGCGGTCGAGACCAAAGGTTTCACCGTTTCCTTCCCTTCAAGTGTTTCCTCATAACTTGTCGGTCTTTATACCTAGCCGTGATACGGAGTTACTTCTCCTGCTTGCTTTCCTTGCAGAATTTTCGGTCCCTACCGCTTTCTATGGGTATCACTCACTTGGGTTCGAGCATGATTGTATCCATACGGGAGTAGCTCGGATAACTTGGGAACTATGCCCATAAATTGTGTAGATCCATATGCGACTGACTATGTTGATATCTGCCTTGATTTTTGAACAGTCAAGTTTCTGTCATAACTATTGTCGGCACGATGGAGTATTGAAGAAGACTGGGTAGCTTACGCTCGAAGCTCTGGCGGGGTAGCATGCGATAGAAGGTTGGGTTCCGTGTATTTTAGAAGTATGCAGTTCAAGTTGTCTAATAATCAAGCTAAGCTTTCCAAGCAGTCCATAACCGCGGACGCGGCTATTCGTATAGTTTTGTTAACCCTGCAGGGGTGTACCTCTACACACACGTGTCATCAGTTACCGCCTTTTGCGTGTCACCGTTCAAGAGAAGACAGCGAGGATGCCACCACAACACTTCGCCCACAGCTCCGTTCTAGTCCAGAGAGTCGCCTATCTGAGGGGGATCCGTATGAAGGTCCGGCCGAGGTTCCAGTACAACCTCAAATGATGTGTGAAGGGTCCCAAGCCGGTCTTGAAAAGTCGTTTATCCACTTCGCAGACCGTGCCACAGCCCTACCAGAACTCCGAACTACTGCGACTTCTGGGGTTCGAACGGGGTGAGGTACTAGGATGAGAGGGGTCAGTGAGCCCAATGTGTGGTTGTACTCTTCTTCTTGGATCACCACACAAGAACTCGGACTTAAGGCGGTGTTCAACAAGACAACCCACCGTGTAGTCCTACACAGCCTCTCATCGTTCACCTTGTATTAGGGTAGATTCACCAACACCTTTCCACCAACATCATGTTTACCATCATCCTGACTCACATCAAAAGCAACCTCATTGTACCACTAAGCATGCAATAAGCAGTAACAGTTGCAGGGGCCACATGATATCAATCAACTCCTACATCTGCTAGGATTGTGGTTTGCTTACTACTGTGACAAGATGATAGGTCATGCAAAGGATATGGGTTCAACTATGCGGTAGAATCGATACAAGGTGATCTCCTAAACATGCATAAGCGAGACTGAGAGGGAAGTGGGATTTTATAGACATGATCAATGGGGGTTTGCTTGCCTTGCTGACGAGGTTCAGTCACGGGGTCTTCAACGAAGGGGGTGATCTCGGTTTCCGGCTCCACTTCTATCAGCAACATGACAATCATAGGATCAACATAATGTACAATGCACAATCACATGAATAACATTGTAATCGTGATGTTCATGGTTGCATTGTGTGGACAATTCTATTTAAAAGGAGTATATTGCAATTGAATTGCAAATTCAAACTCCATTTGATTTATCGATGAATTTCAAATGCATTTGAATGCATGAAAGTTCATTTGAAAAGGTTGATCATGAAGTGATGTTGTAAAGGTGAGGTAAAGCCTCTGATGTGTGGATGAATCCATCTAATAGAAGTGTGTTGCAAAATCATTTGCAAATTCACTTCAAATTTGAATTTGAAAAGGATCCATATGCATGTTTTCTACTGTTCATCCATTTTAAAATGGTCAAACATAGAAACAAGTTGCATATTCATAATCCTTGTATTTTTCTGATGATTTTAGACATATTATTTTTCCAATTTGGAGTTAAAACGAATTAGTTATGATTTTTAAAGTTTCAGCCAATTTTTGCCTTTTCTGGAATTTTCTAAATTTTCTTTAATGTTTTTATTCCATTTACCGCATATTGCTGATGCAATGCTGGCGTCACCATGGGGCTGACATGTGGGCCTGGCTTGTCAGCCACAGTGGGTTAAATCCCGTTTAATTAAATTAAACTGAGGGGGATTAGGGGGCTGAGGCCCACCTGTCTGTGGGTGTGGGGTTAATTAAGGGGGGGGGGGTTAAGGGCTTAATCGGCCGGCGGCTAGCCGCCGGCGTCCTGTGCGCGGCGGCGCTCTGTCGGAACAGTGCTACGGGCCACGGGGAGGGAAGAGGAGGGCACCAGGGGGTTCCTCTCGCTCGTGCGCTTCGCGTGGAGCACGCCGGGGACCTCGGGGAGGCCTCGGGCCACGACGGCGAACAAGCCAGCGGCGTACGACTGCTGCCCTAGACGAAAACGGCGAACTACGACGTGAGAAGAGGAACGGGAAGGTGCAGGAGCATCGTGAGGCTATCCTGAACCCAATAGTGGGCGCGGCGAGGTCGGAGGAAGCTCGGCGCGGACGAATTGCTCGTCGGAAACAATGGCGACCGGCGGCGGGGTCTTGATGCGGCCGTCTCCTCCGGTGCCGCTCGGGTTCAATTGATGCAGGGGAATGAGTAAATCGACGCCGCTGGAGAGGATGGACAAGTTGGCACCTTGCGGGGAGCTTGGTCGCCGCGTCGGGGCTCCGCCGTGCTCCAGCTAGGCTACGGTTGCGTGCGGGATTCAGCGAGGAGGAAGATTGGGAGCTCGTCTCTGCGAGGGGAAAGAGGAGCGGGGTGACGTGGGTGTCTGCGTGGCGAGAGGAGGAGGCAGGGGGTGGCCTAGAAGCCCTCCAGCGTCGCGGTGGCGTCGGCCGTGTCCTCCCAGCGCGCCACCGAGCAGGTTGGGGAAGACGACAAGCCCAGGTGGCCTTGGGCCGTGGGGAAAACAAGTTGGGCCAGTGGCCTGTAGGGTTGGGCTAGGATTCCTTTTCAAATTTCTCTAAGTTTTTCTTCTGTTTTTCCTTTTCTGGCTTGTGTTTTTCTCTGGATAAAATAGCAAAGCATTTTATAAAATCTTCAAATCTTTTATGTGGGCTTAGTAGACATATAGCTAGCCACTCACAAGTTTTGGAGATTTTTGAAATTCAATTAATTTGAATTTCAAATCAAATAGGGGTATTATTTAATTTCCAAGGAACTATTTGAATATTTGAAAAATCCATCAGTATGGGAATAAACCCAAACCACTTTTGCAATGATCATCAACAATTCTAGGAATTTTCCAAGCATTCAAATGATTTTTGGAAAAATATTTTTATCTGGCCATTTGATTTAATTTCTCAGGGCTTTTCTTTTCCCCATTTTTGAATTTTCTTTTGAATTTTTGCATGATGCAAAGTTGTACTCAAACCCTAGCACTTACCCAAGTTGGGGTTCTGACAAGTCGCCCCCGCTCAAAAGAATCTCGTCCCGAGATTCAGAAGTCGTCGGGAGGAAGGAGGGGTACTCGGCACGGAGGCGGTCTTCTCTTTCCCAGGTTGCTTCTTTCTCGGAGTGATGTGACCATTGCACTTTAAGGAACTTGATCTTATGACGAAGAGTGACACGCTCTGCTGAATCAAGAATACAAACAGGGTAATCTCGATAAGAAAGGTCATCTTGGAGATCAAGCGTTTCATGGTCGACTTCCCGGATGGGGTCCTTGAAGCAACGCCTTGGAGATCAAACGTGGAATACATCATGTACTCGGGAAAGGTGAGGGGGTAGTTCAAGTTGGTAGGAAACTTCTCCACGTTTAGCAAGAATGCGGAAAGGTCCGATGTAACGTGGGGCCAACTTGCCTTTGATACTGAATCTCTGGGTTCCCTTCAGAGGAGTAACCCGAAGGTAAGCCTTCTCATCCAGATTGTAGCTTTCTTGCCTATGATGACGATCATAGTAGCTTTTCTGACGAGACTGGGCTGCTTTCAATTGATCACGAACAATGCGAACTTTCTCTTCTGCTTCCATGATCATGTCCGGTCCAAAGAATTGTCTTCACCGGTTTCTGACCAGTTTAATGGTGTTTGACATCGTCGTCCATATAGGAGTTCAAAAGGAGTCATGTTCAGACTAGATTGAAAACTACTGTTATAAGCGAATTCGGCGAATGGAAGAGACTTCTCCCAATTCTTTCCGAATGAGATAACACAAGCTCTGAGCATGTCTTCAAGAATTTGGTTAACCCTTTCGACTTGACCGCTAGACTGAGGATGGAAAGCTGTACTAAAGTAGAGATGAGTTCCCATAGCATGTTGGAAGCTTCCCCAAAATCTAGAGGTGAAAAGGCTACCACGATCAGAATTGATTTCCAAAGGAACACCATGAACGGATACAATTCTAGAGACATACAAGTCTGCTAACTGGCTAGCAGTTACAGACTCGCGAACTGGAAGGAAGTGATTAACTTTGGAAAGTCTATCTATGACAACGAAGATGGCATCGTTTCCTTTCTGGGTTTTTGGAAAGCCGGTGATGAAATCCATACCGACTTTATCCCATTTCCACTCAGGGATAGGCAATGGTTGAACGGTGCCAGTAGGTCTTTGGTGTTCGGCCTTAATGCGACGACAAACATCACATTCGGCAATGAACTTAGCAATTTCTCTCTTCATCCTAGTCCACCAAAATCTATGGCGTAGGTCTCGGTACATCTTTGTGCTACCAGGATGAATTGAGAGGGGAGTGTCATGAGCTTCTTTGAGGATTGGCCTCCTAAGATTGTGTTTTCTTGGTACAACCAATCGAGTGCCAAAGAAAACAACACCTTGATCATTTATGGAGAAACATTTAGCAACTCCGCTAGCAATGTTCTTCTTGATCTCTCGAATACCACTATGACGTTTCTGGGCGGCTATGATTTCATCCTCAAGGGTTGGTTTCGCCACCAAGGTAGAAAGATAGCCATGAGGAACAATCTCGAGATTGAGTTTTCGAAATTCCTCATGAAGAAGTGGTTGATACTGTTGTAACATGAGGTTGTTACAGTACGACTTACGTCTTAGTGCATCAGTCATGACATTGGCTTTGCCTGGGGTGTAAGAAATTCCTAAGTCATAATATTTTATCAACTCAATCCAGCGTCTTTGCCTGAGATTAAGATCTGGCTGGGCGAAAATGTATTTGAGGCTTTGGTGGTCGGAATAGATCTCACAACGATTACCAAGGAGGTAATGTCGCCAAGTTGTGAGGGCATGAACTACGGCAGCGAGTTCAAGATCGTGGGTAGGATAGTTCTCTTCATGTGGACGCAACTCGCGTGAAGCATAAGCTACCACATGTCGATCTTGCAGAAGTATGCATCCTAACCCTTGCCGTGAGGCATCACAATAGATCTCGAAATCCTTTTTAGTGTCTGGAGGTGCAAGTATGGGTGCAGAATTCAGTCTTCTTTTTAGCTCTTGAAAGCTTTCCTCGCACTTGGGAGTCCATAGGAATTTCTTATCTTTCTTGAGGAATTCAGTTAGAGGCTTTGCAACTTTAGAAAAGTTCTCGACGAAGCGGCAGCAATAGCTGGCTAGGCCAAGAAAACTCCTAACTTGCTTAACCGATTCAGGTGGAGTCCAGTCAAGGACGACCTGAACTCTCTCGGGATTCACAGCAATGCCTTTTGCAGAAATCACGTGACCTAAGTAGGTCACTTCTGGTAGCCAGAATTCACACTTGGAGAATTTAGCAAACAGGCGATGCTCTCTAAGTTTCATCAATACCAGCCTTAGGTGTTCGGCATGTTCTTCTTCGTTCTTCGAGTAGATGAGAATGTCATCGATATAAACTACAACAAATTTATCTAAGTACTCCATGAAGATTGAATTCATCATGCGTGAGAAAGTGGCGGGGGCATTGTTTAAACCAAAGGACATGACGGTGTACTCGTAAAGACCATAACGAGTAGTAAAAGCCGTTTTGGGAATGTCCTCGTTTCGGATTTTGATTTGATGATAACCTAATCTTAAATCCATCTTGGAGAAGACAGAGGATCCTGCAAGTTGATCATAAAGATCATTAATCCTGGGCAGTGGGTACTTGTTCTTTATCGTCGCTATATTTAGCGGGCGATAGTCTACGCACATCCTTTCTGTTCCATCTTTCTTCCTTACGAACAGAACGGGGTAACCCCATGGAGATGAGCTAGGGCGGATGAAGCCTTTTTCCAACAAAGCTTCCAGTTGGGTTTTAAGCTCAGCTAACTCAAGTGGGGCCATTTTGTATGGGCGTCTAGAAATTGGTGCGGATCCTGGCATAAGATCCACTATGAACTCTACACATCTGTCGGGTGGCTACATTTAAGGGTTGGGTCACTAGATTGTTTACTAGAGGATGACCAAGGCGTACTAGGGGCTACAACGGATATGTCAGAGTAGAAAAGTACCCCAACACGAAGGTTAGTGTGGTTCTTCTAGCTAGAAGACATCTAAAGTGGGAGGAAGAACTGCAAATGCCTCAAAATAGGTTTCTAGAAGAAAACCTACAACAAAGTCTATGGAACTGTCGGGAATGCCACCTAACATATTTTCTGGAAAGACAACCGAAAAGATAGAAGGATTTTGCAAATGCATCAGATTATGAAGAAACCTGGAATGACTCGGACATAATAACGGCTGTAATTGCAAGAAAAAGACAATTTATTACAACATGGAAACAGCACTTACATACGATGTAAGAAATCAGGAAGCACAACAACTCTAACGAACCGAACACAACTTTCCTACGGCTACAAAGAAGCAAACAACGAGATGTTCTAGTAAGACAAAGATGAGCCTAGTCCTATCTTCCCGTAGAAGAAGTAAGGGTGACTCAGAACTCAGAACGAAGGAGGTAAGGAGAAAAAAGAAGCCTTACGTTGTTCCCTTATATACCCAGAGTAACTATATAACTATAGAAGGCTAGACTCGACTTCAGCCAAGGCTGATAATCCTACAGTCAGTCCTACTCTGATACCAAGTCTGTCGGGACCCGGGGTTAGCGTATGCAAGTCCCGCTACGACATAGTCATATGGAGAGCCGAGAACCGTACCCACTTGTCTAAGCAGACAAGGCCAAGCACAGAACGTTCTCGGAAAGCATCGTACGTGAGGGGCATCCCATCCAGGCCGGATGATCAACTGAGATGAGTCCTCATCGTCCGCACACGAGTCTAAATGATATGGGTGATGAACTCCCATATTCACAGACAAGTCGCCTCAACCATACTATCGACTATCTCATAACTCTTACATAGACTTACTCCAGCCCGATCACTTAGTCGGGGTCTAGGGCGGGCTTGATCATACCACAAAGTATGCACGAGACAGAGTCTCGAACAATCGCATCGCGATGCCCCAAGCTGCGCACATCTAAGGGCCACTTGGTGTATAAAAGACCGCCAGCCAGATCACAACTAAGGTCTCGAAAACCCATACTAAGACATGCATGTTATAAACATACACGCATCACTCATGTCTAGTATGAACAGCAGGTATCATTGCAATTCTCTATAATGTATACATCTTTATTAATAACTCTTACAGAGTGCACACAGAGATCACAAGTCTGTGATCCAACATTACATCAAACATGCGGAAGAAAAGTAGGTCTGAGTACAGACAAGTTTAACAAATGGCTTAGAGAAGCCTTATCTAAAAACAAGCCCTTCACGAGGGAACCAGTCGTCTGACTGGGACTACACTAGCTTGGTCTTGGTCTGAGTCTTCAATCTTCGAGCTTCGGGTAGAAGCCACCATCGGGGGTTAGTGGGTTCATCTAAAACATAGAATAAGCAAACGTGAGTACAAAGTCGTACTCAGCAAGACTTACGTAGGAACTATACTACTCATGCACATGTATCAAGGTAAAGGGAGGTGGGGTTCAATTGCAGAAGTGCCAGCTTTGACTTGGCTAGTCCTAAACTACGAGTACCAGACTTGAGATAAGAAGCGTACACGAGTCCACTACTTTCTCCAACCAATTACACCACTATGGTGCCTTCCTCGACTTCCCCACGAGAAAGCACGCCATAGCACTCACACTTATCTTGGTGTATTTTAGAAGTATCCAGTTCAAGTTGTCTAATAATCAAGCTAAGCTTTCCAAGCAGTCCATAACTGCAGACGCGGCTATTCGAATAGTTTTGTTAACCCTGCAGGGGTGTACCGCTACACACACGTGTCATCAGTTACCGCCTTTTGCGTGTCACCGTTCAAGAGATGACATCGAGGATGCCACCACAACACTTCGCCCACAGCTCCGTTCTAGTCCAGAGAGTCGCCTATCTGAGGGGGATCCGTATGGAAGTCCGGCCGAGGTTCCAGTACAGCCTCAAACCATGTGTGCAGGGTCCCAAGCTGGTCTTGAAAAGCCGTTCATCCACTTCGCAGACCGTGCCACAGCCCTACCAGAACTCCGAACTACTGCGACTTCTGGGGTTCGAACGGGGTGAGGTACTAGGATGAGAGGGGTCAGTGAGCCCAATGTGTGGTTGTACTCTTCTTCTTGGATCACCACACAAGAACTCGGACTTAAGGCGGTGTTCAACGAGACAACCCACCGTGTAGTCCTACACAGCCTCTCATCGTTCACCTTGTACTAGGGTAGATTCACCAACACCTTTCCACCAACATCATGTTTACCATCATCCCGACTCACATCAAAAGCAACCTCATTGTACCACTAAGCATGCAATAAGCATTAACAGTTGCAGGGGCCACATGATATCAATCAACTCCTACATCTGCTAGGATTGTGGTTTGCTTACTACTGTGACAAGATGATAGGTCATGCAAAGGATATGGGTTCAACTATGCGGTAGAATCGATACAAGGTGATCTCCTAAACATGCATAAGCGAGACTGAGAGGGAAGTGGGATTTTATAGACATGATCAATGGGGGTTTGCTTGCCTTGCTGACGAGGTTAAGTCACGGGGTCTTCAACGAAGGGGGTGATCTCGGTTTCCGGCTCCACTTCTATCAGCAACATGACAATCACAGGATCAACATAATGTACAATGCACAATCACATGAATAAGATTGTAATGGTGATGTTCATGGTTGCATTGTGTGGACAATTCTATTTAAAAGGAGTATATTGCAATTGAATTGCAAATTCAAACTCCATTTGACTTATCGATGAATTTCAAATGCATTTGAATGCATGAAATTTCATTTGAAAAGGTTGATCATGAAGTGATGTTGTAAAGGTGAGGTAAAGCCTCTGATGTGTGGATGAATCCATCTAATAGAAGTGTGTTGCAAAATCATTTGCAAATTCACTCCAAATTTGAATTTGAAAAGGATCCATATGCATGTTTGCTACTGTTCATCCATTTTAAAATGGTCAAACATAGAAACAAGTTGCATATTCATAATCCTTGTATTTTTCTGATGATTTTAGACATATTATTTGTCCAATTTGGAGTTAAAATGAATTAGTTATGATTTTTCAAAGTTTCAGCCATTTTCTGCATTTTCTGGAATTTTCTGAATTTTCTTTAATGTTTTTATTCCATTTATTGCATCATGCTGATGCAATGTTGGCGTCACCATGGGGCTGACATGTGGGCCAGGCTTGTCAGCCACAGTGGGTTAAATCTCGTTTAATTAAATTAAACTGAGGGGGATTAGGGGGCTGGGGCCCACCTGTCTATGGGTGTGGGGTTAATTAGGGGGGGTTAAGGGCTTAATCGGCAGGCGGCTAGCCGCCGGCGTCCTGTGCGCGGCGGCGCTCTGTCGGAACAGTGCTACGGGCCACGGCGAGGGAAGAGGAGGGCACCAGGGGGTGCCTCTCGCTCGTGCGCTTCGCGTGGAGCACGCCGGGCACCTCGGGGAGGCCTCGGGCCACGCCGGCGAGCAAGCCCGCGGCGGACGGCTACTGCCCTAGAAGAAGACGGCGAACTACGACGCGAGAAGAGGAACGGGAAGGTGCAGGAGAATCATGAGGCTCACCTGAACCCAATAGTGGGCGCGACGAGGTCGGAGGAAGCTCGGCGCGGACGAATTTCTCGTCGGAAACAATGGCGACCGGCGGCGGGATCTTGATGCGGCCGTCTCCTCCGGTGCGGCTCGGGTTCAATTAATGCAGGGGAATGAGGAAATCGAAGCCGCTAGAGAGGATGGACAAGGTGGCACCTCGCGGGGAGCTTGGTCGCCGCGTCGGGGCTCCGCCGTGCTCCGGCTAGGCTACGGTTGCGTGCGGGATTCGGCGAGGAGGAAGAACGGGAGCTCGTCTCTGCGAGGGGAAAGAGGAGCGGGGTGACGTGGGCGTCTGCGTGGCGAGAGGAGGAGGCAGGGGGTGGCCTAGAAGCCCTCCGGCGTCGCGGTGGCGTCGGCCGTGTCCTCCCAGCGCGCTACCGAGCAGGTTGGGGAAGACGACAAGCCCAGGTGGGCTTGGGCCGTGGGGAAAACAAGTTGGGCCAGTGGCCTGTAGGGTTGGGCTAGGATTCCTTTTCTAATTTCTCTAAGTTTTTCTTCTGTTTTTCCTTTTCTGGCTTGTGTTTTGCTCTGGATAAAATAGCAAAGCATTTTATAAAATCTTCAAATCTTTTATGTGGGCTTAGTAGAGATATAACTAGCCACTCAAAAGTTTTGGAGATTTTTGAAATTCAATTAATTTGAATTTCAAATCAAATAGGGGTATTACTTAATTTCCAAGGCATTGTTTGAATATTTGAAAAATCCATGAGTATGGGAATAAACCCAAACCACTTTTGCAATGAACAGCAACAATTCTAGGAATTTTCCAAGCATTCAAATGATTTTTGGAAAAATATTTTTATCTGGCCATTTGATTTAATTTCTCAGGGCTTTTCTTTTCCCCATTTTTGAATTTTCTTTTAAATTTTTGCATGATGCAAAGGGGCACTCAAACCCTAGCACTTACCCAAGTTGGGGTTCTGACAACTCTCTTCCGAAATATACCATGATACAATAAATTCCATATGACAAGATCGCAACTGGCGTATGGCATAACTTTAATGCGGATATTCGGGAGTCGGGATCACAACTTATCTTTTCCCTTGATTGTATCTTCATGACTGTATCGGCTAAATGACTGATGCAGACTTCATCCGAATGATTCATCCAGGTAGAACTCATACTGAGCCAAATACTCTCAACATAATCAGGCGTGAATCCTTCTTGACTTGCTAGTCTTCACACTTATTTGCGATCTTTTACTGATTCTTTGTGGTATACGTAGGTAGTTGAGCAACTTTCCATCAGGGGGAAATAAAGCGACACCAAAGAACCAAATGAAGACCGAATGAAAACTAACGAAGAAATCCAACGGAGCGAAGATCAATAGCAATCGATAGAAGGTTCACCACTTACAAAATTAACGGTAGTCGATGACCATCTAAATCCCTTGCATAAATCAGCAAATAAACCAGTAGCCACCAGAACGGTTTTACAACTCTGATCTGGGACGTTTACTGAAATAACTCAACCACTGCTCAAGACAGCCGACCAAGAATCAGCTCAGAGCATGAGACAACATTGATAAAATGAATGCAGATGTCCCTTAAGACGGTCGAGAAAACAGCTCAGAACATAGGGTCGCCACTGCGAAGAGAAATTCAACAACTGCCCGAGACGGTCGAGAAAGCAGCTTAGAACACGGTCGGCTGTTGAAGAGAAAAATATAAAGTAGACATCCACCCCGGTCGGCCGAAAACGAATCAACTCAGAACCAGGCGTGGCGCCATTATCCAAAAGAAAGCGAGCAAGGGTTCGTCAGAGTCACATTCTACCTGAAAAAACATATTCGTTAAACATCGAAGAACCAAATAATGGATCGACGAAATAAAGCAAAGATCAATAGCACTGAAAGTGCATCGAGATCACACACAAACAAGATCACATCTTATTGCTACGCACAACAACATGCAACAAGCAACATGCAAGACTACTACTACTCATGCAGCATGAACTACGCGCAACTTAGACGCTACGGTCCATTGACATGTCGCCGGATGCAAAGGGAGCTATCGGAGGAGTTGCCAAAGCCGAAGTTGCAGAAAAAGCTCTTCTTGCATCACTTGCATCACGGACCAGTTCGAAGATGAGGGCGTACTCGGCGAGCATGTAGCGGGACATGCTGTTCACCGCTGCGTCGGCTTCTCCCAAAGGGCGAGGAAACCCTACTTGTTGAGGAGTGGTGGCCAAGGGGTAGAAATGGATGGCACGATTCTGCTGCATCGAACTTTTTTGTTGGCGCAGACCTGTGAGGCCTTCTAAAGCAGCTTCGCATGCCGATGGGGAGGTTGACTGCTATGAAGAGCTTGGCATGGTACTCCAGCACCAGTCCTCCGAGCGTCGTCTGGAGCACTTGGTACCTCGGAATTTCTCCATTGGGATAGAGACTCCACCAAACGTCGGCAAGCAGATAGGCAAAGCTGGTTGGTGAGGGGGATGATAGGTGGTCAAGTGGATACTCTGCCATCTAATCTCATCAGACCAGATCGTTAGCGAATATAATGCTACCTATATGCATGTTATGCAGCAAACGAAGGCAGCAAACTAATGCATCACACAAGCAAGCTATAAACTCTAACTCTAACGACCTTCTAACGTTTGCGCGGACTAGGGTGTCCTACAGTCCTACTCTGATACCAAGCGTTGTGGCACCCCGGCTCAGAATACCGAAACGCCCCGTTCTCCAGCCCAGAGATCATGTCTTCTGGAACACGGCACAGCTTGATATAGAACTGAACCAGTTTTATTACTGATGAAATGGGTACAAGGGGTCTATTACAATGCTAGGGGAGCGAGGCAGCGAACATCTTGCTCCTAATGCTAGCCGCAGATCTACACCAAGCAGCGGGGTAACTCTATAGCAGAGGCATGATATCTTAGCAGCAGAACAACGGTGACGGTGATGAACTCCATTCCATAGGGACACTGATTGGGACACCTCCTAGCTCGCAAACACCGGTAACGTCGTCCTACGCAATCACATCATTGCCTGCAAGTCTGGCATGACACGCCAAGTCAGTACATTGAATATACTTGCAAGCTCACAACAACCAAAGCACCAAGGCAAAACAATAACATGGAATAACTATTCAAGCAATGCTAACATGATGAATCTAGCCTATTATCAGGATTAATTCCAATGAAATAACAATCATCGTTTAAGGTCACATGGACCCCGTACGATCATCGCATGATCATAAGGCTTACCTTGGAGTCCTTACAGACTCAACAACCGGGTTACGGATCATCGCATGACTCCGCAACCTATGAGGGTTGTCGCATGACCACCCAACCTATTATGTCATCGCATGACCACCAACTTAGCACAAACACCACACCGGATTCACATTGAATCCTGGTGTGACCTAGTACGAACTTTGTCCAATACTGTGGACTCCGCTATTCGAATAGATTTGTAACACTCTGCAGAGGTTGTGCACTTTACCCACGCTATGGAGTTCTTTCTCCATCCAGTACCTTGGAACTTGTCCCACAGGAACCTCGGAACTTCTACTATAGGGGTGGACTAGGACTTCTCCAACAAGACCATTCTACCGCGTGCCTCCCTTACCGTATCACCCGACATGCTTTGCAAGCCATGCCTTGCGTAGCCCCGTGTCCTCCAGACACACCTGCCATCGCAATGGCAAACAAACTTGTCCCAAATTGGGACGGTCCCGTATCAACAAACCGGCTTTCATTACTATTGCCTCTTACCTGGCCAAGGTAACCGCGCGCGCATAGCCTTCCCACCTTGGTGATACGCATAAGAGAGCCCACCGATAGACCGAGCTAAGGCCCTCCCATACAGGAAAGTGTGGTTGCACTGATAAGTTTGGTTCGGTGGCACCTGACCAACTTGGCAAAAAGCATATACTCTAATGCATACCCATCAAGATCAGGTGCAACATGAAACTCTATAGTCTAAATCATAGCAATGCATGCAGAACATTCCAAGGTACGGTTATAGTCACATCATAATCCAAAGCATAACTATATGATTAACTTATCAGTGTCAAAATGATCAAGATGCTATCATGCAACATAGCAAGATCATAAACATGGATAGGAGTATGATGCAAACAAGTATAACTTGGTAATATCATGATCAAAGTAATTCGAAGCCTAACAGGAGCAAACATCGTATCATCCGAGAATTAAAGCATTTTTGATACACGTCAAAGCTTTACGAAGGTGCAAAGGAAATTGTGGCTTGGCTTTCACCAATAGGGTGTGAAGCAGCTCGTGGTCTTCCACACAAATAAACTCCTGAAATTATATTTTTAAATTGAAAAAGAAAAGGTCACATAAAAGGTTTCTTTTAACCAGCAAAAATCAGCAGACAGATATTGCATGAAAATTATGCCAAATTAAAGAGGGGCTCAAGAGAAAAAAATGCAAAAATAATCAACTTCATTGGACTTGTGGTTTAAAAGATATTCATGGTCAAAGGTCTGGTCAAACAAATGATTTAAAATGATTTAGATCATTTTTGGAATATGCCAGGGGGGTGTTGTTGGGGCACACGGTACGCTACGCTAGCGCTGAATCAAAATTTTCTACCGCGCACAACCAATATCACTTCTACTGGAGATGAACTACGTGATTAGGGTTTACCACTAGAAGTGCGGTCAAGGTAGCGGAAGGAGAGTTGGCGATGTGTGTCGGCGGCTGCTCCTCGAATCCCTCGAACCGATCCCTCGTACCTATCCCACGAACGGACTCACGCGATCCAATCCCGCGAACAATTCGTCCAAGCGCCGCAGGTGCAGCGCCTCCAAGGGATGTGCTCGTACAAGGAGGAGCGTCGGGCGGCAGACTGCTAGGTCCGGCGGCTCGGCCTGGAGGTGGAGTCGCGGCTAGGGTTGTGGTCTGTCTTGTACCCCTTCGGGGTTCGCCCTAGCCTCCAAGGGATGTGCTCATGGAATTTTCTAATTTTCAAACAATGCCTTGGAAAATCAAATAAACCCCTATTTGATTTGAAATTCAAATTATTTGAATTTAAAAAATGCCCAAAAGTTATGAGTGGCTAGCTATTTATATCCTAAGCCCACATAAAAGATTTGGGTATTTTATAAAATGCTTTGCTATTTATTTCAAAGCCAAACAAAGGACAGAAAATACAAAACAGAGAAGAAAATTAAAAGGGGAAGAACCCCAGGCTTTCGGCCCACCTGGCCAGGCCTGGCCAGCAAGCCAGCCCAGCCCACCAGGGGTAGAGCTGTCTTCTACCCCGGGACAGGCAGGCTGCTCGTCGGCGTGGCGGCCATGCCACCGCAGCCGCGGCCACCTCCTGCTTCCCCCGACCTTACCCCCTCGCCGCTGGACGCCTGGAAGGCCCGGGTCCATCTTCCCCCTCCCCTGGTTCTTCCCCTCTCCCTCTCTCGCGAGTTCCAGCACAAGCCGAGGACCCCGACTCGCCGCCGTCGTGCGCCACCGTGGCCACCGTGCCTCCCCCGTGCCGCCGTGCTGTCCATAAGACTACCCAGCGACGACTCCTTCGACCTGCAGCACCAATTCGAGCTCAACCGGCCCCGACGACGTCTCCCTCCTCACCAACTCGCCGTCGGCCGCCATGGATACCGGTGCCCAAATTCATCGCCGACGTTGCCTCTCCTCCTTCCTCGTCTACTCCAGCACACGCAGGGTGAGATTGCACTCTTTTCCCCTCTCTCCCCGAGCTTCCCCGTGCACCGTAGCCCGATTTCGCCGACGACCGTGCTCCGGCCGCCGCCCTCTTCGTCCTAGCCATGGCCTCGAGCCTCCTCGGGTCCCCAGGATAGCACCACTGGATGCGGGCGTGCACGAGGAGTGCCCCCGTGCAAATCCCGTGTTCCACCGAGCCCTAAATCGCATTCCGGCGTGCCTCCGCCGTGAACCGAGGTCGCCGCCGGCGACACTCCGGCAGGCCCGGATTAATTAAACTTAATCAACCCCTAATGACCCCCCACAGCCTATGATAGGTGGGGCCCTGGACCCCTTAACCCCCCTGTCAGTTTAATTTAAACGGGGATTAACCCCAGACCCACTGACAGGGTTGGCCCACTCGTCAGCCCCCCCCCTGACGCCAGCATGAGGTCATGCTGACGCAGTAAATGAATTTCCAGAAATTAGAAACGATTTAAAGAATTCCAGAAAATCCAGAAAATAGCCCAAACTTTGGAAATTCATAGAAAATTCATATTAACTCCAAATTGGAAAAATAATATATGAAAAATGATCAGGAGAAAATAATCTATCCAAATATCCAAATTTCAACTTTGTTTGAGTTGATTTTAAATTGGGATCTATAAATTTGCTATTTGATTTAAATGGAATTAAATCAAATCCAATTCAAAAGCTTTTGCAACTTAGACCATGGCAACATGCTACATTTCAACCACACATCAGAGGCATATCATACACATTTCAAAATGATTAAAATTGATCAAACAATGTCACATGTAACTTGGCTAAGTTTGAATTCAAATTGGAGTTTGAATTTGCAATTCAATTTGCAATATACTCCATTTAAATGGAATTGCTTCACACATCAAAGCATATACATAAAGTTTCAACCTTCCATCATGTGATTGTGCATTGTATTTACTTTGCTACCTTGTTTGTTGTTTGTCGAGTAGAGGTGGAACCGGAGCAGGAGGCTGCCCCCTTCGTTGAAGACCCCGAACCCGAACCTCGTCAGCAAGGCAAGCAAACCCCCATTGATCATGTCGATATAATCCCACTTCCCTCTCATGTCTCGCTTATGCATTGTATAGGATGATTACCATGCTACGTTTCTACCGCATAGATGAACCCATTCTTTGGCATGACCTATCATTTGTCATAGTAGTAGGCAAACCACAATCCTACCAACTGTAGGAGTTGATTGTTATCATGTGGCCCCTGCAATTGTTACTGCTTATTGCATGCTTAGAATGATACCATGTTGATACTGTTATGTGAGTCGGGATGGTAGTGATCATGATGATGTTGGTGGAAAGGCGTTGGTGAATCTACCCTAATACAAGGTGAACGATGAGAGGCTGTGTAGGAGTAAACGGTGGGTTGTCTCGTTGAACACCGCCCTAAGTCCGAGTTCTTGTGTGGTGATCCAAGATGAAGAGTACAACCACACATTGGGCTCACTGACCCCTCTCAGCTTATTAACACATCCCTTTCGATGTCCAGATGTCGCAATAGTTCGGAGTTCTGGTAGGTCTGTGGCCTGGATGCTAAGTGAGAGAACGGCTCATCCGAGACCGGCTTATGCACCACGCACCGGCCGGGTTCACGATAGTGGTAGCCAACCCAGGTAGGCGGCTTTCTTGGACTAGATCGGCTATGAGGTAACAGTTGTGGTGGCATCCTCGCTGTCATCTCTTGAACGGTGACACGCAAAAGGCGGTAACTGATGACACGTGTGTGTAGCGGTACACCCCTGCAGGGTTAACAAAACTATTCGAATAGCCGCGTCCGCGGTTATGGACTGCTTGGAAAGCTTAGCTTGATTATTAGACAACTTGAACTGGATACTTATAAAACACACCAAGATAAGTGTGAGTGCTATGGCGTGCTTTCTCGTGGGGAAGTCGAGGAAGGCACCATAGTGGTGTAATTGGTTGGAGAAAGTAGTGGACTCGTGTACGCTTCTTACCTCAAGTCTGGTACTCGTAGTTCAGGACTAGCCAAGTCAAAGCTGGAACTTCTGCAAGTGAAACCCCACCTCCCTTTACCTTGATACATGTGCATGAGTAGTATAGCTCCTATGTAAGTCTTGCTGAGTACGACTTTGTACTCATGTTTGCTTATTCTATGTTTTAGATGAACCCACCGACCCCGATGGTGGCTTCTACCTGAAGCTCGAAGACTCAGACCAAGACCAAGCTAGTGTAGTCCTAGTCAGACGGCTGGTTCCCTCGTGGAGGGCTTGTTTTTAGATAAGGCTTCTCTAAGCCATTTGTTAAACTTGTCTGTACTCATACCTACTTTGCTTCCGCATGTTTGATGTAATGTTGGATCACAGACTTGTGATCTCTGTGTGCACTCTGTAAGAGTTATTAATAAAGATGTATACATTGTAGAGAATTGCAATGATACCTGCTGTTCATACTAGACATGTGTGCTGCGTGTATGTTTATAACATGCATGTCTTAGTATGGGTTTTCGATTCCTTAGTTGTGATCTGGCTGGCGGTATTTTATACACCAAGTGGCCCTTAGATGTGCGCAGCTTGGGGCATCGCGATGCGATTGCTCGAGACTCCATCTCGTGCACACTTTGATGTATGATCGAGCCCGCCCTAGACCCCGACTAAGTGATCGGGCTGGAGTAAGTCTATGTAAGGGTTATAATACAATCGATAGTATGGTTGAGGCAACTTGTCTATGAGTATGGGAGTTCACCACCCATATCATTTAGACTTGTGTGCGGACAATGCGGACCCATTTCAGTTGATCATCCGGCCTGGATGGGATTCCCCCCACGTTCGATGCTTTCCGAGAACGTTCTGTGCTTGGCCTTGTCTGCTTAGACAAGTGGGTACGGTTCTCGGCTCTCCATATGATTGTGTTGTAGCGAGGCTTGCATACGCTAACCCCGGGTCCCGACAAGAACGTGTCGACTCCCATATATGCGTAAAGTCATAAGACGAACCATTACAAAGTGTCATATGCAACATTCCTTTTGCCTCACGATATATGTTGTCAAGCTCAAGGCTAGTACTTTTCACCCTTGTGATAGCTTGACCTCTCTTCTCGAAACCGTGATACAGATTCCTGAACCGGGTTAACACTTAACCCATGTCGCATGGCCATGCTTTCTGAATCTTATCACTCGAGAGGGCCCAGAGAATATCTCTCCAAAGTGTAGGGGCAAATCCCATCTTGATCAACCATGTCTCGCGGCATGTATCATGACTCACCCGTAAGGTACCTTTATAACTACCCAGTTACGGTGTAGCGTTTGATAGTCCCTAAGTGAGTCATTCCTCATCCCGAGAACATGCGAGGACCTCAGGTCTAGGACATGGCATATACATTGTATTTAGACTAACAGATGACAATATCTCGCTGCGTCTTAAAGTGGGTCTCTGTCCAACTCAGTGCTCCCATCACTAAGTTCATACTATCCGTAGCATCTCCATGCTCATGACTTGTGAAACATAGTCATCAATCGAATCATATACTAGTTAAGGATATGTGTCCGCATAACCTTATCAACTAGGGACCATTAGAACAATCATCATAGAATATATAGTCTCACAAACAAGTCACATACTTATTGATACATATCACTGATGATGTTCAAGGACAATACAAATAACTTATGAATACATAAGGAGATAACATCATAACATGATTGCCTCTAGGGCATATCTCCAATAGGTGTGACATCGATGGGGGGTTTCAGAAATGCGCTTCCACTTAGAATACGCTTCGGGTGTGCTAGGGTCTATGACATGTGGGGCCAGGGCGTCAGGTGGTAGAGAGAAAAGAGGGGGGAAAGGGCACGGCGGCGTAGCTACAGCGAGGGCGCAGCGAGGTGCGGGACTGGTCGGGATCGGCCGGGAGGACATCTACGCACCAGCCCAAACTAGTGGCTCCTCGAGAGGTGGCTGGACGGCGCGGCTAGCTTCCGCTCCGCCAATAGCAGGCGGCAAGGCTCGCCTGGGATGGTCCCCTCGTCGATTCTGGCAGCCAATCGAGATGGGAAAGTGGGGAAGGTGCAGGGGGACTAGGAGAGTTCAATGGTGTGGGTGGCCTGGCCGGAGGGGCACCGGAGCAGGTAGGAGTCGTCTGCAACTTGGCGGTGTAGCCCACTGCCGGAGGTGGAGAATAAGAGGCTCGGGGCTCAACTGCTCGTGTTGGGGGCAATTGGGAGGTATTGGAGGCTAGTGGTGGAGCTGAGAGAGGTCGGGCATCACTATTTATAGCCGGGGCAGGATGCTTGGTCTGGGCGGCGACAAGGAGACGCGGCTGCGGGGAAGCAGTGATCTAACGGCGAGGGAGCAGGCTCGGGTGGGTTCAGGGGGCGCTGGGGGTTACGAGGAAGCAGTGGAGCAGCAAGGGCCAAGGGGGAAGTGACATGGTGTTGGGGACGGATCATGGTGCACTGTGGCCATCGTGTTGCGCACGGCGGCGAGCAACCGACGCGAATCCGGCGAGGGCCAGAGGGGGAAAGGGGTGCACGTGATAGGGCAAAGTCGTGCGGCGCGGAAGGACAAGGAGAAGGTTTCGTGGGCGCGCTGCAGGTGGGATTTGGCATGCCGGGTGGCCTCGGGCCACGCCTACAGCACGCCTAGTGCAAATAAGGGCATGGCCACCATGTGCACCAGGGCACCCAGTGGGTTCCTTCGTGGCCAAGGTTGTCTAACATGTTCTCCTTTGACTGCTGATCACGGCTATGGGCTTGACTGGTCAAATGGAGCACTGTGGTGGTCATGGCTTCACTGCAAATATTGGTGCAGCAATCTTGGGGCACAAGCTGGGATACTGGTGAATAGGGGGAGGGTGTGAGGTTGTCACATTGCTATAGGGTTGAATGGAGTAGCATTCTACAAAGTTTGAGCTCAAATAGCCAAAGGAATTGTGTACATCCTTTGTAAGTGCCTAAATTGACCAGAGTTGCTTTGGTGAAGCTAGCATCTCTATGGATTGATGGAATTGGCTGAAATTTGGTGTGGTGAGGTTATTTGGTGGTGTGCATAGGTGTGCAAAGTTTCAAGGATAGGGGAAAAGGCTAGCTAGTACTTGCTTCACAAGGTACTTGACTGGCCATAATATTGATCTTGATGATCCCCTCGCATGGGTGGTTCATTTTGGCTGAAACTTGGTTTAGTGGAGTCATTTGGGTGTAGGATCATGTGCAAAAAGTTTCAAGGCAAATGGTTCCCCTATCATGCACTTTCTTCACAATGCCTCCTTGCTGCATAAAAACTTTGGGAATTTTGATATGGACTTTGGCTTGTCCCCCAAGGCAGAAACTTGGCATAGGCTCTTGATATGATCACAAGAGTAGGCACAAAAAGTTTCATCAGCAATGGGCAAGGATAAGTAACAGTTCCTTCACAAAGTGTTATTCTGCCCCACAGATAAATGAATTTCTCTTGGTGAAAAATCCACTTGGGCCATGCAATGTTTTTGGAGATTTTGGCAAGAAAAGGTGTCAAAGATAGGTGGGAATTATTTGAGGATTTATGGAGCATTATTAATAGGTATTACTTCACAATCCTCAAATAAAGGGAATATTCCTTTTATTAGAGAAGGAATATATGGCTTGAATAAAAATGTGGCTTGGATGGGGTGGATCAAAGGATGATCATTGGGAAGGGCTAGGGAATCATGGGCTACTTGAGCAAGGAAAGAAAATATGCTCAAGTTTCAAGTCCAAAGAGTTGTTCAAAACCAAACCAGATGTCAAATCCAGAAATAAATCGGAATTTTTTTTGGAAAAAGAAAGTTCCAAAATTCAGGGTGTCACACTATGATGGCACCCCACCCGCATGTCTGCTTGATGCAAACTCGCACTCAGATGACCTAGTTTCTTCGGCCTAAGATTCAATCAACAATGGCTCCATAACGGAAGCCACTTTGACGCTGGATCGAAGTCAGCATAGCAGTAGCACAAGTCATGCGATGCCGGCTTACAGAGACGTTCATACTTACGCGCAACAATGTGACGAACAATTTCTTTTCATAAGTCAATCGTAGGCATCTGATCGTGGAGCCGGCCGACCCTGCGCTTTCCTTATAAAAGGGTGTTGTTTATCACGCGCACGATTTACTTTTATTTGCATTAAAACAAAACGACCACAAGTCAATTAAACTCATACTAATATAATAAGTAAATCCACCAAAGTACACAATAGACTATGAAAAGGTATTAAAAATATACACGTCCAAAATATCTTTCACGCCCGCTTGATACATCACAAGTTTCGCACGAGGAACAATGTACTAGCAACCCTACAATTGGGGGGAACTTTGTGTGGCGGATTCAGACTTTTGATTCCCTGTAGTACCTGTTGTGGGAAAATCACGTCAGATGTCCTCATAGAGAACTTGATTGTGGGGACTTTTCTATGAGTGCGCACGAGGAGGCAGAGTCGATCTTCAAGGAGTCGGAATGGGGATCGGGACAAGAGAGACACAGGGATTTACACAGGTTCGTCCCCTCAATGAGGTAAAGACCTACTTCCTGCCTTTCTCACTACTGGAATCTGCTAATTTGCCATGCGCTGGCCTCTTTGCCGTCTGCATATTATCGGGGCGGACGGCAAAGAGGGTCTTTTCCATCAGCTGATACTTTGCCGTCTTTTTTTCATTCACTCATGGCAAAGAGAGTCTTTACCGTCTGTTTTTCTTTCACTCATGGCAAAGAGGATCGTTGCCGTCTGTTTTTTTTTCACACATGGCAAAGAGGATCTTTGCCGTCTGTTTTTTTCACTCATGGCAAAGAATTCTTTGCCGTCTACTTTTATTATGGCAGACGGAAAAGATTGGCTTTCCCTACCGTTTTTATTTTGCTTATGGCAACGAACAAGTGTAGAAAAACTTACTTTGATCATCTTTTAATTTTTAGAATATTCAAACAATGTCTGAACAATATGAAATTTCACATGGTATTGGTCTATGATTACTAGAAGACGTGAAAAAAATATAAGAAA
This sequence comes from Bromus sterilis, assembly GCA_950022295.1. NCBI lineage: Eukaryota > Viridiplantae > Streptophyta > Magnoliopsida > Poales > Poaceae > Bromus > Bromus sterilis. The sequence goes on from OX465599.1 coordinate 211,142,166, forward strand.
ATTTACTAAAGTTTAACATACTTATTTTGTTAAATTACTAGGTGTAAAGAAGCACAAAATCTCTCTCAATTCCTATTGGTTGGGCTTTCTTCACATGGATCACTGACGTGGCATCAAATCTCACCCCACCACCGGCTTCTTCTTGTCCTCTTTGATCTCTCTCCTCCATGCACATGTGCACACACCAGCAGCCCCATGTGCGCACGCACAGGCCCAGCGCCAAGGACCTCCTGCCTGAGACCGACGCATAGACTTCGCCGGAGTCCGAGCCACCGGAGCACTGCCGCCCGTCGCGCCTTCACTTTACGTTCCTCCTCCCTTCCCATTCCCCTTCCCCTTCACCTGGGTCTCTCCCCTCTCTCTCAGATCTCTGTCTCTCTTTCCTCACGGACATGGCCGCCGCTGTGTTCCTCGTCATCGCTATGCAGAGCTGCTCCGAGCCACGGCCATGGGTGAACTATTCCGAGCTCCTCCACGGGAAGCCCCCCGGAAGCTCCCTCCTTCATTCCTGCCTTGCTCTGTGGGTGAGTTCGCGACGGCGGCGCCCATACCGTTCCTTGCTGGACTAGCCCGCAGAACTCCGGCGAGTCTCGGCGGCCATGGCGTGAGCGCAACACAGTCCATCATCAATGTTGCGAGGTCCTGGTTGGCGGGCCATTCCGCACGGCTCCGACGAGGTGCTCCGGTGAGGTGCTCCAGCGAGGTGCATCTCGTGTTCCGGCACAGCTGAAGCTGCATTGTTATTAAATAATCAAATCTTTGCCGTCTGTCGATACGTACCCCATGGCAAAGCTATGTCGGACCCACCTATTAATCCAGTACCTATATTCTTTACTTTGCCGACAGGCAGAAAAAACACAGACGGGAAAGCTCTTTGCCGTCTGTCGATTTAAAACAGACGGCAAAGCACCTCTTTGCCGGAGAAATGGCTGACAAGTGCTTTGCCGTCCGCTGACAGACAGCAAAGGCCTTTGCCTTCCGCCGTTCCTATGTTTGCCGACCGCCATGGCAGACGGCAAACGACAGAATTCCAGTAGTGTCTCGTATTATATGTGGGAGGTCTCGATTACAAGGGCACTAGAAGTCGTCGGTTTCTCAAGAACTAGACTAGATTGATTCGCCTCTATGACGTCCCAAGGCCTCGGCTTATATACACACCGAGTCCTAGGGTTTTACAATGAGACCGACTATCAAACGAGGTGGAGTCCTTATCTATCTCTTCGATGACTTGTCTCGTCCTTCAAGGAAGCATGGACTCCTTCCTTCTAGTGTCGGTCTTCATCTTGTAATTCAGTCGGCTCATAGGCCGAACCTTCTTTTGGGCCTTCTTCTTAATGAGTTAGCCCACTGGCCGACTCTTTTCCTTTTGTGGAAGTCTTCTTGCTGATCCTGCCGGGTCCATGGATTATCCCCTCGATAGTACCCGCGGACATTTTCCGCATCGGCTCGGACAGGGGCCTAGGGCATTTCTGGCTTGCCACTCATGACGGCTCCTTTGCTTCAGGTTGTGGCATGGGAAGCCTCTTGTTGCTGTCATCATATCCTGGCTCAAACACCTGAAGGTTCACCTCTTCAGCAATCTTAGTGGCATAGTGACGAACACTCTTGACCACTTGGGCATAATCCGACTTCTGGTACTTTGACCCGTCGGCTTTCAGCTCTGGAAACCCTTGCACCAGTTTGTCAAGATCCAAATAGGGGTAATACGACTTGCATAAAGCAAGAGCTCGTATCACTCCTTTACGACAAGCTAACGACTTCACCAGATCCACCCACTCTAGAGCTCTTGACAATTCCGTGAAGAAATCTTCCTTGAAAGTCATGTACGAAACACGGCCTGTTAATCGCTCGATGACCCATCAACTACCAGCATGTGCGTCGCAAATGACGTCCATCACGACTCGCAGCCGGGTCATGTCCGACTCTTCCAGAGATGGATCGCCTTCACCGGAAAACGAAAACACACCTTGGTTCACACAATGGTTTTCCCAAATGAGACGAACTGAAGGAAAGTTAAACACATTAAAACTTACGAAGGACGACCCTGGCCACTGTCGGAACATGGGCCTGGAGCGAATTATGGCGGTCTTGAGCAGATTTGGCGTCCTCAGGATCCTTTTCCCTACTTCGCCTCTAGTTATTAGAGCTGGTCTTCAGAACATGTAGTTCCTCGACGTTTCTTTTCAGCTCCTCTCGGAGCTGCATGACTTCTTTGTGTTTTTCTTCACGTTTTGCGACTTCTGCCACCAGCCTGTCCGTCAGAGTAGTCTATTTTTCCCCGGCTCTAAAAGATAGGGCCTACAAAATTCATATATTAATATTATTGCAAAAGATGGACTCCAATCACGAAGGAAAGTCTGTAATAATTCGGTGTGAAGCTTTCACCATCTACACCAAATCATGGTGTTTGGATACTTATAAGAGACAGTAAAAATACCTAATGCTCTCGCTTCATTCTTGCAAGGAAAGCTTGCTGCTGGTTGAACCGAGCCATCGCACCTGCATATAGTTCAGGAAAGGAAACATCCTCCCGTCTCTCTAGGATCGAAGAATATGGACCTCCCTAAGTTGACACCTCTGAAGCCAAAATTACAACTGGTTGTGATGAACGAGAACCACCACCGACCTCATGACCAGCGCCCTCCGGCACAGTTCTTGTCAACATCAAATATTTCTCTTGAGTCAACCGCACGGCGTCGGCAACAGCTGTGGCAGACTTTTTCTCCATGAGCTTGACATGTGAGGTCACCTCACCAAAGTTAGGAATTGGGATTGCCCCCTCCATGAAGGGTGACTCCTCCAACACAGCTTGCTCGCTGCATGAAAGGGCCAAGAACATTAGCAAACCAATATTGTGTAGGTAAAAACCTATGGCACCAATAAACTTACCCCACTGCAACTTTGAAGTTGCCAGAATCATCATCTTCCGACTCCCTTGAGAACGGAGAGACGTTTTTGACATCATGTACACTGGTCGCATGTTCCCCTTCATGCGATGTCTTGGAACGGACATGGCGTCTGCCGAGGTCGACTCCTTTCTCCAAATGACGATCGGAATCCGAACTCCGAGACCGCCTCTTTTTTCCTTCAGCCTCCTACGAAGGCAGAAAAAAGGAAATTTATGAGATATGATATGGACAAGAAAAGACTGGACCCAAAACATACCTTTCTTAAAGCAAGGCGAGTCACCCGTCGACTCAATAGCTCGCTATCTAAGGAGACCACGTTCGCCTTCTCAGCAACTTTTTCACCGATCGGGTCCTCCCCGATGGTTTCACACCTTCTTCTAAAAGCAAAGCGCGACATTGTTAGTCAGGAATAAATAACAAAAGTGGACAGGGAAGAAAGTGATACCATCTTCACCTTCTCGTCTTCTTCTTCGTCATCTTCGGACTCTTCCACAGAAACTGTAGGGAAATTAAAAGACCACCAAGGGTCTTCGCCCTTTAGATAAAAGGGACAAAAATGGCGAGTTATAACCCTTCCTCCTACAAAAACAAATGGAAACAATGGAATCTGTAATCTTACCGCTTGAGCCAAATTCTTGATATAGAAAGAAGCCAGGCCCACCTTGCTCACTATTTCCAGAGGCTCACACAAGAATTCCTTGGTAGCTCGAGCCACCTCCGCCGGCTCAAAGACGGTTTGAGAGAACCTCATGTTGTCTTCAGAGCCGGAATATTCGCACATAAGTCTGGTGCGACAGCTCAAGGGTTGTACCTGCCACTTGACCCAGCACCGAATCAAATCTATAGCTCTAAGGCCACGAGCCAACAAGGCCTTGATATGCTTGAAGACAGGGACTAGCATCATATTATCCTCTGCGCTCGGCCAAGAGTTGAGAATAGAAGAATATACAAGTCAATCCTCACGGAAACCCGGCAGAGGGGGCTGATCCGTCGGGCTCGTATCCTTGCAATAGAAAAACAATTTCGGCCACTCCTTGTTGTGGCTGTAAAGCCTCATTGATGGGAAATTACATCTTACTCATCGTTGAAGTTTGGCGGCTCCGCATTCAACAGACTGGCCCCCGTTGCTCTCCGTTTGCTTATTACAATAAAAATATTCTTAGAAAAGAGGAATTGATGGTTTCCTCTATAGATACACTTCACAAAAAATTGTGAAGTTTCCAACATTGATGATGGAATTGGGGGCTAGATCTTGGGGTGTAAGCCATAAATTGAATAAGTTCATAAAATAAAAGAGATCCGGGAGGGCAGAAACCCCGAGTCACATGATCGGAAAAAGCACGACCTCACCGTTTTTGGGCTCAGGTCGGATATCCTTTGTAGTGGCTCGCCACTTGATTTCCTTCTGAGAAGGAAGTAGCCCCTGATTTTCCAATTCCCGAAGACGCCCCACAGTCATGATAGACTTTGCCCAATAACAAGAGAGAGTAGATTTGGGTTTGGAAGTCTTTTTCTTATTTTTGGCTTGTTCGACCCTTTTGATGCCTCCGGTTTTCTTCATCCTAAGATCGAGAGAATAGATGAAAAGAAAGGGGAGCGAATAAAATGAACTAATAAAAGATTGAGAGAATAAATCTCGCAAGCGGTTTTCATTTCCCAAGGACGGATCAATAGATCTGTTGGAATAGAAAAAAGAAAGATATTCTCGAAATCCGTGAAAAATGATGTGGGGTTGAGCCAATTTGCTCAAACATATATACAAGCAGGAACCCTCGGATTCGGTACAAACAAATCAGAAGGCCTTATAATTATCAAGAACAAGAGTGTACTTACAGTTCAAGTGAACAAGAGTGGCACGGCCCCGTGCTGCTCGGCGTGGGAGGAGAAAATTTTGTGAAAGCCAAGCTCGTCCTGTGCTATCGAACGCTTCTCCTTCCGGCGAACCTTGGGCACTTTGAGATCTACGCTGATCAAGGAAGGGGATGAGAAACGCGGGGAAGAAATGAGTGCGGGTAGAAGAAGGAAATGTAAGGCCGCATCTTATTTATCGGGCCCAGGTCCAACCAATAGTGCGACACCCGTGGCATAATAAATGGGAATTCCTCAATCCTCGCATGTGACGAGACTAAACTAGCAGGCGGTGCCTCGATAGTTTTGAAATAAATATTATGCGCAGATTTCATATCTAAGCGGATATGACCATTCAAACGTGATGACGCGGACTTAGTGGCGGCTGGCGCATGGATTTCAAAGGGGACTGTCGTTTGCTGTTGCCGACTCTCCAGTTGATGGTTCATTTTCAAGGAAGATTTCCCCGAAGCTGGCTACGCATCAATCTTAGGGGCTACTGTCGGAGGGATAATTTAGAGACCTGAAAGGAATAACAAGGAGGCCTTATTTCTCAAGACGAAGGGAGTCGGCCTATGGGACGGTTCGTTGAAGAGAAGGCCTAGGAGAAGATACCGCCTGTAAACTATTCGTATTACAAGATGGAGATCGACACACATGGAAGGAGCCGAGCCGCCTTGGAGGACAAGATAACTGCCAAGGAGATAGAATAGGACTCTATCTTGTATTAAAGTCGGAATCATTGAAAAACCCTAGGACCCAACGTGTATATAAGCAGAGGACTTGAGACGTACAATGGGAGAATCATCTTATGCTAGTTCTTGCGACACCGGCGACTTCTAGCGTCCTTGTAATCGATATCTTCCGCATATAATACAAGAAAGGAAGGAAGTAGGTCTTTACCTCATCGAGGGGCCGAACCTGGGTAAATCCCTGTGTATCTCTTGTATCGACTCTCCATCGGCCGACTCTTCCTCCTCGTATCCACTTGTAGTAAAGGCCCCGCTTCAAGTTCTCCAATGAGGACATCTAGCGTGTTTTTTCCACGACGGGTATTTCAGGAGGTATCTGCAACTCGGTCCAATCGTCTATGAAGTCGGCAGAGCTTGTGATTTAATTGCCGTGCGGGGCTCATATTTGATGTCATAAGACCCCATCTCTATGGACCACTTGGCTATTCGTCATATTGCTTCTCTGTTCTGTATGATATCTCGCAGAGGTGTTGTGCTGATGACTGATATGTCTCAAACGTATCTACTTTGCCAAACACTTTTGCTATTGTTGTGGCATCATTCTTGCATGATTTGAACTAAACTAACCTGGACTGACGTTGTTTTCAGCAGAGCTGCCTGTATGGTTTTCTTGTGTGCAATAATATGGATTTTTAGGTACTTCAGAAAATTCCTAGAAAAATCACGGAAAATGCATGCACCCGGAGAGGCCCATGACCAAAAGGTGGGCCATAGGGGAGCCAGGGGGCCACAGGCGGCCTGCTGGCGCAACCACGCCCCTGGCCGCGCCGGGAGGCCGCCTAGGTGGTCCCCACCCCCTCTGGTGACCTACCTTGTCCCCTATTTTTACCCGTCGCGAGGAAACCCCAGAACAGAAGTCGTTTTCCCAGTTCTCGTCGCGGAGCCGTTGCCACCCCCTGTTCTTCTCCGGAAGGGCTAATCTGGAGGATGTTTTGGCTTCCGATGAGGGGATATCATCGCCAACGTCATCACCATCGGCATTCCATCATCCCTCCATGACTTCTCCTTTCATGTGTGAGTAATTCCCTGCTGTAGGCAAACGGGGTGGTAGGGATTCGATGAGTTAGATCATGTAGTAGTTCGTCAGATTGTTTGGGGCATGTTGCCTATCATCTACTTTGGTGTTTATCATCTTTTCTACAACTTGTTGCTCTTACTGCTTGTCACTTTGGGTCCGTAGGATTCGTGGGGTCACCCCCTCGTCAGTAGCCCTCGAGTGCCTGGGGGACTCGGAGAGTCGCGCAGGGACTCGAGTACATTCATTCGTCGGTTATTGGTATGCGCGGTTCATCCGCGGGTCGCTGGCAGTCTGGTGGCCATGACAAAACCTGTTTCGAGGGATGCTAAGCTGAAAGGGCCCAAGGAGTCGACGGGTCGAGCGTTGGTGAATTGCACTAGGGACAATACCACAGTAGCCCAATCAAACGCACGTCCCTCGACGTGAGCTTGGAACACTGGTGTCGAGCAAAAGTCCGGACGCTTCAGGTCTTACGGTGTTCATTTGCCGCAAGTAATGTGTACAACCTAAGGCGCGTCCGCTCGACTTTTCTATCATGCGCAGCGCATGGGAAAGGTTGGGAGTGAAATCGCTCTTCAGGAAGTCCCAGCCCGGCCGTACTTTGCAGCGGGGTCTTACCTACATGCTAATCTTGCATGGCATCTGGGCACAGTGTATCGTGTTCCAGGAATGTGTGTTTTTGAGGCGCGGAGCCTTATAGCATTGCACCCGCTTGGAACAAAACATCAAGCGAGCTGTTCACTCATTCACCCGAGGAGCTTTGTTTCGAGTGCTCAGTCTGGGGGGTTTTCGCGAGTAATCACTCGAATGCCGTTTCGGCTCTTGAGGTGAGGGAGCACCTGAGACTCTTCGCGCCGTATGGTCTTGGCGAATGCATGTTTGTCTTACGTCGGGTTGAGGGAGCACCCGAGACTCTCATAAGTGCGAGAGGTCACTCGAGCACATGGCTGACCTTTAGGTGAGGGAGCACCTGGGACTCTTATGATGTACTCTCCCGATGGGAGTAAGATATTTTTTCTTCATCGGGAAAAAGATCTGAGAGATGGAATCTGAGGGCCTTGATGGCGTACTCGGTACGCCTTGCTGTGATATGACGTTGGCGTGGTCTTCTGCAATTTTTGACCGCTGCAGTCTGTCGTGGGAAATGACTTGGCGATGTCCCGCCGAAATTTTCGCGTCGCGCGATCATGGTCCTCTTTTTGCGCGCGTAGTGGCCGGTGTTGTTACTGCGCCGGTTGGATTTTCCATACTTTTCGCCTCTGTATGGGGTCGTGCCATGTTTTACTGGGCAAAAAAGGTTGCATGGTGGCCCGTCTTGCTAGGCTCTTGGAGTTAAATACCATGTGGCTGGGTAAATTGTATGTTTTACCCAGCCATTTCCTTCCTCCTCTTTCTCTGCTTCCTTCGTGTTCCTGAGCCTTCGTATTTTCTCTTCTGCGTGCTACTGTGAGATCTATGTCCAAGCGCCCCCGTGCTGCTGTCGAGTCGGCCAAGATGTCCGGCAAGTGGGAGCGGTCCACGTTCGGGGCTGGAGATCTGGATGCGCTGGTTGTTGATGGCATGGTGGTGGCGGGCGATGTCCGTCTTCCTGGTGATGAGTCGATTCGAGCACCGGCGGCGGACGAGCGGGTATGCTTCCAGGCTTTCTTCCACCGTGGGTTTGCTCTTCCGCTGCATCCTTTCGTTCGGGGCTTGTTGTATTCCTATCGAATCCAGTTGCATGATCTGACTCCCAATGGGATTTTGCACATTGCGTGTTTCATCACTCTTTGCGAGGCCTTCTTGGGGATTTTCCCCCATTGGGGACTTTGGAGGCGCCTTTTTAATGTAAAAAGGACGAACTGTGAGTACGCCGTGGGCCGAGTAGGTATCTCCATTGGGGATAAACATTCATATTTTGACTTGGAGAAGATTGATTCCGGTAGTGGCTGGCGAAGAGGCTGGTTTTATCTGAAGGATCGCTTCGTTGTTGGTCAGCAATTTGGTCTTGCTTCTTTCAATCCGGGTACGCGGGTGGTCAGAAAGCCTTCGTGGTCTCATTCTTTGACCGAGGTGGAGTCGTCCGAGATGACTCCGTTTTTGGAGAGGATTTCTATGTTAAAGGATAACTTGACTGGTGGTCAGCTTATCTCTGTTTTTGTGGGGAGGCGGGTTCAACCGTTGCAGCATCGAGCTCGCCCTATGTTGCAGTATAAGGGACTCGGTGACTCGACGAGATGCTCGCCTGAAGAGCTACAACATGATGCCTTGCTGGATCGTATGCACCAAGTGACCAAGTACTCGAGTATTTCCGAGATGCATCTTGTCCGTCCATATGCTTCTGATCATTCTCCGCCGCCGAATGGTGCCTGTGTTCATTCATTTTCCTGGACGAGTACCTAGTTTTGTTCTGTTGTTGACATTGCTTGCCTTGCAGGGTCATGCTCCGGTGCCGTGTAATCCTCCGCAGCCGGAGGACGCCGATATTCTTGAAGAGCCTGATGCTTCCGCAACTGATATTGCTGCGCCGGCTGTTAATGCCGAGATTGTGCTAGTGGAGACTGGAGACAATGAAGACTCGAGTCCTTTTCGTGTGAAGCGCTCGCGCCCTTTGGATGCTGAAGATCATGCTGCGTTAGGTGATGAAGTCCCTCCTGCTGCTCCTGTTTCTTGGCCTTCCCCTTCAGCTGCTGCTCCGACCCCTCCTCCCAAGAGGGCCAGGCTTGGGAGGCTGGGGAATCCTCGTGCTGCGTGTGTCGGGTAAGAGTCTGCTGGATTTGTGCCCGTTCCTTTTTCCTTGTTCTTGTGTCTGATAATGCTTTATTTTGTAGTGCTGCGCCTGCTCCGGCTGCTTCGTGCACCAGCGCAGCTGCTACTGATCTGAAGTCGACGAGTTCTGGGGCGGCAGCCAAGCATCTTGAGGACCTCTCGGCTGCCGTTGGCCAATCTGGGCCAGCGGAGACTCCTGTCGTTTCGACTGTGGGTGTAGTTCCTGGTCTACCTTCTTCTGCGGTGCCTGGTGCTGCTGCTCCTGAGCCCAGGCCGACTGAACTTGGTCCTCCGTACTTTGGCCGTCTTGATCTGGCGATTGAAGACAAGGTCCGTGCTTTCGACCATGTCTCCAGGTTGGTAAGATGATTCGTGTCTGTGTTGTTTTATCATCGGGGGCACGGCAGTGCTCCCGATGGGAGTAGCCCTCGAGGCTAGAAGTAAATGTTTGCAGTTGCTTGTAGTCTTGTCTTTAATTAACACCTGATTGCCTGGTTCTTGCAGCATGTTTTCCAGCACTGTGAGCGTTTGATTCCTTATGCTGAGCGTTGGCAACGGGCCCATGATTCTGCCCAGGATGCCTTATCTGCTATGGATGGTGAGTTTTATTTTTGCACTGCTGAGCTTTTGGGCGCTTCGTCTTTTGTTCTGAGTACTGTATTTTCTTGCAGGTCGTCGCCAGGCTGCCGAGAAACAAGCCGAAAAGGCGGAAAAGACGGTTTCCGTTCTCAAGGCTGCCTTGGCTTCCAAGGAGGCGGAGTTGCATGGTCAACATGAGGAGCTTGGTCTCCTTCGCCAGGCTGAGCACGCGCGTGCGTGGGTGGAAGCAGTCGAGGGAAAACGTCTTTGCGCCTTGGCAGGCTCGCTCGTGTGTAAGTCTGGTATTCAACCATTGTTGTTTCTACTGTCTTCCCGTGATGACGTTTCTTTGCTTGGTGCAGCTGTTGTAGGTGCGAAGCCGATGGAGGCTGCTGCGTCGGGGTCTGGGATTCTCCAAGGTGTTGTTGATGCTGTTGCAGATGCTTTTGCAGTGGTCGAGGACGTGTGCGCCCGGGCTTCCAATCTTTTGGGTCTTGCGCACGAGAACCTTATGACCGAGGGTACGAAGGTGCCTGATGGCCTGGGTGCTCGGGTTGCTGCGTTCGGCCCGGATGGGAAATATATGGTGGAACTGGTGGCGGAGAGCATGGTGAGTGGTTCTTCCAAGGCCCTGGTCGTCCTTATAGGGCATGGGGTTTCCTTTGATGATTCCTTGGTTGAGACCATCCTGCACTATTCTGGTGAGCAGGATGACCGAGCCGATATGCTGGCTCGTCGCCTGCAACAAGTTATAGATGCTCAGGGTCCCCCTGTCGTAGGTGAGGGGGAGGCACAATAGTGTTGCACCGCTTTGAAACTTTGTCTGTAATTCGTGACTCCGTTGTGATGGTTGATCTTTTGCTACTTTTAACTGAGTGACTGCTTGGCTGTTCCTCTTGCTGTTTTTGATTTGTTTTGTTCATCCTGCGGTAGGCCACTCCGGGCGTTCTTCGTCTGTGGAGTTCGCTGAAGGATGACGCTCGCGAGGGTGCGTACGAGTCCGTTTGCTTGCGGCAGAAGGACGCTGAGCGGGATATTGTCCGAATGAAGGGATCCGTGGCCGTTCAGCGTACTCGTCGCGAGCGTGATGAGTCCATGGTTGAGGGACTTGCTTCGTGGGTGGTGAAGTTGTCCGACCTCCTGCGGGGTGAGTCTTGCCTCTGCTTGGTTGCTTGATTCCGCTTGGTGGGTTTTTGCCGTCTCTGTCTTGATCGTAGTTTTTGACTTTCGAAGTGCTGGCAGGGAGATCTCGGGATGAAGAGAGGGCCGTTCAGTCGGAGATGTCGCGGCTTGATGATCCTAGTGTGTAGGAGAGCAATCCCTTTTGGGCAGATGGGGCTCGTGCTCGAGCATTTGCTTTGCTTCGTCGCCGAGTTGAGCGGGTACCGGAAGATCTCAGCTACTGCCAGCGGGTATTGGGCGGTATCCATGCTGAGTTCAATCCATTGGAGGTGGTTCCTTCGTCCCTTGAGAGGCTTTGTCGCATATTTTCTAAGCCTGCCGAGTTACGTCGAGTGATGGATAATCAGATTCGTGCTGGAGCTCGAGCTGCTTTGGGCTTGGTCCATATTCATTGGCCAGGGGTGGATTTTGCTCAGGTGGTGGCGGGTCCTCCAGGTGGTAGTGATCATCCGATGAATGAGCAGTACGTGGCTATAGATAAGCATGCGCACCAGGTTGTCAGGCGAGTTTGTTAAGAGAACGACCGCCATCTGGGTGCACTTATTAAGGCAAAGTTGGAGCCTAGAGATTAGGTGCTTTCCTTCGTTGTATATGCTTCTTCTTGGTTGTATATATGTTGTCTTGGAGGGTCGTCTGCATTTGTAGTTGCGGGGGGCGCCTCGGGGGGTGGCTGCTTCGGCGAGCCCCCGAGTGCCAAGTTAATGTGCCGCGGTTGCGGAGGACGTCTGGGAGGGTGGCTGCTTCGGCAAGCCCCCGAGTGCCAAGTTAATGTGCCGCGATTGCGGAGGACGCCTCGGAGGGTGGCTGCTTCGGCAAGCCCCCGAGTGCCAAGTTAATGTGCCGCGATTGCGGAGGACGCCTCGAGGGGTGGCTGCTTTGGCGAGCCCCCGAGTGCCAAGTTAATGTGTCGCGATTGCAGAAGACGCCTCGGGGGGTGGCTGCTTCGGCAAGCCCCCGAGTGCCAAGTTAATGTGTCGCGATTGCGGAGGACTCCTCAGGGGGTGGCTGCTTTGGCAAGCCCCCGAGTGCCAAGTTAATGTGCCGCGATTGCGGAAGACGCCTCGGGGGGTGGCTGCTTCGGCGAGCCCCCGAGTGCCAGGTTTTAGTGTGTCGCGATTGCGTAGGACGCCTCGGAGGGTGGCTGCTTCGGCAAGCCCCCGAGTGCCAAGTTAATGTGCCGCGATTGCGGAAGATGCCTCGGGGGGTGGCTTCTTCGGCGAGACCCCGAGTGCCAAGTTAATGTGTCGCGATTGCGGAAGACGCCTCGGGGGGTGGATGCTTCGGCGAGCCCCAGAGTGCCAAGTTAATGTGCCGCGATTGCGGAGGACGCATCAGGGGGTGGCTGCTTTGGCGAGCCCCCGAGTGCCAAGTTAATGTGCCGCGATTGCGGAAGACGCCTCGGGGGGTGGCTGCTTCGGCGAGCCCTCGAGTGCCAAGTTAATGTGCCGCGATTGCGGAGGACGCCTCGGGGGGGGTGGCTGCTTCAGCGAGCCCCCGAGTGCCAAGAAATTTTGGGGAAAAATATTTATGTAATATCTTTCCTGCTGTCCCTTACAAAGAATAGGAGGGCTCTATTGAGGACATGCCCCTTTTGCTTAGAGCGATGATGTAGTGGCCTTTAAAGACCTGGTATCTTTGTCTCCTAGTGCCGGGTTTCTTCGGGCGATGTTCCTTTCCTTCTACGGGAGCGCTTCTTCTGCGAGTCCCGTGGTTCTGCTGCTTTGGTGAGCTACGAATGCTTCTGCTATCTTGTGGAATTCTTTGTCGCAGCGGTCAGATCTGACGAAACTGCCACTGATTGTGATGACCCCGTTTGGGCCTGGCATCTTCAGCTTGGGGTAGGCGTAGTGGGGTACGGCCATGAAGCGAGCGAAAGCTGGTCGCCCGAGGATTGCGTGGTATTGCGACTTCCAGTCGACCACTTCAAAGTCAAGTGTTTCCTTGCGGAAGTTTGTCGCGTTCCCAAAGACTACCTCCAGGTTTATCCTTCCGAGGGGGTAGACTGCTTTTCCTGGTACGATCCTGTGGAAGGTTGTGCCTGAGGACTTGAGTGCGTTGTTTTGGATGAGCATGTCGTCGAGTGTTCGGGTGAAGATGATGTTGATCCCGCTGCCGCCGTCCATGAATACTCGCGACATGTCGTAATTTACGATTCTGGCCTCGAGTACTAGTGCGGCGTGCCCTGGCTTGGGAACGACTGGCGGGTGGTCGTCCCGGGAGAAGGATATTTCTATCTCCGACCCGCGCAGGTACTCTGGGACAGCCGGGTGTGCGGAGGTTGCTAGGAAGACTTGTCTGGTGACTTGTTTCTGCTGCCTGTTGGAAGGTCTGCCTTCTTGTATCATGTAGATCCTCCCGTGAGCTTCTGGGTACTGGTTATCTTCTTCTGGTGTCCTTTGCCGTTCCTGGATGACAGCCACCTGTCTTGTTGGCAGAGGGGGGGCTGGTGGCGCATCGTGGGCGACTGGCCCAACTGCCATGCTTGCGAGTGGTCGTGCTGTTGCGGCCGCAGAGCGGCATTTCTCCTCGGCCAACTCGTTGAAGCTTCTGCAATTCCTGAGGGAGTGGGATAATCTGAGCTCTCCTCGCTCGTTTCTGAATCCGTGTATAGAGAACGGTCCGTCGAGTTGTTCTTTGGCGGAGCGGAATGCGTGAGTGCCGTCGCGTGGCTTCCTTGTCCTCCATTCTCGTCTTTGAGCCTGGGGCTCGTCTTCTGGGTTGCCTCGTCGCTGTGGTCTGTTGTCATCCCGGTGCCTGCCGTTCCGATCGTCCGAGAAACCGGCGGCGACCATATCGGGTCCTCTGTCGTTGTAGAAGTTCCGTCTGGGTCGCTTTCTTCTTCTGTCGTCTCCTCTATCTCCGTTGTAGTCGTAGTCGTACTTTGATCGTGCAGTGTGGGTTTCTGTTTCATTACGAATGGAGTCTTCTCCGTCTGCCCAGCTATTGGCTAGTTCTAACAGCCGTGCGAGTGTTTGGACTTTCATCTGTCCGAGCTGCTCCTTGAATTCAACGCGCTGAAGACCTCAGCTGAATGCGTCGATCGCACTTTCGTCCGAGATGTCTTCCTCTGAATTCTTGAGTATCGTCCATCGCTGGATGTATGCTCGCAGGGCCTCCCTTGTTCCTTGTTTGCATGCCCGCAGCTCCTCGAGTGAGGCTGGTCGCTTGTATGTGGATTTAAAGTTTTCTATGAAGGCTCCTCGGAACTGGCTCCAAGAGCTGATGGATCTGCGCCGAAGATTTTTCAGCCAATGTCGAGCGGAGCTCTCGAGCATGAGCTGCAGGTACTGCATTGCCGTGACGTTGGTTCCTCTTTGAAATTGACTGTCGTTAGGTAGTCGTCTAGCCATGCCTCCGGCTCCTCGAGTCCGTTGTACTTTAGTGTCGTGGAGTTCAGTTTGAACCCGTTTGGCATACGCGTCTCACTTATGGCACGTGTGAAGCAGAGTGCTCCACATGGCTCGATTTCCTCATCGGAAGCCTCTTCATCCGAGTACTCCTCGCGTGCTGCACATCTTCGCCTGCTGCGGTTGACTCTGTTCTGCGTGATGTCGTCTCGCGCATCTGGCCGAGTGCTGCGGCGCCTTTTGTTGTCGTCGCTGTCGTGTTTCTTGTACTTGTCGGGGCGCCTGCGTCTGTCGTCATTGCTGTCGTCGTCTTCATCGTCCGGTGAACTGGGGTCCCTGTCTGGTGTCCGCCCGCGAGTCTGCCGCTTTGCGCTGGATTTCTTAGGTACCGAGGCGTCGATAGCGTCCTTCATTATCTGCAAAGCTATGGAAGTGTAGCGACCCGTTTTGCCCTTTCTGCTTTTCTGGGCACGGGACAGGTACTCCTGGGCGCTTATGAGTGCTTATGCCAGAGTGAGGGGCTCCTCTTCGTCGTCGTCCTCCTCTGATCTGAAGTCATCTTCCAGTTTCCGCACTACTCTCGCCCTTTGTGTCTTCCGCAGGTTGTTGAGTTTCGATCTGTTGCGGATGGGGGAGTCGTGGCCTGGCGAGTCACTTCTGGGAGATTATCTGCGACTTCTTTTCCTTTTGGGTTCCGCTTTTGCTTGCTTCTCCATGGCTAGGCGCCATTGTCTCCTCAGCTGGGTTAAATCACCTGCTAGCTTGTTCTATGCCCTTAGCTCGTCTCTTGAGGCATCTGATGGTAGTAACCTGCCATGGGCGACTTCTTCCTTTACCATTGCCATTGATTCCTTGGACAAGTATGTTTTTTCTTTGGGTGGTCCGCCCGCCGCTGCAACCGGGGTTTGCTGCCTGCTGCGTGATGGCTGGCTACCTTGGCCGGGTGCTTGCTATTTGCTGCTTAGCGGCTGACTGCTTTTTTGATCGCTGTGCCCTTGTTCCACCGGGACTTTCTTTGGTATGGTCCCCGGTTCTCCTAGATGTACGACCATCTGACTGGTGTTGCCGGGACCTGCCGCCCTGTTGGTGGTTGGGGTGTCTTGACGAGTGCTCGGGTCGTCGAATCGCCCGTTGTTTCCTGACGCTCATGCGCCAACTTCTGCCATGAACACCTGCGATGGTGTCCTTGCCGTCTCCTTGCTGATACGTGCAATCGTGCTTCTCCATGCTGGGACTTCACTCGAGCGGTCGTGAGTGGCGTGGAGCCGTGAGTTGGGTGGGTAGCTACGACCGCCAGATAGGTTGACCGTGTGGGCGACGTCTGCTACGGTCGTTGCTGTAGGTGTTGCTGTGGGCGCACGGGTGCCGTCGATGAGGCGAAGGGTAACCCAATGGTTGATGTAGATCTGATACGCTCCGAAGATCAGATTGACGCCGGAGTGTGGATTGGTGAAGACTGTCTTGAGGGCCAGGAGGTGGGCCGTGAATCCGAGGGACTCGAACAGGTTGGATCTTGCCGGAGCCGTCGAGTCGATGAGTGTTGATGATGATGAGGCCGCCGAGATCGCGTTCCCAACCTGCGCGGTTCCCACAGACGGCGCCAATTTACGGGGATCAACACCAACAAATCCCATGGTCAGGGACCCTGGGTTAGTCATGAGATGCACAGGTTGGACGATAGCTCGTCGGCAAACAGGAAGGCTCGCTCCTGCTCGATATTATTAATGGGGGATATGCATTTACAGTGGAGGCCAAGGCTGGAGCGCTCAAGGCTAGGGTTACAGGTGATATTAGATGTCTTTGGCGTCGCCCCTCCTAGCCCTTATATACCGGGCTAGGTCTCGGGGAGTTCATCAACGTTTACAGGTAAGCTTTCCTAACCCTAGCTTGCTCCGTACGGCAGGTCTTCACACCTTCCTTGTGAGTCGCGGACTCCTACGTCGGTGCCAACTAGTGGGTCGATGATGTATCTTCATGGGCCTTCTGCCTTCATGGACACCAGGTAGGCTCATCCGTAGGAGTCGTGGGGTCACCCCCTCGTCACACACTATCCAACATACCCAGAACTTATTTTACTACTTCCCAGTCACGGGAAGATTCATCTAAGAACCATTGTATATCTTCCTGTGTGAAGCAACCGGATATTCTCATGGTCTAAGGAATTACGCATATGACAGCAAATCATGATAGACTTATAACGTAGTTACGATGTGTTCTCTAAGTATATCATATATAATACTGGGGTCGGTTCAACATCATTGTTCTGCTAACAACATGCTCTCATTGCTACCGACATCCATGTTGCAAGAACAATGTCCATGATTAAGAAAACGTAATCATCAGTTAGCACATGAGATGGTCTTAGAGGCTAAACCAGGAACTCTTGTTTTTTACATTTCCACACATGCATATGAGTTTTCTTCTGAATCTCACAGTTAGAGACATTGCAATTATAGCACAGAAATATAAATATTAATTATGATCTTGAATATAAATAATAACACACTTTTTTATTGCCTCTAGGGCATATATCCAACATTAAGTTGCGAGCCCAACCCAAAGTGTAAATCCAAAGCAACAGACAACTGCATTAAAAGAACTTTGCGTAAAGTAAACAATCCTTGCAAACGCGGTTTCAAGCACCGTTGTTTTCCCCTTGTGGAAACAACACATCCCCTAGACTCATGTTTCTGTCACTCAAGCTAGTCATCAGGGGGCATGAACCCACAATCGAGCATAACGTTTCCTCTTGAAGTCACTACCTACTACTTGGCCAAAGCAATAAACAGCAACGGAGAACATGCAAGAATTACTCAAGAACAAAAATATAGAAGATAAGAACCAAATATATTACTCAATCACAAACTGAAGATAGTCTCACAATCCATCAGATCCCAGCAAACTCAGCATAGCAACAGCAGAAAATTACATATGTGCTTGATCATGTAGGGAAGCTCACAAGGTCTAATCCATGAAGAACAAAGAGGGGAGGAGAACATCACATAGCTACTGATCTAGGACCCATGGTCCAAGGTAGAATACTCACGGATCATCCATGAAGTGTCCATGGCGGAGGAGAGGCTCCTAGAGGTCAATCCTCCCTCCGGCAGGGTGCCGGGAAGAGGTATGTTGGTGCTCCCGATCTTGGAAGCGCGGCAGCGGCGGAACAGAGGAGAGGTCGCGAAAAAGGGTTATGTCTTCGGAAGAATCCTGTCACGGAGAATAAATAGGCGAAGGGGGGCAGCCAGGGGGGCCACCAGGTGTCCATGTGCACCCCTGGCGCGGCCAAGCCCAAGGGCGCGCCACCAGGGCGTTTGGACCCCCGGTGGTGGCCCTCTGGCCCCACCCAGGTGTTTCCGGAAGGTTCTTCTATGCTGGTTTTTATCTTATTTTCCCGAATTTTTGGAGCACTTTTAATATGGGGGAAACCTGAAATAGAAAAATAGGATGAACTGGCACTGTGGTGCGCTGAGTTAATAAGTTAGTCCAAATATGATCAAAAGTGTATGAAAGTGTATCTAGATCATAGCAATATCACACAAAACATGCATGGAGCAAGCAGAAGTTATAGATACGTTTGTGACGTATCAACATCCCCAAGCTTAATTCTTGCTCGCTCTAGTAGGTAAATGATAAAAAGCATAATTTCTGTGGTGACATGCTAACAACCATATAAGAGCTTTGAAAGTAAATCAATCAAGGTTTGTAATTCAATTCAAGTTATAACAGGAAAGATTCTATATTAGCATTTAAACAAGCAACATAAGAACATTAAGGTGCAAGAGATCTCGCTGTCCGTGACTCGAATGTCTCCAGATAGTGTTAGCGTGAAAGAACTGGGAGATGGGAATATGACAATTTTTTTTGTTGAGAACTCAATCTACTAAAGTTTCACACTTAGTCTTCTTTGGAATCTTATCTTGACTCGTCCCTAGACCACTAGCCAGGTACAGGTCAATTTGATCCACTCCCTTTCAATATTTTGAGCACTCATGAAATGGATGAGCGTAAGCACAAGACTTGACACTTAGGATGGAAAAGACTTGACACAAGGTTCACATCAATGAGGTCAATCATAGGCGAGAGAAGGCAAAATGATAGATATGATGTGAGGAGTAGGGATTGCCATGCAACGGATGCACATATGATCTACGAAAATCTCTCCAATGGAACTAGGGGGGTGCATCCAACTTGCTCGCTCATGAAAACCTAGAGCCCGTTTGAGGAGGCTCATCCTTGGAATATGCAAGCCAAGTTCTATAGTGTGAAGGTCCCCACATAGCTATACACATATCTGATCATTTCTATGGAGTACAAGATAAGAGGGAGTACGAGTGTGGATCTTTCAAAAGGAATAGTAGTGTTTCCCCTTTCTCTCTTTTTATTTTCTTGTTATCTTTTTTCTATTTTTTTCTATTTTTTGGTGGCCTCAATGGCTCTTTCTATCTAACTCTCATTTGTCCTCTTTGGGATCTTTTAAATTTGTCATCTTTGGGATCTTTTCCTCACTTAAGGGCAACACTCTATTTTACAAGAAGGTAAAGAAGATCTTCACACTTTACAAAGTATTAAACATAAAGAAGATTTAGCTATCATGATGTATACAAATGTATGCCTCTGCATGTGTAGCAGGAATATGCATGACATGAAGATCAAGTCATGAAGAGGTGGATGTTGCATGGCAATATATCTCGGAAAGGCTATGGAAATGCCTTGATAGATAGGTATGGTGGCTGTTTTGAGGAAAGATATAAGGAGGTTTATGATGAAAGTGCGTATCATGCCAAGGGTTTGTATGCACCAGCGAGGTGGATGCCAACTCTCGGAGAGGGAAGAGGGCAATGCACGGTACCGAAGAGGCTAGTAAATATGAGGAGGTGGAAGTGTCAACTTTAAGTACTTACATTAGTCTGAAGAACACATGCACTTATTATCGGTAACTCTCAATATAATAAGAAGGTTCACAAAGAGACAAGTACCCCGAGGAGGAGTGTATGGGGGTTTGGTTATCCTTGCGCATCCTCAACTCATGGTATGTGAGTGTACTCTAATATCCGATCCCTCCAAAGATTAGTGATCCATCTAGTAGCTAGAGTTCTCAACTAGTTTTGTAGGTTTTTGAAAATAAACACGGATTGCCCAAAATACGACACCTATCATTAATATGCTAGAGCTCTTGACACCAAAAGTTCAAACATTACTCTCAACAATACCTCAAAACTATTGCAAGTTACTACTACAATTGAATAGCAACCTCAATTACCTACTTCAAGACAAGACACAACTCAGTGCAACAACCAACTCTCTTAACAAGATAAACATGAAATATAAAAAGAGTTCCAGCAACAAACTAAACTAAAATTAAAGCTCTTGAAAAAGATAAACCTGAAAACTAAGAGCTAAACATGGCAGTAGCTACGAAAAGATAAAGAACACACAACAGTAGAAAGATAGGCATGAAAAAACCTATGGTGTGTTCTATTTTTGAAGTGGAGTGTGTTTCTCTCACACACAAAGTAAGATGGGTTCTAACTTGTTATGAACAGCAAGCAAAGCTAAAGAAAACTAAAAAGTAAACCTAAGAGAGAGGCGCTCCAAGGATAGCACATAACGCATGAAGTGATAAAAATATAGTGAGACGAAGGACAAACTAATGATTGTTGATGGAGAAGGGGATGCACGGGGGCATCCCCAAGCTTAGATGCTTGAGTATCCTTGAATATTTCTTGGGTGTGCATGGGGGCATCCCCAATCTTGAGTGTTTGACACTCGCGGATCTTCTTTCATCATCTTCCCTCGCACACTTGAAAACTCCCTTCATACATAACTCATCATAAGCTGATTAGAGAGGTTAGTACCCTTAATAGAATATTTTTTCTTTACTGTAAATAAACATATTCTTGAAGAGCTGCTGTTTATCAAGATTGCCAAAAAAAATTGCAAAGAGAAAGCAAGATTAAGGTTTCACAAGTAAGGAAAAGGAAAACATGGAAGAATCTGTGAAAAACAGAACATCAGGTAGTAAATATTTTTTTTGCGGTACTTCTGCAACTCAAATGAAAAAACTCAGAACATGCGCTCGAAATACAATTGTATGGAGCACGCTGTCAAAACAATTCAGATCAAAAAGATGATCTGGTGATTTTAGGCTAATTTTTCCATCCAAGGAAATAATCTGTTTTCTGGACAGCATGTCACAACTTTTGAAGTTTCTTGCAATGGAGGATAAACTTGGCACAAAGCTTGAAAATAAAGATACAATGATCTTGCTACAGTAGTAACAATCATCAAGACTACTAAAAATAGAAGTAAAAACATCTTGGGTTGCCTCCCAACAAGCGCTTTATTTTACGCCTTTAAGCTAGGCAAGAAGATTACAAAAGATGCTCCCACGAGAGAATAACATTCAAAGACAAAGAGAGCATCAAGAAGCAAACATGAAACACATTTAAGCCTAACCTACTTCCTATGAATAGTCATCTTGTAAGAAATAAATCAAAGAAGCATAAAGTGACATGCATAGGAAGGTGGAACAAGAACAACTTCAAAACTTTCAACATAAAGAGAGGAGTTTTAGTAATATGGAAGTTTCTACAACCAAACTTCCCTCTCTCAAAATAATTTTCAGCAGTATCATGAACAACATCAAGAATATAACTGTCACATAAATCATGTTGTTCATGACCTACAAGCAAACGTGTATAGTTTTCAACACGGTCTTTAGTAACATAAGATAAATGGATCCCATCACATTGAGCCTTAATAAGAGCACAGTTCTCCGGACTATGAGTTGGAGATTTCAAAAGGATAATAGGACAATCAAGTGTGGGTGCAATAGCAACAATTTCATGATTAACATAAGAAACTATTTCAAGTTCATCTTCGTAAGCATCATCCATAGTGGCATCTTGGGCAAAAGTATAGAAGGCATCAACTTCATCAAAAAAGGATATTTCAAAAGAATCCATAGGATCATAATACTCATATAAGGTAAGAGTCAAAGAGTTACTCTCATTAGAAGGTAGACATGGATGGCTCCGTTCTTCCTCCTTTTGTTCGTCACTCTCCTCCTCTTTTTCATCCAAGGAGCTTTCAGGTTCAACAATTTCTTCTTCCATAGAGTCTTGCAAAACATTAGTCTCTTCCTTTGAGTGCTGCTGGAATCGGGATCCGAATCCATCTTCTATCCGCTTCTCTTCTGGTTCGGAGCCCGGAGGGACGTCGGGTACACCGTATGTGTCTAATCCCACGAGGCTCAACACTTTATGGTCGTGGCCGTATCGCGTCGTCTTCATCGACAACGTTCCGATGGGGACGCAATCCCGTCATCGGTCTCAAGGATCGGGTGGCTATCGGAGTCATCGTGGAGCTGCGTGGCATCGGGGATTGCCGATACGACTACACCAACCACGTTCACGCAGGAACTTTTCCCGCTTAATGGACTACATATTGGTATGTGACCTATTCCCTCTGTTACTTGCATCGCCATAGCATAGGTCTTGGGATTGGGTATCGTAGGTTATGTAAATTTTTTGTTTTCTGCCCCGAACCCCAACCGTGGTATCAGAGCAAGGCTATGCTTAGATGTATTGTATGAATAGAACACATCTATTATGTGGCATCAATTCTCCAATTCTTACCCTCCCACGTGTACTCGTTTAGCATTGCGGCAATGTCCTGATGAAGCGGCCCCAATTGACCTTACGTGTTTACGCGAGACTGGTTCCAATCTTGACATATGGCTTGTACCATATAAGTGGCTGGGGGTGTCTGTCTCTCTAACAGTAGCTTTGCGAAGACATTTGCAACGGAGTGCCTCGATAGGGGTGTAATAGAGACAATTGCTGAGTTGGTGTGGTTGTATGTTCGTAGGCATAGAAATGGTTTTATCTCGAAATCCCTAGAAGCCACGTAAAACTTGCAAAAGATAAAGTAGAGGCGTCTAAACTTTAATTTGCAGGGGGGCATCATAGTTAGTATGATTTATATTGTTGCATCTTGTTTTCATAATATGTTAGATATACGACGGTAGCATTGTAGGATGATCCCTCACTAAAACCAACATAGTGTCCTTACCCTAGTGAGCACCACCTGGAAAGTTCTTCATTATGGAGGCATCACTTGTCACATGGATGTCAAACATTTTTACGTTCAAATGAGGTGGGTGTAGCAAGCCTAGCATGCCCAGAAGCATGGCCTTGTATGACACAGGAACAAATCACATAGGGTGTGATGCCGAGCCTGGCATGTGCAGACATGGCCTCGGGACACAGGAGACCGAAAGGTCGAGCATGAGTCATATAGATGATGTGATTGGCATGATGGCCTACCTTGGACAACATACTGATGACCGTGCGATCAAGGGAGGTATGTTCTTGAAGGATCTTGTAATCACTTAGAATAAATTATGAGGGATGTTTTTCTGAGTGGGAGTTCCAGAATTGTTTTAAAACATGAACTCCATAATATGAACTTAATCTTCATGTCTTAGCAAATATCAATGTAGATAATGTCATACCCAAATGTTTATAACTATGGCTCTTTTAGTGTGATGTAGAACTTAAGGTAAATGGGTCTTACTTCATTGATTATTACCAACATCGTTAATGGCATACTAGTTAGTAATGACTTAATAAGCATAATAAGAGAACTGCTAGGAGATACACCCGATAACTCCGTAATTAGGGAAGATGATGATGAGTATCGTACTCACCGTCACTTACGAATTACTTTCCAATACACCATACTTCATTCTATGAATCTAAATTGTGAATGCATGTTAACCAACACGTATGACGTGCTAGGTGAACTTGAAAGCACTAGGTCACAAAACAGAGTAATGGAATATGAGTATATGGACGGGGTTTCTTTCAACCATGGTGGAACAACCTGCTAAGAAAGTCACTTGGAAAATGTATAAGATACATGAATACCTTGTGTATAACTTGGACTACTGAATGACTGGTTATTTTTCAATAACTTGGAAGTGGCATCCGCTTCCTTCCAGCTTCAAAGACCATGTCTAGACTATGTCATGAAGGAGAATCGTTCACCTTTCATGAGGTCAAGGTTAAAGTTGTAAACTTTAAAGGTAGAACCAATGCAGGAATAGTCATTAACGGAGAAGGTATATTTGATATACAAGTTATAAATGTCTTTCCCCACAAAATACTAATTGTGGTTAATTAAGTATTTGATGCTTGAACTTACTGCTTGAGAGTGCTTGGAAGGGATGATATGACAATGTGTGCTGAAGATGATCAAGATAGTTGATGGTCGACAACACTCTACCTCTACATCTATCATTTGATTAATTATATGAATAAATTTATAATCGTTTGAATGTGAACTTTATTAGTGTATCTTGCATCTCGTGAAGAAAATTATTCATTTTAGTGAGAAACAAGCAAGATGTTCTCCTTTTATGAATGATATCTTTTATGGTCACATTACAGTTATGAATGAGTTATTCTTATATTGATGATAGTAGTTTGATCATTTATAAGAAATATTCTAATGCCAAGAATTATCCAAACTTGATAATGACACTACCGTTTAAGTCATGAATGGTATGATGGAGTTTTGAGATACTTGATCTCTTGACACATGCAAACCATGCACTTTTAGGTGACATGACTAAAACCTCGCGTTCTGGTAAAACAGAGTGTGTACTGATTGTTGAATATCATACATAGTGATGTATCGTATTTCAACATGAAGTGAATTTCATTATTTCGTGAACTTCACATGCGGACTGAGATCAATATGTGCATTCACTAAGGAAACATGAGTCTGAAATAATTTGATCTGATCAAAGAGATTTCAGAATGAAGACGGGTATTGAATTAACAAGAAAAACAAGTCTCTACGATCTGATCAAAGTGACAAATGTTTTGAGTTAGCCTTGGGCATACGGACTTGTGCGAAACTTGTTCCACAAATTACAATGCTTGGAACACTTCAATATTGTTGATGTGCCTGAACATCATAATCATACTTTATTGAATAGTGTATGCTATGAGTTATCTCTTATCGAGTTACGTTATTATTATTGTTTAGAGTTATTAATTTAATATGCAAACACTCATTTCAGTATAGGGAACCATCTGATTTCGTGGAAACAAACACTATATATATGTTATGGCGTGTTGAGGTTTCTAGGAAGCTTGATTTATACGATAAATTATCTTTGCAGTGTATCCTTAGGCAACTATGGGTGCATCTTCCACAACTAGAACCAAAAGAGCAAAACTTGTGTTGCTAAGTGTTTTGGTGTTTATCAAGAAATGTCATTGATGAATGTGTTAGTGTAAGAAAAGTGAAAGTTCAACCAAGGTGATTGACCTTGCCTCTAGATGTTAGAGTAGCGCAAAGGAATATGTTCCAGAAGCAAATCTCTACAATTAGAGGAGAAACTAATGATAATGATCATGACGTTTTGATGGAAACTTTTACTGAACAAAGTAGGATTCAAGAATACATATTTGCCCTTCTGCAAAATAATATTCATAATTCACTTGTTGTGTTAATGACATACCTATGAACTACAAAGAAGCGATGGTGGACCTAAGTACGAGATATGACTATGAGTCATGAAGTCCCATATTGAATTACATTTAAGATTACTTGAATCTTATCGATTAAGGAGTTCACTTGATATTCTCAATAACTTCAAAGTTATAAGGAATAAATGTGAACATCAAAGAAGACATCAAGATCGATTTGTCATAAAGTATGTTTCTGGAAAATTCAAAAGGTTGACTACAATAAGTAGTGATGTTTGAGTCAATGGGATATTCACTATGATTGATCCAAATTGTTATCAATACAGTGACTTCCTCAAATCCTGCATTGGAAGAAGTGTTGTAATTGGTACAACAATAAGGTTTTTAAACCATATGGATACTAGTGTCTCGTAATCTGAATTCTCAATTTTATGGATGATCAAAGTGATTTTGGACTTAGAAAAAATATTGAGAAACATGCATTCGCATGAAAATGAGTGGGAGCTGAATAGTTTCCTAAACTTAATATGTAGACGACATATTTTGAGTGGGAGCTATGGGAGTATTATCCTAGTCTTATATGTGTCTGACATATTTGAGTAGGAGCTATGTGGATGTTATCCTTACCTTATATGTAACTGACATATTTGAGTGGGAGCTATGTGAGTGTTATCCTGAACTTAATATGTGCATGACATATTTGAGTGTGAGCATGAAAACATTCTCATATATGGATAACATATTAAGAATGATGTAGTTGGTATGAATGATTATTGAAATCTTCCATGAATGAAGTTAAGCATTGCAAATCTATTAAGGTAGATTAATGTGTTTAGTAACATTGAGTCAGAATACTTTCCTGGATAAGACTCTGAAGGAGTTCAGAATGGGGCAAGTAAAGAAGTAGTTCTTACTTGTATATGTCCAAGAAAAGTATCGAGTTAAGCTCAGTACAAGAACAATGGTTAAATAAATGAAAGAAATGGATGTGCTACATCCTCTATGCCTCTGTCATAGGTTCTTTCATATAAAAACAGAATTTTGTACTCGACGTAATGTGACCCAAGTTCTTAGCAAGAAGAACATGTTGTGATATGATTTATTAGTAAATCATTGAACAAAGAGTTGAGTTTATCCTTCAGTGTCTAGAGAGAACTGAGGATACATCTCTAATTTGTAAAGGATAGTGGACTTGACAATAAATGTTATGCTGGTTCAAGTTCTGACACTAACCTAGAAAATTGAGATAGCATTCTAATGAATGCCTAAGTTGAAAGAAACATGGTTAGACATCAAAGGTTCATACAATGCACTAAGGACTAAATCTACATTGATGTGGCTGCTTTAGAAGATGCAGGAGTTATATCTTGGCTTGAGAAGTTCGACTTTTGACTGAGTGAGATTCAATGTGCATGACTATGGGAAAGTCCTCGTGACCCACCAGATGTCATTGATGAAACACAAAAATGGAAGTCTCACTCTACCTCCAGATATATATACCTCATCATTATAATGGATAATGAAGGAATGTAAAACTAGGTGACATTAATGATTTGAAGAGGACATACGAATTTGAATGGTACCAAGACCGTTGATACAACCTTTTCCACAAGCAAGCATGATCTATAACCATATACATGATATGGAGTTATGATCCACAGAAAATGCAGCTAGATTATTTGTACTCTAGTGCAAGTGGGAGACTGTTGGGAATGTGCCCTAGAGGCAAATAAAATATATTTATTAGCATATTCCATAAGTTCATAATACATTTTATACTGTGCTATAACTGTATTAAGCAGAAACATTAATACACGTGTGGTATAAAACAACCAGGTCCCTAGTTAACTCTAGTATACTAGTCCATTGGGCAATTGATGATCAAGGTTTCCTAATCATGAGAAATTAAGTTGTTGACAATGGAGTCGTATCATTGGAAGAATGGTATGATGGACACACACCCACAAGAAGTGTTGCAATGTGATCAAGTCACAGAAGTTCAACATTGCGATAACTACAACGTAGTGACCAGATCCTTTGACCGTAATGATCATACGTAATTACTATCTATGAGGATGCTTTGATTTGTATCCCACCTCCTGGATAAAATATGCTGGCCATAAAGGTGCACTTTGGGTATTCCGTATAGATACGTTAATGAGTATGAAAATAGATCAAAGAGGGATTTGTCCATCCGAGTGACGGATAGGGACTCTGGGCCCACTCGATGATATTACATCATAAAGATTGCAATCATGTGACTAGGTCACGAGAGTTGTAATATCACGGGAACGAGTAAACATGTTTGTCGGTAACGGGGAAGAACTAGGTATATTGGATACCGACGTTCAAACCTCGAACAAGCAAAGTACCATAGGACAAAGGGATAATGCTCAACGTTAAACGGATCCAACAACGATGAAGTTTCATTCGATGGAAGCGCATGGGCCATCTAGGATTGTAACCAGGTCTGATCGATGGTCATTAATCAAGAGATTGTCTTGATCATGTCAACTGTTTCCCGGACCGTAGGGTGTCACACTTAAGGGTATTCGACGCATTAAGGATAGATTCGGGATCACCGGAGAAATAAGAGAGAACACCGGAATTGTTTCCGGTGGAGGCCAGAAATTGTTCTAGGAATTTTGAAAGGTTCAAAATGTTATTTAATAATGTTTAAATATGTTTTATTATCTAATTATATAAATTAAATATTAAAATACAATTAAATATAATTAATAAAGGAAGAAAAGGCATATGGGCCTAAAGAGGCCCATTAGGGGAGGAGGGAGCCTCCCCCCTTGGCCCATGGCGCCAAGGGAGGGGCCCATGCCACCCCCCAGGCGCATTCCCCCCCTTCCCTTTGGTTTAGTACCACATGGAAAGTTGGGGGAGGTGTGCCCCCCTCCTTGGCCTATAAAAGGAGGGGTAGGGTGCCCTTTTTCGTTCATCCAATTTGAGACAAGTTTCTCATCTCTCTCCCTCTTTCTCCCTCCTATGAGAGGACTCCCCTTGTTTGGAGTCTGCACTGGGTTGGGAATTTCTCCACCATACGCACGCCGTCGTGCTGCTGGAATCGGGATCGGAATCCATCTTCTTTCCACTTCTCTTCTGGTTCGGAGCCCGGAGGGACGTCGGGTACACCGTATGTGTGTAATCCCACGAGGCGCTACACTTTTGGCGCTACTTCATGGTCGTGGCCGTATCGCGGTGTCTTCACCGACATTGTTCCGACGGGGACACAATCCCGTCATCGGTCTCAAGGACCGGGTGGCTATCGGAGTCATCGTGGAGCTGCGTGGCATCGGGGATTGCCGGTACGACTACACCAACCACGTTCATGCGGGAGCGTTTCCCACTCAACGGACTACATACTGGTATGTGACCTATTCCATCTGTTACTTGCACCGCCATAGCATAGGTCTTGGGATTGGGTATCGTAGGTTATGAAAAATTTGTGTTTTCTGCCCCGAACCCCAACTGGTATCTGAGCAAGGCTATGCGTAGATGTATTGTACGGATAGAAAACATCTAGTATGTGGCATAAATTCTCCAATTGTTACCCTCCCACGTGTACTCGTTTAGCATTGCGGCAATGTCCTGAGGAAGCGGCTCCGACCTACCTTACGCGTATACGCGAGATTGGTTCCACGCTTGACATATGGCTTGTACCATATAAGTGGCTGGGGGGTGTCTGTCTCTCTAACATTAGCTTTGCGAAGACGTTTGCAATGGAGGGCCCCAACAGGGGTGTAATAGAGACAATTGCTGAGTTGTTGTGGTTGTATGTTCGTAGGCATAGAAATGGTTCTATCTCGAAAGCCCTAGAAGCCACGTAAAACTTGAAAAGATAAAGTAGAGGCGTCTAAACTTTAATTTGCAGGGGGCATCATAGTGAGTACGATTTATATTGTTGCATCTTGTTTTGCTAATATGTTAGATATACGACGGTAGCATTATAGGATGATCCCTCACTAAAACCAACATAGTTTCCTTACCCTTATGAGCACCACATGGAAAGTTCTTCATTATGGAGGCATCATGTGTCACACGGATGTCAAACATTTTTACGTTCAAATGAGGTGGGTGTAGCAAGCCTAGCATGCCCAGAAGCATGGCCTTGTATGACACAGCAACAAATCACATACGGTGTGGTGGCGAGCCTGGCATGTGCAGACATGGCCTCGGGACACAAGAGACCGAAAGGTCGAGCATGACTCACATAGATGATGTGATTGGCATGATGGCCTACCTTGGACAACATACTGATGGTCGTGACGATCGGGGGAAGTATGTTCTTCGAGGATCGCGTAATCACTTAGAATAAACTATGAGGGATGTTTGTCTGAGTGGGTGTTCCAAATTTTTTTTAAACATGAACTCCATATTATGAACTTAATCTTCATGTCTTAGCAAATATCAACGTAAATAATGTCATACCCAAATGTTTATAACTATGGCTCTTTTAGTGTGATGTAGAACTTAAGGTAAATGGGTCTTACATCATTGATTGTTACCAACACCGTTAGAGTCATACTCGTTAGTAATGACTTACTAAACATAATAAGAGAACTGCTAGGAGATACATCAGATAACTCCGTAATTAGGGAAGATGATGATGAGTATAGTACTCACCGTCACTTATGAATGACTGTCCAATACACCATACTTCATTCTATGAATCTGAATTTTGAATGCATGTTAACAACACGTATGACGTGCTAGGTGAACTTGAAAGCACTAGGTCACAAATCAGAGTAATGGAATATGAGTATATGGACGAAGTTTCTTTCAACCATGGTGGAAGGAACAACCTTCTAAGAAAGTCACTTGGAAAATGTATAAGATACATGAACACCTTGTATATAACTTGGACTACTGAATGACTGGTTATTTTGAAATAACTGGGAAGTGGTATCCACTTCCTCCCAGCTACAAAGACCATGTCTAGACTATGTCATGTAGGAGAATCAGTCACCTGTCATGAGGTCAAGGTTAAATTTGTAAATTTAATGGTAGAACCAATGCAGGAATAGTCATTGACGGACAAGGTATATTCTATATACAAGTTGTAAATGTCTTTCCCCATAGAATACTAATTGCGGTTAATTAAGTATTTGATGCTTGAACTTACTTCTTGAGTGCGGCTTGGAAGGGATGAGGTGACAATGTGTGCTGACAATGATCAAGATAGTTGATGGTCGACAACACTCTCCCTCTAGGCCCCCTTCGGGCGTCTTGAAGCTTCTGGGTCACTGATTTTTTATATAATTTTCCCAGAATTTTTCTGGCACTTTAAGTAATGGGAAAACCTGAAATACAAAAATAGCAGAAAACAGAAACTGACAATGTGGTGCACTGAGTTAATAGGTTAGACCAAATATGGTCAGAAGTGTATCAAAAGCATAGATATATCACCCAAAACATGCGTGGAGCAAGCAAAAATTATAGATACGTTTGGGACGTATCAAGGTAGTTTTGTACGGTGCGCTGGTATGTGGCCCCTGCGTTCTTGAAGCCGAATGGAATCGATGTATAACAGAAGGCTCCGAAGGGTGTGATGAAAGACGTGTTTTCCTGATCCTCTACATCCATATTTATCTGATGATAGACGGAGTATGCATCCAGGAAGCACAAGAGCTCGCATCCCCAAGTGGAGTCGATTATTTGGTCTATACGTGGTAGGGAGAAAGGGTCCTTGGGACACGCCTTGTTCAGATCCATATAGTCGAAACGAGAATTTTTCCGGAGGGGATCAAAAAATGTTCTGGAGATTATGAATTGATTAAATATGTTTTAGTATTTAATTACACAATTAGATATTAAAAATATGATTAAAACAATTAAAAATTATTAAAAAAGAACATGGGCCTCATAGGGCCCATTAGGGTAAGGGGGGCCTTCCCCCTTGGGCCATGCGCCATGGGAGGGGGGTTTCGCCCCACCTAGGCCAGCGCACTCCCCCCTTCTGGGATTAGTCCCACATGGGAAGAGGAGGGAGGCGTGTACCAGCCCTTAGCCTATATAAAGGGAGGAGGTGTGGCCCTTTTGTGCATCCAAATTTGAGACAAGTTCTCAGATTTCTCTCTCTCTCTTATCCCCTCCTTTGTCGATTTCCCATTGTTTGGAGCTTGTACTAGGTTGGGGTATTATCATACGCACGCCATCGCGTTGCTAAAATCGAGTTCCGAATCCATCTTCTTGTGTTGCTCGTCTGAACACCAATTCCCTCCGTTACTTACATCATCCTATCATAGGTCTTGGGTTTGGGTTTCGTAGGTAAAAAAATGATTGTTTTCCGTACCAAAGCCCCAACAGTGGTATCAGAGAAAGGCTATGCGTAGATGTATTGTACGGATAGAACACATCTATGATATGGGCATGAATTCTCCAATTGTTACTGAAAGGGCATGCGCCCTCATGTTTGGTTTCGGTAATTGATGACAATCTATATGGACTAATGGTTTGTCCATATGCAATGCTTGAAGATCATATGTTGGCCTCAAGGTTGTTGTGTGCAAGGTCAAGAGGAGCATCACGAAGATAAATATGCTTGGAGCTTGTCGGCCATTTGGTGATAATGGTCTTGTGAAGATGTACCTAAAAGAGGCTCACCCATAATGGAGTATGGGGGAGAAATCTAACTAGTCTTCATCAAGCCGGCGGAATCAAGAAAGGTGTTCCAACTTGAGGTGGCCATGATCGTCATCATCAAGCTCAAGTGGATTATGCGCAAGGCAAAGGTTTGACTTTGATAGGTTTTTAGTTTACCAGTCTCATCATATTAGTTAGGAGACCAGGTTATAGGCTAGGATGCATCATTCGTGGAGATATCAAACATTTTCATCTTGGCATCACCTTTAGAGGTTGTTGTCTGGATTTTTTCTTTGTGAGTTTTCGAGCTCGTGGTCTTCTTCATGACAAGCTCTAGTTCATCGAAAACGGATTTGATATGCATCTTCTCTTGTGTTTTTCAATGTGGGAGATGTACCAGTTCTTCTCGGTTAGAAGTTTCACACCTCTATTTTTTTGGCATTTACGAAAGCTCAAGAATGATCAGAGGGGGAGGGGGTGAATGATCACTTCTAAAAAATTCTACAGAACTTAGAAAGAAATCATGCAAACAGCGAAGGACAGAAAGAATCTCGAACGAATTGCAGCAACAAAGGACATGTCTAAGTCGAAGGAATGTAGACGAGGGGTAACATCTAAGGCAAACATGCAATAGAGTAAATACAGAATGTAAGTGCGAGTAAGAAAACGAGTGATACGTCCAAAACGTATCTATAACTTCTGCTTGCTCCATGCATGTTTTGTGTGATATTGCTATGATCTAGATACACTTTCATACACTTTTGATCATATTTGGACTAACCTATTAACTCAGTGAACTACAGTGGCAGTTCCTGTTTTCTCATCTTTTTCTATTTCAGTTTTCCCCCATATAAAAAGTGCTCTAAAAATTCGGGAAAAATCAGATAAAAAATCAGCGCAGAAGAACCTTCCGGAAGAACCTGAGTGGGGCCAGAGGGACACCACCAGGGGCCGAGGCGCCCTGGTGGCGCGCCCCAAGAGCTGGCCGCGCCAGGGGGGCGCCTGGACCCCTGGTGCCCCCCTGGCTGCCCCCTTCGCCTATATATTCTCCGTGCCGAGAAACCTTCGAGG
This sequence comes from Bromus sterilis, assembly GCA_950022295.1. Lineage (NCBI taxonomy): Eukaryota > Viridiplantae > Streptophyta > Magnoliopsida > Poales > Poaceae > Bromus > Bromus sterilis. The sequence continues at coordinate 211,174,719 of OX465599.1, forward strand.
AGAGAACCCTTTTTCGCGATCTCGCCTCTGTTCCACCGCCGTCGCGCTTCCGATATCGGGAGCACCAGCAGACCTCTTCCCGGCACCCTGCCGGAGGGAGGGCCGACCTCCGGGAGTCTCCTCTCCACCATGGATGCTTCCCGGATTTATCGTGAGTAGTTTCCTTTGTACCATGGGTCCGTGATCACTAGCCATGTGATGTTCTCCTCCCCTCTTTGTTCTTGATGGTTTAGACCTCATGAGCTGCCCTACATGATCGAGGCACTTTTTTAATCTTTCTGCTGTTGCTATGCTGAGTTTGATGGGATCTGATGGATTATGAGATTATGTTCAGATTTTGATTGAGTAATATATTTGGTTATTATCTCTTATATTTTTGTTCTTAAGTAATTCTTGCATGTTCTCCGTTGATCTTTATTTCTTTGGCCAAGTAGTAGGTAGTAACCCCAAGAGGGAACGTTATGCTCGATTGTGGGTTCATGCCCCCTGATGACACGCTTGAGTGACAGAAACATGAGTCTAGGGTATGTGCTATTGCCACAAGGGGGAAAACAACGGTTCTTGTAAATGTGGTTACAAGGATTGTTTACTTTACGCAAAGTGCTTTTTAATGCAGTTGTCTATTGCTTTGGGTTTACACTTTGGGTGGGGCTCGCAACTTAATACCAGCGAGATGTTCTGGATAGATATCTCAAGGTGGATGATTAGTAGTAGATGTAGTTGGATTTCGGTCTTCTTATTTTGGCGTTCTGCCCATGCTTTTGAGCCTCTTTCTTTATTTTGTAGCATAGTTAGCATTGCGGTGCGTTCATAATCCTGTCAATTTCCCTTCTGTAATTTGTTCACCTCGCATAGCAGTTTTATCGTCTTTTGGGAGAGGGACATCACTAGTGAACATCACGTATCCCGGTCCATATCTTCATCACTGTTTCCACGCTCATTTACTTTTCTGCTTTTACTTTCAGTTGTGTTTGATCCTTTGTGAACAAGAAGACCGGAGAGATTGACAACCTATCTGAACTTCGTTGGGAACAAAGTTATTTGTGTCTGTGTGCAGGTCCGCGTCAGTTGCGCCGCTGACACCTACTTATCATCTCCGGAGTCCTACCGGAGACAAACCTCGGTATATTTACTGAGGGAAATTTGCTGCTGTGCTACATCACACCTTCCACTTGGCGTTTACCAACGAAGGGCGAGAAATCACTATCATCACCTCGCGCATCAACGAGCCTGACACTGCGATGTTTGGTAAACTAGTTGACACTCTGCAAAGTGCTACGTCTATTTGGAGGGACTGGTGATTGAACACCTGGAGAAAAACTCTCTTCGTCCTATTCTCCACTCCAACAAACTCCTCGAGCTTGTCCAGTTCTTACTCGGGGTAGATGATTCAGGAAATCTCCGAAGCCTTTATAGACTTCCTTCAGAAGTGAAAATTACTCTTTGACTGCTTGACAGGTGATGGCTAACCGTCTAGGAGACTTGCAGATCTTTAAGATAAAAAGATCGGCTAATATCAGCCTAAGTCTCAGTGAATAGCTCAACTCAGTTTTGACTTGGGTTTTGGTTGTCTCTTGACATCTTTCTCGGGAAGCTCACAACACTTCTGTCTTAGAATAGTCAGTGGAGAAGCCAACCTCAAATGGCGGATAGGTGCGGGGTATTTATAGGTGGAGATCCTGATGGTGAAATGACTGAAGTGACACGATGCAACCGCTTGACGCGTGTCCACAACAGTCGGATTTTCAATCACTGTGCAACTTTTCTTGTGGAGCAAGTATGCTGACTTATCGAACGAGTTCTCTCTCGAAGGCACCAAGTGTGATGACTTGGCCTTCGAGCTATTACTAGACTTAGTAAGATTTCTCTTGGCAGGCTATCTTTGGGTTTTAAGGTGAGCAGAGAAAATTCACTTCGACTAAGATTTCAACTAGCAAACCCCTCTTGATAGTACGGTTTTTCCTACGACTGAAGAAAATGGAAGAGAAACTAGTAAAAGGACTAAGTCCTCATCCAGCTTCAGCTTTATCCTCGTTGCGCTTTTACTGGAGAGCATCTTCTTTCTCGACGACATTTTTAGGGGTCGTCTTCCTTCAAAGGCTTCGGTATTGAACTGCAGCTTCGCTGCAGTGAGTTGTCCTTCGACCTTCTTCCAAAAAACTCCATTCTTCAGGAACCTAAGTATCTTTTTATACTCAAAAACAATATTAGTTCCTCTACTTCTTTGTCCAACAATCGCCAAAACCTTCGGGGGGAAAACTTGCACTTACAATTTCTCACTAGCCTATCATGAATATTTCCTCAATCGGAGTTTGCCTCAAGCTTGAGTTTGACTCAATCGGAGTTCATTTGCAGAAGTTACGGTTGTTTCGGTGTTCCTATTTTGGCTTGGCCAGTTGTACCGGTTATGTGCAGAAATGCACATAACGGTCAGATATGTCAAGGAACACATTTTTCCTATGCCTAAGCCACCCACCATATTGCCTAGAAGAAGAGTATTTTTTGTGTACATGGATCTTACCAAGTGAATATCATCGGGGTCAGACAGCTGCTACCCTCGTGAACACGGTCCTAGAGGTTGTGCACACGGGGTTGTGAGTGGATTGACCCTCATATGGAATTCCATGCGGTAAGGTCCTGATACGTCTCAAACTTATCTAATTTTCCAAACACTATTGCTATTGTTTTGACCTCATTCTTGCATGACTTGAGCTAAACTAACCCGGACTGACGTTGTTTTTAGTAGAGCTGCCTGTATGGTTTTATTGTGCATAGGAAAATGGATTTTTAGACATCTCCGAAAATTCCCAGAAAAAATACAGAAAATCCACGCACCCGGAGGGACCTAGGACCAAAAGGTGAGCCACAGGGCGCCTGGGTGGGTCCCACCCCCTCTGGTGACCTACCTTGGCCCCTATTTATTCTCGTAGCGAGGAAACTTCAAAACAGAAGTCGCTTTTACAGAACCCATCGCGGAGCCGCCGCCACCCTCTGTTCTTCCTCGGGAGGGCTAATCTGGAGGCTCATTTGGCCTCCGAAGAGGGAAGATCGTCGCCACCGTCATCACCATCACCAATCCATCATCCTTCCATGACTTCTATTCACATGTGTGAGTAATTCACTGTTGTAGGCAAAGGGGATGGTAGGGATTGGATGAGATTGATCATGTAATAGTTTGTCAGGTTGTTCGGGGCATGTTGCCTATCATCTACTTTGGTGTTTATCATCTTTGCTACAACTTGTTGATCTTAATGCTTGTCACTTTGGGCCCGAGTGTCATGTATTTAGATCTGAACCACTTATGTTTTCATGAGTATATTTATGTTCTTGATCCTATCTATGAGTTGTATGCACCTATTATGGTCCGGAACCAGCGATCCCAAAGGTGACAGCTTGGGACACCAAAGGGGATGGTCCATAATTTGAGGATGTCATGTATCCATTGAGTTTATTGCTTTTTTCCAGTGCTCTTTGACAGGAGCACCTTAATCTCGATACGTTCCCTTTGGCCCCGTTCGTAGCGGGATGGTAGGACAAAAGATGTTATGCAAGTTCTTATTGCAAGCACGCAAAACTACCTACGGGATACATGCCTAATGTTTGATACTTTCCTAGATGGTCATTGATTTTCTATGTGCCTTGCCCCGTGTTAGAACCTATTACATGTTCATTCTTATTCATGCAGCGCCCGGCCATCCATATCCCTAGCCTACAGTGTTTTTAATCCTGCTGGTCACTAGTTGTTACTTTGGCTGTTACCACCATCACTATCACTATAATATCACAGTCGCTATTAATACTTTGTTGCAAACAAGTATATTTCAGGTGCGGTTGTGACATCCTGGCTTAATAGGAATGATAGGCTACTCATATCAACAAGGTGCACCTTCTTTTCCGGAAGCACATCTTCAAAGAACTCTAAAGTTAAGCGTGCTTGGCTTGGAGAAATTTGAGGATAGGTGACCGACTGGGAAGTAGCTCCCAGGTGCGCACGAGTGAGGACAAAGTGCGCAGGAAAGACTAGTGTTGGTCTGTGGGGACAGTCTAGATCCCGCCAGGCGTACGCCGGGAACCGGTGGGTGTGGCCGGGGCGTTACAAATGGTATCAGAGCCGACCCTCGCGGTTACACGGGCGTGTGTGGGTCAGTTGCGCGAACATGTGGAACATGTGTCGGCACTGGACACACAGACGTGTGCCAAGGGGGAACGTTCCTGTGGGCCGATGAGGACATCGGTTCCTTTGAGTGGGGGTGTATGTGACATCCTGGCTTAATAGGAATGATAGGCTACTCATATCAACAAGGTGCACCTTATTTTTTGGAAGCACATCTTCAATGAACTCTAAAGTTAAGCGTGCTTCGCTTGGAGCAATTTGAGGATGGGTGACCGACTGGGAAGTAGCTCCCAGGTGCGCACGAGTGAGGACAAAGTGCACAGGAAAGACTAGTGTTGGTCTGTGGGGACAGTCTAGATCCCGCCAGGCGTACGCCGGGAACCGGTGGGTGTGGCCGGGGCGTTACAGCGGTTGAATTAACAACTCAACTGTCAAAGCTTATAAATACTCTTTGGCTCCCCTTGTGTCGAATCAATAAATTGGGTTAACTTATCCGCGAGAACACTACAATCGATCCCCTACAGTTGTGGTTCATCAAGTACTGTTTTCTGGCGCCGTTGCCGGGGAGCATAGAAATATTTACAAGTCTACTTGAAGTATCATTCCTGCCACACTTCATCCTCTATAGATAAGAAAGGAGACCCCAAGGTTTCGATCCTACCATCCACTACAAGAAAAGGTACCGTTCTAAGTACCATTGCTACGCTTGATTCACCTTCTGTTATAACTAAGTTTGCTTCACCGCTACCACCACATGCTACTTCTACTGGGTCTGTTACTATATCTGATACTTTTGATGATGCTTCCACTACCCTTGATGATACTAGTTTTCTTCGTCACTATATTGAAACTCAGTCTGCTAAGGTTGCAGCAGAATCCGAGACCGAGACTCCTGTTACCTATATTTCTACTTATAAACCTTTGGTTACCCAGATTTAGATGAACTCAAGGAAAGGATCTGTGGGAACCCTAGACTATATGTCTGAAGCGGCCAGCTGTGCATACTGCCATGCTCCCATGATCATTGTCGCATGACGCACAACTCGACAATGGATACATCAGATCACATATTCATACAATACCGAATACAAAGTCATACAATAATAGAGTCTTACACGGCCTCATCGGGCTCAAATAGCGGCGGAATAAGAAAAATCAGGATAAGTAGTAGCGGCACAATCCACAGGGAAGTTCAGAGCATAGCACGTCCTAGTAATCGTCGGTAGCATCATCGTCAAATACCTGCTCATCCAAGTCTGGCCGATTGAATAACCAGGGACAAAGCCGTGAGTACATACAAAGTACTCGAAAACCAACTAAAGAAAGAAACAAAGTTTTGTATATGAAAATAATAGGGTGGCTGTATGGTGGAGTTTCTCATAGGAATTTCCTATCTACTCAAGATTATTATTAAGTCGGAAAAGTTTTAAACTTGGCAAGTTTTATTTCGCACAAATGAATTAGGATAAGTCAAGTCCAACCCTTTTCCAACAATATCCACATCATCATCGCGAACCATAAACTCAGTACCATACTTTCTCGTCTATTCCCCACAAAGTATGGCCTCACTAGCTGTCCATGACCGTGGACTCTAGCTACTCAAATAGTTTTCACTCTGCAGAGGTTGTACACTTTATCCACCACATTCGATACATCCACCGTGTGTCCTCACGGATCGTCATACCTCAGTATGCGGGTCTCGGATAATCGACCATAGTCTTCCCCTTTCTTAACCTAGTACAGGTGATCTACCCGATGCCCACATCCTGAACTGTCCGCGTGCAAGGTCATGCTCCCATGGACACATGCCTTCACCGTAGTAGAGGTGCGGCAAAGTTCCGTGCCACCGCTGCCTCGGCAGCAACCTCACCTTCGATGCATCGGTAGGCTTACAAGCTTCTATGAATTATGTAGTTAGAAGATCCCCGTACTAAGATATGCAAGTTTCCAACTAGCTCTGTCCCATACCAGAGTATAGTGGTTGTACTGTAAGGCTAGGTTTCGGCGGCACTTATAGAGAGTCCCTCCAGACTTTGCCAATGTCCGACGATGTTCCACAATCCCGGCCATACCACCTTCTTTGGTGTATGCCGTAACATATAGGGTGAAATATGACTTTCCATGATTATAATGTAATGCTAATTACTATAGCTAAATTGTGGTATGGGCAGAACGTCGGGATCATCGGGGTTCTATTTTGTTCTCCCAAATAGGTAGGCTTATGGAGTGTGTGGAGTTTTCCTACTATAACTAATATAGTCCCACCCATATGAACTTACTAGCATGATACAATATACATGATACAAAAGGAAAGTAAAAATTGGATAAAGCAGAGTTTGAGTTTTGACGGTGGCTTGCCTTCCTCGGCGCTGTCTCCAGGTACGGCGTTTTCGGCTTGGGAGGAGTCTTCACCTGCAACATCAAGCGTCTCGTCTACATGTTGCGGAAAAATAAACACATGATTACAAACAAGGCATTAACAAACAAGACATGCAAACAATTGCCACTCAAACATATCCATAGCACCATAACAATGTCCTAACATGAGGATAACAATTTTAGTCGGGTTTGGTTTAACAATGTGAAGATTAAGCCGAGAACATAACAAACAAGTAACAAAAAAATTAATAAAAATATATAATTATGTCATGGTATTTAGTTTATTAAATCCTTAGCTGGAAAAAAAAGATTTTTAAGTTTCCTTAGGATCATATCACCATTTGTATTTTATTTTAATTCCACTCAATAAGTTCACCACAATAATAATTCTCACAAGTTTATCACACAACTTAATAAATGATTCAACATAACACAAGAATAGAATATCTAATGCATGACTAACAAGTTATTTAAGGTGGTGTAGCTAAGAAAAATTACTAAAGGACAAAATACCACAAGCTGATAACAAGGATAATTTCTTTAATTATGATTTAGTTTAACATGGGGTTAACAAGCATTTAACAAAGATAACATCAAATTCTTTTAGAGTTTTTCATTTACGTATAATTCAATACATGCCTCAACATGTTAAATATTTATTACTTTTAGGGAAGGTTAACGTGGTTATTAAAGTGGAGAAATCAACAAGATTAAAGAATAATAATGCACATAAAAGAAAAGTTCATATCAATTCCTTCTTTTATTCCATCAATATTTTTTTAGTTGTTTTATTTTTATTAAATAAATGCACCAAAATTATCAACCGACGAAAGGACATTTTAATAAAGTGTTAAAAATTAATATTACTAACATGCAAATTATGGAAATTAAACTAGCAAGAAAAATAATAATAAATGGACATAATTGAATTTCAGCAAACCAAAATTCTATACATGCCGAAAAATAAAGAATCATTTTAGAATCACCACACAATTTATTTTATATTTTTCTGACCTAGACTTATTTTTCTAATATTAAAATTGTTTCTGCAGATATATAAAAACGAAAAGGATTCAAAAGGCCGACCCGGGCTATACTGCGCGCACTGGTAACTTTGTCCAATGGGCCGAGCCCTAGCACAGCGCTGCTCTGTTGGTTTTTTTTTACTTAAATCGAAGGGGTATGGGGCTCCCTGGGACGTTAGATCTCCCCGGATCTGACGGCTAGGGGCCTTCTTCCCCAACGATCAGGGAGGTTGTCCTGTACATGGCCATGGCGCACGGGAGGAGAATGGGTGGCTCACCGGCGGTGCTCAGGGCGGAGGCGTCTGTGGAGGTTCCGGGTAGTGGCTTGGGGTGGCGACCTCGCCGGCCTCTCCCTCCTCTTCTACCTCCTTTCCCTTCTCCTTTCCTCCTCCTTCTTCCTTTCTCTGTTCTTCTTTCTTTCCTGTCGGGCTGGACGGTGGAGCGAGGCAGCGGGGGAGGGTGGCGAAGTGGTGAGGGATCTGGGCGCTGGTTAAGTGGAGTGAGGAGAGGGGCGCGATGGGGATGGGTTTATATAGGCCGAGGGAGAGGGTACGTTGGCGGAAAAACTAGGGTAATGGCGGGGCAACCGGGAGGCTAGGGCAAAACCAAGGGTGCAACACCATGTGTGGGGACGCAGGGAAGGTTCTGGAGCTTCTCAGTAGAGAGGAGGATGTTCGGGGCAAGGCTCGGGAGTGGGTTTTCACGGTCGGTTTGTACTGTTCATCGGCTCGGACGGCGGTTTCCTGGGCTGAGCACGAGAGGTGGCGTGGTCACGGTGGAGGGTTGGCGTGCAGCGGGATGCTCGCCTCGGGAGCGTGCGAGACGTGCTGCAGGAGTGCTCCCCGTGAGAGCGCCAAGGGGACGGGGCAGCAGGCGTTGCTTGGCTTGGCCAATCGGGAGGGCAATGGGGAAGTTGTTTATTCCCTAGGGCTGGCAGAGAGAGAGGGGTGGTTGGTTGGCATGGGGGAGGTGTTTCTGGGGAAGGGGCTGGCTAGGGGAGAGAGACTCGGGCGAGAGGGATAGAATCGAGAGAGAGCTAGAGAACAGAGAGAGGAAGAGATATAGGAGAGGGAGAGAGAAAGAGAGAGGAGAGGCTTCGGCCTCTCTCTTCAATCCTCTCCAGATCCTTGGTTTCCAAGGAGACGTCGAGAAATAGAGGGCTAGGGCTGGGTAGTTTCAGGATTGTTTAGATTTAGTTTAATTGATTTTCGTTAAAAAAATCCTAGCATGAACAAAGTTGCATGCAAGGTGTTTGTGATAATGCCTCAAAGGTATTTGAATTTGAATTTTTTGAGAAAGAAAAAGAAAAAAATTCAGAAACTAAAGTGTGTTGCAGTTGTTTTGATGATTAAAAAAATCTCATTAGTGCCCTTCCTCTTTGTTTATAAAGGTTCAAACCAAACCTTTCTTTGGTTATCTCTATATGCACAAATATAGTGACTTGTTGAGGTTAAAAGTATTTTAAAAGAATTCCATAAGTTGAAATTCTTGAGTTCCTCACAAATAGTTCATAAAGCTAAATAAAACAGAAAAGAAAAAAATGCATAGAAAAATAAATATAAGTGAATACTATGTGAGAGTGCTAAATAATATGAAGGTTTTATCTATATAGGTACTAGAGTTTAGGTTGATCTTTTTTATGATCGTGCTGGGATGATCAACAAGATAGTGCGGTGTTGATCTATACGACTCACATAAGTGCACCTACAACACACGGTAATCACGCAAGTTCCTCCTAGAACTACATGCAATATCATGATCAACGCTAAGCAGACAAAATCATACATGCATTCAACATCACACTACTACAAAGAAAAAGTTTTTGTTGGCCCTCAATTTGTGGTCATCTACTACTGGCTTACATCACATGCTATAGTTTTTGGGGTGTGACAGACCTTCCCCCCTTAAAATAATCTCGTCCCCAAGATTCCGAAGCTGCGGCATAAGGAGGCAAGGAAAGTTGTTTCGAAGGATAATTATCCTGCAAACTTTCTCTATCGGGTCTTGAGGTATTTTTTGTTGTGTCTTCGGGTTGTAAGTTTTGTTTTACCTAAGAGGTAAAAGGGGATTTGATGCTATTCACGCGACTATGGTATCTTCGAGAATCTGGGCTTGTAGGGCACTTTCGAACACTTCAGATGTTGGGGCAGGTTGTGTACTTCGGACAACTCCGAGGGTAGCTCTCGTTGGTAGGAAAATTATCCTTCATGATCCTGGACCTTGTAAAGGATCGATGTTAAGGTATCATAGGCTATTTATACTCGAGAGTCCTCAGAGTCGTTGTTCAAAAGTCTAACTATTGGCATGCTCGTAGATCACTAGGTAGTTCAGGCTTGGTTATTGGGTGAGGTGATGAAGAGTTGTGGAAACTACTTCCATTCATAAGTATTTACTCCCATCCATCCAAGATGAAGGGTTACTTAGTATCGTGCCAGCTCTCGTATTAGGGCTTCTTGGTTTCTCTTTGAGGGTACTCCCTCTAATAAGAGTCGGTTAAGCTAAGGGCAGGGATGGGTTCACACTCATCAAAAGTTTCACGAGTAAATGGTTAAGTCGGTTGGGGTTTCACTTTCTAGTGTGGCTTTTGGCAGGCTTCCGCTACATCTAGATATGTCATGACTATTAGTGGATCTAGTGTGGTTGGGTTGTTGAGTGTGTCAAGATAGTGAAAACCTTCATAAAATCCTTTGTCGTTGACAAGCGTAGGGAAGTGAGAACTTCACATGCTCCGATTGAATCATTGCAGTCATAGGAGTATGCCAACATGTTACTAGGGTCTTACCTAGATGGTATCGATTCTCTTATCATAGATTTACTATTTCATATAGCAAGGAGAATATTAAGAGTATTCGTCATGGGGGCCAATCCATGTCGCACTAGAATCATTACCTTGTACATGTCCTAGTGAATCTGGTGCTCTAATATTGTGTCTTTCTTTCGGACATTGTAGACTCTTCTGCATTGCGAACTTTGTTAAAATAATCCTCTTGTTCTATAATCCATGGCTAACATGTATTGCTAACTCAGGTTATTGCCCAATTTACTTGCATTGCCTGGTGAATTATTACATGTAGCCTTCTCCTAAGAGGGTTTAACTCAAGTTTCAACACGTTCTACTTCCAAAAGTTACCTGAAGGGTTTATAAAGGGTCTTCTTGGTGGTGTATTGGTCATCCAAATTTCACTATGGGCCCAGAAGGTTGTGACACACAGACATGGGGATGTGGTCGCAAAGTGGTGCCGAAGTGACACGCAAGCCACACATACCTCCAATCGGTTCATAATAAAACAAGGGGTTCTTGAAGTGCCCAAGTATGCCTAATACTCGCAGTACATGGGGTAGCTCAACAACTAAGCTTATTCTACACGTCAGATGGTTTAGGGTAGCTAAGGTCTCAATATTTTCTTGACATAGTGAGGGTCTTGCATCCGTTGACTTTGCGAGAACCTCGAAGGTGTCGGGACCTGGAATTTTCATATGTAATTCCAGTCACAACTCAATCATATGGAGAGCCAAGAGTCGTACCCACTTGTCTAAGAAGACAAGTCCAAGCACAGAACACTCTCGGAAAACTTCGTACGTGAGGGGCATCCCATCCAGGCCGGATGATCCACTAAGATGGGTCCTCAATACCCGCTCACAAGTCTAGATGATTATGGGTGGTGAAATCCCATACTCATAGAAAAGTCGCCTCAACCATATTATCCATTGAATTATAACACTTACATAAACAGACTCCAGCCCGATCACCTAGTCGGGATCTCGGGCGGGCTCAATCATACATCAAAGTGTGCCACATGACAGAGTCACGAGCAATCGCATCGCGATGCCCCAAGCTGCGCACATCTAAGGGCCACTTGCTGTATAAAAGACCGCCGACAAGAACACAACTAAGTTATCAAACCCCACACTAAGACATGCATGTTATAATCATACACGCAGCATACATGTCCAGTGTAAACAGCAGGTACACATTGCATGAACTCTACAAAGTACTTCTTTATTGACTTACACATAGAGCATACAAAGAGATCACGAGTCTGTGATCCAACATTACATCAAACAACGGAAGAAAATTAGGTTTGAGTACAGACAAGTTTAAGAAAGGGCTTAGAGAAGCCTTGTAAACATACATGCCCTTCCACGAGGTACCAGACTGCTGTCTGGGACTATATTAACTTAGTCAACGTCGAGCTTCACGAAGGTGTCTCCATTGGGGTCTGGGTTTCCATCTAAAACATAGAATAAGAAAACATGAGTACAAAGTCATACTCAGCAAGACTTACATCAGAACTATACTACTCATGCTCAAGTTTCAAGGTAAAGGGAGGTGGGGTTTGAACATGCAGAAGTGCCAGCTTTGGCTTGGCTAGTCTTGTACTACGAGTACCAGACTTGAGGTAAGAAGCGTACACGAGTCCACTACCATGTCTCCAAACAATACACCACTATGGTTACTTCCTCGACTTCCCCACGAGGAAGCACGCCATAGCACTCATGCTTATCTTGCCAATTTTATAAGTATCCATTCAAGTTGTCTATGATCAAGTAAAGGTCTCCAAGTAGTCCATAACCGCGGACACAGCTATTCGAATAGTTTATTAACGTTGCAGGGGTGTACATCTTCACACGCGTGTCATCACTTATCGCCTCATTCTTGTCACCCTTCAAGCGGGTGTCGGACATGGATGAAATCAAGGCACTACCCTCACATCACCTTCTCTAATCCAGGAGTCGACTGCCTGAGTTTGTCACCACTCGAGAGTCCGGCCGGTTCTACGAAACAGACTCAGATAATGCAAGGGACCGAGACGCCACCTTTGACAGATAGTTTCGCTGCCTCACAGGTCCACCCACATATCTATGCATAAGTCAAATGTAAAGCCCGAATCTAGTGTGACTCCTGGACCGGAGCCGGTACGTAAAGAGGCCAAACGGGGCTCCCATAAACCCTACATGTGGTCATACTCTTTGTCTTGGATCATAAAACAGGAACTCGGGGCCTAAGGCAGTGTTCAACGAGACAACCCACTGTGTACTCCTACACAGCCTCTCACCGTTCACCTTTGTTTAGGGTGGATTCACCAACACGTTATCATCAGCACCATCATGAATATCCATCCCGACACACAAACAATGTAACCTCATTGTATCACTAAGAAGCAATAAGCAGTAACAGTTGCAGGGGCTATATGCTCATCATTCAACTCCTATATCTGCTAGGATTGTGGTTTTCTTAATACGGTGACAAAATGACAGGTCATGCATCAGAATAGGTTCAACTATGCGAAAGAACGTGTCTCGGTGATCTCCTAAACATGCATAAGAGAGACTGAGAGGGAAGTAGGATTTTATAGACATGATCAATGGGGTTTGCTTGCCTTGCTGACGACACAAGGGTCTTAACGGTGGTCGGGGTGATCACCGTCTCGGAACGTCTGTCACCGGAGCAATCATCAAAAAAAGGGGGGGGGGACAACATTGAATTTAAATGCACAAGCACATGACCATGTTGTCCATGATGTGAATGCTACTGATTTGTGGCACATTTGATTTAATTGAAGTGTATTTCATTTGAAATCCAAATTCAAACTCCATATGTTGTTCAAATTAGCCAAGTTGCATTTACTATTGTTTCTTCTTTGTAAACCATCTTGACATGTGTATGATATGCCTCTGATGTTCGAGTGTTTATGTTTGCATTGCAATGGTTCAAATTGGAATAGCATTTGAATTAAATTTGAATTAATTCCAATTAAGCCAAATAGAAAAAGCTACTGGTCCCAATTTAAGATCAAATCAAACATGGTTGAAAGTTGATTATTTGGATAGAGCATTTTCTGCTGATCATTTTTCATATATTATTTGTCCAATTTGGAGTTAATATGAATTTTCTATGAATTTTAGAAGTTTAAACTATTTTCTGTATTTTATGAAATTCTTTTTAATTCTTTACTCCATTTATGGCGTCAGCATGACGCAGGGGTGATGTCACGGGGGCTCTGGCCAGTGGGCCATCCCTGTCAGTGGGAGAGGGGCTTAACCCCTCTCTGTTTAATTAAGTTGGGGGTTAGAGGTGGCCTGGGGCCCACCTGTCATGGGCTCTGGGAGGGGATTAGGGGGTGATTAGCGAGAGGGTTATGGCCTAATGGCCTGGGTCATCGCCGGAGACATCTGGGACGGCGGCGCCTCGCCGGAACTTCGCCGGAATCGGATCCAGGGCACGGGGAAGGGGTTGGAGAGCACGGGCCTGCGTCTCGTGGTCGTCCGCATCGCGTGGAGCTAGTTGGGGTTCACGGGGAGGCTCTGGAGCACGGCTACGACGACGTTTTGCGGCGGCCGGAGTGCTGGAGAGGGGATCAGGGCTACGGCTACGGTGAGATGGGCGGAGGAGCTGGGGAGAACGGGGAGCTCACCCTGGTGCTACTGGAGCCGACGGGGAGGCCGGAGGGTAACTAGACGGAGGGGAATCGCTCGCAGGCGTCCGCTTTTCCCGGCGGCAGCTCGATGAAGAGAACGTCGTCGCCGTTGGCTCCCGGTCGAAATTGGAAGCGCAGCTCGATGGTGTCGATGCCGGGGAACCTCCTGGACAACTTGTGGCGTCGAAAGGGGCACGGTGGCAACGAGTTCTACGGCGGCGTGCTCCGCTAGGGTTCCGGGAACGCGCGATTTCTCGCCGGGGAAGAGAGAGGGAGGCCAGAGAGAGGGGGAAATGGAAGGGGGCTGCACGGGGTCTCCACGACGAGGAGATAAGGACAGGGGGCGCCGTGGTTGGGCTGCCGACGGCGGCATGCTCGCTATGCAGGTGCTCGCCTGCCTGTCCGGCAAAGAAGACGACCCTGCCCCTTTGGGCTAGGCCTGTCTTCTCCTTCCAGATGGGCCAGGTGGGCCAGAAGGTAAGTGGGACACTGCCCTTTTCTTCTTTTTCTTTTGTGCTTTCTGTTTTTATTTGTTTTGCTCTGAAAAAAAATACCAAAGCATTTGATAAAATCCCCAAATATTTTATTTGGACTTATGTGACATATAGTTAGTCACTCCCAAGATTTGAAGATTTTTGAAATTCAAAACTATTTGAATTTGAAATCAAATAGGGGTATTAATTTATTTCCAAGCCGTATTTGGAGAAATATTGGTGCATGTAGTGCGACCCACTTCAATTTATATGTGATCATGCATATTTATAAGACTTTTCAAAAATACCAGAGGAATTTTTGGAAGAAATTTTTGTCTAGCCTTTTGAATTAAATTCTTTAGGGCTTTTCTTTTTCCCCAATTTTGAATTTCTTTTGAAATTTTCACACGATGCAAAGGATCAAGCAAGCCCTAGCACTTACCTTAGTTGGGGTTCTGACAGAAGGCTTCTTCTGGTTACTGATGTTTGAAGGTTGTGGTCGTAAAAACATCATTGACACGAGAACTTCTTGGGACAAAGGTGGCATTGGCTTGGTAGGTTAGGATTTTCTTTTTCCTCCATGAACATGCACATAAGCTGAGCCATGCACGTGTTAGGCGGTGGACGTGGCGTGGTACTGGACCGAGACAGGTTGCCGCGGGTGTTCCTTCACAACATCCTGATGGTTATTGCGAAAGATAAGGGTGCATAGGTTAGTGTCATCCTAAGTGGAGGGTAGGGTCACCCTAACTTAAGACTGAACATCACAGATCAAACAAGCATAAAATCAAGCATTCGAGTAGGGACATTAAACCAATACTTGCACTAGTTCTCATCTGTTTCGGGACACCATTCCCTCTTAATCTTCATCCTTTCTTGACTCAAAACATTTTGAAAGGGGTAAGAGGTATAAGAGTTTTTTTACCAAAATATTTCTAAGTAACGTCCAAGCTAACTAGGCTGCTACATTCTAAACAGTGGCTTTGATACCATGTCTGTGGGCACCCCGGACTATATGTCTGAAGCGGCTAGCTGTGCATACTGCCATGCTCCCATGATCAGTGTCGCATGACGCACAACTCGACAGTGGAGACATCAGATCACATGTTCATACAATACGGAATACAAAGTCATACTACAATAGAGTCTTACACGGCCTCATCGGGCTCAAATAGCAGCGGAATAAGAAAAAGCAGGATAAGTAGTAGTGGCACAATCCACAGGGAATTTTAGAGCATAACACGTCCTAGTAATCTTCGGTAGCATCATCGTCAAATACCTACTCCTCCAAGCCTGGCCGATTGAATAACCAGGGACAAATCCGTGAGTACATACAAAGTACTCGCAAACCACCTAAAGAAAGAAACAAAGTTTTGTATACAAAAATAATAGGGTGGCTGTATGGTGGAGTTTCTCATAGGAATTTCCTATCTACTCAAGATTATTATTAAGTTGGAAAAGTTTTAAACTTGGCAAGTTTTATTTCCCGGAAATGAATTTCGATAAGTCAAGTCCAACCCTTTTTCAACAATATCAACATCATCATCGCGAACCATAAACTCAGTACTAGACTTTCTCATCTATTCCCCACAAAGTGTGGCCTCACTAGATGTCCATGACCGTGGACTCCGGCTACTCGAATAGTTTTCACTCTGCAGAGGTTGTACACTTTACCCACAACATTCGATACATCCGCCGTGTGTCCTCAAGGATCGTCATACCTCAGTATGCGGGTCTCGGATAATCGACCATAGTCTTCCCCTTGCTTACCCTAGTACAGGTGATCTACCCGATGCCCACATCCTGAACTGTTCGTGTGCAAGGTCATGCTCCCATGGACACATGCCTTCACCTTAGTAGAGGTGCGGCAAAGTTTTGTGCCACCGCTGCCTCGGCAGCTACCTCACATCCGACGCATTGGTAGGCTTACAGGCTTCTATGTATTATGTAGTTAGAAGATCCCCGTACTAAGATATGCAAGCTTCCAACTAGCCCTGTCCCATACCAGAGTATAGTTGTTGTACTGTAAGGCTAGGTTTTGGCGGCACTTATAGAGAGTCCCTCCAGACTTTGACAATGTCCGACGATGTTCCACAATCCCGGCCATACCAATTTCTTTGGTGTATGCCGTAACATATAGGGTGAAATATGACTTTCCATGATTATTATGTAATGCTAATTACTATTACTAAATGGTGGTCTCGACAGAACGTCGGGATCACCGGGGTTCTATTTTGTTCTCCCAAATAGGTAGGTTTATGGGGTGTGTGGAGTTTTCCTACTATAAATAATATAGTCCCAACCATATGAACATACTAGCATGATACAACATACATGATACAAAAGGAAAGTAAAAATTGGACAAAGAAGAGTTTGAGTTTTGACGGTGTCTTGCCTTCCTCGGCGTTGTCTCCTGGTACGGCGTTTTCGGCCTGGGAGGAGTCTTCACATGCAACGTCAAGCGTCTCGTCTACACATTGCGGAAAAATAAACACATGATTACAAACAAGGCATTAACAAAGAAGACATGCGAACAAATGCCACTCAAACATATCCATAGCACCATAACAATGTCCTAACATGAGGATAACAATTTTATTCGGGTTTGGTTTAACAATGTGAATATTAAGCCGGCAACATAACAAACAAGTAACAACAAAAGTAATAAAAATATATAATTATGTCATGGTATTTAGTTTATTAAAGCCTTAGCTGAAAAAAAAAGATTTTTAAGTTGCCTTAGGATCATATCACCATTTGTATTTTATTTTAATTCCACTCAATAAGTTCACCACAATAATAATGCTCACAAGTTTATCACACAACTTAATAAATGATTCAACATAACACAAGAATAGAATTTCTAATCCATGACTAAGGTGGTGTAGCTAAGAAAAATTACTAAAGGACAAAATATCACAAGTTGATACAAGGATAATTTCTTTAATTATGATTTAGTTTAACATGGGGTTAACAAGCATTTAACAAAGATAACATCAAATTCTATTAGAGTTTTTTCCTTTACGTAAAATTCAATACATGCCTCAACATGTTAAATATTTATTACTTTAAGGGCAGGTTAACGTGGTTATTAAAGTGAAGCAATCAACAAAATTAAAGAATAATAACGCACATAAAAGAAAAGTTCATATCAATTCCTTCTTTTATTCCATCAATATTTTTTTTATTTTATTTTTATTAAATAAATGCACCAAAATTATCTACCGACGAAAGGACATTTTAATAAAGTGTTAAAAATTAATATTACTAACATGCAAATTATGGAAATTAAACTAGCAAGAAAAATAACAATAATGGCCATAACTTAATTTCAGAAAACCAAAATTCTATACATGCCGAAAAATAAAGCACATTTTCGAATCAGCACACAATTTATTTTATATTTTTCTAACCTACACTTATTTTTCTAATATTAAAATTGTTTCTGCAGATATATAAAAACGAAAAGGATTTAAAAGGCCGGCCCGGGCTATACTGCGCGCACTGGTAATTTTTCTCCAGTGGGCCGAGCCCTAGCACAGCGCTGCTATGTTTGTTTTTTTTACTTAAATCGAAGGGGTATGGGGCTCCCTGGGTCGTTAGATCTCCCCGGATCCGACGGCCAGGGGCCTTCTTCCCCAACGAACAGGGAGGTTCGCCTGTACATGGCCATGGCGCACGTGAGGAGAAGGGGTGGCTCACCGGCGGTGCTCCGATGGCCGGAGGACGACGGGGATGGTCGGCGGAGGTGCGGCTCGGCGAGGGAAACCCGTTTTTGGGCTCGGAGGCGACGTCCGACGTCCGGAATGGCAGCGGCTGGTGGGCTAGATTCTCAGGGCGGAGGCGTTCGTCAAGGTTCCGGGCAGTGGCTTGGGGTGGCGACCTCGCCGGCGTCGCGGCCGACGAGAGGCAGGGGAGGCTCGCCGGCCTGTCCCTCCTCTTCTCCCTTATTTCCCTTCTCCTTTCCTCCTCCTTCTTCCTTTGTCTATTCTTCTCTCTTTCCTCTCGGGCTGGACAGTGGAGCGAGGCAGTGGGGGAGGGTGGCGAGGTGGTGAGGGATCTGGGCGCTGGTGAAGTGGAGTGAGGAGAGGGGCGCGATGGGGGTGGGTTTATACATGCCGAGGTAGAGGGAACATTGGCGGAAAAACTAGGGTAATGGCGGGGCAACCGGGAGGCGAGGGAAAAACCAAGGGCGCAACACCATGGGTGGGGATGCAGGGAAGGTTCTGGAGCTTCTCAGCGGAGAGGAGGAGGTCCGGGGCAAGGCTCGGGAGTGGGTTTTCACGGGCGGTTTGTACTGTTCATCGGCTCGGACGGCGGTTTCCTGGGCTGGTCATGGGAGGTGGCGTGGTCAGGGTGGAGGGCTGGCGTGCAGCGGGATGATCGCCTCGGGAGCGTGCGAGACGAGTTGCATGGGTGCTCCCCGTGAGCGCGCCAAGGAGCTGGGGCAGCAGGCGTTGCTAGGCTTAGCCAAACGGGAGGGCAATGGGGAAGTTGTTTATGCCCTAGGGCTGGCAGGGCGAGAGGGGAGGTTGGTTGGCGTGGGGGAGGTGCTTCTGGGGAAGGGGCTGGCTAGGGGAGAGAGACTCGGGCGAGAGGGAGAGAATAGGTAGAATGATAGAGAACAGAGAAAGGAAGAGATATAGGAGAGGGAGAGAAAAAGAGAGAGGAGAGGCTTCGGCCTCTCTCTTCAATCCTCGCCAGATGCTTGGTTTCCAAGGAGACGTCGAGAAAGAGAGGGCTAGGGCTGGGTAGTTTAGGGGCTGTTTAGATTTTGTTTAATTGAATTTCGTTCAAAAAAAATCCTAGCATGAACAAAGGTGCATGCAAGGTGTTTGTGAAAATGCCTCAAAGGTATTTGAATTTTTGGAAAAAGAAAAAGAAAAAAAATTCAGAAACTAAAGTGTGTTGTAGTTGTTTTGATGATTAAAAAAAATATCATTACTTCCCTTACTCTTTGTTTATAAAGGTTCAAACCAAACCTTTCTTTGTTTATGTCGGGACCCGGGTTTAGCGTATGCAAGACTCGCTACAACACAATCATATGGAGAGCTGAGAACCGTACCCACTTGTCTAAGCAGACAAGGTCAAGCACATAACGTTCTCGGAAAGCATCGAACGTGAGGGGCATCCCATCTAGGCCGGATGATCAATTGAGATGGGTCCTCATCGTCCGCACACAAGTCTAAATGATATGGGTGGTGAACTCCCATACTCATAGACAAGTCGCCTCAACCATACTATCGATTGTATTATAACCCTTACATAGACTTACTCCAGCCCGATCACTTAGTCGGGGTCTAGGGCGGGCTCGATCATACATCAAAGTGTGCACGTGACGGAGTCACGGGCAATCGCATCGCGATGCCCCAAGCTGCGCACATCTAAGGTCCACTTGGTGTATAAAAGACCGCCAGCCAGATCACAACTAAGGTCTCGAAAACCCATACTAAGACATGCATGTTATAATCATACACGCAGCACACATGTCCAGTATGAACATCAGGTATCATTGCAATTCTCTACAAAGTAAACAACTTTATTGATAACTCTTACAGAGTGCACACAGAGATCACAAGTATGTGATCCAACATTACATCAAACATGCGGAAGCAAAGTAGGTCTGAGTACAGACAAGTTTAACAAATGGCTTAGAGAAGCCTTATCTATAAACAAGCCCTTCCACGAGGGACCAGTCGTCTGACTGGGACTACACTAGCTTGATCAGTCGTCGAGCTCTAGGAAGAATCCACCTCCGGGGTTAGTGGGTTCATCTAAAACATAGAATAAGCAAACGTCAGTACAAAGTCGTACTCAGCAAGACTTACGTAGGAACTATACTACTCATGCACATGTATCAAGGAAAAGGGGAGGTGGGGTTCATAAGCAGAAGTTCCATCTTTGACTTGGCTATCCTGAACTACGAGTACCAGACTTGAGGTAATAAGCGTACACGAGTCCACTACATGTCTCCAACCAAATACACAACTATGGTGCCTCCCTCGACTTCCCCACGAGAAAGCATGCCATAGCACTCACGCTTCTCTTGGCAAGTTTTATAAGTATCCGGTTCAAGTTTTCTAATAATCAAGCTCAGCTTTCAAAGCAGTCCTTAACCGCGGACGCGGCTATTCGAATAGTTTTGTTAACCTTGCAGGGGAGTACTAATACACACACGTGTCATCACTTACCGCCTTTTGCGTGTCACCGTTCAAGAGGTGACAGCGAGGATGCCACCACAACAATTCACCCACAGCTCCGTTCTAGTCCAGAGAGTCGCCTATCTGAGGGGGATCCGTATGGAAGTCCGGACGAGGTTCCAGTACAGCCTGAAACGATGTGTGCAGGGTCCCAAGCCGGTCTTGAAAAGCCGTTCATCCACTTCGCAGACCGTGCCACAGCCCTACCAGAACTCTAAAATACTGCGACTTCTAGGGTTCGAACGGGGTGAGGTACTAGGATGAGAGGGGTCAGTGAGCCCAATGTGTGGTTGCACTCTTCTTCTTGGATAACCACACAAGAACTCGGACTTAATTCGGTGTTCAACGAGACAACCCACTGTGTACTCCTACACAACCTCTCATCGTTCACCTTGTATTAGGGTGGATTCACCAACACAGTTTCACCTTCTTCAACATGATTGCTACCATCCCGACTCACAGATCAAGGTATCCTCATTGTAAACTCTAAGCATGCAATAAGCAGTAACAGTTGTAGGGGCCACATGATATCAAACAACTCCTACATCTGCTAGGATTGTGATTTGCTTACTACTGTGACAAAATGATAGGTCATGCAAAGGATTGGGTTCAACTATGCGGTAGAATAGATAACAAGGTGATCATCCTAATCAATGCGTAAGAGAGACTGGGAGGGAAGTGGGATTTTATCGACATGATCAATGGGGGTTTGCTTGCCTTGCTGACGAGGTTCACTATCGGGGTCTTCAACGAAGGGGGCAGCCTCCTGTTTCGGTTCCACCTCTACTCGACAAACAACAAACAATGGAGCAACATAAATACAATGCTCAAGCACATGAGTTGAAGGTTGAAACTTGATGTATGTGTCACTGATGTGTGAGTTATTCCAATTAAAAGGAGTGTATTGCATTTGAAATGCAAATTCAAACTCTATTTGATTTATCGATGAATTTCAAATGCATTTGAATCCATGAATGTTCATTTGAAAAGGTTGAGCATGAAGTGATGTTTTAAGGTGAGGTAAAGTCTCTAATGTGTGGATGAAATCATTTAAAAGAAGTGTGTTGCAAAGTCATTTGCAAATTCACTCCAAATTTGAATTCAAATTAAATGCATATGGATGTTTGCCACTGTTCACCCAATTTAAATTGGTCAAACATGAAAACAAAGTCCATATTCAGAATCCTTGCATTTTTCTGATAATTTTAGACATATTATTTGTCCAATTTGGAGTTAATATGAATTTTCTATGGATTTTTGAAGTTTAATGCATTTTCTGGAATTTTCTGGATTTCTTTTAATTGGGAAAGGTTTTACTACATCATCAAGACGTCAGCATGACGCAGGGGGGGGGGCATACCAGTGGGCCAGCCCTGTCAGTGGCTCAAGGGGTTAACCCCCGTGGTTAAATTAAACAGCGGTTTAATTAGTGGTGCTGGGGCCACTGTCATAGGCTGCTTAGGTGTGGTGGTTAGCTTAAGCTAACCCGTGCCACGTCGGCCTCACCGGAGGCTCAGCGCCGGTGTCCACTGGACACGGCGGAGCTCGCTCGGGACGGCGGCGCAGGATACCAAACGGGGCACCGAGGCCACCGGAAGATAGGGCGTGGACGCGCGCGTCTCCTGGAGCACGCAAATGACCGCGAGGAGGCCGGGGTTCACGCCAGTGATGACGGGCGCGGCGGCCGGAGCAGCAGCACGCCGCACATGGAGAAGAAGGGGGAGGGACGATCCGGGGTTAGGGGGGAAATGATGGGGAGCTCACGAGGGGGTTGTTGAGATGCTCGGAGGGCTCGGGGACGACTCGTCTGCGGCGAAATTGACCACGGCGGCCGGCGGCTTTCAGAGGTCGACGGCAACGATGGCTTCACGTAGGGGTGTCTGGGCTCGATTGCTCGCGTGTGAGGACGAAGGCGACGCCGAGGAGTCTTCTGGACACGGCGGTGCGGCTATACGGATCCGTTGGCCACATGGGCTCACGGTGGCCGGCGACGGCGAGCTATGGGCGGCGTCGAATACTGTGTGGGGAGAGGAGGAGGTTGAGCCAGAGGAGGGGGGAAACAAGCGGGGGCTTCTAGAGACCTGCGTGGCGCGAGGAGAGAGCAGGGGACGGTCTAGGGGGGATGTGCCCCTCGCCGGCGTCGGCATGGCAGCCACCGAGCTGTTTGCCACGCGCGGGGGAAGACGACAAACCCCGAGGTGGGCTTGGGCTGCGGGGGGGTTGAGTTGGGCCCAAATAGGTAAGGGCGCCTTTTTGTTTTTCTTTCTCTTTTAATTTTTTGTAATTTGTTTGGCTCTAGTAAATAAATACGATAGCATTTTATAAAATCCCCAAAACTTTATCTTGGACTTAGGTGACATAGGGCTAGCCACTCCCAAGTTTTGAGAATTTTTGAAATTCAAGCAATTTGAATTTCAAATCAAATAGGGGTATTATTAAATTTCCAATGTCTGTTTGGATTTCTTGAGAAATCTTGGAGCATGCAGTGGGACCCACTTCTTTTTATATGTGATCAGGCTTATTTATAAGACTTTTCAAAAATACCAGAGGATTTTTTGGAAACAATTTTTATCTGGCCATTTGAAATAAATTCTTTTGGTGGGGTTTCTTCTCCCATTTCAATTTCTTTATGAAATTTTTCCATGATGCAAAGTGACTTGCTAAACCTAGCACATACCTAAATTGGGGTTGTGACAACTCGCCCCCAATCAAAAGAATCTCGTCCCGAGATTCAGAAGTCTGCGGGAGGAAGGAGGGGTACTCGGCACTGAGACGATCTTCTCTTTCCCAGGTGGCTTCTCTCTCAGAGTGGTGTGACCATTGCACTTTCAGAAACCTAATCTTCTGACGATGAGTGACAAGCTCTGCGGAATCAAGAATACGAACGGGGTACTCTCGATAAGAAAGTTCATCTTGGAGATCAAGCGTTTCATGGTCGACTTCGCGGATGGGGTCCTTGAAGCAACGCCTGAGTTGTCACACATGGAATACATCATGTACTCGGGAAAGGTGCGGGGGTAGTTCCAGTTGGTAGGAAACTTCCCCACGTTTGGCAAGAATGCGGAAAGGTCCGATGTAACATGGGGCCAAATTGCCTTTGATACCGAATCGTTGGGTTCCCTTCAGAGGAGTAACCCGAAGGTAGACCTTCTCATCCAGATTGTAGATTTCTTGCCTATGATGACGATCATAGTAGCTTTTCTGACGAGACTGGGCTGCTTTCAATTGATCACGAACAATGAGAACTTGCTCTTTTGCTTCCATGGTCATATCCGGTCCAAAGAATTGTCTTTCACCGGTTTCTGACCAGTTTAGGGGCATTAGACATCTTCGTCCATAGAGGAGTTCAAAAGGAGCCATGTTCAGACTAGATTGAAAACTATTGTTATAAGCAAACTCGGCAAATGGAAGAGACTTCTCCCAATTCTTTCCGAATGAGATAACACAAGCTCTGAGCATGTCTTCGAGAATTTGGTTAACCCTTTCGACTTGACCGCTAGACTGAGGATGGAAAGCTGTACTAAAGGAGAGATGAGTTCCCATAGCATTCTGAAAGCTTCCTCAAAATCTAGAGGTGAAAAGGCTACCACGATCAGAATTGATTTCCAAAGGAACACCGTGAAGAGACACAATTCTAGAGACATACAAGTCCGCTAACTGGCTAGCAGTTATAGACTCGCGAACTGGAAGGAAGTGAGCAACTTTTGAAAGTCGGTCAATGACAACGAAGATGGCATCATTTCCTTTCTCGGTTTTTGGAAAGCCGGTGATGAAGTCCATACCGACTTTGTCCCATTTCCACTCTGGAATAGACAAAGGTTGAAGTGTACCAGCAGGTCTTTTGTGTTCTGCCTTAATGCGATGACAAAAATCACATTCGGCAACAAATCGAGCAATGTCTCTCTTCATCCTAGTCCACCAAAATCTCTGGTGTAGATCTCGGTACATTTTTGTGCTACCGGGATGAATTGAGAGGGGTGTATCATGGGCTTATTTGAGGATGAGCAATCGCATCGCGATGTCCCAAGCTACGCACATCTAAGGGCCAGTTGGTGTATAAAAGACCGCCAGCCGGATCACAACTAAGGTCTCGAAAACCCATACTAAGACATGCATGTTATAATCATACACGCAGCACACATGTCCAGTATGAACAGCAGGTATCATTGCAATTCTCTACAAACTATACAAATTTATTGATAACCCTTACAGAGTGCACACAGAGATCACAAGTCTGTGATCCAACATTACATCAAACATGCGGAAGCAAAGTAGGTCTGAGTACAGACAAGTTTAACAAATGGCTTAGAGAAGCCTTATATATAAACAAGCCCTTCCATGAGGGACCAGTCGTCTGACTGGGACTACACTAGCTTGATCAGTCGTCGAGCTCCAGGAAGAATCCACCTCCGAGGTCAGTGGGTTCATCTAAAACATAGAATAAGCAAACGTGAGTACAAAGTCGTACTCAGCAAGACTTACGTAGGAACTATACTACTCATGCACAGGTATCAAGGAACAGGGGAGGTGGGGTTCATAAGATGAAGTGCCAGCTTTGACTTGGCTAGTCCTGAACTATGAGTACCAGACTTCAGGTAAGAAGCGTACATGAGTCCACTACATGTCTCCAACCAAATACACCACTATGGTGCCTTCCTCGACTTCCCCAGGAGAAATCACGCCATAGCACTCACGCTTATCTTGGCAAGTTTTATAAGTATCCGGTTGAAGTTGTCTAATAATCAAGCTCAGCTTTCCAAGCCGTCCTTAACCGCGGACGCGGCTATTCGAATAGTTTTGTTAACCCTGCAGGGGTGTACTACTACACACACGTGTCATCACTTACCGCCTTTTGAGTGTCACTGTTCAAGAGGTGACAGCGAGGATGCCACAACAACACTTCACCCACAGCTCCGTTCTAGTCCAGTGAGTCGCCTATTTGAGGGGGATCCGTATGGAAGTCCGGCCGAGGTTCCAGTACAGCCTCAAACGATGTGTGCAGGGTCCCAAGCCGGTATTGAAAAGCCGTTCATCCACTTCGCAGACCGTGCCACATCCCTACCAGAACTCCGAACTACTGTGACTTCTGGGTTCGAACGGGGTGAGGTACTAGGATGAGAGGGGTCAGTGAGCCCAATGTGTGGTTGCACTCTTCTTCTTGGATCACCACACAAGAACTCGGACTTAAGGCGGTGTTCAACGAGACAACCCATTGTGTACTCCTACACATCCTCTCATCGTTCACCTTGTATTAGGGTGGATTCACCAACACAGTTTCACCTTCTTCAACATGATTGCTACCATCCTGACTCACAGATCAAGGTATCCTCATTGTAAACTCTAAGCATGCAATAAGCAGTAACAGTTGCAGGGGCCACATGATATCAAACAACTCCTACATCTGCTAGGATTGTGGTTTGCTTAGTACTATGACAAAATGATAGTTCATGCAAAGGATTGGGTTCAACTATGCGGTAGAATCGATGACAGGGTGATCATCCTAATCAATGCATAAGCAAGACTGAGAGGGAAGTGGGATTTTATCGACATGATCAATGGGGGTTTGCTTGCCTTGCTGACGAGGTTCACTATCGGGGTCTTCAACGAAGGGGGCAGCCTCCTGTTTCGGTTCCACCTCTACTCGACAAACAACAAACAATGGAGCAACATAAATACAATGCTCAAGCACATGAGTTGAAGGTTGAAACTTGCTGTATGTGTCACTGATGTGTGAGTTATTCCAATTAAAAGGAGTGTATTGCATTTGAAATGCAAATTCAAACTCCATTTGATTTATCGATGAATTTCAAATGCATTTTAATCCATGAATGTTCATTTGAAAAGGTTGAGCATGAAGTGATGTTGTAAAGGTGAGGTAAAGTCTCTGATGTGTGGATGAAATCATTTAAAAGAAGTGTGTTGCAAAATCATTTGCAAATTCACTCCTAATTTGAATTCAAATTAAATGCATATGGATGTTTGCCACTGTTCACCCAATTTAAATTGGTCAAACATGAAAAAAAAGTCCATATTAAGAATCCTTGCATTTTTCTGATAATTTTAGACATATTATTTGTCCAATTAGGAGTTAATATGAATTTTCTATGGATTTTTGAAGTTTAATGCATTTTCTTGAATTTTCTGGATTTCTTTTAATTGGGAAAGGTTTTACCACGTCATCAAGACGTCAGCATGACGCAGGGGGGGCTGACAATTGGGCCAGCCCTGTCAGTGGCTTAGGGGGTTATCCCCCGTTGTTAAATTAAACAGCGGTTTAATTAGTGATACTGGGCCCACTGTCATAGGCTGCTTAGGTGTGGTGGTTAGCTTAAGCTAACCCGTGCAACGTCGGCCTCACCGGCGGCTCAACACGGCGGAGCTCGCTCGGGACGGCGGCGCAGGCTACCAAACGGGGCACCAAGGCCACCGGACGATAGGGCGTGCACGCGCGCGTCTCCTGGAGCACGCAGACGACCACGAGGAGGCCGGGGTTCACGCCGGTGACGACGGGCGCGGCGGCCGGAGCAGAAGCACGCCGGACATGGAGAAGAAGGGGGCGGGAGGATCCGGGGTTAGGGGGGAAATGATGGGGAGCTCACGAGGGGGTTGTTGAGATGCTCGGAGGGCTCGGGGACGACTTGTCTGCGGCGAAATCGACTAAGGCGGCCGGCGGCTTTCAGAGGTCGACGGCGACGATGGCTTCTCGTACGGGCGTCTGGGCTCGATTTCTCGG
Source organism: Bromus sterilis (assembly GCA_950022295.1). Lineage (NCBI taxonomy): Eukaryota > Viridiplantae > Streptophyta > Magnoliopsida > Poales > Poaceae > Bromus > Bromus sterilis. The sequence continues at coordinate 211,202,062 of OX465599.1, forward strand.
GTGTGAGGACGAAGGCGACGCCGAGGAGTCTTCTGGACACGACGGTGCGGCTAAACGGAGCCGTTGGCCACTTAGGCTCACGGTGGCCGGCGACGGCGAGCTACGGGCGGCGTCGAATACGGCGTGGGGAGAGGAGGAGGTTGAGCCAGAGGAGGAGGGAAAGAAGCGGGGGCTTCTGGAGACCTGCGTGGCGCGAGGAGAGAGCATGGGAGGGTCTAGGGGGAGGTGCCCCTCGCCGGCGTCGGCATGGCAGCCACCGAGCTGCTTGCCACGCCCGGGGGAAGACGACAAGCCCCCAGGTGGGCTTGGGCTGCGGGGGGGATGAGTTGGGCCCAAATAGGTAAGGGCCCCTTTCTGTTTTTCTTTCTCTTTTAATTTTTTGTAATTGTTTTGGCTCTAGTAAATAAATACCATAGAATTTTCTAAAATCCCCAAACTTTATCTTGGACTTAGGTGACATAGGGCTAGCCACTCCCAAGTTTTGAGAATTTTTGAAATTCAAACTATTTGAATTTCAAATCAAATAGGGGTTTTATTTAATTTCTAAGATCTGTTTGGATTTTTGAGAAATCTTGGAGCATGCAGTGGGACCCACTTCACTTTATATGTGATCATTCTTATTTATAAGAATTTTCAAAAATACCAGAGGAATTTTTGTAAACAATTTTTATCTGGCCATTTGAAATAAATTCTTTTGGGGGGTTTCTTCTCCAATTTCAATTTCTTTTTGAAATTTTTCCATGATGCAAAGTGACTTGCTAAACCTAGCACATACCTAAATTGGGGTTGTGACAGGTTATCTCTATATGCACAAATATAGTGACTTGTTGAGGTTAAAAGTATTTTAAAAGAATTCCATAAGTTGAAATTCTTGAGTACCTCACAAATAGTTCATAAAGCTAAATAAAACAGAAAATAAGAAAAAATGCAAAGAAAAAAAATATAAGTGAATACTATGTGAGAGTGCTAAATTATATGAAGGTTTTATCTATATAGGTACTAGGGTTTAGGTTGATCTTGTTTATGATCGCGCTGAGATGATCAACAAGATAGTGCGGTGGTGATCTATACTACTCCCATATGAACTACATGCAATATCATGATCAACGCTAAGCAGAAAAAATCAGACATGCATTCAACATCACACTACTACAAAGCAAACGTTTTTGTTGGCCCTCAATTTGTGCTCTTCTACTACTGGCTTACATCACATGCTATAATTTTTGGGGTGTGACAGGATCCTTGATAATGATTATATTACTCTTGATGATGATTTTTGCAAGGAACTCAGAGAATGTGTCGGCTCTGACCCTGACCCTGTTAAGGAGCTTCTCGAAAAGCACTCCATGAAGAACAAGAATATTCCTGATCCTAAATTTGCCACATCTCCTATATGCATCACTGATCCTGATTATGATTTCTCTGTTGATCTTTAACTTATATCCATAGTCGAGGCTGGCCCTTTTTATGGCAGAGAAAATGATGATGATATAGCACACCTGACCAAACTCCCTGAGTTAGGTGACCTATTTACTCCTGATGAAAAGATACAAAACTTCTATGTGGCAAAGCTTTTTTCCTTTTGGCATACAGGACAATGCCAAACAGGACATACAAGCTTATGGCATCAAAACAAGGGGTGGAACACACACCCAGGACGCACTCTATCCTGACGGGCATCCAAAGAAGATCGAGCAAGATTCTCAAGTACAGGTAGAAGACGAGATTGTTAGCTCTCCTAAGAAGAAAAAAAAGAAGAAGAAACATAAGGAGGCTGAAAACTCTAATGATCCCATTACAAGTCAAGAACCATCTGTTGATCCTAACAGCATATCTACCTCCGATGCTAAAACTGAAGACGGTGCTGAGCCCAAAGAAAATGATAAGGAGAAGAATGATCCGCCCGAGGTGCAAGAATAAGAAGCACCTGATAAATGCAAAAAGTACACTAGAGAAGACTTCATAGCAGGAAGACACGGGAAGGAAAGAGAACCGTGGGTACAAAAACCCATGCCATTTCCAGGTAAGTCTCTAAAATCTAAAGAAGTAGAGCATTATAATAAATTTTGTGAATGGATGAAGCCTCTTTTTCTTCAAATTCCCTTGACTGATGCTATTAAGTTACCTCCTTACTCCAAATACATGAAAAATATTGTTACTAATAAAAGAAAAGTTCCTAATGAGGCAATATCTACTATGCTTGCTAACTACTCTTTCAGTTGCAAGATTCCTGAGAAGTTTGGTGATCTAGGTATACCCACTATTCCTTGCTCCATAAAAAATAATTATGTCAAAACTGCCTTATGTGATCTTGGAGCAGGAGTGAGTGTTATGCCTTTTTCTCTTTATAAAAGGCTATGTTTAGATAAGATAATTGAAAGGACGTGGATGTCGCCTAGAGGGGGGGGGTGAATAGGCGTTTAAAATAATTACGGTTTCGGCTTGAACAAATGCGGAATAAAACTTAACGTTTAATTTGCCAAGCAAGAAACCTAAATAAGCTAGGCTCAACTATGTGCACCAACAACTTATACTAAGCAAGATAAACAACTATGTGATAGCAAGATATATGACAAGAGAACTACGGCTATCACAAAGTAGGTGCACAAGTAAATAGGTTGACTAGAAGAGCAACCTATGGGACAAGCAATGTACAATAATATGAGAAAGCACAAGATAAACAATGTAATAAGCTTGCTCAAAGTAAAGGTAGAGATAACCGCAAGTGGAGCCGATGGAGACAAGGATTTGTTACCGAAGTTCCTTCTCTTGCGAGAAGTACGTCTCCGTTTGGAGAGGGTGAGGAGCACAATGCTCACACGAGGCCAACGAGGGCCACCCTATTTCTCCTCACGCTCTTACCAACGCAAGATGCCGTGATTCCACTATTAGGACACTTGAGGGCGGTCACCGAACCCGTACAAATGGCGACCCTTGCGGGCGGTCAACGAACCCGTACAAATGCTCGGGGCTATCTCCACAACCGAATTGGAGGCTCCCGTAGCGTCCCGAAGCTTTCCACCACAATGATTGAGCTCCGTAACAACAAGCCTCTAGGTGCCAACGCACCCACGAGGAACAAGCTCTAGAGTGCCAATGCACTAAAGAGTAGCAATCTTCACAACTTCACTCACTACAAAGAATCCTCGGAGAGAACTCAAACCGATGCACCAAATGCAATGGCAAGAGCAAACGAAGTGCTCAAGTCCCCAACTCTCAAATCCCACCAAAGCAACAAAAGCTATGGAGGAATATGAGAGGAAGAACAAGGAGAACACCAAGACCTCCAAGATCTAGATCCACAAGGTTCCCCTCACTTAGAGGAGAGATGGCTTGGTGGAGAATGTGGATCTAGACCTCCTCTCTCTTTTCCCTCAAAAAGGAGCAAGAATCATAGGAGAGGAAGAGAGTAAGAAAGCTCAAAGAGGTCAACAATGGGGGGACGAACTTGCACAAAACCGGTGGAACAAAAGGAGGAAGAAGACCCCCTTTTATAGTCTCCCACGAATCCGTTGGTACTACCGCGCCGGGAGCGGTACTAACGCCCCACGGTACTACCGAAGCCCAGTGCCGTGCCCACTACCGCAAAGTCCAGTGCACTTATGGTAGTGAGTGTGGTACTTGCCCGCGGTACTACCATGGCACGGTACTACCGCACTGGGAGTGGTACTACCGCCCCACCGTACTACCGGGGGCCAGTACCGTGCCCACTACCGCAAAGTCCAGTGGACTTACGGTAGTGAGTGCGGTACTCGCCCACGGTACTACCGTGGCGCGGTACTACCGCTCCAAGAGCGGTACTACCGCCCTGACAGAACCAGGGAGCCCAGGCCACACAATAGATGAACTCCAAATAAAACAGGAAAACTCTGAACTGCCACAACTTCTGTAAATGAACTCCGATTAAGGCAAACTCAAGCTTGATGGAAAGCTAACGAATAGAGCTGCCTAATCACGACTGGAAAAATTTAGAAGTGGCAAGGGAGAAATGCCAAACACATAGAGGTGTGAGACCTCTAACCAAGAATAACCGGCAAATCTCCCGCATCGAAAATCATAAGAGAAGATGCATATGAAATCCGTTTTCGATGAACAAGAGCTTGTCATGAAGAAGACCACAAGCTCCAAAACCCAAAAAGAGAAAAGCCAAACAAGAACCAATAAAAATGATGCCTAGGATGCAAAAGGTTTGAGCTCTCCACGAATGACTCGGCCTAGCCTATAACACGTCCTCCTAACTTCTACCAAGAGACCGGTAAACTAGACACCTATCTAGTCAAACCTTTGTCTTGCGCATAATCCACTTGAGCTTGATGATGACGATCATGCCCTCCTCAAGTTGGAACATCTTCCTTGATTCCGCCGGCTCGATGAAGACTTGTAGATAGCTCCCCCATACTCATTACGGGTGAGCCTCTTTTAGGCACATCTTCACAAGACCATAAACACCAAATGTTCGGCAAGCTCCAAGCATACGATATCTTCGTCATGCTCCTCTTGACCTTGCACACATCTACTTGACCAATCTTTGGATAGCTCCATGAAGAACACCTTGGTCAACACGTAATCTTCATCTTACAACCTTGAAGCCACCATATGATCTTCAAGCGTTGTCTATGGACAAACCTTAAAGTATAACTCAAGGAAACCATTAGTCCATAAAGATTTTCATCAATTACCAAAAGCAAACATAAGGGCACATGCCCTTTCAATCTCCCCCATTTTGGTAATTGATGACAAACACATTAAGAGGGTTTATATGATGAATTATGCTAATCATGCAAAGCAAGTATGCATTAGTAAGAGGGAAAATGCTTAAGAACAAAACCAAAGAATGAACCTCCTCAAACAAAACCCTCTAAACTCTTCTCCCCCTTTGGCATCGTTTGCCAAAATGGGCGAAAAAACTTAGAAGGCCGATATAGAATGTGTTCCTCCCAAAATGGTGTATTTCTCAAGAAATGAGTGGAATAAAATACACATATCCAACGATATGCGATGGGAGGAAAAACAAACTATATAGAGGATCCAAAGATTGCAAAAATATGAGATGGCACAAAGGCATAAGAAAAAGCAAGCAATCAAATGATCCAACATGCCAAAAGATTATAAGATATTATGATTTGAGCATAGGAGTGTTCTAAAGAAAATAGAGAATTTCCCCAAGATTTGTGCACTATTTAGAATCTTTGTAGTATAATACAAAGTTCACACAAATTGGATCATCACTCCCCCAAAATCGATAGAAACACAACACATGTGCAAGTGTGCAAAGATATGAGACAAAGTCTAGCACTTGCAACAAACCAATGGTTGAGCAAATAGTAAAAGAGATAATCGTAGGAATAGGCTCAACCAACAAGATGTGTGTGAGTCATGACGAAGCACTTGATATGACTAGTATAAGGATGACTATTTAAGCATCAACATAGTCTTGAAGAAATGAGACTCAAGATGCTAGACATGTCCTTCCAACATAAGTTAAGAAGATCACACACACAAACAACAAATGGGTTCACAAGCTTAAGTAAAATGCAAAGTAAAATCAAGGCTTGTGACAACCCCATGGTGAAGATAGATAATGATAGGCTCATCAAGACAAGCATGAGGACAACAATTTTCACCACCAAAATAGTGCACCAATAAGAATAGAATTAAGACACGCACTCAACCACACACACTTTCATGTAACCACCGACGAATTTAACATTGAAAATAAAAAGATGGACATGAAAGAACAAGGATATCCACTAAAAGTGTAACTTCTCTCAAGTGTATAAGATTCTAGGTAGATTATATCCACAAAGAAGCATGTACACCCGAGATAGTTACAAAAGGAGAGAACACGATATCCAAATGGAAGTCATAATTATACGAATAAGATCTTTGATTAAAAGCATAGCCAATCGCTTAATATTATCTTATTGTATAAGGATGAAATCCACACAAACAACCATCAAAGTCATCACAACTAGCAACAAGGTATCAAGAGATATTTGAGATGCTTTGAACAACGAAACAAGTATCGCAACCAATAATATATCTTGCAATTCTTAGAACAAATCAAGAACCGCAACAATTGCAAATGAAGAATATCATGCCATGATACAACCTACACAAGGTTGGAAGCAAGAAAAATATGCACGAGGTAGATACTTGTTACTGAGATAGCATGGGAAAGATGTAGTAGATAAAGTCTTCAATGATCTTCCTAGCATGACTCCACAAGGCACATGGTGACACCAGCTTCCTCAAATGAGACGATCCTCCAATGCATCTCCAAAGTTCCTACATCAACATTAACACACAAAATGGTACCCAAACTCATTGGGACCCAAGAGTTAGAGGAACAAACATACATAGGACAAACTCCACGGGAAAGTACATATGGACATGAAGATGAATTCCATGCACATATTAGCCAATAAAGAAGTGGAAGGAGTTTAACCTATATATAGGATAAAAGAAAGAAATCATGCATCGGAAGAACACATAGAAAATATGCATGCACAAGACTTTCAAGAACCAAAAGTGAATACAATTTGGACAAAACATCAAGTAAACCAATATGGCACACCAAAAGGTGACACAACATAAGGTTGTCCAAATTATATCAAAGGTCCAAATCAACACATGATAGGAGACAAGTAGAAATTAACACATGGTCAATTGCTACATTCACCAACAAATGTGAAGAGATACCAATTGAATCCCAACCCAATCAACACATGATTGAATAGGGAAACGATTGAAAACGATACCAAGTGACCATTAGATTCCAAAATAGGATTCCAATTGAAAATAAGATTTCAACATAAACTTTTCACTTGGATTATACCAAATAAAAGATTCATCAAGGAATGGGGTATCGATTGACACACCAATTAATAGAGAGCATGATACCAAAAAAAAGATATGAAAGACAAGAGGTATCAAACTCTCAAAAGGAAAGCAAAATTCCAAACTAACTATGCCCTCAACAAATTTATGATGACAGAAAGCACCACATAGAATATGCCTTCCAAAACACATACTTGATATGGATCATAAGATGCTAGCTCCCCCAAAAGATGTGCATTATATAGAATTTCCATTTGAATACAAAAATCACATGATGAGATCATCACTTTTACTATATCTAGAGAAACACTAGACAAGATCACGAAAACACATGATCCACAAGTGGCTAGGAAGACAAAGAGAGTTAAAACCACAATAAAACCTTGGCAAGTAATAAGTCAATTATAAACAAGCCAATGTAAAGATGATCAATAATTTATACCACATATAAGAGTTCCAATTGTTAAGAACAAGAGGTATATGGAATTACTTCCGGGTGGTAGATAGCATTAATCTATATTATCATCTTCACAATAACAACCATAAGCATGTGGCAAAAGATAAGAATTGATCACAATGCTTACAAAGAGATTCTTGATAGCTTCAAGTATGCATCCAATCATGCAAGCAATGATTAGGAAAACTTGGAGCAAACGGTTCCCTCGTATAAAATACAAGTACATATTGGAGGGAAACCGTATCAAGAAAATCTCACACACTCAAGATCCATAAGATGAGAAATGAAGTCAATTTAAGAAAATTGCAACTTGAGGAGAAAATATGCCACCTAGAAACTAGACAATTTACAATATCAACTCTAAGTGGCAAAACCCCAAATGTACACGTTTTATAGACGAGTAATATACACAAAGCATACTACTCCCCCATAACGTGATATCCCAAAATTCACAACTAGAGGCAAACAGATACCAACAAGAGATAATTAATGGATATTTTAGAATTTGAATTTCTCATGAGAACGACATACCACATTGTGACTAGATAATCTTATAATATCAATACTAGGTGGTATTCCTCATGTATACACATTTTAGGATCGTGAAGTGCACAAGGAACATCACTCCCCCAAAATGGGATGAACCATTAATTTCTCACAAGAGCCAACTAAGATAAAACCAATATGAAAAATAGGCTCAACACAACAATCAAGCATACATGATGTGCAAACCAACATATACATAATTGGAAGCACAACATATACAAACACATGCAAGGTACAAAACCAAAACATGCAAAGGGCAAGTAACTTTTAATGTAAAAAATTTAAGTACAAGTTACCATAAGGAGGCACATTGGATATAAGATAGACACAAGATAATCCAAATGACTTGGCTTGAGATAATGTGATTAATGAAGGTCCCTTAATTCTTCATAATGTAGCCAAGTCTCCAATGCCCTCCACCACCACCTATTGATCAAGTTGGAGCTTGTTGGTCCCCAACCAAGTTGGGTCCTAAGAGGTTAGTCACAATAGGCTTTGCAACCCAAATAGTGCTTTTCTTGTCACCACTTTGAGTGCCAACAAATTTGGCAACCACATTGCCAACCTTATCCTTCCGAAGAGAATAAAAATCATCAACTATAATAGGGTTGGATAAGGTACCATTCGTGCATGAAGAAGCAAGATGACCCTTCTCGCGACATAAGTAGCAACACCTACTCTTTCCTTTCTTCATGATTGATTTCTCAACATGAAGATCATTTACTTGACTCTTCTTGGGAAGTGGCTTCACTTCACCTTGCGGTTGAAATTGAGGCCTCTTCCCTAGTTGCTTGTCACTAATGGGCTTCTTGTTCTTCAAAGGGCAATATCTAACATGGTGCCCTTCAACATTGCACTTGAAACAAATAATCTTGGCCGAATTCTTGACTTGAGATCGGCCCTTCTTCTTGTTAAACATGGACTTCTTATTGTTGGAGTTGAATCCAAGTCCACCCTTGTCATTGGGGGATTTTTGTCCACACAAAACCTTGTCAAGTGTAGACTTACCTTCACGACCCTTTCCCAAGTCTTTCTTCAAAGAAGTGACTTGGGCCTTGAGATCTTTGATTTCCTCTACATGGTTAGTAACAATACAAGTACTAGAGGAAGTAGAAGCATTGTTAGAGCAACAAGGCAAGGAAATTAATTCATCACATGATGTAGCAACATTATGAGTGGATGAATTACAAGGACTAGCACAAGGCAATATAGCATATTGAGTAGAAGTAGTGCTAATGTCCACATGAGGAACTAATTTAGAAACCTTAGCCTCATGAGCTAACTTTAGCACATTATGGGAGACTAGAAGATCCTCATGAGAGCTTGAGAGCTTTTCATGACTTTCTTCCAATTTCCCATACTTGCTAGTTAGCAACTCAAGTTGAGCCTTTAGCTCAACATTCTCCTTTAGGATGGATGCTTCACAAGAAATAGAGTTAGTAGCACAAGCATCATCAAGAATAATGGAAGGAGAAGATGACATGGCAAGCTCTTTCAAATATGAAGCTTTTAGTTGAGCATGCAACTCGGTGAGTTTGATGAGCTCATCCTTAATGACCCGTGAGCCATTTCCGAGGTGCTCAAAATCCTCAAGGAGTTTAGAATGCGCAACCTCAAGCTTATTATGTTTAGTTTTGATGGAATTAGCCACCTCAAGGGTTATATCGAGAGATTCCTTTACTTTAGATAACTCTAAAGAAAAAGTCTCCTCAAGAGATTCCTTGGTGGTTTCTTCACACTCAAGAGCTTGAGATAGATCCGCAATTTCATTAGCGTAATCACGCTCATGGCTTTCCATTTTCTCAATGGTGGCCTCATTCTCCTCAATATGAGCTTCCAACTCCTCAATGTATTTCTTGCCCTCAATGGCAATAGACATGATTTCCATGAAGTTGGAGCAAGCAATTTTATTCTTATGAAGAGCTTTAAAAATCATTTCTCCCTTAATTTTTAAGGAAGCAATATTAACATGCTCTTCAACATTATCTACATCATCACCATCACTAGATATGGGGGTCAAAGTAGGAGATACCTTTAACTCCTTCGCCATAAGGAAAAAATGAGACACACGAGATGATGATGTAGGATCTCTTGAGGCACCACTCAAGACCACATCTTGTTCCACGGACCGTTGATTTCCCTCTACATTGTTAGTACAATAACTAGAGGAAATAGAGGCATTCTTATCATGGAAACAAGATATAGCAAGCATATCATCATGAGATTTATTCAAGTGATTTCTACATGATATGCAAGGACTATCAACACAAGCATGTAAGACATTTGTGGTGCTCGAAGTGTTGAGGTCCAACAAGGAGGCATTGCAATAAGATAGTGATAAAGAGTTATGAACAATAGGTTCACCATCATCATTTCAATGACTCACACTACTCACCATTTCATTACCTTGTGGAAAACCACATGTTGGTGAAGTAGAAGAAGTTGAGAAGGCATCGCGACCGGAGGTGGAGGGAGAACAATCATCCCCACAAATCTTGGACACACCATATTTATCTTGAAGCTTTGTCCACAACTCATGAGCATCTCGAAATGGCATGAGTTGAAATATGTCTACATTACTCAAAGCATCAACAAGCACATTAGAAGCTTGAGCATTGAGATAAGAGTTTTTCTCATCCACCAAGGATTGGTTTTGAGTATCCTTTGGAGGAGAAAAACCCATATCTACAATTCGCTCCATACACGGGTCAATGCCCCGAAAGTATTTAAGCATGCGAATTTTCCAAGCAACATAATTTGTGCCATCGAAACTAAGAGTGTCAATGAATCCTAAACCCCTAGTCGACATCTTTACTCTCAAGGCGGTGAATCCCTATAAAGAGAGACGAGGCTCTGATACCAATTGAAAGGACGTGGATGTCACCTAGACGGGGGGGTGAATAGGCGTTTAAAATAATTACGGTTTCGGCTTGAACAAATGCGGAATAAAACTTAACGTTTAATTTGCCAAGCAAGAAACCTAAATAAGCTAGGCTCAACTATGTGCACCAACAACATATACTAAGCAAGATAAACAACTATGTGATAGCAAGATATATGACAAGAGAACTATGGCTATCACAAAGTAGGTGCACAAGTAAATAGGTTGACTAGAAGAGCAACCTATGGGACAAGCAATGTACAATAATATGAGCAAGCACAAGATAAACAATGTAATAAGCTCGCTCAAAGTAAAGGTAGAGATAACCGCAAGTGGAGCCGATGGAGACAAGGATTTGTTACCAAAGTTCCTTCTCTTGCGAGAAGTACGTCTCCGTTTGGAGAGGGTGAGGAGCACAATGCTCACACGAAGCCAACGAGGGCCACCCTATTTCTCCTCACGCTCTTACCAACGCAAGATGCCGTGATTCCACTATTAGGACACTTGAGGGCGGTCACCGAACCCGTACAAATGGCGACCCTTGGGGGCGGTCACCGAACCCGTACAAATGCTCGGGGCTATCTCCACAACCGAATTGGAGGCTCCCGTAGCGTCCCGAAGCTTTCCACCACAATGATTGAGCTCCGTAACAACAAGCCTCTAGGTGCCAACGCACCCACGAGGAACAAGCTCTAGAGTGCCAATGCACTAAAGAGTAGCAATCTTCACAACTTCACTCACTACAAATAATCCTCGGAGAGAACTCAAAACGATGCACCAAATGCAATGGCAAGAGCACACGAAGTGCTCAAGTCCCCAACTCTCAAATCCCACCAAAGAAACAAAAGCTATGGAGGAATATGAGAGGAAGAACAAGGAGAACACCAAGAACTCCAAGATCTAGATCCACAAGGTTCCCCTCACTTAGAGGAGAGATGGGTTGGTGGAGAATGTGGATCTAGACCTCCTCTCTCTTTTCCCTCAAAAAGGAGCAAGAATCATAGGAGGGGAAGAGAGTAAGCAAGCTCAAAGACGTCAACAATGGGGGGACGAACTTGCACAAAACCGGTGGAGCAAAAGGAGGAAGAAGACCCCCTTTTATAGTCTCCCACGAATCCAGCCGTTGGAACCCGTTGGCAGCCCACCAACCACGGTACTACCGTGGTGCGGTACTACCGCGCCGGGAGCGGTACTACCGCCCCACGGTACTACCGAAGACTAGTGCCGTGCCCACTACCGCAAAGTCCAGTGGACTTACGGTACTGAGTGCGGTACTTGCCCGCGGTACTACCGTGGCACGGTACTACCGCACTGGGAGCGGTACTACCGCCCCACGGTACTACCGGGGGCCAGTACCGTGCCCACTACCGCAAAGTCCAGTGGACTTACGGTAGTGAGTGCGGTACTCGCCCAGGGTACTACCGTGCCGCGGTTCTACCGCTCCAAGAGCGGTACTACCGCCCTGGCAGAACCAGGGAGCCCAGGCCACACAACAGATAAACTCCAAATAAAACATGCAAACCCTGAACTGCCACAACTTCTGCAAATGAACTCCGATTAAGGCAAACTCAAGCTTGATGGAAAGCTAACGAATAGAGCTGCCTAATCACAACTGGAAAAATTTAGAAGTGGCAAGGGAGAAATGCCAAACACATAGAGGTGTGAAACCTCTAACTAAGAATAACCGGCAAATCTCCCGCATCGAAAATCATAAGAGAAGATGCATATGAAATCCGTTTTCGATGAACAAGAGCTTGTCATGAAGAAGACCACAAGCTCCAAAACCCACAAAGAGAAAAGCCAAACAAGAACCAATAAAGATGATGCCAAGGATGAAAAAGGTTTGAGCTCTCCAGGAATGACTCGGCATAGCCTATAACACGGTCTCCTAACTACTACCAAGAGACCGGTAAACTAGACACCTATCTAGTGAAACCTTTGTCTTGCGCATAATCCACTTGAGCTTGATGATGACGGTCATGCCTGCCTCAAGTTGGAACATCTTCCTTGATTCCGCCGGCTCGATGAAGACTTGTAGATAGCTCCCCCATACTCATTACGGGTGAGCCTCTTTTAGGCACATCTTCACAAGACCATAAACACCAAATGGTCGGCAAGCTCCAAGCATACGATATCTTCGTCATGCTCCTCTTGACCTTGCACACATCTACTTGACCAATCTTTGGATAGCTCCATGAAGAACACCTTGGTCAACACGTTATCTTCATCTTACAACCTTGAAGCCACCATATGATCTTCAAGCGTTGCTTATGTACAAACCTTAAAGTATAACTCAAGGAAACCATTAGTCCATAAAGATTGTGTCGGGACCCGGGGTTAGCATATGCAAGTCCAGTTAAGGCATAGTCATATGGAGAGCCGAGAACCGTACCCACTTGTCTAAGCAGACAAGGCCAAGCACAGAACGTTCTCGGAAAGCATCGTACGTGAGGGGCATCCCATCCAGGCCGGATGATCAACTGAGATGGGTCCTCATCGTCCGCACACAAGTCTAATGATATGGGTGGTGAACTCCCATATTCACAGACAAGTCGCCTCAACCATACTATCGACTATCTCATAACTCTTACATAGACTTACTCCAGCCCGATCACTTAGTCGGGGCCTAGGGCGGGCTCGATCATACCACAAAGTGTGCACGAGACGGAGTCTCGAGCAATCGCATCGCGATGCCCCAAGCTGCGCACATCTAAGGGCCACTTGGTGTATGAAAGACCGCCAGCCAGAACACAACTAAGGTCTCGAAAACCCATACGAAGACATGCATGTTATAAACATACACGCAGCACACATGCCTTTTATGAACAGCAGGTACCATTGCAATTCTCTACAAAGTGTACATTTTATTTATAACTCTTATAGAGTACACACAGAGATCACATACATGTGATCCAACATTACAACACAGGCGGAAGCAAATTATGTCTGAGTAAAGACAAGTTGAACAAATGGCTTAAGAAGCCTTATTTAAACACAAAGCCCTCCACGAGGGAACTAGTCTGCTGACTGGGACTAGACTAGTTTAACTTCAGTCGTCCAGCTCGATGAAGAAGCCACCTTCGGGGTCAGTGGCGTCATCTAAAACATAGATTAAGCAAACGTGAGTACAAAGGCGTACTCAGCAAGACTTACATAGGAGCTATACTACTCATGCACATGTATCAAGGTAAAGGGAGGTGGGGTTCACTTGCAGAAATGCCAGCTTTGACTTGGCTAATCCTGAACTACGAGTACCAGACTTTGAGGTAAGAAGCGTACACGAGTCCACTACTTTCACCAACCAATACACCACTATGGTGTCTTCCTCGACTTCCCCACGAGGAAGCACGCCATAGCACTCACACTTATCTTGGTGTGTTTTAGAAGTATCCGGGTCAAGTTATCTAATAATCAAGTTAAGCTTTCCAAGCAGTCCATAACCGCGGACGCGGCTATTCGAATAGTTTTGTTAACCTTGCAAGGGTGTACCGCTACACACACATGATCATCATTTACCGCCTTTGATCTCGACACCATTCAAGGGGTGCCAGCGAGGATGCTCACCACAACTGTTACCTCATAGCCGATCTAGTCCGAGAAAGCCGCCTACTTGGGTTGGTTACCACTATCGTGAACCCGGCCGGTTTATTGAAGTGGACCCAAGCGATGTGTGCGTGGTGCATAAGCCGGTCTCGGGTGAGCCGTTCTCTCACTTAGCATCCAGGCCACAAGCCTACCAGAACTCCGAACTACTGCGACATCTGGACATCGAAAGGGATGAGTTAGTAAGTTGAGAGGGGTCAGTGAGCCCAATGTGTGGTTGTACTCTTCATCTTGGATCACCACACAAGAACTCGTACTAGGGCGGTGTTCAACGAGACAACCCACCGTGTACTCCTACACAACCTCTCATCGTTCACCTTGTATTAGGGTCGATTCACCAACACTTTTCTACCATCATCAACATGATCATTCCAATCCCGACTCACATCACAGTAACAACATCGTATCATACTAAGCATGCAATAAGCAGTAACATTGCAGGGGCCACATGATATCAAACAACTCCTACATTTGCTAGGATTGTGGTTTGCTTACTACTGTGACAAAATGATAGGTCATGCAAAGGAATGGGTTCATCTATGCGGTAGAAACGAATCATGGTGATCATCCTAAACAATGCATAAGCGAGGCATGAGAGGGAAGTGGGATTTTATCGACATGATCAAAGGGGGTTTGCTTGCCTTGCTGAAGAGGTTCGGGTTCTGGATCTTCAGCGAAGGGGGTGACCTCTTGCTCCGGTTCCACCTCTACTCGACAAACAAAGCACGAAGTAGCAATCAATATGAATGCAATGCTCAAGCACATGATTGAATGTTTAAAACTTGAAGTATAAGTTTTGATGTGTGTGAGGCAATTCCATTTAAGTGGAGTATATTGCATTTAAAAATGCAAATTCAAACACCACATTTGAATTTAGCTTAGCCAAGTTGAATGTGACATCGTTTGATCATTTTGAATCAACTTCAAATGTGTATGATATGCCTCTGATGTGTGTTTGAAATGTAGCATGTTGCCATAGTTCAAGTTGCAAAACTATTTGATTCCATTTAAATCAAATAGCAAATGCTACTGATCACATTTTAAATTCAACTCAAACAGAGTTGAAAGTTGCATATTTGGAAAGATAATTTTCTCCTGATCATTTTTCATATATTATTTGTCCAATTTGGAGTTAATATGAATTTTCTATGAATTTCCAAAGTTTGGGGTATTTTCTGGATTTTCTGGAATTCTTTTAATTCAAATAATCTCTAGAAATTCATTTAAATTGACTTAATGCGTCAGGCTGACGTCAGGGGGGGGCTGACATGTGGGGTCACCCTGTCAGTGGCTGGGGTTAATTAACCCGTGGTTAAGTTAATCCAATGGCTTAATTAAGCCACTGGGCCCACTGGTCAGTGACCCAGGGGGGTCACTAACTAGGTGATTAGTGGGGGGGCTTGGGCTAACACGCCGGCGGCTAAACGCCGGCGACTGGAGTCGCGGCGGCGCTGCACGGGTTCGCGCCCTGGTCGCGCGTTTGGCACGCCAGAGGCACCAAACGGCTGCTGGAAGGACGCCGCGTCGAATGGAGCCAGCCAGGGGGGCTGGAACTCACCGGAGCGTCGTCGGCGTCAAGCCCTAGCGGCGGCCGTGGCTCGGGCTTGGGGCAAAGCTTGCTGTGGTGCTCCATTTGAACCGGGGATGCTCGCAATCGAAGCAGAGGAGCAAGGTGAAGACGAAGGACATGCCCCCGAGCTCGTTTGCGTCACGGACGCTCGACTACGATGACCGTGGCGGCGAGGAGCTTCGGCGTCCATGGCGGATCCAGCTAGGGAGGAGGAGGGAGACGAAGGAATGGCTCGGTCGAACCGCGAGCTCATCGTGATGCTAGCAGAGGGGTCAGGGAGGTCGTGGTGGCGGCGAATTCGACGACGGCGACTTGCGGGTCCGGCGGAAGCTCGAGCTCGATTCCGGCGGCTTGAGTCCAGATCACAGCTTCGCCTGCTGCGTGAAGAGGAAGTCGACGATGGCGCGCACGATGGACATGGCCTTCAGGCTTCTCTCCGGCGCTGGCTGCGGTTCTCGTCGACGACGAACGGCGGATGCTCTCGGGGAAGAAGGGGAAAACTAGGGGAGGGCTCTGGACGAAGTGGCGATGGGGGAAAGTGAGAGAGGGAGTCGAGGGCGTCTCCGTGGCGCACTTTGGAGTCCTGGGGCGGCCTGGAAGCTCCTGGGCGTCGAGGTGGCGTCCACGGCGTCGGCGCCGCGCCACCGTGCTGCTTGGCAGCGCGGGGTAGAAGACGACAAGGGGGACTTCGCGGGCTGGGCCGGCTGGAGAGGTGGGCCTCGCCCCTGGCGAGAGGTAAGTCTTTTTCCTTTTTCTGTTTAATCTTTCCTTTCTGTTTTTCTGTATATTTGTTTTGACGTTGGTAAAAATACCAAATCATTTTATTAAATGCTGAAATTTTTTATGTGGCTTCATAATAATATAGACTAGCCACTTATAAACTTTCAACATTTTTAAAATTCAAATAATTTGAATCTTAATTCAAATAGGGGTATTTCTTTAATTCCAAGGCACTGTTAGAATATTTGAAAAATCTATGAGCATGGGGTGGGTCCCACATCACTGTATATGTGATCACACTCATTTATAAGACTTTTCAAAACTCTAACATGAATTTTTGGAGAAGATTTTTATCTGGCCTTTTTGAATTAATTCATCTGGGGGGTGTTCCTTCTCCCATTTGGATTTTGAAGTTGATTTCCTTTGAAAATTTGACATGATGCAAGGTTACTTGATCCTAGCACATTACCTAACAGAGGGTTCTGACAGATTGTCATCAATTACAAAAACCAAACATAAGGTCACATGCCCTTTCAATAATCCCTACAGATATCGCTCTTCAGATGGCTAACAAATCAACAGCCGCCCCGATAGGTATTTGTGAGGATGTTCCCGTTGAAGTTGCTAATTGCTTAATTCTTACAAATTTTGTTGTGCTTGACATGCCCGAGGATGGGAGCATGTCCATTATTCTTGGTAGACCTTTTCTTAACAACGCAGGTGCCATTATTGATTGCAATAAAGGAAAGGTCGCCTTCAACGTTGATGATAAATAACACACGGTGTATTTTCCAAACAAGATCGACAAAAGGGCTGGTCTTAACTCAATAGAGAATATCAAGAACATGAAGATTGGCGAATGGGATTGTCCTCTACACGTGCACCACAAATACAAAACCATCATGGGAGGGGACAATGTCCATTGAAGTAAAGCTGCAATGATCACTTCATAAGAGGTGAGACTTTTTGTTCTATATATCCGAGGTTCGTTGGTAAGACTTGATCAACCTTGCTAGTGGGCATGTTTTATATAGGTAAAAAGTGGAGATTGTTATGTTTTCATTTGATTTAGCTTTTATTCTCCTTATTGTACCAACTTTATATGTTTTTGAAGCTTCACAACTCTAATCACTGCTTCAAGTTTTCAGAAAGTTTCACAGATTTTTGAACTGTGGAAAATTTTCAACAGTGAAGTTTTTAGAAAAATTCCGGAAAAATAAAAATAAAAATTTCCATGTCAGGAGTAACCCGGAGGCCCCTGGGGCTGAACAGGGGGGACACCAGTGGCCCAAGCGGCTAGCTGGCGCGGCCAGCCCCCTGGCCGCACCCACAAGCCCCACATGCAGGTCTTTCTTCTTCCTGCTCCTTCCTCTCTCTCCAAAAACACGAGTTCTGCTCCAGTTCTTGTGTTATTGCTGTTCTTGGAGGCCATTTTCGATCTCTCTCTACAACCCACCATTTGAGATGATATTTTGAGCAAATACTCCCTGGTATGTAACTCCTCCACCCCTCCAATTAGATTTTTGATTGGTGGCTTTATTTGTGAGTATTTAGTAGTTCTTGGTGTTGTTTAGATGAGCTTGCATGCATGTGTAGAAATTTATTTTCCATTTTTTATGCAAGTTTATGCCTTAGGTAAGTGATTAGAGTAGTTTGCCTTAACTCATTTTGTTTAAATCCTTGTATTTGTGAATTGTCAAAAATTTCATAAATGAGTTTGCTAGGAAAAGGAAAGGGGTGGCTTGGGAAGAATAAGCCCGAGCGCTCTGATCGAGTTACTAGAGCTGCAGTTTCACCCTCAGTTGCTAGGGTGAGCTACAATGAAGATCATGTGCCCCTGGAGTTGCTGGAAGACACAAGTCCAGCATGCGCGATGTCGTACCCGTGCGATGATTTTCTTCAAGCTGCAGGAATCAAGGAGGATTTTTATGGCCTTTGCGCCAATGCAGCTTTGGCCCGGCTAGCACTATGCCATGTGGTACAATACAAGAAACTCACCTCCTGCTTTGTTAACAATTTTTTCTATAACCAGACTCCTGGAACCGTCGAGTTCAAACTTTATAATAATCTTATAACCATGTCTTTGGCACAGTTTCGTGAAATAATAGGTGTGCCGAACGCTGGTCAAACGGCGAGGGTGAACACTCAGCATCCCGAGTTGAGGACCCTTTTCAACTCCATTTATAGCCAAGAGGAGATCGACATCCGGCGTACAAAGATTTCCAGCATTTTGTTTCCCCACATCAGGTATTTTGCGTACTTTATTGCTAGAGGGGTGTTGGCTCGTGACAACTCGAGCAACAGTTCTGCACCAGATTTCTCTATCTATGCGAACACCCTCTCTGGTAAGAATGATTATAATGTGGGTGCCTTAATTGATCGACACCTTGTTATGAATAGTAACAAGGGTGATTTATTTGGTGGTGTTTACGCCACACTTATACTTGAGTATATTAACCGCACCCCGCATCCGGATGATGTTCCCTTTTCTTACGCAAGTCTTGATCTTGCTGCTATGAAGAGGCATAAGTTTGTTACCATGACTTCCCAGTTTGGTAACCTTGTTTATATTTTGAGTTTTGAAAAGACCATAACTCGTGAGATCCGTCTACCTGCAACACTTTTGTTTGATCGCACTCGCAGGAATGGATGGTCCTTAAGTGATGTCCAGTTTGATGAGTTCATGGACCAGTATCAGTTGCATAACCCCATGCAGGGGGGTGTGCCCGACGAGGAGGAGCATGGTGAGTTCCCACCTTTCTAGGGGGTGTAACGACCCAATTTCACATAGAATTGGAGTCTCTGTTCTCAAGTGCTAGTCCCTGGATCGAACTCGCTAGCAGACACTGTAATAGATGTATAACAAAGTAGAAGTGCATCATTATTACAACGTATGATCCAAAATTCATAAAATAAACAAGTTGCATAGCTCAAGGCTAGCTTATTCAATATAAATATAGCGGAAGTAGAAAATAGTAAATATCAAGGAGTCCCATCAACATCGACAAGCGACATGCTGAGTGAAGACCCGCGACCCTAAACATACCTTACTGGTCGTCTGAAATACCAGCAACACCGAAGGTTACAGCCCGACAATGGGTCAGTACATCTGATTTGTACGGCAAGTCACACGAAAAAGGATATAACAGAACTATCGCCACATGCAAGGTAAGTCAAAGGAAGGCTTATGGTTTTATTTTGCAGAAAGATGATTTTTCCTTAGTCTACCTAAATCAAAATTGTAATTTATCTTACTACATAAGGTTGAATTGGGCTACACCAATTCCAACCCATACCCTTTATTAAGTCTTTCCCACTCAAGTTTTATTAAGGTGATTCATCTGTCAAGACCATCCAACAACAGTAATGCCTAGTTGCTCAAAGTTGTTCTTAACCGGGGACACGGCTAATCATGATCAGTTTGTACGCTCTGCAGAGGTCTGTATACTTTACCCACTTGACCCAACCCGAAGATTGAGAGGAAGTCTTCAGAAGAGGTCAACTCCACCCTTTGGTAGCCGGTACACCTATCATATCTACATCAGCTAGCTACCAGGGCCAGGCTCCTTACAACTTACTCGATTAAGCCAGAGCCCATATAGCCAGTGGTCGTACATGGAAGCTACTAGTGACTAAGTCTGTCCGATCTTTTTGAGCCTGGACGGCGCCCACTTAGGGTGCACTCTCATGGGCGTAGTCCTTAGATAAGGTGCACGACCCCATGATGCCTTCCCTCCATGCCATACAAACCATTGGGAGCATTTAACCCTGAACCTTCCCTTAGAGAAGGCGCAGCCTCCAGGATGCATCCCGCCCGTCCAGAGGTGAATTCTATTTAATGTTTGCTAGTCAAATTATTGAATCCTCACATAGCTCAATGTAATCTCAAGCCAATCCCCTTCTACAAGCATAGCAATATTTATAACAAACACAAGCTAGGGCTACAAAGAATACATGATCAGGTCATATGGCTATCCTACCATGTTTGCAGCAATAGTATAAAGTAGCATTCCTACACATGCATAGGGTGATAGTTGCTACATGCATAATGAAAAATATAGGTATGACATGGTCAATTTGTAACTTTCCTTGCTCCTGTTCCAGACGATCACACTCTTCACAGAAAGTTGTGGTGCACTCCGGATAGTCTACACGATCAAACAATATAGCATTCAATAACACATTCAACACATAAACAAAGCAACGGTAAAAGAACCAAATGAACAGCAAGAAAACTAACTAAACAGTAGCTAAACGATATATAAAAGTCACCACGATCCCAACGCAACTGGAATCGACAAAAACGGATACACCGTACAAAAGATACGGTCACCTGATTTTTGAACTGGAATCTGTAAAAAATCAAATTTGAAATTGTAATAGTGCAAAAAGCATTCTACTTGAAACTAGACTAAACTAGAGTCGCAACGCAAAAAGAATCACCTAAAACGGAGCTACGGTTTAAAAGATATAGCCAATACCGTTCTAGGGAGAAATCTGTGAAAAAGGGCCTCTTTGCGAATAAAATAACTTTCTGTCGCGACTAGGTTCCTGACTACAGAGCGAACGACGTCCACTCCGGTGAAACTCCGGCGAACGTTCGTCGAATAGAAAAATCGACGGTTAGCCGGAATAAACCGGAAACCCTAAAAATTAAATGGATCTAGATCTGAGATCCAGATCGGGATGATCCCGGCCCTCCGTTCCGGATCGGATGGACGGGGAGGGCGGCGGCCAACAGGCAGCGGCGGCGGCGGCGCGGGTCCCGCGGAAAAGAATTAGGGATTAAAAAAACGTTCCCGCGGAAAATGTACTTGACTTATATAACCAAAAAAACATTCTAATCAGAGTCGGACTCAAAACGCACGCGGCGTAAAATAATAGACTCGGCCGTTGGAAGGCCCAAAATGAAAACTCGTTTTTTTTGGTCAACCAACTACGCAGATCAATTTTAAATAATAAATTATGAATTTCAAAAATTCACAGCAATAAAATAAAATCATAAAAATAATTGTTTTTGCCGAAATTACTATTTCAACTATTATGCAATTTTAATAAATACTTTTATGCAATAAACTCTGTATAAAAATTATAAAAATTCCACAAATAATTTTGAGTCATTTATAATTCCTATGACACAGTTTATAAATACCCAAAAATATTTTCAACACTTTTCAACCTTTATTTAAAATGGGGATAAGTCATGTTATATCCTCTCCAATAAATTGCCTTAAGTTGAAAATGTTTAAAATATTAAGAAAATCCAAATAATGCAAAACTACAACATGACATGCATATGACTATCTATTAACGTACGAATTTAGAAAATTGGGATGTTACAGGTTGAGACCTTCACCGAGCATGGTGAGGGGTCTTCTTCTGCTTGGGACACAGGACCGTCCTCACAGGAGGACCCGAGGACTTTGGTGTACGCGCCGGAGGACTCATACGACCCTTGGACTTACCATTACCCCGGAGCAGGAGGCTCCTGGGGGCAGTAGCTGTTACCAACTTTGGCCAAAAGCCTAAAGCTGGGGGGAGTATGTGCCCTTCTTCCTTTTCCATTGTATTATCTGTTTTTTATTTTGTTCGCTTTGATCTTTTCAAAGTTTTTGCCCGTTCTTCTTTGTTCTTTTAATTTGCAAAAACAACAAAAACATTTCTCTTTTGTTTTGTTTTCGTTTAACCTTTCAAAAAACCCAAAAAGATTTCCTTTCTCTCTTTATTTTTCTTTGTTTTCAGAGTTCAGCTCGAGTCCATGATGGCATTTGATTATATTTCCCACGTTCGGTCGTGCAAGTGACAAGGCAATAATGACGAAGTTCGATGGAAGGGAAGCAACAAGGAAAACCGGTATGAACTCTTTTCTTTCTACTTTTGTACATATGCTTGTACTTATGATCTAGAGACCATCTTGTAGCGACATAGTGCTATGTTTACAATGCTTTCCTAGTATTCATGCTTTCTTTGTGGCTGATCTCAAATAGCTAGGGTGCATAATATGTTGTTGAAATGATTTACATGCATGGAATTGTTCATGGTTTGGCATATCTAAGTGGTATTTCCCTTCGGAGAATTCTTGGATTGACTTGGCACATGTTCACACATGTTTATGGCTGAAATGTCTATCATGCCTTAATGATCTTTTTATTTCAGAATAGTCATATCACTTTCATGCCCGATTCAATGTTGCTTTCTCGCTCTGCATGATTATGACAATTATTTCTCCCTAGTTGGTCGCTTCCCAGTCTTTTTCTAGCCTTCTCTCTCCCTAAGCGGAATTCTGCTTGTGTATCCAAACTCCTTTTCAAACCAGTTATTCCACTTGAACCCACCATACCTACCTATATGTGGTATTTACCGACCACTCCTAACTTAGACATTCTTGTTCCATCTCAAAATTTATTCAAAAGCTTCCCTTTTGTAGCCATACAAGCTCATGGTGCGGTGAGGGAAAATCAGTATCTAGCATGCCAAAAATATTTTGACGGAAGTTTTAACTAGTCAAATTTATAAAAAATAGAGAGAGTTAAACCTCCCCCATACTTGATGATGGAATGAAATGGACGAAATGCTGCTAATGATAGATGGAACGATAACCTCCTTCAATACTTGAGGCAAAATAAAAGGTTCCATAGACCATCAAAGGATCTATGGATAAGGGAACAAGTGTAAGCAAAAAACATTAATATGGTTGGCATGGGAGATATTGAGAGACCCGTACCGTTCACCGTTGACTGGAAAGTTACACTCCTCAAAAGAAATTTTTTCTCTGTTTTCAAAACCAAGAGGTCTGGCACATGTTTAGTCTTTGCTTCAGACCACGGGTTTTAAACCTTGCCATGGTTCGAGAGTCTCCCCTTCTTTCTTCAAAGCACCAAGTATTGAGAGCATAATTTTCATTATTAGTGTAACATGCATTCTCCCAAAGTATTACATTGTCTTCTCCATGCTTGTGATATTGCTAGTCTGAAATTCTTAGTTCTAGTATCCTTTAAAACTCCGGAGGAGTTTCTGCATTTATGTTTTGCTTCACTCATGGAGGCTAGCGAGATACCACTCTGATATGTTTGGCTATGTGCATTGTGATCTTGTCTTGATTTTCATGCATTGTCCTCGTAGCTTTGTTTTGATACATGCTCAACTCTTTTCGTAGTACCGGCTTATATACATCTTATGAAGCAATAGGCTAAGCTTGGGGGAGTTGATACGTCTCAAACGTATCTACTTTTCCTAACACTTTTGCTATTGTTTTGACCTCATTCTTGCATGATTTGAGCTAAACTAACCCGGACTGACGTTGTTTTCAGCAGAGCTGCCTGTATGGTTATATTGTGCGCAGGAAAATGGATTTTGAGACATCTCAGAAAATTCCCAGAAAAATTACAGAAAATCCACGCACCTGGAGGGACCCAGGACCAGAAGGTGGGCCAGAGGGGAGCCAGGGGGGCCCTAAGCGCCTAGCTGGCGCGGCCATCCCCCTGGCCGCGCCCACGGGGCGCCTGGGTGGGTCCCACCCCTCTGGTGACCTACCTTGGCCCCTATTTATTCTTGTGGCGAGGAAACTCCAAAACAGAAGTCGCTTTTCCAGAACCCGTCGTGGAGCCGCCCCCACCCTCTGTTCTTCCTCGGGAGGGCTAATCTCGAAGCTGATTTGGCCTCTGGAGAGGGGAGATTGTCGCCATCGTCATCACCATCACCAATCCATCATCCCTCCATGATTTCTCCTCACATGTGTGAGTAATTCACTATTTAAGGCAAAGGGGATGGTAGGGATTGGATGAGATTGATCATGTAATAGTTCGTCAGATTGTTGGGGGCATGTTGCCTATCATCTACTTTCGTGTTTATCACCTTTGCTACAACTTGTTGCTCTTAATGCTTGTCACTATGGGCCCGAGTGCCATGTTTTCAGATCTGAACCACTTATGTTTTCATGAGTATATTTATGTTCTTGATCCTATCTATGAGTTGTATGCACCTATTATGGTCCGGAACCGGCGATCCCAAAGGTGACAACTTTGGACACCAAAGGTGATGGTCCATAATTTGAGGATTTCATGTAGCCATTGAGTTTATTGCTTTGTTCCGGTGCTATTTGACAGGAGCACCTTAATCTCCATAAGTTCCCTTTCGCCCCGTTCGTAGCGGGATGGTAGGACAAAAGATGTTGTGCAAGTTATTATTTCAAGCACGCACAACTACCTACCGGATACATGCCTAATGTTTGATATTTTCCTAGATGATCATTGATTTTCTATGTGCCTTGCCCCGTGTTAGAACCGATTACATGTTCATTCTTATTCATGCAGCGCCCGACCATCCATCTCCCTAGCCTACGGTGTTTTTAATCCTGCTGGTCACACATTGTTACTTTTGTTGTTACCACCATCACTATCACTATCATATCACAGTTTCTATTAATACTTTGTTGCAAGAAAGTATATTTCAAGTGCGGTTGAATTGACAAATCAACTGTCAAATCTTATAAATACTCTTTGGCTCCCCTTATGTCGAATCAATAAATTTGGTTAACTTACCCGCGAGAACACTACAATCGATCCCCTACAGTTGAGGGTCATCAGGTCTGTGTACACGGGGTGCATGGCCGTGCACACGGGGTCCCTAGTCCGTGCACACAGGGTTACATGTGATTTTTACTGTAGACCCCGTGCACACGGGTCCAAAGAGCAGATCACACCTACCCCAACCCAAGTGCTATAAATACCCCCTTCTTCTTCCTTTGTCATAACGGTTCTTGACCAAGTTTACCCCACCATTGTTGACCTCTTGGAGCTTGATTTCTCTCTATTCCTCATATGATTCTTACATCTTTTTGAGGGTAAAGAGAGAGGAGATAAAGATCTATATTTCCACCAGTCCATCTCTCCTCTAAGTGAGGGTAACCTTGTGGATCTAGATCTTGGAGTTATTGGTGTTTCTCCTTGTTCTTCCTCTCATATTCCTCCATATATTTTGTTGCTTTGGTGGGATTTGAGAGTGAGGTACTTGAGCACTTCGTGTGTTCTTGCCATTGCATTTGGTGCATTGATTTGAGTTCTCTCCGAGGATTCGTTGTAGTCGAAGTTGAGCATTGAAAATATTTTTACCTGTAAGGCACGCGATGTGGTACCATCTCGAGTTAGACGCTTTTGCATCCGACTTGAGATGGGAGCGCATAACTAGCCACCGGCACATGAAACTCGCACTCGTTTCACTGCCGGATTCTCGACAACAGGTAATAAGTGCATGAACATAAACTAAGACATAAATATATAGATCCAAGGCATACAGTTGCCAATAGTATATTACATCATTCAGAGACCTCATGGTCCAACAGTACATCACATCATCTTCTCAAAATACATACACATCCGAGTACGGACAAGATGCAAATTGCCCTAGAGAGGGCTACAAATAAAGATGTCATCCACCCGCGGATCCTCGAAACCCAACTGTAGGTCTACTGAACAAAGTCATCGTCCTCCTCCTCCTCCAGTGGAACCTCCACGAAGTACTTGCCGGTGCTCGTGTCGAAGTAGTAGTCTGAAGGTCCAATCGTTGGTACATAACGTGAAACAAAGACGCAAAGGGTGAGTATATATCAATACAATATAACTAACTTCTCACGGTAAGGAAAGGATAGTGGTTGAGGTTGCAGCCATACTAGCATATATGAGTGGCTAACGATCTAATTAAAGTAAGGAAAGATCCAAGAATCCATTGATGATCGCATCAATAGGTATCTATCCACCTACTTACGCAAAACATAACACAACCATGTCCCCTCTTTGTCGCTCCGGACGAAGAAGAGCAATCAAGGAAACTCACGCGTGGGAAATTTTTAAGGCATGATTAAGTCGATGTTATTCTATGAACAAGGAGTAGGTCTCAAGTCGTCTATAACCGCGGACACGGCTTTTCGAAAAGATTTAACCCTACGTGGGTTTACCAACTTCCCATCATAGGCTTCACATGTACGCCCGGTTTCCACTTGGATGTGGGAAACACCTGAAACTCCGGTACACCAGAGTCCCTCAAAATAAGAACGCACAATTTCGAGTGGCCCCCGGTGAGTCGACATCCAACTCAAAACCCGGCTGCGCTCTTGAATTGGTATCTACCGTCTGTCGCGGGTTCGGGTACCGACACTCAATCCCGAGGTCGGATCCTTAGCCGGACAGTTTGGACCAACAAGATATTCGATCCCATTGGTCATGTTTATTTTAAATCTGCTGGAGAGCAAACCAGAGACACACACGGGTTTCAAATGGTAAATCAGCTCGGGCCACCACTAGAATTGTTTGGAGCTAGGTAGGTAAGACAAGGGACCCCATAGAATCCCACACACGATTAGGCATGCTCATCAAGAAACACAATACCCGGAACTCGGGACCTAGGTGACTTGAATGAAACAAAACACCTGGTGGGAATAGCCCGGTCTTTCATCCCTCGCCAAATATAAATTAACATCATTTAATAAATATCAACCAATTTCTGATATAGCATGATAAACCACCAAGAAGAAATGGGTATAAGAAGCTGGTAAGGGCCTACACATACTAAGAAATGGTTACGTAAGAAAATTACATAGCCAAACAAGGTTTTGCTAGGATGTGGGGTCATGGCTGTTTGGGTTTAAGTGAAAGGCACGATTATATGGTGGTAGGATCAAACAACCGTTCTAAGTACAGCTACGCGAGCGAGCTGAAAGCTATAAGGAATGATATATAAACCCCCTTGCCTGGGTAGGTAGTCGACGGAGCAGACATAGCAGGGTCCTCGGGCTCGGTGTCAGACAGCTCCACGTAAGTCTCCTCGGAAAGCTTAGGTTCTAACGTACGGTACCGGCCAAGAAAAAAACCACAAGTAAGAATCGGGATCATAGATGCACAAGCATGAATTGCATGTTCCGGTTTAAGGCATGGTGTGACCCTAGCTAGTCATGTCTAAATGAAGATCGTGACGACACGTCAACGATGCTCCATATGCAGTTTATGATTAAATGGCCTTGGTCAGGACCTTAATTTTTAAGTGAAAGTGACATGGGTTATTTGACATGGTATAAACATGATGATCAAAGATGCATAACAACGTTAAACTAAACTATCGATTCCGGAGACGAAAGATGTCGACAAGGGTTGACACCCAAAGGAGAAAGGTTGGAAAGAAGGGTGGAAGAAAAACAGCCCTACCATATGACAATATGATAGGGGTTGTTCACTTTGCAAGCTCAACATGAAAAGATACCATGAATGCAAAGTCATGAAACAATTTTTTGGTCAAAACAGATGACAAGGGTGCACATAGGGTGAGGTGTTGCAAAAGGTTTGACACTTCCAAAAGGTACATTGCTCATACGACAATATGAACAGCACCAACACCTTACTCTCACCCTGCTGCCCGGAATTTCATGAATTGCATAATCACAATGGGCATGTGCAAAGATTGAAAAAGAAAAGACACAAAAGGGCAACATATGGGCACCCACCACCCCACCAAAAGCATGTTGCTCAAAGCCTAAATTTTTTTCCACCATGATACTCCTTGGAGTTTTCTACCCCAAATCCATATACAACAAGTTTGCATTTGATTTGGGGTTCAGAAGAATACAAGGTTGAATATTGCTAAAAGGAAAAAATAAAGAATTCAACAGAAGGAAAAAAAGGGAGGCTCGGCCTCTCTGCTACTGGGCCGAAACCAGGCTCTCTGGCCTGGACAGCAGCCCACCACGGCCTTGTGCCACTAGCTGGTGGGGCCTGCGTTACAGCCTCCCATCAAAAGAAAAGGGGGCGCTTGCGTGGGCTGGGATTCGAACCCGTGACTCCCCACAGCACCCTGAAGTCCCTTGCCACTGCGCCACTAATGGGATCTCGACAGAGAGAGGTCTAGGATTCTAGATAAACTATCTCCACGCGATAACTGAATTCAGATGGCAGAGAAGACAAATTTCAGTTCAGCAGACGCACAGGCGAACTCCGGCGACCGTGGCTTGGCGCACACGGAAAACGGGGCGGCGCATGTCCTGAACCTGACGCGCCGTCTTCAGAGGGACGGGAATGGCGGCCAAGGCGAGTCCTAGGCGGGCGCTTTGCTGCCAAACGCGCGTCCAGGGCGCAGCCACAGCACGGGCGCGCATGCCCGGGGAGTGCCACGGCATCCACGGTTGCACGACGGTGACTTCACGGTGGAGGACGGAGCAACCACGGCTCGGCTACGCGTCTACGCACTACCGGGAAAGGGAACTTCGTAGAGGCTCACCTAGGTGATGTTGTGGGAGAGCTCGAGCGCAGAGGATGAAGGCCGAAGTAGAAGTAGCCGACGTCGAGGAAGAAGGGGCGTCACTGCGAGGAAGAAGATGCCGGGGACGATGCGCAGCTCTTCGGGATCTCTGCTTGCGCGGATCGACGGAGTCGACATCGGAGTCCCTCCCTACAAGACCTCGGTCGAAGGCGTCGGTGCACGACGTCGAATTGAGCTCTGAACGGCGGCGGCCATGGCGGGAACGGGGGGCTCGGGGTCGAAGGAAACGCCGGTGGCGGCGAAAAATTGAGGAGGGGAACGCGGACCAGGGTTCCAGGAAGAGCCCTGGTGGCTTTATAGCGAGAAAGGAGAGCCCCCTGAGCCGTCCACGTCGACGTGAGCCAGAGTTGGACGCCGGCGTGTTGCGCATGAAGGAGGAAGGGGAAAACTACAGGACACATGGGTTCTATCGCATCCACTGGATCAATATCGAGCGGCCAGCGACGCCCCCGCGTACCTCTTCGGATGGTGGGCTCAGGCCCAGGAGGGACATGCCAGCTAGGCTGGGCGTGGTTTCACCTTTCTCCAAAAAAAACAAGAAGGGGTTTTCCAATTAGACAAATAACAGAAAACTCCAAGAATATTCCAGAGAAAAAGACAAAAGGGAAAACATATAAAAATATGTTTTGGAATCCTTGCAAAATTCCTGATGTTTCAAAATTGGTTTGGGCCAATTATGAGCAACAAAATTTTTGAGCCAATTTTGAATTCAAAATCACTTTGAATTGCATCTCCAATTTTTGGAGGGCTAAAAATCCGAGCAAGGGTTTGCAAATTCTTGGCAGGGGGAAAGATTTGGCTAGGCCAAATTTGAAGCTTAGGGGAGCACACATGCACATGCAAAATTGCCACAATACCCTTCTTTGATCACAAAGATTGATTTGAATTCAAATTCAAATGAGCTCCAACATGGATGGCATTCAAGATCACCACATCATATTACATCATCTTGCATGTGGACAAGTTTCATAGCCATTTGACAAAGTAAAATTACAACATGAATAGTAATTTCACTGGTGGGCTGTTACAGCTCTCCCCCACCAACTCAAGATCTCGTCCCGAGATCTAAGCATGAAACAGCTCTGGATACTCAGAACGGAGATGATCTTCACGCTCCCAAGTTTCTTCTTTCTCCGAATGATGTGACCACTGTACCTTCATGAACTTGATGGTCTTGTTGCGCGTCTTGCACTCGGAAGTCTCAAAAACACGGACTGGACGCTCTGAGTACGAAAGATCAACACTCAACTCGATGTCGCCCAAGTCAACGGCCTACTCTGGCTGCTTGAAACACTGCTTCAGCTGGGACACGTGAAACACATCGTGCACCGTCGATAGACTTTCGGGAAGCTCGAGCCGAATCGCAAGATGTCCCCTAGTATTGGGGATACGGAATGGGCCGACGAATCTGGGAGCCAGATTTCCTTTGATACCAAAGCGGTGAGTTCCCCTCAATGGAGACATTCTGAGGTATGCCCAATCGCCAATCTAGAAAGCTACACCACGGTTCCTTTTGTTATAGTAGGCCTTCTGCCTTGACTGTGCTTCCTTAAGGTTCTCTCTGACAATCTTCAATTTGTCCTCTGCCTCCTTGATCACATCTGGGCCGAAAAATTGACTTTCTCCTTTCTCGGACCAGTTGAGAGGTGTCCTGCACTTCCGGCCATACAACACCTCGAAGGGTGTTGCCTGCAGACTGGCCTGATAGCTGTTGTTGTAAGAGAACTCAGCATAAGGCAAACATTCCTCCCATTTCAGGCCAAAGGAAATGACACATGCTCGAAGCATGTCCTTGAGGATTTGATTCACACGCTCGACCTGCCCACTGGCCTGGGTTGATAAGCGGTACTGAACAACACTGTCCTACCAATCGCCTTTTGGAAGGCCTCCCAGAACTTGGACGTGAAAAGTCTGCCTCTATCAGATCTGGTCTTCTTGGGAATGCCACATAAGATACAACTCTTGCGGTATACAAATCCGCCAACTGAGCTGCTGAAATGGAGTCCTTCACTGGAAAGAAGTGGGCAACTTTGGAAAGATTGTCAATGACGACAAAGATGGCATTGTTCTTCTTCTGTGACAAAGGGAAGCCTGTGATGAAATCCATCTCTTTGTGATCCCATTTGCACTCCGGAATCTGAAGTGGCTGGAGTAGCCCTGCAGGCTTCTGGTGTTGTGCCTTCACTCTCCTGCACACATCATACTAAGACACGAAACGGGCAACATCCCGCTTCATACGAGTCCACCAAAAGCTTTGATTGAGATCTTGATACATCTTAGTACTGCCAGGGTGAATCGAAAGCTTGGAATCATGGGCCTCCTTCATGATGACCTCTCTGAGATCTTCCTCCTTGGGAACAACAACTCTCTCCTCGAAGAACATGGTGCCATCATTATGCACTGAAAAGCAACCGTACTTGGGCACTGAGGCCGCAATACCCTGTTTGATCTTTTGAATCATTGAGCTTCCAGACTGAGCTTCACGGATCTTCTCATGGTTAGTGGGCTCTACCACAAGGTTGGCAAGGTAGCCTGCTGGAACTAGCTCGAGATTGAGACTGAGAAAAGACTCACACAAATCAGGGTGGATCTTCTGCACTTGGATATTATTGCAATCGCCCTTGCGGCTCAGCTCATCAGCTATGACATTGGACTTCCCAGGCGTGTACTGAATATCAACTGTGTACTCAGTAATTTTTTCAAGCCATCTTCTTTGCCTCAAGTTCAGATTTGGCGGAGTGAACAAGTACTTCAGGCTCTTGTGGTCGGTGAACACATACACCTTCCTCCCTAAGAGGAGGTGTCGCCAAGTAATCAAGGCGTGCGCAACTGCTGCAAGCTCCAAGTCGTGCATGGGATAATTCCTCTCACTCGTCTTCAACTGCCGTGAGGTATAGGCCACAATGTTCTTGCCTTGCATCAAAACGCCGCCTAGTCCCTACAATGAGGCATCACAAAACACGTGAAAAGGCTGTGACTCGTCTGGCGGTGCGAGAATTGGAGTTGTGGTCAGCTTTTTCTTCAACTCCTCGAAGGTTGACTGGCAAGCCTATGACCAAGTGTATCGTTTGCCTTTGCACAACAATTCTATCATTGGCTTTTCTATTTTGGAGAAGTTATGCACAAACCTCTTGCAATAGCTGGCGAGGCCAAGAAAACTACTTAGCTACTTCACATTCTTTGGCGGAACCCATTCCTCAATTGTGCGGACTCCCTCTGGGTCAACCGCGATACCTTCTGTGGAAATGACATGGCCAAGAATGTTGACCTTGTCGAGCCAAAACTCACACTTGGATAACTTGGCATAGTACCGGTGCTCTCTCAACTTCTGCAGCACCAAGCTAAGATGTTCCTCATGTTTAGCCTCTGACTTGGAATACACAAGTATATCGTCAAGGTAGAGGATGACAAATACATCGAGCTTCTCTTGGAACAAATAGTTCATAACTCTCATGAAGGTTGGAGGGGCGTTTGAGAAGCCAAATGTCATGACTGTGAACTCATACAGTCCATAACGTGTGCTGAAAGCGGTCTTAGGGATATCTTCTTCTCGAACTCGAATTTGGTGATAACCCATCCGCAAGTCAAGCTTGGAAAAGACGTTTGCCCCATTTAGCTGTTCAAACAGATCATTGATGCGGGGTAAAGGGTACTTGTTCTTGATGGTCTTCTTATTGATGCCACGATAGTGCTGGACCAAGAGGCTAGTCCCATCTTTCTTCTTCACAAACAAAGCTGGGGCACCCCAAGGGGAAGTGCTCGTGCGGATGAAACCTCCTGCCTCCAACTCTGTCAATTGCTTCTTCAGCTCAACCAACTCCTCCGAACACATCTTGTATGGATGCCGAGAAATCGGTTGTGTACTAGGCTCTAGCTCAATAATGAACTCAATAGCTCGAACTGGGAGAATACCTGGCAACTCCTTTGGGAAGACGTCTGGAAACTCACAGACAACTTTGACTTCTTCGAGAAAAGGTGCGACTCCTGCGTTCAAGGCATAAAACTGTGTTGCTCCTGCCATTGAGGCACAAGTATACCAGACTTCTGCACCTAAATCATGTGTCAACCTCACGGATCTTGAAGGGCAATCAATGTTGTCCTTGTGATGCACAAACCAATCCATGCCGAGGATAACATCAATATCGGAACGAGGCAAGACAATCAGGGATGCTGAGAAGATAACACCGTGGATACGGATCTCCACATTCGGCACAACTCTGGAAGACTCCAATCTAGAGCCCGGAGAACAAACTGAGAGGGATTTGGACAACTTCTCTCTTGGAAGGTCAAGTGACATAGCAAAATCATTTGATATGAAAGAATGGGAAGCTCTGGAATAAAAAAACACGGTCGCAGGAACTGAACTAACAAGCAACCTACCGAACACAATCTTTGAAGACTGCTGCGCATCTGCCATCATCACGTTGTTGAGTTGAGATCCACGTGGCTGGGACCTCACCATCGCATTGCTCGGAGTAGAGCGTGGTGGGGCGGTGGGAGCTGTGGGTCAGTGCACTTATCTGAGTAGTGCCCCGGCACTCCACACTTGTAGCAGATCACGCCCGACCTGGGCTGCAACTGCGGCCTGGGTGCCCTCGCATGTGGTGGTGTAGATCGAGGGAGCTGCTTAACTGGGACGGGAGGGCGGGCAAAAGTGCGTACAAGTGCCCCCCTCGGCTGGAACTGCTGTCTCTGTTGTGGCTCCTCTGTGACCCATGTCTTCGCCTTCTTGTGGACCATCGCTGCGGAGCTGTACTCTCTTTGTCGCTTTCTCTCTGAATCCCAATCTTCCTTGGCGGACTCCTGTCGGATCCCTGAGTCGACGAACTCTGAGAACAACTTTGGGTTGCACTGGGTGAGTCCATACTTGATATCTGTGCTGAGACCCCCGTGGAACCTGACAATCCGCTTGGCCTCTGTGGAGACCTCCTCAGGAGCGTACCTGGCGAGCCTAACGAAGGCCAGGTTGTACTCTTGGACTGACCTCTCACCCTGTCTCAGAGCCAGGAACTCCTCTCGCTTCCTGTCCATCAATCCACTCGGAATATGCGCTGCTCTGAAGTCTCTGACGAAGTCCTCCCAAGTGATCACAACATGCATCTGTTGGCCTTGTAGGTAGTGTAATAGCTGCCTGCTGCACCCTGAAGCTAGAATGAGGCGAAGGTGACGTAGTCGACTGGCCTGACGGTGTTTGTGTAGATGTGCTTATTGATCTCTTCCACCCGATCATCCACTTCCAGCGGGTCTCGAGCCTCTGAGAACTTGGGGGGGGGGGTTGATGGCGAGGAACTGTTGCATGGTCGTGTGCTGTGGTCGATCGTTCCTCTGGGCGGTCTGGTTCTGGAGCATCTGCAAGATCGCAGCCGTACCCTGAGCCACTGCGGCCACAGCCTCCCCAAGGATAGGGTTCTCCGGCGGCGGCATGTTCCCTCTCGACATCCTGTTTACAGGAACACTTATGATAACATGGCAGAATTATTGATGAAACCAGAAAATAAAATAATATTGACAACAGAACTTCCTCACGAGGTATGAGGAAGCCGAAAGCTGAATATCCACCAAGGTTTACCCGCAAAGTCCGAAAGCTAGGTGCTACTGGAATCCCCAAACCGAGATCATCCGAATCCAAGATAATAATCTGCTAGCGAGCACACAAAAATATATACGAGTGGTTGAAGACCTGAACGTTGAGACATCTTCCCTGAGCGGC
Source organism: Bromus sterilis (assembly GCA_950022295.1). Classification (NCBI taxonomy): domain Eukaryota; kingdom Viridiplantae; phylum Streptophyta; class Magnoliopsida; order Poales; family Poaceae; genus Bromus; species Bromus sterilis. Next base: position 211,236,692 of record OX465599.1, read on the forward strand.
CCACCGAAGCGGTCTCCTATAGGTGGAGGAACCACATCCGAAGGATGCCAACCATCCCTGTATAGGAGTTTCACATGAGGTACGCCGTAAGCGAGGTGGATCTGTCAACCCCAAGTGGCGGCTCAGTGTTCTCAACGTACGCCAACCTTTATCGTCTCTAGCAAAGAATTATAGAGGAATCGACGTCCCATGTAAACGAGAACCTGGTTTTTGTTGAATAAGATGAGTTGCAGAGAAAAACATCATTTCACTTCCTCACGGAAAAAGAGGTGGGAGGGTGGGGTAAGAAGAAAAAGAAAGAGTTCCTACTCTCCGATTTTTCCTTAGTAACTACAAAATAGTTTCTAGACTCGACTTCGGCCAGTAAGGGGTCCTACAGTCAGTCCTTCTCTGGTACCAAGTTGTAAGGCCCGCGATGCGGTACCATCCCGAGTTAGATTCTTTCATATCCAACTTGAGATGGGACCGCATAACTAGCCACTGGCGCACGAAACTCGCACTCGTTTCGCTGTCAGATTTTCGACAACAGGTAATAAGTGCATGAACATAAACTAAGACATAAATATATAGATCCAAGGCATATAGTTGCCAATGGTATTATTACATCATTGAGAGAGCTCATGGTCCAACAGTACATCACATCATCATCTCAAAAGACACACACATGTCCGAGTACGAACAAGACGCAAATTGCCGTAGAGAGGGCTACACATGAAGATGTCATCCACCCACGGATTTTCGAAACCCAACTGTAGGACTACTGAACAAAGTCGTCGTCGTCCTCCTCCTCCGGCGGAACCTCCATGAAGTACTTGCCGGTGATCGTGTCGAATTAGTAGTCTGAAGGTCCAATCGTTGGTAAATAATGTGAAAGAAAGACGGAAGGGGTGAGTATATATAAATACAATATAACTAACTTCTCACGGTAAGGAAAGGATAGTGGTTGAGGTTGCAGCCGCACTAGCATATATGAGTGGCTAACGATCTAATTAGAGTAAGAAAGATCCAAGAATCCGTTGATGATCGCATCAATAGGTCTCTGTCCACCTACTTACGCAAAACATAACACAACCTTGTCCCCTCTTTGTCGCTCCGGACGAAGAAGAGCAATCAAGGCAACTCACGCGTGGGAAATTTTTAAGGCATTATTAAGTTGATGTTATTCTATGAACAAGGAGTAGGTCTCAAGTCGTCCATAACAGCGGACACGGCTTTTCGAAAAGATTTAACCCTACAGGGGCGTACATACTGCCCATCATAGGCTTCGCATGTACACCCGGTTTCCACTTGCCTGTGCGAAACGCCTGAAACTCCGGTACGTCAGAGTCCCTCTAACTAACAACACAAAATTCCGGGTGCCCCCCAGTGAGTCGACATCCAACTCAAAAGCCAACCGCGCTCTCGAATTGGTATTTACCGTCTATCGCAGGTTCGGGTACCGGCACTCAATCCCGAGGTCGGATCCTCAGCCGGACAGTTTGGACCAACAGGATATTCCATCCCACTTGTCATGTTTGTTTTACATCTGCTGGAGCGCAAACCAGACACACACATGGGTTTCAAATGGTAAATTAGCTCGGGCCACCACTAGAATCGTTTGGATCTAGGTAGGTAAGACAAGGGGACCCCATAGAATCCCACACAGGATTAGGCACACTCATCAAGAAACACAATACCCGGAACTCGGGACCTAGGTGAGTCGAATGAAACAAAACACTTGGCGGGAATAGCCCGGTCTTTCATCGTTCGCCAAATATAAATTAACATCATTTAATAAATATCAACCAATTTCTGAGAATAGCATGATAATCCTCCAAGCAGCAATGGGTATAAGCAGCAGGTAAGGTCCTACACATACTAAGCAATGGTTAAGCAAGCAAATTACATAGCCAAACAAGGTTTAGCTAGGATGTGGGGGCATGGCCGTTTGGGTTTATTTGAAAGACACAACTATATGGTGGTAGGATGAAACAACCTTTCTAAGTACAGCTAGGCAAGCGAGCTGAAAGCTATAAGGAATGATATATAAACCCCCATGCCTGGGTAGGTAGTCGACGTAGAAGACGTAGCAGCGTCCTCGGGCTCGGTGTCGGACAGCTCCACGTAAGTCTCCTCGGAAAGCTCAGGCTCTAACATACGGTACCGGCCAAGTAAAACACCACAAGTAAGCATCGGGATCATAGATGCACAAGCATGAATTGCATGTTCCAGTTTAAGGCATTGTATGACCCTAGCTAGTCAAGCATAGATGCACAAGCACGACACGTCAACGATGCTCCATATCTAGTTTATGATTAAATGGCCTTGGTCAGGACCATAAGTTTTAAGTGAAAGTGACATGGGTTACATGACATGGTATAAACATGATGATCAAAGATGCATAACAACGTTAAAGTAAACTATCGATCCCGGAGACGAAAGATGTCGACAACGGTTGACACCCAACGGAGCAAGGTTGGAAACATGGGTGGAAGCAAAACAGCCCTACCATATGACAATATGATAGGGGTTGTTCACTTTGCAAGCTCAACATGAAAATATACCATGAATGCAAAGTCATGGAACAAGTTTTTGGGCAAAACAGATGACAAGGGTGCACATAGGGTGAGGTGTTGTAAAAGGTTTGCCACTTCAAAAAGGTACATTGCTCATATGACAATATGAACAGTACCAACACCTTACTCTCACCCTGCTGCCCATAATTTCATGAATTGCATGATCACAATGGGCATATGCAAAGATTGAAAAGGAAAAGACACAAAAGGGCAAAATGTGGGCACCCACAACCCCACCAAAAATATGTTGCTCAAAGCCTAAAATTGTTGCCACCAAGATACTCCTTGGATTTTTCTACCCGAAATCCATATACAACAAGTTTGCATTTGTTTTGGGGTTCAAAAGAATACAAGGTTGAACATTGCTGAAAGGAAAAAGGAAAAGAATTCAACAGAAGGAAAAAAAGGGAGGCACGGCCTCTCTGCTACTGGGTCGAAACCAGCCTCTCTGGCCTGGACAGCAGCCCACCATGGCCTTGTGCCACTTGCAGGTGGGGCCTGCTTGTCAGCCTCCCAGAAAAAGAAAAGGTGGGATCTTGCGTGGGCTAGGATTCGAACCCGCGACTCCCCACAACACCCCGAACTCCCTTGCCACTGCGCCACTGATCGGATCTCCACAGAGAGAGGGCTAGGATTCTAGATAAACTATCTCCACGCGATAACAGAATTCGGATGACACAGAAGACAAATTTCAGTTCAGCAGACGCACGGGCGAACTCTGGCGATCGTGGCTTGGCGCACACGACTCTGGAGGCACGACTTGGTGGAGGAACACGGAGCTGGTGCTCCCATGAATGCGTCAGGCGGTCGGGTTCTAACCGGGGTGCCTTGACGGTGACGCTAGGTTCACCGGAAAACGGGGCGGCGCACGGCCTGAACCTGACGCGCCGTCTTCAGAGGGACGCACATGGCGGCCAAGGCGAGTCCAAGTCAGGCGATTTTCTGCCAAACCCGTGTCCAGGGCGCAGCCACAACACCCGCGCGCATGCCCGGGGAGCGCCACAGCCACGGCGTCCACGGTTGCACGACGGTGACTTCACGGCAGAGAACGGAGCAATCACGGCTCGGCTACGTGTCTACGCACTACGGGGAAGGGGAACTTCGTCGAGGCTCACCTAGGGGATGTTGTGAGCGAGCTCGAGCGCAGAGGAGGAAGGCCGGAGTGGAAGTAGCCGACGTCGGGGAAGAAGGGGGGTCACTGCGAGGAAGAAGATGTCGGGGACGGTGCGGTGCTCTTCGGGATGTTTGCTTGCGCGGGTCGATGGAGACGACTTCAGAGTCCCTCCCTGCAAGCCCTCGGTCGAAGGCGTCGGCGGCGGAACATGCGGCTCGGGATCGAAGGAAACGCCGGCGGCGGAAAAAAATTGAGGAGGGGAACGCGGACCTAGGGTTCCAGGAGGAGCCCTGGTGGGTTTATAGGGGGGAAAGGAGAGGCCCCTGAGCCGTCCATGTGGACGTGAGACGGATTTGGACGCCGGCTTCTTGCGTGTGAAGGAGGAGGGGGAAATCTACAGGACATGTGGGTTCTATCGCATCCACTTGATCAAGATCGAGCGGCCAGCGACGCCCCCGCGTACCCCTTCGGATGGTGGCCTCAGGCCCAGGAGGGACATTCCAGCTAGGCTGGGCCTGGTTTCACCTTTCTCCAAAAATAAAAAATGAAGGGGTTTTCCAATTAGAAAAATAACAGAAAACTCCAAGAATATTCCAGAGCAAAAGACAAAAGGGGAAACATATAAAAATATGATTTCGAATCCTTGCAATATTCCTGATTCTTCAATATTGGTTTGGGCCAATTTTGAGCAACAAAATGTTGATCCAATTTTGAATTCAAAATAACATTGAATTGCAACTCAAAATTTTGAAAGGCTAAAAATCAGAGCAAGGTTTTTCTAATGCTTGGGAGGGGGAAAGATTTGGATAGGCCAAAGTTGAAGCTTAGGGGAGCACAAATGCACTTGGAACAATTGCTACAGTACCCTTCTTTGATCACAAAGATTGATTTGAATTCAAATTCAAATGAGCTCCAACATGGATAGCATTCAAGATCACCACATCATATTACATCAACTTGCATGTGGAAAAGTTTCATAGCCATTTGACAAAGTAAAATTGCAACATGAATAGTAATTTCACTGGTGGGCTGTTACATTACTCTTGAGTGATTTGGTACTCTAGAGCTTGTTCCTCTTGGGTTCTTTGGCCCCTAGAGACTTGGTGTTGTGGCGGAGATCAATCATTGTGGTGTAAAGCTTCAGGACGCTACGGGATCCTCAAACTAGGTTGTGGAGATTGCCCCAAGCATTTGTACGGGTACTGTGACCTCCCCAAAGGGTTGCCAACTGTACGGGTACGGTGACCGCCCCCAAGGGTTGCCAATTGTACGGGTTCGGTGACCGCCCACAAGTGTCCCATAGTGGAATCACGGCATATCTCTTTGGTGAGAGCGTTAGGAGAATAGAGTGGACCTAGATGGCCTTCGTGGTGAGCATTGTGCTCCACACCCTCTCTAAACGGTGACATACTTCTCGCAACATAAGGAACTTCGATAACACATCCTTGTCTCCTTCGGCTCCACATACGGTTACTCCTACCCTTACTTTGATCAAGCTTATTACCTTGTATATCTTGTGTTTATTCATATTGTTGTTGCATTGATTGTCCCATAGGTTTCTCTCCTAGTTGCTTATCAAGTCAACCTATTTACTTGTCCACTCACTTTGTGATAGTCATAGTGTTCTTGTTACATATATTGCTACCACATAGTTGTTTATCTTGATTACTTTAAATTGTTGGTGCAAGTCTAGCTTATTTAGGTTTCTTGCTTGGCAAAGTAAACGCTAGTTTTATTCCGCATTTGTTTAAGCCTAAATCGAAATTATTTTTAAGCGCCTATTCACCCCCTCTAGGCAACTTCCATGTCCTTTCAGTAACCCTCCCACGTGTACTCGTTTAGTATTACGAGAATGTCCTGGTGATGCGGCCCCGAACGACCTTAAGTGTACGCTTACACCAGACTGGTTCCACGCTTGACATATGGCTTGTACCATATAAGTGGGTTTGGGTGTGTCTGTCTCTCTAACATTAGCCATGCGAAGACATTTGCAACGGAGGGCCCCGAAAGGAATGTAATAGAGACAATTGCATAATTAATGTTGTGGCTTCATTTCGTAGGATAGAATCGGTTTTTTCTCGAAACCCCTATGAGCCACGTAAAACTTGCAAAAGATAAGTAGAAACGTATCAACTTTAATTTGCAACAGGGGGGATCATAGCATGTATTATTTATTTTTTTACATCATACTTTGCTTGTATGCTACATATGTGACAATAGCATTATAGGTGTGTTCTCCCTTTAGTGAGCACCATCTGTAAAGATCTCCATTATGAGACACCGCGTGACGATCGGGTGTCACACATATTGGAATCCACATGAGAATGGGTTTTGCAAGCCTAGCATATGCAGATATGGCCTTGCTGAAACAGCTAAAACACTAAGGTTAAATTGGTGAGCCTAGCATATGCATACATGGCCTAGGAACACAGATGATCGAAAGGTTAAACATGAGTCACATGATTGATGTGATTGGCATGATGGCCTACCCTGGGGATATATCGCCGACCGTGTGATATTCGAGGATGATCTATCAACCTTGGATAATGTAATCACTTAGTATAATCTATGAGGGATATTTGTCTGAGTGGGAGTTATAGAAATGTTTTAAAACTTGAATTCCTAATTATGAACAAAGATTAAAATATGTTTTTTGCAAATAACCATTGTAGATGTCGCCACCACCCCGCCCCTCATTCAACTTAGGATCATTCCTAGAGAAGGATAAACTGAAAACCGATGGGTCAAACTTCGATCACCAACTGGTTCTACGCTCTGAGGATTCTCCTCGTTTCCCTAAAGATGGCCTACGTACTTGATGCCGCATTAGGGGATGCACCTGATACGTCCCAAACGTATCTATAATTTCAGCTTGCTCCATGCTTATTTGGGTGACATTGTTGTGTGTTTTTCTACACTTTCATACCATTTTACACCTATTTGGACTAACATACTAACTAAGTGCACCCAATGCCAGTTCATGTCTGCTGATGTCTGTGAATTGTAGGTTTATACCCATATTTACAATGCCCAAAAAATTCCAAGAAAAATATATAAAAAATCAGCATTCTGGATGACTCCAGGGGACCGAAGGGGAGTCGGACGGGCCACCCCCCTCCCAAGCGGCCAATGGGCGCGGCCCCACCCCTAGCTGTGCCGGGAGGCTAATACGAGGGGCGGGCCCTCCCCTATGGCCCTCCTTTCTCCTATATTTATTCTTTGGTACAGAAACCCTAAAAAGAGACCCACATTGCGAATTTCACCTCTGTTCTGCCGCCGCCGCGATCCCCATAATACCTCGTCCCGGCACCATGACGCTTCCCAGATATGTCGTGAGTAGTCCCCCTTGGACCTTGGGTCCATGACTAGTAGCTATGTGATGTCTTCTATCCAATCTTGTGCTTCAATTCAGAGCCCATGTGAGCTGCCCTACATGATCAACGCACTTATGTAATCTTTCTGTTGTTGCTATGTTGTGTTTGCTAGGATCCGATGGATTATGAGATTATGTTCAGATCGTGATGAGTTATATATTTGGTTCTCCTTTTATATTTTGTTCTTGAGTAATTCTTGCATGTTCTCCGTTGCTTTTTATTGCTTTGGCCAAGTAGTAGATAGTAACTCCAAGAGGGAGAACTATGCTTGATTCTGGGTTCATGCCCCCCTGATGTCTATCTTGAGTGACAGAAACATGAGACTGGGGGATATGTTGTTTCCACTAGGGAGAAAACAACGGTGATTGTAACCGCGGTTGCAGGGATTGTTTACCTTATGCAAAGTTTGTGAATGCAGTTGTCTGTTGCTTTGGGTTTACACTTTGGGTGGGGCTTGCAACTTAATACCAGCGAGATGTTCTGGATAGATATCTCAAGGTGGATGATTAGTGAGTAGATGCTGAAGAATAAATGGTCTACTTGTCTTGGCGTACTGCCCATACTTTTGAGCCTCTAACTTTCTTGTGGCATAATTAGCATTGCGATGTGTTTATAATTCTGTCAATTACCCAGCTATAATTTGTTCACCCAGCTTAGCTGTATTATCTTCTTTTGGGAGAGAGACTTCACTAGTGAACATCATGGGACACCGATCCATATTTCCACCATTGTTTACACCTGAACTCTTTACTGCTTTATTTTCCTTTCGGTTGCAACCACCATCACTATTTCCACCGAGCATTTGATCCTTTGTAAACGACAAGGCCAGAGAGATTGACAACCTCTCTAAACTCATTGGGAGCAAATTTATTTGCTTTGTGTGCATGTACACGTCTTTTGTCAGCGTCAGAGCAGCAGACAACTTCTTGTGGATCCTCGGAGTCCTACGGGAGACATAAACCCTATCCTCTATGTTAGGGGAAATTTGTTGCTAGCTACATCTCAACCTTCCACTTCGGGTAACCAACGAGGGGCGAGATGAAGACAATCTCTCGCGTCATCAGCACCACAAGCTGACGCCACACAGGCGGTGAAGAATGTCTATCTCACCAAGTCGGATTATTACTCCCTTGTCGAGAGTGGCATGCTCCATGCCATGGAGGCTGAGCTGCAGAAGCACTTTGAGAGGATGAGTGCTTAAGAGATAATCACTGACCTCAAGGCTTCCTTTGCACCGCAAGACAGGGATGAACATTATGAGGCTTCTAAAATCTTCTTCTCGGCAAAGATGGATGAGCATAGCAGTGTTAGTGAGCACGTAGTTAAAATGTCTGGCTACGCTCAACGCTTGAATGCTCTGGAATGTCAGATTCCAGATGAACTCATTGTTGATAGAGTGTTGAAGTCGCTGCACCCTAGCTATAAAGGCTTTGTGTTGAACTACAACATGCAGCGGATGTCTAAGACTCCTTCTGAGTAGTTCACCATGCTGAAAACTGTTGAGGTTGATATCAATAAGGAGCACGATGTATTCATGGTCAACAAGACCGTAGAATTCAAGACGTCTGGCAAGAAAGAAAATTGCAGGAAGGGTAACCCTAAGAAGTGTGGCAAGCAAGTTGTCACTCCTCACAAGGTGCCCAAGCCGTACCTAGGCCTGGAGTCGAGTGCTTCTCCTACAAGGGTGATGGTCATTGGAAACGCAACTGCCCCAAGTACCTAGAGGATAAGACCGCCAATAAAATTGTCAAAAGAGACAAAGGTATATTTGATATACATGTTATTGAAATTTTCTGAACAAGTATTGCGAGCACCTCCTGGATATTTGATACTGGATCAATGGCTCACATTTGTAACTCCACTCAGGGGCTGCAGAATAGGCGATTCTTGTCAAGAAATGAAATGATGATGCGCGTGGCCAATGGTTGTAAAGTTGAAGTGGTAACCGACAACATGATGCATATTAGTCTCCCTTCGGGATTAGTTCTTGTTTTGACTAAATGCTACTGTGTACCTGCATTGAGTGTGAACATCGTTAGTGGGTCTTGCTTAAAGCAAGCACATTATTCTTTTAAGTCAGATACAATTGTTTGTGCTATTTATAAGGATGATGTATTTTATGTTCATGCACAAGAGAGTAATGGCTTATTCATACTTAATTTTTATTGTGATTAATCTCATATCAATAACATATAAGCCAAAAGATTACAGCCTACTAACGAAGAACACATGACGATGTGGCATTGTTGTCTTGGTCATATTAGCATAAAACGCATGAAGAAGCTCCATTATGATGGACTTCTGGAGTCACTGGATTTTGGATCTCTTGACACGTGGGAGCCATGCCTTATGGGCAAAATGACAATGACTCCATTCTCTGGGATAATGGAGCGTGCGTTAGACTTATTGGGAATCATACATACTGATGTTTGTGGACCAATGAATGTCTCCACACGCAATGGACTTCATTACTTCGTGACCTTCACTGATGATTTGATTAGATATAGGTATATTTACTTAATGAAACACAAGTCTGAAACATTTGAAAAGTTCAAAGAATTTCAGAGTGAGGTTGAGAATCAACTCGGAAAGAAAATCAAGCACCTTCGATCCGATCGAGGAGGTGAGTATTTAATTCACCAGTTTGGCACTCGTCTGAACACTTGTGACATTGTACCACAACTTACGGCAGCTAGAACACCTCAGCGATACGGTGTGTCCGAGCGACTTAATCGTACACTATTAGATAGCGAGCAGTCAGTGAAGTCTCATACCGACTTACATGTATCATTCTGGGGGTATGCTTTAGAAAATGCCGCTTACGTTCTTAATAGGGTACCATCCAAATCCGTAGAGACAAAACCACATGAGATATGGTATGGCAAAAAACTGAAGTTGTCTCACATTGAATACTTAGGGTTGTGAGGCTTATATTAGGAAACTTTAGCCTGCCAAACTTGAATCAAAGGCGGATAAATGCATCTTTTGTAGGATATCCAAAGGAAACGGTTGGATACACGTTCTACAACAAGTCTGAGGGAAAAACGTTTGTCGCATATACTGGACACTTCCTTGAGAAAGAGTTTCTCTCGAAATGTATGAGTGGGAGTAAAATAGACCTCGATGATATTATCGATCCTTCACTCCAAATGGAAGACACGATAACAGAAAATGTTCCGGAACCATCTTCCGTAGAGGGAGCATAAGAGAATGATGATCATGATATTCATGATGATCGTGACGATCACGACGACGATCCTATTGTGCCTCGCAGGTCAGCAAGGGTCTATTTGATGTGAAACGTAGTAAAAACAAAAAAAATCGGCCTACGTAGCAATCACCCAAAATCATCTATGTAGATTGCATAAAGGTTTACGTGATGCTTCACCAACTGATGTAGCGGAAGTAGAGTTGGTGAAGATCGTCGATGCAGATCCCCGCAGCTAGGAATTTCAATAATCTCCCAACAGCGAGGATATCGATCCCTCGAACCGTCACGCGATCTAGTCCCATGAACAAGTTCCACAAAGAAGGGTTGAACGCACGACCCCTCTATTAGTATCCACACATCCTGTAGCAGCAATCCAGCAGCGCTCCGCCGTCCAGAGAATAATGTCGCTGAGAAAACTAGCGGGAGAAAATCCTAATGGATTTTGATCTAGAACAGTGTCTAAATCGGGGTCTAAAAGTGGAGCAACAGGGTTTAGAGGGAGGAGGGTGGCGTAGGGGCCTTGGGGATTGATTGTGCTGCGCCCTCACCCCTCCCCTCATTATATAGGTGTCTAGGAGGCCCCCTGGCCGATCTAAAGGGGTGTGAATTCCCCCTGGGACTCCTACTGCCAAAGGGAGTCCTTCCCAGCGGGGAGTCTGAGTCCAAGGAGGACTCCCCCCCCCCTTGTAGGGAGTGTGCCCATCCATATTTCGGCCAGCCCCTTGGGATGCCTTTCCCTCAAGACAAAGGGTGTTTAGGCACATATGGTACTATCCGAAAACTTCCAGAAGCTTCCGGAACCTTCCAGGACCCTCTGAGACCATGCTCAGCCATTTCGGGACATCCTGGGTTGGTTTTGGGACATTCTGAAACCTTATGGAGCACTTCTAGGACCTTTTGGGACCATTTTCAAGCGTTTCGAAACTATCTGGGTAGGTTTCAGGATGATCCAGGTTACAGTCTAATATATTCGATGACTGTGAAAGTTGTCTGGACGCCCAACGATTATCCGGAAACCATTCCGGTTGATCCAGGACTTCCCTGGTACCATTCTAATATGTTTTGGAACCACCTGGGACTACTCTAGAGTCACCCGAACATATCCTTAAATAGTCACAACTACTTCCGGTGTCCTTATGAACAATTCTATAAATACCCGGAACAACTTCTGGTGCCCGTATGAACTATTCTGCTTTGCTTCCACTAAGCCTTCTACCATTCCAGTATTCTAACAGACTATTTCTCGTTAAATGTCTGACCCAATAGGTTCGGTATTATGTGTACATGAATTGTAACATCTTCCGGACATAGGACAACAGCCTTGCGTCAGTAGTTAATAATCAACATCGAAGCCATGGACACTCATGTTGATTCCCACACATACATGAAGAAGCTTTGAGTGAACCTTTATGTTTAGTCATGTACCATTCTCTTTGCTTTGCGATATATGAAAAAGTCGGAGGAGAGAAGTTTGGCACCCATGTGTAACAACTTCTTGAACACAAGCCACTTGTTAACCTCTATGCTCGTTTGTCCCTTTTTTCTTGTTATCGTATTCCGGTATTCCCGTGACTAAGTCACACTGTGTCTGGCCAGACTATAATGGATATCGTAATACTGAATGGGCCCGAAGTAAATATCTCTTCATTGTGAAGGAGAAAATCCCAGTCTTGAACTATCGCAGTAACACACTATCTGATGTACCTAGAATTTATCTTACTACTACCTAGTGACAGCAAGATTCATCTAAGAACAAAAGTACATCTTCCTACGTGAAGCAACTTGATACTCTGATGGTCTGAGGAATTACGCATATGATAATCTTTCATGATATGACTTATAATGTAGTTACGATGTGATCTCTAAGTATATCATTCGATATTGGGGTCGGTTCCACATCATTGTTCTACTAACAATATGTTCTCATTGCTACCAACATCCATGTTACAAGAACAATGCCCATGATTAAGAAAAGGTAATCATCAGTTAGCACATTAGATGGTCTGACAGGCTAAACCAGGAACTCATGGTGTTTACCCACACATGCAAATGCGTTTTCTTCTGAATCTCACAGTCAGGGTCATTGCAATTATAGCATAGAATTATAAGCATTAATTACAAACATGGAAATATATATAATAACATTTTATTGTTGCCTCTAGGGCATATTTGCAACACCGTTATGCTACTCAGTTTTACGGACAACTTGTTAACGCAGTCATATAAAATGAACATGATGATCCTGCAAACTACAAAGAAGCAATGGAAGGACCTGAATCCGAGAAATTTCTTGAAGCCATGAGACCCGAGATGGACTCCATGTATGCCAAGAAAGTGTGGACTTTGGTGGATATTCCCGAAGATCGCAAGGCAGTCGAGAATAAGTGTATCTTTAATAAAAAGACTAACGCAGAAGGGAATGTATCTGTCTATAAAGCTCGACTCGTCGAAAAAAGGTTTTCGACAAGATCAAGGAGTTGACTATGAAGAGACTTTCTCTCCCGCAGCGATGCTGAAGTCTATCCCGATAATACTACAAATTTCTGCCTATTATGATTATGAAATATGGAAGATGGATGTGAAAACCGCGTTCCTAAATAGTAACATTGAGGAAGAATTGTACATGGTGCGACCCAAAGGTTTTGTGGATCCTAAGGATGTTGGGAAGGTATGCAAACTTAAACGATCCATTTATGGATTGAAGCAAGCATCTCGGAGATGGAATCTTTGATTTGATGAAGTGATAAAAGTTTTTGGATTTGTCCAAAATGTCGAAGAGTTCTGTGTCTATAAGAAATTGAGTGGAAGCTCTGTAGCATTCCTAGTACTATATGTGGATGACATGTCGTTAATAGGGAAGAATGTGAAATTTCTGGAGAGCATAAAAGAATATTTGAATAGTCAATTTTTGTTGAAGGACCTAGGTGAAGCTGCAATATATATTGTCCATTAAAATCTATAGAGATAGATCAAAACGCCTATTAGCACTAAGTCAAAAGACTTACCTTGAGAAGATATTGAAAAGGTTCAATATGGATGAATCTAAGAAAGGGTTCTTTCATGTTCTTAAAAGTAGTCAATTGTGACTCAATGCCCGGTAACAACAAAATATAGAAAGCAAATGTCCTTAAAACCATATGCTTCAACCATTGGATCTATCATGTATGCTATGCTGAGCACTCGAACAGATGTGGCCCTAGCGATTAGTCTGACTAATCATTCCAAAAGTAATCCTGGATAGGAACATTGGAATGCAGTTAAGAATATCCTAAAGTACTTACGAAGAACTAAGGATATGTTTCTTGTATATGGAGGATGTGAAGAAGACCTTGCCGCAAAGGGTCACGTTGATGCTAGTCTTGGTAACGATCCCGATGAGTCAAAATCTCAAGAGAGATACGTGTTTGTGTTGAATGGAGGCGCAATAAGCTGGAGGAGCGGCAAGCAGTCAGTCGTCGCCCAATCTTCAATGGAGTCGGAGTACATTGTCGCTTGCGAAGCATCAAATGAAGCGCACTAGATGAAGAAGTTCGTGATTTAACTTGGTGTATTCTCAAGATGCAGTGACCATGTTAGCATTTACCGCGATAATACAGGCACCATTGCTAACGCAAAGGAACCAAAGACTCACTCTACAACCAATCACATTCTCCGACGTTTACATCTGACGAGAGACTACGTAAAGGATGGTCATACTAATATTTTCAAAATACATACGGATCTGAATGTTGCAGACCCAGTTACTAAACCTCTTCTACGAGGGAAGCATGAGCAACACCGAGAGACTATAGATGTTAGATTTATGCCTGATGTAATTGATAACCCTCAACTGTAGGGGATCGAGGTAGTCTTCGCGGGCAAGATAACCCAATATATTGATTCGACACTTGGGGACACAAAGAATACGTACAGGATTTGACAATTGAGTTGTCAATTCAACCGCACCTGAAATAAACACTTGCTTGCACAAAGGTATTAGTAGCAACTGTGATATGGTAGTGGTGGTAATGATAATAGTGGTGATAGTGATAATGGAATAGCAAAGTTAAAAAACTAGTAACCAGTAGAAGGAAAACACTGTAGGTTAGGGAGATGGATGGTTGGGCGCTCCTTGGATGAGATCAAACATGTAATAGATTCTAACACGGGCAAGACTCACAGAAAAGAAAGGATCATCTAGGCAAATATCAGACATCAGGCATGTATCCCAAGGTAGTTGTACGTGCTTGCAATTAGAACTTTGCACAACATCTTTTTTCCTACCCTCCCGCTACAAACGGGACCAAAAGGAACTTAGGGAGATTAAAATATTCCTGTCAAAGAGCACCGGAACAAAGCATTAACAATTCATGGATACACGAAATCCTCAAATTATAGTCCATCCCCTTTGGTGTCCCAAGCTGTCACCATTGGGATCGCCGGTTCCGGACTATAATAGGTGCATACACCTCATAGATAGGATCCAATAACACCAAAAACTCAAGAAACAAAAGGGTGATCAGATCTGACATCATGGCACTCGGGCCCAAAGTGGCAAGCATTAAGAGCAAAAAGTTGTAACAGAGATGATAAACACCAGGTAGATGATAGGCAAGATGCCCCCAACAATATGATTGAACTATTACATGATCTAACTCATCCAATCCCTACCATCCCCTTTGCCTATAGCAGGGAATTACTCACACATGAGAGGAGAAGTCATGGAGGGGTGATGGAGAGGCGATGATGATGACGATGGCGATGATTTCCCCCTCACCGGAGGCCAATTCAGCCTCCAGATTAGCTCTCCGAGGAAGAACAGAGGGTTGCGGCGGCTCCGCGACGTAGATTGGAAAAGCGACTTCTGTTTTGGCGTTTCTGCGTCGGGAGAATAAATAGGGGCCAAGGTAGGTCACCAGGGGGTGTGGGACCCAGCCAGGAGGGCAGGTGGCGCGGCCAGCAGCTGGGCCGCGCCAGGCACCCTCCTGGCTGCCCCCTGGCTGCCCTGTGGCCCCACTTTGTCCTGATGGAAGCTTCCGGAACGCTGATTTTTTATATATTTTTTTGGGATTTTTCCAGCGTACCTAAATATCCAGAAATCTGCACAAAAGAAAACAGCACTGGTAGCTCTGATGAAAACAGCATCAGTCCGGGTTAGTTTCATTCAAATCATGCAAGAATGAAGGAAAAACAATAGCAAAAGTGTTTGGAAAAGTAGATACGTTTAGGACGTATCAACTCCCCCAAGCTTAGCTATTGCTTGTCCTCAAGAAATTCAGTTCAACGAACTGGACGCGACAAAGAAAACTTTGACAAACTTTCCTGCTTCATTAGATGTATATAAGCATGTACTCCGAAAGAGTTTAGCAAGATTTGACACCATGCTACAAGGACAATGCACGAAGCAATTCTTCTTTCATGTAATCAGTCACAAACAAACAAAAAGTAAACAATATGCTGCTGCAAATCAATCTAAGATCACAATGCACATAACATGAACATATCAGAGTGGTATCTCGCTAGCCTCCATGAGTGAAGAAAAACATAAATGCGGAAACTCCTCCGTTGTTTTAAAGGAGACTAGAACTTAGAACTTAAAGTAAGAAACATCACAAGCATGCAGAAGACAATGTGGTACTTTGGGACAATGCATGTTACACTAAGAATGACAATTATGCTCTCATAGTTGGTGCTTTGGAGAAAGGAAGGTGGAGACTCTCGAACCGTGGCTTTTGATGGCAAGGTTGAAAACCCTTGAAAGGAAGCAAAGACTAAACATGTGCCAGAGCTCTTGGTTTTGAAAACAGAGATAAAACTCTTTTGAGAGGTGCAACTTTCCAGTCAACGGTGAACGGTAAAGGTCTCTCAATATCTCCCATGTCAACCATATTAATGCTTTTTGCTTACACATGTTCCCTTATCCATAAATCCTTTGATGGTCTACGGAACCTTTTATTTTGCCTCAAGGATGGAAGGAGGATATCATTCCATCTATCATAAGCAGCATTTGGTCCATTTCACTCCATCGTCAAGTATGGGGGAGGTGTAACTCTCATATATATTTTTTTATTGACTAGTTAAAACTTCCATCAAAATATTTTTGGCATGAAAGATACTGATTTTCCCTCACCGCACCATGAGCTTGTACGGTTACAAAGGGGAAGCTTTTGAAGAAATTTCAAGATGGCACAAGAAAGTCTAAGTTAGGAGTGGCCGATAAATACCACATATAGGTAGGTATGGTGGACTCGAATGGAACAACTGGGTTTAGAAAGGTGATTGTGGAAGCATAAGCAGAATTCCGCTTGGTGCTGGAGTAAGGCTAGCAAAATACGGGGAAGCGACCAACTAGAGAGCATAACAGTCATAATCATGCAGAGCGACAAAGCAACATTGAATCGGTCATGAAAGTGATATAACTCACCCTGAAGTAAAAAGATCATCAAGGCAGAACAGACCTTTTAGTCTTAACATGCGTGAACATGTGCCAAGTCAATCCAATAATCCCCCGGAGGGAAATACCACTTCAATATGCCACACCATGAACAATGCAATGCATGTCAATCATCTCAAGCAACACATTATAAACTCTAGCTATTTGAGACTAACCACAGAGAAAGCATCAACCACTGGGAAAGCATTGTAAACATAGCACTATGTCGCTACAAGCTGGTCTCTAATCATAAGTACATGCATATGTACAAAAGTAGAAACAAAAAGAGTTCATACCGGCTTTCCTTGTTGCATCCCTTCCGTCGATCTTCGTCATTACTGCCTTGTCACTTGCACGATCGAACGTAGGAAATTATAATCATCACGGACTCGAGCTGAACTCTGAAAACAAAGCAAACAAAAGAGCAAAGGAAACATATTTTTGGGTTTTTTAAAGTTTAAAGAAAGCAAAAGAAAGGAGAAATCTTTTTAGTTTTTTTTGCAAACTAGAAGAACAAAGAAGAATAGGCAAAAACTTGCAAAAAGATAAAAGCGAACCAACGGTAGATACAAAAGAAAAGGGGAGGAGAGCGCATACTCCCCACTCCCCCAAGCTTAGGCTTTGGCCTAAGTTGGGCTCTTCTACTGCGGTCCCGCGGAGCTTCCTACTCCGGGGTAATGGTAATCCCACTGGTTGTATGAGCCCTCCGGTGCGTACACTGAAGTCCTCGGATCCTCCCACATGGAAGAAGAAGGTCCCGCCCCCCATCCAGAGGAAGACCCTTCACGCCAGGGGGTGACGGTCTCCTCCTGAACTGGTGGATATACCACGTGCTCCTCCTCGTCTAGCTCGACCCCCTCCGTGGGGTCGTGAAACTGGTATATCCCCGTGATCTCATCAAACTCGTCCACTGAAAAACGAAATCTATTCCTGCGAGAAAAATCAAACACAAGTGGTGCAGGTAGACGGACAACGCGTTCCACATCGTCTTTAAACCGCAAAACATAATCAAGTGCATAGCGGTCAGAGGCCTTAGTAACAAAGAAATGCCTCTTCATGTCAGCCAAGTCAAGGCTAACAAAAGGAAAGACTGTATCATCTGGGCGCGGTTCTCCTTGGAGAAACTGCAAAATAAGTGTGGCATAGACGCCACCAAAGAGGTCCCCCTTGTTACTATTAGTAGCAAGGCGTTTCGCGATAAGCGAACCCACATGATACTCGTGCTTCCCTGAGAGGGCATTCGCCATGATAGAAGTGTTGCTCGTGTTGTCTCGAGCCAACACTCCTCTAGCAATATAATAAGCGAAATACCTGAGGTGAGGGAACATAATGTTGGAAATCTTCTGACGGTTGGATGCCCTCACTTCAGTGTTACAGAACGAGTCGAGGAGGGTGTTGAGTGCAACAGTTTGGACATTTTTCCTCTTCTTCTTCTCGACCAAGCCTGGCAAACCTATAGCTTCACAAAATGTACTCATAGGCATGGTCAGCAACCTTTCATAAAGTCTAAACACCACAGTATCATTGTCAGGATAAAACCTGAAACTGTTAACAAAAATAGCGGTGAGTGCCTCGTACTGTGGTACACGGCTCGTAACGAGCCGTGTCAAACCTGCATGGGCACACAGAGCATAGAACTCTTCTCGTATGCCGGCATCCTCCATGAAGTCTTCGCATGGAAATGCCATAGCTCTTGCGGGTGACGCGTCCAACATCTCCATGGGTACGATATATTCATTATAGCTCACCCTCGTGGCCGAAGGTGAAGCTGCAGAACGCGTAACACGGCTAGAGCGCTCGAGCTTCTTCTTCCCAAGCCACTTTCCTAGCCTCTCCATTTCTGAAATTTTTAACAATTCACAAAAACGAGGATTTAAGCAAAACTAGTTTGGGAAAAACATTCTACTTACTTTACCAAGGCTCAAACTAGCAACAAAACTTGAAAAATAAATTTCTACACAAACATTTGAGCTCAACTAAGCAGCACCGAGAACCACTAAATACTCACTAATGAAGCCACCAACTAGAAAACAAATTGGAGGGGTGAGGGAGTCACATACCAGAGAATATTTGTCCCAAATTTCAGCATAAATGAGTAGTTGTAGAGGGAGGTCGAAGTTCCGTGCTCAAGAACAGCAAGAACACGAAACCAGAGCAAGAACACGAGTTTTCAGGGTGAAAGAGAGAGAGTGGAAGAAGAGATGCCAGCAGGGGGTGCCTGTGGGCCCCAGGAGGGTGGGTGGAGCGGCCAGGAGCTGGGTCGTGCCACCTGTCATCCTGGGCCAGGGGTGGACCCCCTGGTCAGCCACAGGTACTCCCCGATGGCTTTTTACCTGGAATTTTTTTTTGAATTTTCTGGAATTTTATGGGCAACTTCACTGTAGAGAATTTTTCAAAGTTCAAAAAGCTGCCAAAACTTTCGTGAACTTGAGAGAAAAGTTAGAACAAGTGAAATTTAAAAAAAAAACTTGGGTAGAGTAAGGAGAATAAAAGCTAAAGGAAATGAAAACATAACAAGCTCAACTTTTTACTTATATAAAACTTGCTTGTTAGCAAGGTTGATCAAGTCTTACCAACACACCGGTGATATATAGCGCAGAAAGTCTCGCACTCTCACTTTAATGGACATTGTCCCCACCATAATTGTTTTGTATTTGTGGTATACATGTAGTGGACAATCCCATTCTCCAATCTTCACGGTATCGATATTCTCAATGGTGTTAAGGCCATGCCTTTTGTCGATTTTCTTCGGAAAATACACCGTGTGTTCTTTTTCATTTACGTTGAAGGTAACCTTCCCTTTATTGCAATCAATAACGGCACCTGCGGTGTTAAGAAAAGTTCTACCAAGGATAATGGACATGCTCCCATCCTCGGGCATGTCAAGCACAACAAAATTAGTAAGTATTAAGCAATTTGCAACTTCAACAGGAACATCCTCACAAATACCGATCGGGACGGCCGTGGACCTGTCGGCCATCTGAAGAGAGATATCTGTAGGAAATTAGTTTCTCTAAACAAAGCCTTTTGTAGAGAGAGAAGGGCATAACACTCACTCCTGCACCAAGATCACATAAGGCAGTTCTAACATAATTATTCTTTATGGAGCAAGGAATGGTGGGTATACCTCGTTCACCGAGCCTCTCAGGAATCTTGCCACTGAAAGAGTAGTTAGTAAGCATAGTAGATATTGCCTCATTAGGGACTTTTATTTTATTAGTAACAATATCTTTCATATATTTTGAGTAAGGAGGTAATTTAATAGCATCAATCAAAGGAATTTGAAGAAAAAGAGGTTTCATCCACTCACAAAATATGTTATAGTGCTCTTCTTCTTTGGATTTGACGGACTTGCTTGGGAAAGGCATGGGTTTCTGTACCCATGGTTCTCGTTCCTTCCCGTGTCTCCTTGCAAGGAAGTCTTCTCTAGTATACTTCTTCCTCGGGTGGATCATTCTTTTCAGTATCTTTTTCAGGTTCAGCACCGTCTTCAGTCTCAACATCGGATGTAGGTATGCTGTTTGGATCCACAGCTTGTTCTTCTTCTTCTATAGGATCATTGGAATTATCAGCTTCCTTGTGTTTCTTTTTCTTCTTCTTCTTCTTTGGGGGGCTAACAATTTCTTCTTCTTGCACTTGATAATCTTGCTCGATCCTCTTTGGATGCCCCTCTAGATAAAGAGGGTCCTGGGTGTGTGTGCCTCCCCGGGTCTTTATACCGTAAGCTTGTAAATTGTCCTGTTTGGCATTATTAGCAAGCAAATATTTTTGCATAGTAGAAATTTGTTCAAGCTGAGTTTGAACCATATTAAAATGCTTCACAAGACATTTAACATCATTAACTGTTCTACCTAGAACATCAAGAAAACTTTTGATAGCAAGAGTATTATCATGCAACTGACCTTGTATCTTCTTATTGAAGTGATTCTGCTTCATAATAAAATTATCAAGCTCATCTAAACATTGGTCAGGAGGTTTACCTTTAGGGATCTCACTTGCATTGAAATCTAAAAGAGAGTGTACTTCTACCATAGGTGGGTGAGTGGTAGGCTCACACAGCTTCTCAATTGGAGGTAGATTCTTCACATCGTTAGCTGTAATACCTTTCTCTCTTATGGACTTCTTTGCTTCTTGCATATCTTCCGGGCTTAGTACTACCATGCCCCTCTTCTTTGGTGGTGGAGGTGGTTCAGGCATGGACCAATCTTCATGGTTTTTGGCAATTTTTCCCATCAATTCTTCCGCATCGTCCGGTGTTCTTTGCCTGAAAACACAACCAGCACAACTATCTAGGAAGGATTTAGACCCATCGGTTAGACCACCATAAAATATATCAAGTAATTCATTTTTAGGGATTTCATGTCCCGGTCTAGCTTTTAGCAAACTGCAAAATATTCCTCAAGCTTTAGGGAGATGCTCATCCTGCAACTGTTTAAAGTTATATTTTTTTTGTAAAGCAGCATGTTGCATATGA
Source organism: Bromus sterilis (assembly GCA_950022295.1). NCBI lineage: Eukaryota > Viridiplantae > Streptophyta > Magnoliopsida > Poales > Poaceae > Bromus > Bromus sterilis. The sequence goes on from OX465599.1 coordinate 211,257,832, forward strand.
GCAGGAAAATACTTATCAACGAAAGATATAGCCATATCTTGAGGACTCTGAATGGAACCACATGGTATTGCATCGTACCATGCTCTAGCATCTCCTTTCAAGGAAAAAGGAAGAAGCTTGGTCACATAAAAGTTCCGGATCCTTTCATCTGTGGTAACCAAGCCGCCTAACTCAGTGAGTTTGGTCAGGTGCCCGATAGCATCATCATTTTCTCTGCCATAAAAGGGATCAGCTTCAACTGTAGATATAAGTGAAAGGTCAACAGAGAAATCATAATCAGGATCAGTGATGCATATAGGAGACGTAGCAAAAGTAGGATCAGGAGTAAACTTGTTCTTCAGGGAGTGCTTTGCTAGCAACTTCTTTATAGTAGACGGGTCGGAACCAGCACATTCATTAAGCTTCCTGCATAAATCATCATCAAGTATAACATAATCGTCCTCAAGGAGTTTCTCCTTAAGGCCAGAAAGGTCATGAATTTTTCCAATAGGTGTTTAGGTAACAGGAATTTCAACACCCGAGAATCGGGCAGCAGCAGCAATCTGTTCTTCTATAAAAGAACCAAGTGAACCTGTAGTCTCAAAAATAGTAGAAGCATCATCAAAAGTATCTGACATATTGCCAGACTCAGCAGAAGTAGCATGTAACTGAGGTGAATCAAACTGACTCACAACCGAAGGTGAATCAAGCTTAGCACTAGTGCGAAGAGCAGTTCCTCGTCTCGTACAGGGTGGTAAGATCGGAACTTTAGGGTCTCTCTTCTTACCCATAGTGGATAACGTGCAGTAGGTAGGATACTTCCAGTAGACCTGTAAATAAAGCTATGGTCCCCGACAACGGCGCCAGAAAATGGTACTTGATAACCCTCAACTGTAGGGGATCGAGATAGTCTTCGCGGGCAAGATAACCCAAATTATTGATTCGACACTTGGGGACACAAAGAATACGTACAGGCTTTGACAATTGAGTTTTCAATTCAACCGCACCTGAAATAAACACTTTCTTGCACAAAGGTATTAGTAGAAACTGTGATATGGTACTGGTGGTAATGATAATAGTGGTGATAGTGATAATGGAATAGAAAAGGTAAACAAATAGATACCACCAGAAGGAAAACACCGTAGGATAGGGATATGGATGGTTGGGAGCTGCTTCGATGAGAACGAACATGTAATAGATTCTAACACGGGAAAGGCTCACAGAAAAGAAAGGATCATCTTGGCAAATATCAGACATCAGGCATGTATCCCAAGGTAGTTGTACGTGCTTGCAATAAGAACTTTCAGAACATCTTTTGTCCTACCCTCCCGCTACAAACGGGGCCAAAAGGAACTTAGGGAGATTAAGGTACTCCTGTGAAAGAGCACCGGAACAAAGCATTAACAATTCATGGATACACAAAATCCTCAAATTATAGTCCATCCCCTTTGGTGTCCTAAGCTGTCACCATTGGGATCACCGGTTCCGGACTATAATAGGTGCATACAACTCATAAATAGGATCAAGAACACCACAAACTCAAGAAACAAAAGGGTGATCAGATCTGAAATCATGGCAATCAGGCCCAAAGTGGCAAGCATTAAGAGAAACAAGTGGTAACAGAGATGATAAACACCAAGTAGATGATAGGCAACATGCCCCCAACAATATGATTGAACTATTACATGATCTAACTCATCCAATCCCTACCATCCCCTTTGCCTACAGCAAGGAGTTACTCACACATGAGAGGAAAAGTCATGGAGGGGTGATGGAGAGGCGATGACGATGACGATGGTGATGATTTCCCCCTCACCGGAAGCCAATTCAGCCTCCAGATTAGCTCTCCGAGGAAGAACAGAGGGTTGCGGCGGCTCCGCGACGTAGATTGGAAAAGCGACTTCTGTTTTGGCGTTTCTGCGTCGGGAGAATAAATAGGGGCCAAGGTAGGTCACCAGGGGGTGTGGGACCCAGCCAGGAGGGCAGGTGGCGCGGCCAGGAGCTGGGCCGCACCAGGAACACTCCTGGCTGCCCCCTGGCTGCCCTGTGGCCCCCCTTTGGCCTGATGGAAGCTTCCGGAATGCTGATTTTTTATATCTTTTTTTGGGATTTTTCCAGCGTACCTAAATATCCAGAAACCTGCACAAAAGAAAACAACATTGGTAGCTCTGCTGAAAACAGTGTCAGTCCGGGTTAGTTTCGTTCAAATCATGCAAGAATGAAGGCAAAACAATAGCAAAAGTGTTTGGAAAAGTAGATACGTTTAGGACGTATCAGTAATCTAGTGTATTTGTACTCTAGTGCAAGTAGGAGACTATTGGATATGTGCCCTAGAGGAAAATAATAAATATATTGTTTTGTCACATATCTTTATATTCATAATAAGTTTTATACTATGTTATAATTGTATTAAGCGGAAACATTGATACATGTATAGTATATAAACAACCAGGTCCCTTGTTAACTCAGGTATACTAGTGCATTGTACATTTTATGATCAAGGTTTCGTGATCATGGAGACACATACTTCCGTTGACAGTGAATTCATGGCATTAGGAGAATGATACGATGGAAGCACACCGAAATGAAAGTATTGCGATGTGATCCAGTCACATAGTTCGACATTGCGATAACTCGATAGTGTAGTAACCCAAGCTTTAGACCGTAAAGATCATATATATAATCACTATATCCAAAGGATGCTTTGATTGTATCAACCGTTACACCGTGATAGGGTGACCATAATGATGCAACTCAGGTATTCCGAAGGAATATGTTGAGGATTATCGATCAAAGAGGGATTTGTCCATCCGAGTGACAGATAGGTACTCTGAGCCAACTCAGTGATATTGCATCATACAGCTTGCAAGTATGTGACTAGGTCACGGAGATGTAATACCATAGACGAGTAAATATGTTTGTCAGTAACGAGGATGAACTAGGTATAGGATACCACCGATAAAACCTCGGACAAACAAATTACCTTAGAACAACGGGATTATGACTCAACGTTAAAGGTTCAAATGATGAAGAGAAATTCGATGGAAGCACAACATTAAAGGACAGTAACCAGGTCCCACCTGTTGGTCATTGATCAAAGAGTAAAGCGATCTTGTCTGTCGTTTTCCTGAACCAAGGTGTCACGCTCAAGGGTATTCGATGCATTTAGGATAGATTCAGGATCACCAGAGAATAAGAGAGAACACCGGAATTGTTCCGGAGGAGATCAGAAAATGTTCTCGAGATATTGAATTGTTCAAATATTGTTTAAATATATTTTGTATTTAATTACAGAATTAAATATTAAAAATATGATTAAAACAATTAAAAATGAATAAAATGGCACAAGGGCTTCATAGGGCCATTATTAGGGGAAGGTGAGCCCTCCCCCTTGGGCCATGGGCCATAGGAGGGGGTCTCCCTTGGCCGCGCACTCCCCCCCCCCCCCCCCCCCCGTGTGGGATTCATCCCACATGGGAATGGGAGGGAGGCTTGCACCATCGCTTAGCCTATATAAAGGGAGGAGGCGTGCCCCTTTTGTGCATCCCAATTTGAGACAAGTTCTCAGATTTTTCTCTCTCTCCTATCCCCTCCTTCGTCGGGTTCCCAGTGTTTGAAGCTCGTATTAGGTCGGGGTATTCTCCACCAAATGCACGTCGTCGCGCTGCCTTAATTGGGATCTAAATCCATCTTCTTCCGCTTCTCATCTGGTCCGGAGCCCAGGAGAACATCGTTTACACCATACGCGTGTGAGACTATGAGGTATTGCACGTGCGGTACTCCTTCATCGTCGGTGTCGGGGATGTACCCCAGCAAATCCCATGCTCAGGGACCCTGGGTTAGTCATGAGAGGCACAGGTTGGACGATAGCTCGTCGGCTAACAGGAGGATACGTTCGTGCTCGATGTTATTGATTGGAGATGGCGACTACAGGGGAGCCAAGGCTAGTGCGCACAAGGCTAGGGTTACCGATTGTGTATTGGATGATGCCGAAGTCTCCCCTCCTAGCCCTTATATACTGGGCTAGGTCTCGGGGAGTCCGTCCAGGATTACAGATGAGTTTTCCTAACCCTGATCATGTATCGTAAGGCAAGTTTGCACCTTCCTTATGAGTCGCGGACTCCTACGTCGGTGCCACTAGTGGGCCAAGGCTGGGCCCAGCGGCATCTCTATGGGCCTTTTGTCTTCGGGTGCACCGTGTAGGCCCATCCATAGGAGTCGTGGGGTCACCCCTTCGTCAGTAGCCCCCGAGTGCTTGGGGGGCTCGAAGAGTCGCGTAGGGACTCGAGTCCATACTTGCGTCGTTTTTATGTGTGCACGGTTCAACCGCGGGTCGCTGGCCGTCTGGGGCCATGACAAAACCTGTTTCGAGGGATGCTAAGCTGAAAGGGCCCAAGGAGTCGACTGGTCGAGCCTTGGTGAATTGCACTAGTGGCAACTACCGCAGTAGCCAAATCAAACTCATGTCCCTCGACATGAGCTTGGAACACTGGTGTCTAGCAAAAGTCATGCCGCTGCAGGTCTTACAGTGATCAGTTGCCGCCAGTAAAGTTCATAGCCTAGGCGCGTCCGCCTGGCTTTTTCTATCATGCAAGCGCATGGAAAAGATTGGGAGTGAAATCGCTCTGCGGCAAGTCCCAGCCCGGCCGATCTGCGCGGCGGGGTCTTACCTACACGCTAAGCTTGCATGGCATCTGGGCACAGTGTATCGTGTTCCATGAATATGTATTTTTATTGAGGCGCGGAGCCTAGTAGATAATGCACCCACTTGGAATAAACAATCAAGTGAGATGTTTTAGCGGTCTCTCGCGGAGCTTTGCCGAGTGTTCGGGCGAGGAGTAATGTAGAGGAGTATTTGCTCGGGAGGTCGTCGAGTTCTCGGGTATATAGAATTTTGCAAGTAATCACTCGAGTATCTCTTTTGCTCTCGGGGTGAGGGAGCACCCGATACTCTGGGACCGCTTGATCTGGCGAGTGCAGGTCTGCTTATCTTCTGTCGTGGTGAGGGAGCACCTGAAACTCTCATGGGTGCGAGTAATCACTCGAGCACGTTTTTTTTCTTCTTTCGAGTGAGGGAGCACTCGGGACTCTGTGAGTGTGAGTGATCACTCGAGCACATATTTGTTATTTAGGTGAGGGAGCACCCTAAACTCTAGTGGAGATGCTCCCGATGGGAGTAAAATGTTTTGCCCATCGGAAAAAAGATTTAAAAGGCTGGGCCTCTGAGGCTGGGAAACGTACTCGATACGCCTTGTTGGGATGTGACGCTGGCTTGGTTTTCTGGCATCTTGACCACAGTAGCCTGTCAAAGGAAATGACTTGGCGCTGTTCCGCCGAAATTTTTGCATTCTGTGATTGTGGTCCTCTTTTTGCGCGCGTAGTGGGCGTTGTTTGTTACTGCGCCGATTGGGTTTTCCATGTTTTTCGCCTGCCGTGGGATCGTGCCATGTTTACTGGATGCTGGGATTGAACGGTGCCCCTGCTCGTCTAGCTGTTGGTTAAATACCGAGCGGCTGAGTAAGTTTTAGGTTTTACCCAGCCATTGCCTTCTTCTCTCTCTTCTGGATTTCCCCTGCTCTTAAGCCTTCTTCTTCCTCCTTTGCCGCGTGCTGCGAAATTGATGACAACGCGCTCCCGTGCTGCTCCGGAATTGGCCAAGATGTCTGGCAAGTGGGAATGCTCGACCTTTGGGGCTGCGGATCTCGTCTCGCTGATTACTGATGGTTTGGTGGCGGCAGGTGCCGTGCGGATTCCGGGGGATGAACCTGTTCCCGCTCCAACGGCAGATGAGGGGGTGTTCTTTCAGGTGTTCTTCCCTCGCGGGTTTTCCCTTCCGATTCAACCTTTTGTTCATGGTTTGCTGTACACCTATCGGTTTCAGCTGCACAATTTTACTCCCAATGGGATTTTGCACATTGCTTGCTTTATTACTCTTTGTGAGGCCTTCTTGGGGATCTATCCCCATTGGGGGCTCTGGAAGCGCCTCTTTTGTATAAAGAGGACGAACTCTGAGTATGCTATGGGGCAGGTAGGTATATCCATTAGGGATAAACATTCGTACTTTGATTTGGAGATGCTTGACTCCGTCAGTGCTTGGCGAAAAAGTTGGTTCTATCTGAAGGATCAGCACGTTGCTGGGCAACGATTTGGTCTTGCTCCCTTTAATTCCGATGCGCGAGTAGTCAAGAAGGCTTCATGGTCCCATTTTTTGTCTGCGAAAGAGTCATCTGAAGTGGCTCCGTTCTTGGAGAGGGTTGCTCTAGTGAAGGACAACTTGACCGGTGGGCAGCTCATCTCTGTTTTTATTGGGAGGCGCGTTCAGCCATTGCAGTCTCGAGCCCGTCCCATGTGGCAATATGAGGGACTCGAGGACTCGATGAGATGCTCCCGTGAGGAGCTTAATGCCGATGGCCTCTTGGCCCGGATCTAGTACGTGACCAAGTGATTGAGCGATTTCGAGATGGGTTTTGTCCTTCCTTATTCTTCTGATCACGCGATGCCGCAGGTTCGCGTTTTTTGAATTTCTCGTCTGATTGAGATGTTTGCTTGACTGCTTACTGATGATGCTATTTGCTTTGGTAGGATCATGTTCCTGTGTTGTGCAACCCTCCGCAGGAAGAGGATGCTGATATTCGCGAAGAGCCGGATGCTTCCGCTGCTGACGATGCTGCTCCGAGTGCTGGTGCCAGCGTGCTCGGGGGTGCCACTGGTGCTGACGAGTCCACGGGGGTCGAGCTGCCGGGGACCGGAGATAGTGAGGAATCGGCTCCCTTTCATATCAAGCGGTCGCGGCCTTCGGTTTCCGAGGATCTTGACGCGACGAGTGGTGTTGTCCCGTTGTCTGTACCGTCTGCTGACCCGTCTCCTCATGTTGATGCGTGCAAAAGACCCAAGTTTGGGAGGTTGTTGCGTGCTCGCTCTGCGTGTGGCGGGTAAGCAAATGCTTGACTTTCCTGGGGCTGTTTTTGCTATGTTCTTTTTTCTGATGGCTTTTATCTTGTAGCACTGCGACTGCTCCGGCTGCTTCCTCCACCAGTGCGGCTGCTGTCGACCTGCAGTGGCCTGACACTGGAGCAGCCGCCAAGCATACTGGGTATTCTTCGGCTGCTGTTGGGCAGCCTGTACCGTTGGTGATTCCTGCTGTCTTGGCTGCTCGTGTGATTCCTGCTGCTGCTCCTCCTGGGGCGTCTGGTGTTGCTGCTCCTGATGTCAGGCCTGCTGCTCCAGGTCATCCTTACTAGGGCCGTCTTGATCTCACAGTTGAGGATAAAGTCCGCTTTTTCGACTGCATAGCTGGGCTGGTGAGTTTGTTTCCTGTTTTTCTTGTGTAGTTTTTGTAATCGGGGGCACGGCAGTGCTCCCGATGGGAGTAGCCCCCGAGGCGGCAAGAAAGTGTTTGCAGTTGATTTTAGTCCAACCTTGGCCCTGTCCTTGCATTGTATTGTCATTGGGAGAACGGCCAGTGCTCCCGATGGGAGTAGCCCCCGAGGATGCAAGCAAGCGCTTGCGGTTGGTTGTAGTTTTTCTTTGGTTCCATCTGAATATTTGATTTCTTCGAGTAGCCGGTGTTCCAGCACTGTGAGCGTCTGGTGGTCGAAGCTGACCGTTGGCAGCAGGCCCACAATTATGCTCAGGAAGCCTTGTCTTCCATAAGTAGTGAGTATTTCTTCTTATACTGTTGTGCTTGAACTGCTGTGTCCGTTTTTTTACTGCTGTCTTGTTTCTCAAACCGTCGTCAAACTGCCGAAAAGCAGGTCGAAAAGGTGGAAAGAATGATTTCCAACCTCAAGGCTGCTTTGGCTTCCAAGGAGAAGGAATTGCACGATCAACACGAGGAGCTAGTACGCCTGCGTCAAGTATGTCGAGACCCGGAATATGCGTATGTAATTCCAGTCATGATGCAATCACATGGAGAGCCGAGAGTCGTACCCACTTGTCTAAGCAGACAAGGCCAAGAACATAACACTCTCGGAAAGCATCAAACGTGAGGGGCATCCCATCCACGCCGGATGATCAACTGAGATGGGTCCTCATCATTCGCTCACAAGTCTAAATGCTTATGGGTGGTGAATCCTATACTCATAGACAAGTCGCCTCAACCATATTATCGATTGAATCCTAACTCTTACATAGACTTACTCCAGCCCGATCACTTAGTCGGGGTCTAGGGCGGGCTCGATCATACAACAAAATGTGCACGTGACAGAGTCACGAGAAATCGCATCGCGATGCCCCAAGCTGCGCACATCTAAGGGCCACTTGGTGTATAAAAGACCGCCAGCCAGATCACAACTAATGTCTCAAAAACCCATACTAAGACATGCATGTTATAAACATACACGCAGCACACATGCCTAGTATGAAAAGCAGGTATCATCACATAACTCTACAAAGTGTATCTTTATTGACTTACACATAGAGCATACAAAGATCACATGTATGTGATCAACATTACATCATACAACAGAAGCAAATTAGGTCTGAGTACAGACAAGTTTAACAAATGCTTAGCGAAGCCTTGTAAACATACATGCCCTTCCACGAGGGACCAGACTGCTGTCTGGAACTATACTACCAAGGTCAACGTCGAGCTTCAGGTCGGTGACTCGATTGGGGTCCGGTTTCTCATCTAAAACATAGAATAAGAAAACGTGAGTACAAAGTCGTACTCAGCAAGACTTACATCAGAACTACACTACTCATGCTCAAGTTTCAAGGCAAAGGAGGTGGGGTTTCAACATGCAGAAGTGCCAGCTTTGACTTGGCTAGTCTTGAACTACGAGTACCAGACTTGAGGTAAGAAGCGTACACGAGTCCACTACATGTCTCCAACCAATACACCACTATGGATACTTCCTCGACTTCCCCACGAGGAGCACACCATAGCACTCACGCTTATCTTGCGAGTTTTAGAAGTATCCATTTGATGGCCCACAGGCGTAAGGGATCGAGATAGTCTTCGCGGGTAAGTTAACCCAATTTATTGATTCGACACACGGGGATCCAAAGAGTATTTATGAGCTTTGACAGTTGAGTTGTCAATTCAACTGCACCTGAAATATACTTGCTTGCAACAATAGATAAGTGGTAACGGTGATATGATAGTGATGATAGCAATAGCAAAAGTAAATAGCAAAAAGTAACAACTAGTAACCAGCAGGATTGAAAACACTATAGGCTAGGGAGATGGATGGTTGGGCGCTGCATGGATGAGAGTAAACATATAATAGATTCTAACACGGGGCAAGGCACACAGAAAAGCAATGATCATGTAGGCAAATATCAAACAATAGGCATGTATCCCGTAGGTAGTTGTGCGTGCTTGCAATAAGAACTTGCACAACATCTTTTGTCCTACCATCCCGCTACGAACGGGGACAAAAGGAACTTATGGAGATTAAGGCGCTCCTGTCAAAGAGCACCGGAACAAAGCAATAAACTCAATGGATACATGGAATCCTCAGATCATGGATCGTCCCCTTTGGAGTCCCAAGCTGTCACCTTTGGGATCGCCGGTTCTGGAGCATAATAGGTGCATACCACTCATAGATAAGATCTAGAGCACCAATATACTCATGAAAACACATAAGGTTCAGATCTGAAAACATGGCACTCGGGCCCAAGGTGACAAGCATTAAGAACAACAAGTTGTAGCAAAGAAGATAAACACCAATCTAGATGATAGGCAACAAGCCCCCAACAATCTGACGAACTATTACATGATTATACTCATCCAATCCCTACCATCCCCTTTGCCTACAGCAGGGAATTACTCACACATGTGAAGAGAAGTCATGGAGGATAGATGGAGTGGTGATGGTGATGACGATGGCAACGATCTCCCCTCTCTGGAGGCCAAATCAGCCTCCAGATTAGCCCTCCCGAAGAAGAACGGAGGGTGGCGGCGGCTCCCCGACGGAAACTGGGAAACGACTTCTGTTCTGGGGTTTTCTCGTCACGGGGATAAATAGGAGCCTCGGTAGGGCACCAGAGGAGGGGGGAGCAGCCTAGGCGGCCAGAGGGCGCGGCCCCACCCCTGGCCGCGCCAGGGGGGCGCCTAAGGGCCCCCAGGGCTCCGTCTGGTCCCACTTCAGTTTCCTGGCTCCATCCGGTGCGCGGATTTTCTAATATTTTTCTGGGAATTTTCTGGGATGTCTAAAAATCCATTTTCCTAAACACAATAAAACCATACAGGCAGCTCTGCTGAAAACAGCGTTAGTCCGGGTTAGTTTCGTCCAAATCATGCAAGTGTTTGGAAAAGTAGATACGTTTGAGACGTATCACCATTCAAGTTGTCTAATAATCAGGTACAAGTTCCAAGTAGTCCATGACCGCGGAAGCGGCTATTCGAATAGTTTTGTTAACCTTTCAAGGGTGTAAACTACACACACATGACCATCGGTTACCGCCTTTTGCTCGACACCGTTCAAGAGGTGACAACGAGGATGTTCACCACGACACTTCGCTCACAACTGGTCTATTCCAGGAGTTGACTATCTGAGTTGCCTCCGCTCGAGATCGAGGCCGGATCAACGAAATGGAGTCAAACAATGCAAGTGACCGAGACGCCACCTTTGGCAGATGTTTTTCCTGCCTCACAGGTGCACCCGCATATCTATATGATGCAACCATTCCTTCATTATTTCTCTATGCACATGCAAAAAGGGAAGCCCGAACTAATGTGACTCCTCGACGTCAACACGGATCAAGGTACTAGACCAAGAGGGGTCAGTGAGCCCAATGTGTGGTTGTACTCTTTGTCTTGGATTACCATACAAGAACTCAGTGCTTAAGGAGGTGTTCAACGAGAGAACCCACTGTGTACTCCTACACAACCTCTCATCGATCACCTTGTATTAGGGTGGATTCACCAACACGTTATTAACAACAACACTATGAACATTCATCCCGACTCACATTCAATGTAACCTCATTGTATCACTAAGCAGAAATAAGCAATAACGGTTGCAGGGGCCACATGCTCATCATTCAACTCCTATATCTGCTAGGATTGTGGTTTGCTTAATACGGTGACAAAATGATAGGTCATGCATCGGAATGGGTTCAATTATGCAAAAGAACGTCTCTCGGTGATCTCCTAAACATGCATAAGCGAGACTGAGAGGGAAGTAGGAGTTTATAGACATGATCAATGGGGTTTGCTTCCCTTGCTGACGATACACGGGATTTACCGAACTTCTTCTCCTTCGGGGGTGATCACCGTCTCGGAACGTCTGTCATCGGAGGCAATCATCAACAAGGGGGGCAACATTGAATGGAAATGCACAAGCACATGTTTATGTTGTCACATGATGTATATGGTACTGGTTTGTTGACAATTCAATTTAATTGAAGTGTATTGCAAAGGATTTGCAAATTCAAGCTTCAAATTTGAATTCAAATTAATCCATATGCAAACATGCTATTGTTGCCCCATTTTAAAATGGTCAAACATGAAAAAAAATTGCATATTCTTAATCCTTGCATTTTTCTGATCATTTTTCATATATTATATGTTTAATTTGGAGTTAATATGAATTTTCTATGAATTTCTAAAGTTTAATCTATTTTCTGTAATTTTCTGATTTCTTTTAATTCAATAAAAGGGGTTATTGCGTCACTGCTGCGTCAGCATGACGTGGGGGGGGGGGGGGCTCTAACCAGTGGGCCATGGCTGTCAGCCTCAGGGGATCCCTGTTAGTTTTAATTAACAGGGGCTTAATTAGGACCCTGGGCCCCACTGTCAGTGTCTCTAAGGGGGGATTAGGGGATCAATTTAGCGCTAATTAAACTGCCCACTGGTGTTTAGCCGGCAGCGACCTCAACGCACGGCGGCGCCCGCACAGAGGTCACGGAAGAGGGAGCTGGGGGTTCCAAACGGAAGCCCTCGCTCGACTGCGTCTTCTAGAGCCCGCAGGGCACTCAAGGGAGGCCTGAGGCCTCGCCGGCGTCAAGGTCCGCGGCGGCCGGAGCAGCAGCACGACGTCCATGGCAATTGGGGGAAAGGGAAGGAGCGCGGAGGGGCTGGGGAGAAGGGGAAGCTCACTGTGAGCACGTCTAGGTGGTCGGGGAGGCCGGAGGGGCAACGGGGAGGGGGCAATTCCTGGCCGAAGATGAACGGCCGTGGCGGAGGGACTTGGAGGTGGCGTCGTCGTTGAAGCCTCTCGACGCAAATTGACCGGGCGCGAAGACGAACACGGCCGCGGGGTTCTCCTTGGACAGCTCGGCGCAGCTCGAGGGGCACGGTGGCCACGCAGACACACGACTGCGGCGACCTGGCTTCCTCGGGTACGGCGAGAACTCGACGGGAGAGGGAGCAGGAAGAGGGGAAAGGACGTGGAGGCCTTCCAGGCGTCTCCAGGCATCGGGCGATAGAGGGATGGAGGCAGGTAGCTGCTTGGCACGCCCACGGCGGTCGCCGGCGTGATTCCTTCCTGCCTGGCCTGGGGAGGAAGACGCATGTGCCCTCCCCAGGTGGGCGGGGCTGGGCCAGGAGGCTGGGGCGCTTCAGTTGGGCCAGATTGGCCAGGGGGTTCTCTTCCTTTCCTTTTTTATATTTCTTCTGACATTTATTCTGTTTTGATATAAAAAAAGACCAAAACACTTTATAAAATTCCCAAATGATTTATATGGACTTACATGTCACAACACTAGCCAATCCCAAGATTTGAAGATTTTTGAAATTCAACTTATTTGAATTTCAATTCAAATAGGGTTTTTATTTAATTTCCAAGCCCTGTTTGGAATATTTGAAAAATCCATGAGCATGGGGTTGGTCCCACATCACTTTATATGTAATCATGCATATTTATAAGACTTTTCAAAAATACCAGAGGAATTTTTGGAAGCAATTTTTATCTGGCCTTTTGAATTTAATTCTCTAGGGATTTTCTTTTCCCCATTTTTGAATTTCTTTTGAAATTTTCACATGATGCAAAGGGGCACTCAAATCCTAGCACTAACCCAAGTTGGGGTTCTGACAACTCGCCCCCACTCAAAAGAATCTCGTCCCGAGATTCAGAAGTCGTCGGGAGGAAGGAGGGGTACTCGGCACGGAGGCGGTCTTCTCTTTCCCATGTTGCTTCTCTCTCGGAGTGATGTGACCATTGCACTTTGAGGAACTTGATCTTCTGATGAAGGGTGACACGCTCTGCTGAATCAACAGTACGAACAGGGTATTCTCGATAAGAAAGGTCATCTTGGAGATCAAGCGTTTCATGGTCGACTTCGCGGATGGGGTCCTTGAAGCAACGCCTGAGTTGTGACACATGGAATACATCATGTACTCGGGAAAGATGAGTGGGTAGCTCAAGTTGGTAGGCAACTTCTCCACGTTTAGCAAGAATGCGGAAAGGTCCGATGTAACGTGGGGCCAACTTGCCTTTGATACCGAATCGTTGGGTACCCTTCAGATGAGAAACCCGAAGGTAGGCCTTCGCGTCCAGATTGTAGCTTTCTTGCCTATGATGACGATCATAGTAGCTTTTCTAACGAGACTGAGCGGCTTTCAATCGATCACGAACAATGCGGACTTGCTCTTCTGCTTCCTTGATCATATCCGGTCCAAAGAATTGTCTTTCACCGGTTTCTGACCAGTTTAGGGGTGTTCGACATCTTCGTCCATAGAGGTGTTCAAAAGGAGCCATGTTCAGACTAGATTGGAGACTATTGTTATAAGAAAATTTGGCAAATGGAAGAGATTTCTCCCAATTCTTTCCGAAAGATATAACACATGCTCTGAGCATGTCTTCCAGGATTTGGTTAACCCTTTCAACTTGACCGCTAGACTGAGGATGGAAAGCTGTACTAAAGGAGAGATGGGTTCCCATAGCATTCTGAAAGCTTCCCCAGAATCTAGAGGTGAAAAGGCTACCTCGATCAGAATTGATTTTGAAAGGAACACCGTGAAGAGACACAATTCTATAGACGTACAAGTCCGCCAACTAACTAGCAGGAAGGAAGTGAGCAACTTTGGAAAGTCGGTCAATGACAACGAAGATGGCATCGTTTCCTTTATGGGTTTTTGGAAAGACGGTGATGAAGTCCATACCGACTTTGCCCCATTTCCACTCGGGAATAGGCAAAGGTTGAAGTGTGCCAGCAGGTCTTTGGTGTTCTGCCTTAATGCGACGACAAACATCACATTCAGCAACAAATCGAGCAATGTCTCTCTTCATCCTGGTCCACCAAAACTGTGGCGTAGATCTCGGTACATTTTTGTGCTACCGGGATGAATCGAGAGGGGTGTGTCATGGGCTTCTTAGGTAATAGCAAACGATTTTCAAAGAATACCATTCCTTTACTATCTGTGGAGAAACATTTAGCAACTCCGCTAGCAATGTTCTCCTTGATCCGGCGAACACCTCGTGCACGCCTTTGGGCAACTATGATTTGATCCTCAAGGGTTGGTTTCGCCACCAAGTTGAAAAGAGATCCACGAGGAACAATCTCGAGGTTGAGCTTTCGAAATTCCTCATGAAGAAGTGGTTGATACTGTTGTAACATGAGGTTGTTACAATACGACTTATGACTTAGTGCATCAGCCATGACATTGGCCTTGCCTAGGGTGTAAGGAATTCCTAAGTCATAATCTTTTATCAACTCTATCCAGCGTCTTTGCCTGAGATTAAGATCAGGCTGGGTGAATATGTATTTGAGGCTTTGGTGGTCGGAGTAGATCTCACAACGATTACCAAGGAGGTAATGTCGCCAAGTCTTCAGGGCATGAACTACGGCAGCAAGTTCAAGATCATGGGTAGGATAGTTCTCTTCATGTGGCCGCAACTGGCTTGAAGCATAAGCTAACACATGTCTATCTTGCATAAGTATGCATCCTAACCCTTGCCGTCAAGCATCACAATAGATCTCGAAATCCCTTTTGGTGTTTGGAGGTGCAAGTACGGGTGCAGAAGTCAATCTTCTTTTTAGCTCTTGAAAGCTTTCCTCGCACTTGTGGGTCCATTGGAATTTCTTATCTTTCTTGAGGAGTTCAGTTAGAGGCTTTGCAACTTTAGAAAAGTTCTCGACGAAGCGGCGATAATAGCTTGCTAGGCCAAGAAAACTCCTAACTTGGTTAACTGATTCAGGTGGAGTCCAGTCAAGGACGACCTCAACTCTCTCGGGATTGACAGCAATGACTTTTTTAGAAATCACGTGGCCTAAGTAGGTCACTTCTGGTAGCCAAAATTCACACTTGGAGAACTTGGCATAAAGGCGATGCTCTCGAAGTTTCATCAATACCAACCTAAGATGTTCTGCGTGCTCTTCTTCATTCTTCGAGTAGATGAGAAAGTCATCAAGATAAACTACAACAAATTTATCTATGTACTCCATGAAGATCGAATTCATCAAGCGCGAGAATGTGGCGGGGGCATTGGTTAAACCGAAGGACATGACGGTGTACTCGTAAAGACCGTAACGAGTAGTGAAAGCCGTTTTTGGAATGTCCTCGTTTTGGATTTTGATTTGATGATAGCCTAATCTCAAATCCATCTTGGAGAAGACAGAGGATCCAGCAAGTTGATCATAAAGATCATTGATCCTGGGCAGTGGGTACTTGTTCTTTACTGTCGCTAGATTTAGCGGGCAATAGTCTACGCACATCCTTTCTGTTCCATCTTTCTTCTTTACGAACAGAACGGGGCAACCCCATGGTGATGATCTAGAGCGGATGAAGCCTTTTGCCAACGAAGCATCAAGTTGAGTTTTTAGCTCAGCTAACTCATGTGGGGCCATTCTATATGGGCGTCTCGAAATTGGGGTTGTGCCTGGTTTAAGATCCACTATGAATTCTACACATCTGTCGGGTGGCATGCCCGATAGCTCTTCAGGAAAGACATCCGGGAAGTCACGAACCACCGGAACATCTTCACGGTCAGGAAGGGGAAGCACATTCAAAGTATGCATCTGGATTCTAGAGCTGGGTGATGTCTAGTCAATGGTCTTGCCTGAAGGATGGGTGAGTTTAACTGATTTGGCTTTACAATCAAGGAAAGCATTCTGCCTTGATAACCAATCAATTCCTAGGATGACATCAATGTCTGAAGACTTGAGGGCTATAAGAGAAGCAAGGAATACTAAACCCTCAATTGCAAGTTGATTACCATGGCTTACTCTATTAGTTTGCCACTTTGAACCAGGAGTTTGAATTATCATTGGAGAAAACATTTCTTCAAAAGGGAATTCATGACGAAGTGCATAACTCTCCGACATGAATGAATGAGAAGCTCCTGGATCGAAAAGAACGGAGGCGGGAACATGATTGACTGGGAGTGTACCAAGGATGACGTTAGAAGTAGCAGTGGTGTCCTCAACTGAGATTTGGTTCACACAACCACCACTAGTGGATGAAGGCTTTGCTGGAAAGGTTGTGGTGGTTGATTTCGTTGGAGGCTTGGGTCGAGAATAACGTGGTGCCATCAAGACCTGAGGGCATTGACGAAAGTAATGGACTGGAAGACCACATTTAAAACATACCCTGTCTGAATTGCTGGGATTGGGATTACTTGGCTACACACCATCATTCCTGGGAGGAACAATGTGTTGAGGTGGATGGCATATATTGGATGGTGGTCTCTGAAGAAAGTTTTGAGGTATGGCACTAGTTGGAATCAATATTCGGCGTTTCTGAGGGGCTGAACTTGAAGAAGGGGCAAGCTCAAGAGCATGCTTGCGAGACTCTTCGAACACTTCATTGTCATGCTCAGCTCTGAAGGATCTGTTGACTAAATCCTCAAAGGTGACAAATTCGATGAGGTTTAGATCATGGAGAAGGATGGGGCTAAGTCCCTTACGGAACCTTGACTGCTTTCTGGCATCGGTGGTGATCTCATCCTGGGCATAACGAGCAAGACGGTTGAACTCTCTCACATACTCGTGAATGGACATCTCTCCTTGAGTCAGATTGCAGAACTCTTCCTTCTTGTGCTCCAATAACTCATCCAGAATGTGGTACCCTCGAAAGGCAACACAGAACTCCTGCCAAGTCACTACGTGACCATCTGGCTACATATCAACATAGTTCTCCCACCATTGAAGAGCAGCACCTTCCAGGAAGTATACCGCGAAAATAACTCGGTCATCGGGAGCAACATGTGCAGTATCAAGCTTACGCTCGATGGAACGGAGCCAATCATCAGCTTCAAGGGGCTCAGAAGAACATCGGAATACCGGTGGCTTGAGAAGAATGAAATCCTGAATGCTCACAACCACATTGTGATGATGGGCGGTATTCTTCTCGATGAGCTCTAGAAGGCGTGTTTGATCACGTCTATTCCGCTCAGCTTCCATCATTATTTCCGTTGCAGAAGGCGGTGGTGGAGGTTCATCATCATTTCGATTCTGAACACGGTCTCGATTCCGACGAACAACACTACGAGTTCAACCTGACATCGTGTGTGATAAAAATCAACAATTAGAACAGGTTCTACGATGAAATCAAAGATTAGAGGACATGATTAGGAGGAAAAGATTGTAATGCAACAACAATGATTCACAAGGACCACGGAACAACTCGGGCAGCATAACGGCTACACCGGGATGAAAAATGAAACAACCTTGAGGAGATTGGACAGAACTTCCCCAAGGAACTCAACAACACGATGACTCTGGACGACCACAACAATCCTATGGCTACAAGGAAGCAATCAACGAGATGTTCTAGTCAGACATAGATGAGCCTAGTCCTATCAACCCGTAGAAAAGATAAGGGTGACCCAAAACTCAGATCGATGAGGGTAAGGAGAAAAAGAAGCCTTACGTTGTTCCCTTTATACCCAAGTAACAATATAACTATAGAATGCTAGACTCGACTTCGACCAAGGGTTGAATAATCCTACAAACAGTCCTGCTCTGATACCAAGTCTGTCGGGACCCGGAATATGCGTATGTAATTCCAGTCACGATGCAATCACATGGAGAGCCGAGAGCCGTACCCACTTGTCTAAGCAGACAAGGCCAAGCACAGAACACTCTTGGAAAGCATCGAACGTGAGGGGCATCCCATCCAGGCCAGATGATCAACTGAGATGGGTCCTCATCCATCGCTCACAAGTCTAAATTCTTATGGGTGGTGAATCCCATACTCATAGACAAGTCGCCTCAACCATATTATCGATTGAATCCTAACTCTTACATTGACTTAATCCATCCCGATAACTTAGTCGGGGTCTAGGGCTTGCTCGATCATACAACAAAGTGTGCACGTGACAGAGTCACGAGCAATCGCATCGCGATGCCCCAAGCTGCGCATATCTAAGGGCCACTTTGTGTATAAAAGACCGCCAGCCAGATAACAACTAAGGTCTTGAAAACCCATACTAAGACATGCATGTTATAAACATACACGCAGCACACATGCCTAGTATGAACAGCAGGTATCATCACATAAATCTACAAAGTGTATCTTTATTGACTTACACATAGAGCATACAAAGATCACATGTATGTGATCAACATTACATCATACAACGTAAGCAAATTAGGTCTGAGTACAGACAAGTTTAACAAATGGCTTAGAGAAGCCTTGTAAACATACATGCCCTTCCACGAGGGACCAGACAGCTGTCTGGAACTATACTACCAAGGTCAACGTCGAGCTTCAGGTCGGTGACTCCATCGGGGTCCGTTTTCTCATCTAAAACATAGAATAAGCAAACGTGAGTACAAAGTCGTACTCAGCAAGACTTACATCAGAACTACACTACTCATGCTCAAGTTTCAAGGTAAAGGAGGTGGGGTTTCAACATGCAGAAGTGCCAGCTTTGACTTGGCTAGTCCTGAACTACGAGTACCAGACTTGAGGTAAGAAGCGACACGAGTCCACTACATGTCTCCAACTAATACACCACTATGGATACTTCCTCGACTTCCCCACGAGGAGCACACCATAACACTCACGCTTATCTTGCGAGTTTTAGAAGTATCCATTCAAGTTGTCTAATAATCAGGTACAGGTTCCAAGTAGTCCATGACCGCGGACGCGGCTATTCGAATAGTTTTATTAACCTTGCAAGGGTGTAAACTACACACACATGACCATCGGTTACCGCCTTTTGCTCGAAACCGTTCAAGAGGTGACAGCTAGGATGTTCACCACGACACTTCGCTCACAACCGGTCTATTCCAGGGGTTGACTATCTGAGTTGCCTCCGCTCGAGAGCCCGGCCGGATCAACGAAACGGACTCAAACAATGCAAGTGACCGAGACGCCACCTTTGGCAGATGGTTTTCCTGCCTCACAGGTGCAGCCACATATCTATATGATGCAACCATTCCTTCATTCTTTTTCTATGCACATGCCAAAAGGAAAGCCCGAACTAATGTTACTCCTGGACGTCAACACGGATCAAGGTACTAGGCCGAGGGAGGTCAGTGAGCCCAATGTGTGTTTGTACTCTTTGTCTTGGATTGCCATACAAGAACTCGGTGCTTAAGGCGGTGTTCAATGAGACAACCCACTGTGTACTCCTACACAGCCTCTCATCGATCACCTTCTATTAGGGTGGATTCACCAACACGTTATCAACATCAACACTATGAACATTCATCCCGACTCACATTCAATGTAACCTCATTGTATCACTAAGCAGAAATAAGCAATAACGGTTGCAGGGGCCACATGCTCATCATTCAACTCCTATATCTGCTAGGATTGTGGTTTGCTTAATACGGTGACAAAATGATAGGTCATGCATCGGAATGGGTTCAATTATGCGAAAGGACGTGTCTCGGTGATCTCCTAAACATGCATATGCGTGACTAAGAGGGAAGTAGGATTTTATAGACATGATCAATGGGGTTTGCTTGCCTTGCTGATGATACACGGGGTTTACCGAACTTCTTCTCCTTCGGGGGTGATCACCGTCTCGGAACGTCTGTCATCGGAGGCAATCATCAACAAGGGGGGCAACATTTAATGGAAATGCACAAGCACATGTTTATGTTGTCACATGATGTATATGGTACTGGTTTGTTGACAATTCAATTTAATTGAAGTGTATTGCAAAGGATTTGCAAATTCAAACTTCAAATTTGAATTCAAATTAATTTATATGAAATCTTGCTATTGTTGCCCCATTTTAAAATGGTCAAACATGAAATAAATTGCATATTCTTAATCCTTGTATTTTTCTGATAATTTTTCATATTTTATATGTTTAATTTGGAGTTAATATGAATTTTCTATGAATTTCTAAAGTTTAATCTATTTTCTGTAATTTTCTGATTTCTTTTAATTCAATAAAAGGGGTTATTGCGTCACTATTGCGTCAGCATGACGTGGGGGGGCTCTGACCTGTGGGCCATGGCTGTCAGCCTCAGGGGGTTAAATCCCTGTTAGTTTTAATTAACAGGGGCTTAATTAGGACCCTGGGCCCCACTGTCAGTGTCTCTAAGGGGGGATTCGGGGATCAATTAGCGCTAATTAAACTTCCCACCGGCGTTAAGCCGGCGGCGACCTCAACGCACGGCGGTGCCCGCATAGAGGGCACGGGAGCGGGAACTGGGGGTTCCAAACGGAAGCCCTCGCTCGACCGCGTCTTCTAGAGCCCATAGGGCACTCAAGGGAGGCCTGAGGCCTCGCCGGCGTCAAGGTCCGCGGCGGCCGGAGCAGCAGCACGACGTCCATGGCGATTGGGGGCAAGGGAAGGCGCGCGGAGGGGCTGGGGAGAAGGTGAAGCTCACTCTGAGCACGTCTAGGTGGTCGGGGAGGCCGGAGGGGAAACGGGGAGGGTGCAATTCCTCGCCGAAGATGGACGGCCGTGGCGGAGGGACTTGGAGCTGGCGTCGTTGTTGAAGCCTCTCGGCGCAAATTGACCGGGCGCGAAGACTAAGACGGCCGCGGGGATCTCCTTGGACAGCTCGGCGCAGCTCGAGGGGCACGGTGGCCACGCAGACACACAACGGCGGCGACCTGGCTTCCTCGGGTACGTCGAGAACTTGATGGGAGAGGGAGCTAGAGGGAGAAGGAAGAGGGGAAAGGACGTGGAGGCCTTCCAGGCGACTCCAGGCGCCAGGAGCAGGAAGAGGGAGCAGGGAGGGAGGCAGGTAGCTGCCTGACACGCCCACGGCGGTCGCCGGCGTGCTGCCTGCCTTCCTGGCCTGGGGAGGGAGACGCATGTGCCCTCCCCAGGTGGGTTGGGCTGGGCCAGGAGGCTGGGGGGCTTCAGTTGGGCCAGATTTGCCAGGGGGTTCTCTTCCTTTCCTTTGTTTTATTTCTTCTGATATTTGTTCTGTTTTGATATAAAAAAATACCAAAACATTTTATAAAATCCCCAAATGATTTATATTGACTTACATGTCACAACACTAGCCAATCCCAAGATTTGAAGATTTTTGAAATTCAACTTATTTGAATTTCAATTCAAATAGGGTTTTTATTTAATTTCCAAGCCCTGATTGGAATATTTGAAAAATCCATGAGCATGGGGTTGGTCCCACATCACTTTATATGTGATCATGCATATTTATAAGACTTTTCAAAAATACCAGAGGAATTTTTGGAAGCAATTTTTATCTGGCCTTTTGAATTAAATTCTCTAGGGCTTTTCTTTTCCCCATTTTTGAATTTCTTTTGAAAATTTCACATGATGCAAAGGGGCACTCAAATCCTAGCACTTACCCAAGTTGGGGTTCTGACAGTCAAGCTGAGGATGCGCTTGTGCAGGCGGAGGCGTGTCAGATCCCTCTGTTAGGTATGTGCTAGGGTTAGCTACTGCCTTTGCATCATGTCCAAATTTCAAAGGAAATCAAATTCAAAATCCAAATGGGAGAAGGAACACCCCCCAGATGAATTAATTAAAAAGGCCAGATAAAAATCTTTTCCAAAAATTCATGTTAGAGTTTTGTGGGATGAGTATGATCACATATCAAGTGATGTGGGACCCCCCCTCATGCTCATAGATTTTTCAAATATTCAAACAGTACCTTGGAATTAAAGAAATCCCCCTATTTGATTTAAAATTCAAATCATTTGAATTTTAAAAATGTTGAAAGTTTATGAGTGGCTTGTCCATATTATTATGAGGCCATGTAAAAGTTTTCAACATTTAATAAAATGGTTTGGTATTTTTATCAGATCCAAAACAAATTACAGAAAAAGAAAGGAAAGATTAAACAGAGAGAAAAAGAAAAGGCTTACCTCTCGCCTGGGGCGAGGCCCACCTCTCCAGCCGGCCCAGCCCACCCGAACCGTTCTGTCGTCTTCCTCCCGCGCGTCCAAGCAGCTCCGTGGCAGAGCGCCGACGCCGTGGACGCCACCGCGACGTCTTCGACCTTCCAGGCCGCCCCGTGCCATCTTTTCGTGTCCTGGAGAACCGCCGTGAAGCCGTGAATCATTTCCCCCTCCTCTCTCGTGCTCTCCCTTCCTCTCCTCGTTTTCCCCTTCTTCTCGGAGAGCAGCCGCTGCTCGCCGTCGCAAGAACTCGCGGCCACCGTGCCCTAGAGCTTGAGCCAACGTGTCCCTCGTGCTCCTCATCGACGACTACCCCAAGCTGGAGAAGATGGGCGCCTGATTGAACTCGTGAACGACGCAAGCTTCATCGCGACCTCGCCGGAACCGCAACCTCGCCGTCTTCGATTCGCCGTCGTCAAGCCTTCCCCGCCTCCATCGACTGCGCCGCTGCACTCCCTGCGTTTGGGTGAGTGTTTCCTCTAACCTAGCCGGCCCCTCTTGCCCTCTGTCACTGTTTTCTATGGTCGCCGGAGTACCAAGCCGCCGAGGTCGTCGTCGGCGAGCATCCGTGAAGCACACGTACCCAAGAGCATGTCCGACGTCTTCCCTGTGGTCTAACGCATCGAACGAGCTCAAGATTGCTGGATTTGGAGCACCGTGGCGACGATTGCCTCCTTCCCGTGTTTCTGTTGCCGCCGGCGAGGTCACCGCCGTCGCTGTGGTCGTCGTCTTGGACGCTGGCGTGCACCAGGAGAAGTGCGGGAGCACGGGCTTCGCTCCCGTGGTCTCGGCGCTTCATTTGTGCCACGGGAATAGCAGTTCCGCGCAGCGCCGCCGTGGCCAGGCCGCCGGCGTTTAGCCGCCGGCGAGTCAGCCCTAAAACCCCGGTTAATCACCAGTTAAGTGACCCCCTGGGTCACTGACCAGTGGGCCCAGTGGCTTAATTAAGCCACTGGTTAAGTTAACCCAGCCGGGTTAATTAACCCAGCCACTGACAGGGTGGCCCCACCTGTCAGCCCCCCTGCTGACGCAATAATTCATTTAATTGAATTTCCAGAAAAGCAAAATGGTTTAAATAATTCCAGAAAATCCAGGAAATACCCCAAACTTTGGAAATTCATAGAAAATTCATATTAACTCCAAATTGGAAAAATAATATATGAAAAATGATCAGGAGAAAATTATCTTTCCAAATATGCAACTTTCAACTCTGTTTGAGTTGAATTTTAAATGTGATCAGTAGCATTTGCTATTTGATTTAAATGGAATTAAATCAAATTCAATTCAAATATTTTTGCAACTTGAACCATGGAAACATGCTACATTTCACTTACACATCAGAGGCATATCATACGCATTTGAAGATAACTCAAAATGATGAAACTATATCACATATAACTTGGTTAATGTTGAATTCAAATGTGGAATTTGAATTTGCATTCTAAATGCAATATATTCCACTTAAATGGAATTGCCTCACACATCCAAACTTATACTTCAAGCTTTAACATTCAATCATGTGCTTGAGCATTGCATTCATATTGATTGTTACTTCGTGCTTTGTTTGCCGAGTAGAGGTGGAACCGGAGCAAGAGGTCACCCCCTTCGCTGAAGATCCAGAACCCGAACCTCGTCAGCAAGGCAAGCAAAACCCCATTGATCATGTCGATAAAATCCCACTTCCCTCTCATGTCTCGCTTATGCATTGTTTAGGATGATCACCATGCTTCGTTTCTACCGCATAGATGAACCCATTCCTTTGCATGACCTATCATTTTGTCACAGTAGTAAGCAAACCACAATCCTAGCAACTGTAGGAGTTGTTTGATATCATGTGGCCCCTGCAATGTTACTGCTTATTGCATGCTTAGTTTGATACCAGGTTGTTACTGTGATGTGAGTCGGGATGGGAATGATCATGTTGATGATGCTAGAAAAGTGTTGGTGAATCGACCCTAATACAAGGTGAACGATGAGAGGCTGTGTAGGAGTACACGGTGGGTTATCTCGTTGAACACCGCCCTAAATCCGAGTTCTTGTATGGTGATCCAAGATGAAGAGTACAACCACACACTGGGCTCACTGACCCCTCTCAACTTACTAACTCATCCCTTTCGATGTCCAGATGTCGCAATAGTTCGGAGTTCTGGTAGGTCTGTGGCCTGGCTGCTGAGTGAGAGAACGGCTCATCCGAGACCGGCTTATGCACCACGCACACATCACTTGGGTCCACTTCGGTAAACCGGCCGGGTTCACGATTGTGGTAACCAACCCAAGTAGGCGGCTTTCTCGGACTAGATCGGCTATGAGGTAACCGTTGTGGTGAGCATCCTCGCTGACACCCCTTGAATGGTGTCGAGATCAAAGGCGGTAAATGATGATCATGTGTGTGTAGCGGTACACCCTTGCAAGGTTAACAAAACTATTCGAATAGCCGCGTCCGCGGTTATGGACTTCTTGGAAAGCTTAGCTTGATTATTAGATAACTTGAACCGGATACTTCTAAAACACACCAAGATAAGTGTGAGTGCTATGGCGTGCTTCCTCGTGGGGAAGTCGAGGAAGGCACCATAGTGGTGTATTGGTTGGTGAAAGTAGTGGACTCGTGTATGCTTCTTACCTCAAAGTCTGGTACTCGTAGTTCAGGACTAGACAAGTCAAAGCTGGCATTTCTGCAAGTGAACCCCACCTCCCTTTACCTTGATACATGTGCATGAGTAGTATAGCTCCTATGTAAGTCTTGCTGAGTATGCCTTTGTACTCACGTTTGCTTAATCTATGTTTTAGATGACGCCACTGACCCCGAAGGTGGCTTCTTCATCGAGCTGGACGACTGAAGTTAAGCTAGTCTAGTCCCAGTCAGCAGACTGGTTCCCTCGTGGAGGGCTTTATGTTGAATAAGGCTTCTTAAGCCAATTTTGTAAACTTGTCTGTACTCAGACATAATTTTCTTCCGCTTTATGTTGTAATGTTGGATCTCTGTACTCAGACATAATTTTCTTCCGCTTTATGTATGTGATCTCTGTGTGTACTCTATAAGAGTTATAAATAAAATGTACACTTTGTAGAGAATTGCAATGGTACCTGCTGTTCATACAAGGCATGTGTACTGCGTGTATGTTTATAACATGCATGTCTTTGTATGGGTTTTCGAGACCTTAGTTGTGTTCCGGCTGGCGGTCTTTCATACACCAAGTGGCCCTTAGATGTGCGCAGCTTGGGGCATCGCGATGCGATTGCTCGAGAATCCGTCTCGTGCACACTTTGTGGTATGATCGAGCCCGCCCTAGATCCCGACTAAGTGATCGGGCTGGAGTAAGTCTATGTAAGAGTTTTGAGATAGTCGGTAGTATGATTGAGGCGACTTGTCTTTCAATATGGGAGTTCACCACCCATATCATTTGACTTGTGTGCGGACGATGAGGACCCATCTCAGTTGATCATCCCGCCTGGATGGGATGCCCCTCACGTACGATGCTTTCCGAGAATGTTTAGTGCTTGGCCTTGTCTTCTTAGACAAGTGGGTGCGGTTCTCGGCTCTCCATATGACTATGTCTTAACTGTACTTGCATACGCTAACCCCGGGTCCCGACAGACTTGGTATCAGAGCCGGACTGACTGTAGGACTAGTAGCCTTGGCCGAAGTTGAGTCTAGCTTGCTATAGTTATATAGTTACTCTGGGTATATATGGGAACAACGTAAGGCCTCATTTTTTCTCCTTACCCCCTTCGTTCTGAGTTCTGAGTCACCCTCATCTCGTTCTACGGGAAGATAGGACTAGGCTCTCCTCTGTCTGTTTAGCACATCTCGTTGATTGCTTCCTTATAGCCGTTGGAAAGTTGTGTCAGGTTTTTCTAGCATTGTTATAATGCTGATTTCTTACATCGTATTATGTAAGTGTTGTTTGCATATTGAAAGAAATTGTCATTTCTTACAATTACAGCCGTTATGCTGTCCGAGTCATTCCAGGTTTATCTCATAATCTGATGCATTTGCAAACTCCTTTCTGTTCCAGATGGCAGATCTTCCCCCTCGGCAGATTGTTCGTTTGACCAGGTGCCTCGGTGTGCGTGGCCATCCCGCCACGTTGATCGAGATGATGTCCTATGTGGGATATCGATGGTACCCTGAGTACACCATCGAGGAGCAGTTCCACGACTTCAACCAGACGCAGTTCCACTGCATTGTCCGGATCTACCCGCACCACGTTGGAGTCACCCAGCCTATCCACTTTGGACATGGCATCGGCGTTACCGAGAACATGGCTGTGCAGGATGCTGCATATTCATGTATTACACTGCTGAGAGAGGAGCACACCATGCTGAGAGAGACTTCATTCCGCTATATCCCTGCTGCACTTCCAGGAGAAGAGGGATATTACACCGGACTCTACTCAGATCACTCTGCAGAGGATCCAGCACTTCAGGTGACTTCTAGGTTTGCTAGTGACAGAGATCGTGATGCACGTGCTCTCCGTTTTGAGCTCCACGCTACTCGTGTTCGTCTGTACCGAGCACTGACGCTCTGGGCACCCTTTGTGAGCGTGGGATCACTGGAGTACGATGCGATCTATCCAGTAAGGACCCAGATGCCTTCTCGAGTTGCTTGGCCCGAGATTGGAGGAATTTTTCCACCCCGTGGTCCTTTGCTTCCACCCTACACTGGACATAGGCCCCATCCTTGCCCAAATGGATATCAGGGTCCACAAGCCTCCGTGTTTTCCGATGGTCACCTCCAGCTACCGGGATACGCGCGTAACTTTTATGAGGATTACTATGGAGATGGAGATGAGTGAGACCGCCTGTGGTCTTACCTAGTGATGATGTAGTAGTATCTTAGTATATTGTAAGCAAGGTGTCTAAGTTCCAGAGGCTTAGATAAATAATGTATAGGAAGTCAGAGTGCCTCTGAAGGATGTATCATCTTCATCACGTTTGTATTAGCTTAGTGCTTGTACTAAAACGATGTATGGTTTGTATGACAGCTTGTGAATATATGGCTTGTATGCTTTATCACCATGTTGTCAAGATGATTACTTCCTTTACTCTGTAATCCTTCCAGTACTTCAATACCTTGATTAGACTCTTCAAATCAACTCTGTTGACTTTGGTTTTTCATCTTCAGGATGTCTCAAGGAACCCGTGGCCAGGTTGGTCGTAACCAAGGTCGTGGGAACAACCAGGAGGAAGACAACCTTCCACCCCCACCCACGATGGCACAAGTTCTGATGGAAGTGAAGAGGAACCGCCGTGACTCTCACCACCTACTGGAAGTCATCGCACGCAGCACCACTCAACAGCGCAATGAGCTGGTGTCCCTGAATGACTTCATCCGGCTTCATCCCCCGGTTTTCAGTTACTCCACCGAGCCCCTTGACGCCGATGACTGGCTTCGTAGCATCGAGAGGAAGCTCCAAGCTGGCCATGTTGCAGATGGCGACAAGGTCAACTATGCCACCTATCACCTTGAAGGTGCAGCAAGCTCTTGGTGGGAGAATTTTCTGAATATGCGCCCAGTTGGACCACCTGCATCTTGGGAGGAGTTCTGCACGTCCTTCCGCGAGCACCACATCCCCAAGGGTCTTATGGACCGCAAACGTGAGGAATTCTGCAACCTCACTCAAGGCAGAAGAACCGTGGACGAGTTTAGTCATGAGTTCAACCGACTTGTTCGTTATGCAACTGAAGAAGTCTCCACCGACTCCAAGAAACAAGAGAGGTTCCGTCGTGGCCTCAACAGTGGACTCCGTCGCGAGCTCAACCTTCATGACTTTTCCACCTTCCAGGTCCTTGTCAACAAGGACATCAAGGCAGAGGACATGAACACCCCCAACGATTTCCGCAAACACCCTAGAGAGGAAGGTTCATCCAGCTCTGGTTCCGAGAAACGCAAGATCTGGATCCCCAATAGCATGTTCCGCCAGAACAACCCACCGAGGCCATCCTATGTGGCGCCTCGTCCACCCACCCAGTTCCACCCAGCTCCACCAAACAACTCAGCTCCGCGAACTGTTTTCGGAGCTTGTTACAAGTGTGGTCAGGCAGGCCACTATTCTCGAGAGTGTCCCCAGAACCAGGTCCAGAACCAAAATGCTCCACCACGTGCCGGAGGCAACAACA
Source organism: Bromus sterilis (assembly GCA_950022295.1). NCBI lineage: Eukaryota > Viridiplantae > Streptophyta > Magnoliopsida > Poales > Poaceae > Bromus > Bromus sterilis. Next base: position 211,286,102 of record OX465599.1, read on the forward strand.
ATAACAACAATGGTCGTGGCAAGCCACCCCAGAAGGTCTACACCGCCAAACCCGCTCCTCCCGCCACTCGTGGACGTCTGAACCAGGTTGCCATTGAAGAGACTGACGACACCACTGACGTCATTCTTGGTACGCTCCCAGTCAATTTTGTTCCTACTTCCGTTCTTTTCGATCCAGGAGCATCTCATTCATTCATGTCGGAAAGTTATGCACTTCGCCATGAGTTACCTTTTGTTGAATTGTCCACCCCGATGGTTATTCAGACTCCAGGGTCAAGATGGCAAACTAATAGAGTGAGCCATGGTAATCAAATTGCAATTGAGGGTTTAGTATTCCTTGCTTCACTCATAGCCCTCAAGTCTTCAGACATTGATGTCATCCTTGGCATGGATTGGCTATCAAGACAGAATGCCTATCTGGATTGCAGAGGCAAATCCGTGAAACTCACCCACCCTTCAGGCAAAATAGTCAACTATACCTCACCCAGAACAAGAACCCAAGTGCATTCCTTGAATGTACTTCCCCTTCCCGAACTTGAAGATATTCCGGTGGTTCGTGACTTCCCGGATGTCTTTCCTGAAGAGCTGCCGGGCATGCCACCCGACAGGTGTGTAGAGTTTATAGTGGATCTTGTTCCAGGAACCGCACCAATTTCCAAACGCCCTTATAAAATGGCCCCACATGAGTTAGCTGAGCTAAAAACCCAACTTGATGCTTCGTTGGCAAAAGGCTTCATCCGCCCTAGCTCATCGCCATGGGGTTGTCCCGTTCTGTTCGTAAAGAAGAAAGATGGAACAGAAAGGATGTGCGTAGACTATCGCCCGCTAAATTTAGCGACGATAAAGAACAAATACCCCCTGCCCAGGATCAATGATCTCTATGATCAACTTGCAGGATCCTTCGTCTTCTCCAAGATGGATTTAAGATTAGGTTATCATCAGATCCGAATCCGAAACGAGGACATTCCCAAAACGGCTTTTACTACTCGTTATGGTCTTTACGAGTACACCATCATGTCCTTTGGTTTAACCAATGCCCCCGCCACATTCTCACGCTTGATGAATTCGATCTTCATGGAGTACCTAGATAAATTTGTTGTGGTTTATCTCGATGATATTCTCATCTACTCGAAGAACGAAGAAGATCATGCCAAACACTTAAGGCTGGTATTGATGAAACTTAGAGAGCATCGCCTGTACGCTAAATTCTCCAAGTGTGAATTATGGCTACCAGAAGTGACCTACTTAGGCCACGTGATTTCTGCAAAAGGCATTGCTGTGAATCCCGAGAGAGTTCAGGCCAACCTTGACTGGACTCCACCTGAATCGGTTAAGCAAGTTAGAAGTTTTCTTGGCCTAGCCAGCTATTGTCGTCGCTTCGTCGAGAACTTTTCTAAAGTTGCAAAGCCTCTAAGTGAACTTCTCAAGAAAGATAAGAAATTCCAATGGACTCCCAAGTGCGAGGAAAGCTTTCAAGAGCTAAAAAGAAGATTGACTTCCGCACCCGTACTTGCACCTCCAGACACCAAAAGGGATTTCGAGATCTATTGTGACGCATCACGGCAAGGGTTAGGATGCATACTTCTGCAAGATCGACATGTGGTAGCTTATGCTTCACGCCAGTTGCGGCCACATGAAGAGAATTATCCTACCCATGACCTTGAACTCGCTACCGTAGTTCATGCTCTAACAACTTGGCGACATTACCTCCTTGGTAATCGTTGTGAGATTTATTCCGACCACCAAAGCCTCAAGTATATTTTCACCCAGCCAGATCTTAATCTCAGGCAAAGACGCTGGATAGAGTTGATAAAAGATTACGACGTAGCAATTTCTTACACCCCAGGCAAGGCCAATGTCATGGCTGATGCACTAAGTCGTAAGTCGTACTGTAACAACCTCATGTTACAGCAGTATCAACCACTTCTTCATGAGAACTTTCGCAAACTCAATCTTGAGATTGTTCCTCATGGCTATCTTTCTACCTTGGTGGCGAAACCAACTCTTGAGGATCAAATTTTAGTTGCCCAAAGGCGTGCACGAGGTGTTCGCCAGATCAAGGAGAACATTGCTAGCGGAGTTGCTAGATGTTTCTCCACAGATAGCAAAGGAACGGTATTCTTTGAAAATCGTTTAGTAGTACCTAAGAATAGGGAACTAAGGCAACTCATCCTCAAAGAAGCCCATGACACACCCCTCTCAATTCATCCCGGTAGCACAAAAATGTACCGAGATCTACGCCAGAGATTTTGGTGGACTAGGATGAAGAGAGACATTGCTCAATTTGTCGCCGAATGTGATGTTTGTCGTTGCATTAAGGTAGAACATCAAAGACCTGCTGGTACACTTCAACCTTTGTCCATTCCTGAGTGGAAATGGGACAAAGTCGGTATGGACTTCATCACCGGCTTTCCAAGAACCCAGAAAGGAAACGATGCCATCTTCGTTGTCATAGATAGGCTTTCCAAAGTTGCTCACTTCCTTCCGGTTCGCGAGTCTATAACTGCTAGTCAGTTAGCGGACTTGTACATCTCCAGAATTGTATCACTTCCCGGTGTTCCGTTGGAAATCAATTCTGATCGCGGTAGCCTTTTCACCTCTAGATTTTGGGGAAGCTTCCAACGTGCTATGGGAACTCATCTCTCCTTTAGTACGGCTTTCCATCCTCAGTCTAGCGGTCAAGTTGAAAGGGTTAACCAAATTCTTGAAGACATGCTCAGAGCTTGTGTTATCTCATTTGGAAAGAATTGGGAGAATTCTCTTCCATATGCCGAATTTGCTTATAACAATAGTTTTCAATCTAGTCTGAACATGGCTCCTTTTGAACTCCTGTATGGACGACGATGTCGAACACCACTAAACTGGTCTGAAACCGGTGAAAGACAATTCTTTGGACCGGATATGATCAAGGAAGCAAAAGATCAAGTTCGCATTGTTCGTGATCAATTGAAAGCAGCCCAGTCTCGTCAGAAAAGCTACTATGATCGCCATCATAGGCAAGAGAGCTACAATCTGGATGAGAAGGCTTACCTTCGGGTTACTCCTCTGAAGGGAACCCAACGTTTCGGTATCCAAGGCAAGTTGGCCCCACGTTACATCGGACCTTTCCGCATTATTGCTAAACGTGGAGAAGTTGCCTACCAACTTGAACTACCTCCGCACCTTTCCCGAGTACACGATGTATTCCATGTATCCCAACTCAGGCGTTGCTTCAAGGACCCCATCCGCGAAGTCGACCATGAAACGCTTGATCTCCAAGATGACCTTTCTTATCTAGAATACCCTGTTTGTATTCTTGATTCCGCAGAGCGTGTCACTCGTCATCAGAAGATTCGGTTTCTGAAAGTGCAATGGTCACACCACTCTGAAAGAGAAGCCACGTGGGAAAGAGAAGACCGTATCCTTACCGAGTACCCCTCCTTCCTCCCGCAGACTTCTGAATCTCGGGACGAGATTCTTTTGAGTGGGGGCGAGTTGTCAGATCCCTCTGTTAGGTATGTTCTAGGGTTAGCTAATGCCTTTGCATCATGTCAAAATTTGAAAGGAAATCAAATTCAAAATCCAAATGGGAGAAGGAACACCCCCAGATGAATTAATTAAAAAGGCCAGATAAAAATCTTTTCCAAAAATTCATGTTAGAGTTTTGAAAAGTCTTATAAATGAGTATGATCACATATCAAGTGATGTGGGACCCCCCCATGCTCATAGATTGTTCAAATATTCAAACAGTACCTTGGAATTAAAGAAATCCCCCTATTTGATTTAAAATTCAAATCATTTGAATTTTAAAAATGTTGAAACTTTATGAGTGGCTTGTCCATATTATTATGAGGCCATGTAAAAGTTTTCAGCATTTAATAAAATGGTTTGGTATTTTTATCAGATCCAAAACAAATTACAGAAAAAGAAAGGAAAGATTAAACAGAGAGAAAAAGAAAAGGCTTACCTCTTGCCTGGGGCGAGGCCCACCTCTCCAGCCGGCCCAGCCCACCCGAACCGTTCTGTCGTCTTCCTCCCGCGCGTCCAAGCAGTTCCGTGGCAGAGCGCCGACGCCGTGGACGCCACCGCGACGTCTTCGACCTTCCAGGCCGCCCCGTGCCATCTTTTCGTGTCCTGGAGAACCGCCGTGAAGCCGTGAATCATTTCCCCCTCCTCTCTCGTGCTCTCCCTTCCTCTCCTCGTTTTCCCCTTCTTCTCCGAGAGCAGCCACTGCTCGCCGTCGCAAGAACTCGCGGCCACCGTGCCCTAGAGCTTGAGCCAACGTGTCCCTCGTGCTCCTCATCGACGACTACCCCAAGCTGGAGAAGATGGGCGCCTGATTGAACTCGTGAACGACGCAAGCTTCATCGCGACCTCGCCGGAACCGCAACCTCGCCGTCTTCGATTCGCCGTCGTCAAGCCTTCCCCGCCTCCATCGACTGCGCCGCTGCACTCCGTGCGTTTGGGTGAGTGTTTCCGCTAACCTAGCCGGCCCCTCTTGCCCTCTGTCACCGTTTGCTATGGTCGCCGGAGTACCAAGCCGCCGAGGTCGTCGTCGGCGAGCATCCGTGAAGCACACGTACCCAAGAGCATGTCCGACGTCTTCCCTGTGGTCTAACGCATCGAACAAGCTCAAGATTGCTGGATTTGGAGCACCGTGGCGACGATTGCCTCCTTCCCGTGTTTCTGTTGCCGCCGGCGAGGTCGCCGCCGTCGCTGTGGTCGTCGTCTTGGACGCTGGCGTGCACCAGGAGAAGTGCGAGAGCATGGGCTTCGCTCCCGTGGTCTCGGCGCTTCATTTGGGCCACGGGAACAACAGTTCCTCGCAGCGCCGCCGTGGCCAGGCCGCCGGTGAGTCAGCCCTAAAACCCCGGTTAATCACCAGTTAAGTGACCCCCTGGGTCACTGACCAGTGGGCCCAGTGGCTTAATTAAGCCACTTGTTAAGTTAACCCAGCCGGGTTAATTAACCCATCCACTGAAAGGGTGGCCCCACCTTTCAGCCCCCCCTGCTGACGCAATAATTCATTTAATTGAATTTCCAGAAAAGCAAAATGGTTTAAATAATTCCAGAAAATCCAAAAAATACCCCAAACTTTGGAAATTCATAGAAAATTCATATTAACTCCAAATTGGACAAATAATATATGAAAAATGATCAGGAGAAAATTATCTTTCCAAATATGAAACTTTCAAATCTGTTTGAGTTGAATTTTAAATGTGATCAGTAGCATTTTCTATTTGATTTAAATGGAATTAAATCAAATTCAATTCAAATATTTTTGCAACTTGAACCATGGAAACATGCTACATTTCACTTACCCATCAGAGGCATATCATACACATTTGAAGATAACTCAAAATGATGAAACTATATCACATATAACTTGGTTAATGTTGAATTCAAATGTGGAATTTGAAATTGCATTCTAAATGCAATATATTCCACTTAAATGGAATTGCCTCACACATCCAAACTTATACTTCAAGCTTTAACATTCAATCATGTGCTTGAGCATTGCATTCATATTGATTGCTACTTCGTGCTTTGTTTGCCGAGTAGAGGTGGAACCGGAGCAAGAGGTCACCCCCTTCGCTGAAGATCCAGAACCCGACATGTTGATGATGGTAGAAAAGTGTTGGTGAATCGACCCTAATACAAGGTGAACGATGAGAGGCTGTGTAGGAGTACACGGTGGGTTGTCTCGTTGAACACCGCCCTAACTCCGAGTTCTTGTATGGTGATCCAAGATGAAGAGTACAACCACCCATTGAGCTCACTGACCCCTCTCAACTTACTAACTCATCCCTTTCGATGTCCAGATGTCGCAATAGTTCGGAGTTCTGGTAGGTCTGTGGCCTGGCTGCTGAGTGAGAGAACGGCTCATCCGAGACCGGATTATGCACCACGCAAACATCACTTGGGTCCACTTCGGTAAACCGGCCGGGTTCACGATTGTGGTAACCAACCCAAGTAGGCGGCTTTCTCGGACTAGATCGGCTATGAGGTAACAGCTGTGGTGAGCATCCTCGCTGACACCCCTTGAATTGTGTCGAGATCAAAGGCGGTAAATGATGATCATGTGTGTGTAGCGGTACACCCTTGCAAGGTTAACAAAACTATTCGAATAGCCGCGTCCGCGGTTATGGACTGCTTGGAAAGCTTAGCTTGATTATTAGATAACTTGAACCGGATACTTCTAAAACACACCAAGATAAGTGTGAGTGCTATGGCGTGCTTCCTCGTGGGGAAGTCGAGGAAGGCACCATAGTGGTGTATTGGTTGGTGAAAGTAGTGGACTCGTGTACGCTTCTTACCTCAAAGTCTGGTACTCGTAGTTCAGGACTAGCCAAGTCAAAGCTGGCATTTCTGCAAGTGAACCCCACCTCCCTTTACCTTGATACATGTGCATGAGTAGTATAGCTCCTATGTAAGTCTTGCTGAGTACGCCTTTGTACTCACGTTTGCTTAATCTATGTTTTAGATGACGCCACTGACCCCGAAGGTGGCTTCTTCATCGAGCTGGACGACTGAAGTTAAGCTAGTCTAGTCCCAGTCAGCAGACTGGTTCCCTCGTGGAGGGCTTTATGTTGAATAAGGCTTCTTAAGCCAATTTGTTAAACTTGTCTGTACTCAGACATAATTTTCTTCCGCTTTATGTTTTAATGTTGGATCACATGTATGTGATCTCTGTGTGTACTCTATAAGAGTTATAAATAAAATGTACACTTTGTAGAGAATTGCAATGGTACCTGCTGTTCATACAAGGCATGTGTACTGCGTGTATGTTTATAACATGCATGTCTTTGTAAGGGTTTTCGAGACCTTAGTTGTGTTCTGGCTGGCGGTCTTTCATACACCAAGTGGCCCTTAGATGTGCGCAGCTTGGGGCATCGCGATGCGATTGCTGGAGAATCCGTCTCGTGCACACTTTGTGGTATGATCGAGCCCGCCCTAGATCCCGACTAAGTGATCGGGCTGGAGTAAGTCTATGTAAGAGTTTTGAGATAGTCGGTAGTATGGTTGAGGCGACTTGTCTTTGAATATGGGAGTTCACCACCCATATCATTTGACTTGTGTGCGGACGATGAGGACCCATCTCAGTTGATCATCCGGCCTGGATGGGATGCCCCTCACGTACGATGCTTTCCGAGAATGTTCAGTGCTTGGCCTTGTCTGCTTAGACAAGTGGGTGCGGTTCTCGGCTCTCCATATGACTATGTCTTAACTGTACTTCCATACGCTAACCCCGGGTCCCGACAAGGCGATCGAGTGCGAGCGTCTTCGGGTCTTGGCGGACTCGCTTGTCTGTAAGTTGTCGTTCCGTTGCTGGGACTTTTGACTCTTTGTGTTCTCGTAGTGATTTTGGTTGCTTGGTGCAGCCTCTATGGGAGCTAGTGCGACGGGGGTGGTTGCATCGGGTACTGCAGTCCTCCGTGGGGCCGTGGATGCCATGTTGGCTATTGTTGATGTTGCCAAGGGTGTCTGTGCCCGGGCTTCCACTCTTGTGGGTCTTGTTCATGAGCACCTCATACCGGAGGGCGCGAAGGTGCCAGCTGGTCTGGACGCCCGGGTTGCTGCATTTGGTGATGGTGGGGATCATTTGGAGGACCTAGTTGGGGAGAACGTGGTGAGTGGTCTTTCCACGTCCCTTGTTGTTCTTATGGGGCACGGAATTGCCATTGACAACTCTCTGGTTGAGACTGTCCCTGCTTATACTTTCAAGTAGAGCGCGCGAGCCAATGTTCTGGCTCGTCGCCTGCAGGAAGTTGTGGATGCTCAGTATCCCTCCTCTGCAGGTAAGGGGGGGCGTAGCCAAGTCTTGTCGTCTGAAACTTCTGGTTGTAATATGCCTCCTCTATGGTGGTGAATCTATGCTACTTTGATTGGAATAACTTCTTGGCCATTCCTGCTGTTGAGCTTGATTGTCCTTTCTTTTTTGTTCGTTTTGCGGTAGGCCGCCCCGGGCGTGCTTTGGTCTTGGAGTTCGTTGAAGGAGGACGCTCGCGAGGGAGCGTACGAGTCCGTTTGCTTGAGGCTGAGAAACGCTGAGCGGGGAGTTGTTCGCTTGATGGGGGTTGCAGCAGTCCATCGTTCCAAATGCGAGCATGCTGAGGCCTTGCTGGATAGTCTTGCTTTGTGGGTGGTGAAGTTGTCTGACCGCCTGCGAGGTGAGTCTGACTGCTGGTCGACTGCATTTAGTAGCTTTCCTGTCGTCGTCTTGATTTTGATTCTGTTTTTCGATGTGCTGGCGGGGTGGTCCCGGGATGAAGAGAAGGCAATCCAGTCGGAGCTGTCTCGGCTGGATGATCCTGATGTGCAGGAGAGCAATCTTTCTGGGCAGATGGGGCCCGTGCTCGAGCATTTGCTGTGCTTCGTCTTCGAGTTGAGCGGGTGCCGGCTGCTTTGCGGTACTGTCAACAGGTGTTGGGCGGGATCCACTCTGAGTTTTATCCGCTGCAGGTGGTGCCATCGTCCTCTGAGACGCTCTGCCGCGTATTTTCTCAGCCTGCAGAGCTGCGTCGCGTGATGAATCACCAGATTCATGCTGGAGCCCGCGCTGCCTTGGGCTTGGTCCATAGTCATTGGCCGGGATTTTGCTCAAGTGGTGGGGGGGGGGTCCTCCAGGTGGTAGGGATTCATTACACGGCAGTCGATGAGCCTCCCGCCTCGTGGCCTCGAGCACTAGCGCGGCGTGTCCTGGTCGAGGGATGGCAGGCGGGTGGTCCTCCCTGGAGAAGGTAATTTCTGTCTCAAACCCGCGGGGTGTGAGGAGGCTGTGAGAAAAACTTGTCTTGTGACCTGCTTCTGCTGCCTATTTGAAGGCCTCCCTTCTTGTATCATGTAGATCCTGTCGTGGTCTTCTGGATACTGCTCCTCTGCATCTGGTGTCCTGCGCCGTTGTTGGATTGTTGCCACTTTCCTTGTTGGCAGGGGAGGGGCTGGTGGTGCGTCGTGGGCGATGGGCCCGACTGCTATGCTCGCGAGTGGCTGGGCCGCTGTTGTCGCAGATCCACTTTTTTCCTCAGCCAACTCGCTGAAGTTTCTGCAGTTCCTGAGGGTGTGTCCTGATCTGAGCTCCCCTCGTTCTTTTCTGACTCCGTGTATCGAGCACGGTCCGTCGAGTTGTTCTTTGGCTGAACGGTATGTTCTAGTGCTGTCACGCGGCTGCCTCGTCCTCCAGTCTCGTTTCTGAGCTTGGGGCGCATCTTTGAGGTTGTCTCTTCTCTGCGTTCTGCTGTCGTCGCGATGCCTGCCGTGTCTGTCGTCTGGGAAGCCGGCGGCGACCATGTCGGGTTCTCTGTCGTCGTAGAAACTTCTCCTGGATCGCTTCCTTCGTCGGTCGATTCCTCTTTCTCCATTGTGGTAGTCGTAGTCGTGCTCTGAGCGTGCGGTGTGGATTTCTATATCGTTGCGAATGGACTCCTCGCCGTCCGCCCAGCTATTGGCTTGCTCCAGCAGCCGTGCGAGTGTTCGGACTTTCATCTGTCTGAGCTGTTCCTTGAATTCGATGCGCTGCAGGCCTCGCCTGAATGCGTCGATTGCGCTTTCGTCTGATATGTCTTCTGCTGAATTCTTGAGTGTGGTCCACCGCTGTATGTAGGCTCGCAGGGTTTCCCTGGTTCCTTGCTTGCATGACCGCAGCTCCTTGAGCGATGCCGGTCGCTTGTATGTGGATTTCAAATTTTCTATGAAGGCTTCACGGAACTACCTCCATGAGCTGATAGATCCTCGCGGGAGATTCTTCAACCAGTGTCGTGCCGAGCTCTTGAGCATGAGCTGCACATACTGCATTGCCGTGACATTGGTCCCTCACTGGAACTTGACTGCTGTTAAGTAGTCGTCGAGCCATGCCTCTGGCCCCTCGAGTCCATTGTATTTTAGCGTTGTGCAGTTCAATTTGAACCCACTCGGCATTCGCGTCTCGCGTATGGAACGCATGTAGCATAATGCTCTGCATGGCTCAATTTCTTCGTCGAAGGCTTCTTCGTCCGAGTACTCTTCACGTGCTACGCGTCTTCGTCTTCTGCGGTTGACTTTGTTATGTGTGATGTCGTCACGCGCGTCTTTTCGACTATTGCGGCGCCTGTTGTCGTTGTCGTCGCTGTCGTGCTTCCTGTTTTTGCCGGAGCGTTTGCGCCAGTCATCGCTGCTGTCATCATCATCGGGTGAGCTGGGGTCCCTGTCTGGTGTCCTCTCGCGGGTCGGTCGCCTTGCACTTGATTTTTTGGTTGTTGAGGCGGCGATGGCGTCTTTCATTATCTGCAAGGCTATTGATGTGTTGCGATCAGGTCTGTTCTATCTATTTTTCTGGGTGCGAGATAGGTAGTCTCGGGCGCTTATAAGGGCTTCTGCTGGAGTGAGGGGTTCCTCTTCGTCGTCCTCCTCTTCTAGCTTGAAGTCGTCACCGAGCTTTCGAACCACTCTCTTCTTGTCTGTTCGTCGGAGGTTGCTGAATTTTGATTTAGCGCGGAGAGAGGAGCCATGACCCGGAGAGTCGTCTCTTGGGGGTGGCTTGCGATTGTTTTTCTTCTCGGCATCCACCTTTTCTTGCTTCTCCAACTCTAGGCGCCGTTGTCTCGCTTGCTGGGTTAGCTCGCTTGCCAATTTTTGTATGCCCTGAGCTCGTCCCTTGTTGCGTTTTATGGTAGTAGCTTGCCGTGCTCTACTGCGTCTCTTACTCTGGCCATTGACTCTTTGGACAGGTATATTCACTCTTTGGGTGGGTCGTCCGCCGGACCTGGGGTTTGTTCCTTACTGCTTGATGTCTCGTCGCCCTTGTTGTTGCTCCGTTCTTGCCCCTGTGGTACTTTCATTGGTATGCTTCCCACTACTCCGAGCTTCACGATAGTCTTACTGGTGGTTCCGGGCTCTTTTTTGTTGCCGTCGGCTCGACGAGTGTTCGGGTCGTCGTCTTGGCCCTTGCCGTTTGCGGGTGCTGCATCAGTTTCTGCCATGAACACCTGAGATGGTGCCCTGACTGCCTTATTGCTTGCGCGTGTGATGCTCCTTTTCCAGGCCGGGGGTCCACCCGAGCGGTCGCGGGTGACGTGAAGCCTTGGGTTGGGTGGGCAGTCGCGGCTGGCTCGAAGGGTGGCTGCGTGGGCGGCGACTGCGTCGATTGTTGTTGTAGATGTCGTCGCAGGTGCTCGGGCGTCGTTCGTGAGGCGGAGGGCGCCCCAGTGATTGATGTAGATCCGATATGCTCCGAAGATCAGGTTGATGCCGGAGCGTAGGTCGGCGAAGGCTGGTCGGAGAGTCGAAAGATGGGGCGTGAAACCGAGGGACCCAAACTGATCGGATTCCGCCTGGGTCATCGGATTGAAGAGTGCTGCTGAAGTCATCGCGTCGGCGGGTGTTGAAGATGCCAGTGAGGCCGCCGAGATCGCGTTCCCAACCTGTGCACTTCCCACAGACGGCGCCAATTGTCGGGGATGTACCCTGGTAAATTCCATGGTCAGGGACCCAGGGTTAGTCATGAGAGGCACAGGTTGGACGATAGCGCGTCGGCTAACAGGAGGATACGTTCCTGCTCGATGTTATTGATTGGATATGGCGATTACAGGGGAACCAAGGCTAGTGCGCACAAGGCTAGGGTTACATATTGTGTATTGGATGATGCCTACGTCTCCCCTCCTAGCCCTTATATACTGGGCTAGGTCTTGGGGAGTCCGTCCAGGATTACAGATGAGTTTTCCTAACCCTGATCTTGTATCGTATGGCAAGTTTGCACCTTCCTTATGAGTCGCGGACTCCTACGTCGGTGCCACTAGTGGGCCAAGGCTTGGCCCAGGCGGCATCTCTGTGGGCCTTCTATCTTAGGGTGCACCGGGTAGGCCCATCCATAGGAGTCGTGGGGTCACCCCCTCGTCAGTAGGGTACGTCTTCTGCACGACCAAGAGGTCATAAGGATCACAAGTCTACGCCAGCCATGTTCGTAGAACGTTTCCCGCTATCAGTCTTCAAATGTATGAACACTGATTACCTCTGTTACTTACATCAGCATAGCATGGGTCTTGGGTTTGGGTGTCATAGGTAGAAAAATTATTGTTTTATATACCGAAGCCCGAACATGCCCTCCCAGAGTTTTTCCGCTTCAAGAAATGTGTCATCTCATAGGCCAAAACCTTAATGTCCGAAATGATCCTCCCTGGCACAGAGGCACTCTGATTTTGCAATATATTATCTCACCCGTCACCGTGATACATTTCAGTTTGTTGGCGATGACTTTGAACACGAGTTTGTGTTGACGTTGAAAAGGCTAATAGGGAGAAGCTCCTTTAGAGTCTCAGGGTTCTGAACCTTTGGGATAAGGATCACATGAGTATCATACCCCTCCGGCATACTATCGCGGCTTTCAACACATGTATCACCTCACGTACCACATCATCACCAACAATAAGCCAATAATGTTTGTAATAAACCACAGGAAGACCATCGGTCTTTTAGATCCCCTATATCAGCAAGGGCTTGCTTCGCCTCTTTAGGCATCTAACCTGCCGAGAGGAACTCATTCATTTGTGTGTTCACCCTAGGAGGAATATGATCAAGAATGTCTTTAGCATTATCATAGCCCACAAGTGTAAATAGGGAAGAAAAGTAATTAGAAATGAGAGCCTTCATTTCTTACTCCTCCCAATAACGACTCCATCCTCATTCATTAACTTCTCAATAAATTTATTCCTCTTTATCGTGTTGGTCCGAAGGATGTTCAGAGTGATCCGAAAGGTGTTTCGGAGCGCCAGGAATTAAATAATATATATTTAATATTAACTAAATTAATAAATATTAAAAAATATTTTATTTTAATTAAATTAAGGCAGCCCACCCTCATTGGGCCTCTCCTAGAGGGAAGCCCATTAGGGGAGGCCACCAACCGCCAAGTGGATAAGGTGGGGGCGCCCCAGGGTTTGGGGCGCCTTGGGCACCCCTGGCCCACCTTGGACCGCCTCTCCCACCCTCACTAGTGCGCCCTCCCCTCCTCCTATATGAGGTGGAGGGGAAAGCGGAGGGGGCTCCACCTGAACCCATATGGAGGAACACTTTTCTCCTCTTCGGGATAATCTATCTCTGGTTCCTCTCCCGCACGTAGTTCCTTGAAGAGCTGCATACAGGGGAGTTAACTCTACTACACCATGTTGTCGTGCTGCTGGAATGCCGGTACAATAGATCTACTTCCGCAACCTCTTTTGGATCGGGGACCAGGAGACGTCATCGTACATCGTACGCGTGTGAGTCCACAGAGGTACTTCCAGTTGTGGGACCTGGAGTCTTCAGGATCTGCACGACATCGAGGTTGGATATGTAAGACTATGTTTCTGAATCCTCTCCGTTACAACATTACACAAGTTAGAAAAATTACTTTTTTCCTACTGTGAAATCCTACACGAGATTAGGTGGGTGTTCACGGTGCCGCACCCCAGGGTGGATTTGCCACACCCCAACTGATACGTCCCAAACATATCTATAATTTCTGCTTGTTCCATGCTTATATGGGTGATATTGCTATGTGTTTTGCTACACTTTCATACCTTTTTCAACATATTTGGACTAACCTACTAATTCGGTGCCCCGGTGCCACTTTTTGTCTGTTGTTGTCCGTGCATTGCAGGAAAAATACCAATTACTAAAGTGCTCGGAAAATTCCAGGAAAATATATAAAAAAATCAGCAGTTCAGAAGCTTCGAGACGCCCGAAGGAGAACCGGAGGGGGCCACCACCTCCGAGGTGGCCAGGTGGCGCCGCCCCACACTAGGCCACGCCAGGAGGCCGCCCCGACTGGTGGGACCTCCCCTTAATCCCCACTTCAGTCTATGTTTATCCTTTGTTCCATAAAACCTCGAGAGGCACTCTGTATCGCGAATTTCAACATTGTTCCGCCGCCGCCGTGATCCCGAGATCGGGATCGCCAGAAGACCTTGTCCCGACACCCTACCGGAGGGAGGATCGATCTCCGGGAGCTTCTACACCACCATGAGCGCTTCCCAAATGTGCCGTGAGTATTCCCCCTTGGACCATGGGTCCATGACCAGTAGCTATGTGATGTCTTCTCTAAAATCTTGTTCTCCAAGTCTTAGCCCTTGTGAGCTTCCCTACATGATCAAGGCATCTATGTAATAGTTTTTGTGTTGATATGTTGTGTTTGCTGGGATCCGATGGATTATGAGATTATGTTCAGATTGTGATGAGTTATATATTTGGTTCTCCTCTTATATATTAGTTCTTGATTAATTCTTGCATCTTCTCCGTTTCTTTTTATTGCTTTGGCCAAGTAGTAGATTTGATCTCTAAGAGGAAGCGTTATGCATGACTGTGGGTTCATGCCCCCCGATGTATAGCTTGAGTGACAGAAACATGAGACTAGGGGATGTGTTGTTTCCACCAGGTAGAAAACAACGGTGGTTGTAACTGCGGTTGCAAGGATTGTATACCTTACGCATAGTTTGTTAATGAAGTTGTCTGTTTCTTTGAGTTTAAACTTTGGGTGGGGCTCGCAACAGCGGGTTATTCTGGATACATATCTCAAGGTGGATGTTTAGTGAGTAGATGGTGATGAATAAACGTTCTACTTGTCTTGGCGTACCGCCCATACGATTGAGCCTCTATCTTTCTTATAGCAAAATGAGCATTGCGATTTGTTTATAAATCTGTCAATTGCCTAGTTGTAATTTGTTCATCCAACATAGTTGTTTTATCGTCTTTTGGGAGAGAGACATCACTAGTGAACATCTTGGGACCCCGGTCCATATTTCCACCATTGTTTACACCTCCACTATTTACTGCTTTTATTTCATTTTCGTTCCAATCACAATTACTATTCTCGCTTGTGTTTTGATCCTTTGTAAACAACAAAACTGGAGATATGACAACCTCTCTGAACTCGTTGGGAGCAAATTTATTTGCTTTTTTTGCAGGTCCAGGATAAGTGAGTAACTTATGTCAAACGGCGCCTTGCTCGTTTGACCACCTACTTGTAGCACTTGGAGTCCTACTGGTCGATTAAACCTTGGTATCTTCATCGAGGGAAACTTGTTGTTGTCTACTTCTTAACCTTCAACTTGGGGTAACAAAATAGGGGCGAGAAGCCAACAAGCTAATTTCTAGCGCCGTTGTCGGAGACTCTAGTCTACCAGATAGGGGAGATGCACACTATCTTTTACCTTTGCTTTTTAGTCTTGTTAGTTTACTTTCTATTTTTTGCTTTAGAGTCTTATACTAAAAACCACAAAAAAATAGTTCCTTTGCTCTTGCTTGTTACTATGGGTTCCACCGAAAACACCAAGTGGTGTGACTTCACTAGTCACAACAACAATGACTTTATGAGCACTCCTATTGCTCCACCTGCCACTTCAGCACCTTCATATGAAATCAAACCTGCTTTGCTAAATCTTGTTATGAAAGAACAATTCTCCGGTGTTGGAGATGATGCTGCTTTGCACTTAAATAATTTTGTTGAGCTTTGTGATATGCAAAAGTACAAAGAAGTAGATGGTGACATTGTTAAACTTAAGCTTTTTCCCTTCTCTTTGAGAGGAAGAGCTAAGGAGTGGCTCCAAGACTTTCCTAGTAATAGCATAGATTATTTGGATAAGTGCAAGGATTCTTTTATTGGGAAGTACTATCCACCTGCTAAAATTATCCAGTTGAGAAGTAACATTATGAATTTTAGACAACTGGATAACGAACACGTTGCCCAAAATTGGGAACGTATGAAATCTCTTGTTAAGAATTGCCCTACACATGGTTTGACTACTTGGATGGTTATCGAGACTTTCTATGCAGGATTGAACTTTACCTCACCGAATCTGTTGGAATCGGCCGCGGAGGAACCTTCATGTCAACTACACTTCGTGCTGCCACGAAGCTATTGGACGCGATGATGACAAAATACTCTCACTGGCACACCGAAAGATCTCCAACAGGTAGGAAGGTAAAATTTGTTGAGGAGATCTCCTCTTTAAATGAAAAGGTTGACTTGATCATGTCTTGTAATATCCCAATTTTCTAAATTCGGATGTTAATAGATCATCATATGCATCTCATGCTGCTTCCGCATTTTTCTGGAGTTTTAAAATATTTTTAAACATTTTTCAACACATGGCAGTTCGCTGGAGAGGATATAAAAGGACTCATCCCCATTTTTTTATTTGTTGAAAAATAGTTTCAAATATTTTGGGAGACTTTTGAATTTTAGTTTGGAGTTATAAATATTTTCTAAAATTATTTTGGGAATTTATTTATGCTCTGGTAAAGTTTTTAAATCAATTTTCGGAGTTTTCGGTATTTTTAAAATGCCAGAAAAGTATTTAAAAATATTTAAAAATAATTTGCAAAGTTTTTATTTTTATTTAGTATTTTGGTAAATCCAAAAATTCAGTTTTATTATTTTAAAAATATTGGCGAAGACGCAATTTTAAAATAAATTTCCGTGATTTTTCTAATAATTTTTTGGGCCTAGTGGGCCTGTTCTATTTTTTTTCCGTAGACCGATTTTGTATTTATCTCAGATTTCAAAAAAGGGTTTAGAGGCTGTGTGTAAATAGCCTCGATTAGGGCTAGATTATTTTCGTTTAGCGTTTTCAGATTAGCCCTAAACTAATCCCCGGGACCCGCCGCCGCCGACATCATCGACAACGTCATCACCGGAGTTCGCTGGAATCTCGCCGGAGTTTCGCCGGAAAGTTCGCCGGAGTCGCGTTTTTCGCCTTTTTTCTAGATATTTTCCGGAGCCGCCGCCTATGCCCGACCCCGCCGTCCTAGCCGCGCCACCCGCCATCGTAGCCGCCGTCCCCCGTGCCCTAGCGCCGCCGCGCCGCCGCCGCTTGGCCGCCGCCGGTGAGCCGGCGAGCTCGCCGCCGCCCCTCTGGCGCGTCCCCGCCGCCGCCGGCCTCCTGGCCGCCGCTGGACCTCCTAGCCGGAGCCGAGGCCTCCTGCTGGCTAAGCCATGGCCATGGCCTCCCCGTGCGTTAGGAGAGAGGAGACTGAAAAAAAAGTTTAGATTCGTTTTCAAAAAAAAATCCAGATCTTGATCCAAACCGCCCGAGGACCCGATCGCGTTTTTCGGAAATTTTTTATTTACGTCCAGGTCTTTTTTACAGTAGAGGACCCCGGTACCCCCCGGTGTCACCCCGATACCGTTTTCGCGGCTACTGTTTAACCGTAACTCGGAATTGGGTGATTCCATTTGTGTTGAGACCGTGTAGAAATTCTCTAGCCAGTAGACCAAGTTTTACAGAAGTTTGAAGTTTTCAGAATCCCAAGCTGATCCAAATTTGAACTTCCGGAAGCCGTAACTTTTTACCGGTGCGCCCGTTTGCGCCGTTTCTTTTTGCGTTGGTTTTATTTTGACAAGTACTTTAAGTTTAGCTACTTTTAGACAAGTTTTTCTACTGTTCTTTGAATGTTAATTACTGTTTGAGCATATTTGTATTGAACATATGTTGATTGGTGCTATGTTTGCTCGTATAGATTGTCCGGAGTGTGCCGCCTCGTATTGTGAGGATTGTGACCGTCAGGACCAGCAAGAAGGAAAGTGATGCTTTGACCACACTCATACCTATATTTTCTATATGCATTATGTTAAGAAATATAACCCTATTGCATGATAGGTAGTTTACTTTACTGTTGCTGCAAAACCAGTTAGGATAGCCACATGTCTTGATTTGTCTACCGTAGATCAACCTAGCTGTGTTGTTGCTTTATTGCTATGCTTTGTAGACGTTGTTTGGGTTGTAAGAATTCATGGAGTGCATGTGAGCTATTTAACAAACTGTGTAGCAACATCATAATAATAGAAATCACATCTGGACGGGCGGGTTGCATCCCGGTAGTTGTGCCTTGTCTAAGGATAGTGCCGGGGTTAAATGCACCCAATGGTTGTTTTGGTGGTGAACCGGGTGCGACATGGTGTCTATCCTCTGACACAGTGGGCGCCGTCTAGGCTCAAAAAGATCAGACATGCAATATTACTAGTAGCTTTCGTGTACAACCACTGGCTATATGGGCTCTGGCTTAGCACGAGTACGTTGTGGGGAACCTGGCCCTGGTAGCTAGCTGATGTAGATGTGTATTAGGTGTACCGGCTACCAACGGGGGGAGGCAAGCTCTTCAGAAAGTCTTTGTCTCAATCTCCTGGTTGAGTCTAGTGGGGAACATGTACAACCTCTGCAGAGTGTATAAACTGATCATGATTAGCCGTGTCCATGGTTACGGATGAACTTTGAGCAACTAGTCAGTACTGTTGATGAATGATTTTGACAGATGAACACTTAATAATAATTTGGTTGGGACAAGAGTAGCATGAGTTGCTGTGTGTTTCAGGTAGAATTCAACTTAAAACTTTGACTAGTTTAGTTTAGGAGAAAATTGGCTTTCGGCAAAACAAAACCTTAAGCCTTTCCTTTGACTTACCTTGCATGTAGTTGTAGGTCCTTTATATAAACTTTTCCGTGTCACTTGCCGTACAAATCAGATGTACTGACCCGTTGTCGGGCTGTAACCTTCGGTGTTGCAGGTTTTTCAAACGATCAGTAAGGTGCGTTTAGGGGTTGCGAGTCTACACTCAGCATGTTCGCATGTGGCTGTTGATGGGACTCCACGTTACTTTCTTTTGCTTCCGCTATATTTATATTGAATAAGCTAGCCTTGAGCTATGCAACTTGTTGTTTATTTACTCTGGATCATACGTTGTAATAATGATGCACTTGTACTTTGATATACATCTATAATACTGTGTGTGCCAGCGAGTTCGATCCAGGGACTGGCACTTGAGCATAGAGACTTCAATTCTGTGTGAATTGGGTCCCTATAGATGGTATCGGAGCAGTGTGTTGACCGTAGGACGTGACCCTAGAAAATGGAGTAGAAAAGCCATAGGAATAAAAATATTACTTTATATCACTCTGTCTTGTACTTACTTACCTTCTCTATCTCGTATTCATACCTATTCTAATCTTGCCTTACCTCTCTTTGATTATAGATGACCACTATATCATACCGCGCTATGGCGTTTGGACCTGACCTCAGGGGGATTTGCCACTTCCTGAACATCTACGCGCCAGTCTTTCAGCCGGACATTGTGGATACAAGGGGAGCTGACGACTACTGGCAAGTGGATACTTTCATCCTTGGAAGCATGGAGAATGAAGAAAGGGTGATCACGGAGTCCTTCGAGGTGCATGCCCAGGAGAAGGAGTGGTGTGTGCGCATGGCCGCTCACATAGCTCTTGGACGTATTGTGGAGCCGTATTCCGCCCGACTAAAGGGTACGGTGTACGCGGAGATGGCCAAGGTTGTCCCATCGGGGAACATAATACCAAAGAGGTTTAGGTATGTGCCTGGGGCCATTTGGCCAGGTACAACCAGCTACATCATCCAAAGCCTGGAGAAGCACATCCATTGTCTGGACAAGTGTACTCAGTCAGACCTCTACACCATTACTGAGTTGCAGCAGAAGAACACCAGGCTCAAGAGGGACAACAACAAGCTGAAGAAGGAGAAGTTGGCGATGCAAGCAGAGATGACAAGGCTGAAGCAGAAGATGAAGGCCAATGGGATTGAAGAACCAGAAGAGGAGCCAGAAGTAGAGACCTCGGCAGAAGATGATGAGCCGAGTCCCAAAAGGCGCAACCGCATTAGCGGGCGCGAATACCGCATGCTGTTTAGAAAAGACAGCATTAAGAATTACTTCGTCGAAAATTAGTGCACTACCGTTATCGTGTTAGCGTATTTGACCATGTAGAATTATTCGGTGTGGCAATACTAGGTTGCTTGATATACTCTTATGTTATTCGTGGTTGTGTTGAGGATCTTATATTACCCGTGGTTGTTGAGGATCTTATATGAGTTATAAAATATATTTTAAACTAGATGGTGTGATATGTGATGGTTTTTCGTATGAGTGCATTGGTTGATGATTGTTATATGTTTGATGCTATGGTGATATTGTTTGGTGAAGTTGATTGGTGATATATGTATTGTATATATAATGTTTGTCATGGTCATCATAAGCATATGGGTAGGAGTATATTTCCCTAGCTACTTTCTGTCTCAATCTTACCTATTCTTACCCAACAGATGCCGCCGAGACGTGATCCCACGGGGAATGAGAACAACAACAATGGAGTGCCATCTTACATGGAGCAGTTACTTCAAGGACTAGCTCAGCTGATCCAGTTGCTCACTCAGAACATGGGCAACAACAACAATGCTCCACCAACACCACCTGTGGACACGCTTGCAAGGTTCTTGAGGTTGAATCCTCAGAGGTTCTCTAGCACTCCTGAGCCCATAGTGGCGGATGACTGGCTTCGTTCAGTGAACCGGAATATGGAGACAGTTGGCTGTACTGAGGCAGAGAGAGTGAGGTTTGCCTCACATTTGCTGGAGGTGTTGGAAATATGCCCTAGAGGCAATAATAAAATGTTATTATATATATTTCCACGTTCGTAATTAATGTTTATATTTCTGTGCTATAATTGCAATGACCCTGACTATGAGATTTAGAAGAAAACTCACTTGCATCTGTGGAAATGTAAACACCAAGAGTTCCTGGTTTAGCCTCTAAGACCAGCTCATGTGCTTACTGATGATTACGTTTTCTTAATCATGGACATTGTTCTTGTAACAAGGATGTCTGTTGCAATGGGAACATATTGTTAGCAGAACAGTGATGTTGAACCGACCCCAGTATTGAATGATATACTTAGAGATCACATCGTAACTACGTTATAAGTCATATCATGAAATGTTATCATATACGTAATTCCTTAGACCATGAGAGTATCGAGTTGCTTCACACAGGAAGACATGCTTTGGTTCTTAGATGAATCCTCCCATAAATGGGAAGTAGTAATATAAGTTCTGGGTATGTCAGATGGTGTGGCTAGTGACTGTGATAGTTCAAGAATGTGATTTGCTCCTTCACGATGAAGATATATTGACTTTGGGCCCACTCGGTATGATGGTATCCATTCTAGTCTCGCAAGACGCATTGTGATTTAATCACGGGGATACTGGAATACAATAACGAGAAATAGAGACATACGAGCAAAGAGGATAACAAGTAGCTTGTGTTCAAGAAGTTGTTGCACATGGGTGCCAAACATCTGTCCTCTAATTTTGTCATATATCACGAAGCAAAGGGAATGGTACATAAAGGTTCACTCGAAGTTTATTCGTGTATGTGCGGGAGTGTCAGAACCCTCTGTTAGGTAATGTGCTAGGGTTAGTTAGTACTCTTGCATCATGTTAAAATTTCAAAAGAAATCTTGGAAATCAAATTCAAAATCAAAATGGGAGAAGGAATACCCCCCAGATGAATTAATTCAAAAGGCAAGATAAAAATCTTTTCCAAAAATTCATGTTAGATTTTGGAAAAGTCTTATAAATGAGTGTGATCACATATCAAGTGATGTGGGACCCATCCCATGCTCATAGATTTTTCAAATATTCAAACAGTACCTTGGAATTAATGAAATACCCCTATTTGATTTAAAATTCAAATCATTTGAATTTTAAAAATGTTGATAGTTTATGAGTGGCTAGTCTATATTATTATGAGGCCACATAAAAGTTTTCAGCATTTAATAAAATGTTTAGCTATTTATTTTAGCTAAACAGAACAAATGACAGAAGGAAAAATAGAAAACAGAAAAGGAAAAGAAGGCTTACCTCAATTGGGCCCAACTCACCGAGGCAGCCCGGCCCAGGGACAGGGCCATCTTCTTCCTCGCGCTAGGCAGGCTGCTGCCGCCGTGGCGAGCATGCCGTCGTCGGTAGCCACCTCCTGCTTCCCTCCCCGTCCACGTAATCGCGTCCAGAAGCGTCCTGGAGCCGCCCCAGTTCTTTTCCCCCCATCCACGAGCTTCCTCCTCTCCTCTCCCGCCCGATTCATCGCCGCCCGAGAAGCACGCCGGAGCGCCGTCGCGCACATGCGTGGCCAGTGAAGCCGAGAATCCCCAAGACGGTGTCCAAACGCTTCGTCGTCGTCGTCTTCACCGACTTGCAGAAGGAATCGAGCCCGAAGCCCGCGTAAACGCTCAATTCTTCCTCGAGTCCCCGCCGGCCGCCGTGAAGGACTTCATCGATTACGTCGCCGTTGAGCCACCCCAGCCCTCGCTACCACCTCTGCTGAGCTCCTGGTGAGCTTGGGGTCAAAACCCCTCACTTTTCCCCTTCGTTTACTCCCTGTAGCCGTGGCCGCCATGAAAGCCGAAGCTTCTCGCCGCCGGAATCCATGGCGAGGTCCATCCGTTAGGTAATCGAGCTCAGCCTGTTGTCCATCGTGTTCACCGTGTTCTTCCTCGTCGAACCAGCCTAGCCTCGCCTCAAGTCGTGCCCTGGAGCCAAATCTCGATGGTGGCCGTAGCTAGGTCGCCGCGAAAGTTGACGTCGGCGAGCGTACAGTGCACCCAAGTGTTTGGTTTTGGTCCCGTTCGACGCGCGCGAGTAAGAGCTTCTAGACGGTGGTCTTCGCGCTCCAAATCGTCGACGGATTCGCCCTCCCCGTACAGCGCCACCGCGGTCCAGTCGCCGGCGTTTAGCCGCCGGCGGGTTAGCCCAAACCCCCTCCCTTAATCACTCGCCTAATGACCCCCTGGGTCACTGACTAGTGGGCCCAGTGGCTTAATTAAGCCACTGGATTAATTTAACCCCACGGTTAATTAAACCCAGCCACTGACAGGTGGGACCCCCTTGTCAGTCCCCCCCCTGACGCCAGCTTGACGTCAGCCTGACGCAGTAAATTGAATTAATGAATTTCCAAAAAATCAAATTGAATTAAAGAATTCCAGAAATTCTAGATAATACCCAAAAATTTGGAAATTCATAGAAAATTCATATTAACTCCAAATTGGACAAATAATATATGAAAAATGATCAGGAGAAAATTATCTTTCCAAATATGCAACTTTCAACTATGTTTGAGTTGAATTTAAAATGGGACCAGTAGCATATGTCATTTTCTTTATTTGAAATTAATTCAAATTCAAACCAAATGCTTTTGCTACTTGGACCATGGAATTAAGCTACAATTCAACCACACTTCAGAGGCACATCATACACATTTGAAAATGATTCAAAATGATAAAACTATGTCACATACAACTTAGCTAAGTTGAATTCAAATGTGGAGTTTGAATTTGCAATTCAAATTGCAATATACTCCATTTAAATGGAATGCTCAACACATCAGTACCATGAACATCACCATTTCAATCTTATTCATGTGATTGTGCATTTTACATTATGTTGATCCTATGATTGTCATGTTGCTGATAGAAGTGGAGCCGGATCCCGAGGTCACCCCCTTCGTTGAAGACCCCGAACCCGAACCTCGTCACCAAGGCAAGCAAACCCCCATTGATCATGTCGATAAAATCCCACTTCCCTCTCATGTCTCGCTTATGCATTGTATAGGATGATCACCATGTTACGATTCTACCGCATAGATGAACCCATTCCTTTGCATGACCTATCATTTTGTCACAGTAGTAAGCAAACCACAATCCTAGCAAATGTAGGAGTTGGTTGATATCATGTGGCCCCTGCATATGTTCTCGCTTATTGCATGCTTAGTATGATATCATGTTGTTACTGTGATGTGAGTCGGGATGGTAGGGATCATGTTGATAATGTAGAAAAGTGTTGGTGAATCGACCCTAATACAAGGTGAACGATGAGAGGCTGTGTAGGAGTACACGGTGGGTTGTCTCGTTGAACACCGCCCTAAGTCCGAGTTCTTGTGTGGTGATCCAAGATGAAGAGTACAACCACACATTGGGCTCACTGACCCCTCTCAACCTATTAACTCATCCCTTTCGATGTCCAGATTTCGCAGTAGTTCGGAGTTCTGGTAGGCTTGTGGCCTGGATGCTAAGTGAGAGAACGGCTCACCCGAGACCGGCTTATGCACCACGCACACATCGCTTGGGTCCACTTCGGTAAACTGGCCGGGTTCACGATAGTGGTAGCCAACCCAAGTAGGCGACTTTCTCGGACTAGATAGGCTATGAGGTAACAGTTGTGGTGAGCATCCTCGCCGACACTTCTTGAATGGTGTCGAGTACAAAGGCGGTAACCGATGATCATGTGCGTGTAGCGGTACACCCCTGTAGGGTTAACAAAACTATTCCAATAGTCGCGTCCGCGGTTATGGACTACTTGGAAAGCTTAGATTGATTATTAGATAACTTGAACCGGATACTTCTAAAACACACCAAGATAAGTGTGAGTGCTATGGTGTGCTTTCTCGTGGGGAAGTCGAGGAAGGCACCATAGTGGTGTAATTGGTTGGAGAAAGTAGTGGACTCGTGTACGCTTCTTACCTCAAGTCTGGTACTCGTAGTTCAGGACTAGCCAAGTCAAAGCTGGCATTTCTGCAAGTAAACCCCACCTCCCTTTACCTTGATACATGTGCATGAGTAGTATAGCTCCTATGTAAGTCTTGCTGAGTACGACTTTGTACTCACGTTTGCTTAATCTTTTTTTTAGACAATGCCACTGACCCCGAAGGTGGCTTCTTCATCGAGCTAGACGACTAAAGACCAACTAGTCTAGTCCCAGTCAGACGGCTGGTTCCCTCGTGGAGGGCTTGTGTTTAAATAAGGCTTCTTAAGCCATTTGTTAAACTTGTCTGTACTCAGACATAATTTTCTTCCGCTTTATGTTGTAATGTTGGATCACATGTTTGTGATCTCTGTGTGCACTCTATAAGAGTTATCAATAAATATGTACACTTTGTAGAGAAATGCAATGATACCTGCTGTTCATACAAGGCATGTGTGCTGCGTGTATGTTTATAACATGCATGTCTTTGTATGGGTTTTCGAGACCTTAGTTGTGTTCTGGCTGGCGGTCTTTCATACACCAAGTGGCCCTTAGATGTGCGCAGCTTGGGGCATCGCGATGCGATTGCTCGAGACTCCGTCTCGTGCACACTTTGTGGTATGATCGAGCCCGCCCTAGACCCCGACTAAGTGATCGGGCTGGAGTAAGTCTATGTAAGAGCTTTGAGATAATCAATAGTATGGTTGAGGCGACTTGTCTTTGAATATGGGAGTTCACCACCCATATCATTAGACTTGTGTGCGGACGATGAGGACCCATCTCAGTTGAGCATCCGGCCTGGATGGGATGCCCCTCACATACGATGCATTCCGAGACCGTTCTGTGATTGGCCTTGTCTTCTTAGACAAGTGGGTACGGTTCTCGGCTCTCCATATGACTATGTCTTAGCGGTACTTGCATACGCTAACCCCGGGTCCCGATAGACTTGGTATCAGAGCAGGACTGACTGTAGAACTAGTAGCCTTGGCCGAAGTTGAGTCTAGCTTGCTATAGTTATATAGTTACTCTGGGTATATAAGGGAACAACATAAGGCTTCTTTTTCTCCTTACCCCCTTCGTTCTGAGTTCTGAGTCACCCTCATCTTGTTCTACGGGAAGATAGGACTAGGATCTCCTCTGTCTGATTAGCACATCTCGTTGATTGCTTCCTTATAGCCGTAGGAAAGTTGTGTCCGGTTTTCCTAGAATTGTTGTAATGTTGATTTCTTACATCGTATTATGTAAGTGCTGTTTTTCATGATTGAAAGAAATTGTCATTTCTTACAATTACAGTTGTTATGTTGTCCGAGTCATTCCAGGTTTATCTCATAATCTGATGCATTTGCAAACTCCTTTCTGTTTCAGATGGCAGATCTTCCCCCTCGGCAGATTGTTCGTTTGACCAGGTGCCTCGGTGTGCGTGGCCATCCCGCCACGTTGATCGAGATGATGTCCTATGTGGGATATCGATGGTACCCTGAGTATACCGTCGAGGAGCAGTTCGACGACTTCAACCAGACGGAGTTCCACTGCATTGTCAGGATCTACCCGCACCACGTTGGAGTCACCCAGCCTATCCACTTTGGACATGGCATTGGCGTTACCGAGAACATGGCTGTGCAGGATGCTGCATACTCATGTATTACACTGCTGAGAGAGGAGCACACTTTGCTGAGAGAGACTTCATTCCGCTATATCCCTGCTGCACTTCCAGGAGAAGAGGGATATTACACCGGACTCTACTCAGATCACTCTGCAGAGGATCCAGCACTTCAGGTGACTGCTAGGTTTGCTAGTGACAGAGATCGTGATGCACGCGCTCTCCGTTTTGAGCTCCACGCCACCCGTGTTCGTCTGTATCGAGCACTGACACTCTTGGCACCCTTGGTGAGCGTGGGATCAATTGAGTTTGATGCGATCTATCCAGTGAGGACTCAGATGCCTTCTCGAGTTCCTTGGCCCGAGATTGGAGGCATTTTCCCACCCCGTGGTCCTTTGCTTCCACCCTACGCTGGACCTAGGCCCCATCCTTGCCCAAATGGATATCAGGGTCCACAGGCCTCCGTGTTTTCCGATGGTCACCTCCAGCTACCGGGATACGCGGGTAACTTTTATGAGGACTACTATGGAGATGGAGATGAGTGAGACCGCCTGTGGTCTTACTTAGTGAGGATGTAGTAGTATCTTAGTATGTTGTAAGCAAGGTGTCTAAGTTCCAGAGGCTTAGATAAATAATGTATAGGAAGTCAGAGTGCCTCTGAAGGATGTATCATCTTCATCACGTTTGTATTAACTTAGTGCTTGTACTAAAACGATGTATGGTTTGTATGACAGCTTGTGAATATATGGCTTGTTTGCTTTTATCACCATGTTGTCAAGATGATTACTTCCCTTGCTCTGTAATCCTTCCAGTACTTCAATACCTTGATTAGACTCTTGAAATCAACTCTGTTTGACGTTGGTTTTTCACCTTCAGGATGTCTCAAGGAACCCGTGGCCAGGTTAGTCGTAACCAAGGTCGTGGAAATGACCAGGAAGAAGGCAACCTTCCACCCCCACCCACGATGGCACAGGTTCTGATGGAGGTCGAGAGGAACCGCCGAGACTCTCACCACCTGCTGGAAGTCATTGCACGCAACACCACTCAGCAGCGCAATGAGCTGGTGTCCCTGAACGACTTCATCCGGCTTCATCCCCCAGTTTTCAGTTACTCCACCGAGCCCCTTGACGCCGATGAGTGGCTTCGCAGCATCGAGAGGAAGCTCCAAGCAGGCCATGTTGCAGATGGCGACAAGGTCAGCTATGCCACCTATCACCTTGAAGGTGCAGCTAGCTCTTGGTGGGAGAACTTTCTGAATATGCGCCCCGTTGGACCACCTGCATCTTGGGAGGAATTCTGCACGTCCTTCCGCAAGCACCACATTCCCAAGGGTCTTATGGACCGCAAGCGTGAGGAGTTCTGCAACCTCACTCAAGGCAGGAGGACCGTTGACGAGTTCAGTCGTGAGTTCAACCGACTTGCTCGTTATGCAACTGAAGAAGTCTCCACCGACTCCAAGAAACAAGAGAGGTTCCGTCGTGGCCTCAACACTGGACTCCGTCGTGAGCTCAACCTTCATGACTTTTCCACCTTCCAGGTCCTTGTCAACAAGGCCATTAAGGCAGAGGACATGAACAGCCCCAACGATTTCCGCAAACACCCTAGAGATGACGGTTCATCCAGCTCTGGTTCCCAGAAGCGCAAGATCTGGATCCCCAACAGCATGTTCCGCCAGAAGAACTCACCGAGGCCATCCTATGTGGCGCCTCGTCCACCCACCCAGTTCCACCCAGCTCCACCAAACAACCCAGCTCCACGCACTGTTTTCGGAGCCTGTTACAAGTGTGGTCAGGCAGGCCACTATTCTCGCGAGTGTCCCCAGAACCAGATCCAGAACCAGAATGCTCCACCCCGTGCCGGAGGCAACAACAACAACAATGGTCGTGGCAAGCCACCCCAAAAGGTCTACACCGCCAAACCCGCTCCTCCCGCCACTCGTGGACGTGTGAACCAGATCGCTGCCGAAGAGACTGACGACACCACTGACGTCATTCTTGGTACGCTCCCAGTAAATTTTGTTCCTACTTACGTTATTTTCGACCCAGGAGCATCTCATTCATTCATGTCGAAAAGTTATGCACTTCGTCATGAGTTACCCTTTGTTGAATTGTCCACCCCGATGATTATTCAAACTCCAGGGTCAAGATGGCAAACTAATAGAGTGAGCCATGGTAATCAAATTGCAATTGAGGGTTTAGTATTCCTTGCTTCACTCATAGCCCTCAAGTCTTCAGACATTGATGTCATCCTTGGCATGGATTGGCTATCAAGACAGAATGCCTACCTGGATTGCAAAGGAAAATCCGTGAAACTCACCCACCCTTCAGGCAAAACCGTCAACTATACCTCACCCAGAACAAGAACCCAAGTGCATTCCTTGAATGTACTTCCCCTTCCCGAACTTGAAGATATTTCGGTGGTTCGTGACTTCCCGGATGTCTTTCCTGAAGAGCTGCCGGGCATGCCATCCGACAGGTGTGTAGAGTTTATAGTGGATCTTGTTCTAGGAACCGCACCAATTTCCAAACGTCCATATAAAATGGCCCCACATGAGTTAGCTGAGCTAAAAACCCAACTTGATGCTTCATTTGCAAAAGGCTTCATCCGCCCTAGCTCATCGCCATGGGGTTGCCCCGTTCTGTTCGTAAAGAAGAAAGATGGAACAGAAAGGATGTGCGTAGACTATCGCCCGCTAAATTTAGCGACGATAAAGAACAAATACCCACTGCCCTGGATCAATGATCTTTATGATCAACTTGCAGGATCCTCTGTCTTCTCCAAGATGGATTTGAGATTAGGTTATCATCAAATCAAGATCCGAAACGAGGACATAGCCAAAACGGCTTTTACTACTCGTTATGGTCTTTACGAGTACACCGTCATGTCCTTTGGTTTAACCAATGCCCCCGCCACATTCTCGCGCTTGATGAATTCGATCTTCATGGAGTACCTAGATAAATTTGTTGTGGTTTATCTCGATGATATTCTCATCTACTCGAAGAACGAAGAAGATCATGCCGAACACCTAAGGCTGGTATTGATGAAACTTAGAGAGCATCGCCTGTACGCTAAATTCTCCAAGTGTGAATTCTGGCTACCAGAAGTGACCTACTTAGGCCACGTGATTTCTGCAAAAGGCATTGCTGTGAATCCCGAGAGAGTTCAGGCCGTCCTTGACTGGACTCCACCTGAATCGGTTAAGCAAGTTAGAAGTTTTCTTGGCCTAGCCAGCTATTGCCGTCGCTTCGTCGAGAACTTTTCTAAAGTTGCAAAGCCTCTAACTGAACTCCTCAAGAAAGATAAGAAATTCTTATGGACTCCCAAGTGCGAGGAAAGCTTTCAAGAGCTAAAAAGAAGATTGACTTCTGCACCTGTACTTGCACCTCCAGACACCAAAAGGGATTTCGAGATCTATTGTGATGCATCACGGCAAGGGTTAGGATGCATACTTCTGCAAGATAGACATGTGGTAGCTTATGCTTCACGCCAGTTGCGGCCACATGAAGAAAACTATCCTACCCATGACCTTGAACTCGCTGCCGTAGTTCATGCCCTAACAACTTGGCGACATTACCTCCTTGGTAATCGTTGTGAGATTTATTCCGACCACCAAAGCCTCAAATATATTTTCACCCAGCCAGATCTTAATCTCAGGCAAAGACGCTGGATTGAGTTGATAAAAGATTACGGCGTAGGAATTCCTTACACCCCAGGCAAAGCCAATGTCATGGCTGATGCACTAAGTCGTAAGTCGTATTGTAACAACCTCATGTTACAATAGTATCAACCACTTCTTCATGAGGACTTTCGCAAGCTCAACCTTGAGATTGTTCCTCATGGCTATCTTTCTACCTTGGTGGAGAAACCAACTCTTGAGGATCAAATCATAGTTGCCCAAAGGCGTGCACGAGGTGTTCGCCGGATCAAGGAGAACATTGCTAGCGGAGTTGCTAAATGTTTCTCCACAGATAGCAAGGGAACGGTATTCTTTGAAAATCGTTTGGTAGTACCTAAGAATAAGGAACTAAGGCAACTCATCCTCAAGGAATCCCATGACACACCCCTCTCGATTCATCCCGGTAGCACAAAAATGTACCGAGATCTACGCCAGAGATTTTGGTGGACTAGGATGAAGAGAGACATTGCTCAATTTGTTGCCGAATGTGATGTTTGTCGTCGCATTAAGGCAGAACATCAAAGACCTGCTGGTACACTTCAACCTTTGTCTATTCCCGAGTGGAAATGGGACAAAGTCGGTATGGATTTCATCACCGGCTTTCCAAGAACCCAGAAAGGAAACAATGCCATCTTCGTTGTCATAGATAGGCTTTCCAAAGTTGCTCATTTCCTTCCAGTTCGCGAGTCTATAACTGCTAGCCAGTTAGCGGACTTGTATATCTCTAGAATTGTATCCCTTCAGGGTGTTCCTTTGGAGATGAATTCTGATCGTGGTAGCCTTTTCACCTCTAGATTTTGGGGAAGCTTTCAGAAGGCTATGGGAACTCATCTCTCCTTTAGTACAGCTTTTCACCCTCAGTCTAGCGGTCAAGTCGAAAGGGTTAACCAAATTCTTGAAGACATGCTCAGAGCTTGTGTTATCTCATTCGAAAAGAATTGGGAGCAGTCTCTTCCATTTGCCGAATTTTCTTATAACAATAGTTTTCAATCTAGTCTGAACATGGCTCCTTTTGAACTCCTTTATGGACGACGATGTCGAACACCTTTAAACTGGTCAGAAACCGGTGAAAGACAATTCTTTGGACCGGATATGATCAAGGAAGCAGAAGAGCAATTTCGCATTGTTCGTGATCAATTGAAAGTAGCCCAGTCTCCTCAGAAAAGCTACTATGATCGTCATCATAGGCAAGAGAGCTACAATCTGGATGAGAAGGCTTACCTTCGGGTTACTCCTCTGAAGGGAACCCAACGTTTCGGTATCAAGGGCAAGTTGGCCCCACGTTACATCGGACCTTTCCGCATTATTGCTAAACGTGGAGAAGTTGCCTACCAACTTGAACTACCCCCGCACCTTTCCCGAGTACACGATGTATTCCATGTGTCCCAACTCAGGCGTTGCTTCAAGGACCCCATCCGCGAAGTCGACCATGAAACGCTTGATCTCCAAGATGACCTTTCTTATCGAGAATACCCCGTTTGTATTCTTGATTCCGCAGAGCGTGTCACTCGTCGTCAGAAGATTAGGTTTCTGAAAGTGCAATGGTCACACCACTCTGAAAGAGAAGCCACGTGGGAAAGAGAAGACCGTCTCAGTGCCGAGTACCCCACCTTCCTCCCGCAGACTTCTCAATCTCGGGACGAGATTCTTTTGAGTGGGGGCGAGTTGTCAGAACCCTCTGTTAGGTAATGTGCTAGGGTTAGTTAGTACTCTTGCATCATGTTAAAATTTCAAAAGAAATCTTGGAAATCAAATTCAAAATCAAAATGGGAGAAGGAACACCCCCCAGATGAATTAATTCAAAAGGCCAGATAAAAATCTTTTCCAAAAATTCATGTTAGATTTTTGAAAAGTCTTATAAATGAGTGTGATTACATATCAAGTGATGTGGGACCCATCCCATGCTCATAGATTTTTCAAATATTCAAACTGTACCATGGAATTAATGAAATACCCCTATTTGATTTAAAATTCAAATCATTTGAATTTTAAAAATGTTGAAAGTTTATGAGTGGCTAGTCTATATTATTATGAGGCCACATAAAAGTTTTCAGCATTTAATAAAATGTTTAGCTATTTATTTTATCTAAAAAGAAAAAATGACAGAAGGAAAAACAGAAAACAGAAAAGGAAAAGAAGGCTTACCTCAATTGGGCCCAACTCACCGAGGCAGCCCGGCCCAGGGACAGGGGCGTCTTCTTCCTCGCGCCAGGCAGGCTGCTGCCGCCGTGGCGAGCATGCCGTCGTCGGTAGCCACCTCCTGCTTCCCTCCCCGTCCAGGTAATCGCGTCCAGAAGCGTCCTGGAGCGGCCCCAGTTCTTTTTCCCCCATCCACGAGCTTCCTCCTCTCCTCTCCCGCCCGATTCATCGCCGCCCGAGAAGCACGCCGGAGCGCCGTCGAGCACACGCGTGGCCAGTGAAGCCGAGAAGCCCCAAGACGGTGTCCAAACGCTTCGTCGTCGTCGTCTTCACCGACTTGCAGAAGGAATCGAGCCCGAAGCCCGCGTAGACGCTCAATTCTTCCTCGAGTCCCCGCCGGCCGCCGTGAAGGACTTCATCGATTACGTCGCCGTTGAGCCACCCCAGCCCTCGCTACCACCTCTGCTGAGCTCCTGGTGAGCTTGGGGTCAAAACCCCTCACTTTTCCCCTTCGTTTACTCCCTGTAGCCGTGGCCGCCATGAAAGCCGAAGCTTCTCGCTGCCGGAATCCATGGCGAGGTCCATCCGTTAGGTAATCGAGCTCAGCCTGTTGTCCATCGTGTTCACCGTGTTCTTCCTCGTCGAACCAGCCTAGCCTCGCCTCAAGTCGTGCCCTGGAGCCAAATCTCGATGGTGGCCGTAGCTAGGTCGCCGCGAAAGTTGACGTCGGCGAGCGTATGGTGCACCCCAGTGCTTGGTTTTGGTCCCGTTCGACGCGCGCGAGTAAGAGCTTCTAGACGGTGGTCTTCGCGCTCCAAATCGTCGACGGATTCGCCCTCCCCGTACAGCGCCACCGCGGTCCAGTCGCCGGCGTTTAGCCGCCGGCGGGTTAGCCCAAACCCCCTCCCTTAATCACTCGCCTAATGACCCCCTGGGTCACTGACTAGTGGGCCCAGTGGCTTAATTAAGCCACTGGATTAATTTAACCCCACGGTTAATTAAACCCAGCCACTGACAGGTGGGACCCCCTTGGCAGTCCCCCCCCTAACGCCAGCTTGACGTCAGCCTGACGCAGTAAATTGAATTAATGAATTTCCAAAAAATCAAATTGAATTAAAGAATTCCAGAAATTCTAGAAAATACCCAAAAATTTGGAAATTCATAGAAAATTCATATTAACTCCAAATTGGACAAATAATATATGAAAAATGATCAGGAGAAAATTATCTTTCCAAATATGCAACTTTCAACTATGTTTGAGTTGAATTTAAAATGGGACCAGTAGCATATGTCATTTTCTTTATTTGAAATTAATTCAAATTCAAACCAAATGCTTTTGCTACTTGGACCATGGAATTAAGCTACAATTCAACCACACTTCAGAGGCACATCATACACATTTGAAAATGATTCAAAATGATAAAACTATGTCACATACAACTTAGCTAAGTTGAATTCAAATGTGGAGTTTGAATTTGCAATTCAAATTGCAATATACTCCATTTAAATGGAATGCTCAACACATCAGTACCATGAACATCACCATTTCAATCTTATTCATGTGATTGTGCATTTTACATTATGTTGATCCTATGATTTTCATGTTGCTGATAGAAGTGGAGCCGGATCCCGAGGTCACCCCCTTCGTTGAAGACCCCGAACCCGAACCTCGTCAGCAAGGCAAGCAAACCCCCATTGATCATGTCGATAAAATCCCACTTCCCTCTCATGACTCGCTTATGCATTGTATAGGATGATCACCATGTTACGATTCTACCGCATAGATGAACCCATTCCTTTGCATGACCTATCATTTTGTCATAGTAGTAAGCAAACCACAATCATAGCAAATGTAGGAGTTGGTTGATATCATGTGGCCCCTGCATATGTTATCGCTTATTGCATGCTTAGTATGATATCATGTTGTTACTGTGATGTGAGTCGGGATGGTAGTGATCATGTTGATAATGTAGAAAAGTGTTGGTGAATCGACCCTAATACAAGGTGAACGATGAGAGGCTGTGTAGGAGTACACGGTGGGTTGTCTCGTTGAACACCGCCCTAAGTCCGAGTTCTTGTGTGGTGATCCAAGATGAAGAGTACAAACACACATTGGGCTCACTGACCCCTCTCAACCTATTAACTCATCCCTTTCGATGTCCAGATTTCGCAGTAGTTCGGAGTTCTGGTGGGCTTGTGTCCTGGATGCTAAGTGAGAGAACGGCTCACCCGAGACCGGCTTATGCACCACGTACACATCGCTTGGGTCCACTTCGGTAAACCGGCCGGGTTCACGATAGTGGTAGCCAACCCAAGTAGGCGACTTTCTCGGACTAGATAGGCTATGAGGTAACAGTTGTGGTGAGCATCCTCGCCGACACTTCTTGAACGGTGTCGAGTACAAAGGCGGTAACCGATGATCATGTGTGTGTAGCGGTACACTACTGCAGGGTTAACAAAACTATTCGAATAGTCGCGTCCGCGGTTATGGACTACTTGGAAAGCTTAGATTGATTATTAGATAACTTGAACCGGATACTTCTAAAACACACCAAGATAAGTGTGAGTGCTATGGTGTGCTTTCTCGCGGGGAAGTCGAGGAAGGCACCATAGTGGTGTAATTGGTTGGAGAAAGTAGTAGACTCGTGTACGCTTCTTACCTCAAGTCTGGTACTCGTAGTTCAGGACTAGCCAAGTCAAAGCTGGCATTTCTGCAAGTAAACCCCACCTCCCTTTACCTTGATATATGTGCATGAGTAGTATAGCTCCTATGTAAGTCTTGCTGAGTACGACTTTGTACTCACGTTTGCTTAATCTATGTTTTAGATGATGCCACTGACCCCGAAGGTGGCTTCTTCATCGAGCTAGACGACTGAAGACCAACTAGTCTAGTCCCAGCCAGACGACTTGTTCCCTCGTGGAGGGCTTGTGTTTAAATAAGGCTTCTTAAGCCATTTCTTAAACTTGTCTGTACTCAGACATAATTTGCTTCCTCTTTATGTTGTAATGTTGGATCACATGTTTGTGATCTCTGTGTGCACTCTATAAGAGTTATCAATAAATATGTACACTTTGTAGAGAAATGCAATGATACCTGCTGTTCATACAAGGCATGTGTGCTGCGTGTATGTTTATAACATGCATGTCTTTGTATGGGTTTTCGAGACCTTAGTTGTGTTCTGGCTGGCGGTCTTTCATACACCAAGTGGCCCTTAGATGTGCGCAGCTTGGGGCATCGCGATGCGATTGCTCGAGACTCCGTCTCATGCACACTTTGTGGTATGATCGAGCCCGCCCTAGACCTCGACTAAGTGATCGGGCTGGAGTAAGTCTATGTAAGAGCTTTGAGATAGTCGATAGTATGGTTGAGGCGACTTGTCTTTGAATATGGAAGTTCACAACCCATATCATTAGACTTGTGTGCGGACGATGAGGAACCATGTTAGTTGATCATCCGGCCTGGATGGGATGCCCCTCACATACGATGCATTCCGAGAATGTTCAGTGCTTGGCCTTGTCTGCTTAGACAAGTGGGTGCGGTTCTCGGCTCTCCATATGACTATGTCTTAGCTGTACTTGCATACGCTAACCCCGGGTCCCGACAGACTTGGTATCAGAGAAGGACTGACTGTAGGACTAGTAGCCTTGGCCGAAGTTGAGTCTAGCTTGCTATAGTTATATAGTTACTCTGGGTATATAAGGGAACAACGTAAGGCTTCTTTTTCTCCTTACCCCCTTCGTTCTGAGTTCTGAGTCACCCTCATCTTGTTCTACGGGAAGATAGGACTAGGCTCTCCTCTGTCTGATTAGCACATCTCGTTGATTTCTGCCTTATAGCCGTAGGAAAGTTGTGTCCGGTTTTCCTAGAATTGTTGTAATGCTGATTTCTTACATCGTATTATGTAAGTGTTGTTTTTCATGATTGAAAGAAATTGTCATTTCTTACAATTACAGCTGTTATGTTGTCCGAGTCATTCCAGGTTTATCTCATAATCTGATGCATTTGCAAACTCCTTTCTGTTTCAGATGGCAGATCTTCCCCCTCGGCAGATTGTTCGTTTGACCAGGTGCCTCGGTGTGCGTGGCCATCCCGCCACGTTGATCGAGATGATGTCCTATGTGGGATATCGATGGTACCCTGAGTATACCGTCGAGGAGCAGTTCGACGACTTCAACCAGACGGAGTTCCACTGCATTGTCAGGATCTACCCGCACCACGTTGGAGTCACCCAGCCTATCCACTTTGGACATGGAATTGGCGTTACCGAGAACATGGCTGTACAGGATGCTGCATACTCATGTATTACACTGCTGAGAGAGGAGCACACTTTGCTGAGAGAGACTTCATTCCGCTATATCCCTGCTGCACTTCCAGGAGAAGAGGGATATTACACCGGACTCTACTCAGATCACTCTGCAGAGGATCCAGCACTTCAGGTGACTGCTAGGTTTGCTAGTGACAGAGATCGTGATGCACGCGCTCTCCGTTTTGAGCTCCACGCCACCCGTGTTCGTCTGTATCGAGCACTGACACTCTTGGCACCCTTTGTGAGCGTGGGATCAGTTGAGTTTCATGCGATCTATCCAGTGAGGACTCAGATGCCTTCTCGAGTTGCTTGGCCCGAGATTGGAGGCATTTTCCCACCCCGTGGTCCTTTGCTTCCACCCTACACTGGACCTAGGCCCGATCCTTTCCGAAATGGATATCAGGGTCCACAGGCCTCCGTGTTTTCCGATGGTCACCTCCAGCTACCGGGATACGCGGGTAACTTTTATGAGGACTACTATGGAGATGGAGATGAGTGAGACCGCCTGTGGTCTTACTTAGTGAGGATGTAGTAGTATCTTAGTATGTTGTAAGCAAGGTGTCTAAGTTCCAGAGGCTTAGATAAATAATGTATAGGAAGTCAGAGTGCCTCTGAAGGATGTATCATCTTCATCACGTTTGTATTAACTTAGTGCTTGTACTAAAACGATGTATGGTTTGTATGACAGCTTGTGAATATATGGCTTGTATGCTTTTATCACCATGTTGTCAAGATGATTACTTCCCTTGCTCTGTAATCCTTCCAGTACTTCAATACCTTGATTAGACTCTTGAAATCAACTCTGTTTGACTTTGGTTTTTCACCTTCAGGATGTCTCAAGGAACCCATGGCCAGGTTAGTCGTAACCAAGGTCGTGGAAATGACCAGGAAGAAGGCAACCTTCCACCCCCACCCACGATGGCACAGGTTCTGATGGAGGTCGAGAGGAACCGCCGAGTCCAAGGCCCAGACGCCAGGGTCCCTATCGTTTTGGACCAGGACGCCAGGGTCCACGGCGTTTCGGCGGGGAATCCGTGTTGGACTCCTCCTGGTGGCGAAAACCTACTTTGGGGAGAACCCTCGCCCAAGTTGCGACCCCAGGCTTCCACCTATATATTCGGGGGCAGGGGTAGCCCCAAAGAAACACCAGAAAAGCCCCAAGGCTGCCCCAGCTAAATCCCACGCGCCTCTAATTCTCTTCGGGCTAGATCGTTCTAGTCCGGACGCCGCTAGGCTCTTCTCCCTCTAGTTTCTCTCGGTGGCGTTCTTCTCTGGACGGCGGAGCGCTGCTGGATTGCTACATCGGGATGTGTGGATACCGGTAGAGGGATCATACCTTTGATCCTTCTTCGAGGTCCTTCTTCTTCCTCGGAGATCTTGTTCGAGGGACTTGTTCGTGGGACTTGATCGGGACGGATCGTGGGACGGTTCACGGGATAGATCGCGCAACGGATCGTGGAACGGTACGCGGGATCGATATCCTCGCGGTTGGGAGGTCATTGAAATTCCTAGCTGCGGGGATCTTCACCAACGGTCTTCACCAACTCTACTTCCGCTACATTGGTTGGTGAGCCATGACCTAAAACCTTGTATGCAATCTTCTTGGATGATCTTGGGTTCTTGATTCGTAGGCCGAAATTTTTTGTTTTCTACTACGTTTCCCAATAGTGGTATCATGAGCGATCCTTGATTAGATGCATGTTTAGGTCTAGATCATATGTGTGATATGAGGCATTGATTTTCTTGTTGCTTCCCTGTCATGTGATTTTTCTATGCTTGATGGCAAGTTGAGGTTTTGCTACAAGGATTGAGTTTTCCATCGATCCCTCTATGCTGCTTTCAGTATGTTGGTTGCCTTGATCATGGTCTACATCAAACTCCTTGAATCTCATCTTAATCTCGCACTAGAAGATTTAACATGGAGGGGCTTGTGGATTTTATGAACTCAAATCCACACGGGGGTCACGCGTTGAACGAAGTTTGGCTTGTGGCATTAGTTGCTACACGCACCCCGAACGTTAAACTAGCAACATTGAAGTATCGTGTTTGGTTTGTATAGGGAACAACATTTGCCTGTAACCTGCTAATCAACCACGATAAAATTTGCAACAACCCGTTTAGATGGCGATTTAACTCGTTTTTGCAGAATGTGCATGTGATGTGGTATAGCCTTCAAGATTTGCAATGTGTTTGTATGAGATTCTATATGTTATGTAATATTTATTCGCGACCTGCGTGTCTTGGTACGGCATGATGACTGGAGTCATATGATTGTCACTT
This sequence comes from Bromus sterilis, assembly GCA_950022295.1. NCBI lineage: Eukaryota > Viridiplantae > Streptophyta > Magnoliopsida > Poales > Poaceae > Bromus > Bromus sterilis. The sequence continues at coordinate 211,324,409 of OX465599.1, forward strand.
AATTATGGCCTGCGTGCCAGAACTGTTTATTAGCTTGAGGCAAAGCAATAGATAGATGAAGGGTGATGATCTACGATGCGGAGGTGGACCCCGACGCACATGCCGGAAGCCGTGGTGTTGGTCCCGGCACCAAGGACAAAGTTGGTGGACACGGTGACTTCAACCACGACGATGTGAAGACAATGAAGACTTCACGAAGCAAAGGGCTATACTATATCACATAATTTTATGAACTGCCTGTGATGTTTATCCCTTTGATGCACCCTTGTTTGATGCACGGTAGTCGTATTTTATTAGGGTGATCTCTCGCAAAACAATATCAAGTTGATAGTGTTCTCCCGACTGTAGCACCGTCTATACTATGTTTCACACAGGAGCAGGTCATGTCACATGGGTGCACACGGTGTGACGCATAAAAGACGGGTGTGTTAAAAGAACACACAGCACATTACACTTGGTTGTCTTGACGGTTTGGATAAATGTTGGCTACCGGAACACGCCCATCGAAAGATGAACAAGAATCACATGTGTTGTGATTGGCAATTTGGCCTACCGGTCCAGTCTAAGTCATCAGTGATGTCACATCAATGGCGGACGACTGGGTCGGATCTTGAATCACTCCAGCATCAATTACGAGAGATATTGATCTGAGTGGCAGCGCACTTAGTAATTAAATTGATTAATCACAAGTGCAACTTAATTATGAACAAAATCATAGTATTTGCATTATCGTTGTAGAATAATGGCTCGCGTTACCACCTTCCCAATTGATTTTGATTAACTGTATTATCTGGTAAAAACTTTACGATTGGTACTGTATTGTGAGGACTATCCTCAATAGTGTCGAGAAGGAGCTTGTCCTATCGCAAATTTTTGATGCTCTACCGCTGATGCTATGGATGATGTGACACACGTCCATAATCCAAAATGCTAGAATTCCACCACAGCTAAGTGCATTGTCCTCACCACCATGAAACCCGAACTTTGAAACGTTTGGGATAGTTATGTTATATTCATGGAACTGAAAATTGTTTTCAGTAGTAAGACAATTAATGTTGGATATAAGATATCTAGTACAATGTATGATTGTAAGCATTAGTGAAAATGTTCACTATGCTCTATACAAAACTAATAAGTGTGGGATCCAGAAGAACACTGATCATATGATGATGAGAATTAAGGGAAAGGAAGTCCAAAGGATGTTAGTAAGACTTACACGCCGGAAATTCCATGGCCTGTGCCATCCTTAATCATGTGTGAGCTTTTTTGAGTAGGAGTGACATTGGAAATAGAACTATGATACGTATAAAGGCAAAACGAAAGAAGACTGGAATAACCAGCTCAGAAATGAAAGTCATACGGAGTTATAGATGAATTCATTGCTGGTCAAGAGATATAATTCTTGGGAATCATGATTAAGCAGTTAATTGTGGATTCTGTATATTGTGATTAAACTGTTGATCACCGGAATATCACATCGATTGCATATTGTTGCAACTCGATGCAAGAAATACTATGGCCTTTATGACTAGCTAATGATGAGTTTTGACACACACGAGAACACGGTAAAAGGTTTACTATATTGTGTGTTGACTCTATGATTATCTTCATAATTCATTTTAGAGTTGAGTAAATTGTTACTACACTTTAGCCTTGTTGCAAAAAATCATTTTGAATCATGTTTGTTGCAAGAGAGTTGTTCAAAGCTATGAATAACGTAAAGGCCATACTTCCATTATGAATAGGTTGTATGTTTTGAATCTTGATAATAATGTTAAAAATCCATAACACTGACGCTAAACGTCGCAAGACTAACAGAAATACCACATAGATGTGGCACTGCCGTTTATCACAAGTGACATAACATGCATGAAGAATTTCCATAAGTGATGGACTTTCGAGTCATATGATTATGAATCACTTGACGCTTGCGATCTTTGTCTCGAAGTAATGTGACTAAAACACCGTTGATAGGCCATACATGAATGGGCAACTAAACCATTGGTAATCATACATGATGATGTGTGTAGTCCAATAAGTGTAGTTGTGTGCAGTGGATTTCCTATCTTCACTCATGAGTTGAAGTAGATATGTGGATATCTGTTCAATAGAGACATACGTATGAAATCTTTGAAATGTTCAAGGAATTTTAGAGTGAAATAGAAATTCATTGTAACGAGAAAATAAAGCTTCAGCAAATTAGATTGTAGAAAGCAATATTTGAGTTACAAGTTTAGCGAACGTCTGATGAGTTGTGAAGAAGTGTCATAACTTGCGTCTCCCGGAACACCACTATGAGTAAAGTGTTCGAGAGATGTAATCAAGCCATGTATGACACGGTAAGATCAAATATGACGTTTATCAATTTGCCATTATATTTATTAAAGTTATGCGTTAGAGACTACGACTTTTACACTGAAAAGAGCACCATCAAATCTGTTGAAATGACACCATATTAGATGTGGAATGGAAGTGTTAAAACCATATTGTCTTTTCTTAAAATTTGGGTATATGAGACATGTGTTTGACATGCTCAAAACACCAAATCAGATAAGTGCTACTTTGTTAAGGTTATTCCAAAAGGGTTTGGTATTCCTCTATCACTACACAAAAGAAAAACTGTTTGTAGTTAAGAACAATGTGTTTGGAAGAAAATAGTTTCTTACAAAAAGGTGAGTGGGAGACAGTGCAACTTGTTAAAGATTGTTGAATCTTCAAATAAGTGCGCAGCTGAACCACACAGGTTAGACAAAACTCGTACAAACATTCATGATATGTAAGACGAGATATTATTGTTCGACAATGATAAACATGTGATATACAAAGAAGCGTTGATGGGCCCTGACTCCGGGATTTGGCTAAATGCCAAATAATCCGAGATAGTATCCATGGAAGTAAGCCAAGTTTTGAACTTGGTAGACCCTCTAAAAGACTAAAAGTCTGAAGAATATATATATGGATCTATAATTGATTCGGATGAAATTGTTTTATCCATAAAGCTCAACTCGTTGGAAAATTGTTTTCTAGCAAGTTCAAACGTTGACTACGGCGAAGTAGTGTCGACCGTAGAGATGCTTTAGTCAATTCGGGTTATATTAGCAATTACTACATATCTCATTTATAGGATATGGTAGAATGAACGTCAAAACAAAGTTCCTACCCGGAAATATAATAAAGGACGTATACGTGATACGACCGGAATGTTTTGTCGATTCAAAGGATGCTAAAATAGATGCAAGCCTTGGATGTCCAGTGATGGACTAAAGCTGGCATAATGGAGTTGGAATTTTCGTTGTGATGAAATTGCCAAAAGAGTTTGTTTTCATCAGGAATAACGAACATGCTTGAATGTTCAAGAAAGTAAGTGGGAGCTGAATGATATTTCTAAAACCTTATGTAGATGACATATTGTTGATTAGAAATGATGTAAATTTATTGACACGAATAAGGACTTCATTGGAAATAGTTTTCAGTTGAAGAACTTGGGCTAATATAGCATTAGTATTGAGCACAGTGATCTATGTAGGTAGTAAGTGCCTGATCATGCTAAAGCCAACATTACATGTTGACATGATACTAAAGTAGTTTAGTATGAATACGCTAAGAAGGATGTTCTTGCCGAGGTCACGGTGAAAAGATGTTTGCGGAAATCGGTGTTCATGAACACAGATAAGCAAAAAACACGTGAATTGAATTCCACTCACCTGTGTGTTTGGATTAATCATGTACACCATAATATGTAAAACAACCAGATATGTCCAGTGCTCCAAAAAGTTGTGAGCAAGATACCAAAGTGATCAAGATGTTGATCATTGGACAAACAGTGAAAAGTTAAACTTATGAAAGATAAGATATGTTTCTCGGAAAAATGGAGAGAATGAAGAGCTTGTTGTAAGGAGTTACACCAGCTGAATTTTTGATGTAAACAGTTACACCAATTCAGTCTTCATACTTACTCCGACCGATTTTCGATTTTAATTGGGATTATGTATTTCACACATAAGGGTGGCACAGTATGGAGGAACTGTGTTAAGTTAGATACTGTGGCGAATTCTATAACAGAGGCTAAGTATATTGTTGCTTAAAGAAGTAACAAGGGAGAGTATTTTGAATCATCAGTTCATTTATGAACATCTGGTTTCCAAGATGCTTGAAGCTCATGGAACATTGATGAATGATTTCATGACTTATTCTAAAGGAACCAAGGTCCTGCCAAATGATTCAAACATATACAAAGCTAAACTGATAAAATTAGTGAATTTTATGATAGCGTAAAAACGCGAAGATATGCAAGATACAAACGGGCCTGACACGTCAGATCCGATGATGAAGTCTATACCACAAATGAAGCATGTATTACACCGGTATGCAATAGGTGTAAGGTGCTCAAGCACTGATAATATTATTGACTCTAGTGCAAGTGGGAGACTGTTGGAAATATGCCCTAGAGGCAATAATAAAATGTTATTATATATATTTCCACGTTCGTAATAAATGTTTATATTTCTGTGCTATAATTGCATTGACCCTGACTATGAGATTCAGAAGAAAACTCACTTGCATGTGTGGAAATGTAAACACCAAGAGTTCCTGGTTTAGCCTCTAAGACCAGCTCATGTGCTTACTGATGATTACGTTTTCTTAATCATGGACATTGTTCTTGTAACAAGGATGTCAGTAGCTATGGGAACATATTGTTAGCAGAACAATGATGTTGAACCGACCCTAGTATTGAATGATATACTTAGAGATCACATCGTAACTACGTTATAAGTCATATCATGAAATGTTATCATATACGTAATTCCTTAGACCATGAGAGTATCGAGTTGCTTCACACAGGAAGACATGCTTTGGTTCTTAGATGAATCCTCCCGTAAATGGGAAGTAGTAAAATAAGTTCTGGGTATGTCAGATGGTGTGGCTAGTGACTGTGATAGTTCAAGAATGGGATTTGCTCCTTCACGATGAAGAGATATTGACTTTGGGCCCACTCGGTATGATGGTATCCATTCTAGTCTGGCCAGACGCATTGTGATTTAATCACGGGGATACTGGAATACAATAACGAGAAATAGAGACAAACGAGCAAAGAGGATAACAAGTGGCTTGTGTTCAAGAAGTTGTTACACATGGGTGCCAAACATCTCTCCTCTAAATTTGTCATATATCACGAAGCAAAGGGAATGGTACATGACTAAACATAAAGGTTCACTCGAAGTTTATTCGTGTATGTGCGGGAGTCAACATGGGTGTCCATGGCTCCGCTGTTGATTATTGGCTATTGACAAAAGGCTATTGACCTATGTACGGAAGATGTTCTGAGTCATGTCCGCATTATACCGAACCTATTGGGTCACACACTTAAAGAGTAGTAATCTGTTAGAGAACTAGGAGATGAAAAGAGAAAGGGTACCGGAATTGTTTCGGGTGGAACCGGAAGTGTTTCCGGGTAGCACTAGAAGTGTTCTAGGTTGTGCTGAATGGTTTCAGAATATTCGTGAACGGTCTCGGATGATTTCGGAACATTCAAGAAGAGTCTTGAAGTGGTAACAAGACATCCGTGATAGTCTCGGAAGGTTTTGCAACATTCGGTAATAGTTGTGGAAAGGTTACGAAACATAGGGAAATTGTTCCGGGACTTCTAGAAATGTTTCGGGAGGTTTCGGAAGGTTCACAGGAGATTATGGAAGTATCCGGAGGGTTAAGGAACTCTCCAAACCGCAGAAACCGACGTTAGACCAAGTAGGAAGGTCCACAAGGTCGTAACTTCGAAGGAAAAGGACTTTTCCCTGAGTCCAAGGCCCAGACGCCAGGGTCCCTGGCGTTTTAGACCAGGACGCCGGGTCCGCGGCGTTTCGGCGGGGAATCCGTGTTGGACTCCTCCTGGTGGCCAAAACCGACTTTGGGGAGAACCCTCGCCCAAGTTGCGACCCTAGGCTTCCACCTATATATTCGGGGGCAGGGGTAGCCCTAAAGATACACCAGAAAATCCCCAAGGCTGCCCCAGCTAAATCCCACGCGCCTCTAATTCTCTTCGGGCTAGATCGTTCTAGTCCGGACGCCGCTAGGATCTTCTCCCTCTAGTTTCTCTCGGTTGCGTTCTTCTCTGGACGGCAGAGCGCTGCTGGATTGCTCCATCGGGATGTGTGGATACCGGTAGAGGGATCATACCTTTGATCCTTCTGCGAGGTCCTTCTTCTTCCTCGGAGATCATGTTCGAGGGACTTGTTCGTGGGACTTGATCGGGACGGATCGTGGGACGGTTCACGGGATAGATCGTGGAATGGTATGCGGGATCGATATCCTCGCGGTTGGGAGGTCATTGAAATTCCTAGCTGCGGGGATCTGCACCAACGGTCTTCACCAACTCTACTTCCGCTACATTGGTTGGTGAGCCATGACCTAAAACCTTTTATGCAATCTTCTTGGATGATCTTGGGTTCTTGATTCGTAGGCCGAAATATTTTGTTTTCTACTACATTTCCCAACAGGAGGGTCCTGCCGCTGCTTGGTGGGACAACTACTTGCTGACTTACCCCATCGACACCATCACTTGGGCGCAGTTCCAATCTGCCTTTCGCTCCGCACATGTTTCAGTAGGCGCCATGAGCTTGAAGAAGAAGGAGTTTAGCAGTTTGCGTCAGGGAGGCCGTTCAGTGCCCGAGTATGTTGAGGTGTTCAACAAGCTTGCCAGATATGCCCCAGATGATGTCAGGAATGATGCTGCAAGGCAGGAGAAGTTCTTGGAGGGGCTGAATGATGAGTTGGGAGTCCAGTTGACAGTGTCTACTTTTGCTAACTGCCAGACGCTCATAGACAAAGCTATTGTGTTGGAAAGCAAGCAGCAGTCCATTGAGAAACGCAAGAGGAAGTACAACAACAACAATGATGGCAAGTATAACTCTGGACCGCATCAGAAGTCACGCAATTCCTATGCTGGCAATGGAGGACATAACCATGGGCATAACCACAATGGTGGGAATGGCCATGTTCACAGTGGAGGACACAACCATCATGGTGGGAATGGTCACGACCATAATGGCCACAACCACCACAATGGTAACAAGAAAGGCAATGGCAATGGAAGGAACAATGGGAGAACAAATGGAGCCAATGGAGGCAATGGAAACAACCGTCAGAATGGCCAGGCACCAAAGGACTTGAGTCACATCCAGTGCTTCAGGTGCAAGAACATGGGACACTACGCCCCAGACTGCCCAGAGTCCAATGGGAATGGAGTCGTCAAGCCCAATCCTTTCAGCAAGGGGAATGTGAACCATGTCAACGTGGAGGAGATCTATGATGAGCCTGATGCTATGATTGGTAAGTTCTTTATCAATTCAGTACCCGCACTTGTTCTTTTTGATTCTGGTGCATCGCATTCTTTCATATCGAGGGTATTTGTGGATAAGCATGAGTTACCTATCGTAGTTCTTAAGTCATCTATACTCATAAGTTCACCGGGAGCGGAGATGTCAGCTAGTTTGGGATGCTATCAGTTGAGCCTAGCCATAGGGAAGCATGTTTTTCCTACAGATTTTATTGTGTTGAAGTCACAAGGTTTGGATATTATTTTGGGCATGCATTGGTTAGCCAAGTACCAAGGTGTTATTGATTGTGCCAGTCGGTCTATCAGTCTCAGTACACCGAGTGGACAGAAGATCAGATATGTTTCCAAGTATAAGCATCAGCACGCGCAGGTGAATTCTCTTAAGGGGGGTAGCCTGGATGATGTGCGTGTTGTGATGGAGTATCCGGATGTGTTTCCAGAGGAGTTTCCAGGTATGCCACCGGATAGGGAGATTGAGTTCCTTATTGATTTAATACCAGGCATTGGGCCTATTGCTAAGAGACCGTATAGGATGCCCGCTAATGAACTTGCAGAGTTGAAGGAAGAGATCAGAGAGTTGCAGGCAAAGGGGTTCATTCGCACAAGCTCGTCACCTTGGGGATCTCCAGTGTTGTTTTTTGAGAAGAAGGATGGAACCCAGAGGATGTGTGTGGATTACCGTTCTCTGAATGATGTTACTATCAAGAACAAGTATCCTTTACCTGTGATTAATGATCTATTTGACCAGTTGGAGGGAGCTTGTGTATTCTCTAAGATTGATCTTCGTTCTGGTTATCATCAAGTGAAGATTTGGGAGAAGGATATTCCGAAGATTGCTTTTACTACAAGGTATGGGTTGTATGAGTATACTGTTATGTCATTTGGATTGACTAATGCTCCTGCATACTTCATGAATATGATGAACAAGGTGTTTATGGAGTTCTTGGATAAATTCGTTGTGGTGTTCATTGATGATATATTGGTGTATTCCAAGAATGAGCAAGAGCATGAGGCACATTTGCGTTTGGTATTGGAGAAGCTCAGGGAGCACAAGTTGTATGCCAAGTTCAGCAAGTGTGAGTTTTGGTTGAAGGAGGTCGGATTCCTTGGACATGTTGTGTTAGGAGAAGGAGTAGCTGTGGACCCATCCAATGTTTCAACAGTTACGGAATGGGAGACACCCGCGTCAGTGGGAGACATTCGCAGTTTCTTGGGTCTTGCAGGATATTATAGGAGGTTCATTGAAAATTTCTCCAAACATGCAAAACCGATGACTGAGTTGTTGAAGAAAGAGAACAAGTTTGCTTGGAGTGAGGCATGTGAAGCCAGCTTTCAGGAGTTGAAGAAACGGTTAGTAACTGCACCTGTTTTATGTTTTCCTGATATACATAAGGATTTCCAAGTATATTGCGATGCATCTCGTCGAGGACTTGGTTGTGTTTTGATGCAAGGAGGTAGAGTTGTTTCTTATGCTTCTCGTCATCTTAAGAACCATGAGCAGAACTATCCTACACATGATTTGGAGTTAGCTGCAGTTGTTCATGCATTGAAAACATGGAGGCAATATCTTGTTGGTAATCATTGTGATGTTTTTACTGATCATAAGAGTCTGAAGTATATCTTTACCCAGAAGGATTTGAATCTCAGGCAGAGCAGATGGCTGGAGCTTATTAAGGATTATGATTTGAATGTGCAGTATCATCCTGGTAAAGCGAATGTGGTTGCTGATGCATTGAGTCGTAAGAGTCATGTCAATGTTGCTAATGTTGAGGATATGCCACGTGAGTTATGTGAGCAGTTCAAGAATCTCAGGTTGGAGATAGTTCCTAAAGGATATGTGGCAACATTGGAAGTGAAGCCCAATCTGTTGGAAAGAATCAGAGAAGCTCAGAAGAGTGATGCAGAAATTGATGAGATAAAAGTGAATATGACCAGAGGGAAAGCAGAGGGTTTCCGTGAGGATGAGCATGGAGCCATTTGGTTTGAGAAGCGCATTTGTGTACCGCAAGATGCAGAGATCAGGAAGTTGATTCTTCAGGAGGCACATGATTCACCTTATTCTATTCAACCCGAGAATACCAAGATGTATTTGGATTTGAGGGAGAGATTTTGGTGGCCTAGCCTGAAGCGGGAGATAGCCCAGTATATTGCTTTGTGTGATGTTTGCCAGAGAGTCAAGGCTGAGCATCAGAAGCCAGCAGGATTGTTCCAGCCTTTGCCGATACCAGATTGGAAGTGGGATCAGATAGGTATGGACTTTATTACTGGTCTACCCAGGACTCGGTCAGGATATGATTCTATTTGGGTGATTTTTCATCGTTTGACTAAGGTTGCTCACTTCATTCCAGTGAAGACAACTTACAACAGCGCCAAGCTAGCCAAGATTTATATGTCCAGGATCGTGTGTTTGCATGGAGTTCCAAGCAAGGTTGTGTCTGATAGAGGTACTCAGTTTACTTCGAAGTTTTGGCGTCAGTTGCATGAGACCTTGGGCACTAGGCTGGAGTTCAGTACAACGTTCCATCCTCAGACAGATGGGAAGACCGAGAGAGTCAATCAGATCTTGGAGGATATGTTGAGGGCTTGTGCGTTGGATTATGGGTCGAGTTGGGATGACAACTTACCGTACGCTGATTTCTCATACAACAACAGTTACCAGGCTAGTCTTCAGATGGCACCATACGAGTTACTGTATGGCAGGAAGTGCAGGACTCCATTAATGTGGGATGAGGTAGGAGAACGTCAGTTGTTTGGACCAGACCTGATCAGAGATGCTGAGGAGAAATTCAAGTTGATCCGTGATAGGCTGAAGATAGCACAGTCCAGGCAGAAGAGTTATGCAGATGCGAAGCGCAAGGATGTAACCTATGAGGTTGGAGACCGTGCGTATCTAAGAGTTTCACTAATTCGCGGAATCAAGAGGTTTGGAATCAAGGGCAAGTTAGCACCACGTTTTGTGGGGCCTTACAAGATCTTGGAGCGTAGAGGAGAGGTAGCTTGTCAGTTGGAGTTGCCAGAAGCTTTGTCAGGAGTTCATGATGTGTTTCACGTATCCCAGCTGAAGAAGTGTCATGCAGAGATAGTAGATATTCCTTTGAGAGATACAGTGCCACTTGAGGCAATTCAGTTGGAGAGTGACTTGACTTATGAGGAGAAACCTGTGAAGATTTTGGAGACTGCAGAAAGAGTTACCCGCACCATGACGATCAGACTATGCAAGGTTCAGTGGGATCATCACACCGAAGAGGAGGCAACTTGGGAGCATGAAGAAGATCTGAAGCAAGACCACCCGCATCTCTTTGCTAGCCAGCCCGAATCTCGAGGACGAGATTCATCATAATGGGGGTAGGTTTGTAACATCCCAATTTTCTAAATTCGGATGTTAATAGATCATCATATGCATCTCATGTTGCTTCCGCATTTTTCTAGAGTTTTAAAATATTTTTAAACATTTTTCAACACATGGCAGTTCGCTGGAGAGGATATAAAAGGACTTATCCCCATTTTTAATTTGTTGAAAAATAGTTTAAAATATTTTGGGAGAATTTTTAAATTTACTTTGGAGTTATAAATATTTTCTAAAATTATTTTGGGAATTTATTTATGCTCCGTTAAAGTTTTTAAATCAATTTTCGGAGTTTTTGGTATTTTTAAAATGCAAGAAAAGAATTTAAAAATATTTAAAAATAAGTTGCAAGTTTTTTATTTTCATTTAATATTTTGGTTAAGCCAAAAATTCAGTTTTATTATTTTAAAAATATTGGCGAAGACGGAATTTTAAAATAAATTTCTGTGATTTTTCTAATATTGTTTTGGACCTAATGGGCATGTTCTGTTTTTTTTCCACGCAGACCGATTTTGTATTTATCTCGGATTTAAAAAAAATAAAAAGGGGTTTAGAGGCTGTCTGTAAATAGCCCCGATTAGGGCTAGATTATTTTCGTTTAGCGTTTTCAGATTAGCCCTAAACTAATCCGCGGGACCCGCCGCCGCCGACATCATCGACGATGTCATCGCCGGAGTTCGCAGGAATCTCGCCGGAGTTTCACCGGAAAGTTCGCCGGAGTCGCGTTTTTCGCCGTTTTTTTTCGAGGTATTTTCCGGAGCCGCCGCCTGCGCCCGACCCCGCCGTCCTAGCCACGCCGCCCGCCACCGTAGCCGCCGTCCCCCATGCCCTAGCGCCGCCCCGCGCCTGGCCGCCGCCCCCGTCGCGTCCCCGCCACCGCCGGCCTCCTGGCCGCCGCTGGGCCTCCTAGCCGGAGCCCAAGCCTCCTGCTGGCCAAGCCATGGCCATGGCCTCCCCGTGCGTGAGGAGAGAGGAGACTGAAAAAAAAAGTTAGATTCGTTTTCAAAAAAAAATCCAGATCTGGATCCAAACCGCCCGAGGACCCGATCTCGTTTTTCAGAAAAAATTTATTTACGTCCGGGTCCTTTTTACAGTAGAGGACCCCGGTACCCCCCGGTGTCACCCCGATACCGTTTTCGCGGCTACTTTTTAACCGTAACTCGGAATTGGGTGATTCCAGTTGCGTTGCGACCGTGTAGAAATTCTCTAGGCATTAAACAAGTTTTGGAGAAGTTTGAAGTTTTCAAATTTGAATCCCAAGCTGATCCAAATTTGATCTTCCGGCATCCGTAACTTTTTACCGGTGCGCCCGTTTGTGCCATTTCTTTTTGCGTTGGTTTTATTTTGACAAGTACTTTAAGTTTAGCTACTGTTAGACAAGTTTTGATACTGTTCTTTGAATGTTTATTACTGTTTGTGCATATTTGTATTGAGTATATGTTGATTGGTGCTATGTTTGCTCATATAGATTGTCCGGAGTGTGCCGCCTCGTTTTGTGAGGATTGTGACCGTGAGGACCAGGAAGAAGGCAAGTGATGCTTTGACCATACTCATACCTATATTTTCTATATGCATTATGTTAAGAAATATCACCCTATTGCATGATAGGTAGTTTACTTTACTGTTGCTGCAAAACCAGTTAGGATAGCCACATGTCTTGACTTGTCTACCGTAGATCAACCTAGCGGTGTTGTTGCTTTATTGCTATGCTTTTTAGACGTGGTTTGGGTTGTGAGAATTCATGGAGTGCATGTGAGCTATTTAATAAACTGTGTACCAACTTTATAATAATAGAAATCACTTCTGGACGGGCGGGTTGCATCCCGGTAGTTGTGTCTTGTCTAAGGACAGTGCCGGGGTTAAATGCACCCAATGGTTGTTTTGGTGGTGAACCGGGTGCGACATGGTGTCTACCCTCTGACGCAGTGGGCGCCGTCCAGGCTAAAAAAGATTAGACATGCAATATTACTAGTAGCTTTCGTGTACAGCCAATGGCTATATGGGCTCTGGCTTAGCACGAGTACGTTGTGGGGAACCTGGCCCTGGTAGCTAGCTGATGTAGATGTGTGTTAGGTGTACCGTCTACCAACGGGGGGAGGCAACCTCTTCAGAAAGTCTTTGTCTCAATCTTCGGGTTGAGTCCAGTGGGGAACGTGTACAACCTCTGCAGAGTGTATAAACTGATCATGATTATCCGTGTCCACGGTCACGGACGAACTTTGAGCAACTAGTCAGTACTATTGATGAATGATCTTGACAGATGAACACTTAATAATAATTTGGTTGGGACAAGAGTAGCATGGGTTGCTGTGTGTTTCAGGTAGAATTCAACTTAAAACTTTCACTAGTTTAGTTCAGGAGAAAATTGGCTTTCAGCAAAACAAAACCTTAAGCCTTTCCTTTGAAGATCAGCTCTCATAGAGGCAGCCTTTTCACGTCCAAGTTCTGGCAGGCCTTCCAAAAATCGATTGGTACAACAGTGTTGTTCAGTATCGCTTATCACCCTCAGACCAGTGGGCAGGTTGAGCGTGTGAATCAAATCCTCGAGGACATGCTTCGATCGTGTGTCATTTCCTTTGGCATGAAATGGGATGAATGTTTGCCTTATGCTGAGTTCTCTTACAACAACAGCTATCATGAAAGTCTGCAGGCAGCACCCTATGAGGTGTTGTATGGACGTGTCGGGACCTGGGGTTTGCTTATGTAATTCCTGCTGTAGGTCAATCATATGAAGAGCCGAGAGCCGTACCCACTTGTCAGCAGACAAGGCCAAGGACAGAACACTCTCAGAAAGCTCAAACGTGAGGGGCATGCCATTCAGGTCGGATGATCAACTGAGATGGGTCCTCATCGTCCGCTCACAAGTCTAAATGATTATGGGTGGTGAAGTCCCATACTCATAGACAAGTCGCCTCAACCATATTATCGATTTAATTATAACACTCACATAAACACACTCCAGCCCGATGACTTAGTCGGGGTCTCGGGCGGGATCTCGATCGTACAAAAAAGTGTGCTGCGTGAAGGAGTCACGAGAAATCGTATCGCGATGTCCCAAGTTGCGCACATCTCAGGGATATTCCATAAATCGATTGGTACAACAGTGTTGTTCAGTATCGCTTATCACCCTCAGACCAGTGGGCAGGTTGAGCGTGTGAATCAAATTCTCGAGGACATGCTTCGATCATGTGTCATTTCCTTTGGCATGAAATGGGATGAATGTTTGCCTTATGCTGAGTTCTCTTACAACAACAGCTATCATGAAATTCTGCAGGAAGCACCCTTTGAGGTGTTGTATGGCCGTGTCGGGACCTGGGGTTTGCTTATGTAATTCCTGCTGCAGGTCAATCATATGAAGAGCCGAGAGCCGTACCCACTTGTCAGCAGACAAGGCCAAGGACAGAACACTCTCGGAAAGCTCAAACGGGAGGGGCATGCCATCTAGGTCGGATGATCAACGGAGATGGGTCCTCATCGTCCGCTCACAAGTCTAAATGATTATGGGTGGTGAAGTCCCATACTCATAGACAAGTCGCCTCAACCATATTATCGATTGAATTATAACACTCACATAAACAGACTCCAGCCCGATCACTTAGTCGGGGTCTCGGGCGGGATCTCGATCGTACAACAAAGTGTGCCGCGTGAAGGAGTCACGAGAAATCGTATCGCAATGTCCCAAGTTGCGCACATCTCAGGGATACTTGGTGTAGGAAAGACCGTCGGCGAGAGCACAACTAATCTATCGAACCCCACACTAAGACATGCATGTTATAATCATACACGCAGCATACATGTCTAGTGTAAACAGAAGGTAATCACAACATGAACTCTACAAACACATAGTCTTTATAACATCTGCTAAATAGAGCAGACATAGTAGTTGTATTACAAACAGAGATCACATTCCTCGGATCCAACATTACATCAAACATCAACAGAAGCAAATTATGTCTTAGTAAAGACAAGTTTAACAAATGGCTTAATAATCCTGAAAGAAAATACAACGGCCTTCCAAAGGGCACAGGATGTTATCTGGAACTATACGACTTAGTCCATGTCGAGCTCGAGGTAGAGGCCACCATCAGGGTCAGTGGACTCGTCTCTAAAACATAAGATAAGAAAATGTGAGTACAAAGACATACTCAGCAAGACTTACATCAGATCTATACTACTCATGATCAAGTATCAAGGAAAAGGGAGGTGGGGTTTCAATGCAGAAGTGCTAGCTTTGACTTGGCTAGTCCTGTACTACGAATACCAGAATGAGGTAAGAAGCATGCACAAGTCCAACTATCCAAGTCTCCAAACAATACACCAATATGGATCCTTCCTCGACTTCCCACGAGAAAGAAAACCATAGCACTCACGCTTATCATGGAAATTTTAGAGTAACCGCTCAAGTTGTCTATGATGAAGTGAAGGTCTCCAAGTAGTCCATAACCGCGGACCCAACTATTCGAATAGTTCATTAAACCTGTAGGGGTGTACTACTACACACACGCATGCACCGATTACCGCCTGGGAGTGGACCCTTCAAGCGAGTATCGGTGAGGATTTTGCCACGACACTTCACGCACAACACCATCTCTAGTCCTAGGGAGTCGCCTATTTGAGTTGGGACCGCGATCGAAATCCGGCCGATTTTTCGATGCGGACTCAAACGTTGTGTGACCGCCATCAACCTCAACTCGATCATGATCACTTGATTCAACGAGGCCAAAACCTACGTCCACCACTTACCTTGATGTGCCCGCTTGAGATCATTAAAGTTCGAACTACTTGCGACTCCTAGAGTTGGTTCGGGGTGAGGTACTAGGCCGAGAGGGGTCAGTGAGACCAATGTGTGATCGTACTCTTAGTTTTGGATAACAGCACAAGAACTCAGGCTTAAAGCGGCGTTCAACGAGACAACCCACTGTGTACTCCTACATATCCTCTCATCTTTCACCTTGTTTAGGTCAAATCACCAACACGTTACCACCATCATTCACATTATCACTACCATTCCGACTCACATCAAAGTAACCTCATTGTAAACTGTAAGCATGCAATTAGCTGTAATAGTTGCAGGGGCCACATGATCAACATTCAACTCCTAGATCTTCTAGGATTGTGGTTTGCTTACTACTGTGACAAAATGATAGGTCATGCAAAGGAATGGGTTCAACTAGTGGTAGAACGTATCATGGTGACATCCTAAACATGCATAAGCGAGAATGAGAGGAAACTGGGATTTTATCGACATGATCAAAGAGGGGGTGCTTGCCTTGCTGACGATCACGAGGTATTACTCTTCTAACATGAGGTTGAAATCGTCTCCGAGATCAACTCCTATCGAGAAGAAGCAAACACCAAAGCACTGAAAGTAATGCACATTCAGTATAATTAAATATACAAGCAATAAGGCATGATATGAAGATGAGCATGGGTGTGTTATTCTCATTATGGTCATGTGAAGTGGATTGCATAGCAAGGGTTTAAGTTGGAATAGCATTAGTGATTTATTTGAATTATACCAAATGAACCATATAGAAAAATGCTACTGGTTCCTCAATATAAACAATTCAAACATGGTTGATAGTAGCATATATGGATTGAGCATTTTCTTCTGATCCATTTTGATATAAAAATCATTTCAATCCGAGTTGCGGTTTAAAAGTTATTTAATTTCAAAGTTTGGAATATTTTCTGCCATTTCTGGATTAAATTAAATAGATAAAGATTTAATGCGTCATTGTGACATCATGATGACGTGGGGTCAACCCTGATAGCAGGGGCCCACTGGTCAATATCTCTAGGTTAAACAGTGGGGTTAGTTTAAATTAGTTAAACAGGCTAATGGCCTAGGGCACACGTGTCATACGGGATTAGGGTAATTGGCAGGAGGGTTAAGGCCTAATGGCCAGGGTTGGCCGGCGGCTTGTCTCCGACGTCTCTGTACACGGCGGCGCTCGCCACGGGGAGGCACGGGGGCGGCACCAGGACGCGTCTCGCGCGCTCCCGCACCTAGTGGTGCACGAGGGGGACCTCGAGGAGGACCCGGGCCACGGCAGCGACCAAGCACGCGAGGGACGGAGCTACTGCTCGAAGGAGACGATGACCGGGGCGGCTAAAAAGAGCGAGGGGTGAGGGGTTTGACGCGGCAGCTCACCGCGAATCCGATGGAGTCGTCGGCGATGGAGGAGGAGACGCTTCGGCGACGAATTTCTCGGAGGCAGTTCTCGGCGGCCGACGGCGAAGTGACAAAGAGGGCATCGTCGTTGGGGCTTCTCGGCTCGAATTGATGGGGAAGATCGATGAAGACGACGGCGGCGGAGATGCTGGACACGGTGCCTTGGGCTAGATCGGCTGGTGGCCGAGTCGGAGCACGACGGCGCGCTCCGGCTGTTCTCGGGTGTGCGCTAAAATGAGAGGGTGAAGAAGGGGAATACGGCTCTAGGATGGGGAATGGATGAGGGCGGCATCGAGACGTCTCCAGACGTAGGGATAATCTTGGGGAGGCAAGCATGAGGTGGCACAGTGACGTGCACGCATGCTGCCGCCGGTGGAATCCTCCTGGCAGGAGGAAGAAGACGCCCTTACCCCCCCAGCCTATGGGCTGGCCTGGCTTTCGGTTAGTTGGGCCAGGTGGGCTGAGAAGGTACGCCTTTCTCTCTCTTTATGTTTTCTATTTTATTTGTTTTCTGTTATATTGTTTTGATTTGATTTTGAAACCAAATCATTTTATAAAAATCCCACAACATTTATGTGGTCTTAGGTGACATATACCAAGTCACTCCCACTGTTTGGAATATTTTGAACTTCAAATTATTTGAATTCAAATTCAAATAGGGGTTTGATTTAATTTCCAAGACCCTTTTGGACTTTTTGAAAATTCCATGAGCATGGAGTGGGACCCACTTCACATGAAATGTGATCATGCCCATTTATGAGATTTTTCAAAAAGTTCAAAGCATTTTTGGAAAAAGATTTTTGTCTGGCCTTTTATTAAATTATTTTGGGGCTTTTAACTTCCCCAATTCTTTGACTTTTGCAAAAAAAAATCATGATGCAAAACTTAAATGCCAAGACCAAGCATACCTAATCTAGGGTTCTGATAGGCCGGAAGTGCAGGACACCTCTGAGCTGGTCCAAGACAGGAGAAAGGCAATTGTTCGGCCCAGATGTGATCCAGGAGGCAGATGACAAAGTGAAGGTTGTCAGAGAGCACCTCAAAGCAACACAGTAGAGGCAGAAGGCCTACTATTACAAAAGGCACCGAGGTTTAGCTTTCCAGATGGCGATTGGGCGTACCTGAGAGTGTCTCCATTGAGGGGAACTCGCCGCTTTGGAATCAAAGGAAAGCTTGCCCCAAGATTCGTCGGGCCCTTCCGTATCCTGGAGACTAGAGGACCTCTCGCCTTTCGTCTTGAGCTTCCCGAGAGTCTATCGATGGTGCACAATGTGTTTCACGTGTCCCAGCTGAAGCAGTGTTTCAAGCAAAAATAACAGGATGTTGACTTGGGCGACATCAAATTTAGTGTTTATCTTTCGTACTCGGAGCGTACAGTCCATGTTCTTGAGACTTCCGAGCGCAAGATGCGCAAAAAGACCGTCAAGTTCATGAAGGTGCGGTGGTCACATCATTCAGAGAAAGAAGCAACCTAGGAGCATGAAGATCATCTCCGTTCCGAGTATCCAGAGTTGTTTCAGTCTTAGATCTCGGGACGAGATCCTGCGTTGGTGGGTGAGAGCTGTAACAGCCCAGGAGTGAAACTACTATTCATGATGTATTTTCACTTTGTTCAATGGCTATCAAACTTGTTGTCATGCAAGATGATGTAAATTGATGTGGTGATCTTGAATGCCATCCATGTTGGAGCTCATTTGAATTTGATTTCAAATCAATCTTTGTGATCAAAGAAGGGTTTTGTGGCATTTGTTCCATGTGGATGTGTGCTCCCCTAAGCTTCAACTCTTGCATAGCCAAAACTCTCTCCCTCCCAAGCTGGTCCATGAGTTCGCATTGCATTTTTGCCCTCTGGAAATTTGAGTTGCAGTTCAAATTGAATTTGAATTCAAATCAAGCCCAAGATTTTACCTGCTTCCAATTGGTTCAAACCAATTTTGAAAAATCAAAAATGTTCCAAAGAGCCCAAAACATATTTTTATATGTTTTTCCCTTTTGTCTTTTGCTCTAGAATATTCTTGGAGATTTCTGTTAATTGTTTAATAGGAAAATCAGTTTTTTTCTCTTTGGGTGGAGAAATGCCAGTCGGGCCCAGCCCATCTGGCCTTCCCTCCTGGGCTCAAGCCCAGCTGGCCAAACCGGTACGCGGGAGCGAGGACGGGCATCGATCTCCATCCAACGGCTCGCATGTGTCGCCTTCACACCGTGGTCGGGGTCCCCTCTCCCCTCTATCTCACACCGGCGAGTCCACGGCGACGTCGAGGCGCCGACGTGGCTAGGGAGACCCCCCTATAAAGCCAGGCCCCGCCTCCGGACCGGGAACCCTACCGTCTCGATTCCCCCCTCCAATTTCGTGCGCCGCCGCGGCTATGGACATCTGCACCCTCCCCTGCGCCACCTAACTCTAGTGGGACCGACGAGCGATTCTCTGTCATATTTCCTCGTCTGCATCTTCTCCAACACCTCACCATCCTCTTCCCGACGTGCAGGACGAGTTGTGCTTCGCGATTCGAACCCGAGGCAACGACGCATGTCGCGGGTCCTCTTCTTCCCAGACGTCGACTAGCTCCACTACGGCACACTCGCGCTCGTCGTCGACCACCCCTAGGTGAGCCTCGGCGAGCCCGTCTCCCGCATAGTGCTTAGGCGAGTGACCGTGGTCGTGTCCCGTTTATTTTTGTCGCCGTATATCGTTGCCGTTGTGCGACCCGTGGACGCCGTGACCGTGGGCGCTCCAGGCCTGCTCGCGTGTGTTGTAGACGCGATCTGGACGTGTGTATGGAGGCAAAGTAGCCGCCTTGAGCTCGCCTTTCCCTACGCACGTCGTCCTCTGAACTGCAGCGTCAGGTGTAGTGCTCCGCCGTTACCTTCCCGGTGAGAAAGGCACCGCCTTGTCGTCGTCTTCGGCAGATCCGGGCACCCACGGATATGTGGAGGTGCCCTGTATCGTTTGCATGCCGCCGTGAAGTTGGGAGCGCTCTGTGTGCGACGCCATCATCACCAAGATAGGCCGCCAGCGCTCGTTCTCTGAATATTTTGCACGCATCGCCGCCATGCTGTTCCGGCGAGGCTCCCGTCGCCGTCGTTGAGCTACCGGTGTGCCCGTGGTGCAAAATGGATGTGTGGGGGTCCCAGCTATGCGTAGCGTCCTTTATCTTGGCCTCTGGTGCAGAGCAGGTGGCACCAGGGTCACCGTTGTTCACTGTCGTCGTGGTCTGTCAGTCGACAGTCATGGTTTCAGTTAATCAAGCAAGTGGGCAACCTCTTGTTGTTTTGCTCATGTTCTCTGTCGAGAACACTTCTGTAGTGGAGTGGCTAGGGGGAAGCGGTGGAGAGCAGGGCGTCGCGGGTTCGAGTCCCCGCCCAAGCAAGGCACCCCCATTTTTCCTTTTTTCGCAGAGGCTGACATCCTGGCCCCACTATTCAGTGGCTAGGCCACTTGGTGGGCTGGGCCAAGCTGGAAATGTTGTGGCACCAGTGGGCTATCCAGCCCGGGCCAGGGAGAGAGAGAAGAGCTTGGCCAAGTTTGCCCAAGGACAGCCCAAGTGTTGTGTCCTCTTCCTTTTCTTTTATTTTTCTTTTTCTTTTCAAATTGATTTGAATTTCAAATTCAAATACCTTTTAAATGACATGGACATCCATACTCCCACTACGTCATGACATATATGATTTTTGGGGTAGCAAAATGCAGTGAGTCACATGGTGAGGTCCATTTTGTGTTTTGTGCAACACAGTATGATGATGTGGCCAAATGTCCATTTTCTCTCTCATTTTCAAATTTCTTGTTTGAATTCCAAAGTGACCATGTCATCTGTGATCTATGATTTCTTTTGAAAGAGCCTCCAACATATTGTTATATGGGAGTGGCTTGTCTCCGTTCCTTCTAGTGTCAACTTTCGTCGACATCTTTCCGTCTCCCGAATCGATAGTTTACATTAATGTTGTTATGCATTCTTTTATTCCTTCATGCTTATGCCATGTCATGTAATCCATGTCACTTGGACCAAAAACTTAAGGTCCTGACCAAGACCATTTAATTATAAATAGCATATGGAGCATCGTTGACGTGTCGTCAAGATCTTCATTTAAACTTGACTAGCTAGGGTCACACCATGCCTTAAACCTGAACATGCAATTCATGCTTGTGCATATTTGATCCCGATGCTTATTTGTGGTGTTTCTCTTTAACGGTACCGTATGTTAGAGCCTGAGCTTGACGAGGAGACTTACGTGGAGTTGTCCGACACCGAGCCCGAGGACCCTGGTACGTCTGCTCCGTCGACTACCTACTCAGGCAAGGGGGGGGGAACTATATCATTCTTTATAGCTTTCAGCTCGCTTCCCTAGCTATACTTAGAACGGAAGTTTCCTAGCACCATATACTTGTGCCTCTCAATTAAACTGAAACATCCATGCCCCCACATCCTAGCAAAACCTTGTTTGGCAATGTAACTTGCTTGCTTAACCAATGCTTAATATGTGTAGTACCTTACCTGTTGCTTATACCCATTGTTGCTTGGTGGATTCTCATGGTATTATCAGAAACTGGTTGATATTTATTAATATGATGTTAACTTGTGTTTGACGAGGGATGGGAGACCAGGATTTTCCCTCCGGGTGTTTTGTTCCATTCGAGTCACTTAGGACCCGAGTTCCGGGTATGTTGTTTCTTGACGAGCGTGCCTAATCGTGTGTGGGATTCTATGGGGTCCCCTTGTCTTACCTACCTAGTTCCAAACAGTTCTAGTGGTGGCCCGAGCTGATTTATAATTCGAAAATGTGTGTGTGCAAGTTGTCGACCTCGTGGATTTCAAACCAACCGGGCCAGTGGGATGGTATATCCTATTGGTCCACACTTGGCCGGCGAGGGTCCGGGCATGGAATATGCCCCGGTAACCCAAACCTAGTTGAGATGGAAGAGTCTGATTTGGGAGTGTGTCCGGTTCTTGAGTTGGTGTCGACTCCCCGGGGGCCACCCGGAATTGTGTGTTGTTACTTAGAGGGACTCTGACGTCCGTAGTTTCAGGCGCCTTCACCCGCCAAGAGGAAACCAGGTGTACATGTGAAGCCTATAATGGGCAGTTGGTACACCCCTGCAGGGTTAAATCTTTTCGAAAAGCCGTGTCCGCGGTTATGTACGACTTGAGACCTTCCCCTTGTTCATAGAATAACATTAACTTAATCTTGCTTTAAAATCTCCAATGTGTGAGTTGCCTTGATTGCTCTTCTTCATCCGGAGCGACAAAGAGGGGACAAGGTTGTGTTATGTTTGGTGAGTAGGTGAGTAGAGCATTATTGATGCGATCATCAACGGATTCTTGGATCTTTCCTTACTCTAATATAGATCGTTAGCCACTCATATATGCTAGTGCGGCTGCAACCTCAACCACTATCATTTCCTTACTGTGAGAAGTTAGTTATACTGTATTGATAAATGTCACCGCTTGCATCTTTCTTTCACCTTATGTACAAACGATTGGACCTTCAGACTACTACTTGACACGATCACCGACAAGTACTTCGTGGAGGTTCCCACGGAGGAGGAGGACGACGACTTGGCTCAGTAGACCTACATTTGGGTTTCGGCGATCCGCGGGTGGATGACATGTTTATTTGTAGCCCTCTCTAGGGAAATTTGCAGCTTGTCCGTACTTGGATGTGTGTGTCTTTTGAGATGCTGATGTCATGTATTGTTGAACCATGAGGTCTCTGAATGATGTATTAATACCATTGGCAACTGTATGCCTTGGATCTATATATTTATGTCTTAGATTATGTTCATGCACTTATTATCTGTTTTCGAGAATCCGATAGCGAAAACGAGTGCGAGTTTCGGGCGCCGGTGGCTAGTTATGCGCTCCCATCTCATGTCGGATGCGAAAGCGTCTAACTCGAGATGGTACCGCATCACTGGCCTTACAAACTTCAACAAGAATGCTTATAGGAGTAACTTTGGTGGCAATCCTAGATCGTTCCCATCCAACAACTATGGGAACAACAACACTTATCCTAGCACTGAAAACTACACTTCAGAATTAGAGAGCATGCTTAAATATTTTATCACTTCTCAAAAAGCCTTGAATAAGACTGTAGAAGAGAAATTATAAAACCTAGATAGTCTCTCTTAGAAGGTAGACAACATAGCTCATGCTGTAGAGATGCTCAAAATTAGAACTTCTCCCCTTAAGGAGAGAAAATTACACCCATGAATGCTATTCAAGTGCAAATTAATGAGAACATTAGAATGCTAGCCAATCTTAAGGATAGATGGGCTAGATAGAAAGAAGAGGGAGATAGAATTAAGAGACTTACTACACACACTACTATTGCTACTATACAAGTTGTTGAGGATCTCAAAACCTTTAGCACCCAACACATCCCTAGTCCACCTAATGGACCTATCAATGGTGATGCGAATCCCTCAACTTTAGGACAAGAAGGTCAAATGAACCTAGAGACTACCAAAAATATGATCTTAGATGACATCACCACCACTTTAATTAATGCTAGTGAACTTGATTTTGATAATTTTAGTCTATCTGAAGTGATCACATTTTTGCAAAGAATGGTCAAAGACCCCCACACTAGTTCACTCAACATATCCTTCACCGAGCTTATTACCAATGCTCTTATCAAAGATAAGGAGGAGAAACTTAAGTTAGAGGTTTCTATTCCTAGAAAACTAGAAGATGGTTGGGATCCTATGGTCAAAATCAAAATGAATAATTTTTCCTGCTTTGCTTTATGTGATGTCGGAGCTAGTGCCTCCGTCTTACCCAAAAGATTGTATGATATGCTTGAATTGGAACATTTTGAGCCATGCTATTTTGTTGTTCGTCTTGTTGATTCTTCCGTAAAGAAACCTTTAGGGAGGATTGATGATGTTCTAATAGTTGTCAATGATAATTATGTTCTTGTTGATTTTCTGTCAAGGACATTGAGTGTGATCCCTCATGTCCAATTATTTTGGGACGTCCTTTTCTCTGAACCGTTGGTGCTATCATTGATATGAAAGAAGGGACTATTATATTCCAATTCCCCATCTAAAAGGGCATGGAACACTTCCCTCGAAAGAAAAGTAATTTTCCATTTGAGTCCGTTACACGGGCAAGCTATTCATTTGAAGTTGAAAAAACTTGATAATTTCGCATCATGCCTAGCTAAAAGGCATAAAAGAAAGTGCTTATTGGGAGGCAACCCAAAATGTTTTTACTTTCATTTTTAGTGCTCTTGATGTTTGTTACTACTATAGCAACATCATTGTATCTTTATTTTCAAGGTTTGTGTCAAGTTTTAGCCTCTGATTGCAAGAAAAATCAAAAGTTGTGACATGCTGTCTAGAAAACGGAAAATTTTGCTCCATTGCAAATATTCCCTAAAATCACCAGATCATCTATTTGATCTGATTTTTTGATAGTATTCTCTATACAATTATATTTCGGTTGTCTGTTCAGAGGTTTTTGATTTGAGTTGCAGAAGTGCCCCTAAAAAAATTATATACTACCCGCTGGTCTGTTTTTCATAGATTCGCCCACGTTTTGCTTCTTCTCTGTTTTGAAAATCTTAAGCTTGCTTTTTCTTTGCAAAATCTTTTTGGCAATCAGGAGAAACAATAGCCCTTCATGAAAATCTTTTTTTCCAGTAGAGGAAAATTATTTATTTATGTGTACTAACTAGTCTAATCAACTTATGATGAGTTTCGTATGAAGGGAGTTTTCAAGTGTGCGAAGGAAGATGATGAAAGAATACCCGGGAGTGTCAAAAGCTCAAGCTTGGGGATGCCCCCATGCACCCCCAAGAAATATTCAAGGAGATTCAAGCCTTTAAGCTTGGGGATGCCCCCATGCATCCCCTTCTCCATCAACAATCATTAGTTCGTCCTTCTCCATGCTATATTTTTAGCACTTCATATGTTATGTGCTATACTTGGAGCGTCTCTCTCTTTACTTTTTCGTTTGTTTTCTTTTGCTTGTTGTTCATAACAAGTTGGACCCTAGCCTACATTGTTTGGGAGAGAAACATGCTCCACTCCACCGTATAACACAACATAGGTTTCATGCTGATCTTTGATTGTGTGTTCTTTATCTTTTTATAGTTGCTGCCATGCTTATCTCTTAGTTTTCATGCTTATCTTTTTAAGAGTTTTTATTTAGGTTGTTGCTTTTGGAAATCTCTTGAGTTATCATGCTTATCTTGTTTAGAAAGTTGGTCTATTGCACTAAGCTGTGTGTCTTGACATGAGTACGTAATTGAGGTTACTATTATAAATATAGTAGTAACTTGCTATAGTTTTGAGGTATTTATTTGACTAATTTTTGTACTTTTGGTGCCAAGAGCTTGAGCCTATTAGTGATATGTGTCGTATTTTTGGAAATCTGTGTTTATTTTCGAAAACTACAAAAAAAGTTGAGAACTCTAGCTACTAGATGGATCGCTAACCTCTGGAGGGGTTGGAATATATAGAGTACCCATGGGTCGAGGATGCGTAAGGATAATCAATCCCCCATACACTCCTCCTCGGGGTACTTGTCTCATGATGAACCTCTGATGACCCTCAACTGTAGGGGATCGAGATAGTATTTGTGGGTAAGATAACACAATTTATTGATTCGACACAAGGGGGGCCAAAGAATATTTATAAGATTTAACAGTTGATTCAACAGAAGGCTAGGGAGATGGATGGTTGGGCGCTGCTTGGATGAGAGTGAACATGTAA
Source organism: Bromus sterilis (assembly GCA_950022295.1). Lineage (NCBI taxonomy): Eukaryota > Viridiplantae > Streptophyta > Magnoliopsida > Poales > Poaceae > Bromus > Bromus sterilis. The sequence continues at coordinate 211,349,976 of OX465599.1, forward strand.
TAGATTTTAACACGGGCAAGGCACACAAAAAATCAAGGATCATCTAGGAAAATACCAAACATTGGGCATGTATCCCGTAGGTAGTTGTGCGTCCTTGCAATAAGAACTTGCACAACATCTTTTGTCCTACCATCCCTCTATGAACGGGGCCAAAAGGAACTTATGGAGATTAAGGTGATCCTGTCAAAGAGCACCGGAACAAAGCATTAACACTCAATGGATACATGAAATCCTCAAATTATATTCCACCCCATTTGGTGTGCCAAGTTGTCACCTTTGGGATCACCGGTTCCGGACCATAATAGGTGCATACAACTCATAGATAGGATCAAGAACATAAATAAACTCATGAAAACACAAGTGGTTCAGATCTGAAAACATGGCACTCGGGCCCAAAGTGACAAGCATTAAGAGCAACAAGTTGTAGAAAAGATGATAAACACCAAAGTCGATGATAGGCAACATGCCCCCAATAATCTGACGAACTATTACATGATCTAACTCATCCAATCCCTACCATCCCCTTTGCCTACAACAGGGAATTAATCACACATGAAATGAGAAGTCATGGAGGGAAGATAGGGCACCAGAGGGGGGAGGACCCACCCAGGCGGCCTCCCGGCGCGGCCAGGGGTGGGGCCGCACCAGCAGGGCGCCTGGGGGCCCCCTGGCTGCCCTTTGGCCCCACTTCTGGAACAATGGCCCTTTGGGTGCGTGGATTTTCTGCGATTTTTCCTAGAATTTTTTCATACACCTAAAAATCCATATTCATGCACATAAGAAAACCATACAGGCAGCTCTGTTGTAAACACCGTCAGTCCGGGTTAGTTTAGTCAAAATCATTAAAGAATGAGGCCAAAACAATAGCAAATGTGTTTGGAAAAGTAGATACGTTTGAGACGTATCAACTCCCCCAAGCTTAGCATGTTGCTTGTCCTCAAGCAATTCAGTTCAACGAACTAGACGCGACAAATAAAACTTTGACAAACACTTTTTCTTCATAAGATGTATATAAGCATTTACTACGAAAAGAGTTTAGAAAGTATTGAAACAATGCTATGAGGAAAACGCACGAAGCAATCCTTCTTTCAAGTGATCAATCAAAAACAACCAAAAGTAAATAATAAGCTGCTGAAAATCAAGACAAGATCACAATGCACATAGCTTGAACATAATAGAGTGGTATCTCGCTAGCCTCCATGAGACTAGAACTAAGAATTTCAGAACAAGCAATATAACAATCATGCAGAAGACGATGTGGTAGTTTGGGACAATGCATGTTACACTAAGAATGACAATTATGCTCTCAATAGTTGGTGATTTGAAGAAAGAAGGGAGACTCTTGAACCGTGGCTTTTGATGGCAAGGTTGAAAACCCGTGGCTGGAAGCAAAGACTAAACATGTACCAGAGCTCTTAGTTTTTAAAACAGAGATAAAATTCTTTTTGAGAAGTGCAACTTTCCAGTCAACGAGGAACGGTAAAGGTCTCTCAATATCTCCCATACCAACCATATTAATGGCGGTTCCCATGCTTGTTGATTACACTTATGTTCCCTTATCCATACATCCTTCGACGGTCTATGGTGCCTTTTTATTTTCCCTCAAGTATGGAAGGAAATTTCTCGTTCCATCTATCATTAGCAGCATTTGGCCCATTTCATTGCATCATCAAATATGGGGGATGTGCCACCTTTTATAAAAATGTGAAACAAGTGAGAACTGGGCATTCTCCAAACCGGCCTCTGCCTCATAAATTTTACTAGTTAAAACTTTGTCAAGGAGTAAAACATTTTTGGCATGGAAGATACTGATTTCCCTCACTGCACCATGAGGTTGTACCGTTACAAAAAGGAAGCTTTTGAATAAATTTCGAGATGGTACAAGAAAGTCTAAGTTAGGGATGGCAGGTAAATACCATATATAGGAAGGTATGGTGGACTCAAGTGGAATAACTGGTTTGAAAAGGAGTTTGGATGCACAATCAGAATTTCTCTTAGTGCGAGCAAAGGCTAGAAAAAGACTGGGAAGCGACCAACTAGAGAGCAATAAAAGTCATAATCATGCAGAGCGACAAAGCAATATTGAATCGGGCATGAAAGTGATATAACTATTCTGAAATAAAAAGATCATCAACGCATGATAGACTTTTTAGTCATAAATATGTGTGAACATGTGCCAAGTCAATCCAAGAATTCTCCGAAGGGAAATACCACTTCAATATGCCAAACCATGAACAATGCAATGCATGTAAATCATTTCAACAACACATTATGCACTCTAGCTATTTGAGATCAGCCGCCAAGAAAGCATGAACCACTGGGAAAGCATTGTAAACATAGCACTAAGTCGCTACAATCTGGTCTCTAAATCATAAGTACAGGAATATGTACAAAGTAGAAACGAAAAGAGTTCATACCGGTTTTCCTTGTTGCTTCCCTTCCGTCGATCTTCGTCATTACGGCCTTGTCACTTCCACGATTGAACGCGGGAAATATAATCAAAGGGCTAACTGATTTTATACCTCTAGTTGTGTCACACTCGCCTCTTTTGCCCCTAATTTCCAAAAACACGCGGTCTTTCCCATCTCACTTCGGTTGTCTTGTGTTTCTGCCCTTCCGTCACGGTCCCATCCAGTCAACGTCATTTTAACGCAAACGGCGTGGTACTTTGGACATTTCTGCCCCTGTCTGCAGTGAGAAAAAACACCGCTATTTTTTAACAAAAGCAATCAGGTCCTCCACGCTCTTTCTCACTAAGGCATAGAGCAATCAGGTCCTCCGGCCATCGCGTCGTCCCCACGCTTCCCCTACCCCTGCCATGTTCCCCCAGGCGTGGCACACATCGGCCACTGCCACGGCGACGGTTGCCGCCGTGGAGGGCATCGTGTGGCTCGCCACCGTCCATAATATCCCCCTGCACCCTAACCCTAGTGTTCCCCCTCGCGCCCGCATATCTCGCCCCTTTTCGCGCCCCCTTCTTCGTCCACCTCCGCCCGAGCCGGCCGTGACCGCGAAGCCGCCGCTGTCGTGGCCACCAAGCTCCCCGGCGCGGGAGAGCATGTCCAGGAGCTGAGCCATGGACGTCCACATCGAGCCCGCGCTTTGGATCAAGATGAAGGCCACTTCACCGACCAAATCGAGCCCTCCAACCCCGCCATTACTGTCGTCTTCAAGCTTCGGCCATGACCGCCGCCGCCTTCGATTCACCTCGCCGGTGCCACCCTGAGCCCGCTGCAGTCCACTTTAGGCTCGTTGTGAGCTTTCCCCCGACTCCCTCTCGTTTTCCCCGCTGGATTCATCGCCGATGTAGCCGTCCACGTCTTCTACGTGCACGCCGTTCCCGCTGCTGCATGCGGCGTCTCGAACGGCTTCTCTCATGTCCGCGCGCGTGCACGACATCACTTTTCCGCGCTCCGGCCGCGAAACGCGCATGTGTGCAGCCGCGGTGCTGCCGGCCCTGGCCGTCGTCACTGCCCTCCCTGTGACCGGCCTCTATGGCTCGCCGCTGGACTGGCTGTTGCCTGGCCGCGCCTCACACACGCACTCTCCCGCACATCCACTCCCATGCGCCTCGCCGACCCCCTCTCTCCCCGGAACGACCACGCCACCGTGTCAAGTGGCACCGACGGCTAACCGCCGGTGTGGCCGACGTGGCCTTGTCCATTGGAGACTAACCCCACCCCCCTGTGTACCCTTGACAGGTGGGCCCTTCCCGTTTACATTAGTGCTAAGCACTTCTAAGCTAATACCCTCCTGTTTAATTTAATTGGGGTTAAATCTTTGAGCAAATGACAATGGGCCCAGCCCTTAAAATAACCTCGTTGTTAAGTTGCTTAATGAATGACACTGGGGTCCATTCCCTGTTAGAATAAATAAAATGAGTTAAGTTTAATTATGGGCCAATGACTAGTGGCCCCCTCTAATTAAAATGGAATAAATAATATTTTATAACTAGGTCAATGACATGTGGAACCCGCTGGATTTTTAATAAATTAAATTGATTTAAATTACTTATGTGAATGACATGTGGGTCCACCCTGTCAGCACTATTTTGGATAAGGCTTTGGATAATGTTGCAATTTAATAATAAAAGAAAATTCAGAAATGATTAAAAATGATTTAAACATTGAAATTGAATATCTTTTAAACCGTAACTCAGATGAAAATAATTTATATATCAAACTTGATCAGAAATATACAAAGAATATGAATACGCTATCTGTATACCAATCACCCCCCTCTAACACAACGAACAGGAGACATTCCCCCTCCGATTGCACTGTGCGGTAATCACCCGGAGCCGGTAAAACTTTCCGGATGAAATTATTCTGAACATGAAAGTTGCTCAGAATGAATCAACTAACACGGATACACTATCCACATGTCGATCAGATGTCACTAACACTACAGACATGAAACCTTCCCCCCGGGTCATTGGTCCTGTAATCAACCGGTACTGATGCATCATCCCCGGATAATTCCTGCTCCGAGCAAATCACCAAAAACTGCGTTAGAGCCCCGTTGCTTTGTATCTATGTCATATTTTGTATTTTATTATTGCTTTGTATTTATTGTTTCTTCCCCCTCCCTTATTGTCCGATAGTCTCGACGTCCACTGCCGATGCCCCTGTGATCGACTAATTCGTCGACGACCGGACCCCTACCGTCGAAATTCTGGGAAAGAAGAGCCATTTTCCTTCCCCAGATATCGCCTATCTTTCCGTACATTTCATGCACTAGGCATGGTTACTGCTGCTGCTACGTTACAATCCTAATCAATTGTGTAGCCTGTTTTTGTCGCCCCTTGATGTACCTTCGTTTAACCTATGCTGCCTTATAAATATATATAATATTCAGCAGTGAACCCTGCGCATTGTTAGCAAGGTTTAGAATAGCGGGCCGTGATCACTTTGGTGAGTGAACGCGGATTACAAAATATAATAACTGCAACAGGTACGGATCAATGCAGACGCCCTAGGGAACCAACAACGATGAGACTCTCCCGAGTCGATTCGAGTTTGACTTACGAGTGGACGAACTCGTATTTCACTCTCGTTGGCTCAGTAGTGTAGCATCACTGGGATGATACGAGGGTATTCCTCTTTAGTTCATTCCGCTGGGGTCTCGGCACCACCGGGGTAATACGAGAATATTCCTCTTTAGTTCATTCCGCCAATGTATCGGTCGAACCTCTTCAAGTGTACCATCGAGGGTGATTCCTCCTGGTTTCACTTGATGGTAGGCACTCGAATCAACTGGTGTCCTTACAGGTAAGGAGTCGGGTGACCCAACGGTGCCCGCACAGGGTATCTTAGCGGAACGACAGGTCAGGTGTATTCCACCGGTGTGCGTCGGGCTTGGTACTGTTCGCGGCCGACAGATATCCTGTTGTACGAAAGTCGAGCTCTTCAAAGAGCAAACGCGAGACAAGGTAAGGAGACGGTTCGCCTTGTTGGTAACCGCACGAGTTGTGGGACGTCAGGGTAGGCATCGATGTTACTGGTGGTCCTGACTTATGTCGTTGTCCGCGACTCATTCAATAAGGGGCAACGATAACGGTAGTCTCGGCAGAAAATTAATAAAATGTTTAACGGTCCGGCGGATGACTTGAGTAGCCTTTTGGCTTGTACGCACTACCTATACGTGGGATTATGGTGTGGGCCCTCCGCGTTGTGGTCTCGTTCGAAAGCTCTGAAAGACGTCCAGTTCAGCATTGTGGCACGGTCGGATCCGCATCCATTATAGAGTTGTGTGGTATCCACCATCCTCACAACGACCCGTAGAGCGAGGGGTGATATGCCCATGACCCCCTTGCACTTAGGGCTGTAGACCGGCGGGGACCTTTCTGATGAGCCGTAGTAATGGCCTCGGCGTGTCGGATAGCCTCGGTGGGGTGTTCCCTAACAAGGTGTACGTCACCCTGGAGATCCGAGCGTGTAGTATGACACCAGTTCACCCCTGCAGGGAGTTTAATCTATTCGAATAGGCGTGTCCACGGTAACAACACGCTTTATGCTGACGCCAGATCCTACCACTACAAACTACTACTATTAAACTGTTGGTTCCGGGTTTTATTCCTCGGGGGGATGTCGAGGGAGGGAACTCAGAGGCATTGTTACCTATGATTACAACTTATTATTATACAATGCTGGAGAAACTTTTGCTGCATTGTTACTTTCATTATTGTTATATTAACTGTTGGCTGATTCTTACCTCATGCTGCAAGACTCGTCGGAAGATGCTAGTCTTCGATAGGACTAGCTTCTTATCCTTATTCTGAATTTCTACCTTGCAGTCCACTATATAGAGCCTCCCCTTTCATTTCAAACAAATGCATAAATGCTTAGTAGCGGACGTAAGACTCGCGGGTATGCTAGATACTCATCCTTGCTTTATTTCCCCCTTTTTGTTTTGCCTGATCGTCCGCTGCAGTCGACGTTGGATCCCAGGAGAAGGAGATCCCCGATGCCGACCACCGCAACGTGAAGATCCCCGGTGCTTGCTTCATCGTCGAGTTCCCCTTTGACCAGTAGTAGTTTGGAGGTTCCTAGGCAGGAGGCCTCGCCTTTTTGATCATTGTTGATATTTGTGCTAGCCTTCTTAAGGCAAACTTGTATTCTTGTGTCTGTACTCAGATACTATTGCTTCCGCTAACTTTGCACTCTCGAGCTGTTTTATTCGAGCGCTCGTGGCCACTGGCTTGTATTAAACAGCTTGTATTATTTTATTTGTACAGTTGTGTTGTGATATCTCACCGTGAGTCCCTGATCTCGACCGTGTACCTTGCGTGTATGATTACTGTACACGGTTTGATTTTGGGGGCGTCATAAGTTGGTATCAGAGCCGACTGACTGTAGGACACCCCTTCCAACTCCTTGGTCGAAGTCGATTCTAGTCTTTATAAAACTACTTTACTAACCCTGATGTGTGGCTTATCAGCCCATGTCGCAAAATGGGTGGTATTAGGATCTTTTTCTCCGCACCTTTACTCTGGGACTCTACTCTCTCATCCTTTCGGGTTAAAGATTTTACTAACTCTGACTTAACCTGAAGATGATCGCTTACTTAACCTGAAGATTCTGAAGATTATTCGTCAACAAATTTCCGAGAACCTACGTGTTCATCGCCTTTGCAATACCCTGCCACCGATAAGCCTGTATGGATAATTACATCCACCTCCCGATTCGGAAATCATAATTACCTTGTACTTCAGCATCGAATTATTCCGATGCTTCAACACCCGATGCCTTTCCTTCTTTCTCCTTTTGGTTGAGTGCCGATACTCACATCATATCCTTTGCGACCTTTGGTGGATTATTATCCGACTAATTTTACATGTCTTATTCCACGTGTCAATTGGATTCACCTTGTGAAATACCATCCCTGCCCCTCGATGATTTTTGTTATCATCGACAACCTCCCTTGACTCCGTGCAAATACAACTTGGTAATGTATATCGTGCTCTGCCTTTCCTTGGGAAAGACATACACGTGATACTTGTGTATCATCACTTTTCCCTTCCATTGGTCTGTTTAACCTTTCTTGTGATATAAATTATCTGAGCAGCGATAATTACCTGCTTATGTAAACACTCCGGTGTACTATCCTTTTGGTACCACCTGTTACTATTATGGATAACCTTTCGGTTCCCATCAATGGATGAAAATTTTGCCGATTGGTCTGCCTCGTTTTAACGAGCAGGAAAATGATTCTCATTGTCCCTCACCCTTGGTACCGACCTTGTTATCGACAAAGAAGACAAACTGTTCCCTGACATACCTTGCATCGTGATAGCATGGAATGTCACCACCCTTCTTATACAATGTGGGTCCATAACCCACAGTTCCACACGATCGAAACCTGACTCTTGTCACCTACCTTGTGATAGTCTATCCGATATCGGGCGCAATGCTTATGCCTGATCCTCTGGACCGCTCTTCATCATCCGTCATCTGCGTCGATTGGATGCCTAACCGTTTGAAACTTCTCAAACCTTCTTTTGATTCTCTCGATGTATTCCCCTGAATATAAACTCGGAAGATACATTGTGCCCCATTCCCTTTGCCAGCCTTGGTTGATTAACCTTGTACCGATCCGACCCCCTTAAGTTTGCCCTCCTACCCTATTCGTAAGTACGATGAAGCCCCGAAGGAAGAATGACAACTCATCAAGCTGCACTGATCCAGAGAAATGAATACATCAACGTGAAGGATTAACTTCTTCGAGGAGGGAAACAATAACCAGAGAAATCGCTAGAATACGAAACCAAAACTCTACCCCATACACTACCTTTAATTCTCGGGACGAGAATTCTCTTTAGTGGGGGAGATTGGTAACACCCTCACTGTCATTGAACAGTAATCACCCTTGTTAATCAAATATCATTGTTTCTCATCTGGCCTTGATCAAACTTTGAATTTGTAATCACCCTTGTTAATCAAAGTCCAAACCCCTTTGAATTGATAATAAAAATAAAGTGGCAAACAAAGTTCAACCTAAAATTGTGCAACCACTTTTGAAAAGTCCCAGATATTCAGCGGACCACTTCCTTGTGGACTTGGGGATTTATTAAGCTATAAAATAAATTAAACAAATAAAAATAGTAGCCTAAAATCCCCTTTTAATATTGGTATAATTAAAACAAATATCAAATGAGTTTATAAAAGTCCAATTATTTTTGTGGCACTCTAGCAATTTGCAATACTAATTATAGAGAACAAAAATACAAAAGTACCTAAAACAATTAAATACAACAATGAAAACAACAATAAAAAGAAAAAGAAAATAAAAGGAACCTATCTACCGCACAGGGCATAGCCCATCCCCCTTCCCCCCCCCCCCCACTGAGCCAACCTAGCCCACCTAGCCCACTAAGCCCAACCTATCAGAACCCTCTGTTAGGTATGTGCTAGGGTTAGTTAGTGCCTTTGCTTCATGTAAAAATTTCAAAAAGAAATCTTGGAAATCAAATTCAAAATCCAAATGGGAGAGGGAACACCCCCCAGATGAATTAATTCAAAAGGCCAGATAAAAATATTTTCCAAAAATTCATGTTAGAGTTTTGAAAAGTCTTATAAATGAGTGTGATCACATATCAAGTGATGTGGGACCCATCCCATGCTCATAGATTTTTCAAATATTCAAACAGTACCTTGGAATTAATGAAATACCCCTTTTTGATTTAAAATTCAAATCATTTGAATTTTAAAAATGTTGAAAGTTTATGAGTGGCTTGTCCATATTATTATGAGGCCATGTAAAAGTTTTCAGCATTTAATAAAACGGTTTGGTATTTTTATCAGAGCCAAAACAAATTACAGAAAAAGAAAGGAAAGATTAAACAGAGAGAAAAAGAAAAAGGGAGCTTACCTGGCCATTCGGCCCAACTCATCGCCCGAGGCCCAACTCTCCAGCCGGCCCAGCCCACCCGAACCGTTCTATCGTCTTCCTCCCGCGCGTCCAAGCAGCTCCGTGGCAGAGCGCCGACGCCGTGGACGCCACCGCGACGTCTTCGACCTTCCAGGCCGCCCCGTGCCATCTTTTCGTGTCCTGGAGAACCGCCGTGAAGCCGTGAATCAATTCCCCCTCCTCTCTCGTGCTCTCCCTTCCTCTCCTCGTTTTTCCCTTCTTCTCCGAGAGAAGCCGCTGCTCGCCGTCGCAAGAACTCGCGGCCACCGTGCCCTAGAGCTTGAGCCAACGTGTCCCTCGTGCTCCTCATCGACGACTACCCCAAGCTGGAGAAGATGGGCGCCTGATTGAACTCGTGGACGACGCAAGCTTCATCGCGACCTCGCCGGAACCGCAACCTCGCCGTCTTCGATTCGCCGTCGTCAAGCCTTCCCCGCCTCCATCGACTGCGCCGCTGCACTCCCTGCGTTTGGGTGAGTGTTTCCTCTAACCTAGCCGGCCCCTCTTGCCCTCTGTCACCGTTTTCTATGGTCGCCGGAGTACCAAGCCGCCGAGGTCGTCGTCGGCGAGCATCCGTGAAGCACACGTACCCAAGAGCATGTCCGACGTCTTCCCTGTGGTCTAACGCATCGAACGAGCTCTAGATTGCTGGATTTGGAGCACCGTGGCGACGATTGCCTCCTTCCCGTGTTTCTGTTGCCGCCGGTGAGGTCACCGCCGTCGCTGTGGTCGTCGTCTTGGACGCTGGCGTGCACCAGGAGAAGTGCGAGAGCACGGGCTTCGCTCCCGTTGTCTCGGCGCTTCATTTGGGCCACGGGAACAGCAGTTCCGCGCAGCGCCGCCGTGGCCAGGCCGCCGGCGTTTAGCCGTCGGCGTGTCAGTGCTAAACCCCCCCTGTTTTCACCAATTAAGTGACCCCTGGGTCACTGACCAGTGGGCCCAGTGGCTTAATTAAGCCACTGTATTAACTTAACCCACGGGTTAAGTGAACCCAGTCAATGACAGGTGGGACCCCCTTGTCAGCCCTCCCCTGACGCCAGCCTGACGTCAGCCTGACGCAGTAAATCATTTAATTGAATTTCCAGAAAAGCAAAATGGTTTGAATAATTCCAGAAATTCCAGAAAATACCCCAAACTTTGGAAATTCATAGAAAATTCATATTAACTCCAAATTGGACAAATAATATATGAAAAATGTTCAGGAGAAAATTATCTTTCCAAATATGCAACCTTCAACTCTGTTTGAGTTGAATTTAAAATGTGATCAGTAGCATTTGCTATTTGATTTAAATGGAATTAAATCAAATTTAATTCAAATATTTTGGCAACTTGAACCATGGCAACATGCTACATTTCACTTACACCTCAGAGGCATATCATACACATTTGAAGATAATTCAAAATGATCAAACCAAATCACATATTACTTGGATAATGTTGAATTCAAATGTGGAGTTTGAATTTGCATTTTAAATGCAATATATTCCACTTAAATGGAATTGCCTCACACATCCAAACTTGTACTTCAAACATTAACATTCAATCATGTGCTTGAGCATTACATTCATATTGATTGCTACTTCGTGCTTTGTTTGTCGAGTAGAGGTGGAACCGGAGCAAGAGGTCACCCCCTTCGCTGAAGATCCAGAACCCGAACCTCGTCAGCAAGGCAAGCAAAACTCCATTGATCATGTCGATAAAATCCCACTTCCCTCTCATGTCTCGCTTATGCATTGTATAGGATGATCACCATGTTACGATTCTACCGCATAGATGAACCCATTCCTTTGCATGACCTATCTTTTGTCACAGTAGTAAGCAAACCACAATCCAAGCAACTGTAGGAGTTGTTTGATATCATGTGGCCCCTGCAAATGTTATCGCTTATTGCATGCTTAGTATGATACCATGTTGTTACTGTGATGTGAGTCGGGATGGTAATGATCATTGTTGATGATGGTAGAAAAGTGTTGGTGAATCGACCCTAATACAAGGTGAACGATGAGAGGCTGTGTAGGAGTACACGGTGGGTTGTCTCGTTGAACACCGCCCTAAGTCCGAGTTCTCGTGTGGTGATCCAAGATGAAGAGTACAACCACACGTTGGGCTCACTGACCCCTCTCAACCTATTAACTCATCCCTTTCGATGTCCAGATGTCGCAGTAGTTCGGAGTTCTGGTAGGCTTGTGGCCTGGATGCTAAGTGAGAGAACGGCTCACCCGAGACCGGCTTACGCACCACGCACACATCGCTTGGGTCCACTTCGGTAAACCGGCCGGGTTCACGATAGTGGTAGCCAACCCAAGTAGGCGGCTTTCTTGGACTAGATAGGCTATGAGGTAACAGTTGTGGTGAGCATCCTCGCTGTCACCCCTTGAATGGTGTCGAGATCAAAGGCGGTAAATGATGATCATGTGTGTGTAGCGGTACACCCTTGCAAGGTTAACAAAACTATTCGAATAGCCGCGTCCGTGGTTATGGACTACTTGGAAAGCTTAGCTTGATTATTAGATAACTTGAACCGGATACTTCTAAAACACACCAAGATAAGTGTGAGTGCTATGGCGTGCTTTCTCGTGGGGAAGTCGAGGAAGGCACCATAGTGGTGTATTGGTTGGTGAAAGTAGTGGACTCGTGTACGCTTCTTACCTCAAAGTCTGGTACTCGTAGTTTAGGATTAGCCAAGTCAAAGCTGGCATTTCTGCAAGTGAACCCCACCTCCCTTTACCTTGAGACATGTGCATGAGTAGTATAGCTCCTATGTAAGTCTTGCTGAGTACACCTTTGTACTCACGTTTGCTTAATCTATGTTTTAGATGACGCCACTGACCCCGAAGGTGGCTTCTTCATCGAGCTGGACGACTGAAGTTAAGCTAGTCTAGTCCCAGTCAGCAGACTGGTTCCCTCGTGGAGGGCTTTTTGTTTGAATAAGGCTTCTTAAGTCAATTTGTTAAACTTGTCTGTACTCAGACATAATTTGCTTCCGCTTTATGTTGTAATGTTGGATCACATGTATGTGATCTCTGTGTGTACTCTTTAAGAGTTATAAATAAAATGTACACTTTGTAGAGAATTGCAATGGTACCTGTTGTTCATACAAGGCATGTGTGCTGCGTGTATGGTTATAACATGCATGTCTTTGTATGGGTTTTCGAGACCTTAGTTGTGTTCTGGCTGGCGGTCTTTCATACACCAAGTGGCCCTTAGATGTGCGCAGCTTGGGGCATCGCGATGCGATTGCTCGAGACTCCGTCTCGTGCACACTTTGTGGTATGATCGAGCCCGCCCTAGACCCCGACTAAGTGATCGGGCTGGAGTAAGTCTATGTAAGAGTTTTGAGATAGTCGATAGTATGGTTGAGGCGAATTGTCTTTGAATATGGGAGTTCACCACCCATATCATTAGACTTGTGTGCGGACGATGAGGACCCATCACAGTTGATCATCCGGCCTGGATGGGATGCCCCTCATGTACGATGCTTTCCGAGAATGTTCAGTGCTTGGCCTTGTCTGCTTAGACAAGTGGGTGCGGTTCTCGGCTCTCCATATGACTATGTCTTAACTGTACTTGCATACGCTAACCCCGGGTCCCGACAGACTTGGTATCAGAGCAGGACTGACTGTAGGACTAGTAGCCTTGGCCGAAGTCGAGTCTAGCTTGCTATAGTTATATAGTTACTCTGGGTATATAAGGGAACAACGTAAGGCTTCTTTTTTCTCCTTACCCCCTTCGTTCTGAGTTCTGAGTCACCCTCATCTTATTCTACGGGAAGATAGGACTAGGCTCTCCTCTGTCTGATTAGCACATCTCGTTGTTTGCTTCCTTATAGCCGTAGGAAAGTTGTGATCGGTTTGCTAGAGTGGTTATGCTCCCTGTTTTGTTACATCGTATGTAAGTGCTGTTTCCATGTTGTAAGGAATTGTATTTTTCTTACAATTACAGCTGTTATGTTGTCCGAGTCATTCCAGGTTTATCTCATAATCTGATGCATTTGCAAAGTCCTTTCTGTTTCAGATGGCAGATCTTCCCCCTCGGCAGATTGTTCGTTTGACCAGGTGCCTCGGTGTGCGTGGCCATCCCGCCACATTGATCGAGATGATGTCCTATGTGGGATATCGATGGTACCCTGAATACACCATCGAGGAGCAGTTCCACGACTTCAACCAGACGCAGTTCCACTGCATTGTCCGGATCTACCCGCACCACGTTGGAGTCACCCAGCCTATCCACTTTGGACATGGCATCGGAGTTACCGAGAACATGGCTGTGCAGCATGCTGCATATTCATGTATTACACTGCTGAGAGAGGAGAACACCATGCTGAGAGAGACTTCTTTCCGCTATATCCCTGCTGCACTTCCAGGAGAAGAGGGATATTACACCGGACTCTACTCAGATCACTCCGCAGAGGATCCAGCACTCCAGGTGACTGCTAGGTTTGCTAGTGACAGAGATCGTGATGCACGCGCTCTCCGTTTCGAGCTCCACGCCACCTTGTTCGACTGTACCAGGCCCTGACGCTCTTGGCACCTTTTGTGAGCGTGTGATCAGTGGAGTACGATGCGATCTATCCAGTGAGGACCCAGATGCCTTCTCGAGTTGCTTGGCCCGAGATTGGAGGAATTTTTCCACCCCGTGGTCCTTTGCTTCAACCCTACACTGGACCTAGGCCCCATCCTTGCCCAAATGGATATCAGGGTCCACAAGCCTCTGTGTTTTCCGATGGTCACCTCCAGCTACCGGGATACGCGGGTAACCTTTATGAGGACTACTATGGAGATGGAGATGAGTGAGACCGCCTGTGGTCTTACTTAGTGAGGATGTAGTAGTATCCTAGTATATTGTAAGCAAGGTGTCTAAGTTCCAGAGGCTTAGGTAAATAATGTATAGGAAGTCAGAGTGCCTCTGAAGGATGTATCATCTTCATCACGTTTGTATTAGCTTAGTGCTTGTACTAAAACGATGTATGGTTTGTATGACAGCTTGTGAATATATGGCTTGTATGCTTTTATCACCATGTTGTCAAGATGATTACTTCCTTTACTCTGTAATCCTTCCAGTACTTCAATACCTTGATTAGACTCTTGAAATCAACTCTGTTTGACTTTGGTTTTTCCACCTCAGGATGTCTCAAGGAACACGTGGCCAGATTGGTCGTAACCAAGGTCGTGGGAACAACCAGGAGGAAGACAACCTTCCACCCCCACCCACGATGGCCCAAGTTCTGATGGAGGTCGAGAGGAACCGCCGTGACTCTCACCACCTGTTGGAATTCATCGCACGCAACACCACTCAGCAGCGCAATGAGCTGGTGTCCCTGAACGACTTCATCCGGCTTCATCCCCCGGTTTTCAGTTACTCCACCGAGCCCCTTGACGCCGATGACTGGATTCGCAGCATCGAGAGGAAGCTCCAAGCAGGCCATGTTGCAGATGGCGACAAGGTCAACTATGCCACCTATCACCTTGAAGGTGCAGCAAGCTCTTGGTGGGAGAATTTTCTGATTATGCGCCCAGTTGGACCACCATCATCTTGGGAGGAATTCTGTACGTCCTTCCGCGAGCACCACATCCCCAAGGGTCTCATGGACCGCAAACGTGAGGAGTTCTGTAACCTCACTCAAGGCAGGAGATCCGTGGACGAGTTTAGTCGTGAGTTCAACCGACTTGCTCGTTATGCAACTGAAGAAGTCTCCACCGACTCCAAGAAACAAGAGAGGTTCCGTCGTGGACTCAACAGTGGACTCCGTCGCGAGCTCAACCTTCATGACTTTGCCACCTTCCAGGTCCTTGTCAACAAAGCCATCAAGGCAGAGGACATGAACACCCCCAACGATTTCCGCAAACACGCTAGAGATGACGGATCATCCAGTTCTGGCTCCCATAAGCGCAAGATCTGGATCCCCAATAGCATGTTCCGCCAGAACAACCCACCGAGGCCATCCTATGTGGCGCCTCGTCCACCCACCTAGTTCCACCCAGCTCCACCAAACAACCCAGCTCCGCGAACTGTTTTCGGAGCTTGCTACAAGTGTGGTCAGGCCGGCCACTACTCTCGCGAGTGCCCCCAGAACCAGGTCCAGAACCAAAATGCTCCACCAAGTGCCGGAGGCAGCAATAACAACAACAATAGTCGTGGCAAGCCACCCTAGAAGGTCTTCACCGCCAAACCCGCTCCTTCCGCAACTCGTGGACGTCTGAACCAGGTTGCCGCTGAAGAGACTGACGACACCACTGACGTCATTCTTGGTACGCTCCCAGTCAATTTTGTTCCTACATCCGTTCTTTTCGACCCAGGAGCATCTCATTCATTCATGTCGGAAAGTTATGCACTTCGTCATGAGTTACCTTTTGTTGAATTGTCCACCCCGATGGTTATTCAAACTCCAGGGTCAAGATGGCAAACTAATAGAGTGAGCCATGGTAATCAAATAGCAATTGAGGGTTTAGTATTCCTTGCTTCACTCATAGCCCTCAAGTCTTCAGACATTGATGTCATCCTTGGCATGGATTGGCTATCAAGACAGAATGCCTATCTGGATTGCAGAGGCAAATCCGTGAAACTCACCCACCCTTCAGGCACAACCGTCAACTATACCTCACCCAGAACAAGAACCCAAGTGCATTCCTTGAATGTACTTCCCCTTCCCGAACTTGAAGATATTCCGGTGGTTCGTGACTTCCCGGATGTCTTTCCTGAAGAGCTGCCGGGCATGCCACCCGACAGGTGTGTAGAGTTTATAGTGGATCTTGTTCCAGGAACCGCGCCAATTTCCAAACGCCCTTATAAAATGGCCCCACATGAGTTAGCTGAGCTAAAAACCCAACTTGATGCTTCGTTGGCAAAAGGCTTCATCCGCCCTAGCTCATCGCCATGGGGTTGCCCCGTTCTGTTCGTAAAGAAGAAAGATGGAACAGAAAGGATGTGCGTAGATTATCGCCCGCTAAATTTAGCGACGATAAAGAACAAATACCCACTGCCCAGGATCAATGATCTTTATGATCAACTTGCAGGATCCTCCGTCTTCTCCAAGATGGATTTGAGATTAGGTTATCATCAGATCCGAATCCGAAACGAGGACATTCCCAAAACGGCTTTTACTACTCGTTATGGTCTTTACGTGTACACCGTCATGTCCTTTGGTTTAACCAATGCCCCCGCCACATTCTCACGCTTGATGAATTCGATCTTCATGGAGTACCTAGATAAATTTGTTGTGGTTTATCTCGATGATATTCTCATCTACTCGAAGAACGAAGAAGATCATGCCAAACACTTAAGGCTGGTATTGATGAAACTGAGAGAGCATCGCCTGTACGCTAAATTCTCCAAGTGTGAATTCTGGCTACCAGAAGTGACCTATTTGGGCCACGTGATTTCTGCAAAAGGCATTGCTGTGAATCCCGAGAGAGTTCAGGCCGTCCTTGACTGGACTCCACCTGAATCGGTTAAGCAAGTTAGAAGTTTTCTTGGCCTAGCCAGCTATTGTCGTCGCTTCGTCGAGAACTTTTCTAAAGTTGCAAAGCCTCTAACTGAACTCCTCAAGAAAGATAAGAAATTCCAATGGACTTCCAAGTGCGAGGAAAGCTTTCAAGAGCTAAAAAGAAGATTGACTTCCGCACCCGTACTTGCACCTCCAGACACAAAAAGGGATTTCGAGATCTATTGTGACGCATCACGGCAAGGGTTAGGATGCATACTTCTGCAAGATCGACATGTGGTAGCTTATGCTTCACGCCAGTTGCGGCCACATGAAGAGAACTATCCTACCCATGACCTTGAACTCGCTGCCGTAGTTCATGCTCTAACAACTTGGCGACATTACCTCCTTGGTAATCGTTGTGAGATTTATTCCGACCACCAAAGCCTCAAATATATTTTCACCCAGCCAGATCTTAATCTCAGGCAAATACGCTGGATTGAGTTGATAAAAGATTACGACGTAGCAATTTCTTACACCCCAGGCAAGGCCAATGTCATGGCTGATGCACTAAGTCGTAAGTCGTACTGTAACAACCTCATGTTACAGCAGTATCAACCACTTTTCATGAGGACTTTCGCAAGCTCAACCTTGAAATTTTTCCTCATGGCTATCTTTCTACCTTGGTGGCGAAACCAACTCTTGAGGATCAAATTATAGTTGCCCAAAGGCGTGCACGAGGTGTTCGCCGGATCAAGGAGAACATTGCTAGCGGAGTTGCTAAATGTTTCTCCACAGATAGCAAAGGAACGGTATTCTTTGAAAATCGTTTAGTAGTACCTAAGAATAGGGAACTAAGGCAACTCATCCTCAAGGAAGCCCATGACACACCCCTCTCAATTCATCCCGGTAGCACGAAAATGTACCGAGATCTACGCCAGAGATTTTGGTGGACTAGGATGAAGAGAGACATTGCTCAATTTGTTGCCGAATGTGATGTTTGTCGTCGCATTAAGGCAGAACATCAAAGACCTGCTGGTACACTTCAACCTTTGTCCATTCCTGAGTGGAAATGGGACAAAGTCGGTATGGACTTCATCACCGGCTTTCCAAGAACCCAGAAAGGAAACAATGCCATCTTCGTTGTCATAGATAGGCTTTCCAAAGTTGCTCACTTCCTTCCGGTTGGCGAGTCTACAACTGCTAGTCAGTTAGCGGACTTGTACATCTCCAGAATTGTATCCCTTCACGGTGTTCCGCTGGAAATCAATTCTGATCGCGGTAGCCTTTTCACCTCTAGATTTTGGGGAAGCTTCCAACGTGCTATGGGAACTCATCTCTCCTTTAGTACAGCTTTCCATCCTCAGTCTAGCGGTCAAGTCGAAAGGGTTAACAAAATTCTTGAAGACATGCTCAGAGCTTGTGTTATCTCATTCGGAAAGAATTGGGAGAATTCTCTTCCATATGCCGAATTTGCTTATAACAATAGTTTTCAATCTAGTCTGAACATGGCTCCTTTTGAACTCCTGTATGGACGACGATGTCGAACACCACTAAACTGGTCTGAAACCGGTGAAAGACAATTCTTTGGACCGGATATGATCAAGGAAGCAGAAGAGCAAGTTCGCATTGTTCGTGATCAATTGAAAGCAGCCCAGTCTCATCAGAAAAGCTACTATGATCGTCGACATAGACAAGAGAGCTACAATCTGGATGAGAAGGCTTACCTCCGGGTTACTCCTCTGAAGGGAACCCAACGTTTCGGTATCAAAGGCAAGTTGGCCCCACGTTACATCGGACCTTTCCGCATTCTTGCTAAACGTGGAGAAGTTGCCTACCAACTTGAACTACCCCCGCACATTTCCCGAGTACACGATGTATTCCATGTGTCCCAACTCAGGCGTTGCTTCAAGGACCCCATCCGCGAAGTCGACCATGAAACGCTTGATCTCCAAGATGACCTTTCTTCTCGAGAATACCCCGTTCGTATTCTTCATTCCGCAGAGCGTGTCACTCGTCGTCAGAAGATTAGGTTTCTGAAAGTGCAATGGTCACACCACTCTGAAAGAGAAGCCACATGGGAGAGAGAAGACCGCCTCAGTGCCGAGTACCCCACCTTCCTCCCGCAGACTTCTGAATCTCGGGACGAGATTCTTTTGAGTGGGGGCGAGTTGTCAGAACCCTCTGTTAGGTATGTGCTAGGGTTAGTTAGTGCCTTTGCTTCATGTAAAAATTTCAAAAAGAAATATTGGAAATCAAATTCAAAATCCAAATGGGAGAAGGAACACCCCCCAGATGAATTAATTCAACAGGCCAGATAAAAATATTTTCCAAAAATTCATGTTAGAGTTTTGAAAAGTCTTATAAATGAGTGTGATCACATATCAAGTGATGTGGGACCCATCCCATGCTCATAGATTTTTCAAATATTCAAACAGTACCTTGGAATTAATGAAATACCCCTTTTTGATTTAAAATTCAAATCATTTGAATTTTAAAAAATTTGAAAGTTTATGAGTGGCTTGTCCATATTATTATGAGGCCATGTAAAAGTTTTCAGCATTTAATAAAATGGTTTGGTATTTTTATCAGAGCCAAAACAAATTACAGAAAAAGAAAGGAAAGATTAAACAGAGAGAAAAAGAAAAAGGGAGCTTACCTGGCCATTCGGCCCAACTCATCGCCCGAGGCCCACCCCTCCAGCCGGCCCAGCCCACCCGAACCGTTCTGTCGTCTTCCTCCCGCGCGTCCAAGAAGCTCCGTGGCAGAGCGCCGACGCCGTGGACGCCACCGCGACGTCTTCGACCTTCCAAGCCGCCCCGTGCCATCTTTTCGTGTCCTGGAGAACCGCCGTGAAGCCGTGAATCAATCCCCCCTCCTCTCTCGTGCTCTCCCTTCCTCTCCTCGTTTTTCCCTTCTTCTCCGAGAGCAGCCGCTGCTCGCCGTCGCAAGAACTCGCGGCCACCGGGCCCTAGAGCTTGAGCCAACGTGTCCCTCGTGCTCCTCATCGACGACTACCCCAAGCTGGAGAAGATGGGCGCCTGATTGAACTCGTGGACGACGCAAGCTTCATCGCGACCTGGCCGGAACCGCAATCTCGCCGTCTTCGATTCGCCGTCGTCAAGCCTTCCCCGCCTCCATCGACTGCGCCGCTGCACTCCCTGCGTTTGGGTGAGTGTTTCCTCTAACCTAGCCGGCCCCTCTTGCCCTCTGTCACCGTTTGCTATGGTCGCCGGAGTACCAAGCCGCCGAGGTCCTCGTCGGCGAGCATCCGTGAAGCACACGTACCCAAGAGCATGTCCGACGTCTTCCCTGTGGTCTAACGCATCGAACGAGCTCTAGATTGCTGGATTTGGAGCACCGTGGCGACGATTGCCTCCTTCCCGTGTTTCTGTTGCCGCCGGCGAGGTCACCGCCGTCGCTGTGGTCGTCGTCTTGGACGCTGGCGTGCACCAGGAGAAGTGCGAGAGCACGGGCTTCGCTCCCGTGGTCTCGGCGCTTCATTTGGGCCACGGGAACAGGAGTTCCGCGCAGCGCCGCCGTGGCTAGGCCGCCGGCGTTTAGCCGCCGGCGTTTAGCCGCCGGCGTGTCAGTGCTAAACCCCCCCTGTTTTCACCAATTAAGTGACCCCTGGGTCACTGACCAGTGGGCCCAGTGGCTTAATTAAGCCACTGTATTAACTTAACCCACGGGTTAAGTGAACCTAGTCAATGACAGGTGGGACCCCCTTGTCAGCCCTCCCCTGACGCCAGCCTGACGTCAGCCTGACGCAGTAAATCATTTAATTGAATTTCCAGAAAAGCAAAATGGTTTAAATAATTCCAGAAATTCCAGAAAATACCCCAAACTTTGGAAATTCATAGAAAATTCATATTAACTCCAAATTGGACAAATAATATATGAAAAATGATCAGGAGAAAATTATCTTTCCAAATATGCAACTTTCAACTCTGTTTGAGTTGAATTTATAATGTGATCAATAGCATTTGCTATTTGATTTAAATGGAATTAAATCAAATTTAATTCAAATATTTTGGCAACTTGAACCATGGCAACATGCTACATTTCACTTACACCTCAGAGGCATATCATACACATTTGAAGATAATTCAAAATGATCAAACCAAATCACATATTACTTGGATAATGTTGAATTCAAATGTGGAGTTTGAATTTGCATTTTAAATGCAATATATTCCACTTAAATGGAATTGCCTCACACATCCAAACTTGTACTTCAAACATTAACATTCAATCATGTGCTTGAGCATTACATTCATATTGATTGCTACTTCGTGCTTTGTTTGTCGAGTAGAGGTGGAACCGGAGCAAGAGGTCACCCCCTTCGCTGAAGATCCAGAACCCGAACCTCGTCAGCAAGGCAAGCAAAACTCCATTGATCATGTCGATAAAATCCCACTTCCCTCTCATGTCTCGCTTATGCATTGTATAGGATGATCACCATGTTACGATTCTACCGCATAGATGAACCCATTCCTTTGCATGACCTATCTTTTGTCACAGTAGTAAGCAAACCACAATCCAAGCAACTGTAGGAGTTGTTTGATATCATGTGGCCCCTGCAAATGTTATCGCTTATTGCATGCTTAGTATGATACCATGTTGTTACTGTGATGTGAGTCGGGATGGTAATGATCATTGTTGATGATGGTAGAAAAGTGTTGGTGAATCGACCCTAATACAAGGTGAACGATGAGAGGCTGTGTAGGAGTACACGGTGGGTTGTCTCGTTGAACACCGCCCTAAGTCCGAGTTCTCGTGTGGTGATCCAAGATGAAGAGTACAACCACACGTTGGGCTCACTGACCCCTCTCAACCTATTAACTCATCCCTTTCGATGTCCAGATGTCGCAGTAGTTCGGAGTTCTGGTAGGCTTGTGGCCTGGATGCTAAGTGAGAGAACGGCTCACCCGAGACCGGCTTACGCACCACGCACACATCGCTTGGGTCCACTTCGGTAAACCGGCCGGGTTCACGATAGTGGTAGCCAACCCAAGTAGGCGGCTTTCTTGGACTAGATAGGCTATGAGGTAACAGTTGTGGTGAGCATCCTCGCTGTCACCCCTTGAATGGTGTCGAGATCAAAGGCGGTAAATGATGATCATTTGTGTGTAGCGGTACACCCTTGCAAGGTTAACAAAACTATTCGAATAGCCGCGTCCGTGGTTATGGACTACTTGGAAAGCTTAGCTTGATTATTAGATAACTTGAACCGGATACTTCTAAAACACACCAAGATAAGTGTGAGTGCTATGGCGTGCTTTCTCGTGGGGAAGTCGAGGAAGGCACCATAGTGGTGTATTGGTTGGTGAAAGTAGTGGACTCGTGTACGCTTCTTACCTCAAAGTCTGGTACTCGTAGTTTAGGATTAGCCAAGTCAAAGCTGGCATTTCTGCAAGTGAACCCCACCTCCCTTTACCTTGAGACATGTGCATGAGTAGTATAGCTCCTATGTAAGTCTTGCTGAGTACACCTTTGTACTCACGTTTGCTTAATCTATGTTTTAGATGACGCCACTGACCCCGAAGGTGGCTTCTTCATCGAGCTGGACGACTGAAGTTAAGCTAGTCTAGTCCCAGTCAGCAGACTGGTTCCCTCGTGGAGGGCTTTTTGTTTGAATAAGGCTTCTTAAGTCAATTTGTTAAACTTGTCTGTACTCAGACATAATTTGCTTCCGCTTTATGTTGTAATGTTGGATCACATGTATGTGATCTCTGTGTGTACTCTTTAAGAGTTATAAATAAAATGTACACTTTGTAGAGAATTGCAATGGTACCTGTTGTTCATACAAGGCATGTGTGCTGCGTGTATGGTTATAACATGCATGTCTTTGTATGGGTTTTCGAGACCTTAGTTGTGTTCTGGCTGGCGGTCTTTCATACACCAAGTGGCCCTTAGATGTGCGCAGCTTGGGGCATCGCGATGCGATTGCTCGAGACTCCGTCTCGTGCACACTTTGTGGTATGATCGAGCCCGCCCTAGACCCCGACTAAGTGATCGGGCTGGAGTAAGTCTATGTAAGAGTTTTGAGATAGTCGATAGTATGGTTGAGGCGACTTGTCTTTCAATATGGGAGTTCACCACCCATATCATTAGACTTGTGTGCGGACGATGAGGACCCATCACAGTTGATCATCACACTTCAGGCTTGTTGTGAGCTTCCCCCCGACACCCTCTCGTTTTCCCCGCTGGATTCGTCGCAGATGTAGTCATCCACGTCTTCTACGTGCACGTCGTTCCCGCTGCTACACGTGGCATCTCGAACGGCTTCTTTCGTGTCCGCGCGCGTGCACGACATCACTTGGCCGTGCTCTGGCTGCGCAACGTGCACACCTGCATCCGCGGTGCTGCCAGCCCTGGCCGTCGTCACACACGCACTCTCCCGCACAGCCACTCCCACGCGCCTCGCCGCAACCCTGTCAGAACCCTCTGTTAGTTAATGTGCTAGGGTTAGCAAGTCACTTGCATCATGTTAAAAATTTCAAAAGAAATCTTTGAAATCAAATTCAAAAGCAAAATGGGAGAAGAACCCCCCCCCAGATGAATTAATTCAAAAGGCCAGATAAAAATCTTCTCCAAAAATTCATGTTAGATTTTTGAAAAGTCTTATAAATGAGTGTGATCACATATCAAGTGATCTGGGACCCACCCCATGCTCATGGATTTTTCAAATATTCAAACAGTGCCTTGGAATTAATCAAAAACCCCTATTTGAGTTAATATTCAAATTATTTGAATTTTAAAAAGTGCCAAACTTTATAAGTGGCTAGTCTATATTATTATGAGGCCATATAAAAAGTTTCAGCATTTTAGAAAATGGCTAGGTATTTATTTTTGCTAGCCAAAACAAAAAACAAAAAAGAAACAGGAAAAGCTTACTTGGCGCCCAGGCGAGAGCAGCCCACCCAACCCAGCCGGCCCACCAGGGGCAGAAGGGTCTTCTTCCCCGCCCCGCGCCTCCAAGCTGCTCGGTGGAATGCCACCGAGCCAGCCGTGGAGGACACGTCGCCGTCGAGGGCCTTCCAGGATTCCCCGTGCCTCCTTCTCACGCCTGGAGACGCCCTGGAGCACGCCTCCTCCATTCCCCACCCTCCAGAGCTCTTCCCCTTCCTCTCCCGCTCGATTTCGTCACCGCCCGAGACCCCGCCGGAGCACCGACGAGAAGAACGCATGGAAAACGCTGTCGACAAGCCGCGCCACCTTGTCCATCTTCTTCGCCGTCGTCCTCTAAGCCAAGGAGTGCAGCCAATCGAGAAGAAGAGCCCTTGGACGTGACGCTAGCTTCATCTTCCCCAACTCCGGCCGCCGCGAGTCGTCCTCGAATTCCGGCCAGCTCCGAGCTTCCCCGAGCCCGCTAGCCATCCCGTCGCGTTTGTGGTGAGCTTCTCACCGTTTCCCCTAACCTAGCGCCCTCCCTCTCGTTCTCTATCCACGGCCGCCATGAACGCCGAAGCTTGCCTCCGCCATAGTTGAAGTCGAGGTCACCGTCGTGCCCTTTCGGCACAACTAGCCCGCGCAGCAGCATCCCATTGCTCTCAGCCCTCGTTTGCAACACGCCACGGTCAAAATGACGCTCTGGAGCGCGAACCCGACAAATCCCTAGCTACGGTCGCCGCCAACCTCGACGTCGGCGTCGCTCCGGTGATCCCCTGAAGCTCTGGCTAGGTCCAATCGACGCGGACGACGACGCTGCACCCGTTGGTGGTCTCCTCTTCCTCTCCCGTGGCCTCTAGCCGATTCCGGCAAGGCCAGGCCAGGCCACCGGCGTCAAGCCGCCGGTGGGTTAACCCTTAACCCCGCACTAATCCACCCCCTGGGTCGCTTACAGGTGGGGCCCCTAGCCCTTAACCCCTCTGTTATTTTTAAACTGAGAGGGATTAACCCCACTGTGGCTGACCACTGGACCCCACTGGTCAGACCCCCCCTGACGTCATCCTTGCGCAAGCATGACGCAGTAAATGAATTTTTCCAGAATAGAAAGAAATCAAGAATTTCCAGAAAATCCAGAAAAAGGCTGAAACTTTGGAAATTCATAGAAAATTCATATCAACTCCAAATTTAACAAATAATATATGAAACATGATCAGGAGAAAATAAGCTATCCAAATATCCAACTTTCAACTTTGTTTGAGTTGAATTTAAAATGTGATCAGTAGCATTTTCTATTTGATTTAAATGGAATTAATTCAATTTCTTTTCAAATGCTTTTGCATTTTGAACCACATCAACATATCACATAATACTTGAACCACATCAACATCTTACACATTTCAAAATTGTTCAACTTGATCAAACAATGTCAAATATAACTTGGCTAAAATGAATTCAAATTGGAGTTTGTATTTGCAATTCAATTTGCAATATACTCCATTTAAATGGAATTGCTTCACACATCAAAGCATATACATCAAGTTTCAACCTTCAGCCATGTGATTGTGCATTGTATTTACATTGCTACCTTGTTTGTTGTTTGTCGAGTAGAGGTGGAACCGGAACAGGAGGCTGCCCCCTTCGTTGAAGACCCCGAACCCGAACCTCGTCAGCAAGGCAAGCAAACCCCCATTGATCATGTCGATAAAATCCCACTTCCCTCTCATGTCTCGCTTATGCATTGTATAGGATTATTACCATGCTACGTTTCTACCGCATAGATGAACCCATTCCTATGATGATGGTAGAAAGGTGTTGGTGAATCTACCCTAATACAAGGTAAACGATGAGAGGCTGTGTAGGAGTACACAGTGGGTTGTCTCGTTGAACACCGCCCTAAGTCCGACTTCTTGTGTGGTGATCCAAGATGAAGGGTACAACCACACATTGGGCTCACTAACCCCTCTCGGCTTACTAACTCATCCCTTTCGATGTCCAGATGTCGCAATAGTTCGGAGTTCTGGTAGGTTTGTGGCCTGGCTGCTAAGTGATAGAACGGCTCACCCGAGACCGGCTTATGCACCACGCACACATCACTTGGGTCCAATTCGCTAAACCCGCCGGGTTCACGATAGTGGTAGCCAACCCAAGTAGGAGGCTTTCTTGGACTAGATAGGCTATGAGGTAACAGTTGTGGTGAGCATCCTCGCTGACATCCCTTGAATGGTGTCGAGATCAAAGGCGGTAAATGATGATCATGTGTGTGTAGCGGTACACCCCTGCAGAGTTAACAAAACTATTCGAATAGCCGCGTCTGCGGTTAAGGACTGTTTGGAAAGCTTATCTTGATTATTAGACAACTTGAACTGGATACTTCAAAAATACACCAAGATAAGTGTGAGTTCTATGGCGTGCTTTCTCGTGGGGAAGTTGGATCACCTACTTGTAATCTCTGTGTGCACTCTGTAAGAGTTATCAATAAAATGTATACTTTGTAGAGAATTGCAATGATACCTGCTGTTCATACAAGGCATGTGTGTTGCGTGTGTGTTTATAGCATGCATGTCTTTGTATGGGTTTTCGAAACCTTAGTTGTGATCTGGCTGGCGGTCTTTCATACACCAAGTGGCCCTTAGATGTGCGCAGCTTGGGGCATCGCGATGCGATTGCTCAAGACTCCGTCTCGTGCACACTTTGTGGTATGATCGAGCCCGCCCTAGACCCCGACTAAGTAATCGGGCTTGAGTAAGTCTATGTAAGAGTTATGAGATAGTCGATAGTATGGTTGAGGCGACTTGTCTGTGAATATGGGAGTTCATCACCCATATCATTAGATTTGTGTGCGGACGATGAGGACCCATCTCAGTTGATCATCCGGCCTGGAGGGGATGCCCCTCACGTACGATGCTTTCCGAGAACGTTCTGTGCTTGGCCTTGTCTTCTTAGAAAAGTGGGTACGGTTCTCGGCTCTCCATATGACTATGTCGTAATCGGACTTGCATACGCTAACGCCGGGTCCCGACAAACCCTCTCTCGCCGGAACGGCCACGCCACCGTGTCGAGTGGCATCGACGGCTAACCGCCGGTGTGGCCGACGTGGCCTTGGCCATTGGAGACTAACCCCACCCCCCAGTGTACCCTTGATAGGTGGCCCCTCCCCGTTTATATTAGTGCTAAGCATTGCTAAGCTAATACCCTCATGCTTAATTTAATTGGGGTTAAATCTTTGAGCCAATGACAATGGGCCCAGCCCTTAAAATAACCCCGTTGTTAAGTTTCTTAATGAATGACAGTGGGTCCCATTCCCTGTTACAATAAATAAAATGATTTTAGTTTAAATATGGGCCAATGAACAGTGGCCCATTAAGGCCCGATATGCGGTACTGTTCCAGATCTAGACGTTTCCATCCAGATCCGGGGACGAAGCACATATCAGTCCCACCGCGACAGATGACGAAGTCATACGCCCCGGATTTACAACATGATATCACAACATTACAGATACAAGGATACAACATCTCATACAACCGGAAGACAACTGCCTCAAATACAATACAACAGCGGAAGGTACATGTCTGAGTACAGACTACCATCAAATGCCTACTGGCAAAGAGAAAAGCATCGATCCCCATAACCACACGGGTCCAGGCCCTCCGCCGGGATCCACCTAACTAGTCGTCGTCGAGTCCCCACGTGAAACGTCGATCACCGTACCTGTCGTCGATCAAGAACCCTGAAAAGAGTTTGGGGGTATTATCATGAGTACAGAAGTACTCAGCATCCAACTGTAGTGGTCAACTGACCCAGCAAGGACTTCATCACTCGTTATACTAGGACAACTAGTAGTTTACGGTAAGGATGGGGTAAGTGGCGAGGTTGCTTCCACACTAGCATTTACGAAGTGGCTAACGATCTAGAGAGTAAGGTAAGAAGCCAAGCATTCGATGAGGAATCGCCTCCAACAAGTCTTGCTATCGACTACTTACGCAAACATAACACCTATCCTATCCCTGTCCACCTCTTTGCATCCCGACGAAGAAGAAGCAGTCAAGGCACACACACACGTTGATCAAGTTATATTAAGATTATCTCAGTTGTTGTTGTCTATGAACAAGGAGTAGGTCTCAAGTCGTCCATAACTGTGGACACGACTTCTCGAAAAGATTTAACCCTGCAGGGGTGTACGAACTGCCCATTACAAGGCTCCGCGCGCACGTCCATCTCTCTCAGTTGCTACCCATTATAGGCAACCATTTTATTATTTAGTTCCAAGAGATCCGAAACGACAGGTCCCTCTAGCTAACAACGAACAAATCCGGGTGGCCCCCGGTGAGTCGACACCCAACTCAAAAGCCGGCCACGCTCTCGAATCGGCCTCTACCGTCTGGATGAGGTTGTATTAGTTGCCCAAACAGATGTGGACAACCCCCTAGCTCTCTAAGGTGGACCAACAAGAGAAACCATGTCTCCGCTGGCCCGGGTTGTTTGGAAACTACTGGCGGCCGACCAGCACACACACGGTTTCAAATGGTAAATCAGCTTGGGCCACCACTAGAAATGTTTGAAGCTAGGTAGGTAAGAAAAGGGGACCCCATAAAATCGCACACGCGGTTAGGCACGCTCAGTCTTAAAACCAATAGCCTAGATCTTCCATCCTTCGTCGAATATAGTCAACATTAATAATAATCATGTCATCCAAACAATAATAATAAATTGATATCCCAAACCAAGGAGTAACAGGGTAACATCGTAGCATCCTAAGCATGCATACTAAGTAGGGGCTGAGCAACGAGCAATAGTAACATAGCAGTACATGGTTTGCTGGGAGGGTACATGGCTGTATCGGTTTGAAAGAGGCTGTAAACATGTGGTAGGATCAAACATCAAACCTAACCTAGACTAGCATGAAAACTGCTGGTTGAAATAGAATGGATCATAAGTAATGTATAGTCCTTGCCTGTTGATAAGTCGGTTTCCGAAGGTGTAGTGGATCGCAAGCTCGCATCGTCTCCGAGAGGTACCCGCGGAAGCACACAAGAGGGTAAACACTGGAAAACAATCAACGATCAAGCATCTATTACTACGAGGCAAACACGAGCAAGCATCAACAAGAAGGAAACAAGAAGGAAACACGAGACATCGCACCTACCGTCGAGCTTCCAGAAAAGCAGAGCCATTTTCCTTCCCCAAATATCGCCTATCTTTCCGTACATTTCTTGCACTAGGCATGGTTACTCCTGCTGCTACGTTACAATCCTATTCAATTGCATACCCTATTTTTGTCGCCACTTGATGTACCTTCCTTTATCCTATGTTGCCTTATAAATATATATAATATTCAGCAGTGAACCCTGCGCATTGTTAGCTAGGTTTAGAATAGCGGGCCGTGATCACTCTGGTGAGTGAACGTGGATTACAAAATATAATAACTGCAATAGGTACGGATCAATGCAGACGCCCTAGGGAACCTACAACGGCGAGACTCTGCCGAGTCGCTTCGAGTTTGACTTACGAGTGGACAAAGTTGTATTTCACTCTCGTCGGCTCAGTAGCGTAGCATCACTGGGATGATAGGAGGGTATTCCTCTTTAGTTCAATCCGCTGGTGTCTCGGCACCAGGGGGTGATACGAGAATATTCCTCTTTAGTTCAATTCGTTGATGTCTCGGTCGAACCTCTTCAAGTGTACCATCGAGGGTGATTCCTCCTGGTTTCACTTGATGGTAGGCACTCGAATCAACTGGTGTCCTTACAGGTAAGGAGTCGGGTGACCCAACGGTGCCCGCGCAGGGTATATTAGCGGAACGACAGGTCAGGTGTATTCCACCGGTGTGCGGCGGGCTTGGTACTGTTCGCGGCCGACAGATATCCTGTTGTACGAAAGTCAAGATCTTCAAAGAGCAAACGCGAGACAAGGTAAGGAGACGGTTCGCCTTGTTGGTAACCGCATGAGTTGGTGGGACGTCAGGGCAGGCACCGATGTTACTGGTGGTCCTGACCGCTGTCGTCGTCCGCGACTCATTCAATAAGGGGCAACGATAAGGGTTGTCTCGGCAGAAAATTAATAAAATGCTTAACGGGTTCGGCGGATGACCTCAGTAACCTTTTGTCTTGTACGCACTACCTATACGTGGGATTACGGTGTGGGCCCTCCGTGTTGTGGTCTCGTTCGAAAGCTCTGAAAGTCGTCCAGTTCAGCATTGTGGCGCGGTCAGATCCGCATCCATGATAGAGTTGCGTGGTATCCACCGTCCTCACAACGACCCGGAGAGCGAGGGGTGATAGGCCCATGACCCCCTTGCACTTAGGGGTATAGACCGGAGGGGACCTCTCTAATGAGCCATAGGATGGGCCTCGGCGTGTCGGATAGCCTTGGTGGGGTGTTCCCTAACAAGGTGTACGCCACCCTGGAGATCCGAGCGTGTAGTATGACACCAGTGCACCCCTGCAGGGAGTTTAATCTATTCGAATAGCCGTGTCCACGGTAACAGGATCCTTTATGCTGACGCCAGATCCTACCACTACAAACTACTACTATTAAACTATTGGTTCCGGGTTTTCTTCCTCGCGGGGATGTCGAGGGAGGGAACTCGGAGGCATTGTTACTTATGATTACAACTTATTATTATACAATGCTGCAGCAACTTCTGCTGCATTGTTACTTTCATTACTGTTATATTAACTGTTGGCTGATTCTTACCTCATGCTGCAAGATTCGTCGGAAGATGCTAGTCTTCGATAGGCCTAGCTTCTTATCCTTATTCTGAATTTCTACCTTGCAGTCCACTATATACAGCCTCCCCTTTCCATTTGATACAAATTCATAAATGCTTAGTAGCGGACGTAAGACTCGCGGGTATGCTAGATACTCACCCTTGCTTTATTTCCCCCTTGTTGTTTTGCCTGATCGGCCGCTGCAGTCGACGTTGGAGCCCAGGAGCAGGAGATCCCCGATGCCGACCACCACAACGTGAAGATCCCCGGTGCTTGCTTCATCGTCGAGTTCCCCTTTGACCAGGAGTAGTTTGGAGGTTCCCAGGAAGGAGTCCTCGCCTTTTCGATTGTTGTTGATATTTGTGCTAGCCTTCTTAACGCAACCTTGTATTCTTGTGTCTGTACTCTGATACTATTGCTTCCGCTAACTTCGCGCTCTCGAGCTATTGTATTCGAGCCCTCGTGGCCACTGGATTGTATTAAACAGCTTGTATTATTTTATTTTTAGAGTTGTGTTGTGATATCTCACCGTGAGTCCCTGATCTCGACCGTGTACCTTGCGTGTATGATTACTGTACACGGCTTGATTTTGGGGGCATCACACAGTATAGTCAAACTGACGAGGGGGTGACCCCACGACTCCTATGGATGAGCCTACCCAGTGTACCCCAAGATAGAAAGCCCACCGAGATGCCGCCTGGGCCCAGCCTTGGCCCACTAGTGGCACCGACGTAGGAGTTTGTAATCCAGAACGGACTCCCCGAGACCTGACCTAGTATATAAAGGCTAGGAGGGGAGACGTCGAGATCATCTAATACACAATATGTAACCCTAGCCTTGTGCGCATTAGCCTTGGCTCCTCTGTAATCGCCATCTCCAATTAATAATATCGAGAAGGAACTTATCCTCCTGTTAGCCGACGAGCTAACGTCCAACCTGTGCCTCTCATGACTAACCTAGGGTCCCTGACCATGGGATTTGCCGGGGTACATCCCCGTCAATTGGTGCCGTCTGTGGGAACTACACAGGTTGGAATTATGATCTCGGTGGTTCCGTCTTCAGCAAGCCACAGCTCAAGAGCAAGAACCAGATGCAATACACCCGAGGAATTCAAGATCACGACGAATATCTCTACCGCCCCGGCGAGATCACTCAGCCTGCAGCCGTGTCAATACCAATACTACGGCGGCAACCGAGCCCACCGAAAGCGAAGGAGAACTCGACAACCCAAAAGAAAGGCGCAAGGGCTCCACACGGAGATCCCGATCGACGAACTACAGCATGAAGAAGAGGACTTGCCGGCCACTCGACGACCCACCGCCACCCAGGCACCCGCCGCACAGCAAGACATCGACGCCAAGACCATCGCCTCTTAGAAGTCGACGACCCAGAAGACAAGCGCGAGGACTCTACGAAGCGACTCCACTCGACGAGTCGAACTATATAGCCACACGATCGGCGACCACTCGACGACCCACCGCCGTGTGGACAGCCGCCGCCCGCCAGGACAGCGACTCCGAGACTCAGACCGGCGAATACTACGACCCAGATCGAAGGCCAGACGAATTCACCAATCTCATAAGGAACCAGAATCTAAGCAAGGGGATAGAAATTGACCCGCGACTTCATGAGCACCAAGCGGATCACGCGCTATTCTTTCGAAGGAAGAAGCGACACGCCGGGTCCAGCACGCTCACAGTCAGGGAACAGCTAGAAGGAACCTGCACGATCCACTGCTTCAAAGAGGTGCAGGTAGACGAATCTCCCGAATAATGGTCAGTCCAAATTTCAAAATTTAATTAAGGTTACCAAATTCGGAAGTCCTGATAACAAACTCATGCCTCTTCCTGGCAGCAAGGTAAAAGCTTAAATAAGTAAAAGGCTTATCATCAGGGTGTGGGGTGTCAATAAGAGACTCAAGGATAAGTGTGGCGTAAACACGACCAAAGAGATCTCCCTTGTTGCCATTAGCAGCAAGGCGGCGAGGAATTAAGGCACCCACATTATACTTATTGTCCCCTGAGATGCCATTCGCCGGGATAGCAATATCGGGTGCAGAAATGTTGCTCGTGTTGTCACGAGCTAACACCCCTCTAGCAATAAAATACGCGAAATACCTGAGGTGGGGGAATAAGATGCTGGAAATCTTCGAACGCCGGATATCCTTCGTGTCTTGGCTGCAAAGAGAACTGAAAATAGTTCTCAGCTCGGAGGGTTGAGAGTTCATCTTTGCCATCTGTCCAGCGTTCAGCACACCTATTATTTCACAAAGTCTTGCCAAAGACATGGGCAAAAGATCATTGTAAATTCTAAACACAACAACTCCAATGTCATGATCATATCTGAAATTATTAATAAAACAAGAGGTGAGTTTATGATACTGAGCAACACGGCATGTTGCTAGCCGTGTAAATCCTGCATTAGCACAAAGGCTGTAAAGTTTCTCCTTAATTCATGCAGCTTCGATGAAAACATCGCATGGGTACGCCATTGCACGTGCTGGACTCGTATCTTCCAACAACTCTAGGGGCACATCATCTTCATTATAGCTCACCCTAGCAGCTGAGGATGAAGCTGCAACTCTAGTAACTCGATCGATGCGCTCGGGCTTCTTCTTCCCAAGCCACCCTTTGCTTTTCCTAACAAACTCATTTCTGAAATTTTTAACAATTCACAAAAACAAGGATTTGAGCAAAGTGAGTTGAGGCAAACTACTCTACTCACTTACCTAAGGCATAAACTTGCATCAAAACTTGGAAAATAAATTTATATACATGCATGCAAGCTCATATGAACAACGCCAAGAACTTCTAAATACTCACAAATGAAGCCACCAATCAAAAATATAATTGAAGGGTGGAGTAGTCACATACCAGGGAGTATTTGCTCAAAATCTCAGCTCAGATGATGGGTTGTAGAGAGAGTTCAAAATTCTTGACGGAGGGCAAAAAGAACGCAAGTTCCAGGTGCACAACTCGTGTTTGGGGGAAGAAAGAAAGAGAAGGGAGGAAGAAGTACCTGGTTGGCTGGCCTGTGGGCCCTAGGCGCCCTGCGGGTGCGGCCAGGGGGCAGGCCGCGCCAGCTGGCCATCTGGGTCACTGGTGGCCCCCCTGGTCAGCCCCAGGTGCCCCCGGGTCACTTTTGTCGTGGAAACTTTGATTTTTATTTTTGTGGAATTTTTCTGACAACCTCACAGTTGAAAAAATTTCGAGGTACAAAAACCTGCGAAACTTTTTGAAAACTTGAAGAAGTGGATAGAAATGTGAAGCTTCAAAAACATAAAAACTTGGTACAGCAAGAAGAACAAAATATAAAACTAATGAAAACATAACAAGCTCCACTTTTTACCTACATAAAACTTGCTAGCTAGCAAGGCTGATCAAGTCTTACCAACGAACCGGCGATATATAGAGCAGAAAGTCTCACCTCTTATGAAGTGATCATTGTACCTTTACTTTAATAGACATTGTCCCCACCATAATGTTTTTTATTTGTGGTGCACGCGTAGAGGACAATCCCATTCTCCAATCTTCACGGTCTCGATATTCTCTATGAAGTTAAGGCCATGCCTTTTGTCGATCTTCTTTGGAAAATACACCGTGTGTTCTTTGTCATCCACGTTCAAGGTAACCTTTCCTTTATTGCAATCAATAATAGCACCTGCGGTGTTAAGAAAAGTTCTACCAAGTATAATGGACATGCTCCAATCCTCGGGCATGTCAAGAACAACAAAATCAGTAAGTATTAAGAAATTAGCAACTTCAACAGGAACATCCTCACAAATGCCAATCGAGACGGCTGTTGACTTGTCAGCCATCTGAAGAGAGATATCTGTAGGGATTAGTTTATCTAAACATAGCCTCTTATAAAGAGAAAAAGACATAACACTCACTCCTACACCTATATCAGATAAAGCAGTTTTGACATAATTATTATTTATGGAGCAAGGAATGGTGGGTATACCTGGATCACCAAGCTTCTCAGGAATCTTGCCATTGAAAGAGTAGTTAGGAAGCATAGTAGATATTGCCTCATAGGGACTTTTATTTTATTAGTAACAATATCTTTCATATATTTTGAATAGGCGGTAATTTAATAGCATCAGTCAAAGGAATTTGAAGAAAAATAGGTTTCATCCATTCACAAAATTTATTATAGTGCTCTTCTTCTTTGGTTTTGAGAGACTTTCCTGGAAAGGGCATGGGTTTCTGTACCCATGGTTCTCTTTCCTTCCCGTGTCTTCTTGCGATGAAGTCTTCTCTAGTATATTTTTTGCTTTTATCGGGTGCTTCTTCTTCTCGCACCTCGGGAGGCTCATTCTTCTCTTTATCTTTTTCGGGCTCTGCGCCATCTTCAGTTTCAGCATCGGATGTAGATATTCCATTTGGATAAGTACCAGGCTCTTCTTATACTATGGGATCATTTGAATTGTTAGCTTCTTGTCTTTCTTCTTCTTCTTCTTCTTCTTTGGAGAGCTAACAATTTCTTCTTCCTGTATTTGAGAATCTTGGTCGATCCTCTTAGGATGCCCCTATGGATAGAGAGGGTCTTGGGTGTGTGTTCCACCCCGAGTCTTTATACCATAAGCCTGTAAATTATCTTGTTTGGCATTGTTAGAAAGCAAATCTTTTTGCACATTAGAAATTTGTTCAAGTTGAGTTTGAACCATATGAAAATGCTTAACAAGACATTTAACATCATTAATTGTTCTACCTAGAACATCAAATAAACTTTTGATAGCAAGAGTATTATCATGCAACTGACTTTGTATTCTCATATTAAAATGATTTTTTTTCATAATAAAATTATCAAGCTCATCTAAACATTGATCGGGAGGCTTACCTTTAGGCATGTAACTTTCATTGAAATCTAACAGAGAGTGTACCTCTACCAAGGGAGGCTGAGTAGTAGGCTCACACAACTTCTCAATAGGAGTTCGATTTTTCACGTCTTCAGCTTTAATACCTTTCTCATTTATAGACTTCTTTGCTTCTTTCATATCTTCAGGGCTTAGGACAAGCATGCCCCTCTTCTTTGGTGGTGGAGGTGGTTCAGGGACGGACCAATCTTCGTGGTTCTTGGCAATCTTGCCCATTAGTTCTTCTGCATCGTCTGGTGTTCTTTCCCTGAAAACACAACCAACACAACTATCCAGATAGGATCTGGATTCCTCGGTTAGACCATCATAAAATATGTCAAGTAATTCATTCTTAGGGACTCCATGTCCTGGTCTGGCCTTGATTAAACTGCAATACCTCCCCCAAGCTTTAGGGAGGTGCTCATCCTGCAACTGTTTGAAGTTATAAATTCTTTGTAAAGCATCATGTTGCATATAAGCAGGAAAATACTTATCAACAAAAGATTGACCTAAGTCCTGAGGACTCTTAATGGAACCATAGGCTAGTGCATCATACCATGCTTTAGTGTCTTCCTTCAAAGAGAAAGGAAAAAAGCGTAGCCACATAAAAGTTTCATATCCTCTCATCTGTAGTAAACAAGCCACCTAACTCAGTGAGTTTCGTCAGGTGTGCTATAGCATCATCATTTTCACTGCCATAAAAGGGGTCAGCTTCAGCTGTATATATAAGTGAAAGATCAACAAAGAAATCATAATCAGGATCAGTGATGCATATAGGAAATGTAGCAAATTAAGGATCAGGAGTAATCTTGTTCTTCATAGACTACTTTTTGAGCAGCTTCCTAACAGCACCAGGGTCAGAGTCGGCACACCCTGTAAGTTCCTTGCATAAATCATCATCAATAATAACATAATCATCCTCAAGGAGTCTCTCATTGATTTTTTCCAAGTTTGGCTAACCAAAAGCTTTGCAAGTAGGAAAATATGTAGCATGAGTATCAGTCTCGGACTGTGTTGCAACCTCAGCAATTTTAAATTCAAGATAGCGACTGATTTCTACGCACGCTTCTATTCTTGTAGATTATGTTGGGCCTCCAAGCGCAGAGGTTTGTAGGACAGAAACAATTTCCCTCAAGTGGATGACCTAAGGTTTATTGAATCAGGGAAGTATAAGTTGAAGATGGTCTCTCTCAAGCAACCCTGCAATTAAGATACAAGAAGTCTCTTCTGTCCCCAACACACCTAATACAACTAGGAGTTGTATAGGTGCACTAGTTCGGCGAAGAGATGGTAAAATACGAGTGATAGGTGTGGCAAAACAAAGTAATATAAATCTGTAATAAAAAGTGCAGAAAGAAAACATGTGAAAAAAGTGAGCGCAAATGGTGTAACAATGATGGAAACAAGGCCTAGGCTTCATACTTTCACTAGTGGCAACTCCCAACAACATTAACATAGTCTAATCACATGATATTTCCACTAAAACATGCATTGGAGACGTACTCAGAGTTTATTCCTTCGTGATCAAGAGAGGACGAGAATTATGTAGGGCTACAAAAGCACGCCTCAGAGTTCGTAGTTCTCATCTATGGATTTCCCAATGTCACCGCGGCCATCCAAAGAGAGTATCACAATCACCACAACATATCTCAAGGATAGTCAAAGACAAGCACCAAGAGACTCTCAATCTTCAATCAATTCACAAAATAGGAAATCACTCATGATAATATTCTTATAATCCATGTCCAATAGATTGTTGTCACCATGGTCTCGGGGATTATACTAGATAAGATCAAGTGAGTACATCAATCCAATACATAGAGGAAGGGGAAATATCTTGGGATCACAATAGATTAACATAGCCTATGATCACAACGAAGATCACATCATGGGAGAGAGAATTGACCCCATAGAAACTGGTAGAAACCTTAGCCACGAGGAGGAACTACTTCCGCTTCATGGAGGGAGGAAGCAACATCGATGGAGATTAATCCGGGGGCACTTCCCCGTCCCGGCAGGGTGCCGACACAGGAATTTTGATCCCCCGGAGCTTGTTGGCGATGGCGGCGGAGATCGGAATTTCTTATTGAGAAAAGGGTTCTGGAATCAGGGTTTTCGTGACGGCAGAACAAATAGGAGCCAAGGGGGGCACCGGGGGGCCATTAGTCGCCCAGGCGGCCACCCGACGCGGGTGGCCGCCTGGGGTCTGTGGGGCACCCAAGGGCCCCATCCTCCGGCCGAAGGACTCTTCTCGCTGATTTTTATATATATTTACCGGAATTTTCTGAGCACTTTTATTAATGGGAAAACCTGAAATACAAAAACAACAAAAAACAGAAAATGGAACTGGGTTGCACTTAGTTAATAGGTTAGTCCAAATATGATCAAAAGTGTATCTAGATCATAGCAATATCACACAAAACATGCATGGAGCAAGCAGAAATTATAGATACATTTGGGAGGTATCAACATCCCCAAGCTTAATTCCTGCTCGTCCTCGAGTAGTTAAATGATAACAAGCATAATTTCTGTGGTGACATGCTAGCAACCATATAAGAACTTTGAAAGTAAAGCAATCAAGGTATGTGATTCAACTCAAGTCATAACATGCAAGAGTCTATATTGGCATTGAAACAAGCAACAAAAGAACATTAGGTGCAAGAGCTCTTAGCTTTCCGTGACACGAATGTCTCCAAATGGTGTTTGCGTGCAAGAAGGGGGATAGGGAATACGAGAAAAAAAGTATTTTTGTTGTTGAGAACTCAATATACTAAAGTATCACACTTGGTCTTCTTTGGAATCTTATCTTGACTCGACCCCAGACCACTAGCCAGGTACAAGTCAATTTGATCCACTCCTTTTCGATATTTTGAGCACTCATGCAATGGATGAGCGTAAGCACGAAAGTTGACACTTAGGATGGCAAAGAGAGAAATATGGTGGAGGAGGAAGACAAAAAGGGTGATAAAGGCTCACATCAATGAGGACAATCATAGGCGAGAAGGCCAAATGATAGATATGATGTGAGGAGTAGGGATTGTCATGCAACGGATGCACATATGAGCTGAAAAGCTCTCCAATGAAACTAGTGGGGGTGCATCTAACTTGCTCGCTCATGAAGACCTAGAGCTCATTTGAGGAGGCTCATCCTTGGAATATGCAAGCCAAGTTCTATATTGTGAAGGTCCCCCACATAGCTATATGCATGAATTGTCATCTCTTTGGAGTACAAGGATAAGAGGAAGTACTAGTGTGGATCTTTCAAAAGGAATAGTAGTGTTGCCCCTTTCTCTCTTTTTATTTCTTTTTCTCTTTTTTCTATTTTTTTGTATTTTCTTGGTGGCCTCAATGGCTCTTTCTATTTAACTCTCATTTGTCATCTTTGCGATCTTTTATTTTGTCCACTTTGGGATCTTTTCCTCACTTAAGGGCAACACTCTAATTTACAAGAGGGTATAGAAGATCTTTCACACTTTACAAGGTACTCAAACATAAAGAAGATGTAGCTATCATGATGTATCCAATGTATGCTCTGCCAGTATAGCAGGAAAATGTATGACATGAAGATCAAGTCATGAAGTGGTGGATGTTGCATGGCAATATATCTCGGAAAGTTTATGGAAATGCCTTGATAGGTAGGTATGGTGGCTGTTCTGAGGAAAGATATAGGGAGTTTTATGATGACAGAGCGTATCATGCCAAGGGTTTGGATGTACCGGCGAAGGTGGACACCAACTCTCGGAGTGAGAATTAGGCAATGTACGACACGGGAGAGGCTAGCAAATATGAGGAGGTGGAAGTGTCAACTTTCAATACTTACATTAGTCTGAAGAACTCGTGCACTTATTATCGGTAACTCTCAATCTAATAAGGAGGTTCACAAAGATACAAGTACCCCAAGGAGGAGTGTATGGGGGTTTAGTTATCCTTGCGCATCCTCGACTCATGGTACGTGAGTGTACTCTAATATTCGATCCCTCCAAAGATTAGCGATCTATCTAGTAGCTAGAGTTCTCAACTAGTTTTGTAGGTTTTGAAAATAAACACGGATGGCCCAAAAGACGACACCTATCACTAATAAGCTAGAGCTCTTGACACCAAAAGTTCAAACATTACTCACATCAATACCTCAAAACTATTGCAAGTTACTACTAAAATTAAATAGAAACCTCAATTACCTACTCTCAAGATAAGACACAACTCAGTGCAACAACCAACTCTCTTAACAGGATAAATATGTAAACTAAATAGAGTTGCAGCAACAAACTAAACAAAAGCCAAGCCTCTTGCTAGAGACAAACTAAGACTAAAACTAAACATGGCAGTATCTACGAAAAGATAAAGAACACACAACAGTAAAAAGATAGGCATGCAAAATCCTATGATGTGTTCTAGATTGGAGTGGAGCGTGTTTCTCTCCCACACAAAGAAAGCTTGGTTCTAACATGTTATGATCATCAAGCAAATAAACAAAACTAAAAATAAAACCTAAGAGCGAGACACTCCAAGCATAGCACATAACGCATGAAGTGATAAAAATATAGTGAGACGAAGGACGAGCTGATGACTGTTGATGGAGAAGGGGGTGCACGGCGGAATCCCCAAGCTTAGACACTTGAGTCTCCTTGAATATTTGTTGGGAATGCATGGGGGCATCCCCAAGCTTGAGCGCTTGACACTTTCGAATCTTATTTCATCATCTTCCATCGCTCACTTGAAAACTCACTTCATACATAACTCATCATAAGCTGATTAGAGAGGTTAGTACCCTTTAATAAAATAATTTATCCCCCCTGTATATAAAGATATTCTTGAAGAGCTATGGTTTCTCAAGATTGCCAAAAGGTTTTTGCAAAGAAAAGGCAAGCTTAAGGTTTGCAAAAGTAAGGAGAGACAAAACATGGCAGAATCTGTGAAAAACAGAACAACAGGTAGTAAAGAATTTTTTAGGGGTACTTATGCAACTCAAATCAAAAAAACTCAGAACATACGAAAGTTCCGCGATTTTAAAAATCACGTTGTGTAGAACATTCAGCTCAAAAAGATGAACTGGTGATTTGATCCGATTTTTTCCGTCACGAAGACAGAAATTGTTTTCTGGATAGCATGTCACAACTTTCGCTTCCCTTGTCATATGAGGCTATAACTTGGCACAAAGCTTTAAAATAAAGATACAATGATGTTGCTACAGTAGTAACAATCATGAAGACCACTAAAAACATAAGTAAAAACTCAAAGTAAAGATAACAAGGGTTGTCTCCCTAGAGATCTTTCTTTATAGCCATAAAGAAAGGCTTAAGATTTTAGTGATGCTCTCGTAGGAATAAGAGTTAAAGAACAAAAGAGAGCATCAAGAAGCAAATACCAAACACATTTAAGTCTAACATGCTTCCTATGCAAAGGGATCTTGAAGAGAAACTACTCATTGAAGCATAAAGATCTAAGCATAGGAAGGCAAAATAAGTGCAACTTCAAAACCTTCAACATAAAGAGAGGGAACTTGATATTATTGAAATATCTATAAGCATATGTTCCCCTATCATAATAATTTTCAATGGGATCATGAATAAACTCAACAATATAACTATCACATAAAAAATTCTTATCATGATCCACAAGCATATAAAATTTATTACTCCCCACATAAGAAAAATCCTTCTCATTAGTAATAGTGGGAGCAAACTCAAGAAAATAGCTATCACATGAATCATTCTTATCATGATACACTTGCAAACATTTATTCTTTATAGCGTAAGTGTCATCACAATGATCATCATATATAGGAGGCAAAGTATCATCAAAATAAATTTCCTCATCAAAACTTGGGGGGCTAAAAAGATCAACTTCATCAAATGTAGCATCCCCAAGCTTATAACTTTGCATATCATTAGCATCAAAGGTATTCAAAGAAGACATACTAATAACAATGCTACTAACATGAGTGTTGTGCAAATAATGAAGCTCCATAGGCTTTTTGATTTTCTCTTCAAACACTTCATGTCCCAACTCAAGGTAGAGCTCATAAAGCTCTCTCATAATATTTTTGTTGTTTTCCATAAGGCCTAACTAGTGAAAATGAAAAGAAGAAAAGAAAAGATTTAATTGCAAGATCTAAAGATATACCTTCAAACCGTACCTTCCCGGCAGCGGCGCCAGAAATATCTTGATGTCTACGCAC
The DNA here is from genome assembly GCA_950022295.1 of Bromus sterilis. Taxonomy (NCBI): domain Eukaryota; kingdom Viridiplantae; phylum Streptophyta; class Magnoliopsida; order Poales; family Poaceae; genus Bromus; species Bromus sterilis. The sequence continues at coordinate 211,391,444 of OX465599.1, forward strand.
GCTTCTATTCTTGTAGACTATGTTGGGCCTCCAAGCGCAGAGGTTTGTAGGACAGCATCAATTTCCCTCAAGTGGATGACCTAAGGTTTATCGAACTCAGGGAAGTAGAGGTTGAAGATGGTCTCTCTCAAGCAACCCTGCAATTAAGATACAAGAAGTCTCTTGTGTCCCCAACACACCTAATACAACTAGGAGCTGTGTAGGTGCACTAGTTCGGAGAAGAGATGGTAAAATACCAGTGATAGGTGTGGCAAAACAAAGTAATATAAATCTGTAATAAAAAGTGAAGCAAGCAAACATGTGACAAAAGTGAGCACAAACGGTGTAACAATGATGGAAAAAAGGCCTAGTCTTCATACTTTCACTAGTGGCAACTCCCAACAACATTAACATAGTCTAATCACATGATATTTCCACTAAAACATGCATTGGAGACGTACTCGGAGTTCATTCCTTTGTGATCAAGAGAGGACGAGAATTATGTAGGTCTACAAAAGCACACCTCAGAGTTCGTAGTTCTCGTCTATGGATTTCCCAATGTCACCGCGGCCATCCAAAGAGAGTACCACAATCACCACAACATATCTCAAGGATAGTCAAAGACAAGCACAGTAAGGCCCGATATGCGGTACTGTTCCAGATCTAGATGTTTCCATCCAGATCCGGGGACGAAGCACATATCGGTCCCACTGCGACATATGACGAAGTCATATGCCCCGGATTTCCAACATGATATCGCAACATTACAGATACGAAGATACAACATCTCATACAATCGGCATACAACTTCCTTAAATACAATACAGCAGCGGAAGATACATGTCTGAGTACAGACTACAATCAAATGGCTAGTGGCAAAGAGAAAAACATCGATCCCCATAACCACATGGGTCCAGGACCTCCGTCGGGATCCGCCTAACTAGTCGTCGTGGAGTCTTCACGTGAAACATTGATCATCATACCTGTTGTCGATGAAGAACCCTGAAAAGTGTTTGGGGTAGTATCATGAGTACAGAAGTACTCAGCATCCAATTGTAGTGGTCAACTGACCCAGCAAGGACTTCATCACTCATCATTCTAGGACAACTGGTAGTTTACGGTAAGGATGGGTAGGTGTTGAGGTTGCTGCCGCACTAGCATTTAATAAGTGGCTAACGATCTAGAGAGTAAGATAAGAAGCCAATCATTCGATGAGGAATCGCCTCAAAGAAGTATGGTTTCCTCCTACTTACGCAAACATAACACCTATCCTATCCTTGTCCTCCTCTTCCCATCCCGATGAAGAAGAAGCAGTCAAGGCACACACACGTTGATCAAGTTATATTAAGATTGTCTCACTTGTTGTTGTTGTTGTCTATGAACAAGGAGTAGGTCTCAAGTCGTCCATAACCGTGGACACGGCTTCTCGAAAAGATTTAACCCTGCAGGGGTGTACCAACTTCCCATTACAAGGCTCCGCATGCACGCCCATCTCTCAGTTTCTACCCATCATAGTCAGCCATTTTATGATTTTTTCCCGAGAGATCCGAAAATTCAACTCCCTCTAGCTAACAACGAACAAATCCGGGTGGCCCCCAGTGAGTCGACATCCATCTCAGGAGCCGGCCACGCTCTGGATCTGGTCTCTACCGTATAACTCCAGGTTTGGATTGCCGGTTAATCTCACATGAGATCGGGTCCTCAGCCAGTCATGATGGGCCAGCAAGGAACCATGTCCTTACTGTTCCGGGTTGTTTTAAAGGATGCCTGCCAGGAGCTACCCGACAGACATATATGCATGGTTTTCAAATGGTAAATCAGCTTGGGCCACCACTAGAAATTTTTGAAGCTAGGTAGCTAAGAAGAGTGGACCACATAGCATCCCACACACGGTTAGGCACGCTCGTCAAGAGACACAATACCCGGAACTCGGTTCCTAGGTGAATCGAATGGAACAAAACGTCGGGGCGGGATAGCCCAGACCTTCCATCCTTCGTTGAATATAGTCAACATTATAATAATCATATCATAAACAATAATATAATAATGTGATAGCCCAAACCAAGGAGTAACAGGGTAACATCGTAGCATCCTAAGCATGCATACTAAGCAGGGGCTGAGACACGAGCAATAGTTACATAGCAGTACAAGGTTTGCTTGGAGGGGACATGGTTGTATCAGTTTAAAAGAGGTTGTAAACATGTGGTAGGATGAAACATCGAACCTATCCTATACTAGCATGCAAACCGCTGGTTAAAATAGAATGGATCATAAGTAAAGTATAGTCCTTGCCTGTTTATAAGTCGAATTCCGAAGGTGTAGTTGATCGCAAGCTCGTATCGTCTCCGAGAGGTACCCGCGGAAGCACACAAGAAGGAAACACTGGAAAAGACAATCGATGAGCAAGCCTCTATTACTACGAAGCAATCACGAGCAAGCATCAACAAGAAGGCAACACGAGACATCGCACCTACCGTCGAGAGCGGTTACTAACAGGTTAAGTGAAGTATTCGTCACACATGACGATACCGCACGTTTATAAGGGTTCAAATTGTTTAGCTACACAACGTGAGCAAAGGTTGTTAACATGGAATCTCACTCAAGCATGTCATATCACACAATCATGGGAAAGGTGAAGAATAAGAGAAACTATCTATGCTAGTCAATTTAAATGGGGCAAAATCCTAAAAAATGGCATAACACTAAGTGTCACACGATGATTAAAACATTGTGTACTGTTCTGTCCTAAACCATATTTTAGGTTGGTTAACAGCAGAAAACAATAGCATAAACACAAAGTACACGAAAAACTAAACAAGTTACATATAAAGAGCACTCCAAACGGAGTTACGGTTAAAAAGATACAAGCAAAACAAGTTTGGAACACAATCTGCCAACATCAGGAAGCACACTTTAGAGTAATGCATCAACAGGATAATGAATGCAAACATGCTCACAAATGATATGAAACTAAAGTAGACATAGCAGGGAAGGCATGAAAAAAGGAATCATGCAAATAGGCATCATGAACAACTAATTATAGCCCATGCAAAATGCAATAAAACATTACTGGTCTAGGACTTAGTGAAGATCGGAGAAACATAGCAGAAACTGTTATTTTCATGCTGTATAAACAGGAGCAAAACTATATGCAAAAGTGCAGCAACATGACATAGCAATATATGAGCATGGAGTAGACATGATGATGATCAGGTACAAACAAGAATCAAGGTCATAGGCATAACAGATCAAAAGATATTAAGCATGCAACATGGCATCGGAAAGTTACAGACTTAGAGAAAAATAGAGGTGGCTGTAGAAAACAGTGGCATAGCAACTTTGGAGCTAAAAATAACTATAACCAGGAATGTAAACATGACAATGCAATACATATAATGGAAGTAGACATGATTCTTAACAGTATGCAACAAGAATCAATGCAATAGGCCTCATGGATGTGTCACAATCATCATGCAAACTTGCAATAAAATAACAGCAGCAGCACATGACAGAAAATAATAGCAGTTAACAGTCTGATGCCCACTTCAACAGTGATTAAAAACATCAAGATGGTCTCAAATCAAAATTCTCACAAAAGATGGATTGAAGTACACACAATTCTAAACAATTTTCCGTTTGGGCGCAAAGTCATCCAGGCTATAGATTACTAGCAAACTACATCGCAAAAATGAATCAGCAGCAATAATTTACAGACTTAGCAAAAATTGAGGTCTTGGAAAAAAAATAAAAAAACAGAAAAAAAAAGGGAAACGGGCCTCACCCTCTATGCTCGGCCCATCTCGCGGCTAGAGAGGCCGGGGCGCTGGAGAGGCCGGCTGGCTGAGGTGGGCCGGCCCAGGCCACGGTGGAGGCGACGCTGGAGCTGGGCGCGCTGGCCCAGGTGGCGACCGTGCGGGGCGCTCGCCCTCGTCCTCTTCCCGAGCGAGACTGCAGGCGGCGGTGGCGCTGCAACTCTTCCGGAGAGGGTCCGGCGACGACAGGAGGTTGATCCAGGGCGGGGACGGGTCCAAGGCGGCCGGATCCGGTCGGTGTAGGTCTCCGGCGAGGTCTTGGGGCCGCGGCTGCGACGAGCTCCGCACTCCTTCTCCCATGGCGGCGACGACTTGCACGCAGAGAGGAGGAAGAGAGATTAGAGGAAGGAGAGAGAGGGAAGAAGAGAGGAGGAGGAGAGGCGCGACCTACGGGCGCGGCAGCGCGGCTGCCGGAGCTGCGGTGCTCGTCGGCCAACGTGATAAGGCGGCGGGGCGGCTCGCTGCCCTCGGGCGGCTGGACGGGAGGAGAGAGAGGAGGTGGGAGGTGGAAGGCAGGGTCTGACGTGGCGCTCCCTGGGCCGTCGGATCGCAAGATCTGACGGTCCAGATGGCCTGGAGTGGTAATTTCCAAATCTGAGCTAGGGTTTGGACGAAAAAGGGGTATTTTTGGGGCAAATGTGAGGGATGGCTGCAATTTTGGCTTAGGGGAAACCCTATAAAGGGGTGGGAGTGTGGTGGTCTTTATATAGCCCAGGTGGCTGGCATTTGCAAAAACATCCCCGGTTTTTCTCTCGCGCGCGCGGTGTTTACATTTCTGACCGCCGGCGGTCCGCATGACCTCCGATTCGTGTAAAACTTCGAACTCCGCGATCAGCGCGTCGAGCCGGCGGCGTTCAAGTTGCACTGGAACCGATCCGAGAATACTTTCCAGCGCGCTATAAAATTATTGTGTTTACTTATTAAACGAGGTTTTCGTTCCGTTGGCTACGGCTGGTCTTGTGCGGTTTTCGCGACGGTGATCGGGTGAAACCCGGTGTCTCAAAGATCGAGTGTTAGGGTGGAAAGGGTCGGTCTCCCTTCGGTACGAGATAACAAGGGGAAAAATAATCGTCGATTGATAAATCGGGGATGCAAACACCGCAAACAAATCAGACAATCAAACAATTCACACCGAAAACAAAAATTTAAATTTTTGTAAAATCTGGGCTGTTACAAGCACAAAGAGATTCTCAATCCTCAATCAATTCACAAAATAGGAAATCACTCATGATAATATTCTTGTAATCCATGTCCAATAGACCGCTGTCACCATGGTCTTGGGGATTATACTAGATAAGATCAAGTGAGTACATCAATCCAATAGATAGAGGAAAGGGAAATATCATGGGATCACCCTAGATTAACGTAGCCTATGATCACAACGAATATCACATCATGGGAGAGAGAATTTACCACATAGCTACTGGTAGAAACCTTAGCCCAGAGGAGGAACTACTCCCGCTTCATGGAGGAAGGAAGCAACGTCGATGGAGATGAATCTAGGGGCACTTCTCTGTCCCGGAAGGGTGCCGGGACAGGAATTCTGGTCCCCCGAAGCTTGTTGGTGATGGCGGTGGAGATTGGAATTGCTTCTGGAGAAAAGGGTTCTGGAATCAGGGTTTTTGTGACGGGAGAATAAATAAGAGCCAAAGGGGGCACCGGGGGCCACCAGTCTCCCAGGCGGCCACCCGGCGCGGGTGGGCCCTTGGCCACGCCAGGAGGGCGCCTCGGGGTTGTGGGCCACCCCAGGGCCCCATCCTCCGGCTGGAGGACTCTTTTGGAACGCTGATATTTATATTTTTCCCCGGAATTTTCTGAGCACTTTTAATAATGGGAAAACCTGAAATACAAAAACAGCAGAAAACAGAAACTGACACTGGGTTGCACTGAGTTAATAGGTTAGTCCAAATATGATCAAAAGTTTATGAAACTGTATCTAGATCATAGCAATATCACACAAAACATGCATGGAGCAAGCAGAAATTGTATATACGTTTGGGACGTATCAGCGACCAAGAAAACCAATTTCCTCAAGAGTAGTGGAAGCATCATCAAAAGTATCAGACATAGTAACAGACTCAGTAGAAGTATCATGTGGTGGTGGTGAAGCAAACTTACTTATAACTGAAGGTGAATAAAGTGTAGCACTAGTGCTCATAAGAGTACCTTTTCTTGTAGTGGATGGTAAAATCGGAGCATTGGGGTCTCCTTTCTTACCCATAGTGGATAAAGTGCAGCAGGCAGAATACTTCAAGTAGACTTGTAAATAAAGTTATGCTCCACGGCAACGGTGCCAGAAAATAGTACTTGATGACCCTCAACTGTAGGGGATCAAGATAGTCTTCGCGGGTAAGATAACCCAATTTATTGATTCGACACAAGGGGAGCCAAATAATATTTATAAGATTTAACAGTTGAGTTGTCAATTCAACCGCACCTGAAATATACTTGCTTGCAACAAAATATTAATAGCAATCTTGATATGGAAGTGATAGCGGAAACAACGAAAGTAAAACAACAAAAGTAAACTACTGGTAACCAGCAGGATTAAAACACTGTAGGCTAGGGAGATGGATGGTTGGGCGCTTCTTGGATGAGAGTGAACATGCAATAGATTTTAACACGGGGCAAGGCACGCAGAAAAACAAGGATCATCTAGGAAAATATCAAACATTAGGCATGTATCCCATAGGTAGTTGTGTGTGCTTGCAATAAGAACTTGCACAACATTTTTTGTCCTACCATCCCGCTATGAATGGGGCCAAAAGGAACTTATGGATATTAAGGTGCTCCTGTCAAAGAGCACCGGAACAAAGCATTAACACTCCATGGATATATGAAATCCTCAAATTATAGTCCATCCCCTTCGGTGTCCCAAGATGTCACCTTTGGGATCGCCGGTTCCGGACCATAATAGGTGCATACAACTCATAAATAGGATCAAGAACATAAATAAACTCATGAAAACAAAAGTGGTTCAGATCTGAAAACATGGCACTCGGGCCCAAAGTGACAAGCATTAAGAGCAACAAGTTGTAGCAAAGATGATAAACACCAAAGTAGATGATAGGCAACATGCCCCCAACAATCTGACGAACTATTACATGATCTAACTCGTCCAATCCCTACCATCCCCTTTGCCTACAGTAGGGAATTACTCACACATGAAAGGAAAAGTCATGGAGGTAGGATGGAGTGGTGATGATGATGACGATGGCGATGATCTCCCCTCACCGGAGGCCAAAACAGCCTCCAGATTAGCCCTCCCTAATAAGAACATAGGGTGGCGGCGGCTCTGCAGCGGAAACTGGGAAAACGACTTATGTTCTAGGGTTTCCTCGCCACAGGAATAAATAGGGGCTTCGGTAAGCACAAGAGGGGGGAGAACCCACCAAGGCGGCCTCGCGGCGCGGCCAGGGGTGGGGCTGCGCCAGCAGGGCGCCTGGGGTGATGGAAATATGCCCTAGAGGCAATAATAAAGTTTGTTATTATTTATATTCAAGTTCATAATTAATATTTATATTTCTGTGCTATAATTGCAATGACCCTGACTATGAGATTCAGAAGAAAACTCATTTGCATGTGTGGAAATGTAAACACCAAGAGTTCCTGGTTTAGCCTCTAAGACCAGCTCATGTGCTAACTGATGATTACTTTTTCTTAATCATGGGCATTGTTCTTGTAACAAGGATATCAGTAGCAACAAGAACATATTGTTAGCAGAACAATGATGTTGAACCGACCCCAGTACGGAATGATATACTTAGAGATCACATCGTAACAACGTTATAAGTCATATCATGAAATGTTATCATATACGTAAGTCCTTAGACCATGAGAGTATCGAGTTCCTTCACACAGGAAGATGTACTTTGGTTCTTAGATGAATCCTCCCGTTACTGGGAAGTAGTAAAATAAGTTCTGGGTATATCGGATAGTGCGTTTACTAATTGCGATAGTTGAAGACTGGGATTTGCTCCTTCACGATGAAGAAGATATTTACTTCGGGCCCACTCGGTATGACGGTATCCATTATAGTCTGGCCAGACGCATTGTGATTTAGTCACGGGGATACCGTAATACGATAACAAGAAAAAGGGACAAACGAGCAAAGAGGATAAAGAGTGGCTTGTGTTCAAGAAGTTGTTACACATGGGTGCCAAACTTCTCTCCTCTGACTTTGTCATATATCACGAAGCAAAGGGAATGGTACATGGCTAACATAAAGGTTCACTCGAAGTTTATTCATGTATGTGCGAGAGTCAACATGGGTGTCCATGGCTCCGCTGTTGATTATTTGCTATTGACACATGGTTGTTGAACTTTGTCCGGAAGATGTTCTGAGTCATCTCCGCATGATACCGAACCTATTGGGTCACACACTTAACGGGTAGTAGTCTGTTAGAGAACCAGGAGATGAAAAGAGAAAGGGTACCAGAATTGTTCCAGGTGGAACCGGAAGTGTTCTGGGTAGCACTAGAAGTGTTCTAGGTGGTGCCGAATGGTTTTATAATAATCGAGAACGGTCTCGAATGATTTCAGAACATTCAAGAAGAGTCTTGAAGTGGTAACAAGACATCCGTGATAGTCTCGGAAGGTTTTGCAACATTCGGTAATAATTGTGGAAAGGATACGAAACATCAGGAATTTGTTCTTGGACTTCTAGAAATGTTCCGAGAGGTTCCGGGAGGTTCCCGAGAGCTTATGGAACTATCCGTAGTGTTATGGAACTCTCCAAGATGCGGAAACCGAAACTAGGCCAAGTAGGAAGGTCCACAAGGTCGTAGGTCGGTGTAAAAAGGACTTTCCTTGGGGGGGCAAGCCCAGACGCCAGGTTCCCTGGCGTTTTTCCCCTGCACGCCGCAGTCCGCGGCGCTTCATACTGGAATCCATGTTGGACTCCTCATGGTGGCCAAAACCGACTTTGGGGAGAACCCTCGACCAAGTTGCGACCCCAGGCTTCCACCTATATGTTCGGGGGCAGGGGTAGCCCCAAAGACACACCAAAAAGCCCCAAGGCTGCCCCAGCTAAATCCCACGAGCCTTTAATTCTCTTCGAGCTAGATCATTCTAGTCCGGACGCCGCTAGGCTCTTCTCCCTTGAGTTTCTCTCGGTGGCGTTCTTCTCTTGACGGTGGAGCGCTGCTGGATTGCTACATAGGGATGTGTGGATAATGGCAGAGGAATCAAACCTTTGATCCTTCTTTGAGGTCATTCTTCTTCCTCGGAGATCTAGTTCGAGGGACTTGCTCGTGGGACTTGATCGGGAAGGATCGCGGGACGGTTCACGGGACGGATCGCGCAACGGATTGTGGGACGGTACGCGGGATCGATATCCTCGCGTTGGGAGGTCATTGAAATTCCTAGCTGCGGGGATCTGCACCAACGTTCTTCACCAACTCTACTTCTGCTACATGGGTTGGTGAGCCATGACCTAAAACCTTGTATGCAATCTTCATAGACGATCTTGGGTGATTGCTACGTAGGCCGAAATTTTTTGTTTTATACTGCGTTTCCCAACAGTGGTATCAGAGCAATCTTTGAGTAGATGCATGTTTAGGTCTAGATCATATGTGTGATATGAGGCATTGATTTTCTTGTTGCTTCCCTGTCATGTGATTTTTTTTCTGTGCTTGATGGCAAGTTGAGGTTTTGCTACAAGGATTGAGTTTTCCATCGATCCCTCTATGTTGCTTTCTGTATGCTGGTTGCCTTGATCATGGTCTACATCAAACTCCCTGGATCTCATCTTAATCTCGCATTACAGGATTTAACATGGAGGGGCTTGTGGATTTTATGAACTCAAATCCACACGGGGGTCACGCGTTGAACGAAGTTTGGCTTGTGGCATTAGTTTCTACACGCACCCCGAACGTTAAACTAGCAACAATGAAGTATCGTGTTTGGTTTGTATAGGGAACAACGTTTGCATGTAACCAACTAATCAACCACGATAAAATTTGAAACAACCTGTGTAGATGGCAATCTAACTTGTTTTTGAAGAGTATGCATGTGATGTGGTATAGCCTTCAGGATTTACAATGTGTTTGTATGAGATGCTATATGTTATGTAATATTTATTCGCGACCTGTGTGTCGTGGTACGACATGATGACTGGAGTCATATGATTGTCACTTAATTATGGCATGCGTGCCAAAACTATTTATTAGCTCGAGGCAAAGCAATAGATAGATGCAAGGTGATGATCTACGATGCGGAGGTGGACCCCGACGCACATGCCGGAAGCCGTGATGATGGTCCCGGCGCCAAGGACAAGTTGGTGGACACGGTGACTTATACCACGACGATGTGAATACAACGGACACTTCACGAAGCAAAGGGCTATACTATATCACATAATTTTATGAACTGCCTGTGATGTTTATCCCTTTGATGCACCCTTGTTTGATGCGCGGTAGTCGTATTTTATTAGGGTGATCTCTCCCAAAATAATATCAAGTTGATAGTGTTCTTCAAACTGTAGCACCGTCTATACTATGTTTCACACCGGAGCAGGTCATGTCACATGGGTGCACACGGTGTGCGCATAAAAGGCGGGTGTGTTAAGAACACACTGCAATTACACTTGGTTGTCTTGACGGTTTGGATAAAAGTTTTCTACCAGAACACGCCCATCGAAAGATGAACAAGAATCACCTTTGTCCTCATTGGCAAGTTGGCCTACCGGTCCAGTCTAAGTCATCAGTGATGTCACATAAATGGCAGACGATTGGGTCGGATCTTGAATCACTCCAGCATCAATTACGAGAGATATTGATCTGAGTGGGAGCACACTTAGTAATTAAATTGATTAATCACAAGTGCAACTTAATTATGAACAAAGTCTTAGTATTTGCATTGTTGTTATAGAATAATGGCTCGCGTTACCACCTTCCCGATTGATTTTGACTAACTGTATTATCTGGTAAAACTTTACGATTGGTACCGTATTGTGAGGACTATCCTCAATAGTGCCGAGAAGGACCATGTCCTATCGCAAATTTTCGATGCTCTCCCGCTGATGCTATGGATGATGTGACCTACGTCCATAAATCCAAAAGGCTAGAATTCCACCATAGCTAAGTGTATTGTCTTAATCACCATGAAACCCGAACATAAAAACGTTTGGGATAGTTATGTGATATTCATGAAACTGAAAAACTGTTTTCAGTACTGAGACAATTATTTTAAAATATAAGATATCTAGTACAATGTATGATTGTAAAGCATTAGTGAAAGTGTTCATTGTGCTCAAACAAAACTGATAAGTGTGGGATCCAGAAGAACACCGATCATATGATGATGAGAATTAAGGGAAAGGAAGTTCCATAGGGTGTTAGTAAGACTTACACGCCGGAAATTCCATGGCCTGCGCCACCCTTGATCATGTGTGATCTTATGTGAGTAGGAGTGACATTGGAAATAGAACTATGATATGTATAAAGGAAAAACGAAAGAAGACTGGAATATCCAGCTCAGAAATGAAAGTCATACAAAGTTATAGATGAATTCATTACAGGTCAAAAGATGTAATTCTTGGGAATCTTGATTAAGTATTTAATCTTAATTATGGGGTATTGTGATTAAACTGTTGATCACTATAATATCACTTCGATTGCATAGTGTTGCAAGTCGATGCAAGAAATACTATGGCCTTTATGACTAGCTGATGATGAGTTTTGACATGCACGAGAACACGCTAAAAGGTTTACTACACTGTGTGTTGACTCTTTGATTATCTTCATAATTCATTTTAGAGTTGAGTATATTGTTACTACACTTTAGCCTTGTTGCAAAAACATCATTTTGAACCGTGTTTGTTTGCAAAGAAAGTTATATAAAGTTATGAATAACCTAAAGGTCATACTTCCATTATGAATATGTTGTATGTTATGAATCTTGATAATAATACTGAACATACATAACACTGACGCTAAACGTCGCAAGACTAACAGAAATACCAAAGGTGTGTGGCACTGAAGTTTGACACAAGTGACATAACATGCATGCATAATTTCCATAAGTGATGGACTTTTTGAGTCATATGATTATGAATCACTTGACGCTTGCGAACTTTGTCTTGAAGTAATGTGGCTAAAACTCCGTGATTGGCCATACATGAACGGGCAACTAAATTATTGCAGCTCATACATGATGATGTGTGTTGTCCAATAAGGGTAGTTGTGTGCAGTGGATTTTCTATCTTCACTCATGAGATTGAAGTTGATATGTGGATATCTGCTCAATAGAGACATACGTCTGAAATCTTTGAAATGTTCAAGAATATGCTTATACAAATTAGATTGTAGAAACTAATATTTGAGATACAAGTTTAGCGAACGTCTGATGAGTTGTGAAAAAGTGTCATAACTTGCGCCTCTCGATACACCACTAAGAGTAAAGTATTCGAGAGACGCAATCAAGGCATGTATGACACGGTAACATCAAATATGGCGTTTTTCAATTTGCCATTATACATTATTAAAGTTATGTGTTAGTAACTACGGCTTTTATACTGAAAAGAGCACCATCAAATTTGTTGAAATGACACCATATTAGATGTGTTATGGAATATTAAAACCATGTTTTCTTTTCTTAAAATTTGGGTATAGAGACATGTTTGACATACTCAAAGTCCAAAATCAGATAAGTGCTACTTTTTTAAGGTTATTCCAAAAGGTTTGCTATTCATCTATCACTACAGAAAATCAAAATTGTTTGTTGTTAAGAATGATGTGTTTTGAAGAAAAATAGTTTCTTGCAAAAGAGTGAGTGGGAGGACAGTGCAACTTGTCCAAATTGTTGAATCTTGAGAGAAGTGCGTAGCTGAACCGCACAGGTTAAGCAGAACTCGTACAAACATTCATGATATGTAAAATGAGATGTTGTTGTTCGACAATGATAAACCTGTGATATACAAAGAAGCGTTGATGGGCCCTGACTCCTAGATTTGGCTAAATGCCAAATAATCCGAGATAGTATCCATGAAAGTAAGTCAAGTTTAAAACTTTGTAGACCCTCTGAAAGACTAAGAGTCTGAAGAATATATAAATGGATCTATAACTGACTTGGATGAAATTGTTTTATCCATAAATGTCAACTCGTTGGGAAGATGTTTTCTAGCAAGTTCAAAGGTTAACTACGACGAACTAGTCTCGACCGTAGAGATGCTTTAGTCGGTTCGGGTTATACTAGCAATTAATACATATATCATTTGTAGGATATGGTAGAATGAACGTCAAAACAAAGTTCCTACACGGAAAAATAACAAAGGACGTATATCTGATACGACCGGAATGGTTTGTCTATTCAAAGGAAGCTAGAAGAGATGCAAGCCTCGAATATCCAGTAATGGACTGAAGCTAGCATAATAGAGTTGGAATTTTCGTTGTGATGAAATTGTGAAAAGAGTTTGTTTTCATCAGGAATAACGAAGATGCTTGAATATTCAAGAAAGTAAGTGGGAGCTGAATAATATTTCTTAAACTTTATGTAGATGACATATTGTTGATTGGAAATAATATAAATTTCTTGACACGACTAAGGACTTAACTAAAAATGGTTTCCAGCTGAAGTACTTGGGCTAATATAGCATTAGTATTGAGCACAGTGATCTATCTAGATAGTAAGTGCCTGATCATGCTAAAGCCAACATTACATGTTGACATGATACTAAAGTAGTTTAGTATGAATACGCCAAGAAGGATGTTCTTGCCGAGGTCATGGTGAAAATTTGTTTGCGAAAATCGGTGTTCATGAACACAGATAAGAAAAACACATGAATTGAATTTCACTCACCTGTGTGTTTTGATTAATCATGTACACCATAATATGTAAAACGGCCAGATATGTCCAGTGCTCCAAAAGGTTGTGAGAAAGATACCAAAATGATCAATATATTTATCGTTGGACAAATAGTTAAAAGATAAACTTGTGATAGATAAGATATGTTTCTCGGAAAATATAGACAATGAAGAGCTTGTTGTAATGAATTACACTAGCTGAATTTTGATGTAAACAATTACACCAATTCAGTCTTCATACTTACTCCAACCTATTTTCGATTTTAATTGGGATTATGTGTTTCACACATAAGGGTGGCGCGGTATGGAGGAACTGTGTCAAGTTAGATACTGTGGTGAATCCTATAATAGAGGCTAAGTATATTGTTGCTTAAAAAAGTTACAAGGAGGGTATTTTGAATCATAAGTTCATTCATGAACGTGGTATGGTTTTCTTACATACTTAAAGCTCATGGAAGATTGATGAATGATGTCATGACTTATTGTAAGGAACCAAGTTCCTACCAAATGATTCAAACATATACAAAGCTAAACTGATAAAAAAAATTAAATTTTATGATAGCATGAAAACGCGAAGATATGCAAGATACAAACCGGCCTGAAACGTCAGATCCTTAGATGAAGTCTATACCACACATGAAGCATGCATTACACCGGTATGTTTAACGACCCGATCCGTAAAGATCGAAGTCTTCTGTGCTTACTGTGCTAGTCCCTGGATCGAACTAGTAGCACACACAGTACTCGATGAAATAACATAAATAACACATGTCTTTATTACATCGAAGTTCCAGGTATAAAGTATTTATTACAATAATGTGGCATAAGGCCTGAATAAAGAAATACTGTGGAAGAAAAAATAGTAGTAGCGAGTCCATCAACTCCACTGCAGAAAGTTGAGTGTAGGAACCCGACCTATCACACCTTACTCCTCGCCATAAAACTCTGCAACAATCGTTACAGCCCAACATGGGTCAGTACTTTGAATGTACGGCAAGTTCCACCATAGAAGAAAATAAAAGGTTCCTACAATATATGCATTTTTGGCTGGTGGAGCTTCTACGGTTTATTTGTATAAAGCCAAATTACTAATACACGATTGAGAGGGTACTCCACTCAATCTGAACCATGTGATTAAACCCAAGTTGTTTAATTAAGAGTTATGAGATTACTCAATATTAACACACCTAGACGCTCAAAATGTCCATAACCGGGGACACAGCTAATCGATTAGATTTTACTCTGCAGAGGTTGTGCAATTTCCCCCACAAGACTCGACCACCTCCTGTGTAGTTCATCACACTTCATGTTGTATGGGAACCGGAAGGTCGAGAGGAAGTTTTTCAGAAGTATTTCCCCTTAACCACTTGGTAGACCGGTACACCTACATTTCTCTACATCAACTAGTCTACCCTGGAAACGGGTCACACAACTTAATCAACTAAGCCATAGCCCATAATGGCATGTGGTGATACGTCCAAAACGTTTCTATAATTTATGCTTGCTCCATGCTTCTTTTGTGTGATATTTCTATGATATTGATGCACTTCCATACACTTTTGATCATATTTGGACTAACCTATTAACTCAGTGCACCCCAGTGCCAGTTCATGTTTTCTTCTATTTTTGTATTTCAGGTTTTCCCATTACTTAAAGTGCCAGAAAATACCGGGAAAAACATAGGAAACAATCAGCGTACATGAAGCTTCGCGAAGAGCCCAAGTGGGGCCAGAGGGGAGCCAGGGGTGGCCCAGGCGGCCACCTGGCGCGGCCACACCCTAGGCCGCACCAGGGGGGCGCCTGGGGCCCCTTGTCCACCTCTGGCTGCCCCCTTCGCCTATATATATCTCTTGTCCCGAAACCCTCGAGAACGGAACCCTTTTTCGCGATCTCTCCTCTGTTCCGCTGCCGCAGCGCTTCCAAGATCGGGAGCACCAGGAGACCTCTTCCCGGCACCCTGACGGAGGGAGGAACCACCTTCGGGAGCTTCTCCACCACCATGGATGCTTCCCGGAAGAACCGTGAGTAGTCCACCTTGGACAATGGGTCTATGATCAGTAGCTATGTGATGTTCTCCTCCCCTCTTTGTTCTTCATGGTTTAGACCTCGTGAGGCGCCCTACATGATCGAGGAACATATGTAATCTTTCTTCTGTTGCTATGCTGAGTTTGATGGGATCTGATGGATTATAAGAGTATCTTCATATTGTGTTTGAGTATTATATTTGATTCTCCTCTTTTATATTTATGTTCATGAGTAATTCTTGCATGTTCTCCATTGATGTTTATTGCTTTGGCCAAGTAGTAGGTAGCGACTCCAAGAGGGTGCGTTATGCATGATTGTGGGTTCATGCCCCCTGATGACTAGCTTGAGTGACAGAAACATGAGTATAGGGGATGTGTTGTTGCCACAAGGGAGAAAACAACGATGCTTGTACTTGCAGGTGCAAGGATTATTTACTTTACGCAAAGTTCTTCAATGCAGTTGTCTGTTGCTTTGAGTTTACACTTTGGGTGGGATCCGCAACTTAATACCAGCGAGATGTTATGGATAGCTATCTCAAGGTGGATGATTAGTAGGTAGATGCAGATGGATTTCGGTCTACTTGTCTTGGCGTACCGCCCATGCTTTTGAGCCTCTTCCTTTCTTTATAGCATAGTTAGCATTGGTTTGCGCAGATAATCCTGTCAATTGCCTTGCTATAATTTTTTTACCTCGCATGGCTATTTTATAGTCTTTTGGGAGAGATACATCACTAGTGAACATCATGGGACCCCGGTCCATATTTCCAACACTGTTTACACCCACTATTTTTTTTCTACTTTATTTACTTTTCTGTTGCTATCACTATCATTATTATCCCGTGCGTTTGATCCTTTGTAAACAACAAGGTCGGAGGGATTGACAACCTCTCTGAACTCGTTGGGAGCAAATTTATCTGTTGTGTGTGCAGGTCCACGTCAACCGCCTAATTGCTGGCACCGTTGTCACCTTCCTGTCGTTGTCGGAGTCCTACTCGAGACAAACCTTGGTATCTTCACCGAGGGAATTTGTTGTTGTCTACATCTCAACCTTCCACTTTGGGTAACCAACGAGGGGCGAGAAGCCATCAAAGCTAATTTCTGGCGCCGTTGTCGGGGACTCCACTCTTCAAGATAGGAGAGTTGGACACTATCTTTTATCTTTGCTTTTTAGTCTTGTTAGTTTACCTTTCAGTTTTTGCTTTAGTGTCCTTTATCAAAAATCAAAAAAATAGTTACCTTGCTAGTAATTTTCATTATGTCTGGTCCTTTTGCCTTTGGTGAAGCAGAAGTGCTCACCTTTAAATAAAGAGGTGGTGAAACTCTGAAAGATGCCTGGTATAGAATTAATTATTCTCAAAAAAGGGCCACCAAGAAGCAATCCACTACTATCCTGCTTAGAAACTTTTGTGTTGGAATTACTTCTTGGAATAGTTTTATTCTAGATACTGCTATCAATGGGAATTTCCTAGAAGTCCCAGTTTGGGAAGCTCTTAGTATTATGGAAAATCTTTTTGGAAACCCCCCTGTTGCGAGCATTCAAGAGGACATTACCCTAGCTCACATTATGAAAAAACATGAAAAGATAGAGCTAGAGATGTCAAGCATTAATAAGATAAGTGATTTGGATCGTAAGATTTAAGGGAATTTGAATAGACCCGATAGCTCCATGCATAAAATTTTCAAAACCTTGGAGACCATCAAATACCATGACCTGGATCCTTCTAGGATTGATAAGATTGAGGAAATCATTGACACTCTAGGAACTACTTTCTCCTAAATCAAAACCAAAAAGGTAGAAACTCCGGAAAAAAAGGAACCTAGGTTCGTTTACGTTCCAAAGTCTCCTCATTTCAAAAATAACCCATTTGTTGCCAAAGGAGTTGAAACTGTGAAGACTTTGGAAGAGATACCTATCTTTAATAGAATAAAAGAAACTCCAATTGATGTTCCACCTTTTTCTTTTATCCCTATAAGTATCTTAATTAGGACTTTATTTGAAAGTCCTCTAAAGAGTGGTTGTACTATTGAAGATATTTTTGATGATCTTGATGATGGTTCAATTGATACAACTTGATTTGATCTTTTTGCATTAAGCCTAGCTAATGGCTTTAAAGAAGCGCTTTCGGGAGGCAGCCCGCAACGAATTTAGGTTTTCCTTTTTGTTTTTCTTTTGTTTTTATTGGTTTTGATGATTCTTACTACTGTAGAAACATCATTGTATCTTTACTTTTCAAGCTTTGTGCCCATTTATAGCCTCTTATGACAAGGGAAGTGAAAGTTGTGACATGCTGTCCAGAAAACAGATTCTTTCCTCGTGACGGGAAAAATCACAGAAAAATCCCAGTTCATCTTTTTGAGCTGAAATTTTTACACACCGTGCTCCATACAATCATGAAACTTTCGTATGTTCTGAGTTTTTTTTATTTGAGTTGCAGAAGTATCCCTAAAAAATTCGTCACTACCTGCTGGTCTGTTTTTCACAGATTCTGCCCTGTTTTTCCTTTTATTCGTTTTGCAAACCTTAAGCTTGCTTTTTCTTTGCAAAAACTTTTTAGCAATCTTGAGAAACAGTAGCTATTCAAGAAATCCTTATTTCTAGTAGAGGAAAAATTATTTTATTATGGGTACTAACCTCGCTAATCAGATTATGATGAGTTATGTATGAAGGAAGTTTTCAAGTGTGCGAGGGAAGATGATGAAAGAAGATTCAGGAGGGTCAAACGATCAAACTTGGGGATGCCCCCGTGCACCCCCAATAAATATTCAAGAAGACCCAAGCGTCTAAGCTTGGGGATGCCCCCATGCATCCCCTTCTCCATCAACAATTATCAGTTCTTCTTTCGTTCCACTATATTTTTATCACTTCATGCATTATGTGCTATGCTTGGAGCGTCTTGCTCTTTATTTCCTTTTTAGTTTCATTTATCTTTGCTTGCTGTTCATAACAAGTTAGAACCCATCTGTCTTTGTGTGGGAGAGAAACACGCTCCACTTTCAAAATTTAGAACACATCATAGGATTCTTCATGCTTATCTTTGTTGTGTGTGTTCTCTATCTTTTTCGTAGCTGCTGTCATGTTTAGCTCTTAGTTTTCATGCTTATCTTTTTAAGAGATTTTGTTTAGTTTGTTGCTGGAACTCTCTTGAGTTTTCATGTTTATCTTGTTTAGAGAGTTTGCATGTTGCACTGAGTTTTGTGTCTTGACTTGAAGTAGGTAATTGAGGTTGCTATCCAATTGTAGTAGTAACTTGCAATAGTTTTGAGGTATTGCCTTGAGTAATATTTGAACTTTTGGTGTCAAGAGATTTAGCCTATTAGTGATAGATGTCGTATTTTGGGCAATCCGTGTTTATTTTTGAAAACCTCCAAACATTAGTTGAGAACTTTAGCTACTAGATGGATCACTACTCTTTGGAGGGATCGAATATTAGAGTACACTCACATACAATGAGTCGAGGATGCGCAAGGATAACCAAACCCCCATACACTCCTCCTCGTTGTACTTGTCTCTTTGTGAACCTCCCTATTAGATTGAGAGTCACCGATAATAAGTGCATGAGTTCTTCGGACTAATGTGAGTATTCGAAAGTTGACACTTCCACCTTCCCATATTTTTCTAGTCTGTCGTGTGCCGTGCATTGCCTCCTTCTCACTCTGAGAGTTAGCATCCACCTTCGCCGGTACATCCAAATCCTTTGCACGATACGCTCTGTCATCATAAGACTCATTATATCCTTCCTCGAAACAGCCACCATCCCTACCTATCAAGGCATTTCCACAGCCTTTCTGAGATACATTTCCATGCAACATCCACCTTCTCATGACTTGATCTTCATGTCATACATGCTTTTGCTTGATCGATGAGCCGCATGCTAGTTGGGCCTTGCCCTAATCATTGCTACATGACGCGCTAGTATCATTGCATATCCTGCTACACTGGCAGAGGCATACATTTGCATAATTCATGATAGTTTCATTTTCTTTATGTTGAGTACTTTTGTAAAGTGTGAAAGATCTTCTATACTTCTTGTAATATATAGAGTTTTGCCCCTTATGTGAGGAAAAGATCCCAAAGAGGACAAAATCAAAAGATCCCAAAGAGGACAAAATCAAAAGATCCCAAAGAGGACAAATGAGAGAAATAGAAAGAGCCATTAAGGCCACCAAAAAATACAAAAAAATAGAAAAAGGAGAAAAAGAAATAAAAAGAGAGAAGGGGGCACACTACTATTCCTTTTGAGAGATCCACACTCGTAATCCATCTTATATCTTGTACTCCATAGAGATTATCATTCATGCATATACCTATGTGCAGACCATCACACTATAGAACTTGGCTTGTATATTCCAACGATGAGCCTCCTCAAACGAGATCTAGGTCTTCTTGAGCAAGCAAGTTGGATGCACCCCCACTAGTTCCATTGGAGAGCTTACCTTAGCTCATATGTGCATCCGTTGCATGGCAATCCCTACTCCTCACATCATATCTATCATTTGGCTTTCTCTTGCCTATGATTGTCCTCATTGATGTGAGCCTTTCACACCTTTTTTTTGTCTTCCTCCTCCATCATTTTTCTCTCTTTGCCATCCTAAGTGTCAACTTTCTTGCTTACGCTCATCCATTGCATGAGTGCTCAAAATATCGAAAATGAGTGGATCATTTTGACTTGTACCTGGCTAGTGGTCTGGGGATGAGTCAAGATAAGATTCCAAAGAAGACCAAGTGTGAAACTTTAGTAGATTAAGTTCTCAACACAAAAATATTTTTTTCTCGTATATCCCTATCCCCTTTCTTGCATGCAAACACCATTTGGAGACATTCGAGTCACGGACAATGAGAGCTCTTGCACCTTTATGTTCTTTTGTTGCTTGTTTCAATGCTAACATAGACTCTTGCATGTAATGACTTGAATTGAATTACATGCCTTGATTGCTTTACTTAAAAATATCTTATGTGGTTGGTAGCATGTCACCACAGAAATTAAGCTTGTTATCATTTACCTACTCGAGGATGAGCTTTTTTTCTATTAACTCAGTGCACCCTAGTGCCAGTTCCTGTTTTCTGTTGTTTTTGTATTTCAGGTTTTCCCATTAATTAAAGTGCCAGAAAAATTCCAGGAAAAATATAGGAAAAATCAACGTACAGGAAGCTTCGCGAAGAGCCCAAGTGGGGCCAGAGGGGAGCCAGGGGTGGCACAGGCGGCCACCTGGCGCGGCCACCCCCTAGGCCGCGCCAGCGGGGCGCCTGGGGCGCTTGGTCCACCTCTGGCTGCCCCCTTCGCCAATATATCTCTCTCGCCCCGAAACCCTCGAGGACGGAACCCTTTTTCGCGATCTCTCCTCTGTTCTGCCGCCGTCGCCCTTCCAAGATCGGGAGCACCAGGAGACCTCTTCCCGGAACCCTGTCGGAGGGAGGAACCACCTCCAGGAGCTTCTCCACCACCATGGATGCTTCCCGGATGAACCGTGAGTAGTCCACCTTGGACCATGGGTCTATGATCAGTAGTTATGTGATGTTCTCCTCCCGTTTTTGTTCTTCATGGTTTAGACCTCGTGAGCTTCCCTACATGCTCGAGGCACATATGTAATCTTTCTGTTGTTGCTATTATGAGTTTGCTGGGATCTGATGGATTATGATACTATGTTCAGATTGTGTTTGAGTAATATATTTGATTCTCCTCTTTTATATTAATGTTCTTGAGTAATTCTTGAATGTTCTAAGTTGTTGTTTATTGCTTTGGCCAATTAGTAGGTAGTGACTCCAAGAGGGAGCGTTATGCATGATTGTGGGTTCATGCCCCCTGATGACTAGCTTGAGTGAAAGAAACATGAGTCTAGAGGATGTGTTATTGACACAAGGGAGAAAACAACGGTGCTTGTACTTGCGACTGCAAGGATTGTTTACTTTACGCAAAGTTCTTTAATGCAGTTGTCTGTTGCTTTAAGTTTACACTTTTTGTGGGATTCGCAACTTAATACCAGTGAGATGTTCTGCGTAGATATCTCAAGGTAGATGATTAGTAGGTAGATGCAGATGGATTTCAGTCTACTTGTCTTGGCGTACCACCCATGCTTTTGAGCCTCTTCGTTTCTTTATAGCATATTTAGCATTGGTTTGCGCACATAATCATGTCAATTGCCCAGCTATAATTTGTTTACCTCGCATGGCTATCTTATCGTCTTTTGGGAGAGAGACATCACTAATGAACATCATGGGACCCGGTCCATATTTGTAACATTGTTTACACCCACTATTTATTTTCATCTTTATTTAATTTTCTGTTGCTATCACTATCATTATTATCCCGTGCGTTTGATCCTTTGTAAACAACAAGGCCGGAGGGATTGACAACTTTTCTGAACTCGTTGGGAGCAAAGTTATCTGTTGTGTGTGCAGGTCCACGTCAACCGCCTAATTGCTGGCACCGTTTTCACCTTCCTGTCGTTGTCGGAGTCCTACCGGAGACAAACCTTGGTATCTTCACCGAGGGAAATTTGCTGCTGTCTACATCTCAACCTTCCACTTTGGGTAACCAACGAGGGGCGAGAAGCCATCATGTGGCTGCACACGTAAGCTTCTAGTGGTGAAAATCCTGATTAATCCCTTTAAGCCTGGGTGGCTTTCTGCAGTGATCACTGGCCATCTTCAGGTCACCCAGGCAAATCCACTGGTCTCTCCAGGGTACCTCCAACCATTCCACCCAGGTGATTCATTGATTTTATCTTGGTCATATTTATTACTTTGCCACTCGTACCTCATAATGATTCTCTCCCCAATTCACGTCTACTTAGAATAGCAAAGTAATAACTACGCGAGGGTGACAACAGGTAAACCTACCACAATGAATCTACTGGGTGATGGCATAGCAAAAATCCTATCCATGCACACAATAGAAAGGGGACTAAATGCATTAAAACATGGGTAATAAAGGGAGTACGATCAAAGATGTAACTTGCCTTACTGTTGGTTATTGAACTCTAAATTCTGGTGGTAAGTTGCCTCGAACTCCGGACAATCTATCGCCAACAAAGAATAAAGCAACTAAGCACACAATTTTATCCAATAAAATGCAAATGAAAGCTTTGCAAAGAACATCGAATAACTCAGCAAAATAAAACGGTTTGAGTGATATGATCAAAAAAATTAAATTCAATTTGTAAATTCAAAATTTTGAACAAGTCAAGGTTTTAATCTACTGGTTTTAACTTGAAGAGTGCTCTGAGATGAACAAAGTGCACTAAGATTATAATCTGACGAACACTCGTTTTTTTAATAAAACCGGTTCATTATGATTAACTAACTAATTCGATCTATAAAAAACATACCGATCTAAGCTAATAATAATAAAAAACCTAAACAATTTAATCTAATAATAATAATAAAACTAACCATTCTAATCTAATAAATCGATCTAATCTAATAAATCGAACTAATCTAATAAATAAATATAAAAAACTAACTAATCTTAACTATTAGAATCGATTAAAAAAGATTTTTTTTACGAGATTAGTACGTGTGTACGTATGTCCAGGCACTGGAGGACGGCTCGACTCGACGGGGACGGCGACTCCGGAGATCTTTGGCGGCAGGGAAGGTGTCGTGGAGGTGCGGCTGATCGAGGGCGTCACGGCAGTGGTGGCGGTGGCCGTCGGCGACGTCAGATAAGACCGGGGCGAGAGCGAACTCGGCTTGTACCGGGCGTGCTCCGGTGGGCGCGACGTACTCCGGCAAGGTGCTCCGGCGAGACCTAAGAGACAAAAATATGTCCATTAGATGCGCACGGAGAAGAGCCTCCGATCTTTAAAATTTGGCATCTCGGGAGTTCTCACCGGCGACGCAATCAACGGCGAAGTCGAGCACGGCCGGCGAACTTAAATGCGATTTTGGTGGACGTATGGGCGAGAGTGTCGGGAACCGGGGTTAGCGTATGCAAGCCTCGCTACAACACAATCATATGGAGAGCCGAGAACCGTACCCACTTGTCTAAGCAGACAAGGCCAAGAACAGAACGTTCTCGGAAAGCATCGAACGTGAGGGGCATCCCATCCAGGCCGGATGATCAACTGAAATGGGTCCTCATCGTCCGCACACAAGTCTAAATGATATGGGTGATGAACTCCCATACTCATAGACAAGTCGCCTCAACCATACTATCGATTGTATTATAACCCTTACATAGACTTACTCCAGCCCGATCACTTAGTCGGGGTCTAGGGCGGGCTCGATCATACACCAAAGTGTGCACGAGACAGAGTCTCGAACAATCGCATCGCGATGCCCCAAGCTGCGCACATCTAAGGGCCACTTGGTGCATAAAAACCCATACAAAGACATGCATGTTATAAACATACACGCAGCACACATGCCTTGTATGAACAGCAGGTATCATTGCAATTCTCTACAAAGTATACATCTTTATTAATAACTCTTACAGAGTGCACACAGAGATCACAAGATATGTGATCCAACATTACAACAAACAAGCGGAAGCAAAGTAGGTCTGAGTACAGACAAGTTTAACAAATGGCTTAGAGAAGCCTTATCTAAAAACAAGCCCTCCACGAGGGAACCAGTCGTCTGACTGGGACTACACTAGCTTGGTCTTGGTCTGAGTCTTCATTCTTCAAGCTTCGGGTAAAAATCACCATCGGGGTCGGTGGGTTCATCTAAAACATAGATTAAGCAAACGTGAGGACAAAATCGTACTCAGCAAGACTTACATAGGAGCTATACTACTCATGCACATGTATCAAGGTAAAGGGAGGTGGGGTTTCACTTGCAGAAGTGCCAGCTTTGACTTGGCTAATCCGGAACTACGAGTACCAGACTTGAGGTAAGAAGCGTACACGAGTCCACTACATCTCTTCAACCAATTACACCACTATGGTTACTTCCTCGACTTCCCCACGAGAAGCACACCATCGCACTCACGCTTATCTTGCGAGTTTTAGAAGTATCCAGTTCAAGTTGTCTAATAATCGAGCACAGCTCTCCAAGTAGTCCCTTACCGCGGACGCGGCTATTCGAATAGTTTATTAACCCTGCAGGGGTGTACTGCTACACACATGAAACTATCAGTTACCGCCTTTGTACTCGACACCATTCAAGAGGTGCCGGCGAGGATAATTCCCACAACTTTTACCTCACAGCCAACTCAAGTTCAAAGGAGACGCCTATCGGGGCTGGAATCCACATCGTGAACCCGGCCGGTTTACCGATGTGGTCCCAGAAGATGTGTGCAGGGTCCCAAGACGGTCTGAATAGCCGTTCTTCCACTTCGCAGACCGTGCCACAGACCTACCAGAACTCCGAACTAATGCGACTCATTGAACTGAGAAGGGGTGAGTTAGTAGGTTGAGCGGGGGTCCATGTGCCCAACATGTGGTTGTACTCTTCGTCTTGGATCACCACACAAGAACTCGGGCTTAGGGCGGTGTTCAACGAGACAACCCACTGTGTACTCCTACACAGCCTCTCATCGTTCACCTTGTATTAGGGTAGATTCACCAACACATTTCACTTTCATCAACACCATATTTATCATCATCCCGACTCACATCATAAGCAACCTCGTTGTACCACTAAGCATGCAATAAGCAGTAACAGTTGCAGGGGCCACATGATATCAACCAACTCCTACATCTGCTAGGATTTTGGTTTGCTTACTACTGTGACAAGATGATAGGTCATGCAAAGGATATGGGTTCAACTATGCGATAGAAACTTTATCATGGTGATCATCCTAAACAATGCATAAGCGAGACATGAGAGGGAAGTGGGATTTTATCGACATGATCAATGGGGGTTTGCTTGACTTGCTGACGAGGTTTCGATAACGGTGTCTTCAACGAAGGGGGCAGCCTCCTGCTCCGGTTCCACCTCTACTCGACAAACAACAAACAAGGAAACAATATAAATACAATGCACAAACACATGGTTGAAGGTTGAAACTTGATGTATATGTTTCTGATGTGTTTGGGAAATTCCATTTAAATGGAGTATATTGCAATTTGAATTGCAAATTCAAACTCCACATTTGAATTCAACTTAGCCAAGTTGCATGTGACATTGTTTGATCATTTTGAACCTTTTGGAAATGTGTATGATATGCCTCTGAAGTGTGGTTGAAATATAGTATAATTCCATGGTCCAAGTTGCGAAAGCATTTGATTTGAATTTGAATTAATATCAAATAACCAAATGACATATGCTACTGGTCCCATTTTAAAATCAACTCCAACATAGTTGAAAGTTGCATATTTGGAAAGATAATTTTCTCCTTATCATTTTTCATATATTATTTGTCCAATTTGTTGTTAAAATGAATTTTCTATGAATTTCCAACGGAGAAGGCTGCTGGGCCGTCTGCTGGGCCTCGCCCTGGGCGAGAGGTAATCTTTCCCTGGCGTTTTCTTTTTATTTAATTCTGTTCTATTTGTTCTGCCTAGAAAAAAAATACCTAGGCATTTTATTAAATGCCCCAAATTTTTATGTGGCCTCATAAAATGAGGAGCTAGCCACTCATAACTTTTGGGCATTTTTGAAATTCAAATAATTTGAATTTCAAGTCAAATAGGGTTTTATTTAATTTCCAAAGCCACTGTTTGAATATTAGAAAATTCCATGAGCATGGGATTTCTCCCAAATCATTTTTAAAATGATCAGCACCATTTATAGGAATTTTCCAAACATTCAAATGATTTTTGGAAAAAGATTTTTATCTGGCCATTTGATTTAATTTCTCAGGGCTTTTCTGTTCCCCATTTTTGAGTTTTCTTTTGAATTTTTGCATGATGCAAAGTAGGACTTGATCCTAGCACATACCTAACTTGGGGTTGCCACAGCGAGGATGAGCTCCGAGGTGCGAGATACGGGCGCTGTTGCGGGCGTGGCCGACCAGATACGTGGCGGCGGCCGCTGCTGCTTATCCCGTGCGTTTCGCACGGGTGGCTCGGAGGGGATATGCCCGAGCGGGTCCCACACGTCAGCGCAGAAAAAAAAACAGAAAAGGAAAAAGAAAAACGGGCGGCTTTGGTGCGAGCAGGACCGTTTTTGCGGCCCAGAAGCAGCTGTTGTTGCGCGCACGTGGACGTTGGTCGGCTGCTGGGCTGGCCCAGCTAGCTGGTTTCCTATTGTTTTTAACTTTTTTCAGAGAAAATAAAATATAGCGCAATGAAATAAATTTATAATTATTTCCAAAAACTTCAGAAAAATTCTTGAAAATAATATTTATATTTATAGAGCCTAGAAAAATAGTCATTTTGGACAAATAATGAATACCTAAATTTATTTTAGTATTTATTAAATTCCCAAAATACTTTATTAATTCCAAATAAAATGTTCCAACATTTTTTAACCCTTTTTATATTGAAGAAGTCACTTTATCTTCTCTCTTTATTTTCATTGGGTTAAAATAATGATTGGAAAATCCAGAAAAATCCAATATGCATAGAAACATGATATGAAATAATGATTCTATTAACATCCAAATTTACTTATAAAAATTGGGATGTTACAAACCTACCCCCTTAAGATGAATCTCGTCCTCGAGATTCGGGTTGGCTAGCGAAAAGGTGTGGGTGATCCTGCTTGAGGTCTTCTTCTCGCTCTCAAGTGGCTTCTTCCTCGGTTTGGTGGCTCCACTGAACTTTGCAGAACTTGATAACCTTGGTACGAGTGACTCTTTCCTTGGTGTCAAGAATTTTAACTGGCTTCTCCTTGTATGTCAAGTCATTCTCCAACTGAATTGCTTCTAATGGTACCGTATCTCTCAACGGAATATCCTCTTCTTCAGCTGAGACACGTGAAACCCATCGTGAACTCCAGACAATGATTCTGGCAATTCCAACTTCTATGCAACCTCTCCTTTCTGTTCCACAATTTTGTTGGGTCCCACAAACCGTGGTGCTAACTTCTCTTTGACTCCAAATCTCTTAATTCCACGAAGCGGAGACACATGAATGTATGCTCGATTTCCTACTTCATATATTACCTCTTTGCGTTTTGCTTCAGCATAACTCTTCTGTCTGGACTGGGCTATCTTTAGTCTATCATGGATCAATTGGACCTTCTCTTCGGAATCTCTAATCAAGTCCGGTTCAAACAATTGGCGATCTCCAACTTCATCCCACATCAATGGTATTCTACACCTTCTTCCATAGAGTGCCTCAAACGGGGCCATCTTCAAACTGGTTTGATAGTTGTTGTTGTATGAGAACTCCGCATAAGGTAAGTTATCATCCCAACTGGATCCATAATCTAGTACACAAGTTGTCAACATGTCCTCCAGAATCTGATTCACTCTCTCTGTCTGCCCATCCGTCTGCGAGTGAAAAGTCGTGCTGAACTCCAGCCTGGTTCCCAAGTGACAGGGATCAGACCCAGCAAATCCCATGGTCAGGGACCCTGGGTTAGTCATAGAGAAGGCACAGGTTGGACGATACTCATCGGCTAACAGGAGAAGAACTTCTTGCTCGATATTATTGCGTGAGGAGGCGATTACAAGGGAGACCAAGGCGAGTTCTCGCAGGTCCAGGAGAGTAGATGTGTATTGGATTGATCTCGACGTCTCCCCTCCCAGCCTTTTTATATTAGGCTAGGTCTCGGGGATTCCGTACTAGGTTACAAAGATAGTTCCCTAGTTCTAGTCTTGCCTTGTACGCCAAGTCGTGCCTTCCATACTATTCGTGAACTCCTACATTGGTGCTTGGTTGGGCCAGTTGTGGGCCTGTCGTGGCTTCCCAGCGGGCCTTCTATCTTCATATGCACCGGGTATCCTCATACGCAGGAGTCGTGGGGTCACCCCCTCGTCAGTAGCCCCCGAGTGCCTGGGGGACTCGAAGAGTCGCGCAGGGACTCGAATTCGTCAGCACTTCACTGTTTGTAGGCGCGGCATTGCCGCGGGCCGTTGGCAGTTTTGAGCCATGACAATACTTGTTTTGAGGGATTGCTAAGCTGAAAAGTGCCCAAGGAGTTGACTGATCGAGCCTTGGTGAATTGCGCTAGTGGCAAATACCGCAGTAGCCCAATCAAGCACACGTCCCTCAACATGAACTTGGAACGACCGGTGTCTAGCAAAGTCATGCCGCTGCAGGTCTTATAGGATCAATTGCTGCCAGTCTAAGAAAATAGCCTGAGTTTGTCCGCTAGGATCTTTCTATCATGTGAGCGCATGGAAAAGGTCGGGAGTGAAATCGCTCTGCGGCAAGTCCCGACCCGGCTGTTCTACGCAGCGGGGTCTTACCTACACGCTAAGCTTGCACGGCATCAGGGTAAAGTGTGTCGTAGCCGAGGCATAATTGTTTTTTGTAGAGGCACGAAGCCTGGTTAGCGATGCACCCACTTGGAATGAACAATCAAGTGAGGTATTTAGCAATCACTCGCGGAGCTTGTAATGAACTCAGGCGAGGAAAATAAGAGAGCACCCACTCGGAAAGTAGTCGAGTGCGTGAGTAGATCATGTTGTCGAATACTTGTTAAGTCCTTTGCAAGTGATACTCGAATGATTTACTGTCTTCAGGGTGAGGGAGCACCCGAACTCTGAAAGTACGTTGTTTTTGCTGGTGCGAGTGATCACTCGAGCACGTCTTTGCCTTCTGGGTGAGGGAGAAACCGAACTCGAATAAAGGTACTCCCGATGGGAGTAAGGGATTTTGCGAATCAGAAAATTTTGACATCAAGAAACAGGTGGCTTTTGGAGTCTTTTGGTTTTTTCCAATTTCTTTTATCTTGATCCGTCTCTCTTGAGATGTCATGCTGATATGCATTGTCATGCTTTTTGGTGACCTATGATGATGTTTGCTTTTTTGATCCGTCGCGACTTCTGACCCGTCATAATGACGATTTGGGCGTCATGATGCCTGGTGCCTGTTGAGTTTCCAAGGCTTGTACGGGAAACAGGCGAGATTTGACGTATCCATTAAATAGTGTTGACCGTGTGAAGGAATCTTGTCTTGGAATTTGTAAGGCCCGGCTCATTTGGTCTTTGAAGTAGTGATGGCGCCGCCTGGGCTTCTGTGCGTTTTCCCTGGTTTGCCCTTGGATTGTGTTATAAATACCTTCTGTGGTTGCCTGTCCTTGGCATCCATTCTTCTCGCCTTTCTCTTTTGCTTCTTCTTCATATGGCTCCCAAGCGTGGTGGTGATGTGACTGGGCGAGGTTGTGGCCGCCGCGGCCGTCGTGGCCGCACGCCCCGTTCTTCGCGAGGTGGATGTCGTGCTGTTGATTCGGCGCCTTCTTCTTCTTCTTCCACGGAAGAGGGTTTTTGGCGCTATGACTTTCTTTTGCGTGTTCTTAGCAGGACTGTTGCCCGGATTCCTCTCCCATTCTCGTTTGCCTCCATTGCTTCTGAGGGAAATTTGAGGGGTCTCTGGCTCCGTCTTCACGGATGCGCTCGGTCTTCTTCTTGGGTGGAGTTGGAAGTTGATAATTCATCCTTGATTTTCCTTGGGTCTGGCTTGACGGCGTTTTCTCGTCGGTTGAATCTTCGCGACGGAGATAGCCTTTACTGTCATTTTGATGGAGAAGGTACTCTTTCTGTCCGTGCATTTGATGTCGGTGGCAATCGTCTGGATCCATACTGGGAGGAAACAAGCAGTGGTGATTCCGATGGATTGAGTGGTGGTTCGCCTGCTTATCCCGTTGCTTCATCGTCGGCTGATGGTGCTTTCTCTTCTAGTTCTAAGGATTAGCTGGACGTCAAGTCAGTCGTCAAGCGGCTGAGTAAGTAGACGAGACACCTTGTAGAACTGGAGGACGGCGACCTGCTTCTTCGCGGAATGAGTTGCTACTTTGTCTGTGGTGATACTCGTCAAGTTGTGGTACGACAGTGCCAATTATATCAGCATGAGCATACATGTAGAAGTCATAATTCCTTGGGATAATTGTAACCCATCTTGTAGTTTGCTCGGGTCCTTCTGTAGTGATAACTGTCTTTTGACTTCTTTGTAATGAAAAAACTGTGCTTAACTCTATTGTAATGAAGTTGTCCTCAACTCCTTTGTAATGAAATTTTCCTCAACTCCTTTGTAACGAAATTGTCCTCGACTCCTTTGTAATGAAATTGTCCTCGACTCCTTTGTAATGAAATTGTCCTCGACTCCTTTGTAATGAAATTGTCCTCGACTCCTTTGTAATGAAATTTTCCTTTGGGTGCGCGGCAGCGCTCCCGATGGGAGCAGCCCCCCAGGCTACGTTTGATTTGTAGAATCAAGCGTAGTCTGTGATTTTTGTCTACAGGAGTTGTCCTTTTCCCTTGCTATTTATTCCATGTTTTGATCGGGTGCGCGTCAGCCCTCCCGATGGGAGTAACCCCCGAGTCTTTAGGTGATCGCTTGCGATCAGGTGAAGACTTAAAGAACTCTTTTTTGGAAAACTTTGCTGAGTTGAAGTTGGTCTTGTGTTCTGGCTTCCCGGTGCTTGTGGATGAGGTCGCGTTTTCAGTAAGGATAGCGTCTCTCGGGGGGAGTTTTATGCTCGAGCCCCTGAGTGCTTTTAAGTATAGTCGCATGAGCGAGGATAGCGACTCTCGGGGGGAGTTTTATGCTCGAGCCCCCGAGTGCTTTTAAGTATAGTCGCATGAGCGAGGATAGCGTCTCTCGGGGGGAGTTTTATGCTCGAGCCCCCGAGTGCTTTTAAGTATAGTCGCATGAGCGAGGATAGCGTATCTCGGGGGGAGTTTTATGCACGAGCCCCCGAGTTCTTTTTAGTAAAAGTCGCATGAGCGAGGATAGCGTCGCTCAGGGGAGTTTTATGCTCGAGCCCCCGAGTGCTTTGAAGTAAGGTGTTTGGGCAGAATTATTTTATTTCTCCGAGTGTTTACATGGCTTGCTGATCGGTGCTGCTGCCGACGTCTCTGATGATTCCTAGAGGACTATGGGTAGAACAGGCGTAGGTTCGCTACGTTCCATGGATTTCCCACGTCCTCATTGGTCTTCGGGTTCTTTAACCTGTATGCGCCTCCTCCTATGACTTCCGAGATGATGAACGTCCCTTCCCATTGCGGGGCAAGCTTGTGCACTTTTTCCTGTATTAGTCGTAACACGAGGTCTCCTTTTGTGAACATTCTGGTTCGCAGGCGGCTGCTTTGATATGTGCGCAATTTGTCCTGGTAACCTTCAGATCTTGTGATGGCTGTGTCCCGTGCTTCGTCTGCTGTGTCTTTCTCGTTCTGCAGCGCTTCTTCTGCCTCTTCCTCTTCATACCCTGAGATTCTGGGAGCTCCGAATTTGAAGTCTTGTGGCAGTACTGCTGCTGCCCCGTATACCAAGAAGAAAGGTGTATACTGGGTTGAGCTGTTTGGGATGGTGTGCAAGCTCCATAGTACTGCGGGGAGTTCCTCTACCCAGTTTCCTGCGGCTTGTTCTAGTGGTGCTAGGAGTCGTTTCTTTATCCCTCCGCATACTAGGACGTTTGCTTTATCCACTTGGCCGTTGGACTGTGGGTGTGCGACTGGTGCGTAGTTGATTTTGATGCCCAGCTCTTGACAGAAGTTTTGGAATTCTGCTGCTGTGAAGTTTGTGTCATTGTCTGTGATGATGTTGTGTGGTACCCCGAATCTGAAGATGATTGACTTGATGAAGTTAAATGCCTTGAGGGTTGTTGAGCTAGTGATTGGTACTGCTTCGATCCATTTGGTGAACTTGTCAACTGCGACTAGTAGGTGTGTTCATCCTCCTTTTGAGGATTTGTTGAGTGGGCCTACCATGTCGAGTCCCCATGTGGCAAATGGCCATGACAACGGTATGGATTTGAGTTCCGATGTTGGGGCGTGTGGCCTGCTGGCGAACTTTTGGCAGGCGATGCAACATTGTACGATATCCTATGCATTTCTCATAGCGGTCGTCCAGTAGAAACCTGCTCGAAAGGCCTTGGCCACGAGTGCTCGACTGCTGGCATGATGTCCGCAGGTGCCTTCGCGAATCTCGAGTAATAGGGCTTTGCCGTCTTCTTCATATATACACTTTTCGAGGACCTGAGAAATGTTGCGTTTATAGAGCCGTCTGTTGATTACTGTAAATTCTTTAGATCATCGACTGATGCGTCGGGATTCTGCAACGTCTTGTGGTGGGGTGCCCTCGATTAGGAATCGGAGGAAAGGTTTTGCCCAGGCTGGGTCTTCGACTGTTGCTCGTTCTTCTGCTTCGGTTCCTTCGATGCTTGTGCCGTCAGCTGTCTTCGTTGCTGCCACCTGTACCGGTTTATTTGTGTCATCTTCTTCTGCGACTACCTTGGGTTCCGCTAGCTTTGCTTTGATTGATATCTGGTTGATGCTCGCAAGGAAAACACCTGGTGGTATTGGTCCTCGAGTCGATCTGACGTTCGCGAGTTCATCGGCTTCTGTGTTATTTGCTCTGGCGATGTAGTTGAGTTCGCAGCCGTCGAATCATCCCTCTAGTGGGTTATAGAGCTTCTGGTAGGATGTCATATTGTCTGCGACTGCGTTACAGTCTCTCATCGCTCGCTGGACGACAAGGTTGGAGTCGCCATAGATCGAGAGGCGAGTGGCGCCGCAAGTTTTTGCCATGCGCATGTCGTGAAGTAGTGCCTCGTATTCTGCTTCGTTGTTGGAGGCATTGCTGAAGTTGATCTAGAGGATGTATTTGAGCTTCGTTCCTTTGGGGGAGACTAGTACAACCCCTGCTCCGGCTCCTTGCTATCTTTTGGATCCATCGAAATACATCGTCCATGAGTTGGATAGGTCTGGGGGACCTGGTGTTTGGACTTCTGCCCACTCGACCAAGAAGTCTGGGAGTACTTCGGCTTTGATTGCTGTTGGGTGTTTGAACTGCAGGTCTCGCGGGCTGAGTTCCATGTTCCACTCAGCGACTCGGCCGGTCGCTCCGGGATTGTCGAGGATGTACGCGAGTGGTGCGCTGCTCACGATTGTGATGGAGTGTTCGTCGAAGTAGTGCGATACTTTCCTGGAGGTCATGATAATGGTGAGCAGGAGCATCTGGTAATGCGGGTACCGTTGATGTGGCTTTGTGAGAAGCGTGCTGAGGTAGTAGCTTGGTCTTTGTACGCTCTGGATTTTGCATTCTTCTACGCGCTCGACGACAAGCACCGTGCTCGCGACACTGATGTGTGCTGCTATGTAGAGGTACAAATTCTCCCGTTCTCTAGGCACCGCAAAGATTGGTGGTGTCGACAGGGTTTTCTTCAGGTCTTCGAATGCATTGCGGGCTTCCTCCGTCCACTCGAATTTTTCTCCTTTTCTTAGCAGTTTGTAGAATGGTAAGGTCCTTTCTCCTAGCGTGCTGATGAAATGGCTCAATGCTGCGAGTTTTCCTATGAGCTAATGCACGCCTCTGATGTTGGTTGGCCTTTTCATCTTGGTGATTGCTTCGACCTTTTCGGGGTTTTCTTCGATTCCTCGGGCAGAGACCATGTATCCGAGTAGTTTTCCGGCTGGGACGCCGAACACGCAATTTTTTGGGTTGAGCTTGATTCTGTACTTGTTGAGGACCACGAATGTTTCGCGGAGGTCGCCGAGTAGCGTGTTTGCGCTGTAGGTTTTGATGACGATTTCGTCCACATAGACCGGGACGTTTCTGCCAATATGGTCTCTCAAACATGCTTGCATCATTCGCTGGTACGTGGCTCCGGCATTTTTTAGACCGAAGGGCATTGTTTGATAGCAGAATACGTCATAGGGGGTGATGAACGAGGTGTGCTCTTCGTCTTCTTCCTTCATCCTGATCTGATTGTATCCTGAGTATGCGTCGAGGAAGGATAGGAGGTCGCATCCTGCTGTGGAGTCGATTATTTGATCGATTCTCGGCAGGGGGAAGTGGTCTTTTGGGCAGTGCTTGTTGATGGGCCCATAGTCGACGCACATCCTCAGTATCTCAGTGTCATTTTTAGGGACTAGGACTGGGTTTGCTATCCAGGTTCCTTTCTTTGTCTCTCGGATGAACTGTGCGTCGAGTAGTCGGTTCACTTCTTCTCCGATTGCTCTGCCCTTGGGCTCTGAGAATCGTCAAAGCGCCTGCTTTACTGGCTTGGCGTTTGGCTTGATGTGGAGCCCGTGTTCTGTGAACTCTCGTGGTATTCAGGGCATGTTGGCTGGGCACCAGGCAAAAAATTTCCACTCTTCGCGAAGGAAGGTTGTGAGAGCGGTTGCTTGTTCTTCTAGAAGGTGGGAATATACACGGACCGTCTTTTCTGGGTCTGTTGGGTGGACTTGGTGTGTGATTGTGTCGCTGTCGATGCTGAAATCGCGGCCGAATTCTTTTGACTCGCATCGGCTTGCCAGTGGAAATATGCTTTTGTTCGTCACCATGGCTATTTCTTTGAGATGTTGCTGGGCTCCAAACGTGTCGGAAAATTTGTGGAAGTCGCGATCGCACTGGTCCGATTTGGTGAAGCGTCCCTTGACTGTGATGATTCCTGCATGTCCTGGCATCTTGAGCTTGAGGTAGGCGTAGTGTGGAACCGCCACGAATTGTGCGAACGCTGGTTGCCCGAGTATGGCGTGGTACTGCGACTGCCAGTCGAGCACTTCGAACTCAAGGACCTGCTTTGCGAAGTTGCGCTTGCTGCCGAAGATCACATCAAGATCGATTGTTCCGATGGAGACGGCTGCTTCGCCCGGAACTACGCCATGTATTGTTGTGACTGACTTCTTCCAAAATGATCGTGGGATTAGCATCTTGCGTAGGGTGCTGGCAAAGATTATGTTTAGGCTGTCGCCTCCATCCATGAAGACTCTGTCCATGTCGTAACCTCCAATCTGGGCTTCGAGGACCAAGGGTGCGTGCCCCGGCCTTGGGACTGCGGGCAGGTGGTCGCTCTGAGAGAAGGTGATGCTGGTTTCAGCGCCACGTAGTTGGTAGATTTGTCCTATCTTTAGGCCTTCGGTTGCTTCGGCCTGCAGGGTGTAGGCGTCTTGCTTTGCTTTTTAGGGTTTTCCTTCTTGGATCATGCATATTCGTCCGTGGGACGTGGGGTATTGCCTTTCGGTACTTGGTGCTAGTGACTGCGCGCTTCTTCGAGTGCGCTTGGCTTCGCGCTGCTTTTCCTCCTTGAGGTTGTTGGAGAGTGCGGTTAATAGGCGGAAATCTCCTAGGGTGTGGCTTGCTCTGAGGTGTCCCCAACTGTCTTCGAAATAGTGGGTTGCGCAAGGTACTTCCAGTTGCTCTTAGGCTGTGAGTTTACTGGAGCCAGCGTGCCTTCTTCTCCTTGAGATTTGGAAGATATGCGAGTGGTCTTCATTTTGGTTGTTGAGTCTGGGGTCAAGCTCTATCCCGTCGCTGAGTGATTGGTTCCGGATGAAGTTGGCGAATTCATCTGGTCTTCGGTCTGGGTCGTAGTATTCTCCAGTCTGGGTTTCGAAGTCGCTGTCTTGTCGAGTGGCGGGAGTCCGGGCGGCGGCGGGTCGTCGACTGGTGGGTGAGTCTTCTTTCACACGCCACGACTCTTCGAGTGGTGTTCCTGAGTAGATTCCTCGCGCTTGTCTTCTAGGTCGTCGAGTTCTTTTCCGTCGGCGGTGGATCTGGCAGTCGTTGAGGTGCTGGACTTGATTCGACTGCAGGCTAGATGATCTTGACGGGACGATGGAGATGCTTGTGGTGAACTTGAATTCCTCGAGCGGGCTAGATCTGGTTCTAGTCCTCGAGTCTAGATTTGCTGAAGGCAGGACCGCCGAGATCGTGATTCCAACCTGTGTATTTCCCACAGACGGCGCCAATTGACGGGGATCAGCCCCGGCAAATCCTATGGTCAGGGACCCTGGGTTAGTCATAGAGAAGGCACAGGTTGGGCGATACTCGTCGGCTAATAGGAGAAGCACTTCCTGCTCGACATTATTGCGTGAGGAGGCGATTACAAGGGAGGCCAAGGCGGGTTCTCGCAGGGCCGGGAGAGTAGATGCGTATTGGATTGAACTCGACGTCTCCCCTCCCAGCCTTTATATATTAGGCTAGGTCTCAGGGAGTCCGTACTAGGTTACAAAGATAGTTACCTAGTTCTAGTCTTGCCTTGTACGCCAAGTCGTGCCTTCCGTACTAGTCGCGGACTCCTACGTCGGTGCTTGGTTGAGCCAGTTGTGGGCCTGTCGTGGCTTCCCAGCGGGCCTTCTGTCTTCATATGCACCGGGTATCCTCATACGCAGGAGTCGTGGGATCACCCCCTCGTCACCAAGGTTTCATGCAATTGGTGCCAAAATTTTGAGGTGAACTAAGTGCCTCTATCTGACACAATCTTCTTCGGAACTCCATGCAGACATACGATTCGGGACATATATATCTTTGCCAACTTTTCACTTGTATAGGTGGTTTTCACGGGGATGAAGTGAGTCACCTTGGTCAAACGAGCCACCACTACCCAGATAGAATCATATCCTGATCTTGTCCGGGGTAATCCTGTGATGAGATCCATGCCAAGTTTGTCCCATTTCCAATCGGATATCGGCAAAGGCTGATGTAACCCTGCCGGTTTCTGATATTCTGCCTTCACACATTGACATACGTCACACACTGCTACATATTCAGCAATATCCTTCTTCATACCGGTCCAGCAGAATTTTTCCTTCAAGTCCAAAAACATCTTGGTGTTTCCTGGGTGTATGGAGTAAGGCGAATCATGAGCTTCCTGAAGAATCAACTTCCGGATATCCAGGTTATTGGGCATGTAAATACGTTGCTCAAACCATCAGGTTCCATCTTCATCCTTGCGGAATCCTTTTTCCTTTCCCTTGTCCATTCTTTCCTTTGTCTCATCAATGTGCTTGTCCGTCCTCTGAGCTTCACGGATCTTTCCCAAAAATGTGGATTGAATCTCTAGAGTTGCAATATATCCTCGTGGAACAATCTCCAATCTAAGTTCTCTGACATCATCACATAATTCCTAAGGTAAATCTCCTGCTACGAGAGTATTAACATAACTCTTCCAACTCAAAGCATCAGCCACCACATTGGCTTTTCCTGGGTGATAGTGCAATCTCATATCATAATCTTTTATGAGTTCCAAACATCTCCTCTATGGCGCCCCTAAAATCAATCCGTGTACAGTAATCATACACGCATGCTACACGGCTGAGATTAGGGTGCCACGGTGAGAATATCACAGCACAACACTAAACACAAAATGTTAAACCAATATGTTACAAGATAAGGGGGTCACACGGACCCGAATACATAAGTTATACAAGCCATAATA
Source organism: Bromus sterilis (assembly GCA_950022295.1). Taxonomy (NCBI): domain Eukaryota; kingdom Viridiplantae; phylum Streptophyta; class Magnoliopsida; order Poales; family Poaceae; genus Bromus; species Bromus sterilis. Next base: position 211,429,221 of record OX465599.1, read on the forward strand.
TCTGAGTAGTACTCCTGGTCCTAGTCAAAGGGGGCTCGACGTAGTAGTAGGCGCCTCCGGGGTACTCCTGCTCCTGGGCTCCAACGTCGACTGCAGCGGCCGATCAGGCGAAACATAAAGGGAGAAATAAAGCAAAGGTGAGTATCTAGTATACCCGCGAGTCTTACGTCCGCTACTAAGCATTTATGCATTTGTATCAAATGGAAAGGGGAGGCTATATATAGTGGACTGCAAGGTAGAACTCAGAATAAGGGTAAGAAGCTAGGCCTATCGAAGACAAGCATCTTCTGACGAGTCTTGCAGCACAAGAAGAGAACAGCCAACAGTTTATATAAAGCACTAAGTAACAATGAAGAAGAAGTTGTTGCAGCATTGTATAATAGTAAGTTGTAATAATTAATAATAATAATTCCTCCGAGTTCCCCTCCTCGACTTCCCTGCGAGGAAGAAAACCCGGAACCATACAGTTTAATAGTAGTAGTTTATAGTGGTAAGATTCAGCTTCAGCATAACGTGTCATGTTACCGTCAACGCGGCTATTCGAATAGATTAAACTCCCTGCAGGGGTGCACTACTGTTCAGCCTCCATGCTCGGATCTCTAGGGTGGCGGGAACCTTGTTAGGGAACGCTCCACCAAAGCTATCCGACACAGCGAAGCCCATCCTAGGCTTAGCAAAGAGGCCATCCGCTAGACTATATCCTATGCGCTCAGGGGTCTAGGTCCCTCACCCTTCCGCACTCCTGAACGGTAAGATACTGGCCGGTGAAGCAAAGGCAAATCCAAACACACCTGCGGCAGCAAAGAAGACAAGACCGCTTCCCGGAAATCAGCCCGTGGTACTGCTGACGTCTGAGGAACTTTCGGACAAACTACAACGCAGGTGAGCCCATCACTCCTTATCCCACATGAAGGTAGTGCGTACAGACCAACGGGCCTCTCAAGTCATCCGCCGAACCATTTACCATTTTATATTATCTCGCAGACAACCATTATCGTTGTCTGACTAACAAGACAACGGACAACGAACAGCAACAAGGACCACCAGTAACGTCGGGGCCTGCCCTGTCGTCCCGTCAAAGCGCACGGTTACCAACAAGGTGAATCGTCTCCTTACCTGGTCTCGTGTGTGCTCTTGGTAGAGCTCAACTTTTCGTGGTTTTGTAACTCTCGTGAGATATGAGCAGGGGCCAAGCACACCAGTAACGTTGGGTGTACCCTCCATGTCGCTCCCAACAATATACCGCTCGCGGGCACCGTTGGGACGCCCGACTCTTACCTTTAAGGACACCAGTTGATTCGAGTGCCTACCATTAAGGAAACCAGGAGGAATCACCCTCGATGGCACACTTAAAGAGGTTCAACAGAGACATCAGCGGAATGAACTAAAGAGGTAAACCTCATATCATCACGGTGATGCTACGCTACTGAGCCAACGAGAGTGAAATACGAGTCCATTCCACTCGTAAGTCAAACTCGAAGCAACTCCGCAGAGTCTCGCCGTTGTAGGTTCCCTAGGGTGTCTGCATTGATCCATACCTGTTGCGGTTATAATATTTTGTAATACCCGCGTTCACTCCCCTGAGTGATCACGTCCCGCTATCTAATCCTAGCTAACAATGCGCAGGGCTCACTGCTGAAAAATGCATAATATAATAGGAAACATAGGGTAAAGGAAGGTACATCAAGGGGCGACAAAGACAGGCTATGCAATTGAATAGGTAAGCAACGTAGCAGAAGCAGTAATAATGCCTAGTGCAAGAAATGTACGAAAAGATAGGCGATATTTGGGGAAGATAATGGCTCTGCTTGCCTGGAAGCTCGCGGGTAGGGGCAGGGTCGTCGACGAAGTAGTCATACCCGGCAGCGGTGTAGTCGGCGGTAGCAGCGGGGTCTACCGGAGAATAAAGGGGGGAAGAAACAGTAAATATAAAGCAAACATAACAAACAGATGAATGACATGAAAAATGCAATGTTAACGGTGTTCTAACGCAATGCAATGCACGTTGCTCGGAGCGGGAATTCATCCGGGGATGAAATACCGGCTCCGGGTAATTATCGACAAACGTCCCAGAGGGGGGGATGTCGATGTTCGTTGTGTTAGAGGGGTGTGCTTTACATACGGATAGCGTATCTGTATTCATTATATTTTTCTGATCAATTTTCATGTATAAAGTTTTTGAATCTGACTTACTGTTTAAAAGATATTCAAATTCCAAGTTTAATTCAATTTAAATCAATTTTCAGAATTTCCTTTATTAATAAATCCTAACATTATCCACAGAAGGGTTGACTGGTCAAACCTGACCAGTGGGTCCCACTGGTCAGCCTCACATGTTATATAAATCATTTAATTTAGTTTAAATAGCAGTGGGGCCACATGTCATACTCAGTAGAAATATAAATCATTTTATTTATTAAAATGGCCAGTTGGGCCCAGCTGTAAGTCACACATTTTATAAAATCCTTTTTAGTTATCTAATCTGCCAATGGGCTCCACTTGTCACTGACATATATTTACTAACAGGGGTTTAGTTAGTTTAAACTAACTAAGCAAATAGGCATTAGGGGGGTTAGTGGCTTAGGGCCCACTTGTCATACAGGGAGGGAGGGGGTTAAGCATACATGGCTTAGCCATGCCCGCGCCGCCGGCGGCCTACAGTGGCCACGGCGACGAGCCATTGCTCGCCTCCAGCGACGAAACGGAGCGGCGACTGGCGAAATCGAACGGGGCCAGCACCGCGTACCCACTGGGGCACGAGGAGCACGCTGGGGGGTAGTAAAACAACGGCGGCGACGAGGCGGTGAACACGGCGACTGGGGGACCAAATGAAGCGCGGGAAGAAGGAGAAGAAGAGGGGGCTCACAGTGGAGCTCGGGGTGGTCTCAGGGAAGCCGGAGGTGGTCGGGGTGGAGCTCCACGGCGTCAATGGCGCGGCGGCCGTGGTGGAGAAATCCGCCCGATTCGGCATGCTCGAGGCGCCCTGGATCGTGTTCTTTGGGGGGAACGAGGTAGTCGGCGACGGGGAACGCTCAGGACATGACAGGGAGGGTTGCCGTTGCCGTTGGCCGCGCCGGCGTCGCGGACGTGCTCACGGCGGAGCTCGGGCGAGCCCCGGAGAGGGAGACGGGGTTCAAGGGGAGAAGGCACGGGGTGGGATAGGGTTAGGGTTCACAAGGGAAGAGGGGCGCGGGGGGGCCATATCCCGCCGGCGGCTCGCCGGATTGCCGCCACGGCATGGCCGGCCGGCGTGGCACCGCGCGATGCGTGCCACGGCGGGTGAACAGGGAAGGGGAGGGTGAGGGGCTGGGGCGGGCTAGTTGGGTAGGCCTGGCCCAGTGGGGTGGAAGGGGGTGGGCCTATTTTGTTTTATTATTTTTATTTCTTTTCTGCCTTTTGTTATTTTCTTTTTGTATTTGTTTCATCTGCTTTTGCAATTTTGTAAAATGGTAGACTTTCACCAAAATTAGTGTTCTACCCCAAACCAGTGTTATAAAAAGTTTGGGGCATTTATAAACTCATTTGATATTTTATTTAATCAACAATTGATTAAAATGGATTGATTAAACTACTGTTTGAATTGTCTGATTTATTTATAGCTTAATAAATCCCCATACCCACATGGACATGGTCCACTGAATATTGGTGATTTAACAAAAGTGGTACCATAATTGTTGGACAAGTTTAATTGTCACGTGATTTTTTTTTATTGACAAAAGACATTTTGAATTTGTTTAATGACAAAGATGATTAAGACAAGGATTAGAAACAATGGTTAACAACAGTAATAGTCACTATAGGAATTCTCGTCCCGAGAATCTTAAGCGGTAGATGGGAAAATATCGGGGTATTCTTGACGAAGACGATCTTCGCGTTCCCAAGTGGCTTCATCTTCAGAATGATTCGACCACTGAACTTTGAGGAACTTGGTTGTCTTGTTGCGGGTTTTGTGTTCAGATTGATCGAGAATGCGGCTCGGATGTTCTTGATAAGTCAAGTCCTGTTGCAATTCAATCAGATCATGTTCCACTTCACGAATAGGGTCCTTGAAGTAGCGACGGAGTTGCGACACGTGAAATACATCGTGGACTTGGGACAGGTTTGACGGCAACTCCAATCGGTAAGCCACCGGTCCACTTCTGTAAAGGATACGGAACGTTCCAATGTAGCGAGGAGCTAACTTTCCTTTGATCCAGAAACGATGAGTGCCCCTCATGGGAGTGACATGGAGGTAAGCTTGTTCACCGGGTTGATAGATCATTTCTTTGTGCTTGCGGTCATAGTTGCTTTTCTGGTGGGACTGAGCAGCTTTCAGATGTTCACGGATAACGCGAACCGAATCTTGAGCATGTTGTATAATGTACGGGCCAATGAGAGTTCGTTCCCCAGTTTCTAAGCAATTCAGAGGGGTTCGACACTTACGTCCATAAAGAACTTCAAAGGGGGCCATCTGCAGACTAGCTTCCTCCCATTTTTGTACGAGAATTCAGCAAATGGAAGAGATTCCTCCCATTTCTTACTGACTGAAATGACTCAAGCTCTAAGCATGTCTTCAAGCACTTCGTTGACTCGCTCAACTTGTCCTTGCTGTTGGGGCATGCGGTCCGCTACTCTAGCGCTAAAACAAAAAATTTACCACGCACAACCAAGATCACTGCTACTGGAGATGAACTACATGATTAGGGTTTACCACTAGACGTGCAGTCACGGCAGCGGAAGGAGAGTTGGTGACGCGCATCGGAGGCTGCTGCTCGAATCCCTCCAGCCGATCCCTCGTACCGATCCCACGAACGGAGTCCCGCGATCCGATCCCACGAACAGTTCGTCCAAGAGCCACACGTGCAGCGCCTCCAAGGGATGTGCACGTACAAGGAGGAGCGTCGGGCGGCGTACTGCTAGGTCCGGCGCTCGGCCTGGAGGTCGAGTGGCGTCTAGGGTTCTGGTCTGACCTGTACCCCTTCGGGGTTCACCCTATCCCTTATATAGGCGCCCGTGGAATGGCCTCAACCCTTTAGGAAATCTAGACCCTCCATCCATATTCCATTCGGATCACATCCGAATGGGCTCCTTTCCTCTTAAGCGCGCGACCCTATAGGTTCACGTACACATGGACACGTCCCGAATCACATCAGGTTCGATAGTCGGTAGCGGTTCCTAGAAGAACGTGTCGACTCCCATATATGCGTAAAGTCATAAGAAGAACCATTAAAAAGTGTCATATGCAACATTCCTTTTGCCTCACGATATATGTTGTCAAGCTCAAGGCCAGTACTTGTCACCCTTGTGATAGCTTGACCTCTCTTCTCGAAACCTTGATACAGATTCCATAACCGGGTTAACACTTAACCCATGTCGCATGGCCATGCTTTCTGAATCTTATCAGTTGAGAGGGCCCAGAGAATATCTCTCCAAAGTGGAGGGGAAAATCCCATCTTGATCAACCATGTCTCGAGGCATGTATCATGACTTACCCGTAAGCTACCTTTATAACTTCCCAGTTACGGTGTAGCATTTGATAGTCCCTAAGTGAGTCATTGCTCATCCCGAGAACATGCGAGGACCTCAGGTCTAGGACATGGCATATACATTGTATTGAGACTAACAGATGACAATATCTCGCTACGTCTCAAAGTGGGTCTCTGTCCAACTCAGTGATCCCATCACTAAGACCATACTATCGGTAGCATCTCCATGCTCGTGACTTGTGAAACATAGTCATCAACCGAATCATATATTAGTCAAGTATATGTGTTCGCATAACCTTATCAACTAGGGACCATTAGAACAATCATCATGGAATATATAGTCTCACAAACAAGTCACATACTTATTGATACATATCAGTGATCATGTTCAAAGACAATACAAATAACTCATGAATACATAAGGAGATAACATCAGAACATGATTTCCTCTAGGGCATATCTCCAACAGTCTCCCACTTTCACTAGAGTCAATCAGTTAGGCATCTAAGGCCCATGGATCTTACGTGCGCCTCATGCTTCGGCATCGGGAGAGGCTTCGTCAAAGGATCAGCAACGGTTGCAACCGTGTGTACTTTGCATACATTTATATTACCATCATCTACGAATTGTCGTATGAGATGATAACGCCTTTCTATGTGCTTGGATTTCTGGTGATGCCTTGGCTCCCTGGCTTGTGCGATGGCACCACTATTATCACAATAGAGTTCCAACGGTTTTGCCGAGTCTGGAACCACACCAAGTAGGGTAATGAAATCCCTTATCCAAACACCTTCCTTTGAAGCTTCAGAAGCTGCAAGGTACTCGGCCTCTGTTGCAGAATCAGCTACCATCTCTTTCTTGGAACTCTTTCAGCTCACTGCACCTCCATTCAGAATGAACACATAACCAGATTGCGAACGAAAGTCATCCCTGATGGTTTGGAAACTAGCATCGGTGTAACCCTTTACAACGGGCTCATCCTCATCTCCATAAACTAGGAACATATCCTTAGTCCTTTTCAGGTACTTTAGGATGCTCTGAACTGCTGTCTAGTGGCTCTCGCCTGGATTATCCGGGTATCTGCTCGTAGCGCTTAGAGAAAAGGAAACATCTGGATGAGTACATACCATAGCATACATGATAGACCCGATGGCCAAAGCATACGGAATCTTATCCATGTGTATTTGCTCATCAGGAGTCGATGGACCCTGAGTCTTGCTTAGATGAATGCCATGTGACGCAGGAAAGAACCCTTTCTTAGCCTCATGCATGTTGAACCTTTTCAACACCTTGTCAATATACGTACACTGGCTTAATCCAATAAGCCTCCTCGATCTATCTCTATAGATCTTGATTCCCAAAATGTAAGCTGCTTCTCCCAAGTCCTTCATTGCAAAACTATTTTTCAATGAGTCCTTGATAGCTTCAAGCATTGGAATGTCATTCCCAATAATATGTCATCCACATATAAGATTAGAAATACGATTGAGCTCCCACTAAACTTCTTGAACACACAAGGTTCCTTTTCGTTCTCGATGAAGCCAAACGATTTGACAACCTCTTTAAAACGAATATTCCAACTCCGAGATGCTTGCTTCAATCCATAAATGGATTTATGAAGTATGCATACCTTACTAGAATTCTCTGGATCGACAAAACCCTCGGGTTGAATCATATACACGTCCTCTCCTATATTTCCATTAAGGAAAGTTGTTTTGACATCCGTCTGCCATATCTCGTAATCGAAATAGGCAGCTATAGATAGAATAATCCGAACTGATTTAGGCATCGCTACAGGCGAGAAGGTCTCGTTGTATTCAATTCCTTGAACTTGTCGAAACACCTTCGCGACAAGTCGAGCTTTATTGATTTGAACATTTCCATCCATATCAGTTTTCTTCTTAAAGATCCATTTGCACTCGATGGTTCTTGCACCATTTGGCAGATCAACCAAGTTCCAAACTTGATTGTCATCCATGGACTTTAACTCGGATCTCATGGCCTCAAGCCATAACTCGAAATCTAGATCCACCATCGCTTCCTCATATGTCAAAGGCTCATCATTGTCCAACAACAATACATTGCTTGCATTATGCAGCCTTTTTGACCTTCGTGGGGTTCACTGACTGGCTCTGCCATAATGGCATCACTTGCCGTGTCTTCCCCGAGTGGTTTATCTCGAACCTCTTCGAGTTGCACCGTCCTCCCACTAGCCTTCCTAGTGAGAAACTCTTTCTTAAGGAAGGTACCATGTCGAGCGACAAACACTTTTCCCTCTTGTCGGTTGTAGAAGTAATACCCTAAGTTTTCCCTTGGATATCCCACGAATATGCACTTATCCGATTTGGGTGCGAGCTTGTCCGAATGAAGTCGCTTGACAAACGCTTCACAAACCCAAATCTTTAGAAAAGACAAACGGTGATGCTTCCCAGTCCATATCTCATATGGTGTCTTATCTACGGATTTAGATGGTACTCTGTTTAGTGTGAATGCTGCAGTTTCTAGAGCATAACCCCAAAATGACAACGGTAGATCTGACTGACTCATCATCGATCGAATCATGTCCAACAAGGTGCGATTCCTCCGTTCTGATACACCATTTCTTTGCGGAGTTCCAGGAGGAGTGAGTTGTGTAACTATTCCACGACTCTTGAGATGATCATCAAACTCTTGACTCAGATATTCACCTCCACGATCTGATCGTAGAAGTTTGATCGTCTTGCCGAGTTGATTCTGTACTTCATTCTGAAACTCCTTGAACTTTTCAAAGGTTTCCGACTTGTGCCTCATCAAGTAGATATATCCATATCTTCTCAAGTCGTCGGTGAAAGTCATGAAGTACTGGTAACCACCTCTAGCAGTCGTGCTCATTGGTCCACACACATCAGTATGTATGAGTTCCAACAAGTCGGATGCCCTCTCGCAACTCTTTCAAAAAGGTGTCTTGGTCATCTTGCCGAGTAGGCACGATTCTCATGTATCGCATGATTCAAAATCAAACGACTTTAAAAGTCCATCATCATGGAGCTTCTTCATGCGCTTTTCACTAATATGACCAAGCCGACAGTGCCAAAAGTATGTTGTATTCAGATCGTTAGGTATAAGACTCTTGGCATTTATATTATATACAAATTCACCTTCAAGAATCAAAATGAATAACCCATTCACAACGGGCGCCAAGCCATAAAAAATCTTATTCAAATATATAAAACAACCATTTTCCTTAATAATGAATTAATAACCTTGTCTCATCAAACATGAGGCAGAAATAATGTTCGACTTAACGATGGAACATAATAACAATTATCAAGCTCCATTACAAATCCAAAAGGTAAATTAAGTTGCATGGTGCCGACGGCTAATGTAGCAACTCTTGCTTTATTCCCGACGTAAATGTCAACTTCTCCTCTTGCGACATCTCTACTTCTTTTTAGTCCCTGCATCGATTTGAAAATGTGAACAACCGATCCGGTATCATATACCCAAGAACTATTAGAAATATCCGCCAGATAAATGTCTATAACATATACAACAAGTGTACCTGTAGAAGACGTACTCCCACTGCTCTTGCCCTTGCTGGCGAGCCACTTGTTGCAGTTCCTCTTCCAGTGACCATTCTCCTTTCAATATGTCGGGACCCGGGGTTAGCGTATGCAAGTACAGCTAAGACATAGTCATATGGAGAGCCGAGAACCGTACCCACTTGTCTAAGCAGACAAGGCCAAGCACAGAACGTTCTCGGAAAGCATCGTACGTGAGGGGCATCCTATCCAGGCCGTATGATCAACTGAGATGGGTCCTCATCGTCCGCACACAAGTCTAATGATATGGGTGGTGAACTCCCATATTCAAAGACAAGTCGCCTCAACCATACTAACGACTATCTCATAACTCTTACATAGACTTACTCCATCCCGATCACTTAGTCGGGGTCTAGGGCGGGCTCGATCATACCACAAAGTGTGCACGAGACGGAGTCTCGAGCAATCGCATCGCGATGCCCCAAGCGGCGCACATCTAAGGGCCACTTGGTGTATGAAAGACCGCCAGCCAGAACACAACTAAGGTCTCGAAAACCCATACAAAGACATGCATGTTATAAACATACACGCAACATAAATACCTTGTATGAACAGTATGTACCATTGCAATTCTCTACAAAGTGTACAATTTTATTTATAACTCTTATAGAGTACACACAGAGATCACAAACATGTGATCCAACATTACAACACAAAGCAGAAGCAAATTATGTCTGAGTACAGACAAGTTTAACAAATGGCTTAAGAAGCCTTATTTAAACACAAAGCCCTCCACGAGGGAACCAGTCGTCTGACTAGGACTAGACTAGTTGTCTTCAGTCGTCCAGCTCGATGAAGAAGCCACCTTCGGGGTCAGTGGCATCATCTAAAACATGGATTAAGCAAACGTGAGTACAAAGTTGTACTCAGCAAGACTTACATAGGAGCTATACTACTCATGCACATGTATCAAGGTAAAGGAAGGTGGGGTTCACTTGCAGAAAATGCCAGCTTTGACTTGGCTAATCCTGAACTACGAGTACCAGACTTGAGGTAAGAAGCGTACACGAGTCCACTACTTATCCAACCAATACACCACTATGGTGCCTTCCTCGACTTCCCCACGAGAAAGCACGCCATAGCACTCACACTTATCTTGGTGTGTTTTAGAAGTATCCGATTCAAGTTGTCTAATAATCAAGCTAAGCTTTCCAAGCAGTCCATAACCGCGGACGCGGCTATTCGAATAGTTTTATTAACCCTGCAGGGGTGTACCGCTACACACACATGACCATCATTTACCGCCTTTGATCTCGACACCATTCAAGGGGTGCCAGCGAGGATGCTCACCACAACTGTTACCTCATAGCCTATCTAGTCTGAGAAAGTCGCCTACTTGGGTTGGCTACCACTATCTTGAACCCGGCCGGTTTACCGAAGTGGACCCAAGCGATGTGTGTGTGGTGCATAAGCCGGTCTCGGGTGAGCCGTTCTCTCACTTAGCATCCAGGCCACAAGCCTACCAGAACTTCGAACTACTGCGACATCTGGACATCGAAAGGGATGAGTTAATAGGTTGAGAGGGGTCAGTGAGCCCAATGTGTGGTTGTACTCTTCATCTTGGATCACCACACAAGAACTCGGACTTAGGGCGGTGTTCAACGAGACAACCCACCGTGTACTCCTACACAGCCTCTCATCGTTCACCTTGTATTAGGGTCGATTCACCAACACGTTTCTACCATCATCAACATGATCACTACCATCCCGACTCACATCACAGTGACAACATGATCACTCCACATTTGAATTCAACTTAGTCAATTTGCATGTGACATAGTTTGATCATTTTGAATCATTTTCAAATGTGTATCATATGCCTCTGAAGTGTGGTTGAATTGTAGCTTAATTCCATGGTCCAAGTAGCAAAAGCATTTGGTTTGAATTTGAATTAAATTCAAATAAAGCAAATGACATATGCTACTGGTCCCATTTTAAATTCAACTCAAACAGAGTTGAAAGTTGCATATTTGGAAAGATAATTTTCTCCTGATCATTTTTCATATATTATTTGTCCAAATTGGAGTTAATATGAATTTTCTATGAATTTCCAAAGTTTGGGGTATTTTCTGGAATTTCTGGAATTCTTTTAATTCAAATAATCTCTGGAAATTCATTTAATTTGATTTACTGCGTCAGTGCTGACGTCAGGGGGGGGCTGACAAGAGGGTCCCACCTGTCAGTGGCTGGGTGAGTTAATCCGTTGGGTTAATTAATCAAGTGGCTTAATTAAGCCACTGGGCCCACTGGTTAGTGACCCAGGGGGTCATTAGCCAGGTGATTAAGGGCTAACCCACCGGCGACCAAAGCCGCGGCAGCGCTGCACGGGATCACGATTCCGGCCATCATTTGGAGCGCGAAGACCACCAGCTTGAAGCCCTCTCCTGCGCGCGTCAAACGGGACCGAATCCAAGAGCTGGGGTGCACGGTACGCTCGCCGGCATCAAGTTTTGCGGCGACCTAGCTACGGCCGTGATCGAGATTTCGTTCCGGGGCACAACTTGAGGCGGGGCTAGGCTGGTTCGACGAGGAGGAGCACGGGGAACACGTTGGACAACAAGGCGGGTTCGATTTCTTAGCGGGTGGACGTCGCCATGGATCCCGGCGGCGAGGAGCTTCGGCTCTCATGGCAACCAAGGCTAGAGGAAGCAATCGAAGGGGGAAGTTTAGGGGTTTTGAACCAGAGCTCACCAGGAACTCAGTAGAGGTGGTGGCGAGGGCTGGGGTGGCTCAACGGCGGCGGAATTGACGAAGTCCTTCACTGCGGCCGGCGAGAACTCGAGGAAGAATCTGGCGTCTACGCGGGCTCCGGGCTCGATTCCTTGCACTGCTCGACGAAGACGACGACGAGGAAGAACTTGGACACGGTCTTGGGGCTTCTCGGCGTCAATGGCCACGCGGGGGCTCAACGGTGCTCCGGCGTGCTTCTCGGGCGGCAATGAATCGGGCGAGAGAGGAAGGGGAGGAGTTCCTGGAGGGAGGGGAAAGAACTGGGGCGGTGCTAGGGTGCGTCCAGACGCGAGAAGAGGGCACGGGGCGGCCTGGAAGCTTGAAGACGTCGAGGTGTCGTCGTCGCCGTGCTCGGCCGCTCCAGCGAGCTGCTTGGGCGCGCGGGGTAGAAGACGACAAGGGGGAGGCTGGGCTGGGCCGGCCAGGTGGGCTGCGGGGAGTTAGTTGGGCTGCTTCCAGGTAAGTTCCTTTTCCCTTTTCTCTTCTGTTTTCTTTTCTGCTATTTGTTTTGCTGTGCTAAAAAAATTAGCTAGGCATTTTATTAAATGCTGAAAAAATTTATGTGGCCTCATAATAATATAGACTAGCCACTTATAAAGTTTCAACATTTTTAAAATTCAAATAATTTGATTCTTTAATCAAATAGGGGTATTTGATTAATTCCAAGGCACTGTTTGAATATTTGAAAAATCTATGAGCATGGGATGGGTCCCACATCACTTGATATGTGATCACACTCATTTATAAGACTTTTCAAAAATCTAACATGAATTTTTGGAGAAGATTTTTATCTGGCCTTTTGAATTAATTCATCTGGGGGGTGTTCCTTCTCCCATTTTGCTTTTGAAAATGAATTTCCTTTGATTTCTTTCATGAATGCAAAGTGAAATTGATCCTAGCACATTACCTAACAGAGGGTTCTGACAACTCGCCCCCACTCAAAAGAATCTTTTCCCGAGATTCAGAAGTCTGCGGGAGGAAGGTGGGGTACTCGGCAATGAGACGGTCTTCTCTTTCCCACGTAGCTTCTCTTTCAGAGTGGTGTGACCATTGCACTTTCAGAAACCTAATCTTCTGACGACGAGTGACACGCTCTACGGAATCAAGAATACGAACGGGGTATTCTCGATAAGAAAGGTCATCTTGTAGATCAAGCGTTTCATGGTCAACTTCGCGGATAGGGTCCTTGAAGCAACGCCTGAGTTGGGACACATGGAATACATCATGTACTCGGGAGAGGTGCAGAGGTAGTTCAAGTTGGTAGGCAACTTCTCCATGTTTAGCAATAATGCGGAAAGGTCCGATGTAACGTGGGGCCAACTTGCCTTTGATACCGAAACGTTGGGTCCCCTTCAGAGGAGTATCCCGAAGGTAAGCCTTCTCATCCAGATTGTAGCTCTCTTGCCTATGATGACGATCATAGTAGCTCTTCTGACGAGACTGGGCTTCTTTCAATTGATCACGAACAATGCGAACTTGCTCTTCTGCTTCCTTGATCATGTCCGGTCCAAAGAATTGTCTTTCACCGGTTTCTGACCAGTTTAAAGGTGTTCGACATCGTTGTCCATATAGGAGTTCAAAAGGAGCCATGTTCAGACTAGATTGAAAACTATTGTTATAAGCAAATTCGGCAAATGGAAGAGACTTCTCCCAATTCTTTCCGAATGAGATAACAAAAGCTCTGAGCATGTCTTCAAGAATTTGGTTAACCCTTTCGACTTGACCGCTAGACTGAGGATAGAAAGCTGTACTAAAGGAAAGATGAGTTCCCATAGCATTCTGAAAGCTTCCCCAAAATCTAGAGGTGAAAAGGCTACCGCGATCAGAATTGATTTCCAAAGGAACACCATGAAGGGATACAATTCTAGAGATGTACAAGTCCGCTAACTGGCTAGCAGTTATAGACTCGCGAACCGGAAGGAAGTGTGCAACTTTGGAAAGCCTATCTATGACAACAAAGATGGCATTGTTTCCTTTCTGGGTTCTTGGAAAGCCGGTGATGAAGTCCATACCGACTTTGTCCCATTTCCACTCGGGAATAGACAAAGGTTGAAGTGTACCAGCAGGTCTTTGATGTTCTGCCTTAATGCAATGACAAACATCACATTCGGCAACAAATTGAGCAATGTCTCTCTTCATCCTAGTCCACCAAAATCTCTGGCGTAGATCTCGGTACATTTTTGTTCTACCGGGATGAATCGAGAGGGGTGTGTCATGGGCTTCTTTGAGGATGAGTTGCCTTAGTTCCCTATTCTTAGGTACTACCAAACGATTTTCAAAGAATACCGTTCCCTTGCTATCTGTGGAGAAACATTTAGCAACTCCGTTAGCAATGTTCTCCTTGATCCGGGGAACACCTTGTGCACGCCTTTGGGCAACTATGATTTGATCCTCAAGAGTTGGTGTAACACCCTCAGATGCCTGTAACAGTAATCATTATCACTGTTGACTATCACTGATTGTTAATCACTGTTATCCCCTGTCCTTAATCAAACTTTGCTTCTGCTCTTTCCAAACCATGCTGGTTGGTAATCAAAACACAAAGCCCAATGCATTTTGCTCATCATGAAACCAAACCCTAGTTGAAACTACCTCAAATGGAAATTAAAACAAAAGTGCTCAAATAAAGTTGTTCCAAAAATCATGGAACTATTTTTGTAAATTGACTAAAATCATTACAATCATGTGGGACCAACTTTGGTAATTTTGGAGTTGCAGAAAATTGTAAACAATTCAAACAGTAGGTTAAAACCCCTACTTTGGGCATTTAATATCTAAAAGAAATATCCAATGAATTTATTTTGCTGCAAAACTTTTTGTGGCACCTCAGTAATATATAAACCTAATTTACAAACACCAATAATATTTTTCAAAAATGCTAGGGTTAACAAATCAATTTCAGAAAGGAATTTGAATAAGCAGAAGATAGGAAATTGGAAAATCGTTATATCTCGCCTGGGGCAAAGCCCACCTCAGCCCAGCCCAACCCCCCACGGTTGTCTTCTTCCCCAACCACTCCCCCACCTGCTCCCGTTCGGCGCCCGTCGTGGACGCGCCGCTGCCAGCCCGGCCCCGCCCTCCAACTGCTCCCTGCCGCCGCTGTCGCGATAAGGTCGAAGCCCCCGACCCCCTGGACACGCCCCCCACTCCATTCCCCTTCTCCTCTTCTCTCACGCTTCGGGGAAAGTTTTCCCGGGCGCCGCCGTCGCCATTGCCGTGGCCAAGCGCGGCCAACGCGCTCACGCCGCCTCGCCGTGCTGTCCAGGAGCCGCGTCGTCAACGTCTTCGTCAAGTCCCGCGAGGAATCGAGCCCTAGTCCACCACATCGAGCTCTACCTCATCGTCTTCGTCTTCGGCTCCGGCAGGATCCGCGGCGAATTCCGGCCACCACAAGCCCGCGTCGAGCCCGCTGCCACCTCCGTCGTGCTCCTGGTGAGCTTCCCGTTCGTCGCCAACTGCCCGCTGACGCCCGCTAGGTCTCCGTGCAGAAACCCCCTTTCGCTTTGCTCCGGCCGTCGCCATTGTTGGCGTTACCATGCTCCCAAGCCGTTCTAGCGCACGCCCTTGGCCCCATCATACTCCTGGCAACCCGTAGGTTCCCTCCCACCCGATAGAGCGCTCGATTTCGCCCCGTGTCGTGATCCGCCATTAGAGCCCGAGACCCCCTCCGCCATTGTTGAGCCCGAGCTCGCTCCGGCCACTTCCAGCCCCCGCCACCGCAACCAAACGCCGCCCCGTCGTCTCCCCGTTCGATTGGGACTAACCACGAAACCCCCCGTGCCCTGTGGCGTCGTCGCCGTCAACCTCGTCGCCGGCGAGTCGCCGGTGAGGTTCCGGTGAGGCTGCCAGGTGGGACCCCGGTGTCAGTCAGTTGCTTAGGGGTTAATCTCACCCCTAATGGGCCACTGACAGTGGAACCCCCTCCGGCTAATTAACCTGTTAGGTTAACTGAGTAGATAAACAGAAAATAAACCCCCCTTAGGCACTGACTTGTGGGTCCCCTAGCCGTTTAGTTTAATTAAACATGTTTAATCAGCTCTGGAGTCTATGACACCTCGGCCCCACCTGTCATTTTGTTTATTAAAAGGTTTATTAAAAATCCAGAGACTTACATGTGGGTCCAGAGGCATTTTCTAATTTAATTAAATGTTTTATAAATAACAGAGGCTGACATGTGGGTCCCACATGTCAGGACTGTTCTGGATAATGTTGTGGATAATGTTTTGGATAATGTTTAATAAATAATAAAAGAAAATCCAGAAAATCATTTAAATTGATTTAAACTTAGAAATTCAATAACTTTTAAACCGTAACTCGGATTCAATAACTTTATACATGAAAATATATCAGAAGAATCTAACGAATACGAATACGCTACCCGTATGTCTACCACACCCCTCTAACACCACGAACGTCGAACATTCCCCCTCCGGACCGTCTGTCCGATAAATTGTCCGGTACTGTTAGAGTGCCCGGATGATTTTATTCCGAACACGAAAGTTGTCCGGAATGGTTCAACTAACACGGATACACCCCCCCTTATGTTTGTCCGGTAACCACGACACCTCCGGCTTGATCCTTCCCCTCCGAACACCCTGTCCGGTAAACACCCGGAGCCGGAAGTTCATCCTCAGATGAATTCCCGCTCCGAGCATATTGCATTGCACTGCGTTAGAACACCGATAACATTTCATCTATCATGTCATGCATATGTTTGTATATTATTGCTGTGTATTTACTGTTTCCTCCCCCCCCCCTTAATCTCCGGTAGACCCCGCTGCTGCCGTCGACTACACCGCTGCTGAGTACGACTACGTCGTCGACGACCCTACTACTACCGTCGAGCTTGCAGGCAAGCAGAGCCATTCTCTTCCCCAGATATCGCCTAACTTTCCGTACATTTCTTGCACTAGGCATTGTTACTGCTGCTGCTACGTTTACAATCCTATTCAACTGTATAGCCTGTATTTTTGTCGCCCCTTGATGTGCCTTCCTTTATCCCATGCTTCCCATTATTATTATGCATTATTCAGCAGTGAGCCCTGCGTATTGTTAGCTAGGATTAGATAGAGGGTCGTGATCACTCAGGGGAGTGAACGCGGATACAATATTTATAACTGCACAGGTACGGTACAATGCAGACACCGCCTCAGGCCCTACCTGGGTTATGCCTAGTCACCTCAAGTGTGAGCTATCAAGGAGTAATCTTTGTACTCCACTCGAGGCTGACTTTGTCTTACCGCCATAGGGTCTTGACAACGGTTGTCCTAAAGGTAAGAAGTCGGGCGACCCAACGGTGCCCGCGAGAGGTATTGCGACGGGACGACAGGGAGGGCACGACCAGTGTACCGGTGTGCTTGGCCCTGGTCGTTGGCCGCGAGAGTTACCAAACCACGGAAGTCGAGCTTCTTCAGGAGCACACGCGAGACAAGGTAAGGAGACGGTTCACCTTGTTGGTAACCGCAGTGACTTGGTGGGACGACAGGGCAGGCACCGATGTACTGGTGGTCCTGGCTGCTGTCGTTGTCCGCGGGTCCGTTAAGTCGAGGCAACGATAACGGTTGTCAAGCAGGTTAATTAAAATGCTAAATGGTTCAGTGAATGTCTTGAGTTGGCTACATGCCATGTACGCACTACCTACTCGTGGGATTATGAGTGTGGGCTCCTCCGCTTCATAGTGTCGTCCGAGGACTCTTCAGACGTCAGCAGTACCGCGGGCTGATTGCCGGGAAGTGCGCTGTCTTCTTGCTCGAGCTGTGTTGTTTTTGGTTACGGCTTCCCGGCCACCCACGCACCGTGCAGGAGTACGTCAGGGTTGCGGTCCAAGGCCCTGAGTACTTAGGATTTAGACCGGCGGATGACCTCTCTGTTGAGTTTGAAAGATGGGCTATGAAGTATCGGATAGCCTCGGTGGAGCGTTCCCTAACAAGGTTCCCGCCACCCTGGAGATCCGTGCGTGTAGCGTAACACAAGTGCACCCCTGCAGGGAAGAATTGATCTATCGATAGCCGTGTCCACGGTAACAGGACGCTTTATGCTGAAGCTGGATCCTACCACTAGAAACTATTACTATTAAACTGTATGGTTCCGGGTTCCCTTCCTCGCGGGGATGTCGAGGAGGTGAATTCGGAGGCATTGTTAATTATTACAACTTATTATTATTCAATGTTGCAGCAACTTCTGCTTCATTGTTACTTTACCGCTTTATATCAACTGTTGGCTGATTCTTACCTCATGCTGCAAGACATCGTCGGAAGATGCTAGTCTTCGTTATGCCTAGCTTCTTACCCTTGCTCTGAACTTCTGTCTTCAGTCCACTATATACAGCCTCTTCATTCCGTTGATATCATGCATAATGCTTAGTAGCGGACGTAAGACTCGCGGGTATACTAGATACTCACCTGCTTTATTTTCTTTATTGTTTTGCCTGATCGGCCGCTGCAGCCGACGTTGGAGCCTAGGAGCAGGAGTACCCCGGAGGCGCCTACTACGACGTCGAGTTCCCCGTTGACCAGGAGTAGTACTGTGGATCCCAGGCAGGAGGCCTCGCCTTTTCGTTCTGTATCTCTGATGTGATTTGTGCTAGCCTTCTTAAGGCAAAACTTGACTAACTATGACTATATTCAGTTATTATGGCTTGTATGACTTATATATTCGGGTCCGCGTGACCCCCTCTATTGTAATATATTTGTTTATCCTTTTGTGTTTAGTGTGGTGCTGTGATATTATCACCGTGGCACCCTAATCTTAGTCGTGTACCCTGTGTGTATGATTACTGTACACGGTCTGATTTTGGGGGCGTCACAAGTTGGTATCAGAGCCGACTACCTGTAGGAAGCCACCCCACCGCTACCTGGTCGATGTTGAGTCTAGACTTGGAAAGACTATTTTGCTAACTTAAAATTTGGCTTACGGGCCCACATCGATGTCACTACGTATGACATCTATGGTATTAGGATCCTTTTCTCCTTACCTATGCTCTGGGAATCTACTCTCTTATCCTTGCTGGTAAGTTTTACAAAAGCTGACATTAGGATCACGTTCTCTTGATTCCACCCGGCGTTTTTCTGGTGCATCCCCCATTGATTGAGTCGTGTTGCAGGCGTCGTACGCCAGATCCCAGACCGCGGATCCCATTCTCATTCTGGGCAGGCCGCGCGTTCTCTGGCATCAACTCCTGTGGCCAACAGTTTTCTTGCGGCGTGATTGACATAGTGGAATCTATGTCGCGTCGTGTAATCCTTACCGCGGTATGAGCGCCGCCTAGGGAGTCCTTTTTCCTTAATTTCTACGACGTTACGCTGCCCGATTTTCGATTGATTCGGTGTGCTCATGTGTATGTCTTATATGACTACTCTGTTATATATCTGCGCCTCCTTTACGTTGTCGTTTTACTTCAGGCTTAATTCCGGTATCTCGTTAAATTTTCATCGCTGAAATACCCCTGTTAAAATTCTAGCAGGATGGCTGGTCGTGGTGGTCGTGGTCGTGGTCGTGCTGCCAACGACCCACCTCCGGCGCCGGATTACATGGCCGCGATGATGCAGCAGTTCGAGATGAACCGTCAGTTCATGAAGAATATCATGGCTCGGTTCCCCCAGCCGAATCAGAATGGGCACCACCATCAGCATGCCACCGTGACTCTGCACGACTTCACCCGCCTCAACCCCACTATGTTCCGCAACACTGTTCAGCCGCTGGATGCTGATGACTGGCTTCGCGACATCACTCACGAGCTGGAGTCTGCTAATGTCGATCTAGCCGACTATGTGAACTTTGCGTCTTATCATCTGAAAGGCGTCGCTGCTCAGTGGTGGAGCACCCACAAGCGTTCCCTGCCAGTCGAGGAAGTCATCACTTGGGATGAATTTCAGTCTGCTTTCCGCGCCCGCTACATTCCTCAGGGGATCATGGATCGTAAGGCGGAAGAATTCCGTAACCTCACTCAGGGCGACATGACCGTTGAAGCCTATCAGCGCGAGTTCCTCAACCTCTCTCGCTATGCGGAAGGAGAGATCACCACCGATGCTCACAGGCAGCAGAAGTTCCGTCGTGGCCTCAACCCGGACCTCAGGCTCGCTCTTGCCGTTCACGATTTCGCCAACTTCGCCACCATGGTGAACAAGACTATCACCGTCGAGACTGCCCAGATGGAGCACAAGAACTCTCTGAAGCGTTATCGTGACGTTGGCTCATCTTCGGGCGCAACGCAGAAGTGTCGCATCTGGCTCCCTACCAGTGTGACTCATTTAGCTGTCCCTGCTCCAAGGTCGTCTTATGCTGCACCCCGTCTGCCTCCACCACCGCAGATGCCAAGAGCTCTGCCTGCACCACCCAATGCACCACCCCTTCGTCCTCAGGATGGATTATGCTTCACGTGCCGCCAACCTGGGCATTTTTCCAGAGAGTGCCCCCAGAAACAGAAGCAACTGGTAGTTCACCCCGCCGGCCGCGGAAATGGTCATGGCAACAACAGGACCCCCAACTATAATACTGGGTCTGCTGCTCATGCTCGTGGACATGCTTACAACATCAATGTTGAAGGAGCTCAGCAACAACCCACTACCGTGATGGGTACCCTTCTCGTTAATTCCGCACCTGCTACTGTTTTATTTGATACAGGAGCATCGCATTCATTCATGTCGGAAGCATTTGCATTATCGCGTAACATTACGTTTGAGAAGATGAACCCACCGATGATGGTTCGCACCCCTGGAGGCCGTTGCCAAACCTCCATGATGGTACACAATGTCACCATTGACGTCGAAGGGATTATATTCCTTGTGTCCCCCATCATCCTGAAAACCTCCACCATAGACCTCATCCTGGGAATGGATTGGTTGAAAGTTCACGATGCCGCACTGTATTGTGGCACCAGCTCTGTCCGTCTTTTACACCCCTCCGGCGGGATTGTTAACCACACCACCCGAGTTTCCCGTGATGCCGAAACACAGATAATTCGGGTGAATGCTTTGAATGCCGCCCCCCTCGAAGGCATCGAGACCGTTCCAGTCGTTCGCGATTTTCCCGACGTCTTCCCAGAAGAACTGCCGGGAATACCCCCGATCAAGGAAGTTGAATTCGTCATCGACTTGAAGCCAGTCACTGTCCCTATTGCCAAGCGTCCTTACAAGATGCCGCCACATGAACTCCTTGAACTCAAGGAGGAAATCGACAAGGCACTTCAGAAAGGATTCATTCGCCCCAGTTCCTCAGCTTGGGGAGCACCTTCACTCTTTGTCAAGAAGAGCGATGGGACAAACCGATTGGTCCATGATTATCGGCCCATTAACCAAGCCACCATCCAGAACAAATACCCACTTCCCCGGATCAACGATCTGTATGATCAACTTGCCGGATCCAATGTGTTTTCTAAACTTGACTTGAGGTTGGGTTATCACCAAATTCGGGTCCGTGATGAGGACATTCCGAAGACTGCCTTCATTACTCGCTATGGTTCATACGAGTACACTGTCATGTCCTTTGGCTTAACAAATGCTCCAGCCACCTTCTCCAGATTGATGAATTATATTTTCATGGAGTACCTCGACCAGTTCGTCGTGGTTTATCTGGATGATATATTGATATATTCCAAGAATGAAGAAGAACATGCTGAACATCTTCGTCTTATACTGGAGAAGCTACGAGAACACAAACTCTACGCTAAGTATTCTAAGTGTGAGTTCTGGCTTCCCGA
The DNA here is from genome assembly GCA_950022295.1 of Bromus sterilis. Taxonomy (NCBI): domain Eukaryota; kingdom Viridiplantae; phylum Streptophyta; class Magnoliopsida; order Poales; family Poaceae; genus Bromus; species Bromus sterilis. The sequence goes on from OX465599.1 coordinate 211,450,694, forward strand.
AGTAACCTACCTTGGACATGTGATTTCCAAGGATGGCATTGCCGTCACCCCAGAACGTATCCAGGCTATTCTTGACTGGACTCCTCCCAAGACCGTCAAGCAAGTCCGCAGTTTCCTCAGACTCGCTAGCTATTGCCGCCGTTTCGTCGAGAATTTCTCCAAGATTGCCAGGCCTCTGACTAATCTGCTTCACAAAGGCGTCAAGTTTGAGTGGACAGATAAATGTCAAGAGAGTTTTCAAGCCCTCAAGGACAAGCTAACTTCTCCCCCGGTGCTCGCTCCCCCTGATACTCAGAAGGATTTCGTGATATATTGCGACGCGTCTCGTCAAGGATTAGGCTGTGTCCTATTGCAAGGGCGCAAGGTGATTGCTTACGGCTCTCGTCAGTTGCGTGCTCACGAAGACAAATATCCAACACATGATCTCGAATTGGCAGCAGTAATTTATGCATTGAAGCTGTGGCGACATTACCTCGTCGGTAACCGTTGCGAGATCTACACCGACCACCAAAGCCTGAAATACTTGTTTACTCAGCCCGACCTGAATCTCCGCCAACAAAGATGGCTCCAGACAATAGCCGATTTCAACATGGATATTCATTACACCCCTGGCAAGGCTAATGTGATGGCCGATGCCTTGAGCCGCAAAGCTTACTGTTCTGAACTTGAAGTTCAAGTACAACAACCGCTTCTGTATGAAGAGTTTCAAAAGTTGAACCTCGAGATTGTTCCTCAAGGTTATGCGAATAACCTGGTCATCGAACCGGATCTCGTCAAATCCGTCAAGGGTATACAGTTTTATGATGATTTCGTACACAAGATTAAGCGCGATATCGCTAAGGGGAGACCCTCGCCCTTCACCGTTGATAGCAAAGGTGCGGCATACTACCAGAACCGTTTAGTGGTTACTCACAGCAAGGGCAGGCATGAGAACCTGGATATGACCCCGAAGGTCATGAGAGCGGCTCACGATACCCTGTTGTCCATTCATCCTGGAAGCACCAAGATGTACCAAGACATTCGTCAGCAATTCTGGTGGCCTAACATGAAGCAAGACATTGCCCGATATGTTTCTGAATGTGACGTTTGCCGTCGCGTCAAGGCAGAACATCAAAGACCTGCTGGAACTCTACAACCACTCTCTATTCCTGAATGGAAGTGGGACAAGATCGAGATGGACTTCGTCACCGGTTTTCCCCGATCACAGAAGGGTCATGATGCCATCTTTGTCGTCATCGACCGATTCTCCAAGGTTGCCCACTTTCTGCCAGTCAAGGAGACGATCTCTGCTAGTCAGTTAGCAGACTTGTATGTTTCCAGAATTGTGTCCCTCCATGGTATTCCGCTGGAGATCAGTTCAGACCGTGGCAGAATCTTCACCTCAAGATTTTGGGATAGTTTCCAAGAAGCTATGGGCACTCACCTGAATTTCAGCACCGCTTATCACCCCCAGTCGCAAGGACAAGTCGAACGAGTCAATCAAGTGCTTGAAGATATGCTCCGAGCTTGTGTCATCTCATTCGGTAAGAAATGGGAGGAATCCCTTCCATTTGCTGAATTCTCTTACAACAATAGCTATCAAGCTAGTCTGAAGATGGCCCCCTTTGAAGTTCTTTATGGACGTAAGTGTCGAACCCCTCTGAGTTGGTCAGAAACTGGGGAACGTGCACTCATTGGCCCGGATATTATTCAGCAAGCTGAAGACCAAGTTCACGTCATCCGTGAACATTTGAAGGCCGCTGAGTCCCGCCAGAAGAGCAACTATGACCGCAAACACCGTGAAATGGAGTATCAACCTGGTGAATACTCTTACCTTCGTGTCACTCCCATGAGGGGCACTCATCGCTTCGGTATCAAGGGCAAGTTGGCTCCTCGCTACATTGGCCCGTTCCGTATCCTTTCCAGGAGTGGACCCGTGGCATACCGGTTGGAATTGCCGCCGAACCTCTCCCAAGTCCACGATGTCTTCCATGTGTCGCAACTCCGTCGCTGCTTCAAGGATCCTATCCGCAAAGTGGAGCATGATATGATCGAGCTGCAACAAGACTTGACTTATCGAGAACATCCGAGCCGCATTCTCGATCAGTCTGAACGCCGAACCCGCAACAAGACCGTCAAGTTCCTCAAGGTTCAGTGGTCGAATCATTCTGAAGATGAAGCCACTTGGGAACGCGAAGATCGCCTTCGCGATGAATACCCCGATCTTTTCCTCGCTACCACTTAAATTCTCGGGACGAGAATTCTTATAGTGGGGGAGATTTGTAACACCCTCAGATGCCTGTAACAGTAATCATTATCACTATTGACTATCACTGATTGTTAATCACTGTTATCCCCTGTCCTTAATCAAACTTTGCTTCTGCTCTTTCCAAACCATGCTGGTTGGTAATCAAAACACAAAGCCCAATGCATTTTGCTCATCATGAAACCAAACCCTAGTTGAAACTACCTCAAATGGAAATTAAAACAAAAGTGCTCAAATAAAGTTGTTCGAAAAATCATGGAACTATTTTTGTAAATTGCCTAAAATCATTACAATCATGTGGGACCAACTTTGGTAATTTTTGGAGTTGCAGAAAATTGTAAACAATTCAAACAGTAGGTTAAAACCCCTACTTTGGGCATTTAATATCTAAAAGAAATATCCAATGAATTTATTTTGCTGCAAAACTTTTTGTGGCACCTCAATAATATATAAACCTAATTTACAAACACCAATAATATTTTTCAAAAATGCTAGGGTTAACAAATCAATTTCAGAAAGGAATTTGAATAAGCAGAAGATAGGAAATTGGAAAATCGTTATATCTCGCCTGGGGCGAAGCCCACCTCAGCCCAGCCCAACCCCCACGGTTGTCTTCTTCCCCAACCACTCCCCCACCTGCTCCCGTTCGGCGCCCGTCGTGGACGCGCCGCTGCCAGCCCGGCCCCGCCCTCCAACTGCTCCCTGCCGCCGCTGTCGCGATAAGGTCGAAGCCCCCGACCCCCTGGACACGCCCCCCACTCCATTCCCCTTCTCCTCTTCTCTCACGCTTCGGGGAAAGTTTTCCTGAGCGCCGCCGTCGCCATTGCCGTGGACAAGCGCGGCCAACGCGCTCACGCCGCCTCGCCGTGCTGTCCAGGAGCCGCGTCGTCGACGTCTTCGTCTAGTCCCGCGAGGAATCGAGCCCTAGTCCACCACGTCGAGCTCTACCTCATCGTCTTCGTCTTCGGCTCCGGCGGGATCCGCGGCGAATTCCGGCCACCACAAGCCCGCGTCGAGCCCGCTTCCACCTCCGTCGTGCTCCTGGTGAGCTTCCCGTTCGTCGCCAACTGCCCGCTGACGCCCGCTAGGTCTCCGTGCAGAAACCCCCTTTCGCTTTGCTCCGGCCGTCGCCATTGTTGGCGTTACCGTGCTCCCAAGCTGTTCTAGCGCACGCCCTTGGCCCCATCATACTCCTGGCAACCCGTAGGTTCCCTCCCACCCGATAGAGCGCTCGATTTCGCCCCGTGTCGTGATCCGCCATTAGAGCCCGAGACCCCCTCCGCCATTGTTGAGCCCGAGCTCGCTCCGGCCACTTCCAGCCCCCGCCACCGCAACCAAACGCCGCCCCGTCGTCTCCCCGTTCGATTGGGACTAACCACGAAACCCCCCGTGCCCTGTGGCGTCGTCGCCGTCAACCTCGTCGCCGGCGAGTCGCCGGTGAGGTTCCGGTGAGGCTGCCAGGTGGGACCCCGGTGTCAGTCAGTTGCTTAGGGGTTAATCTCACCCCTAATGGGCCACTGACAGTGGACCCCCCTCCGGCTAATTAACCTGTTAGGTTAACTGAGTAGATAAACAGAAAATAAACCCCCCTTAGGCACTGACTTGTGGGTCCCCTAGCCGTTTAGTTTAATTAAACATGTTTAATCAGCTCTGGAGTCTATGACACCTCGGCCCCACCTGTCATTTTGTTTATTAAAAGGTTTATTAAAAATCCAGAGACTTACATGTGGGTCCAGAGGCATTTTCTAATTTAATTAAATGTTTTATAAATAACAGAGGCTGACATGTGGGTCCCACATGTCAGCACTATTCTGGATAATGTTGTGGATAATGTTTTGGATAATGTTTAATAAATAATAAAAGAAAATCCAGAAAATCATTTAAATTGATTTAAACTTAGAAATTCAATAACTTTTAAACCGTAACTCGGATTCAATAACTTTATACATGAAAATTGATCAGAAAAATCTAACGAATACGAATACGCTACCCGTATGTCTACCACACCCCTCTAACACCACGAACGTCGAACATTCCCCCTCCGGACCGTCTGTCCGATAAATTGTCCGGTACTGTTAGAGTGCCCGGATGATTTTATTCCGAACACGAAAGTTGTCCGGAATGGTTCAACTAACACGGATACACCCCCCTTATGTTTGTCCGGTAACCACGACACCTCCGGCTTGATCCTTCCCCTCCGAACACCCTGTCCGGTAATCACCCGGAGCTGGAAGTTCATCCTCAGATGAATTCCCGCTCCGAGCATATTGCATTGCACTGCGTTAGAACACCGATAACATTTCATCTATCATGTCATGCATATGTTTGTATATTATTGCTGTGTATTTACTGTTTCCTCCCCCCCCCTTAATCTCCGGTAGACCCCGCTGCTGCCGTCGACTACACCGCTGCTGAGTACGACTACGTCGTCGACGACCCTACTACTACCGTCGAGCTTGCAGGCAAGCAGAGCCATTCTCTTCCCCAGATATCGCCTATCTTTCCGTACATTTCTTGCACTAGGCATTGTTACTGCTGCTGCTACGTTTACAATCCTATTCAACTACATAGCCTGTATTTTTGTCGCCCCTTGATGTGCCTTCCTTTATCCCATGTTGCCCATTATTATTATGCATTATTCAGCAGTGAGCCCTGCGTATTGTTAGCTAGGATTAGATAGAGGGGCGTGATCACTCAGGGGAGTGAACGCGGATACAATATTTATAACTGCACAGGTACGGTACAATGCAGACACCGCCTCAGGCTCTACCTGGGTTATGCCTAGTCACCTCAAGTGTGAGCTATCAAGGAGTAATCTTTGTACTCCACTCAAGGCTGACTTTGTCTTACCGCCATAGGGTCTTGACAACGGTTGTCCTAAAGGTAAGAAGTCGGGCGACCCAACGGTGCCCGCGAGAGGTATTGCGACGGGACGACAGGGAGGGCACGACCAGTGTACCAGTGTGCTTGGCCCTGGTCTTTGGCCGCGAGAGTTACCAAACCACGGAAGTCGAGCTTCTTCAGGAGCACACGCGAGACAAGGTAAGGAGACGGTTCACCTTGTTGGTAACCGCAGTGACTTGGTGGGACGACAGGGCAGGCACCGATGTACTGGTGGTCCTGGCTGCTGTCGTTGTCCGCGGGTCAGTTAAGTCGAGGCAACGATAACGGTTGTCACGCAGGTTAATTAAAATGCTAAATGGTTCAGTGAATGTCTTGAGTTGGCTACATGCCATGTACGCACTACCTACCCGTGGGATTATGAGTGTGGGCTCCTCCGCTTCATAGTGTCGTCCGAGGACTCTTCAGACGTCAGCAGTACCGCGAGCTGATTGCCGGGAAGTGCGCTGTCTTCTTGCTTGAGCTGTGTTGTTTTTGGTTACGGCTTTTCGGCCACCCACGCACCGTGCAGGAGTACGTCAGGGTTGGGGTCCAAGGCCCTGAGTACTTAGGATTTAGACCGGCGGATGACCTCTCTGTTGATTTTGAAATATGGGCTATGAAGTGTCGGATAGCCTCGATGGAGCGTTCCCTAACAAGGTTCCCGCCACCCTGGAGATCCGTGCGTGTAGCGTAACACAAGTGCACCCCTGCAGGGAAGAATTGATCTATCGATAGCCGTGTCCACGGTAACAGGACGCTTTATGCTGAAGCTGGATCCTACCACTAGAAACTATTACTATTAAACTGTATGGTTCCGGGTTCCCTTCCTCGCGGGGATGTCGAGGAGGTGAATTCGGAGGCATTGTTAATTATTACAACTTATTATTATTCAATGTTGCAGCAACTTCTGCTTCATTGTTACTTTACCGCTTTATATCAACTGTTGGCTGATTCTTACCTCATGCTGCAAGACATCGTCGGAAGATTCTAGTCTTCGTTAGGCCTAGCTTCTTACCCTTGCTCTGAACTTCTGTCTTCAGTCCACTATATACAGCCTCTTCATTCCGTTGATATCATGCATAATGCTTAGTAGCGGACGTAAGACTCGCGGGTATACTAGATACTCACCTGCTTTATTTTCTTTATTGTTTTGCCTGATCGGCCGCTGCAGCCGACGTTGGAGCCCAGGAGCAGGAGTACCCCGGAGGCGCCTACTACGACTTTGAGTTCCCCGTTGACCAGGAGTAGTACTGTGGATCCCAGGCAGGAGGCCTCGCCTTTTCGTTCTGTATCTCTGATGTGATTTGTGCTAGCCTTCTTAAGGCAAAACTTGACTAACTATGATTGTACTCAGTTATTATGGCTTGTATGACTTATATATTCGGGTCCGCGTGACCCCCTCTATTGTAATATATTTGTTTATCCTTTTGTGTTTAGTGTGGTGCTGTGATATTATCACCGTGGTACCCTAATCTTAGTCGTGTACCCTATGTGTATGATTACTGTACACGGTCTGATTTTGGGGGCGTCACAGTTGGTTTCTCCACCAAGGTAGAAAGATAGCCATGAGGAACAATCTCAAGATTGAGCTTGCGAAAGTCCTCATGAAGAAGTGGTGGATATTGTTGTAACATGAGGTTGTTACAATACGACTTACGACTTAGTGCATCAGCCATGACATTTGCTTTGCCTGGGGTGTAAGAAATCACTACGTCGTAATCTTTTATCAACTCAATCCAGCGTCTTTGCCTGAGATTAAGATCTGGCCGGGTGAAAATATATTTGAGGCTTTGGTGGTCGGAATTAATCTCGCAACGGTTACCAAGGAGGTAATGTCGCCAAGTTGTTAGGGCATGAACTACGGCAGCGAGTTCAAGGCCATGGGTAGGATAGTTTTCTTCATGTGGCCGCAACTGGCGTGAAGCATAAGCTACCACATGTCGATCTTGTAGAAGTATGCATCCTAACCCTTGCCGTGATGCGTCACAATAGATCTCGAAATCCTTTTTGGTGTCTGGAGGTGCAAGTACAGGTGCAGAAGTCAATCTTCTTTTTATCTCTTGAAAGCTTTCCTCGCACTTGGGAGTCCATAGGAATTTCTTATCTTTCTTGAGGAGTTCAGTTAGAGGCTTTGCAACTTTAGAAAAGTTCTCGATGAAGCGGCGGCAATAGCTGGCTAGGCCAAGAAAACTCCTAACTTGCTTAACCGATTCAGGTGGAGTCCAGTCAAGGACGGCCTGAACTCTCTCGGGATTCACAGCAATGCCTTTTACAGAAATCACGTGGCCTAAGTAGGTCACTTCTGGTAGCCAGAATTCACACTTGGAGAATTTAGCATATAGGCGATGCTCTCTAAGTTTCATCAATACCAGCCTTAGGTGTTCGGCATGTTCTTCTTCGTTCTTCGAGTATATAAGGATGTCATCGAGGTAAACCACGACGAACTGGTCCAAATACTCCATGAAGATCGAGTTCATCATGCGTGAGAAAGTGGCGGGGGCATTGGTTAAACCAAAGGACATGACGGTGTACTCGTAAAGACCATCACGAGTAGTAAAAGCCGTTTTGGGAATGTCCTCGTTTCGGATCTTGATTTGATGATAACCTAATATCAAATCCATCTTGGAGAAGACAGAGGATCCTGCAAGTTGATCATAAAGATCATTGATCCTGGGCAATGGGTACTTGATCTTTATCGTCGCTAAATTTAGCGGGCGATAGTCTACGCACATCCTTTCTGTTCCATCTTTCTTCGTTACGAACAGAACGGGGCAACCCCATGGCGATGAGCTAGGGAGGATGAAGCCTTTCTCCAACAAAGCTTCCAGTTGGGTTTTAAGCTCAGCTAACTCACGTGGGGCCATTTTGTATGGGCGTCTAGAAATTGGTGCGGTTCCTGGGGCAAGATCCACTATAAACTCTACACATCTGTCGGGTGGCATTCCCGGCAGCTCTTCTGGAAAGACATCCGGGAAGTCACGAACCACCGGAATATCTTCAAGTTCGGGAAGGGGAAGTACATTCAAAGAATGCACTTGGGTTCTTGTTCTAGGTGAGGTATAGTTGACTGTTTTGCCTGAAGGGTGGGTGAGTTTCACGGATTTTCCTTTGCAATCCAAGTAGGCATTCTGTCTTGATAGCCAATCCATGCCAAGGTTGACATCAATGTCTGAAGACTTGAGGGCTATGAGTGAAGCAAGGAATACTAAACCCTCAATTGCAATCTGATTACCATGGCTTACTCTATTAGTTTGCCATCTAGACCCTGGAGTTTGAATAATCATTGGAGTGGACAATTCAACAAAAGATAACTCATGACGAGGTGCATAACTTTCCGACATGAAAGAATGAGATGCTCCTGGGTCGAAAAGAACGGAAGTAGGAACATAATTGACTGGGAGCGTACCAAGAATGACGTCAGTGGTGTCGTCAGTCTCTTCGGCAGCGATCTGGTTCACACGTCCACGAGTGGCGGGAGGAGCGGGTTTGGCGGTGTAGACCTTCTGGGGTGGCTTGCCACGATCATTGCTTTTGTTGTTGCCTCCGGCACGGGGTGGAGCATTCTGATGCTGGATCTGGTTCTGGGGACACTCGCGAGAGTAGTGGCCTGCCTGACCACACTTGTAACAGGCTCCGAAAACAGTGCGTGGAGCTGGGTTGTTTGGTGGAGCTGGGTGGAACTGGGTTGGTGGACGAGGCGCCACATAGGATGGCCTCTGTGGGTTGTTCTGGCGGAACATGCTGTTTGGGATCCAGATCTTGCGCTTCTGAGAGCCAGAACTGGATGAACTGTCGTCTCTAGGGTGTTTGCGGAAATCGTTGGGGGTGTTCATGTCCTCTGCTTTGATGGCCTTGTTGACAAGGACCTGGAAGGTGGCAAAGTCATGAAGGTTGAGCTCACGACGGAGTCCAGTGTTGAGGCCACGACGGAACCTCTCTTGTTTCTTTGCGTCGGAGGAAACTTCTTCGGTAGCATAGCGAGCAAGTTGGTTGAACTCACGACTAAACTCGTCAACAGTCCTCCTGCCTTGAGTGAGGTTGCAGAATTCCTCACGCTTGCGGTCCATAAGACCCTTGGGAATGTGGTGCTCGCGGAAGGACGTGCAGAATTCCTCCCAAGATGCAGGTGGTCCAACGGGACGCATATTCAGAAAGTTCTCCCACCAAGAGCTAGCTGCACCTTCAAGGTGATAGGTGGCATAGCTGACCTTGTCACCAGTTGCAACACAGCCTGCTTGGAGCTTCCTCTCGATGCTGCGAAGCCAGTCATCGGCGTCAAGGGGCTCGGTGGAGTAACTAAAAACCGGGGGATGAAGTCGGATGAAGTCGTTCAGGGACACCAACTCATTGCGCTGCTGAGTGGTGTTGCGAGCAATGACTTCCAACAGATGGTGAGAGTCTCGGCGATTCCTCCCGACTTCCATCAGAACCTGAGCCATCGTGGGTGGGGGTGGAAGGTTGCCTTCCTCCTGGTCATTCCCACGACCTTGGTTACGACTAACCTAGCCACGAGTTCCTTGAGACATCCTGAAGGTGAAAACCAAAGTCAAATAGAGTTGATCTGAAGAATCTAATCAAGGTATTGAAGTACTGGAAGGATTACAGAGCAAAGGAAGTAATCATCTTGACAACATGGTGATAAAAGCATACAAGCCATATATTCACAAGCTGTCATACAAACCATACATCGTTTTAGTACAAGCACTAAGCTAATACAAACGTGATGAAGATGATACATCCTTCAGAGGCACTCTGACTTCCTATACATTATTTATCTAAGCCTCTGGAATCTTAGACACCTTGCATACAATATACTAAGATACTACTACATCATCACTAAGTAAGACCACAGGCGGTCTCACTCATCTCCATCTCCATAGTAGTCCTCATAAAAGTTACCCGCGTATCCCGGTAGCTGGAGGTGACCATCGGAAAACACGGAGGCTTGTGGACCTTGATATCCATTTGGGCAAGGATGGGGCCTAGGTCCAGCGTAGGGTGGAAGCAAAGGACCACGGGGTGGAAAAATGCCTCCAATCTCGGGCCAAGCAACTCGAGAAGGAATCTGAGTCCTCACTTGGTAGATAGCATCAAACTCAACTGATCCCACGCTCACAAAGGGTGCCAAGAGTGTCAGTGCTCGATACAGACGAACACGGGTGGCGTGGAGCTCAAAACGGAGAGCGCGTGCATCACGATCTCGATCACTAGCAAACCTAGCAGTCACCTGAAGTGCTGGATCCTCTGCAGAGTGATCTGAGTAGAGTCCGGTGTAATATCCCTCTTCTCCTGGAAGTGCAGCAGCGATATAGAGGAAAGAAGTCTCTCTCAGCAGGGTGTGCTCCTCTCTCAGCAGTGTAATACATGAATATGCAGCATCCTGCACAGCCATGTTCTCGGTAATGCCAATGCCATGTCCAAAGTGGATAGGCTGGGTGACTCCAACGTGGTGCGGATAGATCCGGACAATGCAGTGGAACTGCGTCTGGTTGAAGTCGTGGAACTGCTCCTCGACGTTATACTCAGGGTACCATCGATATCCCACATAGGACATCATCTCGATCAACGTGGCGGGATGGCCACGCACACCGAGGCACCTGGTCAAACGAACAATCTGCCGAGGGGGAAGATTTTCCATCTGAAACAGAAAGGAGTTTGCAAATGCATCAGATTATGAGATAAACTTGGAATGACTCGGACAGCATAACGGATGTAATTGTAAGAAATGACAATTTCTTTCAATCATGAAAAACAGCACTTACATAATACGATGTAAGAAATCAGCATTACAACAATGATAGAAAAACCGGACACAACTTTCCTACGGCTATAAGGAAGCAATCAACGAGATGTGCTAATCAGACAGAGGAGAGCCTAGTCCTATCTTCCCGTAGAATAAGATGAGGGTGACTCAGAACTCAGAACGAAGGGGGTAAGGAGAAAAAAGAAGCCTTACGTTGTTCCCTTATATACCCAGAGTAACTATATAACTATAGAAGGCTAGACTCGATTTCGGCCAAGGCTACTAGTCCTACAGTCAGTCCTGCCCTGATACCAAGTCTGTTGGGACCCGGGGTTAGCGTATGCAAGTACAGCTAAGACATAGTCATATGGAGAGCCGAGAACCGTACCCACTTGTCTAAGCAGACAAGGCCAAGCACAGAACGTTCTCGGAAAGCATCGTACGTGAGGGGCATCCCATCCAGGCCGAATGATCAACTGAGATGGTTCCTCATCGTCCGCACACAAGTCTAATGATATGGGTGGTGAACTCCCATATTCAAAGAGAACTCGCCTCAACAATACTAACGACTATCTCATAACTCTTACATAGACTTACTCCAGCCCGATCACTTAGTCGGGGTCTAGGGCGGGCTCGATCATACCACAAAGTGTGCACGAGACGGAGTCTCGAGCAATCGCATCGCGATGCCCCAAGCGGCGCACATCTAAGGGCCACTTGGTGTATGAAAGACCGCCAGCCAGAACACAACTAAGGTCTCGAAAACCCATACAAAGACATGCATGGTATAAACATACACGCAGCATACATGCCTTTTATGAACAGTAGGTACCATTGCAATTCTCTACAAAGTGTACAATTTTATTTATAACTCTTATAGAGTACACACAGAGATCACAAACATGTGATCCAACATTACAACACAAAGTGGAAGCAAATTATGTCTGAGTAGAGACAAGTTTAACAAATGGCTTAAGAAGCCTTATTTAAACAGAAAGCCCTCCACGAGGGAACCAGTCGTCTGACTGGGACTAGACTAGTTGTCTTCAGTCGTCCAGCTCGATGAAGAAGCCACCTTCGGGGTTAGTGGCATCATCTAAAACATGGATTAAGAAAACGTGAGTACAAAGTCGTACTCAGCAAGACTTACATAGGAGCTATACTACTCATGCACATGTATCAAGGTAAAGGAAGGTGGGGTTCACTTGCAGAAAATGCCAGCTTTGACTTGGCTAATCCTGAACTACGAGTACCAGACTTGAGGTAAGAAGCGTACACGAGTCCACTACTTCTCCAACCAATACACCACTATGGTGCCTTCCTCGACTTCCCCACGAGAAAGCACGCCATAGCACTCACACTTATCTTGGTGTGTTTTAGAAGTATCCGATTCAAGTTGTCTAATAATCAAGATAAGCTTTCCAAGAAGTCCATAACCACGGACGCGGCTATTCGAATAGTTTTGTTAACCCTACAGGGGTGTACCGCTACACACACATGACCATCATTTACCGCCTTTGATCTCGACACCATTCAAGGGGGCCAGCGAGGATGCTCACCACAACTGTTACCTCATAGCCTATCTAGTCCGAGAAAGTCGCCTACTTGGGTTGGCTACCACTATCTTGAACCCGGCCGGTTTACCGAAGTGGACCCAAGCGATGTGTGCGTGGTGCATAAGCCGGTCTCGGGTGAGCCGTTCTCTCACTTAGCATCCAGGCCACAAGCCTACCAGAACTCCGAACTACTGCGACATCTGGAAATCGAAAGGGATGAGTTAATAGGTTGAGAGGGGTCAGTGAACCCAATGTGTGGTTGTACTCTTCATCTTGGATCACCACACAAGCACTCGGACTTAGGGCGGTGTTCAACGAGACAACCCACCGTGTACTCCTACACAGCCTCTCATCGTTCACCTTGTATTAGGGTCGATTCACCAACACTTTTCTACCATCATCAACATGATCACTACCATCCCGACTCACATCACAGTGACAACATGGTATCATACTAAGCATGCAATAAGCAGTAACATTGAAGGGGTTACATGATATCAACCAACTCCTACATTTGCTAGGATTGTGGTTTGCTTACTACTGTGATAAAATGATAGGTCATGCAAAGGAATGGGTTCATCTATGCGGTAGAATCGTAACATGGTGATCATCCTAAACAATGCATAAGCGAGACATGAGAGGGAAGTGGGATTTTATCGACATGATCAATGGGGGTTTGCTTGCCTTGCTGACGAGGTTCGGGTTCGGGGTCTTCAGCGAAGGGGGTAGCCTCCTGCTCCGGTTCCACCTCTACTCGACAAACAAAGCACGAAGTGGCAATCAATATGAATGCAATGCTCAAGCACATGATTGAATGCTAAAACTTGAAGTATAAGTTTTGATGTGTGAGGCAATTCCATTTAAGTGAAGTATATTGCATTTAAAATGCAAATTCAAACTCCACATTTGAATTCAACTTAGTCAATTTGCATGTGACATAGTTTGATCATTTCGAATCATTTTAAAATGTGTATGATATGCCTCTGAAGTGTGGTTGAATTGTAGCTTAATTCCATGGTCCAACTAGCAAAAGCATTTGGTTTGAATTTGAATTAAATTCAAATAAAGCAAATGACATATGCTACTGGTCCCATTTTAAATTCAACTCAAACAGAGTTAAAAGTTGCATATTTGGAAAGATAATTTTCTCCTGATCATTTTTCATATATTATTTGTCCAAATTGGAGTTAATATGAATTTTCTATGAATTTCCAAAGTTTGGGGTATTTTCTGGAATTTCTGGAATTCTTTTAATTCAAATAATCTCTGGAAATTCATTTAATTTGATTTACTGCGTCAGTGCTGACGTCAGGGGGGGCTGACAAGAGGGTCCCACCTGTCAGTGGCTGGGTGAGTTAATCCATTGGGTTAATTAATCCAGTGGCTTAATTAAGCCACTGGGCCCACTGGTCAGTGACCCAGGGGGTCATTAGCCAGGTGATTAAGGGCTAACCCACCGGCGGTTAACCGCCGGCGACCAAAGCCGCGGCGGCGCTGCACGGGATCACGATTCCGGCCATCATTTGGAGCACGAAGACCACCATCTTGAAGCCCTCTCCTGCGCGCGTCGATCGGGACCGAATCCAAGAGCTGGGGTCCACGGTACGCTCGCCGGCGTCAAGTTTTGCGGCGACCTAGCTACGGCCGTGATCGAGATTTTGTTTCGGGGCACGACTTGAGGCGGGGCTAGGATTGTTCGACGAGGAGGAGCACGGGGAACACGTTGGACAACAAGGCGGGTTCAATTTCTTAGCGGGTGGACGTCGCCATGGATCCCGGCGGCGAGGAGCTTCGGCTCTCATGGCAACCATGGCTAGAGGAAGCAATCGAAGGGGGAAGTTTAGGGGTTTTGAACCCGAGCTCACCAGGAACTCAGTAGAGGTGGTGGCGAGGGCTGGGGTGGCTCGACGGCGGCGGAATTGACGAAGTCCTTCACTGCGGCCGGCGAGAACTCGAGGAAGAATCTGGCGTCTACGCGGGCTCCGGGCTCGATTCCTTGCACTGCTCGACGAAGACGACGACGAGGAAGAACTTGGACACGGTCTTGGGGCTTCTCGGCGTCAATGGCCACGCGGGGGCTCAACGGTGCTCCGACGTGCTTCTCGGGCGGCGATGAATCGGGCGAGAGAGGAAGGGGAGGTGTTCCTGGAGGGAGGGGAAAGAACTGGGGCGATGCTAGGGTGCGTCCAGACGCGAGAAGAGGGCACGGGGCGGCCTGGAAGCTTGAAGACGTCGAGGTGTCGTCGTCGCCGCGCTCGGCCGCTCCAGCGAGCTGCTTGGGCGCGCGGGGTAGAAGACGACAAGGGGGAGGCTGGGCTGGGCCGGCCAGGTGGGCTGCGGGGAGTTAGTTGGGCTGCTTCCAGGTAAGTTCCTTTTCCCTTTTCTCTTCTGTTTTCTTTTCTGCTATTTGTTTTGCTGTGCTAAAAAAATTAGCTAGGCATTTTATTAAATGCTGAAAATTTTTATGTGGCCTCATAATAATATAGACTAGCCACTTATAAAGTTTCAACATTTTTAAAATTCAAATAATTTGAATCTTAAATCAAATAGGGGTATTTGATTAATTTCAAGGCACTGTTTGAATATTTGAAAAATCTATGAGCATGGGATGGGTCCCACATCACTTGATATGTGATCACACTCATTTATAAGACTTTTCAAAAATCTAACATGAATTTTTGGAGAAGATTTTTATCTGGCCTTTTGAATTAATTCATCTGGGGGGTGTTCCTTCTCCCATTTTGCTTTTGAAAATGAATTTCCTTTGATTTCTTTCATGAATGCAAAGTGAAATTGATCCTAGCACATTACCTAACAGAGGGTTCTGACACAATAAAAGCAAATGGTCTCCGCGTCAAGTCCAGGCTTAGGCGCCAGGGCTGGAGTCGGGATCACATCCTTGTCCTTTCCCTTTGCGTTAGCCTTCTTCTTGGTCCATGACTTCTTGAACTTGGCCGTGTTCTGCACCATCAACACTTGATGTGTGCCCTTCTTAATGTCCTGCTCCGCTATCTTAAGCATCCCATGCAATTCAGTGGGCTTCTTTTCCAAGACATGCATATGAAAGTTCGTAATGAACGAGTTATAGCTATGCAGAAGAGGACCCAAAATTGTATCTATAGCTGACTCGGGAGTCAACGGATGCCCAAGACGATCCAAAGCTTGCATGTATCCCATCATTTTGATGACATGTGGGCTCAGTGGATCACCCTCTTTCAGCTTGCAATCCATCAGGGATCGCCAAAAGTTGAACCTTTCGGTCCTAGCCTGAACCTGAAACATGCCCTTAAGACTCTCGATCATATCGAAAGCCCTAATTTCTTCGAACTGTTGTTGCCTATCAGGCTCCATAGAAGCCAGCATGAGGCAGCTGATCTCAGTAGACTCATCCTTGAGTTTCTGATAGGCATTCTTAGCAGCAGCGGTGGCATTATCAGCCGGTTCCTCTGGAAGCGGTTCCTCTAGAACATTTTCCTTTTTATCATGCTTGAGAACAATTCTCAGATTTCTATACCAGGTGGTAAAGTTTGTTCCATTCAGTTTATCTTTCTCAAGGATGGATTTCAACGTAAAATTGGTAACTGGAGCAGGTGGTGCCATTGATCTACAACATAAAATGCAAAATACTAAGACATGTATTTATGAAGAGCAAGTCATATTAAACGCTTTACTACAATTATCCCACTAAGTTCAACATCCCTCTAGTTGACACTAAGTGATTCAGGATCCGATGGGGCGAATTGACTAGTGAGCTTTTGCATCTCTGCTAGCCGACTCGATCTACCGGTAAGAAACTCCTTGCTAATCGCATCAACCATACGACTCATGTTTGTTGATGCGCATCACATACACACCAACACCTATGCCCCGAAACCCAAAACTGTTTTGATAGCCTCGACAAGTTAACCAAGTGCTATGTGCGTAAGTGTCCGACACAAACCCATCACACCAAGGAGATCTAGCAGCACCCTAATTTTATAGGCCTACTACTAAACATATATGACATGTGATGTGCAGCAATTGGGGAGGCAAATTTTACTTGACATTCTTTGAGGGATCATCCTACTTAAAACATCTACCATGTCAAAGAAGGATGCATAAAGGGATAAACTTTCACAGGAAGTTTATACAAGTGATATGGTATAGCCCCTTTATCATAGCGCATGGTGATCTCCATCTCCATGTGCGCGTGATGGCGGAGAAGTTGGTAGGTTTAGTTGGATGCCTCCCCAGTCAACCGCGCCAATAAACGATTCTTGATGAACCACAAGTCTAGGGGATCAATTGTAGCTTTTCGATAAATAAGGATGTCGATCCCACGAGGAGCAGAAGGTATTGACAAGTGACTCGGGATAAGGAAAAGACTGCACACACTGAAAGGTAAATATTTAGGGGTTTTTTGTTTAAGCAACAGAAAGGTAAAAGACAAGCAAAGTAAACAGGGTAACTGAGGAATAGCAAGTGACCCAATCCTTTCACAAGGATAAGCCTAGGAACTGAACTTATAAAAGCTAAAGCGTTCTCGCGGGCAGACGGGAGAGATAATCAACTTACTTTCACCATATTCCGCCAAGTAGTATGTATTATGTCGATAAGTGTCGGTGCGTGGATCAATGCTAGTACACCTTGTAGACTAAGATAAGTGCACTCTTATGATTACACACCTTGAAAGCATTCGCAAATACAAGGTAGTAATTAAGGCATAAGCCTAACCACAGCATTACGATCGAGGATCCATAACTCCCTTGTGAAAAAGTGTGCGAACTGGGGTTCAGGTTTCTGTCACTCCGGCAACCCACCATAAGCATACTTTGTACACAATGTAATCCCCTAGGTCCTTAATAAGGAGAAGTGTTGGGTGTTCGACTCACATAACACCACTAGGAAAATAACAACACAACTTAAATATCAAACAACACATAATACTTCAACTTCATATGACTACTAACAACTAGACTTCTCCCATGTCCTCAAGAACTAAAGTAACTACTCACAAGACATAAAAGAGATCATGATCAGAGGGGATAAATATATGGTAAACAATCTGGACACAATGATAATTCTCCAACAAAACTCAATAGCATGCATCACACGGTAGTAATCAACACCGGTAGAGTAGAGAGGATAGATAGTACGGATTACAACACAAGATGAACTCGTGAGGTGAGATTGGATGGAGGTGGAGATGGTGCTGATGTTGGGGATGATGTTGATGATGATCTTGATGATGCCCGTGACGATGATGATGACGATGGCGATGATCTCCCCTTCTGGGAGGTGATCTCCCCGGTGGAATCTGCCCGCCGGAGATGGCTTTTTCTTCTCTGTAGGTTTCCGCCATGAAGCGGCGGCGAAACTCCGAAACTCCTCTTGTTCTAGGGTTTTTACCCCAGGGGGGTAATATAGGCCAGAGGTGGCACCGAGGTGGGCCACCAGGCATCCAGGATGGTGCCTGGCGCGCCCTAGCGGGGCCGCGCCAGGGACCCTTCTGGTTGCCTGGTGGGTCCCCTCTAGTCCCTCTTCGGTGAACTCTAGTTAATCTTCATAAAAACTATCTCCGTCAAATTTCGTCGAATTTGGAGTTGATCTGATTCAGCAACTTGATGTCCACTTTTCACCGCTGAATTCTGGTTGTGCTTCTTCGGCACTGGAAAGTTGCAAACTGTGTAAAACAAGCCAAAACAACATAAGAACAATATTTTAAAGTGGAATATATCAATGAATAGGGATAAATTATAATATGAAATAGTGATGCATTTTGGACGTATCAACTCCCCCAAGCTTAGAGCTCGCTTGTCCCCAAGCGATTACTGAGCTCGGCAAACCTGTTCACATGTTTAGAGAGTGAAGTGTCAAAAAAATAATACGGACAAGAAGCATCAAGATTTCTCACCGGACTGAAGCATCCTCAACAACAACCTCAACTCATAAGGTCCGTATGAGAAAGTAGTAACAATTATAACAAAGTAGGACCAAGAAAACTCATCAAATCATAGCAAACATAGCCTTGGTCAAGGAACAACTAATAACTTTTACTTTTTCTCTTTCACTTATAATGGAACCAGTTGAAGATTTTGAAAGAACATGTTATTAGTCAAGAAGTGCACAAGTTAACACAAAGGAAGCTGTTTACTGGGCATAAGCTTTTGCAAACAACTTTACTTATCAAAAGATAATGTCAACAAAGATGTAACATGCTAACTCTCAATTCAGCTTTATATGCAAGAATCTTTATCAACATCAAGTGTGTGTTCTCTCTCAGGAAGGAAGGTAGTAGGAATGACTGACTCAGCACAAAATAAAGGATAAACCCCGTGCAAAAGGGTAAGCAGGGAAAACTCATGTGCTATCTAGATCAAACAGAATAAAAACAGACTTTGGGAAGTGCATGATCCGTCAACGACTGCTGATAGATAACTGATACGTCCAAAATGCATCACTATTTTGTATAGTAATTCTTTCTTATTCATTGATATATTTCATGATATGATGCTATTATCATTTAGTTTTGGCTTATTTTACACAGTTTGCAACTTTCCGGTGCCGAAGCAGCAGACGCAGGATTCAGCGGTAAAAAGTGGACGCTGAGTTGCTGAAGAAGAACACCTCCAAATTACCTGAAAATCGATGGAGGCTGTTTTCCAGAAGGATCACAAAGACATGCAAAAGAGCGACCAGAGGGGAACCACAGGTTGCCCAGGCGGCCACCTGGCGTGGCCCCACACCTGGCCGCGCCAGGAGGGCGCCTGGACCCCAGGGGCCACTCCCGGCTCCCCCCTCTGTCCTATATACTCCTCGTCGTCCAAAAACCCTAAAAAGGGGAGATTTTACGGAGTTCCTCCACCGCTCCGTGGCGGCAACCTACAGAGAAGAAAAGCCATCTCTGGCGGGCAGATTCCGCCGGGGAGATCACCTCCCGGAAGAGGAGATCGTCGCCATCGTCATAACCATCGTCAGGGGCATCATCGATATCATCATCAACATCATCCCCATCATCAGCACCATCTCCATCTCCATCCAATCTTGTCTCACAATTGCAACTTGTGTTGTAATCCATACTATCTATCCTCTCTACTCTATCGGTGTTGATTACTACTTTGTGGTGAATGCTATTGAGTTTTGTTGGAGAAATATTATTGTGTCCAGATTGTTTATCATCTATTTATCCCCACTGATCATGATCGCTTTTATGTCTTGTGAGTAGTTACTTTAGTTCTTGAGGACATGGGAGAAGTCTAGTTGCTAGTAGTCATATGATGTTGAAGTAATATGTGTTGGTTGATATTTAAGTTGCGTTGTTATTTTCCTAGTGGTGTTGTGTGAGTCGAACACTCAACACTTCGCCTTATCAAAGACGTAGGGGAATGCATTGTGTATAAAGAATGCTTACGGTGGGTTGCCAGAGTGACAAAAACCTAACCCTAGTTTGCACGCTTTTGCACAATGGAACAATGGATCACCGATCGTATTGCTATGGTTAGGCTTTTGCCTTAATTGCTATCTTGTATTTGCGGATGCTTGCAAGGTTTTTAATCATAAGAGGGCATTCATCTTAGTCTAGAGGATATACTAGCATAGATCCACCCACCAAACACTTATCAACACAACACATAGTACCGATACGGAATGTGGCGAAAGCACATGACTACCTCTCCCGTGTGTCCTCAAGAACACTTTAGCATTTATAAGTTCAGTTTCTAGGCCTCTCCTTTGCTTAGAAATTATTGGGCCACTCTTTACTATCCAGTATCTTTTACTTTGCTCGTCTTTACTTTCCTGTCGCTTATACCAAGAAAACCCCTAAAAAGTTATCTTTCAGTGCTTGCAGTTATCTCCTTACCAAAGTCACTTGCTACTACGTTCTGGTCCTCATCGGGTTCGACACTCTTACTTATCGAAAACACTGCAATAGATCCCTCTACGTTGAGGGTCATCAAGCTACGTTTTCTGGCGCCGTTGCCGGGGAGTGTAGCGCTATTAGTAAGTGAAGTTGGTAAGGAAGTTTTTATATTTTTGTTTTTAGTTTTGCTGTTGCTATTTTTGTCCTTATGAACACCCCTACTCTTGGATCGTTGTTCTTGGGGAGCCGCCCCACAACTAAGGTAGTTACTCCTGCCCCTACTAAAATTGTGCCTTATAAGATACCTTCTGGTATTATCGATTATGTCTTAGCTAATCTCTACGCAGGAGACAGACATCCAGGTGAACAGTTGCTATATTTATCACAACTATGTTCATTATAAGCTCCTCGATAAGCTCCTCGATATAAGCTCCTCGATAACTCACATTCTCTCAATTGGGAAGAGCTTATGTCTCTCTTTTATACAAAGTTTTACCCTCTTCATGAAGTTTACCGAGACAGCAATTACATCTATAACTTTAGGTCTCGCGACGGAGAGAGCATCGCTCAAGCTTGGGGGAGACTTAAATCCGTAATGTTCAAATGTCCTATCCATAAGCTCCCCAAAGATATTATACTTACAAATTTTTATGCGATGCTTTCTCGTCAGGATAAGGAAAGGCTGGATACCTCCTCTAGCGGGGTATTTCAGACAAAGAGCGTTGAAGAAAGATGGGATCTCATCGAAAGGATCCAGAAGAATACTGAAGATTGGGAAATCGATAAAGGTATTGAACCTGCTATAAATTATGAGCATGATTATATAGAGAGCTATGTGAAAACTGATTATTTTAATACCTTTTGCTCTAAGATTGGTCTGGACTCCCATCTAATGATTGATTTTTGTAAGAACCTTGCTTCTCATGTTGATTCTTCTAAGATGAAGAAGGATCAGTACCATAAGCCTTTCAAAGAAGTGCCTATTGATATTCACGTTGCTGATCCTATTTTGCCTGGAGTTATATATGAACAGCCCCCTTTTCCTTCAAGAATAAGGGAGCCTTCTTTTGTGACAGGCATCATAAAGAAAAGTGAGAGAAGAACAGGCGAACCTGAGGACCAGATCAGAGTCGATCCTCAAGTAGCTATGGTTAAAGATTTAGTTACTAATGATGTTTCAGATTCTATTATAAATTTTTGTGCTGTTTCAACTAACATTTTCATAGCCAAGAATGAAAGACCAATTTCAGGTACACCAGTTGTATCTGTTAAAATAGGAGATCACAATTATTATGGACTATGCGATCTGGGATCAAGTGCTAGCGCGATTCCTTATTCGCTTTATCAAGAGATCACGAGTGAGATTTCACCCTGTGAACTCGAAGATCGATGTTACTATTCATCTTGCAAACAAAGCCACTATCTCTCCTATTGGGATTGTGAGAGATGTTGAAGTCCTATGCGGAAAGGTAAAGTACCCTACAGACTTTCTCGTACTTGGTTCAGTACAAGATAGTTTTTGTCCTATTATTTTTGGTAGACCTTTTCTCAGAACTTGTGGAGCTATTATAGATTGCAAGAAAGGTAAAGTTTCTGTTGAATTCAATGGTGAGCCATATGAATTTAACTTTTCTAAGATTTCGAAGCAGCCTCGTGGTACCGAATTACCTAGTGATGATAAAATTATTGAAAGTATTTCTTTTATTGCTATTCCCCCTAATGATCCTTTGCAGAAATACATGGAGGACCACGAGAATGATACTCGTATGCAGGAAAGAAATGAAATTGATGAAATCTTCTTGAGACAACCTGCTATCCTGCAGCACAACCTCCCGGTTGAACCTTTAGGAATTTTATCCAAACCAAAAGAAAACCCGGTGTTTGATATCAAACCTCTCCCCGATACGCTCAAGTATGCTTATTTAGATGAAAAGAAAGTAAATCCTTTTATTATCAATTCTAACCTTTTAGGATATGAAGAAGAGAGATTATTGGAGACACTCCGTAAACACCGAGGTGCAATTGGCTATACCCTTGATGACCTTAAGGGAATTAGTCCATCTATCTTTCAACATACTATCAACCTCGAGCCCGATGCTAAACCTGTTGTTGACCATCAACGACGGTTTAACCCAAAGATGATGGATGTTGTGAGGACCGAAATCCTCAAGCTTCTAGCCGCAGGTATTATCTACCCTATAGCCGATAGTAAGTGGGTAAGTCCAGTTCATTGTGTTCCTAAGAAAGGAGGGACAACTGTAGTCCCTAATGATAAGAATGAACTAATACCTCAGAGAATTATTATTGGATATAGAATGTGCATTGATTACAGGAAGCTGAACAAGGCAACCAGGAAGGACCACTACTCGCTGCCCTTTATTGATCAGATGCTTGAGAGGCTGTCCAAAAACACCCACTTCTGCTATCTTGACGGGTACTCTGGCTTCTCTCAAATTCATGTTAACACCGCCGATCAAGAGAAGACCACTTTCACTTGTCCTTATGGTACTTATGCTTATAGGCGTATTCCTTTTGGTTTATGCAATGCACCTGCTACTTTTCAGAGATGTATGTCTGCAATATTGCACTGTTTCTGTGAGGAGATTGTGGAAGCCTTCATGGACGATTTCTCCGTCTATGGAACTTCCTTTGACCACTGTCTCCACAATCTTAATAAAGTTTTGCAGAGATGCGAGGATAAAAACTTAGTTCTAAATTGGGAAAAGTGCCACTTCATGGTTAACGAAGGGATCATGCTTGTCCACAAGATTTCCGAAAGGGGAATTGAAGTGGACAAGGCGAAGATTGAAGCTATCGAAAGGATGCCCTATCCAAGGGACATTAAAGGTATTCGTAGTTTTCTCGGTCATGTTGGTTTCTATAGAAGATTTATTAAAGACTTTTCTAAGACCTCGAGACCCCTCACTAATCTTCTCCAGAAGGATGTTCCTTTTGTATTTGATGAAGATTGTAAGGAGGCTTTCGAAGTTCTTAAGAAGGCTTTAATAACCGCTCCTATAGTACAACCGCCTGTCTGGAATTTTCCCTTTGAAATTATGTGTGATGCTAGTGATTTTTCTGTTGGAGCTGTTTTAGGACAAACGGTTGACAAAAAGTTGAATGTTATTTATTATGCTAGTAAGACCCTTGATAGTGCTCAAAAGAATTATGCTACTACTGAGAAGTAATTCTTAGAAGTAGTGTTTGCTTGTGATAAGTTTAGGCAGTATATTGTTGATTCTAAAGTTATTATTCATACTGACCATGCTGCCATTAAGTATCTTATGACGAAGAAGGATGCCAAACCAAGGCTCATCAGATGGGTACTTCTCCTTCAAGAATTTGATTTGCAAATTGTTGATAGAAAAGGAGCAGACAACCCTGTAGGGGACAATCTTTCAAGGATGGAAGATATACCGCATGATCCCATCCCAGTCAACGACAAATTTCCAGACGAACAACTTGCCGTTGTTAAAGTACAATCTCTTTCCGATCCTTGGTTTGCAGATTATGCTAATTTTATCGTTGCAAAGTATTTGCCTCCAGGTTTAACATTTCAGCAAAGGAAGAAGTTCTTCCCTGATTTGAGGCATTACTTTACCGGAACACGAGCAGAAGGACATTATCAAGCAATGTCACGATAGTCCCTACGGAGGACATCACGCCGGTGAGAGGACCGCACATAAGCTTCTCCAATCAGGTTTTTATTGGCCTACTCTCTTTAAAGATGCTAGAATTATGTTTTAGCCTGTGATAAATGTCAGAGAGTTGGTAATATTAGTAGGAGGAATGAGATGCCTATGAATTACTCACTAGTGATTGAGCCTTCTGATTGTTGGGCTTTTGATTTTATGGGTCCTTTTCCTTCTTCGCACAAGTACACTCACATATTAGTTGCTGTTGATTATGTGACCAAGTGGGTTGAAGCAATCCCCACTGAGAGTGCTGATCACAAAACATCTTTGAAAATGTTCAAAGATGTAATTTTCCCTAGGTTTGGTGTACCTAGGTATATCATGACTGATGGAGTATCACACTTCACGCATGGAGATTTTAGAAAAGCTTTAGCCAAGTACGATGTCAATCATAGAATTGCGTTACCGTACCATCCTCAAACTAGTGGGCAAGTTGAGCTCACCAATAGAGAGATCAAGTTGATCTTGCAAAAGACAGTTAACAGAAATAGGAAAGACTGGCCAAGCAAGTTAGGAGATGCTTTGTGGGCGTATAGAACTGCTTACAAAAACCCCATGGGCATGTCTCCCTATAAAATGGTCTATGGCAAGGCTTGCCATTTGCCATTAGAGTTAGAACACAAAGCTTTCTAGGCTGTTAGAGAGCTTAATGCTGACCCAAAGTTAGCTGGTGAAAAGCGTCTCATGAACTTGACTTCTCTAGATGAGTGGAGAAGTGAAGCTTACGAGAGCGCTAAAATGTTCAAGGAAAAGGTAAAGAAGTGGCATGACAGGAGGATT
Organism: Bromus sterilis; assembly: GCA_950022295.1. Taxonomy (NCBI): domain Eukaryota; kingdom Viridiplantae; phylum Streptophyta; class Magnoliopsida; order Poales; family Poaceae; genus Bromus; species Bromus sterilis. The sequence goes on from OX465599.1 coordinate 211,475,436, forward strand.
CTGAAACGTGAATTTAATGTTGGTGATAAAGTTTTATTTTTTAGATCCCGTTTCAGGTTTTCTCCAGGTAAACTAGTTTCCAGGTGGGAAGGGCCATTTCATATCGAAGAAGTCTACCGGTCTGGTGCAATTAAGATTAACAATTTTGAAGGCACCAAACCTCAAGTTGTGAATGGGAAAAGACTCAAGCATTACATGGCGGGAGATCCCGTCAATGTTGATGCAAATATAATACGCACAACAACTCATGAAGAACATGTTGCAGCCCTGTTTCAGACACCGACAGAAGCAGAATAAGAAAAGGTATGTATTACGATAAGGAAACATCGCGAACCGCCATAAAAGTTCTATATTATGAGTTGTTGCAAAATTAGGAAAATTCAAGGCCTAAGAGGAGCCGGAGAGGAGCTCCAGGAGGCCCAGGCGCCCCCCTGGCGCGCCCTACCTCCTGGCCGCGCCGGGAGGCCGCCTGGGCACCCAGGAGTCCGTCTCCGACCCCACTTTGGCTCGTTACCTTCCTTTTGTTGCAGAAATTTTTGCTATATATTCACCCGGATCGTTTCGGCAACATATCTCGCGATTCCGTGTGTTTTCTCTTCAGTTCGTTTCTGCCAGGGTAAAAAGCTATTGTTAGAGATGTCTTCTTGTGGCTCAAGTGGAGAGGACTTCATGGGACGACGTCTACGTGAAGTTCAGAAAGATCTCAACCAAGGGAAGTACATAGAAGTGGCCACAGGAGAAGAAATCGCTGCAAGGAGAGCGGAGATGGAGCGTTCCGTGAGGAAAGAAGTCAAGACTATCACCGCCCAACAACCAAGGGGTCCATCAACACAAGGAGGAAGATCAAGCAACCCCATCATGGTGGGGAGTGTCCAACCTTATTATGATCTTTCTCTTAACCTTTCAGGAATGGCACCTACACTTGAAGATCAACGTACGATTTCTACCATCTCCGAAGCTTACCGCATCACCAATCAACTGTGTGAAGATTTCCGTGTACTAAAGGTGCAAGTGGAGATCTTGGAGAAGGAAAACCAAACCCTTCGCCGTGTCATCAAATATTTGAAGAATCAACAACAACAAGAATGAGGAGTAAATTTCCTCGGGTAATGGCATTCCCTCAGCTTGTTCCAAGCTTGGGGGAGTGCCCGGTATCTTTATCTTTATCTTAGTCTTTTAGAGTCAAGTAGAGTCGTATCATGTCTATGGAGTTTATTATATGAAATAGGTGTTTGCATTAAGGTCTATCACTTCGTCTGTGGAGAGATTGTATCCGTGAGTGTGGAGTCGTCTATGATGGAATATTAATGAGAAGTCTATTGGTTCCTTCGCTGCACTCGGTATTCTCTTCACGCAATCGGCATCATATGCCGATTCTTATGAGGAGTATTGACCTTATATCAGGTATGTCTTTGAAAACTTTATTTAATTTTGGCAAACATAGCTTTGGTCTTGACAACATACATGTTTTCTCAAGTAGGGACATAGCCAAAACCTTTATGTTATTATGCTTGAAGTGTTATGTTGACAAGGAAGACAACTTGATGTGTTATGCTTACCTTAATGTTTATGCCTTATATGTTTTGCATCTAAATTAGCATCAATTGTCTGTTCTCTCAAAGCCGTTGCTAGCCAAACTCTTTGCCAAGTAGATTTCTTCTTGTGCATCCATACCCTGAAACTTTTACCTTCCATGTGAGTCCACTATACCTTCCTATTCGTGGTATTCCCCTACCACTCCTATCAGTATAGAATTTATGTGTTATCCTTAAATGTTCAAAATCTTCTGTTTTGTGCCTCTTGTTTAGCTCATGAGGAAGTAGTAGGTGATTCATGATCTTCTTAAGTTGGACAGGTTTTATCCCGGGATTGCATGTCTAATCTGCAAACCCATAATACGAGGAGGAACTGGCATGGGTGCGCCCAGCTCGAAAGATAATATAACAAACAAACCCTCCTTCACGCTTGGTCTATGAGAAATCACAAACTTTGGCAGTGATAAACAAAGGATATTAAGGGGATGTGATCGTCCTCACTTGGGAGCCGTTCCTCGAAACTTGTCCATCTTGAGAAGTAATTGAGCTATCTATTAGCATTTGTTGACAAACTATGCACCACCCCAAAATCTATTTTTATTCTGTTTGATGTAAGGATAGCACATGAGTTTTCGCTGCTTGCCCTGAACACGGCTTTTCTTCCACCTTCATGTTGAGTCAGTTTTCCCGCTTCCTTCTTTTCCCTAAGAGAACAGATATTTGATGTTGATGAGGATTCATCCATATAGAGCTGCATTAAGTTTTTCCATGCCATATCCTTGTTGACATTATCTTTTGATAAGTAAGTTGTTTGGGAAAGCTTTTGCCTATCGAGCATCTTACTTCGTGTTAGCATTTGCACTTCATGACTATTAACATGTTCTTTCAAAAGCTTCAAATTGTTTTTAGTTGTCCTTTGACCAAGATTATGTTTTCCATAATTTGATGAGTTTCCTCAGCCCTACTTTTGATTATAATTGTTATTACTTTCTCATGAGGGCCTTATGAGTTGAGGTTGTTGTTGAGGATGCTTGAGAATGATGAAGGAACCTTGATGCTTCTTGTCCGTATTCTATTTATCGACACTTCACTCTCTAAACTTGTGGACAGGTTTACCGAGCTCAGTATTCGCTTGGGGACAAGCGAGGTCTAAGCTTGGGGGAGTTGATACGTCCAAAATGCATCACTATTTTATATAGTAATTCTTTCTTATTCATTGATATATTTCATGAGATGATGCTATTCTCATGTTGTTTTGGCTTATTTTACACAGTTTGCAACTTTCCGGTGCCGAAGCAGCAGACGCAGGATTCAGCGGTAAAAAGTGGACGCTGAGTTGCTGAAGAAGAACACCTCCAAATTACCTGAAAATCGACGGAGGCTGTTTTCCAGAAGTATCACGAAGACACGCAAAAGAGCGACCAGAGGGGGGACACAGGGTTCCTAGGCGGCCACCTGGCGCGGCCCCACCCCTGGCCGCGCCGGGAGGGCGCCTGGACCCCCGGGGCCTCTCCCGGATCCCCCCTCTGGCCTATATACTCCTCGTCATCCAAAAACCTTAAAAAGGGGAGAGTTTACGGGATTCCGCCGCCGCTCCGTGGCGGCAACCTACAGAGTAGAAAAGCCATCTCTGGCGGGCAGATTCCGCCGGGGATATCACCTCCCGGAAGGGGAGATCATCGCCATCGTCATCACCATCGTCACGGGCATCATCGAGATCATCATCAACATCATCGCCATCATCAGCACCATCTCCATCTCCATCCAATCTTGTCTCACAATTGCAACTCGTGTTGTAATCCGTACTATCTATCCTCTCTACTCTATCGGTGTTGATTACTACTTTGTGGTGAATGCTATTGAGTTTTGTTGGAGAAATATTATTGTGTCCAGATTGTTTATCATCTATTTATCCCCACTGATCATGATCTCTTTTATGTCTTGTGAGTAGTTACTTTAGTTCTTGAGGACATGGGAGAAGTCTAGTTGCTAGTAGTCATATGATGTTGAAGTAATATGTGTTGGTTGATATTTAAGTTGCGTTGTTATTTTCCTAGTGGTGTTGTGTGAGTCGAACACTCAACACTTCGCCTTATCAAGGACCTAGGGGAATGCATTGTGTATAAATAATGCTTACGGTGGGTTGCCGGAGTGACAGAAACCTAAACCCCAGTTTGCAGGCTTTTGCACAAAGGAACAATGGATCACCGATCGTATTGCTATGGTTAGGCTTTTGCCTTAATTGCTATCTTGTATTTGCGGATTCTTGCAACGTGTTTAATCATAAGAGTGCATTCATCTTAGTCTAGAGGATGCACTAGCATAGATCTACCCACCAAACACTTATCAACACAGCACATAGTACCGGTACGGAATGTGGCGAAAGCACATGACTACCTCTCCCGTGTGTCCTCAAGAACACTTTAGCTTTTATAAGTTCAGTTGCTAGGCCTCTCCTTTGCTTAGAAATTAGTGGGCCACTCTTTACTATCCAGTATCTTTTACTTTGCTCGTCTTTCCTTTCCTGTCGCTTATACCAAGAAAACCCCTAAAAAGTTATCTTTCAGTGCTTGCAGTTATCTCCTTACCAAAGTCACTTGCTACTACCTTCTGCTCCTCGTTGGGTTCGACACTCTTACTTATCGAATACACTGCAATAGATCCCTCTACGTTGAGGGTCATCAATAACTCACTCACTTCATGATTTAGACAAGTTTCGAGGAACGGCTCCCATGTGGGGACGATCACATCCCCTTGAATTCCTTTGTTTATCTCTCATAAATGGGCGAAGGAACTTGTGTGTTAGCATTATCTTATACGAGTTGGGAACTCATGCCATTCCCTTCTCGTATTAGGGGTTTGCAGATTAGACATGCAATCCCAAGATAATACTTTTCCAAATTAAGAAGATCATGGTTTACCCACCACTTCCTCATGAGCTGAATCAGAGGCACAAAACAGAAGATTTTGAACATCTAAAGATAGCACATAAATTATATACTTTAGGAGTGTTATTGGAATACCACGAATAGGAAGGTATGGTGGACTCAAGTGGAAGATGTTGGTTTCAGGGTATGGAAGTACAAGTAGAATTCCGCTTAGTACAGAGTTTTGGCTAGCAAGGCTTTGAGAGACCAGACAATTGATGATGACTTTGATGCAAGCAATATAAAGCATAAACATTAAAACTAGCATGGCACATCAAGTTGTCTTCCTTGTCAACATAACACTTCAAGCATAATAACACAAAGGTTTTGGCTATGTCGCTACTTTGATAAAAACATGATTGTTGTTATGACCAAAGCTATACTTGACAAGATTAAATAAATTTTTCGAAGCCATACCTGATATAAGGTCAATACTCCCCATAAGAATCAGCTCATAATGTCGATTGCGTGAAGAGAATACCGAGTGCAGCGAAGAAACCAATAGACTTCTCTTTAATATTCCTTCATAGACGACTCCACACTCACGGATACAAAACTCTCTACAAAAGGAGTGATAGACCTCAATGCAACACCTATTTCAAAAAGTAACTTCCCTAGACATGATACGACTCTACTTGACTCCTAAAGACAAAGATAAAGATAAAGATAAAGATATCGGGCACCCCCCCCCCAAGCTTGGAACAAGCTGAGGGGTGCCATTACCCGAGGAGATTTACTCCTCATCCTGTTGTGGTTGTTTCTTTAGATCCCTGATGACAAGATACGTCCAAAACGTATCTATAATTTCTGCTTGCTCCATGCATGTTTTGTGTGATATTGCTATGATCTAGATACACTTTCATACACTTTTGATCATATTTGGACTAACCTATTAACTCAGTGCACCCCAGTGCCAGTTCCTGTTTTCTGTTGTTTTCTATTTCAGTTTTCCCCCATATAAAAAGTGCCGGAAAAATTCCGGGAAAAATACAGGAAAAATCACCGTACAGGAAGCTTCGCGAAGAGCCCGAGTGGGTCCAGAGGGGAGCCAGGGGGGCCCAGGCAGCCACCCGGCGCGGCCCCACTCCTGGCCGCGCCAGGGGGGCGCCTGGGGCCCCTAGTACACCTCCGGATGCCCCCCTTCGCCTATTTATTCTCCGTCACGGGGAAACTCCAAAGACAGAAACCTATTTTGCAATCTCTCCTCTGTTCCGCAGCCGCCGCGCTTCCGAGATCGGGAGCACCAGAAGACCTCTTCCCGGCACCCTGCCGGAGGGAGGGCCGACCTCAGGGAGTCTCCTCTCCACCATGGATGCTCCCCGGATGTCTCGTGAGTAGTTTTCCTTGGACCATGGGTCCGTGATCAGTAGCTATGTGATGTTCTCCGCCCCTATTTGATCTTCATGGTTTAGACCTCGTGAGCTGCCCTACATGATCGAGGCACTTTTGTAATATTTCTGCTTTTGCTATGCTGAGTTTGATGGGATCTGATGGATTATGAGATTATGTTCAGATTGTGATAGAGTAATATATTTGGTTTTTATCTCTTATATTTTTGTTCCTAAGTAATTCTTGCATGTTCTCCGTTGCTGTTTATTGCTTTGGCCAAGTAGTAGGTAGTGACTCCAAGAGGGAACGTTGTGCTCGATTGTGGGTTCATGCCCCCCGATGACACGCTTGAGTGACAGAAACATGAGTCTAGGGGATGTGATGTTGCCACAAGGGGGAAAACAACGGTGCTTGTAACCGCGGTTGCAAGGATTGTTTACTTTACGCAAAGATCTTTTTAATGCATTTGTCTGTTGCTTTGGGTTTACACTTTGGGTGGGGCTCGCAACTTAATACCAGCGAGATGTTCTGGATAGATATCTCAAGGTGGATGATTAGTAGTAGATGCAGTTGGATTACGGTCTACTTATTTTGGCGTATTGCCCGTGCTTTTGAGCCTCTTCCTTTCTTTTGTAGCATAGTTAGCATTGCGGTGCGTTCATAATCCTGTCAATTGCCCTTCTGTAATTTGTTTACCTCGCATAGCATTTTTATCGTCTTTTGGGAGAGATACATCACTAGTGAACATCACATATCCCGGTCCATATCCTTATTACTATTTCCACGCTTATTTACTTTTCTGCTTTTTACTTTCAATTGCTATCATTATCTCTTGTGTTTTACCCTTTGTGAACAACAAGACCGGAGAGAATGACAACCTCTCTGAACTTCGTTGGGAAAAAAGTTATCTGTGTCTGTGTGCAGGTCCACTTCAGTTGTACTGCTGACACCTACTTATCATCTCTGGAGTCCTACTGGAGACAAACCTTGGTATCTTCACCGAGGGAAACTTGCTGTTGCGCTACATCTCAAACCTTCCACTTAGGGTAACCAACGAGGGACGAGAAGCGATCATGACACGACAAAGAGTTCGGTTCTCTAACTCGAGGACTTCCACTTGGATTTTTAGTACACGAAAATCTTTATAGAGTTGGTTGGTGATGCGGTAGGCCTCGGAGATGGTGGAAAGCGCGCGTTGATCTTCAGGTGAAGTGGAGGGCCCAAAAAGGTTAAGAGAAAGATCATATTGAGGTTGGACAGATCCCACCATGATGGGATTGCTTGTACCTCCTTGTTGTTGGGCAGTGATAGTCTTGACTTCCTCTCTCACGGAGCTCTCCATCTCCGCTTGTCTTGCGGCAATTTCTTCTTCTGTAGCCCAATCAACATGCTTCCCTTGATTAATATCCTTCTGGACTTGACGTAGACGCCATCCCAAGAAGTCCTCCCCGCTCGAGCCACAAGAAGACATCTCTACTAATCAACTTTTAGTCCTGGCAGAAACAGCTCGAGAAGAAAACATGCGAAATCGAGAGATACGGTGTCGGGATGAGCCGGGCAAATATATAGCAAAAATTTCCGCAACAAAAGGAAGGTTTCAAGACAAAGTGGAGTCGGAGTCCGGGCCTCCCAGGAAGGTGCCTGGCGCGGCCAGGAGGGGGGGCACGCCGGGAGGCCTCCTGGGCCCCCTGGAGCTCCTCTCCGGCTCCACTTGGTCTTGGAATTTTCCTAATTTTGCAAAAACCTTGAAAAATAAACTTTTGTTGACGTTAGCGATGTTTCCTTACCGTAATACATACCTTTTCTTATTCTGCTCCTGCCGGCGTCTGAAACTGGGCTGCAACATGTTCTTCATGAGTTCTTATATATATCATGTTCACATTCACATTGATAGGATCACCTGCCATGTAATGTTTCAGTCTTTGTCCATTCACAACTTGAGGTTTGGTGCCTTCAAAATTGTTAATCTTGAATGCACCGGACTGATATACTTCTTCGGTATGAAAATGGCATTCCCATCTGGGTAAGTAGTTTACCTGGAGAAAACCTGAAACGAGATCTAAACAACAAAACTTTATCACCAACATTAAATTCACGTTTCAGAATCCTTTTATCGTGCCACTTCTTTACCTTTTCCTTGAACATTTTAGCGCTCTCGTAAGCTCACTTCTCCACTCATCTAGAGAAGTCAAGTTCATGAGACGCTTTTCACCAGCTAACTTTGGGTCAGCATTCAGCTCTCTGACAGCCCAGAAAGCTTTGTGCTCTAACTCTAATGGAAAATGGCAAGCTTTGCCATAGACCATCTTATACGGAGACATGCCCATGGGGTTTTTGTAAGAAGTTCTATACTCCCACAGAGCATCTCCTAACTTCTTTGACCAGTCCTTTCTAGAACTGTTTACTGTTTTGTGTAAGATCAACTTGATCTCTCTATTGGTGAGCTCAACTTGCCCACTAGTTTGAGGGTGGTACGGTGATGCAATTCTATGATTGACATCGTACTTGGCTAGAGCTTTCGTAAAAGCTCCATGCGTGAAGTGTGACCCTCCATCTGTCATGAGGTACCTTGGTACACCAAACCTGGGAAAAATTACATCCTTGAGCATTTTCAAAGATGTCTTGTGATAAGCACTCTCAGTGGGGATTGCTTCAACCCACTTGGTTACATAATCAACAACATCTAAGATGTGTGTGTACTTGTGTGAAGGAGGAAAAGGACCCATAAAATCAAAACCCAAGCAATCGAAAGGTTCGATTACTAGTGAGTAATTCATAGGAATCTCATTTCTCCTGCTAATGTTACCAACTTTCTGACACTTATCACAAGATAGAACGTACCTTCTGGCATCCTTAAAAAGAGTAGGCCAATAAAAACCTGATTGTAGAACTTTATGTGTGGTCCTTTCACCGGCATGATGTCCTCCATAGGGACTATCGTGACATTGTCTAAGAATGTCTTTCTGTTCGTGCTTCGGTATGAACCTTCTTACGATCCCGTCCGCACCTTCTTTATAAATATGTGGGATATCCCAAAAGTAATGTCGCAAATCCGTGAAGAATTTCTTCCTCTGCTGAAATGTAAAACCTGGAGGCAAAAACTTTGCAACGATAAAATTAGCATAATCTGCAAACCAAGGATCGGAATGAGATTGTACTTTTACAACAGCAAGCTGTTCATCTGGAAAACTGTCGTTGACTGGAATAGGATCGTGCAGAATATCTTCCATCCTTGAAAGGTTGTCTGCCACCGGATTTTCTTCTCCTTTTCTATCGACAATCTGCAAATCAAATTCTTGAAGAAGGAGTACCCATATTATGAGTCTTGGTTTGGCATTATTTTTCTGCATAAGATACTTAATGGCAGCATGGTCAGTATGAATAATAACCTTAGAATCAACAATATACTGCCTAAACTTATCACAAGCAAACACTACTGCCTAGAATTCCTTCTCGGTAGTAGCATAATTCTTTTGAGCACTATCAAGGGTTTTTCTAGCATAGTGTATAACATTCAACTTCTTATCAACCCTTTGTCCTAAAACAGCTCCAACAGCAAAATCACTAGCATCACAAATAATTTCAAAGGGAAAATTCCAGTCAGGTGGTTGTACTATAGGAGCGGTTATCAAAGCTTTCTTAAGAACTTCGAAGGCTTCCTTACAATCTTCATCAAATACAAAAGGAACGTCCTTTTGGAGAAGATTGGTGAGGGGTCTTGAGGTCTTAGAAAATTCATTGATAAATCTTCTATAGAAACCAGCATGACCGAGAAAACTACGAATACCTTTGATGTCCCTTGGATAGGGCATCCTTTCAATAGCTTCAATCTTTGCCTTGTCCACTTCAATTCCCCTTTCGGAAATCTTTTGACCAAGAACTATACCTTCGTTAACCATGAAGTGGCACTTCTCCCAATTAAGCACCAAATTTGTTTCTTCACATCGCTGCAAAACTTTATTAAGATTGTGGAGACAGTGGTCAAAGGAGGTTCCATAGACGGAAAATTCGTCCATGAAGACCTCCACAATCTCCTCACAGAAACCATGAAATATAGCAAACATACACCTCTGAAAAGTAGCTGGTGCATTACACAAACCAAAAGGCATACGCCTATAAGCTTAAGTACCGTAAGGACACGTGAAAGTGGTCTTCTCATGATCCGCGGTGTTAACATGAATCTGAGAGAAGCCAGAGTACCCAACAAGATAGCAAAAGTGGGTGTATTTAGAGAGTCGCTCAAGCATCTGATCAATAAAGGGTAGAGGATAGTGGTCCTTCCGGATGGCCTTGTTCAACTTCCTGAAATCAATACACATTCTATATCCAATAATAGTCCGCTGAGGTATTAGTTCATTTTTATCATTAGGAACAACAGTCATACCTCCTGTCTTAGGAACACAATGAACTGGAATTACCCACTTACTATCAGCTATAGGATAGATGATACCTGCGGCTAGAAGTTTGAGAAAATCCGTCATCACCACGTCCTTCATCTTTGGGTTCAATCGTCGTTGATGATCAACAACTGGTTTAGCATCGGGCTCGAGATTGATAGTATGTTGGCAAATGGATGGACTGATACCCTTGAGATCATCAAGAGTATAGCCAATAGCACCTCGGTGTCTGCGGAGTGTCTCCAATAATCGCTCTTATTCATACCATGAGAGGTTAGAATTGATAATAACTGGATATACTTTCTTTTCTTCTAAATAAGCGTACTTGAGCGTTTCGGGAATTGGTTTGAGATCAAACACCGAGTCTTCTTTTGGTTGCGAGAGGATTCCTAAAGGTTGAACCGGGAGGTTGTGCTTCAGGATAGGATTTTGTCTTAAAAGTATGTCTTCTAGCTCATTCCTCTCCTGCATACGCATGTCATTCTCGTGGTCTTCCATAAATTGCTGCAAAGTGTCGTTAGGAGGAATAGCAATAGAGGCAATTTCTTCAATAATTTTGTCATTACTAGACAAATCAGTACCACGAGGCTGCTTAGAAAACTTAGAGAAGTTAAATTCATACGGCTCACCGTTTAATTCAACAGAAACTTTACCTTTATTGCAATCTATTATAGCTCCACAAGTGCCGAGGAAGGGCCTACCAAAGATAATAGGGCAAAAACTATCTTGCACTGAACCAAGTACAAGAAAGTCAGTAGGATATTTTACCTTCCCGCAGAGTACTTCAACGTCTTTTACAATCCCAACTGGAGAGACTGTCTGTTTATTTGCAAGATGAATCGTGACATCTATGTCTTCAATCTCACACGGCTGAATCTCGTGCATGATATCTTGATAAAGTGTGAAAGGAATAGCGCTGATACTGGATCCCAAATCACATAGCCCATAGTAGTTATGCTCTCCTATTTTTACAGATACAACAGGTGTACCTGAAATTGGGCCTTTGTTCTTGGCTGTGACAATGTTAGTGGAAACAGCACAAAAACTAATAGTAGATTCTTCAATATCACTAGTTACCAGATCCTTAACCATTGCAACTTGAAGCTTGACCATGATCAGGTCTTCAGGTTCATCAGTGGTCCTTCCATTTTTGTTTAGAATACCTGTAACAAAAGAGTGCTCCTTTATCCTTGAGGGATAAGGAGGTTGTTCATACACAACTGAAGGTAAAACAGGATCAGTAACATTAATCTCAATAGGTGACTCCTTGAAAGGTTTATGATGTTGACTCTCCTTCTTCTTAGAAGAATCAACATGAGAAGCAAAGTCCTTGCAAAAGTCAATCATTAGCTGGGAATCAAGACCAATTTTGGAGCGAAAGGTATTAAAGTAATCAGTCTTCACATAACTCTCAATGTAGTCATGCTCATAGTTTATAGCGGGTTCAATACCTTTATCAATTTCCCAGTCTTCAGTATTCTTCTGAATCCTTTCAATAAGATCCCATTTTTCTTCTATACTTCTGGTCTGGAATACCCCGCTAGAGGAGGCATCCAACATCTCCTTGTCCTGACGAGAAAGCCTGGAATAAAAATTGGTAAGTATAATTTCCTTGGGGAGCTCATGGTTGGGACATTTGAGAATCAGGGACTTCAGTCTCCCCCAAGCTTGAGCGATGCTCTCTCCGTCGCGAGACCAAAAGTTGTAGATGTAGTTCCTGTCTTGGTGAATTTCACGAAGAAGATAAAACTTTTCATAAAAGAGAGACATAAGCTCTTGCCATTCAAGCAAATCAGAGTTATCGAGTAGCTTATACCAATCTGAAGCTTTATCTTTAAGTGATACGGAGAATAATTTCTTCATGACGAACTCCACCATTACACCTGCAAGCTTAAATAAAGAACATAATTGTGACAAATATAGCAGGTGTTCTCCCGGATGTCCTTCTCATGTATAACGATTAGAAAAGACATAATCAATAATAACAGTTGGTATTTTATACGGCACAATTTCAGTAGGGTAGGAGTGACCACCACAGTCGTGGGGCGGCTCCTCACCAGCAACGAACCAACAGTAGAGGGGTCCATAAGGACTGAGGGTAGCAACAGCAAAAATAAAAAAAACAGCAACTCAAAGTAAAGGTTTCCTTACCGGCTTCACTTACCAATAGCGCTACACTCCCCGGCAACAGCGCCAGAAAAGCTCGTTGAAGGCGGAGAAGTTGATAGGTTTAGTTGGATGCCTCCCTTGTCAACCGCACAAATAAACGATGATGACCCACAAGTCTAGGGGATCAATTGTAGCTTTTCGATAAATAAGGATGTCGATCCCACGAGGAGCAGAAGGTATTGACAAGTGACTCTGCATAAGGAAAAGGTTGCACACACTGAAAGGTAAATATGTAGGGGTTTTTGGTTTAAGCGACAGAAAGGTAAAAGACAAGCAAAGTAAACAGGGTAACTGAGGAGTAGCAAGTGGTCCAATCCTTTCACAAGGATAAGCCTACGAACTGAACTTATAAAAGCTAAAGCGTTATCGAGGGCACACGGGAGAGATAGTCAAGTTACTTTCACCATATTCCGCCAAGTAGTATGTATTGTGTCGACAAGTGTCGGTGGGTGGATCAATGCTAGTACACCTTCTAGACTAATATAAGTGCACTCTTATGATTACACACCTTGCAAGCATCCACAAATACAAGGTAGTAATTAAGGCATAAGCCTAACCAAATAATTACGATCGACGATCTATAACTCCCTTGTGCAAAAGTGTGCGAACTGGGGTTCAGGTTTCTGTCACTCCGGCAACCCACCATAAGCATACTTTGTACACAATGTAATCCCCTAGGTCCTTAATAAGGCGAAGTGTTGGGTGTTCGACTCAGAAAACACCACTAGGAAAATAACAACACAACTTAAATATCAAACAACACATAATACTTCAACTTCATATGACTACTAACAACTAGACTTCTCCCATGTCCTCAAGAACTAAAGTAACTACTCACAAGAAATAAAAGATATCATGATCAGAGGGGACAAATAGATGGTAAACAATCTGGACACAATGATAATTCTCAAATAAAAATCAATAGCATTCATCACACGGTAGTAATCAACACCGATAGAGTAGAGAGGATAGATAGTACGGATTACAACAAAAGATGAACTTGCGAGGTGAGATTGGATGGAGGTGGAGATGGTGCTGATTTTGGGGATGATGTTGATGATGATCTCGATGATGCCCGTGACGATGATGATGACGATGGCGATGATCTCCCCTTCCGGGAGGTGATCTCCCCGGCGGAATCTTCCCGCCGGAGATGGCTTTTTCTTCTCTGTAGGTTTCCGCCATGAGGCGGCGGCAAAAGTCCGAAACTCCTCTTGTTCTAGGGTTTTTACCCCAGGGGGATAATATAGGCCAGAGGGGGCACCGAGGTGGTCCACCAATCATTTAGGAGGGTTCCTAGCGCGCCTTAGGGGGTCGCGCCAGGGACCCTTCTGGATGCCTGGTGGGTCCCCTCTGGTCCCTCTTCGGTGAACTCCAGTTAATCTTCATAAAAACGATCTCCGTTAAATTTCGTCGAATTTGGAGTTGATCTGATTCAGCAACTTTATGTCCACTTTTCACCGCTAAATTCTGCTTCTGCTGCTTCGGCACCGGTAAGTGGAAAACTGTGTAAAACAAGCCAAAACAACATAAGAACAATACTTTAAAGTGGAATATATCAATGAATATGGCTAAATTACAATATAAAATAGTGATGCATTTTGGAAGTATCAGTGCGAACCTCCCATGGCGATCTCCATCTCCTTGTATGGTTGTCCTCGTGGTGATCTCCATCGCCACACCATGGTGTCAACCGCCAAGTGTTACATAAGTTACTATGCTATTGCAAACTAATAGCTATGAAAGTAAATTACATCACATGGCTCCACAAGTTGACACGCGTGTCGTCAATACAATAATGAGACAACCATATGTCGCTGTTTTGCATATCTTTTCATTCTGCATCGTTTGGTAGGTCACGGAGCTCAATCAGAGTTCATATGACCAAGATATGGCCTCTGAACCGAACCTGCTCACAGATTTCTGGACATCGCATATCATATCTACGCCGTGTCCTGATCTGCGTGCCACGATAGGATTTACGGCTCACTGTCTATCCCAGTGGCGGATAACCGACCTCTAGGGATAAGTTGTGGCACGACCTAAGTAGCTCGCGCCTCGGGACAGATCATGAAATCAAGAACCTCAAACATGCAAAACCAATTCTATCTACCATCACATGATCCGATCTGCATATGTCCATATGAAATTCTATCACGAATTCATCACCACGCAGTAGAGGCTCTGATACCACTGTTGGGGCACGCGGTCCGCTACACTAGTGCTAAAACAAAAATTTTACCGCGCACAACCAAGATCACTACTACTGGAGATGAACTACATGATTAGGATTTACCACTAGACGTGCAGTCACAGCAGCGGAAGGAGAGTCGGTGATGCGCGTCGGCGGCTGCTGCTCGAATCCCTCGAACCGATCCCTCGTACCGATCCCACGAACGGAGTCCCAAGAACCGATCCCGCGAACAGTTCGTCCAAGCGCCGCAGGTGCAGCGCCTCCAAGGGATGTGCACGTACAAGGAGGAGCGTCGGGCGGCGGACTGCTAGGTCCATCGGCTCGGCCTGGAGGTGGAGTGGCGTCTAGGGTTTTGGTCTGACCTGTACCCCTTCGGGGTTCACCCTAGCCCTTATATAGGCGCCCGTGGAATGGCCTCAACCCTTGAGGCAATCCAGACCCTCCATCCATATTCCATTCGGATCACATCCGAATGGGCACCTTTCCTCTTAAGCGCGCGACCCTATAGGTTCACATACACATGGACACGTCCTGAATCACATCCGGTTCGATGGTCGGTAGCGGTTCCTAGCAGAACGTGTCGACTCCCATATATGTGTAAAGTCATAAGACGAACCATTACAACGTGTCATATGCAATATTCCTTTTGCCTCACGATATATGTTGTCAAGCTCAAGGCGATTACTTGTCACCCTTGTGATAGGTTGAGCTCTCTTCTCGAAACCGTGATACAGATTCTTGAACCATGTTAACACTTAACCCATGTCGCATGGCCATGCTTTCTGAATCTTATCACTCGAGAGGGCCCAGAGAATATCTCTCCAAAGTGGAGGGGCAACTCACATCTTGATCAACCATGTCTCGAGGCATGTATCATGACTCACCCGTAAGCTACCTTTATAACTACCGAGTTACGGTGTAGCGTTTGACAGTTCCTAAGTGAGTCATTCCTCATCCCGAGAACATGCGAGGACCTCAGGTCTAAGACATGGCATATACATTGTATTGAGACTAACAGATGACAATATCTCGCTGCGTCTCAAAGTGGGTCTCTTTCCAACTCAGTGATCCCATCACTAAGTCCATACTATCGATAGCATCTCCATGCTCATGACTTGTGAAACATAGTCATCAAACGAATCATATAGTAGTCAAGGATATGTGTCCGCATAACCTTATCAACTAGGGACCAGTAGAACAATCATCATGTAATATATAGTCTCCCAAACAAGTCACATACTTATTGATACATATCAGTGATGAAGTTCAAAGACAATACAAATAACTCATGAATACATAAGGAGATAACATCATAACATGATTGCATCTAGGGCATATCTCCAACACTTGCGACTTGGGTGATAAGTGGTGCTGAAGTTTAGGTGAGTTCCCATAGCTTCTTGGAAACTATCCCATAACTTAGAGATGAAAATGCTGCCACGGTCTGAACTGGTCTCCGACGGAACACCGTGGAGGCAAACAATTCTGGAAACATACAAGTCTACTAACTAACTAGCACAGATCGTCTCCTTGACTGGCAGAAAGTGGGTAACCTTGGAGAATCGGTCGATGACGAAAAATATCGCATCATGAACCTTCTGTGATCGCAGAAAACCGGTGACGAAGTCTGACGAGGGGGTGACCCCACAACTCCTCCACGTGAAGGTACCTAGTGCGTGTCATGGTTGGCGGCCCACCATGGGCCCACTCGTGGACACCGACATGATGGAATAAGACGTGAAGCCGAAGACTTGAGGCGCAGGACAAGGACTCATATTCTTAGTCGACTAGGACTCATGTAAACCCCTATCTGGCTATCTATATAAAGCGAGGCAGGGGCACCTCTCTAGGGGAACTCAACACACAAGCTCTCAATCCCCAAGCATAGGACTAGACAGATCTCTCTCCACAAAAGCCCTCACGACACCTCTGTACATCATCATCAATACAAGATCAGACAAGCAGCATGTAGGGTTTTCCCTCCGGGGGCCTGAAGCTGGGTAAATCATGCCCCATGTGTCGCTTGTCCGCCGTCCGAGAAAGCAATACACAATCTGTAACCTAGCCTTGTGCGCACTAGCCTCGGCTTCCCTGTAATCGACATCTCCAATCAATAATATCAAACAGGAACGTATCCTCCTGTTAGCCGAAGATCTTATCGTCCAACCTGTGCCTCTCAAGACTAACCCAGGGTCCCTGACCATGGGATTTGTCGGGGCACATCCCCGTCAATTGGCGCCATCTGTGGGAACCACACAGGTTGGAATCACGATTTCGGCGGTCCTGTCTCCAGCAAGTCACAACTCAAGGGCTTCTTCAACAACTACATCAAGACCTACATCAAGCTCACGGAGAAAACAAGAAAATTTTCGAGCGCGTCACTCGAAGATCGACATCAACAAAAGCACTCACGCGCAGCCTATAGGACAAAAAAATGTTTGTGTTGTGGGCACTCGCGACGGCGACTCGGAGCTCATCTCGACGATCCTTTCGGTTGAAAGATGGAAAAGTCAATTTTCGAAAATCAGTGAAAATTTCAGAAAATTCCAACGGCTGGATGTCCCTCGGCAACCCGCGCACTGAAGCACTCTCGAAATCTAACGGAACTCTGCGCGACTCCAGAAAATAAATTCCTGACATTAGCTCGGACATCAACTTGAAGATCCCTCCGGTGAAAGCATGCGGGATACAATCCCTCATCAGCACAAAACATTTTAGAAAATTCCAACGGTTAGATCTCCGTCAGCGGCTCTCGCACTGCAACGCATTTTTGGATCTACGTGAGATTGCGAATTTCCAATCGCAACATCGGGTTCAATCTTGACCCACAAGGCTTCTACTCCAACTCGACATGCCATGGATGACTCGCCAAGGTTTCTACATCGACTCAAGCCGCTACAACAACAGCACACGACGAGCAATCGACAACCCGACGACTCGGCGACTACATCAACAATGATTCACTATGAAGATCCAGATCGAAGAAGAAGAAAAAACGCAGTCGAAACCGTCGCCACAACAGATTGCGGAATCAGGCTGCGCACGTCTACGGGCAAGGCATCGACTCCGTCCGCCACATCGACTCTGTCCTCTACATCAACCACGGACGAATCACGACGCGCCCTCGATGCTCGGGGGCTGGCACTTTTTCGACATCAACAACGACATCAACTTCATCGGCTCCAGTGCGGATACACGCCGCGAAATTTCGTCACGTCAACTCCGCCAGGCGCGCCGAGTCCTTCTCGGTCACTTGTCGCACCGTCGACTCCAAGTACACGAATCATCCTGCGCCGACCTCCTTTGTATGGGCTCTCCCGTACCGAGCTCCATCGCGCAGGAATCGCCACGTCGAGTCCTCTCGCCGCTCGCCGAACAACTTCATCATGATGGCTTCGCTGCGCAACTCCGCCGCCTCAACACTCGAGGGCTCGCAGACTCGGGGGCTCGCGGACTCGGGGGCTGAACGTCGCAGTCGCCGTCACATTGACTCCGTTCTTGCCTCGTCGACTACTCATCGCCGACTACTCGACTGCTCATCTTTGACATCCTCCGCCACGTCGATCCTACAGCTCAGTTTTCTTTACATTATTATGCTATGATTCCAAAACCTTTATACATTCTCGATCAGTCGCCAAAAACGACTACGCGGTCGCACACAAACATCTGAGGACTACAAAATCATTCTTTGGATCATGCTCAGTTTTATATGTTGTTTATTTGCATTCGTCAAAGTAGTGAGTCTGGGTACCAAAGGCCTCCCTTGTCTCCGGGTTCAACAAGTCTGGCATCGTGTCCCTGTTACCTGGCAAGGGTATGCTGCCGGAGGTCCTACTCACAAAAAGACACGCTTAAACCGTATATGCAGCTACATTTTCCACTCGACAAAAGTGCAATGTCTACAAATCACGTACCTTACAATTGTTTTGTATATCGCACAAGTACACCTTAATACAGTTACACCTTTTTCTCCTTCTCAGCAGGTGCTCGGGGGCTGGGCGCCCTCATGACGCGGCGACGCCAACCTCCTCATCCATGACTGATCCCTACAACTACTCACGCCTACGACGCAAGACCCGAGTCGAGCACTTCCTCGGATGAAAATTACTCGACGACGAAGAAGTCTTGAGTCTATGCTCGACTGCAAGCAGTCGAACATAGCCTCGAGGGCTACTGCCATCGGGAGCGCTGATGGCTTCTCTCCCCTTCGTTGGTTACCCCAACTGGAAGGTTGAGATGTAGTGCAGCAGCAGTTTTCCCTCGGTGAAGATACCAAGGTTTGTCTCCAACAGGACTCCAGAGATGATAAGTAGGTGTCAGCGTCGCAACTGACGTGGACCTGCACACAGACACAGATAACTTTGTTCCCAACGAAGTTCAGAGAGGTTGTCAATCTCTCCGGTCTTGTTTTTCACAAGGATAAAATGCAAGGGATAATGATAGCAAGTAAAAGAAGTAAAGTAAATATAGCGTGGAAACAATAATGAGGATATGGACCGGGATACGTGATGTTCGCTAGTGAAGTCTCTCTCCCAAAAGACGATAAAATTGCTATGCGAGGTAAACAAATTACAGAAAGGCAATTGATAGGATTATGAACGCACCGCAATGCTAACTATGCTACAAAAGAAAGGACGAGGTTCAAAAGCACAGGTAGTACGCCAAGATAAGTAGACTGAAATCCATCTGCATCTACTACAAATCATCCACCTTGATATATATATCCAGAACATCTCGCTGGTATTAAGTTGCGAGCCCCACCCAAAGTGTAAACCCAAAGCAACAGACAACTGCATTAAAAGGAACTCTGCGTAAAGTAAACAATCCTTGTGACCGCGGTCACAAGCACCGTTGTTTTCCCCCTTGTGGCAACAGCACATCCCCTAGACTCATGTTTCTGTCACTCAAGCGTGTCATCGGGGGGCATGAACCCACAATCTAGCACAACGTTCCCTCTTGAAGTCACTTCCTACTACTTGGCCAAAGCAATAAAAAGAAATGGAGAACATGCAAGAATTACTTAGGAACAAAAATATAAGAGATAAAAACCAAATATATTACTCTATCACAATCTGAACATAATCTCATAATCCATCAGATCCTATCAAACTCAACATATCAATAGCAGAAATATTACAAAGGTGCCTCGATCATGTAGGGAACCTCACGAGGTCTAAACAATGAAGTTCAAAGAGGGGAGGAGAACATCACATAGCTACTGATCACGGACCCATGGTCCAAGGAAAACTACTCACGAGACATCCGGGGAGCATCCATGGTGTAGAGGAGACTACCGGAGGTCAATCCTCCCTCCGGCAGGGTGCCGGGAAGAGGTCTTCTGGTGCTCCCGATCTTCGGAAGCGCGGCGGCGGCGGAACAGAGGCGACTTCGCGGAATAGGGTTCCTCTTCTGGTGTTTTCCCACGACGGAGAATAAATAGGCGAAGGGGGGCAGCCAGAGGTGGACCAGGGGCCCCAGGCACCCCTCTGGCCCCTCCCGGGCTCTTCGCGAAGCTTCCTCCACGCTGATTTTTTTATCTGAATTTTCCCGAATTTTTCTGGCACTTTTTATATGGGGGAAAACTAAAATAGAAAAATAGCAGAAAACAGGAACTGGCACTGGGGTGCACTGAGTTAATAGGTTAGTCCAAATATGATCAAAAGTGTATGAAAGTGTATCTAGAACATAGCAATATCACACAAAACATGCATGGAGCATGCAGAAATTATAGATACGTTTTGGACGTATCAACACCCCCATGCTTAATTCCTGCTCGTCCTCGAGTAGGTAAATGATAACAGCATAATTTCTGTGGTGACGTGCTAGCAACCATAAAAGAAATTTGAAAAGTAAAGTAATCAAGGTTAGAGATTCAATTCAAGTCATAACATGCAAGAGTCTATATTAGCATTGAAACAAGTAACAAAAGAACATTAGGTGCAAGAGCTCTCGCTGTCCGTGACTCGAATGTCTCCAAATGGTGTTTGCGTGCAAGAAGGTGGATAGGGAATACGAGAAAAAATAATTTTTGTGTTGAGAACTCAATCTACTAAAGTTTCACACTTGGTCTTCTTTGGAATCTTAGCTTGACTCGTCCCCAGACCACTAGCCAGGTACAAGTCAATTTGATCCACTCCTTTTCGATATTTCGAGCACTCATGCAATGGATGAGCGTAAGCACGAGAGTTGACACTTAGGATGGCAAAGAGAGAAATATGGTGGAGGAGGAAGACAAAAAGGAAGAGAAAGGCTCACATCAATGAGGACAATCATAGGCAAGAGATGCCAAATGATAGATATGATGTGAGGAGTAGGGATTGCCATGCAACGGATGCACATACGAGCTAAGAAGCTCTCCAATGGAACTAGTGGGGGTGCATCTAACTTGCTCGCTCATGAAGACCTAGAGCCCGTTTGAGGAGGCTCATCCTTGGAATATGCAAGCAAAGTTCTATAGTGTGAAGGTCCGCACATAGCTATATGCATAACGATCATCTCTATGGAGTAGAAGGATATAAAGGGAGTACTAGTGTGGATCTCTCAAAAGGATAGTAGTGTTGCCCCTTTCTCTCTTTTTATTTCTTTTTCTCTTTTTTCTATTTTTTTGTATTTTTTTGGTGGCCTCAATGGCTCTTTCTATTTAACTCTCATTTGTCCTCTTTGGGATTTTTTATTGTGTCCACTTTGGGATCTTTTCCTCACTTAAGGGCAACACTCTATTTTACAAGAAGGTAAAGGAGATCTTTCACACTTTACAAGGTACTCAAAATCATAAAGAAGATGTAACTACATGATGTATGCAATGTATGTCGCTGCCAGTGTAGCAGGAACATGTATGACATGAAGATCAAGTCATGAAGAGGTGGAAGTTGCATGGCAATGTAACTCAGAAAGGCTATGGAAATGCCTTGATAGGTAGGTATGGTGGCTGTTTTGAGGAAAGATATAAGGAGGCTTATGATGACAGAGCGTATCATGCCAACGGTTTGGATGTACCGGCGAAGGTGGACAGCAACTCTCGGAGTGAGAAGAAGGCAATGCACAGCACAGGAGAAGCTAGCAAAATATGGGAAGGTGGAAGTGTCAACATTCAATACTTACATTAGTCCGAAGAACTCATGCACTTATTATCGGTAACACTCAATCTAATAAGGAGGTTCATAGAGAGACAAGTACCCCGAGGAGGAGTGTATGGGGGTTTGGTTATCCTTGCGCATCCTCGACTCATGGTACGTGAGTGTTCTCTGATATTCGACCCCTCAGAAGAGTAGTGATCCATCTAGTAGCTAGAGTTCTCAACTAGTTTTGTAGGTTTTGAAAAATAAAAACAAATTGCCCAAAATACGACACCTATCACTAATAGGCAAGAGCTCTTGACACAAAAAGTTGAAACATTACTCACAACAATACCTCAAAACTATTGCAAGTTACTACTAAAATTAAATAGCAACCTCAATTACCTACTCTCAAGACAAGACACAACTCAGTGCAACAACCAACTCTCTTTAACAAGATAAACATGAAAACTAAAAATAGTTCCAGCAACAAACTAAACAAAATCCAAGGCTCTTGCTAAAGACAAACTAAGACTAAAACTAAACATGGCAGTAGCTATGAAAAGATAAAGAACACACAACAGCAAAAAGATAGGCAGGAAAAATCCAATGATGTGTTATAAATTTTGAATTGGAGCGTGATTCTCTCCCACACAAAGTAATACGGGATCTAACTTGTTATGAACAGCAAGGAAAGCTAAATAAAACTAAAGACAAAACCTAAGAGCGAGACGCTCCAAGCATAGCACATAACGCATGAAGTGATAAAAATATAGTGAGACGAAGGACGAACTGATGATTGTTGATGGAGAAGGGGATGCACGGGGGCATCCCCAAGCTTAGACACTTGAGTCTCCTTGAATATTTATTGGGGATGCATGGGGGCATCCCCAAGCTTGAGCGCTTGACACTCTTGGATCTTCTTTCATCATCTTCCATCACACACTTTAAAACTCCCTTCATACATAACTCATCATAAGTTGATTAGAGAGGTTAGTACCCTTAATAAATATTTTTTCCCACTGGATATAAAGATATTCTTGAAGAGATACTGTTTCTCAAGAGTGCAAAAAAGTTTTTGCAAATAAAAAGCAAGCTTAAGGTTTGAAAAAGTTAGGAGAGACAAAACGTGGCAGAATCTGTGAAAAACAGAACAGCAGATAGTAAAGAATTTTTTAGGGGCACTTATGCAACTCAAATCAAAAAACTCAGAACATACGGAAGTTTTGTAATTGTATAGAGCATACTGTGTAGAACTTTCAGCTCAAAAAGATGAACTGGGATTTTTCTGGAATTTTTCTGGTCACGAGGATAGAATCTGTTTTCTGGACAGCATGTCACAACTTTTACTTCCCTTTCCGTAAGAGGCTATAACTTGGCACAAAACTGAAAAATAAAGATACAATGATGTTGCTACAGTAGTAACAATCATCAAGACACAACAAAAGAAAAAAGAAACACCTAAATTCGTTGCGGGATGCCTCCCGAAAGCGCTTCTTTAAAGCCATTAGCTAGGCATGATGCAAAAATAAGAATCAAGTTTTATCAAGAGAAAGAGAATAACTAGCCCATGTAACGGACTCTAAAGGTAAGTTGATTTTCTTTCTAGGGAAGTGTTCCATCCCCTTTTTGAATGGGAATTGTAATTTAATATTCCCCTCTTTCATGTCAATAACCGCACCAACGGTGCGAAGAAAAGGACGTCCCAAAATAATTGGACATAAAGGTTCACACTCTATATCCATAACAATAAAATCGACGGGAACATAGTTGTCATTGACAATGATAAGAACATCGTAGATCTTCCCCAAAGGTTTCTTTACGGAAGAATCAACAAGACGAACACCAAAAGAACAAGGCTCAAAAGGCTTTAATTCAAACATATCAAATATTCTTTTGGGCATAACGGAGGTACTAGCTCCAACATCACATAAAGCATAGCAAGAGAAGTTATTCAATTTAATTTTGATCATAGGGTCCCAACCATCATCTAGCTTACTAAGTATGGAGGCTTCTACTCTAAGCTTCTCCTCCCTAGCTTTGATGAGAGCATTTGTGATATGCTCCGTGAAGGCAAGATTAAGTGTGCTAGTGTGGGGGTCTCTAGACATTTTGTGTAGCAAGCTAATAACTTATGAGAGGGTACAACTATCAAAATCAATATCACCACTATCAAAGGTGATAGTAGTGTCATCTAGGCTCACTTGTTTGAAACCCTTTATGTTCATAGGAGTTTCTTTTTCTATGTTTGAGGTATTAGCATCACCATTAATAGGTCCAACGGGACTAGGAGTGCATTGGGTGCTAATAGTTTGAGTGTCCTCAACAATTTGGATAGTGGCAACTGTGTGGTGTGTAGGAAGGCTCTTAATTCTATCCTCTTCCTCTTTTTCTCTAGCCCATCTTTCTTTAAGTTTAGCCATCATTCTAATATTTTCATTGATTTGTAACTGGATAGCATTAATAGGAGCGGCCTTATTCTCCTCAAGGGGAGAGGTTCTAATTTTAAGCATCACAATATCAAGGGCTAAGCTTTCTACTTTCGAAGAGAGATTATCTATTTTAGCTAATTTCTCTTCTACATTTTCGTTGAAGGCTTTTTGGGTAGTGATAAAGTCTTTAAGCATGATTTCTAGTTCAGAAGAGGGGTTCTTGTTGCTGGGGTAGGTGTTGTTGTTCCAATAGTTGGATGGAAACGGTCTAGGATTGCTAGCAAAATTTCCCCTATAAGCATTGTTGTTGAAGTTGTTTCTAGCAATAAAGTTCACATCTACTTGTTCTTTGGAAACCAAAGAATTTAAAGCAACATCATGAGGATCAATAGTGGGTTGCTTGGTAAGTAGAGACATAATTAAGTCAACTTTTTCATTGAGGGAGGTAATTTCCTCGACAGAATTTACCTTCCTACCTGTTGGAGCGCGTTCGGTGTGCCATTGGGAATAATTGGTCATCATTTCATCGAGAAGCTTCGTGGCAGCACCAAGTGTAGTTGACATAAAGGTTCCTCCCGCGGCCGAATCTAACAGGTTCTGCGAGGTAAAGTTCAAGCCTGCATAAAAAGTCTGGATAACCATCCAAGTAGTCAAACCATGTGTAGGGCATTTCTTAACAAGAGATTTCATTCGTTCCCAAGCTTGGGCAACGTGTTCATTATCCAATTTCTTAAAATTCATAATATTACTCCTCAATTGGATAATCTTAGCGGGAGGGTAGTACTTCCCTATAAAAGAATCTTTGCACTTATCCCAAGAATCTATGCTATTTCTAGGCAAAGATTGAAACCAAATTTTAGCATCTCCCCTTAAAGAGAAAGGAAAGAGCTTGAGCTTAGCAACATCACCTTCTACTTCTTTATACTTTTGCATATCACATAATTCAACAAAATTATTCAAGTGTAAAGCAGCATCATCTCCAGCACCAGAGAATTGATCTCTCATAACAAGGTTTAGCAAAGCAGGTTTAATTTCATAAGAGGTAGCTGAAGTGGCAGGTGTGTCAATGGGAGTGCAGATAAAGTCTTGGTTGTTGTGACTAGTGAAGTCACACAACTTGGTGTTTTCAGTGGAACCCATAGTAGCAGCAAGTGTGGCAGATTTTTTTGTAGTTTTTGATAAAAGAAACAAAGATAAAAACTGAAAGATAAACTAACAAGACTAAAAAACAAAGGTAAAGGGTAGTGTGCAACTCCCCTATCTTAGCACTTGGAGTCCCCGGCAACGGCGCCAGAAAACTTGCTTGATGGCTTCTCGCCCCTTCGTTGGTTACCCTAAGTGGAAGGTTGAGATGTAGTGCAGCAGCAGTTTTCCCTCGGTGAAGATACCAAGGATTGTCTCCAGCAGGACTCCAGAGATGATAAGTAGGTGTCAGCGGCGCAACTGACGCGGACCTGCACACAGACACAAATAACTTTGTTCCCAACGAAGTTCAGAGAGGTTGTCAATCTCTCCGGTCTTGTTGTTCACAAGGATAAAATGCAAGGGATAATGATAGAAAGTAAAAGAAGTAAAGTAAATATAGCGTGGAAACAATAATGAGGATATGGACCGGGATACATGATGTTCGCTAGTGATGTCTCTCTCCCAAAAGACGATAAAATTTCTATGCGAGGTAAACAAATTACAGAAAGGCAATTGACAGGATTATGAACGCACCGCAATGCTAACTATGCTACAAAAGAAAGGACGAGGTTCAAAAGCACAGGCAGTACGCCAAGATAAGTAGACCAAAATCCATCTGCATCTACTACTAATCATCCACCTTGAGATATCTATCTAGAACATCTCGCTGGTATTAAGTTGCGAGCCCCACCCAACGTGTAAACCCAAAGCAACAGACAACTGCATTAAAAAGAACTCTGCGTAAAGTAAAAAATCCTTGTGACCGCGGTCACAAGCACCGTTGTTTTCCCCCTTGTGGCAACAACACATCCCCTAGACTCATGTTTCTGTCACTCAAGCGTGTCATCGGGGGGCATGAACCCACAATTAGCACAACGTTCCCTCTTGAAGTCACTACCTACTACTTGGCCAAAGAAATAAACAACAACGGAGAACATGCAAGAATTACTTAGGAACAAAAATATAAGAGATAAAAACCAAATATATTACTCTATCACAATCTGAACATAATCTCATAATCCATCAGATCCTATCAAACTCAACATAGCAATAGCAGAAATATTACAAAGGTTCCTCGATCATGTAGGGCAGCTCACGAGGTCTAAACAATGAAGATCAAAGAGGGGAGGCGAACATCACATAGCTACTGATCACGGACCCATGGTCCACGGAAAACTACTCACGAGACATCTGGGGAGCATCCATGGTGGAGAGGAGACTCCCGGAGGTCAATCCTCCCTCCGGCAGGGTGCCGAGAAGAGGTCTTCTGCTGCTCCCGATCTTCGGAAGCGCGGCTGCGGCGGAACAGAGGCGAGTTCGCGGAATAGGGTTCCTCTTCTGGTGTTTTCCCGTGACGGAGAATAAATAGGCGAAGGGGGGAAGCCAGAGGTGGACCAGGGGCCCCAGGCGCCCCCCTGGCGCGGCCAGGGGTGGGGCCGCGCCGGGTGGCCGCCTGGGCCCCCCTGGCTCCCCTCTGGCCCCTCCCGGGCTCTTCGCGAAGCTTCCTCCACGCTGATTTTTTATCTAAATTTTCCCGAATTTTTCTGGCACTTTTTATATGGGGGAAAACTGAAATAGAAAAACAGCAGAAAACAGGAACTGGCACTGCGGTGCACTGAGTTAATAGGTTAGTCCAAATATGATCAAAAGTGTATGAAAGTGTATCTAGAACATAGAAATATCACACAAAACATGCATGGAGCAAGCAGAAATTATAGATACGTTTTGGACGTATCAAGCGCTAACGCACACCCGACGAGCACTACTCGGGCATCCGACAAGAATGAATGGGTTAGCTTAAAAACAACTTGATCCTATGCGTGACTCTACGAGTCGCACATAGCCTCGGGGGCTACTGCCATCGGGAGCGCTGACGCGCACCCGACGACCACTCGACAGGGAAACTTCTCCCCACCCGACGATGAATTAAGAAGACGAACCGGACTGCAATTTCGATGCTTCATCCAAATACTCCTATCGGGAGCATACTCACGACATCTTTGACTGTTTATCAGCAAATGATCGACACGCACTATGGCGTCTACTGCAGATTTAAGTCCGTGCGCGACTCTTCGAGTCCCCCAGGCACTCGGGGGCTACTGACGAGGGGGTGACCCCACGACTCCTCTACGTGAGGGTACCTAGTGCGTGTCATGGCTGGCGGCCCACCAGGGGCCCACTCGTGGACACCGACATGATGGAATAAGACGTGAAGCCGGAGACTTGAGGCGCAAGACAAGGACTCATATTCGTAGTCGACTAGGACTCATGTAAACCCCTACCTGGCTATCTGTATAAAGTGAGGCAGGGGCACCTCTCTAGGGGAACTCAAGACACAAGCTCTCAATCCCCACGCATAGGACTAGACAAATCTCTCTCCACCAAAGCCCTCACGACACCTCTGTACATCATCATCAATACAAGATCAGACAAGCAGCATGTAGGGTTTTCCCTCCGGGGACCTGAAGCTGGGTAAATCGTGCCCCATGTGTCGCTTGTCCGCTGTCCGAGAAAGCAATACAGAATTTGTAACCTAGCCTTGTGCGCACTAGCCTCGGCTTCCCTGTAATCGCGATCTCCAATCAATAATATCGAGCAGGAACGTATCCTCCTGTTAGTCGACGAGCTTATCGTCCAACCTGTGCCTCTCATGACTAACCCAGGGTCCCTGACCATGGGATTTGCCAGGGCACATCCCCATCAAATTCCATTTCAATGTTGTCCCATTTCCATTCAGGAATAGAGAGTGGTTGTAGAGTTCCAGCAGGTCTTTGATGTTCGGCTTTGACGCGACGACAAATGTCACATTCATCAACATAACGAGCAATGTCTTGGTACATCTTGGTGCTACCTGGGTGGATCGACAACGGGGTATCATGAGCTTATTTCATAACATCCGGAGTCAAGTTTAGATTGCCCTCGCTAGGAACCACTAAACGATTCTTGAAGTACAATGCTTGATCACCAGCAAACCTGTAGTCTGAGGGCTTTCCTGTGGCGAGATATCGCCTCATCTTTTCGACATCCGAGTCAGCTTTTTGGATGAACTTGATGTCTTTGTCGAGGTCTGCTTCAACAACAAGGGAACTCTCATATCCCTGAGGAACAATCTCAAGGTTCAGCTTTTGAAGCTCTTCATACAGACGCGGTTGCTCTACTTGAACTTCCAGTTCACTAGAATAGGCTTTGCGGCTCAGGGCATCAGCCATCAGATTAGCTTTACCAGGGGTGTAAGAAATTCCCATGTTGTAGTCGTCTATTGTCTCGAGCCATCTCTACTGGCGGAGATTCAGGTCGGGATGAGTAAACAGGTACTTCAGGCTTTGGTGGTCGGTGTAGATCTTGCAACGATTACCAATGAGGTAATGTCGCCACAGCTTCAATGCATAAATTACCGCTGCCAATTCAAGATCATGTGTTGGATAGTTTTTTTCGTGAGCACGCAACTGACGAGAGCCATAAGAAATCACTTTGCGCTCTTGCATTAGGACACAGCCTAATCCTTGACGAGACGCATCGCAATATATCACGAAGTCCTTCTGAGTATCAGGGGGAGCAAGCACTGGGGGAGAAGTGAGCTTGTCCTTGAGGGCTTGAAAACTTTCTTGACATTTATCAGTCCACTCAAACTTGACGTCTTTGTGAAGAATATTAGTCGGCGGCTTGGCCATCTTGGAGAAATTCTCAACAAAACAACGGCAATAGCTGGCAAGGCCGAGGAAACTTCTGACTTGCTTGACAGTCTTAGGCGGAGTCCAGTCAAGAATAGCATGGATACGTTCTGGGTTGACGGCAACGCCATCCT
This sequence comes from Bromus sterilis, assembly GCA_950022295.1. Lineage (NCBI taxonomy): Eukaryota > Viridiplantae > Streptophyta > Magnoliopsida > Poales > Poaceae > Bromus > Bromus sterilis. The sequence goes on from OX465599.1 coordinate 211,504,464, forward strand.
TGGAAATCACATGACCAAGGTAAGTTACTTCGGGAAGCCAGAATTCACACTTAGAATACTTAGCATAGAGTTTGTGTTCTCGAAGATTTTCCAGCACAAGGCGTAGATGTTCAGCATGTTCTGCATCGGTCTTGGAGTAAATCAATATATCATCCAGATAAACCACGACAAACTTGTCCAGGTATTCCATGAATATATAGTTCATCAATCGGGAGAAGGTGGTTGGTTCATTGGTCAAGCCAAAGGACATGACAGTGTACTCGTATGAACCATAGCGAGTAATGAATGCGGTCTTCGGGATGTCCTCATCACGGACCGGGATTTTGTGATAACCCAAACTTAAGTTGAGTTTTGAAAACACTATGGATCCAGCAAGTTGATCATGAAGATCATTGATCCGTGGAAGTGGGTACTTGTTTTGTATCGTGGCCTGGTTGATAGGTCGGTAAGCTTGAACCAAACGGTTCATGCCATCACTCTTCTTGACAAAGAGCGAAGGTGCTCCCCAAGTAGAGGAACTAGGACGGATGAAGCCTTTCTCGAGGGCCGTGTCGATCTCCTTCTTCAATTCAAGGTGGTGGTGAGGTGGCATCTTATAAGGGCGATTGGCAATAGGGATGGTGCCGGGCTTCAAGTCGATGACGAATTCAACTTCCCTAATCGGGGGTATCCCCGGCAGTTCTTCTGGGAACACGTCGGTAAAATCACAGACGATTGGAACTTTCTCAATTCCTTTGAGAGGTGCGACATTCAAGGCATTCAGAGAATATAGATACGAGCTTCGGCATTCATCGACACAATGGAAGTATGACTCACAATCGCGCCAGAAGGATGAAAGAGTTGGATGAACTTGGTGCCACAATAAAATGCGGCATCGTGGGTTTTCAGCCAATCCATACCCAAGATTAGGTCAATAGTGGATGTTTTCAGAATACGTGGGGAGACAAGGAACTCAAACCTTTCGATCTCGACGGTGATGTTAGGTGCCAGCATGTCAACGTGACACATGTTGCCGGGTGTTTTAACGGCCAAGGGGGTGCACATCTTTTCGTGGTATATGCCATGCTTAGATACAAATGCTCCAGACATAAATGAATGTGATGCTCCTGTATCAAATAAATTAGTAGCAGGCATTGAGTTAATGAGGAGAGTACCCATCATTGTAGTGGGTTGTGCCTGAGCTTCTTCAACATCAATGTTGTAAGCATGACCACGAGCATGAGTGTTTGACCCAGTATTATAGTTGAGGGTCCCATTGTTGCCAAGGCCATTTCCACAGCCAGCAGGGTGAACTACCAGTTGATTCTGTCGCTGGGGTAGTCTCTGGAAATATGACCTGGTTGACGGCACTTGAAACACAGGCCATCTTGAGGAAGGAGGGGTGCAGTCTCAGTCTTCTGCTGTCTCGGCACAGGCAGAGGCAGACGCGGTGCAACATACGACGGCCTTGGTGTAGGGGCAGTTGGACGCATAACATCGTGCGGAATCCAGACGCGTTGCTTCTGTGCTGTGCCCGAAGATGAGCCAGCATCACGGCGGCGCTTCGGCGAACCCCCGAACCTAAGCTGAGCGGTCTCAAGAGTGATAGTCTGGTTCACCATGGTGGCGAAGTCGGGGAAGGCGTGCAAAGCCAGTGCAAGCTGTAGATCTGAGTTGAGCCCATCATGGAACTTCTCTTTCCTACTTGCATCATTTGGGAGGTCACTTGCAGCATAGCGGGAGAGGTGGAGGAATTCCCTCTGATATGCCTCAACAGTTGTGTTGCCCTGAACAAGGTTGTGGAACTCGGCCTTCATATGGTTCATAATCGCCTGAGGGACATAACGAGCACGGAAGGTAGTCTTGAAGTCATTCCAAGTGACGACAATCCCTTCAGCTGGCGAGCCCTTGTGGGTGTCCCACCACTGAGCAGCGGGGTGATAACCCACAACTGTAGGGGATCGAGATAGTCTTCGCGGGTAAGAATAACCCAATTTATAGATTCGAATCAAGGGGAGCCAAAGAATATCCACAAGCTTTGACAGTGGAGTTGTCAATTCCACCGCACCTGAGATGTACTTACTTGCAACAAGATATTAATAGTAGTTGTGATATGGAAGTGATGGTAGCAACGGAAATAGTGTCGGTGAAATAGCGACAGTAAAACAACAAAAGCAAACAACTAGTAACCAAAAGAATTAAAAACATTGTAGGCTAGGGAGACGGATGGTTGGGCGCTGCATGGATAAATACATCATGTATTTAACTTGGGGAAAGGCACACAGAAATTCAATGATCATCTAGGCATAAATCAAACATCAGGCATGTACCCCATAGGTAGTTGTACGTTCTTGCAATAAGAACTTCCACAACATCTTTTGTCCTACCATCCCGCTAGAAACGGGGCCAAAAGGAACTAATGGAGATTAAGGTGCTCCTGTCAAAGAGCACCGGAACAAAGCATTAACAATCAATTGATACACGGAATCCTCAAATTATAGTCCATCCCCTTTGGTGTCCCAAGTTGTCACCTTTGGGATCGCCGGTTCCGGACTATAACAGGTGCATACAACTCATAGATAGGATCATGAACACAAATATATTCATGCAAACACATAGGGTTCATATCCGAAATCATGGCACTCGGGCCCAATGTGACAAGCATTAAGAACAAAAAGTTGAAGCAAAGATAATAAACACCAATATAGATGATAGGCAACATGCCCCCAACAATCTGATAATCTATTACATGATATAACTCATCCAATCCCTACCATCCCCTTTGCCTACAGCAGGGAATTACTCACACATGGATGGAGAAGTCATGGAGGGAGGATGGATTGGCGATGATGATGATGATGATGGCGATGATCTCCCCTCACCGGAGGCCAAACCAACCTCCATATTAGCCCTCCCGGAGAAGAACAGAGGGTGGCGGCGGCTCCACGACGAGAATTGGAAAATGACTTATGTTTCAGGGTTTTTCCGTCACGGGAATAAATAGGAGCCTCGGTACAGACAAGTTTAACAAATGTCTTAGAGAAGCCTTATCTATAAACAAGCCCTTCCACGAGGGAACCAGTCTGCTGACTGGGACTACACTAGCTTGGTCTTCAGTCGTCGATCTCCAGGAATAATCCACCTTCGGGGTCAGTGGGTTCATCTAAAACATAGAATAAGAAAACGTGAGTACAAAGTCGTACTCAGCAAGACTTACGTAGGAGCTATACTACTCATGCACATGTATCAAGGCAAAGGGGAGGTGGGGTTTCAATGCAGAAGTGCCAGATTTGACTTGGCTAGTCCTGAACTACGAGTACTAGACTTGAGGTAAGAAGCGTACACGAGTCCACTACATGTCTCCAACAAATTACACCACTATGGTGCCTTCCTCGACTTCCCCACAAGAAAGAACGCCATAGCACTCACGCTTATCTTGGCAAGTTTTATAAGTATCCAGTTCAAGTTGTCTAATAATCGAGCACAGTTTTCCAAGTAGTCCCTTACCGCGGACGCAACTATTCGAATAGTTTATTAACCCTGCAGGGGTGTACTGCTACACACATGAAACAATCAGTTACCGCCGGGATCTCGTCACCCTTCAAGCGGGTGTCGGCGAGGATAATTTCCACAACTTTTACCTCGCAGCCAACTCAAATTCAATGGAGACGCCTATCTGGGCTGGAGTCCACATCGTGAACCCGGCCGGTTTACCGATGTGGTCCCAGAAGATGTGTGCAGGGTCCCAAGCCGGTCTGAATAGCCGTTGTTCCACTTCGCGGACCATGCCACAGACCTACCAGAACTCCTAACTACTGTGACTCATTGAACTAAGAAGGGGTGAGTTAGTAGGTTGAGCGGGGGTCCATGTGCCCAACATGTGGTAGTACTCTTCGTCTTGGATCACCACACAAGAACTCGGGCTTAGGGCGGTGTTCAACGAGACAACCCACTGTGTACTCCTACACAGCCTCTCATCGTTCACCTTGTATTAGGGTAGATTCACCAACACAGTTTCACCTTCTCCAACATGATTGATACCATCCCGACTCATAGAAGAGTAACCTCATTGTAACTCTAAGCATGCAATAAACAGTAACAGTTGCAGGGGCCACATGATATCAACCAACTCCTACATCTGCTAGGATTGTGGTTTGCTTACTACCGTGACAAAATGATAGGTCATGCAAATGATATGGGTTCAACTATGCAGTAGAATTGATAACTACTCAGACCTACTTTGCTTCCGCATGTTTGATGTAATGTTGGATCGCAGACCTGTGATCTCTGTGTGCACTCTGTAAGAGTTATCAATAAAGTTGTGCATGTCTTTGTATGGGTTTTCGAGACCTTAGTTGTGATCTGGCTGGCGGTCTTTTATACACCAAGTGGCCCTTAGATGTGCGTAGCTTGGGGCATCGCGATGCGATCGTTCGTGACTCCATCACGTGCACACTTTGATGTATGATCGAGCCCGCCCTAGACCCCGACTAAGTGATCGGGCTGGAGTAAGTCTATGTAAGGGTTATGATACAATCGATAGTATGGTTGAGGCGACTTGTCTATGAGTTTGGGAGTTCACCACCCATATCATTTAGACTTGTGTGCGTACGATGAGGACCCATCTCAGTTGATCATCCAGCCTGGATGGGATGCCCCTCACGTTCGATGCTTTCCGAGAACGTTCTGTGCTTGGCCTTGTCTGCTTAGACAAGTGGGTACGGTTCTCGGCTCTCCATAAGATTGTGTTGTACCGAGTCTTGCATACGCTAACCCCGGGTCCCGACAGACTTGGTATCAGAGCAGGACTGACTGTAGGCTCATCAGCCTTGGCCGAAGTCGAGTCTAGCTTGCTATAGTTATATAGTTACTCTGGGTATATAAGGGAACAACGTAAGGCTTCTTTTTTCTCCTTACCTTCATCATTCTTAGTTCTGAGTCACCCTCATCTTGTTCTGCGGGAAGATAGGACTAGGCTCATCTATGTCTTACTAGAACATCTCGTTGTTTTCTTCCTTGTAGCCGTAGGAGAGTTGTGTTCAGTTTTCTATAGTTGTTATGCTTCCTGATTTCTTACATCGTATGTAAGTGCTGTTTCTACATTGCAAGAAAAGACATTTCTTACAATTATAGCCGTTATGCTGTCTGAATCATTCCAGGTTTCTTCATAATTTGATGCAATTGCAAAATCCTTCTCTCCATTTCGGTTGTCCTTTTAGAAGAACTTCTAGGTGGCATGCCTGACAGTTCCATAGTGTTTGTTGAAGGTTTTGTCCTAGAAACCTATACTGATTCAATTGTAGCTCTTCCTCCCACTTCAGATATCTTCTAGCCAGAATAACCACACTAACCATCGTGTTGGGGTACTTTGCTACTCTGACATATCGGTTCTAGCCCTAGTAATCCATGGTCAACCTCTAGGAAAACCATCCAGTAACCCAACCCTTTAAATCTATGCCACTCGACAGATGTGTAGAGTTCATAGTGGATCTTATGCGAGGATCCGCACCAATTTCCAGACGCCCATACAAAATGGACCCACGTGAGTTAGCTGAGCTTAAAATCCACCTTGAAGCTTTGTTGGCAAAAGGCTTCATCCGCCCTAGCTCATCGCCATGGGGTTCTCCCGTTCTGTTCGTAACAAAGAAAGATGGAACAGGAAGGATGTGCGTAGACTATCGCGCGCTAAATCTAGCGACAATAAAGAACAAGTAGCTACTGCCCAGGATCAATGATCTTTATGATCAACTTGCTGGATCCTCTATCTTCTCCAAGATGGATTTGAGATTAGGATATCATCAAATCAAAATCCTAAACGAGGACATTCCAAAAACAGCTTTCACTACTCGTTATGGTCTTTACGAGTACACCGTCATGTCCTTTGGTTTAACCAATGCCCCCGCCACTTTCTCGCGCATGATGAATTCGATCTTCATGGAGTACCTATAAATTTGTTGTAGTTTATCTCGATGACATTTTCATCTACTCGAAGAACGAAGAAGAACATGACGAACATCTCAGGCTGGTATTGATGAAACTTAGAGAGCACCGCCTGTATGCTAAGTTCTCCAAGTGTGAATTTTGGCTACCAGAAGTGACCTACATAGGCCACGTGCTTTCTGCAAATGGCATTGTTGTGAATCCCGAGAGAGTTCAGGCCGTCCTTGACTGGACTCCACCTGAATCGGTTAAGCAAGTTAGGAGTTTTCTTGGCCTAGCCAGCTATTGTCGCCGCTTCGTTGAGAACTTCTCCAAAGTTGCAAAGCCTCTAACTGAACTCCTCAAGAAAGATAAGAAATTCCAATGGGCTCCCAAGTGAGAGGAAAGCTTTCAAGAGCTAAAAAGAAGATTGACTTCTGCACCCATACTCGCGCCTCCAGACACCAAAAAGGATTTCGAGATCTTTTGTGACGCCTCACGGCAAGGGTTAGGATGCATACTTATGCAAGATAGACATGTGGTAGCTTATGCTTCACGCCAGTTGCGTCCACATGAAGAGAACTATCCTAGCCATGATCTTGAACTTGCTGATGTAGTTCATGCCCTGACAACTTGGTGACATTACCTCCTTGGTAATCGTTGTGAGATCTATTCCGACCACCAAAGCCTCAAATACATTTTCACCCTGCCAGATCTTAATCTCAGGAAAAGACGCTGGATTGAGTTGATAAAATATTACGATGTAGGAAGTGCTTACACCCCAGGCAAAGCCAATGTCATGTCTGATGCACTAAGTCATAAGTCGTATTGTAACAACCTCATGTTACAACAATGTCAACCACTTCTCCATGAGGAATTTTGCAAGCTCAATCTTGAGATTGTTCCTCATGGCTATCTTTCTACCTTGGTGGCGAAACCAACTCTTGAGGATCAAATCATAGTTTCCCAAAGGCATGCACGAGGTGTTCGCCGGATCAAGGAGAACATTGCTAGCAGAGTTGCTAAATGTTTCTCCACAGATAGCAAAGGAACGGTATTCTTTGGAAATCGTTTGGTAGTACCGAAGAATAAGGAACTAAGTCAACTCATCCTCAAAGAAGCCCATGATACACCCCTCTCGATTCATCCCGGTAGCACAAAAATGTACCCAGATCTACGCCAGAGATTTTGGTGGACTAGGATGAAGAGAGACATTGCTCAATTTGTTGCCGAATGTGATGTTTTTCGTCGCATTAAGGCAGAACATCAAAGAACTGCTGGTACACTTCAACCTTTGCCTATTCAAGAGTGGAAATAGGACAAAGTCAGTATGGATTTCATCACTGGCTTTCCCAAAACCCAGAAAGGAAACGATGCCATCTTCGTTGTGGTGGATAGACTGTCCAAAGTTGCACACTTCCTTCCAGTTCGCGAGTCTATAACTGCTAGTCAGTTAGCGGACTTGTATGTCTCTAGAATTGTGTCTCTTCACGGTGTTCCTTTGGAAATCAATTCTGATCGTGGTAGCCTTTTCACCTCTAGATTTTGGGGAAGCTTTCAGAATGCTATGGGAACTCATCTCTCCTTTAGTACAGCTTTCCATCCTCATTCTAGTGCTCAAGTCGAAAGGGTTAACCAAATTCTTCAAAACATGCTCAGAGCTTCTGTTATCTCATTCGGAAAGAATTGGGAGAAGTCTCTTCCATTTGCCGAATTTTCTTATAACAACAATTTCCAATCTAGTCTGAACATGGCTCCTTTTGAACTCCTATATGGACGAAGATGTCGAACACCCCTTAACTGGTCAGAAACCGGTGAAACAAAATTCTTTGGACCGGATATGATCATGGAAGCAGAATGCAAGTTTGCATTGTTCGTGATCAATTGAAAGCAGCCCAGTATCGTCAGAAAAGCTACTATGATCGTCATCATAGGCAAGAGAGCTACAATCTGGATGAGAAGGATTACCTTCGGGTTACTCCTCTGTAGGGAACCCAACGATTCGGTATCAAAGGCAAGTTGTCCCCATGTTACATTGGACCTTTCCGCATTCTTGCTAAACGTGGAGAAGTTGCCGACTAACTTGAACTACCCCCGCACCTTTTCAGAGTACATGATGTATTCCATGTGTCACAACTCAGGCGTTGCTTCAAGGACCCCATCCGCGAAGTCGACCATGAAACGCTTGATCTCCAAGATGACCTTTCTTATCGAGAATACCCCGTTCGTATTCTTGATTCCGCAGAGCGTGTCACTCGTCGTCGGAAGATTAAGTTTTTGAAAGTGCAATGGTCACACCACTCTGAGAGGGAAGCCACGTGGGAAAGAGAAGACCGTCTCAGTGATGAGTACCCCTCCTTCCTCCCGCAGACTTCTGAATCTCGGGACGAGATTCTGTTGAGTGGGGGCGAGTTGTCAGAACCCTCTGTTAGGTAAATGTGCTAGGATCAAAGTCACCTTGCATTCATCAAAGAAAATCAAATGGAATTCAAATTCAAACTCAAATGGGAGAAGGAACACCCCCCAGATGAATTAATTCAAATGGCCAGAAATAAAGTTGCTCCAAAAATTCCTTTTGCATTTTTGAAAAGTCTTATAAATGAGTGTGATCACATATCAAGTGATGTGGGACCAACCCCATGCTCATGGACTTTTCAAATATTCAAACAGGACCTTGGAATTAATCAAAAACCCCTATTTGGTTTAAAATTCAAATGTTTTGAATTTTAAAAATGTTCAAACTTTACAAGTGTCTAGCCTATTATTTTATGAGGCCATGTAAAAAGTTTTAGCATTTTATAAAATGGTTTGCTATTTTATTTAGCAGTACCAAAACAAATAGCAGAAGAAAAACAGAAAAGAAATAAAAAGGAGAGGGCTTGCCAGGAAAAGAGGCCCAACTCATCGCACCCCGGCCCTGCCCACCACCCCAAGCTTCTCGTCTTCTCAAGGCAAGCGAGCACGCTGCTGCGTGCCGGCCATGCCGAGGTCGCCGACGCCACCGCGACGTCCCTGGCCATGAAGTTGCTTCCCCGCCGCCTTCTACGTGTCCTGGAGACGCCCCGAAGCCTCCCCGATCCATTCCCCCTCCCCACGGCCACTTTCCCCTTCCCCCTCGCCCGATTTCTCCACCGCCCGAGGACTCGCCGGAGCGCCCCGCCATGGTTTCCGCGGCCAACGACACCTAAGGCTCGAGCAAGCAAGTCCCCCGTGATCCTCGCCATCATCTACGTCTACTCGCAGAGGCTGGAGCTTCAATTCGGCCCAGAAGAGACGCACGCTTCATTGGATCGCCACCGGCAGCCGGAGCTCAAGTTGCTCGATTCGCCGCCGTCGTAACCTCCGCGCCTCCGACGCCTTCTCCAACGTGTTCATCAGCGTCTGGTGAGCCTTTCCCCTCAAGCCGTGGCACCCCTAACCTCCTCTAGCTCTATTCGCCATGAACGCCGGAGTACAGCGCCGCTGTGCTCGTCGTCGGCGAGCAAGCGTAAAGCAGACGTCCGCGCCACCTTGTCCTTCGCAACCGTCGTGCTCCTCTGTTTCAAACGCGCCTAACCCCGCTCCATTTAGTGCCCCATAGATGAATCCACCTCGCGGTCGTGCCACTGTCGCCGCAAAGCTCATCGTCGGTGAGCCTCCAGTGCACCCCAGCCCTAGTGCTTGGTCCAGATCGATGCGCGACGACGAGAGCTCCCTCCTAGTGGTCTTGGCGCTTCAAAAGGACAACAGAGTCGCCGTCCCCATGGACACCGCCGCGTCTGGACGTCGCCGGCGAGGTGACGTGGCCCGCGTCTGTTTAGCGCTAATCACCCTGCTAACTACCCCTGGGCCACTTACATGTGCGCCCAGGCAACTAATTAACCCCTGGTTAGTTTAAACTAACCGGGTTTACTAACCCAGCCACTGACCAGGTGACCCCACACGTCAGAACCCCCCCCCCTGACGCCAGCATGACATCATAGTGACGCAGAAATGCTTATTTGATTTAAAAAAATTCCAGAAAATCCAGAAAATGAATTAAACTTTGGAAATTCATAACTAATTCATTTTAACTCCAAATTAAACATATAATATATGTAAAATTATTAGAAAAATGCAAGGATTCTGAATATGCACTTTGTTTTCATGTTTGACCATTTTAAAATGGGGGGGGACAATGATAACAATGCATATGGATTCCTTTTAAATTAAAAATGGAGTTTGAATTTGCAACACCTTTGCAATACACTTCATTTAAATGGAAACCCTCACACATCAGAAGCATATACATCAAGTTTCAACCTTCAACTATGTGATTGTGCATTGTATTTATATTGATTCCTTTTTTGTTGTTTGTCGAGTAGAAGTGGAACAGGAACAGGATACAGAACCTCGTCAGCAAGGCAAGCAAACCCCCATTGATCATGTCGATAAAATCCCAATTCCCTCTCAGTCTCGCTTATGCATTGTTTAGGATGATTACCATGCTACGTTTCTACCGCATAGATGAACCCATTCCTTTGCATGACCTATCATTTGTCACAGTAGTAAGAAAACCACAATCCTAGCAAATGTAGGAGTTCATTGATATCATGTGGCCCCTGTAATTGTTACTGCTTATTGCATGCTTAGAGTGATACAATGTTGATACTGTTATGTGAGTCGGGATGGTAGCAATCATGTTGATGATGGTGGAAATGTGTTGGTGAATCTACCCTAATACAAGGTGAACGATGAGAAGTTGTGTAGGAGTACACAGTGGGTTGTCTCATTGAACACCGCTTTAAGTCCGAGTTCTTGTGTGGTGATCCAAGATGAAGAGTACAACCACACATTGGGCTCACTGACCCCTCTCAACCTACTAACTCATCCCTTTCGATGTCCAGATGTCGCAGTAGTTCGGAGTTCTGGTAGGTTTGTGGCCTGGCTGCTAAGTGAGAGAACGGCTCAACCGAAACCGGCTTATGCACCACGCACACATCATCTGGGTCCACTTCGGTAAATCGGTCGGGTTCATGATAGTGGTAGCCAACCAAAGTAGGCGGCTTTCTTGGACTAGATCGGCTATGAGGTAACAGTTGTGGTGAGCATCCTCGCCGGCACCTCTTGAACGGTGTCGAGTACAAAGGAGGTAACTGATGATCATGTGTGTGTAGCGGTACACCCCTGCAGGGTTAACAATACTATTCGAATAGCCCCATCCGCGGTAAGGGACTGATTGGAAAGCTTAGCTTGAGTATTAGACAACTTGAACTGGATACTTATAAAACTTGCCAAGATAAGCTTGAGTGCTATGGCGTGCTTTCTCGTGGGGAAGTCGAGGAAGGCACCATAGTGGTGTAATTGGTTGGAGACATGTAGCGGACTCGTGTACGCTTCTTACCTCAAGTCTGGTACTCGTAGTTTAGGACTAGCCAAGTCAAAGCTGGCAGTTCTGCTTATGAACTCCACCTCCCTTTGCCTTGATACATGTGCATGAGTAGTATAGCTCCTACGTAAGTCTTGCAGAGTACGACTTTGTACCCACGTTTGCTTATTCTATGTTTTAGATGAACCCACTGACCCCGAAGGTGGATTCTTCCTCGAGCTCGACGACTGAAGACCAAGCTAGTGTAGTCCCAGTCAGCAGACTGGTACCCTCGTGGAGGGCTTGTGTTTAAATAAGGCTTCTTAAGCCATTTGTTAAACTTGTCAGTACCCAGACATAATTTTCTTCCGTATGCTTGTTGTAATGTTGGATCACGGTCTCGTGATCTCTGTGTGCAATCTATGAGAGTTATCAATAAAATGTATACTTTGTAGAGAATTGCAATGATACCTGTGTTGGGGTTCGCAGCAGAAAACACAAATTTTTCTAACTAGCGTTCCCATAACCCAAGATCTAGCTAGCCGTATTACCGTAACGGAAAAGAGTGCGGAAATAACATACCTCGGGGTCTAGTCCGTTGCGCGGGAAACGTTCCCGCAAACGTGGTTGATGTAGCCGATCAAGTTTCACAGCCCCCTGGTTGTGTTGAGCTCCCGGATGGGTTTAGTGCCACACGTGTAGAACCTCGTAGTACTCGCACAGGTACGAGACTCGATGACGACCTCCGTTCTCCGATCCAGCGAAGGTGGCGGAAGCAGACCTCCGAACGGAGCTTTGGCAGCACAACGGCCTCCGATTCTAGAAGAGAAGTCTCAATTCCACTATAGGCTCACACTAGGGAGCCCACCGTGAAAGAGACAAGGGAGGGGAGAAGACCGGAGAAAAGCGATCTCAATTCGGAGTAATATTTAATTTCTCACGAATTTCTGTGTATTAAATATGTGCACCCTGCCCATCTATATATAGGCAGAGGGGAGGGAGTCAACCCCTCTCCCTTAGCAATGTGGGACTAAAGTCCCTTTGCTAAGGGGGGTGGCCGGCCAAGGGGGGAGGAGGGGGCACACCCCTCATGGGCCCTAGGGCCCATGGCGCCTCCCCCCTCTTTCCTTTTTCTTTTTTCCCTTTTATTTCCCCTAATGGGCCTTTTTCTCCACTAAGGCCCATTACACATATTAATTAGAAATAAAATGATTTTAATTATTAATTCAATTAATTAATAACTAAAACATAATATTCCATCTCCCGGTGCTCCGGAACAACTTCCGGTTCACTCTGAACATGTTCGGTTAAACACGGTACTTCTCCGATGTTGTTTCCTTTATTCTCTGGTTACTCCGATGGTACCGAAAAGGTCTCCGATTTCATCGAGCCCTTAAGTCTGTTACCCTACGGTCCGAGAACACTCCAGTCATGAACGAGATGAGGCTACGGTCAATGATCATCAGCGGGACCTGGATGCCCATAATGACCCCTCTGCATTCCGGATATCAAACACCGATTGGACCTTATGCCGTATAGCATTCCCTTTGTCAGAGATACTGGATTGTTCAGAGATTCGATCAATGACATCCTATGTCTGGTTCAACCTCGTTCTAAACTAATCCTCATTCACTCGTTCCCGTGATATTCATCCCCGTGACCTAGTCACACCCTGCAGCTTTATGGATGGAATCTCACCGAGTGGGCCCCGAGTATCTATCCATTATATGGATTGACAAATCCCTCTCTTGTAACAATACTCCTCAACATATCTCCACGGAATACCCAAGATACAACAGTTATGACCCGCATATTTCAGTCAGGTGGTGGGATGTAGGTCAAAGCATCCGGGAAGATAGCAATTATGCACGTACTCACGGTCAAAAGAACGTTCTACCACGTTCTGTAATTACAACACTGAACCTTCATAAGACTTGATCATGCTGTAATTCTTACTCTGGGTAATGTTCATCACGTCACTTAACCAGTGAGGTGACCTCATAGTCAAGAGACTTAATTGTCCATGATCGCGAAACCACGACCATCATGTTGACCATGAACTAGTTATCGATGTAGAGGCTAACTAGGAACTCTGGCGGTTTCTATACCACACCTGCATCATTGTTTCACTGACATAATTCTAGCACGGTATGAAACTGGTTATGAACTTGCTTAGATATATTGGAATAATCATATATTATTTGCCTCTAGAGCATATATCCAACAGTCTCCCACTTGCACTAGAGTTCTAATAATCTAGGCGCATTTTTCCGATCATAATCATCTTATCACATAAGTGTTCATTGATCATGCATGCTCATGGAAGAGGGTTCGTCAACGAACTGCACCAATTCAGATTCGTATGTTTCCTTTCCAACTGGTATAGGTCAAAAACTCTTTTGACATACCACTCATTATCATATAATGATTGGATATAAGTTTCGCGGGAGAGTTAGACTATTATTTCACAGTATCCTCCAATGATCTCTTGGTTCAGTCTTTAGAAGACTCATCCTTAGTCATATATACCGGGAAATACACTCAGCCAGAAGTCCAATACTTCTAACGCTAAACTTTTATCCATACATCTACTTTCTTAAGTAGTATTATGTTTGTAGTGCCGTGAATTTTGCTCACATTTCTTTCATGTCTTTGGTGATGTCTCTAATTCCATATAGACCCATAATATGGCTTGCAATTGTAATCTTGCATTACATTCAAGTCTATTATCCTTTCTATATTTTAGAGAATAGTCCTCAGTATTCCTCATATACTAAATGCATGGACTTTATTCAGATTCTGTGTTTTACTCCTAAAGCACATCAGAATCTGTTCTTCTTCCAAGAACTTTTGAGTCATTTTGTTGTTGGATTCACAATGCATGTTATATGGTAGAATCATATGTCAAGAACATATAAGATCACATGTCCAGTACATGGTGCATCTCTATTCTTCCATCAAGATATTGCTTGTGATATTTGGATTTCATCCATTATATAATTTCTAGCCACAAGAACCTGTTTCTTGTCTTAGAAGATTATTCCAACCTTCACTTAGTTTCATTATCCGTATCTTAATCTACTCATATAGATTTCAACGTGTAATGTGTTGGTATTTCACATAAAAGAAGATTCTTGCAATCTTGTATTTTATTTGCCTTATGCTCTCTATATATCATGATGCACATATGTATATAAGACGATTCTCTATATACACAATCAATGCATATCCATATATATACATATGAGATCATTCTTCACACATATCAATGCATATATGTTTGAGACAATGATCATGCTCCCACTCAAATATATCCATCATATACTCATATATTTGTGGTTCAGCTTTCATCAAGTCATTTTATTGTTCACTATGTTTCACATAATGACAAAGCTTCCAAAGCTCCCACTCAGAAAATGCCCTCTGCATTCCAAGTTTCCGGGAAGTCTTCAAAGCTCCCACTCAGTTTCATGAAACTGCAGGCCCACTCAATATTTTGGTCATCACAAAATCACTTGATCAAATCAAGGTTGAGAGTTCCTGTCTTGAGGTACTATAGTCCATCCTTTAACGAAATAACCTTCGTCATGCCCATTGCAATTCTCTTTCAAATCCCAAATTTGACTGAGAGGCAATTTCAGGCTATGGTCCATCATAGTGTAAATGAAATATTTTATTGATTAAAGCATTCCTACGTTTCCGTAGTCAATCACCATTGAACTTTGGTCATAATCAAATAATGCCCATTACATTATTCTCAATAACTCTCCAGTTTGTCGAGAATATGAAATAACCGATTTATTTCACGGGACGTGAGCCATCCTATACGTAACTCAATATTATTTCATTTCTCCTCGTGTTCTAGGCTACCATCATTCCTTTGTGTCTCAAGCAATGTTATTCTTTATTGTTTTATTAAGAAGACTCATGATTATTGTTCTGTACGGAACGTATTCATGACAACCTTCTAAATTCAACAATGTCTTCAATTCATATACCAAGATCAATCATCTATGGCATATCCTTCCTTATACAGTGCCACTACCACGGAACATGCTTCCGTTGCAATACTCTGATATTCTGAAGGCAAGGTCCAATACCCCGGTCAAAGTTTCACTTATCTCCCATTGGATCCGTGTCGAGAGACTTCTTCTCGCATTACCAATCAGGCAACACACATTTTGCTATTCGGGGAGAATATGTCATTTCAATTGCTTTTAGTTTTATTAAAAAGAAATTCTTTCTTTTAAGAAACCTTATAACACCATCAGTTATGGAGCTATCATGTCTCGTTAGATTCGGGATGGTTTCCTATTCATGAAGTGGGTGTTTTAACTTAATGAATTAAACAACCTTATTCGACAATAACTATAGTGCTAGGGGAAAGAACGTTTAGACCATACTACGGTTTAGTATGACTACGAATGGTTCAAGTAGTCTAGCACTTTCAACTTCCATCGTAGTTTGTGGTACAACTTCCACAAGTCTCCCATTATGTCAATATCAATACTTATCACTTCGGATCGTAGCGTAGTGATATGTATCCTTGTATCCTCACTTCTCACTGTGATTCCTGAATCTCAGTTTTATGATCTCAATTGAATACAACTTTCAATTAATCATATGAAGTCTTTAATGATAACTCACGTGCCCATTTAGCACATCATTTATGTATAATGATTGGCACAAGTTCTACTTGCTAGAACCTTGTCATGGTTATATTTACTGCAGAGGTTCATAGATCGTGTATCTAATCCATCTCATGCAATCAAGTTATGATTTTCATTCGATAATGAACTCACAAGTTAATAGATCATACATTTAATGAATTCATCAGTTATGAAGTCACCTCATGTAATCAAATCTTTGACTTGTTATAATCAAGACAACTTTATCATTAAACATTGAATATTTCTTGACAATAATAGTAGTATTATAAATGCTTTCTATCATATCATAAATCAAGACGTAATCAAAGTATAAGCACACTTTTATTCATAAAGATGGAACAACTGACTTGTCTCATTACATGAATAACTTTGTCTCGCGAGATGCAAGACACAAAAGTAAGTGTTCATACTATAATATTTACATAAGATTTATCCAATACTCTAAGTATCTCCTATGATAGATGTCTCGGCGGAATCCATGCTGGCCATCAACTGACTTGATATCCATCAATCCTCGATTTCACCTCTTCCCGTCCATGCAATGGCAGGTCCTGTTTTCATAAAACAGAATAAGTATCAGATACTCATTTACTGCAAATGTTGTATAAGGGAATAAACATTTCTAAAGTATATCAAGTATATAACTTCTCCATCCACGACTTCTGCATCCTCGATAGGAGTAATGTCCGCAGCCAAGAGATCAGTCATGAAGTTCTGGAGACTCATATCAGCTCCTCTTCCGACATAGCTATGAACATAATCACCATAACTTGGAGGGAGTGAGTGCAATAACGTGTTTATTGCAAACTCTTCCGTGGTGCTTTCGTTCATTGTCCAATATTCATAGTCCTCCACCAGGGTCAGGTACATCTCATGCATCCTGTCCAAGTGATCACCAAGGCTTGTGCGTTCTTCCATCTTTGTAGATAGAAAGTTGCTTTCTAAGTCAAATCTGGCAACTCTGAACTCACATACGAACATTGTCTTTAGCGTGTCCATCATGTAATATGAGCCAGTGTCCTGAAACTGTATGCCCAAAACCTCTGACATGCTGAAGATCATGACATTCCTGACTACGGAGCATTTCTGTCGGCGAGCATAATGATCAAGTATCCCTTGATCGCCAACATGATCGTCCGGATGTTCTTCCACATGCTCTTCTATTGTAAACATTATGTTTGCTCTCTGAGCGACGTCCTAAGGCGTAAGTACCAGTTAGCAAAGTTTGACCCATTTTCTCTAAGTTTTTTTTACCTTCCATGAAGAAAGATAGTTTACGTTGCTCTAGTGCATTCATTTTCTACAAACATAATTGCAAGGAACACAATTAAGACTAGTTCACAACAATGAGTTCATATAATCATATTATAAATGAGCTCGCACTAAAACAATTCATCCCTAGGAAGTTTTAGTGATTACATGATCCAGATTCACTGCCCGACCTCGAATATCACACGGCCGACAGGTCAGTTTCAAAGGTAGACAACAACTTGTGCGATCACATTATCTTATATGTACTATGACTTATGCTCGATCTTTCGATCTCTAGTATTCCGAGGCCATATCTGCATATGCTAGGCTCGCCAAATTAACCTCCATATCTGCATATGCCAGGCTTGCCGAACCCAACCTCATGCGAACTCCATTGAATTTGTAGGACAACTCTGGTATGTACGAAGCATCAAGCCATATGGGAGAACCTTCCAGGCGGTGCACACTTCGGTAGAATACTTTTGTTTGGCTTTGTTAAGGGATCATCTTATCACATGCTACCGTCGTGTATCCTATACTAGCAAGTTTTAAGATGTCTGAGCTATGGCAACACTAAGTCTACAGTGTCTCCATTTTAGTTTGTTTTATGATGACGATTACTACTTACTAGTAACACATAGCAAAGCTATCGCTACATCACAAACAAACGAATGATAGCCCCCACTTAGCAATACAAGGTTTAGACGGTCTAGTTGTATATTGCAAGTTTTACGTGGCTGCTAGGGCTTTCATAGTTAAACAGGTTTTAACCTACGAGTCAACCACAACGTCAACCATACAATTGTCTCTATTACACCCTGCACGGGGCCCTTCGTTGCAAATGCCACATCCGCTAAAGTAGAGAGACAGACACCCCCCAGCCACTTTATACGGTACAAGCCGAATGTCAAGCGTGGAACCAGTCTCGCGTAAGCGTACGCGTAAGGTCGGTCGGGGGGCGCTTCATCAAACAATGCCACAGATGTGAACAAGTACACGTGGGAGGGTAACAATCATAGAATCAACGCCCACATCCCTGATGTGTTCTATCCGTACAGTAAGACTAAGCATAGACCTAGCTCTGATACCACTGTTGGGGTTCGCAGCAGAAAACACAAATTTTTCTAACTAGCGTTCCCATAACCCAAGATCTAGCTAGCCGTATTAGCGTAACGGAAAAGAGTGCGGAAATAACATACCTCGGGGTGTAGTCCGTTGCGCGGGAAACGTTCCCGCAAACGTGGTTGATGTAGCTGATCAAGTTTCACAGCCCCATGGTTGTGTCGAGCACCCGTATGGGTGTAGTGCCACACGTGTAGCACCTCGTAGTACTCGCACACGTACGAGACTAGATGACGACCTCGGTTCTCCGATCCAGCGAAGGTGGCGGAAGCAGACCTCCGGACGGAGCTTCGGCAGCACGACGGCCTCCGATTCTAGCAGAGAAGCCTCAATTCCACTATAGTCTCACACTAGGGAGCCCACCGTGAAAGAGACAAGGGAGGGGAGAAGACCGGAGAAAACCGATCTCAATTCGGAGTAATATTTAATTTCTCACGAATTTCTGTGTATTAAATATGTGCACCCTGGCCATCTATATATAGGCAGAGGGGAGGGAGTCAACCCCTCTCCCTTAGCAATGTGGGACTAAAGTACCTTTGCTAAGGGGGGTAGCCGGCCAAAAGGGGGGGAGGGGGCGCACCCCTCATGGGCCCTAGGGCCCATGGCGCCTCCCCCCTCTTTCCTTTTTCTTTTTTCCCTTTTATTTCCCCTAATGGGCCTTTTTCTCCACTAAGGCCCATTGCACATATTAATTAGAAATAAAAAGATTTTAATTATTAATTCAATTAATTAATAACTAAAACATAATATTCCATCTCCCGGTGCTCCGGAACAACTTCCGGTTCACTCCGAAATTGTTCGGTTAAACACGGTACTTCTTCGATGTTGTTTCCTTTATTCTCTGGTTACTCCGATGGTTCCAAAAAGGTCTCCGATTTCATCGAGCCCTTAAGTGTGTTACCCTACGGTCCGAGAACACTCCAGTCATGACCGAGATGAGGCTACAGTCAATGATCATCAGCGGGACCTGGATGCCCATAATGACCCCTGTGCATTCCGGATATCAAACACCGATTGGACCTTACGCCGTGTAGCATTACCTTTGTCATCGATACTGGATTGTTCCGAGATTCGTTCAATGATATCCTATGTCTGCTTCAACCTCGTTCTGAACTAATCCTCATTCACTCGTTCCCGTGATATTCATCCCCGTGACCTAGTCACACGCTGCAGCTTTATGGATGGAATCTCACCGAGTGGGCCCCGAGTATCTACCCATTATATGGATTGACAAATCCCGCTCTTGTAACAATACTCCTCAACATATCTCCACGGAATACCCAAGATACAACCGTTATGACCCTCATATTTCAGTCAGGTGGTGGGATGTAGGTCAAAGCATCCGGGAAGATAGCAATTATGCACGTACTCCCGGTCAAAGGAACGGTCTACCACGTTCTGTAATTACAACACAGAACCTTCACAAGATTTGATCATGCTGTAATGCTTACTTTGGGTAATGTTCATCACGTCACTTAACCAATGAGGTGACCTCATAGTCAAGAGATTTAATTGTCCATGATCGCGAAAACACGACCATCATGTTGACCATGAACTAGTTATCAATGTAGAGGCTAACTAGGAACTCTGGGGGTTTCTATACCACACCTGCATCATTGTTTCACTGACACAGTTCTAGCACGGTATGTAACTGGTTATGAACTTGCTTAGATATATTGGAATAATCATATATTATTTGATTCTAGAGCATATATCCAACAACCTGCTGTTCATACAAGGCATGTGTGCTGCGTGTATGTTTATAACATGCATGTCGTTGTATGGGTTTTCGAGACCTTAGTTGTGATCTGGCGGCCGGTCTTTTATACACCAAGTGGCCCTTAGATGTGCGCAGCTTGGGGCATCGCGATGAGATTGTTCGTGACTCCGTCACGTGCATACTTTGATGTATGATCGAGCCCGCCCTAGACCCCAACTAAGTGATCGGGTTGGAGTAAGTCTATGTAAGAGTTATGATACAATCGATAGTATGGTTGAGACGACTTGTCTATGAGTATGGGAGTTCACCACCCATATCATTTAGAGTTGTGTGCGTACGATGAGGACCCATCTCAGTTGATCATCCGACCTGGATGGGATGCCCCTCACGTTCGATGCTTTCCGAGAACGTACTGTGCTTGGCCTTGTCTGCATAGACAAGTGGGTACGGTTCCCGGCTATCCATATGATTGTGTTGTAGCGAGTCTTGCATACACTAACCCCGGGTCCCGACAGTTCCATGGATTTCCCACGTCCTCATTAGTTTTTGGATTCTGCAGTCTGTATGCTCCTCCTCCAATGAATTCTGAGATGATGAATGGTCCTTCCCATTGTGGGGCAAGTTTGTCCACTTTTTCCTGTATTAGCCGCAGCACTAGGTCTCCTTTATTGAATAATCTGGTCCGTAGGCGACTTCTTTGATAGGTGCGCAGCTTGTCCTGGTATCCTTCGGATTTTGTGAGGGTCGTGCTTCGTCTGCTATGTCTTTGTCGTTCTGTAGCGCTTCTTCTACCTCTTCCTCTTCGTACCCTGAGACTCTGGGTGCTCCGAATTTTAGGTCGTGCGGTAGCACTGTTTCTGCCCCGTATACCAAGAAGAAAGGCATATATTGGGTTGAGCTATTTGGGGTGGTGCGTAGGCTCCATAGGACTGCGGGGAGCTCCTCTATCCAGTTGCCTGCGGCATGTTCAAGTGGTGCTAGGAGTCGCTTATTTAATCCTCCGCATACTAAGCCGTTTTCTTTTTCCACTTGGCCATTAGACTGCGGGTGTGCGACTGATGCGTAGTTGATTTTGATGCCCAACTCTTGACAGAAGTTTTGGAACTCTGCTGCCGTGAAGTTGTTACCATTGTCTGTGATGATGTTGTATGGTACTCCGAATCTGAAGATGATTGAATTGATGAAGATGACTACCGTGAGGGCTGTTGAGCTTGTGATTGGTACTGCCTCGATCAATTTGGTGAATTTGTCGACTGCGACCAGTAGGTCACTACTGGAAAAACAGCTATAGATAATATTGACACTAATGGCGCACTATACATGTGGTGCGCCATTACTATTTAGTAATGGCGCACCATGTGCAGGTGCGCCATTAGTAACCTAAACAGTAATGGCGCACCTGGTGAAAAGTGCGCCATTACTATGTTTGACCAAGGTTTGACCCATTCCTGGACATAGTAATGGCACACTTTTTATAAGTGCGCCATTAGTAAGGTGACATAGTAATGGCGCACCTGGCGAAGGGTGCGCCATTACTATGTTTGACCATTGTTTGACCCAGTCAAAGACATAATAATGGCGCACTTTGTAAAGGTGCGCCATTACTATGTCAAACATAGTAATGGCGCACATTTACAAAGTGCGCCATTACTATGTCTTTGACCAAGGTTGACCCAGTCAAAGGCATAGTAATGGCGCACTTTGTGAAGGTGCGCCATTGCTAACTTTCTAAGGTGGCCAAATTTTTTACCAAATGCACCCCCCCTGGACCACTTTTCAGTTTTAAAAAAAATAAACGCAAATGATAAAAATGTCAAAAAAATAAAATAAAATAAGATTCCCATGAGATATGTGGTCTAATTGTTAGGAAAATTTAGAAACATGAATTTTGACTTTTTTTGCAAAATCTCTCGAGAATTGTGTAAAATGGGCTTAACTTTTGCATACGACCTCCGATGAAAAAGTTTTTTATATGAAAAATCATCTACTCGAAAAGTTATATCAAAATTCAACAAGTTGTAACCCATTGAACATTTTTAGAATCCTCAAAAACCTAACAGAAAAAAAGTTACGGGGCTTTGAAGATCTAGAGGGAAAAAAATGAAAAATAATTCAAACTTACTAATGGCGCACTATTTGAAAAGACCGCCACTAGTAACAGGAAAAAAAATTAATTTTTTTTCATTTTTTTTTAAAAAAAAGTTCAAAATATGATAGGACACTGGTCGGTAAGTTCCAAAAAAAGTTCACCATTTCATCACACCCATGGACATGAACAAGGTCCTAGACATGAACAAGGTTTAATAGGATTGATATGATACATATATCAACAAGTGCTTGTGAGGTGAGGTGGGGCAAGAGGTCAATGGAACTAAGAAGTTAAGTGTGCTGAGGCTGGAGTAGTGTGAGGATGGGTGACCCTCCGGGAAGTTTGACCACGGAGTGCAATTTGACTTGAGATTAAGTGGAGTAACTTGAGATTAAGTCGTAGTGACTCGAGATTAAGAAATAAAAAAATAAAAAAATAAAAAAATTGAAAAAAATATATTAAAAAAATTGAAAAAAAGTTAGTAATGGCGCACCTTAGATAGCAATGTGCGCCACTACTATGTTCCCGCTTTCCAAATTCAAAAAATTTATAAAAAAATGGGTGTCCAGTGGCGCACCAGTAGAGGTAGTAATGGCGCATATGTGGTGCGCCATTACTAAGTGTTAGTAATGGCGCAACAGATGTGCGCCATTACTAGCAAAAATAGGTGCGCCATTAATAGCCATTTTTCCAGTAATGGGTGTGTTCTTCCTCCTTTTGATGATTTCTTGAGTGGGCCTACCATGTCGAGTCCCCATGTGGCAAATGGCCATGATAACGGTATGATTTTGAGTTCTAATACTGGGGCGTGCGTCCTGCGGGTGAACTTTTGGCAGGCGATGCAACGCCGTAGGATATCCTATGCATATCTCATGGCGGTTGGCCGATAGAATCCTGCTCGAAAGGCTTTTGCCACGAGTGCTCGACTGCTGGCATGGTGCCCGCAGGTGCCTTCGTGAATCTCTAGTAGTAGGGATTTGCCTTCTTCCTTGTCTATGCACTTTTGTAGGACCTGGGAAATGCTGCGCTTGTAGAGCTGTCTATTGATTACTGTGAATGCTTTGGATCGTCGACTGATGCGTCGGGCTTCTGCAATGTCTTGTGGTAGGTTGCCTTCGATTAGGAATCGAAGAAAAGGTCTTGCCCAGGACGGGTCTTCGAGTGCTGCTGGTGCTTCAACTTCGATTGCTTGGCTATTTGTAGCGTCAGCTGCGCTTGTTGTCACCACCTGTGCTGGCTCATTTGTGACGTCTTCTTCTGCGACTGCTTTGGGCTCCGCTGGCTTTGCTTTTATTGATCTCTGATTGATGCTTTCGAGAAAAACGCCTGGTAGTATTGGTCCTCGAGTCGATCCGATGTTCGCAAGTTCGTCAGCTTCTGTATTGTTTTCTCTGGGGATGTAGTTGAGTTCACAGCTGTCGAATCCTCCTTCTAGTGCGTTGTAGAGCTTCTGGTAAGCTGCCATGTTGTCTGAGACTGCGTTACAGTCTCTCATCTCCTGCTGGACGACGAGGTTTGAGTCTCCATAGATCGATAGGCGAGTGGCATCGCAAGGTTTTGCCATGCACATGCCGTGAATTAGCGCCTCGTACTTTGCTTCATTGTTGGAGGCGTTGCTGAAGTTGATCTGGAAGATGTATTTGAGCTTCGTTCCTTTGGGGGAGACTAGGACTACGCCTGCTCGGGCTCCTTGCTGTCTTTTGGATCCGTCGAAGTACATTGTCCATGAGTTGGACAAGTCTGGGGGCCCTGGTGTTTGGACTTCTGCCCACTCGACCAGGAAGTCTGGGAGTACTTGTGCTTTGATTGTTGTTGGGTGTTTGAACTGTAGGTCTCGCGGGCTAAGCTCCATGTTCCACTCAGCAACTCGACCGGTCGCGCCAGGATTGTTGAGGATGTCCGCGAGTGGTGCACTGCTCACGATTGTGATGGAGTGTTCGTCGAAGTAGTGCGATACTTTCCTGGAGGTCATGATGATGGCGAGAAGGAGCTTCTGGTAATGTGGGTACCGCTGCTGTGGCTTCGTGAGTAGCGTGCTGAGGTAATAAATTGGTCTTTGGATGCTCTGGATTTTGCCTTCTTCTGCACGCTCAACGACAAGCACTGTGCTCACGAGGCTGCTGCATGCTGCTATGTAGAGATACAACTTTTCCCTTTCTTTAGGCACCGCCAAGATTGGTGGGGTAGAGAGGGTCTTCTTCAATGAATGCATTGCTGGCTTCCTCGGTCCACTCGAATTTTTCTCCTTTCCTCAGCAGTTTGTAGAAAGGTAGGGTCCTTTCGCCTAGACTGCTGATGAAGCGGCTCAATGCTGCGAGCTTTCCTGTGAGCTGTTGTATTCCTCTGATGTTGGTTGGCCTTTGCATTTTGGCGATTGCTTGAACCTTTTTAGGGTTTAATTCTATTCCTCGGGCGGAGACCATGTACCCGAGTAACTTTCCGGCTGGGACGCCGAACACGCATTATTTGGGCTTTAGCTTGATCCTGTACTTGTTGAGGGTCGCGAACGTCTCGCGGAGGTCATCGAGTAGTGTGTTTGCGCTATAGGTTTTGATGGCAATGTCGTCTACACAGACCTGGACGTTCCTTCCGATCTGGTCTCTCAGACATGCTTGCATCATCCGCTAGTACGTGGCTCCGGCATTTTTAGTCCGAATGGCATAGTTTGGTAACAGAATACTCCGTAGGGGGTGATGAACGAGGTGTGCTCTTCGTCTTCTTCCTTCATCCTGATCTGATTGTACCCTGAGTATGCGTCAAGGAAAGATAGGAGGTCGCATCCTGCTGTGGAGTCGATTATTTGATCGATTCTTGGAAGGGGGAAGTGGTCTTTTGGGCAGTGCTTGTTGATAGGCCCATAGTCGACGCACATCCTCAGTACCTCGGTGTCCTTTTTAGGGTCTATGACTGGGTTTGCTATCCATGTTTCTTTCTTTGTCTCTCTGATGAACTGTGCGTCGAGTAGTCGATTGACTTCTTCTCCGATTGCTCTGCGTTTGGGCTCTGAGAACCGTCACCGCGCCTGTTTTACTGGCTTCGTGTTTGGCTTGATGTGGAGCGCGTGTTCCACGAATTCTCGTGGTATCCCTAGCATGTCGGCTGGGCACCAGGCAAAAATTTTCCATTCTTCACGAAGGAAAGTTATGAGGGCGGTTGCTTGCTCTTCTGGAAGGTGGGCATATACGCGGACTGTCTTCTCTGGGTCTGTCGGGTGTACTTGGTGTGTCATCGTGTCGCTGCCGACGCTGAAGTCGCGACCAAATTCCTTTGTCTCGCTTCTGTTTGCTACTGGAAATATGCTTTTGTCCGTCACCATGGCTATTTCTTGGAGCTGTTGTTGGGCTCTGAATGTGTGGGAGACTTTGTGGAAGTCGCGGTCGCACTGGTCTGATTTGATGAAGCTTCCCTGGACAGTGATGATTCCTGCAGGTCCTGGCATCTTGAGCTTGAGATATGCATAGTGTGGAACCGCCATGAACTGTGCGAACGCCGGTCGCCCGAGTATTGCGTGATACTTCGACTGCCATTCGAGCACTTCGAACTCGAGTGCCTTCTTTGCGAAGTTGCGCTTGCTACCGAAGATCACATCAAGTTGTATTACTCCGATGGAGGTGGCTGCTTCGCCCGGGACTACGTCGTATATTCTGGTTCCTGACTTCTTCCACACTGATTGTGGGATGAACATCTTGCGTAGAGTGTTGGCGAAGATTATGTTTAGACTGCTGCCTCCGTCCATGAAGATTCTGTCCATGTCGTATCCTCCGATCTGGGCTTCGAGGACCAGGGGTGCATGCCCAGGTCTCGGGACTGCAGGTGGATGGTCGCTCTGTGATAAGGTGATGCTGTTGTCAGCGCCGCTCAGTTGGTAGGTTTCAGTTATCTTTAGGTCTTCGGCTGCTTCGACTTGCAGGGTGTAGGCATCTTGCTTTGCTTTCGAGGGTCTTCCTTCTTGGATCATGCAGATTCGTCCCTGGGACGCGGGGTAGTGCTCCTCTGCACTTGCGGGTGACTGCGTGCTTCTTCGAGTGCGTTTGGCTTCACGCTGCTTCTCGTCCTTGAGGATGTTGGAGAGTTCGGCGAATAGGTGGCAATCTCCCAGGGTGTGGCTTGCTCTGAGATGTCCTCGGCTGTCTTCAAAACAGTGGATCGCGCAGGGTCCTTCCAGTTGCTCTTTAGCTGTGAGTTTGCTGGAGCCGGCGTGCCTTCTTCTCCTTGAGACTTGGAAGGTATGTGAGTGGTCTTCTGATCGGTTGTGGACCCTTGGGTGAAGTTCTATCCCGTCACTAAGTGATTGGCTTCGGATGAAGTTGGCGAATTCGTCTGGCCTTCGATCTGGGTCGTAGTAGTCTCCGGACTGGGTCCCGGAGTCTCTGTCTTGGCGTGTGGTGGGAGTCCGGGTGGCGGCGGGTCGTCGACTGATGGGCGAGCCTTCGGCCACGCGCCGCGACTCCTCGAGTGGGATTCTCGAGTAGCCTCCTTGTGCTTGTCTTCTGGGTCGTCGAGTTTTCTTCCGTCGTCGATGGATCTGAAAGTAGTCGAGGTGCTGGACTTGGCTAGGCCGCAGGCTGGATGATCTTGATGAGATGATGGAGATGCTTGTGGTGATCTTGAATTCCTCGAGCGGGATTGATCTGGTTCTAGTCCTCGAGTCTTGGTATGCTGAGGTCGGGACCGCCGAGATCGTGATTCCAACATGTGTAGTTCCCACAGACGGCGTCAATTGACGGGGATCAACCCCGGAAAATACCATGGTCAGGGACCCTGGGTTAGTCATAGAGATGGCACAGGTTGGAAGATACTCGTCGGCTAACAGGAGAAGTAGTTCTTGCTCAATATTATCACGTGAGGGGGCGATTACAATGGAGGCCAAGGCGAGTTCTCGCAAGGCTAGGATGAGTAGATGCATATTGAGTTGATCTGGACGTCTCCCCTCCCAGCCTTTATATATTAGGCCAGGTCTCGGGGAGTCCATGCTAGGTTACAGTAGATGGTTTCCTAGTTCTAGTCTTGCCTTGTACGCCAATTTTCACCTTCCATGTTAGTCGCGGACTCCTACGTCGGTGCCTGGTAAGGCCAATTGTGGGCTTGTCATAGCTTCCCGGTGGGCCTTCTATCTTCACACGCACTAGTTAGCCTCATATGTAGGAGTCGTGGGGTCACCCCCTAGTCAATAGTTATATAATTACTCTGGGTATATAAGGGAACAACGTAAGGCTTCTTTTTTCTCCTTACCTCATCAATCTGAGTTCTGAGTCACCCTCATCTTTTCTACGGGAAGATAGGACTAGGCTCATCTATGTCTTACTAGAACATCTCTTTGATTGCTTCCTTGTAGCCGTAGGAAAGTGGTGTTCGGTTGTCTAGAGTTGTTGTGCTTCCTATTTTGAGACTTCCTATCTAAGTGTTGTTGTTATGTTGTAATAATTTCCATTTCTCTTGCAATTACAGCCATTATGTTGTCCGAGTCATTCCAGTTATCCTCATAATCTAATGCATTTGAAAAATATTTCTCTCTATTTTGGATGTCTTTCCAGAAGATTTTGTAGGTGGCATACCCGATAGTTCGATAGACTTTGTTGTAGGTTTTATTATAGAAACCTATATTGATGCATTTGCAGTACTTCCTCCCACTTTAGATGTCTTATAGCCAGAATAACCACACTAACCATCGTGTTGGGGTACTTTGCTACTCTGACATATCTGTAGTAGCCCCTAGTAAGCCATGGTCATCCTCAAGAAAACAATCCAGTAATCTGACTCCTGAAATCTAGCCACCCGACAGATGTGTAGAATTCATTGTAGATCTTATGCCAGGCACCGCCCCAATTTCCAGATGCCCATATAGAATTGCCCCACATGAGTTAGCTGAGCTAAAAATCCAGCTCGAAGCTTTGTTTGCAAAAGGCTTCATCCGCACTAGCTCATCGCCATGGGGTTGCCCCGTTCATTTCGTAACGAAGAAAGATGGAACATAAAGGATGTGCGTAGACTATCGCCCGCTAAATCTAGCGACGATAAAGAACAAGTACCCACTTCCCAGGATCAATGATCTTTATGATCAACTTGCTGGATCATCTGTCTTCTCCAAGATGGATTTGAGATTAGGCTATCATCAAATCAAAATCCAAAACGAGGACGTTCCCAAAACGGCTTTCACTACTCGATATGGTCTTTACGAGTTCATTGTCTGGTCCTTTGGTTTAACCAATGCCCCCGCCACTTTCTCGCGCTTGATGAATTCGATCTTCATGGAGTACTTAGATAAATTTGTTGTAGTTTATCTTGATGACATTCTCATCTACTCGAAGAACGAAGAAGAGCACGCATAACATCTTAGGATGGTATTGATGAAACTTCGAGAGCATCGCCTTTATGACAAGTTCTCTAAGTGTGAATATTGGCTACCAGAAGTGGCCTACTTAGGCCACGTGATTTCTGCAAAAGGCATTGTTGTGTATCCTGATACGTCCAAAATGCATCACTATTTTATATTGTAATTTCATCCTATTCATTGATATATTCCATTTTAAAGTATTGTTCTTATGTTGTTTTGGCTTGTTTTACATAGTTTACAACCTTCCGGTGCCGAAGCAGCAGAACCAGAATTCAGCGGTGAAAAGTGGACACCAAGTTGCTGAATCAGATCAAGTCCAAATGTGATGAAAATTTACGGGGAGCGTTTTTATGAAGATTGACTGGGGATCACCGAGGATGGAGGTGAGGGGACCCACCAGGCAGCCAGAAGGGTGCCTGGCGCGGCCCCCCTCCTGGCCGCGCGAGGCACCCTCCTAGATGCCTGGTGGCCCTCCTCGGTGCCCCCTCTCGCCTATAAGACCCCCCTGGGGTAGAAACCCTAAAAAGGGAAGAGTTTCCGTGTTTCTCCGCCGCCACGGGGCGGAAACCTACAGAGGAGAAAAGCCATCTCCGGCGGGCAGATTCCGCCGGGGCGATCACCTCCCGGAAGGGGAGATCGTCGCCATCATCATCATCATCATCGTCATGGGCATCATCAATATCATCCCCAACATCAACACCATCTGCATCTCCATCCCATCTCATCTCACAATTGCAACTTGTGTTGTAATCCGTACTATCTATCATCTCTACTTTGTTGGTGTTGATTACTACTTTGTGGTGAATGCTATTGAGTTTTGTTGGAGAAATATCATTGTGTCTAGATTGTTTTCCACCCATCTATCACCTTTGATCATGATCTCTTTTATGTCTTGTGAGTAGTTACTTTAGTTCTTGAGAACATGGGAGAAGTCTAGTTGTTAGTAGTCATATGATGTTGAAGTGTTATGTGTTGTTTGATACTTAAGTTGTGTTGTTATTTCTCTAGTGGTGTTATGTGAGTCGAACACTTAACACTTCACCTTTCATGGGCCTAGAGGAATACATTGTGCACAAAGGATGCTTATGGTGGGTTTCCGGACAGAAACCTGAACCCCAGTTCGCACACTTTTGCACAAGGGAGTTATGGATCAATGATCGTAATGCTGTGGTTAGGCTTATGCCTTAATTACTACTTTGTATTTGCGGATGCTTGAAAGGTTTGTAATCATAAGAGTACACTTATCTTATTCTAGAAGGTGTACTAGCATTGATCCACCCACCAACATTTATCAACACAATACATACTACTTGGCGGAATATGGTGAAAGTAACTTGGCTATCTCTCCCGTGTGTTCTCAAGAACGCTTTAGCTTTTATAAGTTCAGTTCCCAGGCTTATCCTTGTGAAAGGATTGAGCCACTTGCTACTCCTCAGTTACCCTATTTACTTTGCTTTTCTTTTACTTTTCTGTTGCTTAAACCAAAAAACCCCTAAATATTTACCTTTCAGTGTGTGCAACCCTTTCCTTATCTAGTGTCACTTATCAACACCTTCTGCTCCTCGTGGGATCGACATCCTTATTTATCGAAAATCTACAATTGATCCCCGAGACTTGTGGGTTATGAAGAATCGTTTATTGGCGCGGTTAACAGAGAAGGCAACCCAACTAAACCTATTAACTTCTCTGCCATCAACGAGCTTTTCTGGCGCCGTTGCCGGGGAGTGTAGCGCTATTGGTAAGTGAAGCCGGTAAGGAAACCTTTATTTTTATATTGTTACCTTCAGGCCTTATGGACTCTTCTACTGTTGGTTCGTTGCTGGTAAGGAGCCGCCCCACCACTGTGGTGGTCACTCCTACCCCTACTGAAATTTAGCCCTATAAAATACCATCTGGTATTATTGATTATGTCTTGGCTAATCATTATACAGGAGAAGGACATCTAGGAGAACACCTGCTATATTTATCACAATTATGTTCTTTATTTAAGCTTGCAGGTGTAACAATGGAGTTCGTCATGAAGAAACTATTCTCCGTATCACTCAAAGATAAAGCTTCAGATTGGTATAAGCTACTCGATAACTCTGATCTACTTGAATGGCCAGAGCTTATGTCTCTCTTTTATGCAAAGTTTTATCCTCTTCGTGATATTCACCAAGATAGGAACTACATCTACAACTTTTGGTCTCGCGACGGAGAGAGCATCGCTCAAGCTTGGGGGAGACTGAAGTCCCTGATGCTCAAATGCCCAAACCATGAGCTCCCCAAGGAAATTATACTTAAAAAATTTTATGCCAGCCTTTCTCGTCAGGACAGGGAGATGTTGGATGCCTCCTCTAGCGGGGTATTCCAGACCAGAAGTTTGGAAGAAAAATGGGATCTTATAGAAAGGATCCAGAAGAACACTGAAGACTGGGAAATTGATAAAGGTATTGAACCCGCTATAAACCATGAGCATGACTACATTGAGAATTATGTGAAGACTGATTACTTTAATACCTTTTGCTCTAAAATTGGTCTTGATTCCCAGCTAATGGTTGACTTTGTCAAGGGCTTTGCTTCTCATATTGATTCTTCTAAGAAGAAGGAGAGTCACCATCATAAACCTTTCAAGGAGTCACCTATAGAGATTAATGTTATTGATCCTGTTTTACCTGCAGTTGTGTATGAACAACCTCTTTATCCCTCAAGGATAAAGGAGCACTCTTTTGTTACAGATATTCTAAACAAAAACGGAAGGACCACTGACGAACCTGAGGACATGATCAAGGTCAAGCCTCAAGTTGCAATGGTCAAGGATCTGGTAACCAGTGATATTGAAGAATCCACTATTAGTTTTTGTGCTGTTTCCACTAACATTGTCACAGCCAAGAACAAAGGCCCAATTTCAGGTACACCAGTTGTATCTGTCAAAATAGGAGATCATAATTACTATGGGCTATGTGATTTGGGATCTCGCGTCAGTGATATTCCCTTCACACTTTATCAAGAGATCATGCACGAAATTCAGCCGTGTGAGACCGAGGACATTGATGTCACGATTCATCTCGCAAATAAACAAACGATCTCTCCAGTTGGGATTGTGAGAGATGTTGAAGTACTCTGCGGGAAGGTAAAATATCCTACTGATTCTCTTGTGCTTGGTTCAGTGCAAGATAGTTTTTGCCGTATTATCTTTGGTAGGCCCTTCCTCAGCACTTGTGGAGCTATAATAGATTGCAACAAAGGTAAAGTTTCTGTTGAATTCAACGGTGAGCCGTATGAATTTATTTTTTCTAAGTTTTCTAAGCAGCCTCGTGGTACTGACTTGTCAAGTAATGACAAAATTATTGAAGAAATTGCTTCTATTGCTATTCCTCCTGATGATACTTTGCATCAATTTATGGAAGACCGCGAGAATGACATACATATGCAGGAGAGAGATGAACTAGAAGACATATTTTTCAGACAAACTCCTATCCTGAAGCACAACCTCCCGGTTGAACCTTTAGGAATCCTCTCGCAACCAAAATAAGACCCGGTGTTTGATCTAAAACCACTACCCGATACGCTCAAGTATGCTTATTTAGATGAAAAGAAAGTATATCTTGTTATTATCAATTCTAACCTTTTAGGGTATGAAGAAGAGCGATTGTTGGAGACACTTCGCAGACACCGAGGTGCTATTGGCTATACTTTTGATGATCTCAAGGGTATTAGCCCATCCATTTGCCAACATACTATCAATCTCGAGCCCGATGCTAAACCAGTTGTTGATCATCAACGATGGTTGAATCCAAAGATAAAGGACATGGTTAGGACGGAGGTTCTCAAACTTATAGCCGCGGGTATCATCTATCCTATAGCTGATAGTAAGTGGGTAAGTCCTGTTCATTGTGTTCCTAAGAAAGTAGGTATGACTGTTGTTCCTAATGATAAGAATGAACTAATACCTCAGAGGACTATTATTGGATATAGAATGTGTATTGATTTCAGGAAGTTGAACAAGGCCACCAGGAAGGACCACTATCCTCTGCCCTTTATTGATTAGATGCTCGAGCGGCTGTCTAAAAACACCCACTTCTGCTATCTTGATGGGTATTCTGGCTTCTCCCAGATTCACGTTAACACAGCGGATCAAGAGAAGACCACCTTTACGTGTCCTTACGGTACTTATGCTTACAGGCGTATGCCTTATTGTTTGTGTAATGCACCTGCTACTTTTCAGAGGTGTCTGTCTGCAATATTTCATGGTTTCTGTGAGGAGATTGTAGAAGTTTTCATGGACGACTTTTCCGTCTATGGAAACTCCTTTGACCATTGTCTCCACAATCTTAATAAAGTTTTGCAGAGATGTGAAGAAACTAATTTGGTGCTCAATTGGGAAAAGTGCCATTTCATGGTTAACGAAGGGATAGTTCTTGGACACAAGATTTCCGAAAGGGGAATTGAAGTGGACAAGGCAAAAATTGAAGCTATTGAAAGGATTCCCTATCCAAGGGACATCAAAGGTATTCGTAGTTTTCTAGGTCATGCTGGTTTCTATAGAAGATTTATCAAGGACTTTTCTAAGACCTCGAGACCCCTTACCAATCTTCTCCAGAAGGATTCTCCTTTTGTATTTGATGAAGATTGTAAGGATGCTTTTGAAGTTCTTAAGAAAGCCTTGATAACCGCTCCTATAGTACAACCACCTGACTGGAATTTGCCCTTTGAAATTATGTGTGATGCTAGTGATTTTTCTGTTGGAGCTGTTTTAGGACAAAGGGTTGACAAGAAGCTGAATGTCATCTACTATGCCAGGAAGACACTTGATAGTGCTCAAAAGAATTATGCTACTACCGAGAAGGAATTCTTGGTAGTGGTGTTTGCTTGTGATAAGTTTAGGCAATATATTGTTAATTCTAAAGTTATTATTCATACTAACCATGCTGCCATTAACTATCTTATACAGAAAAAGGATGTCAAACCAAGAATCATTAGATGGTTACTCCTTCTTCAAGAATTTGATTTGCAGATTGTCGATAGAAAAGGAGAAGACAATCCGGTGGCGGATAATCTTTCAAGGATGGAAGATATCCCGCACGATCCTATTACATTCAACGAAAATTTCCCAGATAGCTTATCTATCGCTCAATAGAATAGACTAGGACAATGCCCGTGCGTTGCAACGGAAAGAGAAGATGTATATATCCAAAATATCACACACTTAATCTAACTTTGTCTCTTATGTAAGTTAACATCATTTATTTCAATATGGCTCTCATTTGTTTCACCCATTTTTCTTCTTTGCACCTTCATCGTCGATAGTTGAAGTTTCCACTTGATGAGAATGCGTCTAAGTAAAAGGAGATATATGGGGCTTCAAAGAGACTTGGGAAAAGTTTTTGTTGTCCAAATCGGCTTGAATCATTAGGTGTTCAAGCTGACAAATAAGCTTCTTATGAAGCCAGTGTAGCAGCATTTCTCACTTTCTATTGGGTAACTGAAAATTGTAATTCCATCAGTAACATGCCCTAAACTCCATCTATGACACCGATATATATACTAATTGTGAGTTTTATTCAGCTACCTTCAACAATCATCATCCAAATATGCATATTATATTTTAATTTATATTTAGATTTTTGCGTGGCACAAATTTCACATATTATGTTATTCCATAGCAGAATCCGTTTCTTTGCAAGATTCACAAGCAGCAATTTGATTTGATTTTTTTCCATCTATAACATATTAGTTCTTGCAGCTTGCGCTTGTCAGTATGTCTCACATCATAAATATTAAATCAGGTGTTTTTTACTAACTAAGAGGATGAAAAAAAAAGCAAGTGATAACGTACTGTAGTCATCATATCTGCGATAGATGTACAAACGTTCGGCACCATGTCATACTACCGGTATTAATCGTTGTTTCCTTTTTGATAGATTTTCATGGACCAGTGTTTGATTTTCTTCTTCGGGCAACTCATTATTTTCTGTGCGCACATTTTCTATTGAAGTCTCGGCTCGCCTTGGTGATTCTCTCGCTCAAGCATATTTAAGTTGGTGCATTTTATCTTCAGCAAGCGATGTGGTACTATTAATCTTATAAGAAAAATATATAGATGATGCCCAACAGGTGACCCCAGCACGTACAAACAAAGAAAACATACGATGGAATTGCGGATATGCACCGTGGTTTGGCTGGTCCAAAAAGTGTATGTGCATTGAACCATTCATTAGTAATATAAGCTTGCTGAAACATAACGTGAATCGGTCCATATTGCGTTGGTAGCGCTCGTTTACGTAGGATGGGAGGTGTCCGGTTCGAAACCTTGCTCTCCCATTTCATATTTTTACATGCTGGACAGTTGCTCGGCTAGAACAAAGTACTGCGGGTTGATTCTTGAAAATACCAGGGGTCATTTTGCAAACAAAGCAACGAAACGTTTTTCACTTCAATTTCGGACTGCAGGTTGATTCTTTTAAAATTCAGGGGCTTTTTTGCAAAACTACTAAAATGGAAGGAGAAACTCACCTCCCATTATTATTAGGGATAGATGACTGAAACAACATTCTCTTTGTCTCTCTCCATCTAATAAGATGCTCAAATTAATTTGAGTTGCAGCAAGGGGCAGCTAGAACAGAGCACAAACACGCAAGAACTAGCACTCAACTCGCCATGACATTTTAACACACATATAGAGTGCAAAGGCAAGAACTGATGCTACAGGAATAAAGAATTAGTTACACTTGTTCTACATATCTTTAGGATAAAGAAAACAGAGCAAAAAATTCTTAGGAGTCTCGAGTTGCATACCGCTAACCGCACGCGCGTGTCCACAACGGTTGTGTCTTGTTGCCGAACACACAGCTAGCAACATGCCACCGCCGCGTCCACAACTACAAGTCGATGGTGCATGATGTCTGCCAACGCTCTACTGCTGGAGGTGAGGAGCGGCTCAGCCAACGGCGTATCAAGGAGAGATGGCGGCCGCGCGGGGAGGCTCCAATGCGGGCGTCCTGAACTGATGTAATTTTTCTTGCCGAGTGAACTACCATACAATATAAAGTCAAACTCTCTCTAACACACATCAAAATATTTTTTCTGGGTGTTCTATGTGAACTAATGTCAGAATACATAGTGAAATGATAATAATGTATTGATTTTTCATATAGGAAACATGTTCTTCTCCAGATGAACTGGTTTTCTAATACATATCGAATTGTTTCCATGTTTCTCTATGAACTGAGGATAGAATAAGTACTGATTTCTCGATGGGTTTTTTGCTAAAAAATTACAAAGTAACTAAATACATACTTACAGAAAAAAAATTTGCAGATGCATATTTGTTTTTATGGAAATCATAGTGAAAGACATACAAGGGAATGAGAGACAACTAAATACTTTTTAGGTTACTTGCCTTCTAATTGCTAACCGACTTAGAATAGTTTGTTTGTTGCTCTCTTGAATCCTGTTAATAAACCACAAAAATATTTTAGGAAATGGTCAGAGAAATACTCCTAGAATCACAAACACATTGTAGGGCACAAGTCTGAATTGATGTGAATTTTCAATTCCAAGCTGTTGTTAAATCACAATGGAGTGAACTACCATATAATATATAGTCGAACTAACACACACCAAAAACTATTTTTTACGGGGTTTCAGTATGAACTAATGACAGAATACACAGCGAACTGATAATAATGTTGTGAATTTTCATATAGGAAATATGTTCTTCTCCAGATGAACTGGTTTTTCTAACAAACATCAAACTTTCCAATGCTTCTCAGGAAAACTAAACACTATATTTTGTATGTCTCAAAAAGGGAAAAATAGCTATGTTATACCAAATACAAAAAAATGGATTTCTGATAAGCATTTCAGCAAGCACATATGCAGCATCAATGTTTGCACAAAAGTAGCATGAAATTGAATAGAGAAAAAGCATGCCACAAGTGAAAATATGTAGCAGCAGTACCTGAAGATCCTCCTCAACTTTTTTGTACAAGATGCATCTTCCCTGTGGGTTCAGATATTGGAGACCACTCAGTTCAAGTAGAGACAATTGCACACATGCTCGCATGACATAAGATATACGGGGTCAATAGGGAAGGAGCAAACCTTTCTTTCTCTGCTTTCCCTTCTCACTCCACCTCCAATTTAGTTCCTGGCTCGCTTCACCCCCTTCCAAGTTCCAAGATGATGGAGGCCAAACTAGGATCAGTTATCAGCAAGGAACCGCCAGTGCAATTCAGCGAAGGAGGAGATGGTGTCTATTTTATTTGGAAGGGAGGAAGGGATGCTGGATCGATTCAGTCAAGACTGGCTCTGCTCCATGGGGCAGAAGAGCTCGCGGCGGCTGGAAGTTGGAGGCGTGTGGGCATCTAGGTGTGGAGGCGCACGGCGGCTTCCGGTGGTGGAGGCGCGCGACGGCCAGGAGATGGAGGTGCGCGGCCGTCCGTGGGTGGAGGCGCGTCGTTTCCCCTAACACGACAGTGCTCGAAGCCCTCGGAGCGGATGAACAGGGCGACGAGCGACACGCGGACGAGTCCATGGCCTGCAGCGACAAGGGATTGTGGCGCCCGGTGGAGCAGGACGGCGGCGCAGTGGTGCGGCGGCTACTGGCGGACGGCATGGATGCGACGCACGGGAAGGAGGTAGGGCGGTGGGAAGTGGGTAGGCGGCGGCTGCTGACCGGGGATCCAGCGAAGACCCATCGCGGTGTCTCGGGCTCCCTCGCTCCGGCGGGGGAATATCGTATGAAACCAATATTCGGTGGAAATCGATGAAAACCACTCGAAAATAATATTTTAAATATTTTAAAAAATCTAAAAAAATGTAAATTCGTAAGAAGATGATGATCTAGTACCATGCAAAATTTCAAGTTAAAACACATTACGGATTGCGAGCTATGAAAACAACAAAATCAACGTTGAATGGTGTTGAATAGTAACATTACTATTCATTGTTGAATTTTGCTTTTTTCATAGCTCGCAATCCGTAATGTGTTTTAACTTAAAAAAATCATGGTACTAGAACATCACCGTCTTACTAACCAACATTTTTTTTAGATTTTTTCAAAACAATTTTTATGTGGTTTCCACGAAGTTTTCATTGAATGTTGGTTTCCGTAGGATATGGAGTCTGTCGATGGGATCGAGATGGAGGAGGTTGGATATTCGGGGCGGCTTTTGTCGGGATCAAGCGAGACGGGGAGGTGGGAACCGGTTCATGGGGAGGTTGGCCATCGATCGGGCCCTTATTGGAGCTGATGTAATAGAATAATATATTCTATTACATGTAATAAAATAGTCGGGTCCTACATATATAGATATATAGGGTAGATCTATTCTCCTAACGCCCCCTTAAGACTCTTATTCTTCTAACACCTCTTATTCTTCTAACAGCCAACACATCAAAATCCAACCGCAGCCCATCGAACCGAGCCGCGACACATTTACAAAAAACTGCCCCCACCCACCCCCACCTTCTCGTTCCTATCCCCACCCACCCCGCACGCTCTTCCTTTCTCCAGGACGCCCCCGCCCCCGGCCACTAACCACCCCCAACCCATCTTCCTTTTGTGGCCACCGCACCGGGACGCCGCGCCCTCCCCATGGCCACCGCATGGAGCCGCAACACGGCCGGCTCGACGGGATCCGAGGTCGCGCCGCCCCCCCTCCCGGGCCATCGGCGACGGGGTTGTCGCGCCCTCCCGTGGCCACTGCCTGGAGCCGCGCGCCGCCGCACCCTCCCGTGGCCATCGTGCCGGGCCACCACGCCCCGCCCGTGGCCACCAGCCCGGAGCAGCGACGAGGTCCAGCCCGCGCCGTTGTCCAACCCATAGCGGACCCAACCTCCATCACCCCCAGCAACGGCGTCCTCGCCATGCCCTGCCCTCGCTCGGATGAAGCACGTGGTCGTTACCGTGATGCGGCGGCCGCCACCGTCCCAGATCGATGGCACCCATCTCCCCCCGGGATCCCACGCCGGCAAGCACCTACCGGCGCCCCCTCTCTCGTCCTCATCTACGGTGCCGGGGGGACGGGCGCTCTTATCTGATAGCCAGTGTCCAGCCAGATCGAGACTACGCATCATACGAGCAGCGTCTTGGCCGGTTCCTGCTTATCGTGGGCAGTGGAGGGCATGAACCACCTCGTGGGAAGAATCTTGTTATTTAGATGTAGAAATGTTGGATTTGAGCTCTACAACGACGACCAAGCGTTGTTTAGATTGTGGTTGCAGTTCATTTTGTACGCGCTTGTGTTCATGTGCAGTGCGGAAGACCGTGGAGTAAAATTATAAGTAACTAATTTTAATGTGGGGGTAAATTTCAAAAATATCAGATGAGGTCT
Source organism: Bromus sterilis (assembly GCA_950022295.1). Classification (NCBI taxonomy): domain Eukaryota; kingdom Viridiplantae; phylum Streptophyta; class Magnoliopsida; order Poales; family Poaceae; genus Bromus; species Bromus sterilis. The sequence goes on from OX465599.1 coordinate 211,543,193, forward strand.
ATTTTGTGGCGATGTGTGGTTCGCATTGTGGAAAAAAAACTATTGCAGTTCACTTGGTTACGTTCACTGTAGTTTAGATTTGTTAATGGAAAAAATTAAGATAAAAGAAAACATTAATGAAGTGCACAAAAATGCAGTTCACTTCGATTTGCATCACGGTTCACTTCTTCTCAAAATTTTGTTAGGTAAAATCGTAAAAATCATGCGCAATTCACTGCTGCATAGAGAAAAAAAATGAAAAAACAGTCATGCAGTTCATTTTGATTTGTGTCGTGGTTCTTTTTCCTCGAAGAGAACTGCAATGTTTTGAATCGGAAAAATTATGTGCAGTTCTTACTATCGATAAATGCAGTGAGCGCCCAATGGATGCAGTTCACTTCATCGATTTTGGAATAGCAAAAAAACACGTGCATTTATGTTTGCCGACAGTGAAGTGCGGTTGCGCGTCGAGTGCAGTTCCCTTGGTCGATTTTCTGTCCGCGAAAAAACAGAGTTCCGCGTTTTAGTAAAATCGAAGCTACTTTCAAACTGTAATGAATTAGGGAGTATGTTCTACATGAAAATTGAGCGCCTCAACAGTACCTATCCAATGGTGTATCAATTGCATCGATCAGATGAACGAATCAAAAAAATACCCAAAAAACATCCGCTGCCCACAAGATGGAAGAACACAGTTTTTTAAATTCTTCAAAACCGTGAAGAATATCAAAAAGTGTTAATTATATGATATGTTCTCCAACTCCATATGAATCCAACGGTGTGTCATGCACATCGTTCCGATAAATGGTTTAAGAGAAATCGCAAAAAAACTTCCACTGTGAAAGTGGGCCGCCACACCATTTTCAAAACTTCTCTTAATCCGTTATGAATTAGAAGAAGTGTTCAACAGATAAAAGGTGCTCCTTTTCCATACGAATTCAACGGTGTATCATACGCTCAATTCCGAAGAACTCTTAAAAAGTTAGAGCGAAAATACTGTATGCGGTTCTGTTTTACCCGAGCTGAAGCGCCTGTAAGTCAACACTGCAGTTCTCATTAGCGTCCGACGCAGTGCGAAAGTGTTAGAAAAATAGTTATTCTACTAATATATAGCCTGTCTATTCTGTTAACACTTCAGCACTGCATCGGAACGCTAAACGGACCGCACTGCTGACTTAAAAGTGCTGCAGCGCGGGTAAAAGCGAACCGCATCATTGTTTTCGCTATAACTTTTTAACCGTTATCATAATTGATCATATGATACATTGTTGGATTAATATGGAAATGGAGCAACTTTCGTATATTGAACACTTACCCCGATTCTTCACGGATTAAGAGCAATTTTGAAAATGGTGTGGCGGCCCACTTTCACAGCGGGAGTATTTTCATGATTTCTCTCAAACTGTTTATTGGAATGATGCAAATGATACACGGTTAGAAAGATATCGATCAGGCACTCCATCCATATGTAGAACACTTTGTCTAATTCGCTACTGTTTGAGAGGAATTTTGCTGCAACTAAAACGTGCTTACTCTGTTTTTCGCAGGCGGATCTTGAAGAGAGTAGAACTTTTTAACCGCTTGTCCGAACGACGCGTATGATACACCGCTGGATTCGTATGAAGTAGGAGAAGAATCCATATGTTGAAGACATTTCGAGATTCTTAGCCGTTTTAATGTAATTTGAAAAACGGTCCGGAGATCCATGTGTTGAACACATTTTGGCGTAAAAACTTTTGATTCGTTCGTCCGATCTATGCAATTGATACGTCATTGGATAGATATCATTGGGGCGCTCCATTTTTATGTAGAACACATCCTCGAATTCCTTACGGTTTAAAAGTTACAACGATTTTAGTAAAAATGCGGAACTCGGTTTTTGGCGACACGGAATCGATGAAGCGAACTGCATGTGATTGCATCCGACGTGCACCCGCGCTGTAGTATCGGTAAAAGGAAATGCACGTGTTTTTCTCTGCTTCGGAATCAGCGAAGCGAACTGCATCCGGCGGGCAACCGCACCGCATTTGTCGACAGAAAGAACTGCATTTATTCTTATGTTTTTTCATCAAATCATCGGAGTTCGCTTTATGAAACGTGAACCACGGTACAAAAGGAAGTGACCTGCGTGGTTATTCTTTTTCGCAACATTTTATATACAACGAACCATGAGTGAATCACATTCAGTGCACTTCATTCGACGGGCAACCGCGCTGCATTAGATAGAAAACCGCAATGCATTAAGCCACCGAACTACATGATTTTTTATATTTTTTCTCAAACTTTTTGCCAATAAAAGTGGACCGCGGAAATGAGGGCAAGTGAACCACAACACCCAAATAAATAAACTGCATTACATTTTTCAGAAAACAAACATAAATGAACTTCAAATAAACATTGATGTTCTGTTCTCTTTCTTACAAAAATATTAGTGAGCCGCAAAACGGTACATCCGAGGAACAACCATCACCAATGGAAAACATGCGCTCAAAAACAACACTACAACATCAACACGTTATGCACAGCTATTATTTTTCCTGCAAAAAATAGTAAAATGAACCTCAAAATCAAAGAACAGCGGACTGCATTTACACTTCTGAAGCTATTCTCGCCATGCTTGCAGGAGTCCGGCGGAAGCAAAGAAACGACGCCTACGAGGAACTTCAAACCGGGCCAAGAGGCTGGTAGGTAGCCGACGGCTACCGCACGCCAGGGGTAGCACACTTCCTCCTCCACCACACGCTGGGGAGTTTGATCCCGTGGGAAGACAGGCCGCCGACATGCTTTTGAGCCGCGACGAGCTCGTTGTGCAGGCCTCGCTGGATCTCGATCTAGGGGAGGGGTGGCCTCGCGTGCACGGGGTGGAGTGGTGCTTGCACGGACATGCGGATCCGGCATCGACAACCACGGGAGGACGGCGACAAGGGATGCTCCGGCGAGACGATCTCCGTCACGCGTGTGTCGCGCCAGGCTGGGCCTACAGAGGTGGGGGCAGACGGGGAGGGTAGGTGGCGGTGCGGGGGATGGAGGGTGCGGGGTGCAGTGGAGGTGGAGGGAGGCCGCTGGCGCCATCGATCTGGACGTAGCCGGTCACACCGTGGCCACCCCAGCAAAATCCACGGGGATCGACGGGGGGTGGCGAGGTGGGATTGGGATCTGAGGCTCGACCCGTGGTACTCCAGTGAGGCGATGGGAATATCGTGGGGAGGTGTGGGCGTGGGGTGGGGGAGGTGGGCTGCGGGATGGAGGTGGTGGCGCATAGGAGGAAGGTGGGACGATGCCAACGTGGGGATCGGGGGGAGGTGGCATGCATGGAGGAGGAGGAAGGTGGGTGGGTGGGTGGGCTGGGGCGGTTTCTTTTTTAAAGCGTGTGGTTCGGTTTACGGGTTCTTATATATATATATATATATATATATATATATAGGGTGGTTCTATTAACATGAAAACTCAAGAGAGTTCCAGCAACAAACTAAAGAAAAGCTCTTTGAAAAGATAAGCATGAAAACTAAGAGCTAAACATGACAGTAGCTATGAAAAAGATAAAGAACACACACAACAAAGATAAACATGAAAAAGCCCTATGTTGTGTTCTAGATTTTGGAAGTGGAGCGTGTTTCTTTCCCACACAAAGAAAGATGTGTTCTAACTTGTTATGAACATCAAGCAAAGCTAAAGAAAACTAAAAATAAAACCTAAGAGCGAGACGCTCCAAGCATAGCACATAACGCATGAAGCGATAAAAATATAGTGAGACGAGAGACAAAGTGATAATTGTTGATGGAGAAGGGGATGCACGGGGGCATCCCCAAGCTTAGACACTTGAGTCTCCTTGAATATTTCTTGGGGATGCATGGGGGCATCCCCAAGCTTGAGCGCTTGACACTCCTGAATCTTCTTTCATCATCTTCCCTCGCACACTTGAAAACTCCCTTCATACATAACTCATCATAATCTGATTAGCGAGGTTAGTACCCATAATAAAATAATTTTTTGTCTGCTGGAAACAAAGATAATCTTGAAGAGCTACTGTTTCTCAAGAATTCCAAAATGTTTTTTCAAATAAAAAGCCAGCTTAAGGTTTTCAAAACGAAGGAAAGGCAAAACAGGAGAGAATCTGTGAAAAACAGACCAGAAGGTAGAAAATAATTTTTTAGGGATACTTCTGCAACTCAACTAAAAAACCTCAGAACATACGAGAGTTTCGTAATTGTATATAGCACGCTGTGTAAAAAATTCAGCTCAAAAAGATGAACTCGGATTTTTCCATGATTTTTCTAGTCACGAGGACAGAATCTTTTTTCTGGACATCATGTCACAACTTTCACTTCCCTTGAAAAGTAAAGATACAATGATGTTTCTACATTAGTAAAAATCATCAAGACCACTAAAAAAAGAAAGAAAATAAAAAGGAAATCCTAAATTCGTTGCGGGCTGCCTTCCGAAAGCGCTTCTTGAAAGCCATTAGCTAGGCTTAATGCAAATAGATCAAGTTGTATCAATTGAACCATCATCAAGATCATCAAAAAGTTCTTCAATAATACAACCAATCTTAAGAGGTCTTTAAAATAAAGTCCTAATAAAGATACTTCTAGGAATAAAAGCCAAAGGAGGAAAATCAATTGGAGTATCATATATCTTATTAAAGAGGGGTATCTCTTCCAAAGTCTTCACAGTTTCAACCCCCTTTGCAATAGAAAGATTAATTTTTGAAACGAGGAGCTTTTGGAACGTAAACTAACCTAGGTTCCTTCTTTTCCGGAGTTTCCACCTTTTTGGTTTTAATTGAGGAAAAAGTAGTTCCTAGAGTGTCAATGATTTCCTCGATCTTATCAACCCTAGAAGGGTCCAAGTCATGGGATTTGATGGTCTCCAAGGTTTTGAAAATTTAATACATGGAGCTATCTAGTCTATTCAAATTCCCTTGAACTTTACGATCCAACTCACTTATCTTATTAATGCTTGACATCTCTAGCTCTATATTTTCAAGTTTTTTCATAATGTGAGCTAGGGTAATGTCCTCTTGAACGCTAGCAACAGGGAGATTCCCAACAAGATTTTCCATAACACTAAGAGCTTCCCAAACTGGGGCTTCAATGAAATTCCCGTTGATATAAGTATCTAGAATAAACCTATTCCAAAAAGTAATTCCAACATAAAAGTTTCTAAGCAGGATAGTAGTGGATTGCTTCTTGGTGGCTCTTTTTTGAGAATCATTAATTCTATACCAGGCATCTTTCAGACTTTCACCACCTCTTTGTTTAAAGGTGAGCACTTCTGCTTCACCAAAGGAAAAAGGGACAGACATAATGACAACAACTAGCAAGGTAACTATTTTTTTGATTTTTGATAAAGGACACTAAAGCAAAAACTGAAAGGTAAACAAACAAGACTAAAAAGCAAAGATAAAAGATAATGTGCAACTCCCCTATCTTGAAGAGCGGAGTCCCCGGCAACGGCGCCAGAAATTGCTTTGATGTCACGAGAGTTTACTTCTCGCCCCTCGTTGGTTACCCAAAGTGGAAGGTTGAGATGTATACAGCAGCAAATTTCACTCGGCGAAGATACCAAGGTTTGTCTCCAGTAGGACTCCGATAACGACAAGAAGGTGACAACGGCGTTGCTCCCAACGAGTACAAAGGGGTTGTCAATCCCTCCGGCCTTGTTTTTTAAAAAGGATAAAACACACGGGATAATAATGATGGCGATAGCAACGGAAAAATAATAAAGCAGTAAATTGATAGAGGGTGTAAACAGTATTGCAAATATGGACCGGGCTCCTATGATGTTCACTAGTGATGTCTCTCTCCCAAAAGACGATAAAATAGCCATGCGAGGTAAAAAAATTACAGCTAGGCAATTGACAGGCTTATGTGCGCAAACCAATGCTAATTATGCTATAAAGAAAGGTAGAGGCTCAAAAGCATATTTTATTCCACATGTCACAACTCAGGCGTTGCTTCAAGGACCCCATCCACGAAGTCGACCATGAAACGCTTGATCTCCAAGATGACCTTTCATATCGAGAATACCCCGTTCGTATTCTTGATTCAGCAGAGCGTGTCACTCGTCGTCAGAAGATTAAGTTACTGAAAGTGTAATGGTCACACCACTCTGAGAAAGAAGCCACATGGGAAAGAGAAGACCGTCTCAGTGCCGAGTACCCCACCTTCCTCCCGATGACTTCTCAATATCGGGACGAGATTCTTTTGGAGTGGGGGCGAGTTGTCAGAACCCTCTGTTAGGTATGTGCTAGGATCAAGCCTCACATTGCATCATGTCAAAAATTTCAAAAGAAATTTAAATGGGAGAAGGAACAAACCCCAGATGAATTAATTGAAATGGCCACTTTAAAAGTTGCTCCAAAAATTCCTCTAGCATTTTTGAGAAGTCATATAAATGAGTGTGATCACATATCAAGTGATGTGGAATCAAATCCATGCTCAAAGATGTTTCAAAAATTCAAATAGGACCTTGGAATTAATCAAATACCCCTATTTGAATATGAACTGAAATATTTTGAATTTCAAAAATGTTCAAAACTTGGGAATGACTAGCTACTGGTCATGTAAGTCCATATATAAATTCTGAGCATTTAATAAAATGCCTAGCTATTTTATTTAGCAAGGAAAAACAAAAGACAGAAAGAATAAATAGAAAAGAAAAGGAAAAGCAGAGAGAGAAGCAATCCCACCTACCCATCCCACGTACCTGGGAGCCCAGCCCAGCCCAGGGGGGCACATGCGTCTTCTTGCTCGCCAGGCAGGCACGCAGGTCGTCGGCGAGCGGCGTGCAGCTGATGTCACCAGAGTTTACTTCTCGCCCCGTGTTGGTTACCCAAAGTGGAAGGTTGAGATGTAGACAACAACAAATTTCCCTGGGTGAAGATACCTAGGTTTGTCTCCAGTAGGACTCCGATAATAACAAGAAGGTGACAACGGCGCCAGAGATTAGCGGCTGTCGTGGACCTGCATACACACCAGATAGCTTTGCTCCCAACAAGTACAAAGGGGTTGTAAATCCCTCCGGCCTTGTTGTTTACAAAGGATAAAACACACGGGATAATAATGATAGCGATATCAACGGAAAAATAATAAAACAGTAAATTGATAGAGGGTGTAAACAGTATTGGAAATATGGACCGGGGTCCTATGATGTTCACTAGTGATGTCTCTCTCCGAAAAGATGATAAAATAGCCATGCGAGGTAAAAAAATTACAGCTGGGCAATTGACAGGGTTATGTGCGCAAACCAATGCTAATTATGCTATAAAGAAAGGCAGAGGCTCAAAAGCATGGGCGGTACGCCAAGACAAGTAGACCGAAATCCATCTGCATCTACCTACTAATCATCCACCTTGAGATATCTATCCAGAACATCTTGCTGGTATTAAGTTGCGAATCCCACCCAAAGTGTAAACTCAAAGCAACAGACAACTTCATTAAAGAACTTTGCATAAAGTAAACAATCCTTGCACCCGCAAGTACAAGCACTGTTGTTTTCCCCCTTGTGGCAACAACACATCCCCTAGACTCATGTTTCTGTCACTCAGGCTAGTCATCGTGGGGCATGAACCCACAATCATGCATAATGCTCCCTCTTGGAGTCACTACCTACTACTTGGCCAAAGAAATAAACAGCAACGGAGAACATGCAAGAATTACTCAAGAACATAAATATAAAAGAAGAGAATCAAATATATAACTCAAACACAATCTGAACATAATCTCATAATCCATCGGATCCCACCTAACTCAACATAGCAACTGCATAAATATTACATAAGTGCCTCGATCATGTAGGACAGCTCACGAGGTCTAATCCATGAAGAACAAAGAGGGGAGGAGAACATCACATAGCTACTGATCATAGACCCATGGTACAAGGTGGACTACTCATGGTTCATCCGGGAAGCATACATGGTGGTGGAGAAGCTCTCGGAGGTGGTTCCTCCCTCCGGCAGGGTGCCAGAAAGAGGTCTTCTGGTGCTCCCAATCTTGGAAGCGCAGCGGCGGTGGAACAGAGGAGAGATCGCGAATAAGGGTTCCCGTCTCGGGGTTTTTGCGTCACGGGGAATAATTAGGCGAAGGGGGGAAGCCACGGGGGCCACCAGGGGTCCAGGCGGCCCCCTGGCGCGGCCCCACCCTAGGCCCCTGGTGGGTCCCCTCTGGCCCCCCCTCGGTGATTCCGAAAGCTTCCTGATCGCTGATTTTTTATTGGAGTTTTCCCGAACTTTTGGAGCACTTTTAATATGGGGGAAACCTGAAATTGAAAAACAGCAGAAAACAGGAACTGGCACTGGGGTGCACTCAGTTCATAGGTTAGTCCAAATATGATCAAAAGTGTATGGAAGTTCATCAATATCATAGCAATATCACACAAAGGAGGCATGGAGCAAGCATAAATTATAGATACGTTTTGGACGTATCAGCAGCCGCCAGGCAGCTACCCGCCTCCCGCCGAGCCTAACTCTTCATCCAGAGACGTCCAGAAGACGCCCTGGTCCATTCCCCCCCTCTGGGAGTCGTCTCCCTTGCTCTCCCGCTTGATTTCGTTGCCACCCGAGCCCGCCGGAGATCACCGCCGTGGAATCTCGCGGCCACTGCGCGCCGCAGCCACGTCGACCGTGTCCCTCGTCTTCACCATCGTAGGCTTTGTCTTCGAGCGGAAGCAATCGAGCTAGGAAACCTTCATCGTGCCTCGCCCTTCGTCTTCCTCCTCGCCGGCCGCCGTGCTTCGCAGAGGAAATTCGTCGCTGTCAGCCCTCCTCCGGCCTCCTCGACGGCACCTTCGTGCTCAGGGTGAGAAGCTGCCTCGAAATCCCCTCTTCGTTCTCCAACCCGTGGCCCAGTCACCGATTCCACCACGGCCAGGCTATGGCCACCTCCCGAGCACGTCGCCGACAAGGCTCCAGCGACCCCTAGGTCTCCCCGTGGGTGGAGGACGACGCAGACGTGCATGAGTGTCATTTTGGTGGTCGCGAAGTGCCATTTGGTGGCCGGGAGATACGTTTTCGTGCGACGCCGCCGCGTCTGTTGGTTGCCGGCGGCTCAACGCCAGTGAGCCTACGTGGCAAGGTCATTAGCCACTAATTAAACCCCCCTGTGACATTAACCAGTGGGCCCAAGGCCACTTAACCCTCCTATTTAAATTAAATCAATGGATTAATAACTAGATTCACTGACCAGTGGGTCCCCCTTGTCAGTTTGACCTGGGTCAAACCCCCTGATGTCATTCTTACCTCACAGTGACGCAATATAGGGAATTCCAATTAAAAGAAATCCAGAAAAATCCAAAAAATGAACTAAACTTTGGAAATTCATAACTAATTCATATTAACTCCAAATTGGACATATAATATATGTAAAATTATCAGAAAAATGCAAGGATTATGATTATGCACTTTTTTTTTCATGTTTTCACATTTTTAAAATGGGGGGACAGAAGCAAGTGTGCATATGAACCCTTTTTTAATTCAAATTTGGAGTTATTTTGCCAATTCTTTTGCAATGCACTTCTTTTAAATGGAATGTTCAACACATTGTAACCATAAACATCACATTATAACCTTGATCATGTGATTGTGCATTGTCTTTATATTGATCACTTTGTTTGCATTGTTTGCTCGGATAGAAGTGGAGCCGGAACCCGAGATCACCCCTCTGTTAAAGATACCCCGTACGACCCTCGTCAGCAAGGCAAGCACACCCCATTGACCATGTCGATAAAATACTACTCCCCTCTCAGTCTCGATTAAGCATTGTTTAGGATGATTACCATGATACGTTTCTACCGCATAGTTGAACCCATTCCTTTGCATGACCTATCATTTTTTCACAGTAGTAAGCAAACCACAATCCTAGCAGATGTAGGAGTTGATTGATATCATGTGGCCCATGCAACTGTTACTCCTTATTGCATGCTTAGAGTGGTACAATGATGATACTATTATCTGAGTCGGGATGGTATTCAGTATGATGATGATGGTGGAAATATGTTGGTGAACTTGACCTAAACAAGGTGAACGATGAGAGGCTATGTAGGAGTACATGATACGTCCAAAACGTATCTATAATTTCTGCTTGCTTCATGCTTCTTTTGTGTGATATTGCTATGATATAGATACACTTTCATACACTTCTGATCATATTTGGGCTAACTTATTAACTCAGTGCACCCCAGTGCCAGTTCCTGTTTCTGCTGTTTTTCTATTTCAGGTTTCCCCCATATTAAAAGTGCTCCAAAAATTCGGGAAAAATCAGATAAAAAATAAGCGTTCCGGAAGCTTTCGGATTCACCGAAGAAGGGCCAGAGGGACCCCACGAGGTGCCCAGGAGGCCACCCCGCGCGGCCTAGGGCTTGGCCGCGCCGGGAGGGCACGTGGGCGACTGGTGGACCCCCCCAGGTGCCCCCCTTGGCCCTTATTTTTACTCGCGGCGCGAAAACCCTGATTCCAGACCCCTTTTCTCCAGAAGCAATTCCGATCTCCGCCGCTATCGCCGACAAGCTTCGGGGGACCAGAATTCCTGTGCCGGCACTCTTCCGGGACGGGGAAGTGCCCCAGATTAATCTCCATCGACGTTGCTTCCTCCCTCCATGATGCGGGAGTAGTTCCTCCTCGGGGCTGAGGTTTCTACCAGTAGCTATGTGGTCTTCTCTCTCTCCCATGATGTGATCTTGATTGTGATCATAGGATATTTGAATCTAGGATGATCCGATGATGTTTCCCCTTCTTCTATGTATTGGATTGATGTACTCACTTGATCTTATCTAGTATAATCCCCGAGACCATGGTGACAGCGGTCTATTGGACATGGGTTAGAAGAATATTTTCATGAGTGATTTCCTCTTTTGTGTGTGGATTGAAGATTGAGAGTCTCTTGGTGCTTGTCTTCGACTATCCTTTAGATATGTTGTGGTGATTGTGGTACTCTATTTGGATGGCCGCGGTGACATTGGGAAATCCATAGATGTCTACTTTTGTAGCCCTACACAATTCTCGTCCTCTCTTGACCACAAAGGAATGACCTCCGAGTACGTCTCCATTGCATGTTTTATGGAAATATCATGTGATTAGACTATGTTAATGTTGTTGGGAGTTGCCACTAGTGAAAGTATGAAGCCTATACCTTGTTTCCACCATTGCTATATTGTTTGTTCTCACGTTTACTACTTGTTTGTTTGCTGCACTTTTTATTACAGATTTATATTACTTTGTTTTGCCACACCTATCACCCATATTTTACCATCTCTTCGAACTAGTGCACCTATACAACTCCTAGTTGTATTAGGTCTGTTGGAGACACAAGAGACTTCTTGTATCTTAATTGCAGGGTTGCTTGAGAGAGACCATCTTCAACCTCTACTTCCCTGAGTTCGATAAACCTTACGTCATCCACTTGAGGGAAATTGTTGTTGTCCTACAAACCTCTGCGCTTGGAGGCCCAACATAGTCTACAAGAATAGAAGCGTATGTAGACTTCAAGCCATGTCTGGCGCCGTTGCAGGGGAAGTAAGTGTTTGAAGGTATATCTTTAGATCTTGCAATTAAATATTTTCATTTCTTGTTTTTATTTTCACTAGTTATGTTTATGGAAAACTACTCTCTTAGTTCGCTGCTTGGGGGAGGCCGCTTTGACACAGCTGTGGTAGAGAAGTCTCCGCCACCTACTGAATGTATCCCGTTCCAAATACCACTTGGGATAATTGAAATAATTAGGAATGATTGTTATGATGGGACAGTCAATCCTAGTATTCATTTGTTCAGACTTACATTACTTTGTGAGTTGTTTAAGATTTCAGGTTTGACAAGAGATGGAGTCATGAGGAAATTATTTGCCTTATCACTGAAAGGAAAAGCATTGGAATTGTATAGGCTACTAAATGATTCTCACCTGCTGGATTGGGAAGAGATCCAGTCTCTTTTTTACTCCAAGTTTTATCCTCTTCATGAAGTCCATGAGAATAGGGATTATTTTTATAATTTCTATCCTCATGACGGAGAGAGCATAGCTCAAGCTTGGGGGAGACTAAAAACTTTAATGCTAAAATGTCCTAACCATGGGCTCCCCAAAGATACCATTATTACTATTTTTTATGCAAGGCTCTCTCGACAGGATAAAGACTTGCTCGATGCTTCCTCTATGGGTTCTTTCACAAACGAAAATATTGATGCTAAATGGGAACTCCTTGAAAGAATTCAATGCAACACTGAAGATTGGGAGATCGACAAAGGTAAAGAGTCGGGTATAATTTATGAGTATGATTGCATTAAGTCCTTTGTTGAAACTGCAAGTTTTAATAAGTTTAGTGCTAAGTTTGGGCTTGATTCTCAACTCCTTGTTGATTTCCTCAAATCTTTTGCTTCACATCTTAATATGCCTAAGGAGGATTGGATCAAGCATCATGAACCTTTTAAAGAGATTTGCAAAGAAAATAAAATTGTTCATGATGATTGCAACATGCATGATCCAATTCCTGAAAATGAAGTTTTATATAAGCATGTTAATTTTTGTGGAGTGGATAGACCTTGTGAAAAGCCTATGATTGAAGAAGAGAAGTATTGTAGGCAACATAAGCATGAAAGAACAATCACTTGGATCAAAGATTTAACTGAAATTGCTAGAGAATTGTGTGACCTTTATCCTTTTACTTGTGAACTTTGTGGTATAGAGGGTCACTTTAATTTTCAATGCATGAACTTTCAAAACATAACTGTTAACCAATTGTGTGATAACATGATCACCCCTGATCTTTATGATGAACTTATGTTATTTTTGATGTGTGAAGAGTTATCATAAAAGGCTTCTTAGCTAGATGTTAATTCCTTAGGAATAAACAACACTTTGCAAAATTGCCATCTCTATTGTGTTGTTAATTGCCATGAAAATAATTACATCAGTAAGATTAGAAAGGAGGGAACTTTACCAAAGTATAAAAATGTCTCTTCTATTTCTAATAATTAAAAGGAGAGTTTCTCCCAAGTTTCCCTTATTGTTTCTAATGATAAACTAGGATATATGGAGAAACTTCATCTCCAACAACTCCCTCCAAAGGTGAAGAAGAAGGAAAAGAAGAGGAGGAGGAAGAGGAGCAAGAAGGAAGAAGAACGGGTATCAACCTGGCCTGAGCATATTCCTTGCATCAATTTTTATCCTAACGGATATAAATTTATGGAGGATGGTGAGCTTGATTGCATTCATTACTATCCTGATGTTAAGTCCGTAGGCAGTATTGAAGATGATTTTGATTATGATATGCATGTTAATTATTGTGATTGGGAATATAATGATAATGCCACTTATGATCTTGAAAATCTTTTTAGTGCCAACTCTGAAAATGATGATATAGAAAGCTCTAAGCTTGGGGATGATAGGATTGCAAGTCCTTTACCCATTAGTGATGTGGTAATTGATAATTCTTTTTCTAGTAAGAATAAAGACAACATTTTTACAAATATAGTTGCTAGCAATGATAATGCTCTTCTCTACTATGATGATGTTATAACTCCTATCTATAGTGATTGTAAAGGTACCTATGACATAAGGAGAAATTATCCTTATGAAACTTGTCATAATCATGGAGGGAATTACTCCCTTGCTGAACACCATCTTCCTAATAAACAATTAATCTATAGTGTTCAAGTTGTTTATGATAGTCCTACTCCCACTATTACCAATGAGAAAGATTATGATTATGTGGAGAGTAAGAATACCTTTTTGCATGTGGATCATGGTAACAATGCTTTATGTGATACTTATATTGTTGAGTTTATTCATGATCCCACTTAAAATTATTATGAGAAGGGAACACACGCTTGTAGATATTTCAATAATATCAAGTTCCCTCTCTTTATGTTGAAGGTTTTGAAGCTGCACTTATTTTGCCTTCCTATGCTTACTGCTTTGTGCTTCAATTAATTATTCTATTGCAATATTCCTATGCATAGGAAGAATGTTAGGCTTAAATGTGCTTCGTATTTGATTCTTGATGCTCTCTTTTGTTCTTCAACTCTTATTCCTGCGAGAGCATCATTAAAATCTTAAGCCTAGCTAATGGCTTTAAAGAAGCGCTTTCGGGAGGCAGCCCGCAAAGAATTTAGGCTTTACTTTTTTTTTTCTGTTTTTGGTGGTCTTGATGATTGTTACTACTGTAGCAACATCATTGTATCTTTACTTTTACAGCTTTGTGCCATTTATAGCCTCATATGACAAGGGAAGTGAAAGTTGTGACATGTTGTCCAGAAAACAGATTCTGTCCTCGTGACTAGAAAAATCATAGAAAAATCCCAGTTCATCTTTTTGAGCTCAAATTTTTACACAGCATGCTCTATACAATCGCGGAACTTTCGTATGTTCTGAGTTTTTTGATTTGAGTTGCAAAAGTATCCCTAAAAAAATTCTTTACTACCTGCTGGTCTGTTTTTCACAGATTCTCTCCTGTTTTACCTTTTCTTCATGTTGCAAACTTTAAGCTTGCTTTTTCTTTGCAAATTTTTTTTGGAAATCTTGAGAAACAGTAGCTCTTCAAGAATATCCTTATTTCCAGTAGAGAAAAAGTTATTTTATTATGGGTACTAACCTCGCTAATCAGATTATGATGAGTTATGTATGAAGGGAGTTTTCAAGTGTGCGAGGGAAGATGATGAAAGAAGATTCAAGAGTGTCAAACGCTCAAGCTCGGGGATGCCCCCATGCATCCCAAAGACATATTCAAGGAGAATCAAGCATCTAAGCTTGGGGATGCCCCCGTGCATCCCCTTCTCCATCAACAATTATCAGTTCGTCTTTCGTTTCACTATATTTTTATCACTTCATGCTTTATGTGCTATGCTTGGAGCGTCTCGCTCTTAGGTTTTATTTTTACTTTTATTTAGCTTTGCTTGCTGTTCATAACAAGTTAGAACCCAGATTTCTTTGTGTGGGAGAGAAACACGCTCCACTTTCAAAACCTAGAACACAAGATAGGATTTTTTCATGCTTATCTTTGTTGTGTGTGTTCTTTATCTTTTTTCATACCTGCTGTCTTGTTTAGCTCTTAGTTTTCATGCTTATCTTTTTAAGAGATTTTCGTTTAGTTTGTTGCTGAAACTCTCTTGAGTTTTCATGTTTATCTTGTTTAGATAGTTTGCCTGTTGCACTGAGTTTTGTGTCTTGACTTGGAGTAGGTAATTGAGGTTGCTATTCTTTTGTAGTAGTAACTTGCAATAGTTTTGAGGTATTTCCATGAGTAACGTTTGGACTTTTGGTGTCAAGAGCTCTAGCCTATTAGTGATAGATGTCTTATTTTAGGCAATCCGTGTTTATTTTAAGAAATTACAAATTAGTTGAGAACTTTAGCTACTAGATGGATCACTACTCTTTGGAGGGATCGAATATTAGAATACACTCACGTACCATGAGTCGAGGATGCGCAAGGATAACCAAACCCCCATACACTCCTCCTCGGGGTACTTGTCTCTTTGAGAACCTCCTATTAGATTGAGAGTTACCGATAATAAGTGCATGAGTTCCTCGGACTAATGTGAGTATTCGAAAGTTGACACTTCCACCTTCCCATATTTTTCTAGCCTCTCCTGTGCCGTGCATTGCTTTCTTCTCACTCCGAGAGTTGGCGTCCACCTTCGCCGGTACATCCAAATCCTTGGCACGATACACTCTGTCATCATAAACCTCATTATATCTTTCCTCAAAACATCCACCATACCTACCTATCAAGGCATTTCCATAGCCTTTCTGAGATACATTGCAATGCAACATCCATCTTATCATGACTTGATCTTCATGTCATACATGCTACTTGCTTGATCAATGAGCCGCATGCTAGTTTGGCCTTGCCCTAATCATTGCTACATGACGCGCTAGTATCATTGCATATCCTACTACACTGGCAGAAGCATACATTTGCATACTTCATGATAGTTTCATTTTCTTTATGATTGAGTACTTTTGTAAAGTGTGAAAGATCTTCTATACTTCTTCTAATATTTAGAGTGTTGCCCCTAAAGTGAGGAAAATATCACAAAGAGGACAAAATCAAAAGATCCCAAAGAGGAAAAAATCAAAAGATCCCAAAGAGGAAAAATGAGAGAAATAGAAAGAGCCATTGAGGCCACCAAAAAAATACAAAAAAATAGAAAAAAGAGAAAAATAAATAAAAAGAGAGAAGGGGGCACACTACTATTCCTTTTGAGAGATCCACACTCGTACTCCCTCTTATATCTTGTACTCCATAGAGATTATCATTCATGCATATAGTTATGTGGGGACCTTCACACTATAGAACTTGGCTTGTATATTCCAATGATGAAACTCCTCAAATGAGCTCTAGGTCTTCTTGAGCAAGCAAGTTGGATGCACCCCCACTAGTTCCATTGGAGAGCTTACCTTAGCTCATATGTGCATCCGTTGCATGAAAATCACTACTCCTCACATCATGTCTATCATTTGTCTTTCTCTCGCCTATGATTGTCCTCATTGATGTGAGCCTTTCACACCTTTTTTGGCTTCCTCCTCCACCATATTCTCTCTTTGCCATCCTAAGTGCCAACTTTCTTGCTTACGCTCATCCATTGCATGAGTGCTCAAAATATCGAAAAGGAGTGGATCACTTTGACTTGTACCTGGCTAGTGGTCTGGGGATGAGTCAAGATAAGATTCCAAAGAAGACCAAGTGTGAAACTTTAGTAGATTAACTTCACAAAAATAAAAACTATGTTTTACTCTCTCGTATATCCATATCCCCTTTCTCGCACGCAAACACCATTTGGAGACATTCGAGTCACGGACAGCGAGAGCTCTTGCACCTTTATGCTCTTATGTTGCTTGTTTCAATGCTAATATAGACTCTTGCCTGTTATGACTTGAATTGGACTACATGCCTTGATTGCTTTACTTAAAAGTTCTTCTATGGTTGGTAGCATGTCACCACAAAAATTATGTTTGTTATCAATTACCTACTCGAGGACGAGCAGGAATTAAGCTTGGGGATGTTGATACGTCCAAAACGTATCTATAATTTTTGCTTGCTCCATGCTTCTTTTGTGTGATATTGCTATGATATAGATACACTTTCATACACTTTTGATCATATTTGGACTAACTTATTAACTCAGTGCACCCTAGTGCCAGTTCCTGTTTTCTGCTGTTTTTCTATTTCAGGTTTCCCCCATACTAAAAGTGCTCCAAAAATTCGGGAAAAATAAGATAAAAATCAGCATTCCGGAAGCTACCGGATTCATCGAAGAATGGCCAGAGGGGCCCCACCTGGTGCCCAGGCAGGCACCCCGCGCGGCCTAGGGCTTGGCCGCGCCGGGAGGGCACGTGGGCGACTGGTGGACCCCCCCCCAGGTGCCCCCCTTGGCCCTTATTTTTATTCGCGTCGCGAAAACCTTGATTCCAGACCCCTTTTCTCCAGAAGCAATTCCGATCTCCACCGCCATCACCGACAAGCTTCGGGGGACCAGAATTCCTGTGTCGGCACCCTGCCGGGACGGGGAAGTGCCCCCGGATTCACCTCCATCGACGTTGCTTCCTCCCTCAATGATGCGGGAGTAGTTCCTCCTCGGGGCTGAGGTTTCTACCAGTAACTATGTGGTCTTCTCTCTCTCTCCCATGATGTGATATTGATTGTGATCATAGGCTATGTTAATCTAGGATGATCCCATGATGTTTCCCCTTCTTCTATGAATTGTATTGATGTACTCACTTGATCTTATCTAGTATAATCCCCGAGACCATGGTGACAGCGGTCTATTGGACATGGGTTAGAAGAATATTTTCATGAGTGATTTCCTCTTTTGTGTGTGGATTGAAGATTGAGAGTCTCTTGGTGCTTGTCTTTTACTATCCTTTATATATGTTGTGGTGATTGTGGTACTCTCTTTGGATGGCCGCGGTGACATTGGGAAATCCATAGATGAGAACTACGAACTCTGAGGTGTGCTTTTGTAGCCCTACACATTTCTCGTCCTCTCTTGACCACAAAGGAATGACTTCCGAGTACGTCTCCATTGCATGTTTTATGGGAATATCATGTGATTAGACTATGTTAATGTTGTTGGGAGTTGCCACTAGTGAAAGTATGAAGCCTAGTCCTTGTTTCCACCATTGCTATACCGTTTGTTCTCACGTTTACTACTTGTTTGCTTGCTGCACTTTTTATTATAGATTTATATTACTTTGTTTTGCCACACCTATCACCCATATTTTACCATCTCTTCGCCGAACTAGTGCACCTATACAACTCCTAGTTGTATTAGGTGTGTTGGGGACACAAGAGACTTCTTGTATCTTAATTGCAGGGTTGCTTGAGAGAGACCATCTTCAACCTCTACTTCCCTGAGTTCGATAAACCTTAGGTCATCCACTTGAGGGAAATTGCTGCTGTCCTACAAACCTCTGAGCTTGGAGGCCCAACATAGTCTACAAGAATAGAAGCGTGCGTAGATATCAGTATACAGTGGGTTGTCTCATTGAACACTGCCCTAAGTCCGAGTTCTTGTGTGGTGATCCAAGATGAAGAGTACAATCACACATTGGGATCACTGACCCCTCTCAACCTATTAACTCATCCCATGTCGATGTCCATATGTCACAGTAGTTTGGAGTTCTGGTAGGTTTGTGGCCTGGCTGATAAGTGAGAGAACGGCTCAACCGAGACCGGCTTTTGCACCACGCACACATCTTCTAGGTCCACCTCGGTAAACCGGCCGGTTTCACGATAGTGGAAACCAACCCAGGTATGCGGCTTTCATGGACTAGATTGGCTATGAAGTAACAGTTGTGGTGAGCATCCTGGCCGGCACCCCTTGAATGGTGATGATACATGGCGGTAACTAATGGTCATGTGTGTGTAGCGGTACAACCCTATAGGGTTAACAAAACTATTCGAATAGCCGCGTCCGCGGTTATGGACTACTTGGTTATCTGTGCTTGATTATTAGACAACTTCAACGGAAAATCTATAACTTTCCAAAGATAAGTGTGAGTGCTATGGTTTGCTTTCTCGTGGGAAATCGAGGAAGGATCCATAGTGGTGTATTGTTTGGGAGACTTGGATAGATGGACTCGTGTATGCTTCTTACCTCATTCTGGTATTCGTAGTACAGGACTAGCCAAGTCAAAGCTGGCACTTCTGCATTGAAACCCCACCTCCCTTTACCTTGAAACTTGAGCATGAGTAGTATAGTTCCTACATAAGTCTTGCCGAGTACGACTTTGTACTCACGTTTAGTTATTTATGTTTTTAGATGAACCCACCCGAAGGTGGATTCTTCCTGGAGCTCGACGACCGATCAAGCTAGTGTAGTCCCAGACAGAGGTCTGGTCCCTCGTGGAGGGCTTGTTTATAAATATAGCTTCTCTAAGCCATTTGTTAAACTTGTTTGTACTCATACGTAAGTTTCTTCCTCTTGAATGATGTAATGTTGGATCACATTCTTGTGATCTCTGTGTGTACTCTCTCTATATATATATATATGTCAATAAAGTTGTAAACTTTGTAGAGTTCATGCAATGAGTACCTGCTTTTTACACTGGACATGTATGATGCGTGTATGATTATAACGTACATGTCTTAGTGTGGGGTTCGATAGCTTAGTTGTGTTCTTGCCGGCGGTCTTTTATAAACCAAGTGGCCCATAGATGTGTGCAGCTTGGGGCATCGCGATGCGATTGATCGTGACTCTGTCACGTGGCACACTTTGTTGTATGATTGAGCCCGCCCGAGATCTCGACTAGGTGATCGGGCTGGAGTCTGTTTATGTAAGTGTTATAATTCAATAGATAATGCGGCTGAGGCGACTTTTCTATGAGGATGGGATTTCACCACCCATAATCATTTAGAATTGTGAGCGGACGATGAGGACCCATCTCAGTTGATCATCCGGCCTGGATGGGATGCCCCTCACGTTCGATGCTTTCGGAGAGTGTTCTGTGCTTGGCCTTGTCTGCTTAGACAAGTGGATACGGCTCTCGGCTCTCCATATGATTGTGTTGTAACAGGAATTAAATACGATATTCTGGGTCCCGAGATACAGCGACCCCAGCTTTGCGGTCCGAAAACCACGGCTGTGAAGTTGAATGTTGTTCAGTTAAATTTTTCTTCATGTAAAAATACGAACATAACAAATTAGAGAGAGTGCACTGCAATATGTTGTTTTCTTGAGGTTCCATTTACCCTTTTTTTGGATGAAAGTTCTTGGATGAAAGAAGAACATCTAACTTAAAGAAAGCATTGCAGATAGTTTTTTCTTACGGTAATATTTGATTTTTACATCATGATGTTAATCTATTTCAAGTGCTAACATTGTTTATTGACATTGCAGCTTCTCTACAAGAAGCCCAGTAAAAATTCCGTGGTTAATCTTTTGGGGGAAAGGAGTGGTCATTATGTCTTGGAAAAATTCATATCATGCACTTACCGGTCCAGTACTGAGTGCACGTGTTTTGAGGTTTCTATTTTGCAACTTGTGTTCAAGGTTTCAGTTGAGACTTGTACGCATCAGATATGTGCTCTTTGCTCAGGAAGAAACTCCATACCGTCTTCTTTCATT
The DNA here is from genome assembly GCA_950022295.1 of Bromus sterilis. NCBI lineage: Eukaryota > Viridiplantae > Streptophyta > Magnoliopsida > Poales > Poaceae > Bromus > Bromus sterilis. The sequence goes on from OX465599.1 coordinate 211,563,723, forward strand.
ACAATTGGTGCACTTTGGTTTCTCGCATGTGTGGCTCCCATGCAGCTCGGCACATCCTCCTAGGAGAAGTCTTTTCTCGTGGAGGATGCAGTTTTATTGTCTGTTGTGCAGTTCTATTTTTGGCTTGTAATCAAAGAGAATGGTTCTCTCTTGGAGAAACAGTTGTAAAAATGTAAACGTGGTTCACTATTATTTATTCTTGTGGTTTGATTTATTGTTTATTGCAGGACATAGAAGAAATCAAATGGAAAAAGGTACTCCATCCATAAGTATAATTCATGTGTCACTTCATCGATAAGTATGGTTCGCTTTCTATAGAATGCACTTCCTCGTGTGCAGAATTTTTCGTGCAGCTCGCTTGTTCGTATGAAAAAAGTTCATTTTTAGTTTAGTGAGCTGCTCTTTACCGATTGCACAATGTGGTTTTGTTGTATCTTGAATGCTTTTTTATGATGCAGTCACATGCAGTTTGCTTCTCCGATTTTCGTTCTTGAAAAACAAAGTTTCGCGTTTTTAGTAAAATTGATGTAACTTTTAAACCGTAATGAATTAGACAAAGTATTTTATATATAAATGGAGCGCCTCGATGATACCTTTCCAAAGGTGTACAAATTGCGTCGATCGAACCGGGCATAATTTTTTTTACGCAAAAACTCTTCACTGTCCACATAAGTGTAGCCGCGCCATTTTCAAATTACTTTAAAACCGCGAAGAATCTTAAAAAGTGCTCAACATATAGATTCTTCTCCTACTCCATACGAATCCAACAGTATATCGTATGCATCGTTCGGACAAGTGGTTAAAAAGTTCTACTCTGTACAAGATCCGCCGGTGAAAAATAGAGTACGCGCATTTTGGTTGCAGTAAAATTTCTCTTAAACCGTAGCGAATTAGACAAAGTGTTGTACATATGGATGGAGCGCCTTATCGGTATATTTCGAACCGCATATCATTTGCTTCATTCTGATAAACAGATTAAGAGAAATCGCGAAAATACTCACGCTATGAAAGTGGGCAGCCACACCGTTTTTAAAAATGCTCTTAGTCCGTGAAGAATCGGGGGAAGTGTTCAACATACGAAGTATGTTCTATTTCCATACGAATCTAACGGTGTATCATACGCCCAATTACAATAAACGTGTAAAAAGTTATAGCGAAAACGGTGATGCTGTTCATTTTTACCCGAGCGGCAGGGCTTTTAAGTCAGAAGTGTGGACCCCTTAGCTATACGATGCAGTGCAGAAGTGTTAGTGGAATATTATTCTGCTAATATTAGCAGAATAGACTGTCTGTATATATATATATATATATATATATATATATATATATATATATATATATATATATAAAAGGCACTAAGTCCGTTTAATGTGCACCCGATATGAATTTATTTGCATTTGAACTACAAGTGCAAACCAATTTGACCAAATGTGTGCTCAAAAATCATGTATGTGTTCTCGGGTTAACGGGTAGCACACATACGAGGAATTGGTATGAACTTCCTGCACCTTGGTCACCTCTTTCGATCGGGAAACATTGAGGTCAGTGTTTTTTTTAATTGCAAAAAAATCAAAAAATTGAGAATCGCTCGGAAATATACGAGACCTTGCGTGTCGCCGTGATAAGGTAAAACAACGACATGGTAAATTTTTCAGACATTTTGAGAAGGTTATCATGCGATCGTCTTGCAAACAAGGGCATCTCACATGAAGGACCATGGTTCCGATATGTATGGAACGAGTCGTGAAATGTTCGGGTTACAAGTAGATTGTATCGTTACTTCGTCGATTGTGGTTGATTTTTTTCCACACCTGCCACGCGTCTATACATGATATATCTTAAAATTTGGACGCATTCCTTGTAATTTTGATATTTTTAAACATTTTATTGTACTTAGAAACCGTAAAAAAGAGTTAAATACTATATCCACCAGAACTACAAAAGCATGATGTTTTTTCATTGGTAACCGTTCGATCTGTGCGCATTGGACGGTGTAGGGCGTGCGATCCGTAATGTTGCGATCTGTACAATCATAACGCATGGGAGAATTTCGCAGGGTATATGTTAAGCAAACGGTTATAATACACGAACCATGTGCTTTTTCGTATCACCGAAATTTTGGCATGTAACAACATGTGTTTGATATATTTAAGTCACTAAGTGTAGATTAGGAAGTTGCTATGTGTTTATTTACATTTGATCATTGGTTTTTTTTTCATTTTCATATAGCGTTTGATATATATATATACATATATAAGGCGCTAAGTCCGTTTCATGTGCACCCGATATGAATCTATTTACATTTGAACTACAAGTGCAACGAAATTTGACCAAATGCGTGCTGAAAAATCATGTATGTGCTCTTGGGTTAATGTGTAGCACACATATGTGGAATTAGAATGAACTTGCTGCACCTTGGTCACGTCTTTTGACCGGGAAATATTGAGGTCGGTGGTTTTTAAATTACAAAAAATTCAGAAAAAATTGAGAATTGCTCGGAAATATACGATATTTTCCATGTCACCGTGATAACGTAAAACAACGACGTGGTAAAATTTTCAGACAGAGAAAGGTTATCATGCGATCGCCTTGCATATGGGGGCATCTTACATGAAGGACCATGGTTTCGATATGTATGAAACGAGTCATGAAATGTTCGGGTTACAAGTTGATTGTATCGTTTCTTCGTCGATTGTGGTTGATTTTTTTCCACAGCTGTCACGCGTGTATACATGATATATCTTCGAATTTGGACGCATTTCTTGTTATTTTGGTATTTTTAAACATTTTATTGCAATTAAAAACTGTATAAAGAGTTAAATACAATATCCACCGGAACTACAGCAACATGATTTTTGTTCATTGGTGACCATTCGATCCGTGCGCATTGGACGGTGTAGGGCGTTCGATCCGTGGTGCTACGTTCTGTCCAATCTGAACGCACGGGCTAATTTCGCAGGGTATAGGTTAAGCAAAAGGTTGTAATACAAGAACCTTGTGCTTTACCGTGTGACGGGAATTTCAGTTCTGATTAATTTCGATTTTTCAGATTGAAAACATAACTACATTGAAATGCCACAAGCCCATGACTGGTTGATGACCATCAGCATCACAAGTCAGAATCATACATGACTGGAAGGCAACTTCATTTGCCATCACCATATATAGGAAGTCATGATAGGTCCACTCATACATTAAATATCACCAATCATGCTCAAAAGAAATAATTTACAAACAGTTCACTATTACACACACATCTAGACAGTTATGAACTGCATAATATAGCTTCTACTCTTACGTTATTCTTCATGCATCCATATAGCGCTGACGTGCTTATACTCGATCGTCAGGCGTCAAAGTTTTACAATCCCGCAGATCCTCTGTGCTCTCAGTAGGTGCCACTGGCGGAGGAGGAGCTTGTCAGGTCGACGATCTCCATACCTTGCCCAAATGCGGTGGCCACAGCACGCGCATGCGCACCCTGCCCGCACGGCGGTGCTGCTGACTCAGACGATGACATTTCCTGGTCTGTCTCAGGGGCCTCCGCATCTGTACCATCCCAAAATTCTCCGAATTTTGGAATGTTAATAAAATTAAATAGATAATAATTGTTTGATTGGTGTGATTGATTTCCAATAGGATTTAAAACTTTTTGGAGTTTATTGAATATTAAAAAGAGAGGGAATAAAAGGACTTTCCCTAATATTCACCGTTGGTGTTTTGGAATTTATTATTTAAAACAAAACCAACAAAACAAAATGAGAGAAGGTAATATGACTCCTTCAACATATTAAAAGGTTGGAAAATGTTTTAAATCATTATTGGAATTCTTTTGAATATTCAAAATATTTTTCAACTAAAGGAAATTCATTTGAGTGATATAAAATGACTTATCCCCTTTTTAATGAAGTTAGAAAATATTTAGAATATTACTTTAAAGTTTTTAAAATTTATTATGAGTATTATAAATAACTCTAAAATTATTTTAGGGATTTTATAATGCCAAGAGAGTTTTTATTTCATTGAAATGATTTCTTAGATATTTTAAAAGAGTTGAAAAAAGTATTCCAATGGGATATCTTTATTTTACCAAGTTATTTGTTGATGAAAAAAATTTAAAATTTATATTTTATTATTTAAAAATGTTTTGTCAAAGCTTTTTACCAAATAAAAATACTTTTAATAATTTATTGGACCTTATTTGATTTATGAAAAGTATTTTATATTCAAATAAAGTATTTATAAAATGTTTTTATTTTTATTTTCCTTTTTGGAAAATGTAGTCATTAAATAATTTTCTTTGGATTATTTGAAGAATTTAGAAATTTATTTCATATTTTTCTGATGAGTATTTATTTTTCTACAATTGTTTGAAGTTTCGGTTTTTAAAGAAAAAGAAAAATCCGTAGCCCGGCCGAGTAGCCTTTTCCGCCCACGAGCGCAATTTGAGCCCGAGACGGATTTAAAAAATATATATTTTTTTGGGCTATATAAGATATTGAAATTTTTTCCTTTTTCATTTTTTTAGAAACCCTAAAGCGCCTCGATTTCCGTGCCGCCGCCACCTCGATTCCCGTGCCGGCGAACCTCGGTTTCCATGCCGCCGCCGCCTCGATTTCCATGCCCGGCGATCCTCGGTTTCCGCGCCATCGCCACGTCATCGGTTCGTCAGCAATTTTGTCCTGTAGTGAAAAGGATATGTCTGCGACAGAAACTTTTATTTTATTCACGAATAGGTCCTTTTTCACAGTTTGCACCCTATAATCTTCGTAGCCGTATCATTTAAACCATGTATCAGAATTAGGTGATTCTTTTTACTACACGCTCGTGTTGTTCTATAGTTTAGCATAGAATCAACTTTTCGAACTTTTGCACACTTTTGAATTTGAATCTATTTTAAATTCAAATTCAAATCCCGGAGGCCGTATCTTTTAAACCGTGGATCCAAATCGGGTGATTCTTTTTGCGTTGGATCACTCGTTCCATGTACTTTCTGTTCCTAGCATGTGTACACAAAAATTCAAATGTTTCTTTATCTGTTTAAATTCAAATTCAATTCAATTTTGCACTCGCCATGACCTGCGTTGTGGTATTTCGTTTCACGTGATTCTTTTTGCATATCGGATCACTTGAGACATGTTATCGGTAAGATTCACACACTTTTCATGTGGTCATGATATTCACCTTGAATTCATAAATGTCCATGATAACAATTCTTTACCGATGAATCTTTATCTATTGACTCTCTCGAGTTCACTTCCACTGATCACCTTCGAGCACATCCACACCTTTGCACTTCAAAGCTCTTTTGTTTTGTTGCTAAAACCTTTGTGTTTGTTTGTTGATCTTTTTTTTATCTTGTTGTGATGTGATTGCTTATTCGAGTTCATTCGTTTGCGATAGATCGCTCGGAGTGAGACGAGTAGAGTTGACTGGTACGTGAGAGCGAAGATCTTCATCGAATGTATAAGGCAAGTTACACTTTGACCATACCTCAACCTATATTTTTCTATTATGCATGTAGAAAATTATCACTCTATGCATGTGTAGGACTATATATTAGTTATGATTTAAACCTAGTAGGATAGCCATATGCTCTGATCCTGTATTTCATTGTCGACCTAGGATCGTGGTTGTCATATACTGCTATTGCTTTGTAGACGGGGATTGGTTGAGTTATCATTGAGCTATGTGAGGATTAATGACTTGACTAGCAAACTTAAATAGAAATCACCTCTGGACGGCCAGGGAAGGCATCATGGGGCTCGTGCCTTGGATAAGGAGGGACCAGGGCTAAATGCTTCCCGAATGGTTATTTTGGTGGTGAACCGGGTGCGTCATGGCGCGTCCCTCTGAACGCAGTGGGTGCCGTCTAGGCTCAAAAAGATCGGACAGACAGTGTGACTAGTAGCTTCCATGTAAAACCACTAGCTATATGGGATCTGGCTTAGATGAGTAAGTTGTGGGGAACCTGGACCTGGTAGCTAGCTGATGTAGATATGATAGGTGTACCGGCTACCAAAGGGTGGAGGAAACCTCTTCTGAAAGACTATGTCTCAATCTTCGGGTTGAGTCCAGTGGGGAAAGTGTAGAAACCTCTGCAGAGTGTAAAAATTGATCATGATTAGTCGTGTCCACGGTTACGGACAACTTTGAGCAACTGGGCATTATTGTTGTTGGATGTTCTTGACAGATATTTCACCTTAATAAGAATTTGAGTGGGAACTTTTAATAAAGGGATGGATGGAATTGGTGTAGCCCGATTCAATCATACTTAGGACTAGCAAGATAAATTAAAATTTGATTAGTTGTAGTATGTGAGGGAAAAATCAGCTTTCTGCAAAACAAAACCATAAGCCTTTCCTTTGACTTACCTTGCATGTAGATGTAGGTCTGTTATATACTTTTTCGTGTGACTTGCCGTACAAATCAGATGTACTGACCCGTTGTCGGGCTATAACCTTCGGTGTTGCAAGATTTTTTATACGACGAGTAAGTGATGCGTTGTAGGGTTACGATGTCTATACTCAACTATGCAGGTGGAGTTGATGGACGCCACGAAGCTCTTTATTGTTTTCCGCTGTATTTTATTTGTAAGCTAGCCTTGAGCTATGCAGGTATGCTTTATTGTAATACTGGATCTTCGATGTAATATATATGACATGTGGTTTATTCTTGATATTACATCATGTACTGTGTGTGCTAGCTATTGATCCAGGGACTAGCACAGAATGCACAGACACTCCGGTTTGTGAGGAACCGGGTCGTTACAGCATCTGTCTGATCCTCCAGCTCGAACTCAAACACGAGCCTGCTACGATGCCTTCTGATGCCCGTGGGACATGCCTCCTCCTCCGAAAGCCTCTCTTGTTCACGCCGTACCAATCACTGTTGATACCTATTCACGATGAGGGCCTCGGTGAAAGTGACGGATTGCTCCAACCATAGTTGGAGCTCCCGCTCGTCCAGGTCGTGGAGGTCTGCGTCGAAGCGCGAATCCTCGAGGGACTGGGCTATGTCCATCTCCATCATGCGATTGAACTTTGGTTCGTCGTCGGGAGTGGCGTGTTTTGCGCCCAAAACAATGTCGTCAGAGTTTTACCAGGCGCGGTCCATATGCAATGGGTGCGGTGGTGGTGGTGGCGAGTTATAGGTGAAGAGGCCAAGGGTGTGGTGGTAGTGGTGGCGAACTAGGGGATGAGCGTGTGTTTGTGTTTTTCCATGGCGAGCTTTATTTGTAGAGCTAGCGCTCGGGTTGGGGATCCATATTTGCCCTGGTGGGCGCTTGCGCGGGAAGAATCGTCTAAAGCGCGCGGGAGGAAATAACAAAAGTTTGAAAATCCTTGTGGAGCCCATGCTTTGGGTGCCGCGACGAGCGTGCTTTGATGATGAGGAAGCCAGTCTGCCAGCGAGAGAAGTGGAGGTGGAGACGCGTGCCAAACGGTTGGTCCCATCCACTCATCGGTGTTATGACGGAACTCATCACCGAAGGCTATTCAATTAGATCCAAATACATTTACTTCATTTCATCTTAATTAATTTCCTTCTCCACACATATAACGCAAGATTTTCAACTATTACACCCAAAATAGATCACCAAAAGTTCCTTGTTAAGTCCATACGAAACTAAAAATAGACTAAATTAATTCCCTAGTCGGAGTCGAAGTCGGGCACTACGGGAAGGCGCCCAGTTGCACTGATGGTAACCTTGATGGGCTGCTGGGGCGTGCACTCCAGATCGCGAAGCTGTCCGCAGCGGCGGAGCGGGGTTGCGCGCTGACGTGATACGCGAGAGAGGATTGCTTCTCGCCCTTTGTTGGTTACCCCAAGTGGAAGGTAAGATGCAGCGTAGCAGCAAGTTTCCCTCGGTGAAGACACCGAGGTTGAGTATCGACCAGTAGGACTCCGGCGATGATAAATAGGTGTCAGCGGCGCACCTGATGCGAACCTGCAGACAACACAATTAACTTTGCTCCCAACGAAGTTCAGAGAGGTTGTCAATCTCTCCGGTCTTGTTGTTTACAAAGGATCAAAAACACAGGATAATGATAATGATAGCAACTGAAAGTAAAAAGCAATAAAGTAAATGAGCATGTAAACAGTGATGAGAATATGGACCGGGGTCCCGTGATGTTCACTAGTGATGTCTCTCTCCCAAAAGACGATAAGACTGCTATACGAGGTAAACAAATTACAGAAGGGCAATTGATAGGATTGTAAACGCACCGCAATGCGAACTATGCTACAAAAGAAAGGAAGAGGCTCAAAACCATGGGTAGTACGCCAAAATAAGTAGACCGAAATCCATATGCATCTACTACTAATCATCCACCTTGAGATATCTATCCAGAACATGATGTATGCAATGTATGCCGCTGCCAGTGTAGAAGGAACATGTATGACATGAAGATCAAGTCATGAAGATGTGGAAGTTGCATGGAAATATATCTCAGAAAGGCTATGGAAATGCCTTGATAGGTAGGTATGGTGGCTGTTTTGAGGAAAGATATAAGGAGGTTTATGATGACAGAGCGTATCATGCCAAGGGTTTGGATGTAACGGCGAAGGTGGACGCCAACTCTCGGAGTGAGAAGGAGGCAATGCACGACACAGGAGAGGCTAGCAAATATGAGGAGGAGGAAGTGTCCACTTTCAATACTTACATTAGTCCGAAGAACTCATGCACTTATTATCGGTAACTCTCAATCTAATGAGGAGGTTCACAAAGAGACAAGTACCCCGAGGAGGAGTGTATGGGGGTTTTGTTATCCTTGCGCAGCCTCGACTCATGGTACATGAGTGTACTCTAATATCCGACCCCTCAGAAGAGTAGTGATCCATCAAGTAGCTAGAGTTCTCAACTAGTTTTGTAGGTTTTTCAAAATAAACACGGATTGCCCAAAATACGACACCTATCACTAATAGGCTAGAGCTCTTGACACCAAAAGTTCAAACATTACTCACATCAGTACCTCAAAAATATTGCAAGTTACTACTAAAATTAAATAGCAACCTTAATTACCTACTTCTCAAAACAAGACACAACTCAGTGCAACAACCAACTCTCTTAACAAGATAAACATGAAAACTAAAGAGAGTTCCAGCAATAAACTAAACAAAATCCAACTCTCTTGTTAAAAACAAACTAAAACTAAAACCAAACATGGCATTAGCTACGAAAAGATAAAGAACACACAACTGAAAAAAGATAGGCATGAAGAATCCTATAATGTGTTCTAGATTTTAAAAGTGGAGCGTGTTTCTCTCCCACATAAAGTAAGATGGGATCTAGCTTGTTATGAACAGCAAGCAAAGCTAAAGAAAACTAAAAACGAAACCTAAGAGCAAGACGCTCCAAGCATAGCACCTAACGCATGAAGTGATAAAAATATAGTGAGACGAAGGATGAACTGATGATTGTTGATGGAGAAGGGGATGCACGGGGGCATCCCCAAGCTTAGACGCTTGAGTCTCCTTGAATATTTATTGGGGATGCATGGGGGCATCCCCAAGCTTGAGCGCTTGACACTCCCTAATCTTCTTTCATCATATTCCATCGCACACTTGAAAACTCCCTTCATACACAACTCATCATAAGCTAATTAGAGAGGTTAGTACCCTTAATAAATAATTTTTCCCCACTGGATATAAAGATATTCTTGAAGAGATACTGTTTCTCAAGATTGCCAAAAGGTTTTGGCAGAGAAAAAGAAAGCTTAAGGTTTGCAAAAGTTAGGAGAAAAAAAACGTGGCAGAATCTGTGAAAAATAGAACAGCAGGTAGTAAACATATTTTTAGGGGCACTTATGCAACTCAAATCTAAAAACTCAGAACATATGAAAGTTCCGTGATTGTATAGATCACGCTGTGTAAAAAAATCATCTCAAAAATATGAACTGGTGATTTATTCTGATTTTTCCCTTCACGAGGACAAAATCTGTTTTCTGGACAGCATGTCACAACTTTCACTTCCCTTGTCATATGAGGCTATGCTTGGCACAGAGCTTGAAAATAAAGATACAATGATGTTGCTACAGTAGTAACAATCTTCAATACCACTAAAAACAGAAGTAAAAACATCTTGGGTTGCCTCCCAACAAGCGCTTTCTTTTACGCCTTTGAGCTAGGCATAAGGCAAAGAAGAATCAAGTTTTATCAAGAGAAAGAGAATAGCTTGCCCGTGTAACGGACTCAAAAGGTAACTTGACTTTCTTTGTAGGGAAGTGTTCCATCCCCTTTTTGAGAGGGAATTGGAATTTTATATTCCCCTCTTTCATGTCAATAACAGCACCAATGGTGCAAAGAAATGGACATCCCAAAATAATTGGACATAAAGGTTCACACTCTATATCCATAACGATAAAATCAACGGGAACATAGTTGTCATTGACAATGAGAAGAACATCGTCGATATTCCCCAAAGGTTTCTTTACGGAAGATTCAACAAGGAGAACACCAAAAGAACATGAATCAAAATGTTTCAATTCAAACATATCATACATTCTTTTGGCCATGACGGAGGTACTAGCTCCAACGTCACATAAAGCATAGCAAGAGAAGTTAGTTAATTTAATTTTTATCATGGGGTCCCAACCATCATCTAGCTTCCTAGGTATGGAGGCTTCTATCCTAAGCTTCTCCTCCCTAGCTTTGATAAGAGCATTTGTGATATGCACCGTGAAGGCAAGATTAAGTGTGCTAGTGTGGGGGTCTCTAGACATTTTGTGTAATAAGTTGATAACTTCTGAGAGGGTGCAACTATGAAAATCAATATCACTACTATCAAAGGTGGTAGTAGTGTCATCTAAGCTCACTTGTTTGAAACCTTCTATGTTCATAGGAGTTTCTTCTTCTACGGTTGAGGTATTGGCATCACTATTAATAGGTCCGATGGGACCAGGACTGCATTGGGTGCTAATAGTTTCAGTGTCCTCAACAATTTGGATAGTGGCAACATTGTGGTGTGTAGGAAGGCTCTTAATTCTATCATCTTCCTCTTTTTCTCTAGCCCATCTTTCTTTAAGTTTAGCCATCATCCTAATATTTTCATTGATTTGTAACTGGATAGCATTAATAGGAGTGGCCTTACTCTCCTCAAGGGGAGTGGTTCTAATGTTAACATCTCAACATCAAGGGCTAAGCAGTCTACCTTCAAACAAAGATTATCTAGTTTAGCTAGATTTTCTTCCATGGTCTTGTTGAAGGCTTTTTTGGTAGTGATAAAGTCTCTAAGCATATTTTCTACTTCAGAAGTGGTGTTCTTGTTGCTAGGGTAGGTGTTGTTGTTCCCATAAGTGGATGGAAACGGTCTAGGATTACTAGCAAAGTTGCCCCTGTAAGCATTATTATTAAAGTTGTTTCTAGCAATGAAGTTCACATCGACTTGTTCCTGAGCAACCAAAGAATTTAAAGGAACATCATGAGGATCAATAGAGGGTTGCTTGGTAAGTAGAGACATAATTAAATCAACTTTATCATTGAGAGAGGTAATTTCCTCGACAAAATTTACCTTCCTACCTGTTGGAGCACGTTAGGTGTGCCATTCGGAATAATTGGTCATCATCTCATCGAGAAGTTTTGTGGCAGCACCAAGTGTAGTTGACATAAAGTTTCCTCCCACGGACGAATCTAACAGGTTCCGCGAGGTAAATTTCAATCCTGCATAAAAAGTCTGTATAACCATCCAGGTAGTCAAATCATGTGTAGGGCATTTCTTAACAAGATATTTCATACGTTCCCAAGCTTGGGAAACGTGTTCATTATCCAATTGACTAAAATTCATAATGTTACTACTCAATTGGATAATTTTAGCAGGTGGGTAGTACTTCTCAATAAAAGCATCTTTTCACTTATCCCAAGAATCTATGCTATTCCTAGGCAAAGATTGAAACCAGATTTTAGCTCCGTCCCTCAAAGAGAAAGGAAAAAATCTTGAGCTTAACAAAATCACCTTCTACTTCTTTATACTTTTACATATCACATAATTCGACAAAATTATTCAAGTCTAAAGCAGCATCATCTCCAGCACCAGAGAATTGATCTCTCATAACAAGGTTTAGTAAAGCAGGTTTAATTTCATACGAGGTAGATGAAGTGGCAGGTGTGGCAATAGGAGTGCAGATAAAGTCTTTGTTTTTGTGACTGGTCAAGTCACACAACTTTGTGTTTTCAGAGAAACCCATAGTAGCAGCAGGTGTGGCAGATTTTTTTGTAATTTTTGATATAAGACACAAAGATAAAAACAGAAAAGTAAACTAACAAGACTAAAAAGTAAGGGTAAAAGGTAGTGGGCAACTCCCCTATCTTATCACTCGGAGTCCCCGACAACGGTGCCAGATTCGCTTGATACGCGAGAGAGGATTGCTTCTCGCCCTTTGTTGGTTACCCCAAGTGGAAGGTAAGATGCAGTGTAGCAGCAAGTTTCCCTCGGTGAAGATACCGAGGTTGAGTATCGACCAGTAGGACTCCGGCGATGATAAGTAGGTGTCAGCGGCGCACCTGAAACGGAACTGCACACAACACAATTAACTTTTCTCCCAACAAAGTTCAGAGAGGTTGTCAATCTCACCGGTCTTGTTGTTTACAAAGAATAAAAAAAAACAGGATACTGATAATGATAGCAACTGAAAGTAAAAATCAATAAAGTAAATGAGCATGTAAACAGTGATGAGAATATGGACCGGGGTCCCGTGATGTTCACTAGTGATGTCTCTCTCCCAAAAGACGATAAGACTGCTATGCGAGGTAAACAAATTACAGACGGGCAATTGACAAGATTATAAACGCACCACAATGCTAACTATACTACAAAAGAAAGGAAGATGCTCAAAAGCATGGGCAGTACGCCAAAATAAGTAGACCGAAATCCATTTGCATCTACTACTAATCATCCACCTTGAGATATCTATCCAGAACATCTCGCTGGTATTAAGTTGCGGGCCCCACCCAAAGTGTAAACCCAAAGCAACACACAACTGCATTAAAAAAACTTTGCGTAAAGTAAACAATCCTTGTAACCGCGGTTACAAGCATCGTTGTTTTCCCTCTTGTGGCCACAACACATCCCCTAGACTCATGTTTCTGTCACTCAAGCGTGTCATCAGGGGGCATGTACCCACAATCGAGCATAACGTTCCCTCTTGGTGTCACTACCTACCACTTGGCCAAGCAATAAATAGCAACGGAGAACATGCAAGAATTACTTCGGAACAAAAATACAAAAGATAAGAACCAATTATATTACTCTATCACAATCTGAACATAATCTCATAATCCATCAGATCCCATCAAACTCAGCATAGCAAAAGAAGAAATAATTACATATGTTCCTGGATCATGTAGGGCAGCTCACGAGGTCTAAACCAGGAAGCTCAAAGAGGGGAGGAGAACATCACATAGCTATTGATCACGGACCCATCGTCCAAGGTAGACTACTCACGGCACATCCGGGAAGCGTCCATGGTGGAGGAGAAGCTCCCGGTGGTTGATCCTCCCTCCGGCAGGGTGCCGGGAAGGGTCTGACGGTGCTCCCGATCTTGGAAGCGCGGCGGTGGCGGAATAGAAGAGAATTTGCGAAATAGGGTTCTGTAAGAGCAAAGTTTTCCCCCCATGTGTTTTGGATATTGTTGGACAAGACAGTAGAGGAACTAACAATGTTTTCTAGTATAAACAGTTGTTTGGGTTCCTGAAGGACAAGCCAGGTGATAAAAGCTTCAAGGAAGATTTTCAAGTTATCGAAGAATTATCCCTTGAGCGAAGCTTAATCACGGAGGTTGACCCCCAAAAATGAAGGTGTCCTGAAGCCCAACTCATCGAAAGAAATGAAGAAGACGGCGCAAGACTTAGATGTTTTTGTGTTGTTCTTTTCCAGTTCTTTGAGTCATAGGACAAACCGTACTACCAAGAGGGGACTTTAGTTTGTGGACACCGAAGTTATTGAGAAAATGCTCAGATCAAATCTAAACCAAGTGAGAAGCGAGAGTGAATAAATCTCATGTGCATAGAGTTAAGTTTCGGTAGCAAAGACTTCGTTCTTTGACTTCCGAAGAATAACTAAGTCCGTGAGTCAGCTTTACTTGTTCCGCAAGTAAAGTTGCACAGTAATGGCAGATCCGACCGTTGTGGACACGCGTCAAGCTGTCGCTTTGGGTAAAATTGGTCATTTCGCACCTCAGGATCGCCAACTATAAATACGCCGCCCCCTCCTCCATTTGCGGGTGGCTGCTCTGAGAATATTCCTGAGAGAGACTGAAGAGAGCAACCCAAGAACACCACCGAAGAATAACCCAAAACCCAGAACACGGAAGCCTAAGTCTCATTGATCTGAGTAGATTCTAGATGACTTAGGTGAAATATTTCTAGCCTTTTTATCTTGGAGAACTGCAATTCTCCTAGACGGTTAGAGTGTCGACTTCAAAGAGCGAAGAGTAATTGTCGCCTCGAAGATCAAGTTTGTCAAAGTTTTCAGAGATTTCCTTGATAATCTACCCCGAGTCAAAACTGACCAAGCTCAAGGAGTTTGTTGTAGTGGAGCAACGGACGGAGAGAGTTTTGCTCCAGGTGTTCAATCACCAGTCCCAATAACCAGACGTAGCGCTTTGAAGAGCGTGAACTGGTCGAACAAACATCGTTGAGTCACAATTCGTTTTACTTCAAGCACTTACATTTCGTATTACATTTTCTTCCCAGTTATGCTTCAATGTATTTTGATTCAATGCATTTAGTTTCGCTTCCAGTTTTACTTCCCTGTCACTTGTTTCTGCAACCCTTTTTCTGCTTACCTTACGCTTCACTTCAAAGCTTCAGTCAAAAATTTGAAGTGATCATTCACCCCCTCCCCCTCTGATCACATACTTGGACTTTCAATTGGTATCAGAGCTAGTCACTCCCTACACTCTGTGTGTTTTGGATTAACCTCCTAGAGTGCCTTCAAGTATGTCTTTCGCAGCTATTCGCTCCGGCGAACCTATTCCTGTTTTCAATGGAAGGACTACTCGTACTGGAAGGACAAGATGATGAGGAATATCATTGCTATCAATTCAGCTGCCTGGCATGTTGTCAAGCATGGAATTCAACTCATGGACGAAGAAAATCCAACAGCTGATGAAATCAAAGCCTTAGCCCTTCATTCTGAAGTCTGGGTATTCATCACCAATCATGTGACTCTAGAGAAATATCATGAAGTGAAGAATATCCCATCCGCCAAAGGAGTTTGGGATTACCTTCAAAAGATTGGAGAAGGAGTCTCCACTCAGAAAGATGCTAGAGTTGATACTCTCCGAAGCAAATTCTATCGTTCCAAGAGACATGAGGGAGAGAAGGTCAACTCCATATACAACAGACTCACTTCTCTTGCAAATGAGTTGATTTCTCTTGGCACCGAAGATATCACTCCTCACATGGTAGTTAGAACTTTGCTTCGCTCATTAGATGACTCTTTCGACCACATTGTGCTGATGATCAAGGAAAGGACTGACTTCAGAAATCTAGTTGTTGTTGATATTCTTGAGAGACTCACCACTTTTGAAACGGAAGAGGATGAGAAGCGAGACATAAATGGCTCTCGAAGAAGATCACATGCTCTAAAAGCAAAAGCTTCACACAACTCTTCACCCAAAGTTAGTTCTGCTTCCGGTGTTGAGTCTGATGATCCTACAAGCATTGGGAAGGATTTGGCACTGAGCATGAGATGCTTCAATCGCTTCTGAAGAAAAGGTTTTTCATCACCGAAGAAAAACTACTCACCAAGAAACTCAAGTCATTCTTCGCACCATTCATCCTCAAGAAGCTCTCCATCAAAGGACAGTTGCTGCTACAAGTGCAAGAAACCAAGTCACTACATTGCTGACTACCCATTGTGGGAAGCTGAAAACAAATCGAAGCATTCAATAAGAGATTCCTCAAGAAAGTCTCATAGATCTTCCAGAAGCTATGAGTCAAAGAGACATGATTCCAGTTCCAGAAGAGATAAGAAGAATGATTCAGATCATGACAAGAAAAAGAAGTATCACAAGAAGCGTGAGAGTTCTTCATCGAAGACACACTCGTCTCATAGAAGCAATTCACACCGTGCCAAGGCCTATCTGGGTAAAGAGATGAACTCTGAAGAAGAAGCCTCCAGTTCTGAAGCAGAATCAGGTCAAGATCAGAATATGGTTCCGAGTCTGATGGTGTTGCTGGATTGGCATTTTCTTCGGTGTGCTTCGAGCTCATTCTTCACCAACAACAGCAGTGAAGATGAAACTCCTGCATATTGCTTCATGGCCAACGAAAAGGTATCTTCATCCAAAGTTACCTATGATACTTCTGATTGTTCTTCATATGACAGTGACTCTAAGATAAGCTATGCTAAACTGGCTAAAATTTCTTCAATCTAACAAGATGAACTTGATTCGCTAAGAAAAACCATTAAGAAATCAGAGACCCTGTTGATCGATGAGATTGAGAAAGGTCAAACTTTAACTAATGAGCATGCTGCAGAAGTTTAAAGAACTATCCTCTCGGCATGATCTTCTTTCAGTTGATTATGAGAAGCTCACCTATGAATTTCTTCAGAGGAAAATGGCTCTCAAAAAACTGAAAGAAGCTCATGAAAAGAATTGGAAAATGTCAATCTCTCTCTCATGGGTCAACATGGTTCTGAAGCAAATCATAAAACTGATTCACCTTGCTTAACCTGTTTGGAACGAAGCAAAACTGATTCCAAAGGCAAAGATCCTATTGTTATTGATGACACTAATGCCTCAGATGAAGAAAATTCTGATGTTATCGAGGAACTCCTCAGGTTGAAAGATTTATTTGAAACAGGTCTATTCAAAAGTGTTCAGGGACACCAGCATCTTTGTGATATCCTGAAGAAGGCACTCCTTCACAGGAATCCTAGGAATGAAGGTGTTGGCTTTGAAAGGAAGTTAAACCCTGATGGCCGAATACATTGGTGCCCCTCCAAAGAATTCTTTCTATAAGAGACAAATTTGGGTGCGCAAGTCACTCGTTGAGAAATTTCCTGCTAACCATTCTATACAGGGAAATTCGTCGGTACCACCGAAGCATTTCTATTCTTTGGAAGAGAGAAATGATTCACTTTTTCCCGAATCCAATGTTCCTCAAAAGGAATACTATCGCACTGGTCGTTATACTTATCGACACTATGATAATAATGATAAGATTGCATATGCTCATTCATATTCTAACACTTCGCAAAGGAATTATATTTATGGTTTTGATGGTCCCCCTAGGAAATATAACCCTGTTCGTTTTAATATTGCTTCGACAAGTGCTTCCACCTCTTCTCAGTCACCTGCTCGTTTGTGGGTGGTTAAGAAGAACTAATTCTTCTGCAGGGCTATGTCTCCGGTGGATCCGGATGGGTCATGGAAAGTGTTTGTACAAATAATATGACCGGATACGAGGAGTTATTTACCGAAGAAAAACTATCTCAATCTTGTCAGAAGCACATTAACTTCGGTGATAATAACAAGGGTACAGTATTAGGTTTGGGTAAGGTTGCCATATCGAAAGATAAGCATATTGACAAGGTTATGCTAGTTCAATCACTTGGTTATAATCTTATGTCTAATTCAAAGTTATGCGATATGGGTATGCTTGTTCTATTTTCTCCTTCGTGTTGTGTTGTCTTTTCACAGGATGACTACACTTTCGTCTTCGAGGGTTACCGAAAAGGAGATTTATACATTGTTGATTTTTCTTCGGGCCCTGCTATATCCACATGCCTTTTGGCAAAAGCTTCATCTCGCTGGTTATGGCATCGAAGACTTGGTCATGCAGGGATGAGAAATCTTCAAACTC
Source organism: Bromus sterilis (assembly GCA_950022295.1). NCBI lineage: Eukaryota > Viridiplantae > Streptophyta > Magnoliopsida > Poales > Poaceae > Bromus > Bromus sterilis. The sequence goes on from OX465599.1 coordinate 211,581,531, forward strand.
TAGTGAAGAAGAAGCATGTTATTGGCCTTAGCGAAGTAAAATTCGATAAGGATCGTCTCTGCAGTGCTTGTGAAGCTGGAAAAATTACGAAGAAACATCATTCAGCGAAGACTATCATGACCACTACTCATCCCCTTGAATTGCTTCACATGGATCTTTTTGGTCCTCAAAATTTTGCAAGTCTGGGAGGAAAAAAATATGGTCCATCATTGTTGATGATTTTTCTCGCTATACTTGGGTTTTCTTTCTGGATGACAAGAGCAAAGTTGTTGAAATCTTCAAGTTATTTGCTAAGAGAGCTCAAACAGAATACGAATTATCTCTGAAGCATATCCGAAGTGACAATGGAACTGAATTCAAAAGTACTCATATTGAAGAATTTCTTGATGATCATGGCTTTACTCATGAATTCTCTGCTTCTTATATACCTCAACAGAATGGTGTAGTTGAAAGGAAGAATAGAACTCTTATTGAAATGTCCAGAACTATGCTTGCTGAATACAAGACTCCTATCAGGTTCTGGGCCGAAGCAATTAATATTGCATGTCATATCATCAACAAGGTTTACCTTCACAAATTTCTGAAGAAAACTTCACATGAGCTTATCACTGGTAACAAGCCCAATGTTTCATATCTTAGGGTATTTGGTGCTCCTTTCTTTATTAAAGATATGAATCATAGCTCCAAATTTTCCCCTAAGGCACATGAAGGTTTTCTACTAGGTTATGGCTCAAACTCCCACACTTACAGAGTGTATAACTCCCATTTTGGGAAGGTTATGGAAACTGTAAATCTGAGGTTTGACGAAACTAATGGCTCTCAAAAAGAGCATTTGCCTCATGATCTAGATGAACCTCCTCTTGATGAAGTGATCAGGTCTATGGCTATTGGAGAAATTCTCCCTGTTGAAGCAGTTGCTCGTCCAGCTAATCAAGATGATGATGATCCAATGTTCCCACACATAGCCTTGGGCGCTGGAGATCAACATCCTGAAGCTAATGATGAAAATGACGAAGAAGAACCCAGAAACAAAGAAAATGTTGATCCTGAAAGAAATGCTAATCCCGAAGGAAATGCTGATCCCGAAGATGAACTAGAGCCACAAGCAAATAATAATGCATTATCACGAGTGCGAAGAAGAGTTGATGTTTATTCAATTCTGGAAGAAATTCAGAAACCAGGACGTCCCACAACTCGTTCTTGTACTCGTTTGGCTAACTTCTCTGGAAACTTTTCGTTTTTCTCCATGCTAGAATCTTCAAAGTTTGATGAAGCCAAGAAGGACCCAGATTGGTTAACCGCTATGCTCGAAGAACTTAACCAGTTCGAGCGAAACAAAGTCTGGTCCTTAGTTAATAGGCCTGATCCCACGAAGCACAACATCATTGGTACAAAGTGGATTTTTTGCAACAAGCAATATGAAGATGGTATAGTGGTAAGAAACAAAGCACGACTGGTAGCACAAGGATACACCCAAATCGAAGGTATCAATTTCGGCAAAACTTATGCTCCGGTTGCTCGTCTCGAATCCATTCGTGTTATGCTTGCTTTTGAAAATTACAATGGCATTCTACTTTATCAAATGGATGTGAATAGTGCTTTTCTTAATGGAGAAATCGAAGAAGAAGTGTATGTTATGCAGCCTCCAGGTTTTGAAGACTCGAAGAATCCTGACATGGTCTACAGGTTGCACAAAGCTCTTTATGGACTGAAGCAAGCACCTCGTGCTTGGTACGACACCCTGAAGGACTTACTTCTAAAGAAAGGCTTCAAACCAGGAACAACTGACCCAACTCTTTTCACTCAATATTATAATGGTGATTTGTTTGTATGTCAAATATATGTAGATGATATTATTTTTGGCTGCACTAACACTGAAATCAGCAAAGAATTTTCCAAAATGATGTCGAAGAAATATGAGATGTCTATGATGGGTGAATTGAAGTTCTTCCTTGGAATTCAAATCCGTCAACAGAAGAATTACACCTTTATTTCTCAAGAAAAATATCTCAAGGATTTCCTGAAGAAGTTTGGACTTACTGATTGCAAAACGATCAAGACTCCAATGCCTACCAATGGCTTCCTAGATGCAGATGAAAAGGGAAAAGCCTTCGATCAAAAGAAATATCGGTCTATGATTGGCTCTCTCTTATATCTATGTGCATCTAGACCTAACGTTATGCTTTCAGTATTTATTTTTTCTCGTTTTCAGTCCAATCCAAAAGAATCACATCATACTGCAGTAAAGAGAATTCTTTGATATCTTGCTCACACACCTACCTTGGGTTTGTGGTATCCCAAGGGAGCTCAGTTTGATCTTATTGGATATTCTGACTTGGACTGGGCTGGTGATTTAGTTGATAGGAAATCTACTTCAGGCACTTGTCATTTCCTCGGAAGATCACTTGTGTGTTGGGCTTCCAAGAAGAAAAATTGTGTATCAATATCTACTGCTGAAGCCGAATATATTGCTGCTGGGTCTTGCTGTACTCAGATTCTCTAGCTGAAGCAGACGCTGAAGGATTATGATATTCATGTGAAGAAAATTTCCCTTCTATGTGATAATGAGAGTGCAATCAAAATTGCTCAAAATCCCATGCAGCACTCTCGCACAAAGCATATTGAGATTCGCCATCATTTTCTTCGTGATCATGTTCAGCGTGAAGATATTGTGATTAGTCATGTCAGAACTGAAGATCAATTGGCCGATATTTTCGCAAAACCATTGGATGAGAAAAGGCTCTGTGCGTTAAGGTGCGAGCTCAATATTTTGGACTCACGAAATGTACTGTAAGACCGAACCTTTACCTCCATGTATATATTAATTTACTTCATTGTTTGTTTTTGGTTTCGATATTTGTTTTTGCTTCAATTTCTATTCTTTTTTGTTTAGATTGGATTTAGTCCTCCATGCTTATCACCTTTAGCTTCGCTATTGGTTTTTCTTCGAGGTGATAAGTTTCGGACCCTACCCCCTCTGTTCTTTTTTCTCTCTTGTTCTATCTGTCCAAAAGGCTGAGCACATTTGAAACGGAAAGTATTATGCTTCAAACGTCATTGAGTTCCGAATCATATGCTTCCAACTTTATCAAAGTTTTACTCAAGACCAAGACTTTATCTTCGATTGTTGAGATCCCATCATATCCGGGTCATTGAGATTTTCTCGCGAAACGCCACGAAATCCACACCATAGAATCCGGAGGGTCGGTCGCTGGTAGCCGTCCGATCTGACCTGTCACCCCCTGTCCGGCGAGCATTATATATACCCCTCACCCAGCGACTCCAAAAACTTCCCATCGCTCTCAAACTCTCCGGAACCCTAATTCTCTCGTGCGCCGCCGTGCTCCTCGTCCCCGCCGTCGTTCTTGCCACTTCACTACCAGAAGGACGCCGCCGTCGAGCTCTTCCTCTGCTCGTCGCTGCCGTAGCATCCCTCCGTCGCCGAGTTAGGGTACGTTGGGCCCGATCCAATCTTTCTCATCATTCGTTTTCTCTCCAGATTGGATCCGTTCTTAGGACATTTTTCGATTGTTTTCTCTAGGGTTTCTCGATCCGTATGATCATTGAAATTTTGGAACCTTGTTTAGAGCAAAAGCTTGCCTCTCCAATTCAGGTTAGCAATTAGGGCTTCGATGACCTCTGTTCTGTGCTAGGGTTTTCTATTGATTGCGACTATATTGATGTTGCTAAGTCTAGCTCAGAATAGGCTGGATCCATCGCCCATATTCACTGAATCTCTTGTCAAAATCTCTTGTTTGGTCGAAACTTTTGCTGGTGCTCAGTCCATACTTTTCTATTTTCCCTCTTTCCCTTATGCTTCCTCACAGGATGTCTGAAGATTTGGGCTTCGATAATGAGTCCCTAGTTCTTGAACACATTAACGAAGTCGAACAAGATGCTCCGAAGAAAAGAGGTGGCAGAACAAAGGAAACGAATAATGCCAGAGGCATTCCCGAATCCATTCGGAAGGATCTTGGTGATGACACTCCTGAAGAAGAAACCAAGGATCAGCGAAAGATTCCCTTACAAGGAATTCGGCGCTACTGGGCCATCAGGTGGTACAAATTCAAAAGTATCCCTGACTAGAAATGGGCAATGCAAGTTGCCTTCAGCCCGCCATACCGATATACTTCACACATGTGCGGCAAGTACACTGAAGAAAATCTCCATCTTTATTACCCAGTCCCACCGAAGTTCCCTCATCCCAATACACTCAAAACTCCAGATGATTATCCTGAACATCAAAAGAGGTTGAGAATCGCTGCAGAAAAGAAAAGGCTCAAGGCCGAGAAAAACTAAGCCAAGTTAGCAGCTGCCGAAGCTCATGGAGAAGGCCCGACCACAAAGAAAAAGAGGAATCTGAAAAAGAAGACAGCTTCACCTCCTCATGCCTTCACTGATGAGGAAGAGAAAGCGAAGAAGGAGCAAGCCGCTCTTGAGGATTCTGATTCCAAGGATGAAGAAGATGACGAATCAGATGCTGAAGCCGATGATGAGTCCGAAGATGTTGCACCTCCTCCCAAGAAACCAAAGATTCGGATTCCTTTGAAGAAGCCGGGAGAGAAACCTCCTGCTAAAGGGATGAAGATCTAAGACCCTACAGACAAGCCCGCAGCTCGCCCCACCATAGACATGACAGATTTGGTGGTCGCAAAGCCCTTGGCCTCCAATCCACCGGCTGAGACCCTCAAAACTGAGAGGCGCTCGAAGCAGAGGCATGACCCTGCTAAGAAACAACAAACTTCAAAGGCACCTGCACAAGCGAAGCCTAAGAAGACTGCTGCTCCAAACCCTTTAGTGAAGCGAAAGCCCACTGAAGCATAACTGCAACAGAAAGACCTCGCGGATGCTCTGGAAAGAAACATTCTTTCCTGACAATCTGCTGAGAAGCAGAAGCAAGCAGATGAAGCTTCCAGAAAGAAAAGGGAGTTAGACTCCGCCAAATTTGCTACTGAAAAGGATGAGACGAAGCGAAAGCTCGCCGAAGCCGAGAAAAACGAAGAACAAGCTGCTGCTGAAGCCAAACAGTTAGCAGAACATGAAGCTAAACACAAGGCTACTCTTGATGGCCTCAGAACGAAGAAGGCTGAGAAAGCAGCCAGGGCTTCCCAAAAGAAGGCCGTGGTGGACATGAACCCTTCTGGTGAAGCAAATCCACTGAAGCAGAAAGGAATTTCACTCACTGAAGCTCATGATGAGCAAGATTGCCATAGTGAACATCAATTCCCTGATCCACATGAAGGAGAACTATGGGATCAATTAGGCGTGGCTGAAGCCCTTTGGAAGAAATGTGAGGCAGAAGTCCCTGAAGCTGTTGATCTCGGTGAAGTCTACATATCAGGCTCCATCAAAGCAATGATCACAAGTATGATCAGTCAGCTGAAGGATTTGCACTCAAGGGACATGGCTGAAACTGCAAAGATCCACAACTATCAGCGGCGTGCCGAAACTGAAATACACGAGCTGGAAATGCTTCAGAAGGTGACTTATGTGGACACCACCACCAAGGAAAAAATAAACATCTTCAAAGAGAAGATCAAAGTTGTTGTTTGCGAGATGGTCAAAACACATAATGCTTCAATTATGGAAAGAGATTCTAGGAAGTGTAAGGCCCCGCTGGAAGCTGAACCAGCTGCAGAAAAGCCCACTGAAGCAAATCCATCTAACCCGTGAGGTGGAAAGCTGATATGGACACAAGTGATGAACCTACCAGCCAGCCGAAAGAAAACACTAAAGCAATTCCCACTCCTGCTCCTAAACCAAAGCCTTCCAAGCCCACGCAAAAAGTTTCACCTCCACCCACCAATACCCCTACACCTCCACCAACCGCATCCACTCCCAAACTAACCCCCGCTCCACTCACTGCCGCACCACCTCCAAAAGCTCCAACTACCAAGCGAACTGCAACCCCAATTCCAACACCAGCACCAACGCCTGCACCCGTTCCACCTCATGCCCCATCACCAACACATGCTCCACCCCCCGCACAGCAAAGGACTCCTGCCCCCCTGCTGCTCCTACACCACCGCCATCACCTCGCCCGGAAGGAAATGAACCCTCTCCCTCCAACTCCAAAACCCGCAGCTCCCGAGACTTTTCCCCTGCCAGGACTGCTCCGGAATCAGAAGCACATGTGTTCCAGCCTGAAGCACAAGAGGTTGAAGATGAATAAGTGCAGATCTTGAATCCCTCGCAAGAGCAAGCACTGATAGTCGCTCAAACTGCAGGCCCTTCAAGAGCTGCCCCAATCGCTCCTCTGCAAAGGATTCGTGCACGATCCCAACCATGCCAAGACACCCAGCTCGAATCAAATTACCCTCGTGAAACTTTTCCTATTTTCATGGGTGCTAGCTGTTCTTCTCGGCACGGACCAGAGTTCTTTTTGGACCAATATCAGAAGTGTCACCGTTTCTTTGGAGTAAGCCCATATGCTTCCGACAGAACTACTGATGATCTTCGCTTCTGGACAGCAGAACAACAAATTCTGTATACAAAATTCTACTGCCAGAAGGGTGTGTTGTTTCACCACCGATACCTTGATATGCGAAGTCTTTCAACTGCCACTTGCTTCCAGAACATCGCCGAAACTGTTGAGAATCAGAACTTGAATCGGTTGTTTGCCTTGAGCACTCCCTTCAATTCTTAACTCATTAAGAAATTATATTCCACTTTATATGTTTCGGGTGATGCTAATGAAACAAGAACATGGATACTGGAATGGATGATTAAGGGATAAATCTTGCGCATGTCTTCAACAGAATTCCTGGAAATTGTCAATATTCCAAGGCACACTGGCGAACTTGAAAATATTCATATGGAGCCAGATCTGACTGAAGAACAATTTGCTACCTTGCTGGATACTGAAGTCACAACAGATTACATTCCTTAAAATATTCGCCCGAAGCACTTGAACTTCATTTCCAAGACTTGGTTTTATATCTTGTCGAAGTCTTTGATCCCATTGAGCACCGCTTCGGAAGAATCAAATTTATATCCTGAGACAAGGCATGCTATTATGAAGCTTACACATGGTTTAGTATTTTACTTCGAAGATTGCTTCATCCGCAACTTGGTGCATGCTGCTGAACTGCCCTTCACGCTGAAGCCATATGCTCCTTGGCTTCAGCCTATTTGTAACTATGGCAGAAATGATGACTTTGTGGACAGATATCATCTGAAGCTCTCCACACCTCCAGTGTGCGACACTTTGGAATTGCTGAGGAAACCCAACGACATTTTTGCCACATATGTTGGGGTGCGCCATGAAGTCAATGAGTGCAACATCTCGAAGAAATTCCAGAAGGACTGCCATCAATTTGAAGTAAATCTTCGGTCGCAGCAATTGCTCGAAAACTTCATTGAAGCCAATCAACGCCAGATGCAGTTCCTTGCTGATGAAATCAATCATGTTGGAAACATTGCTCTCAACAACAATCAGTATCTTCAAGCGTCATTCATGGAAGTTCAACTCTGTTAAAGGCCTTCGCAAAGATCACATTTACAAATAGTACGAGCACCTCCAGCGAAATTTTTCACGAGATGATACAGTTGATCGCCAGAATCAGAAGCTCCCACCCCTGCACAACATTGATGAAGTTTTCTTCGTCAACGAGCCTGATCCAATCCGTTCGGACACCGTCTCCCAGAACGACTCCATCACTTCGAAGGACGACGACGGCCTCGACGACAGCGACCTCGAAATCAACCTCATCACCCAGACGAATCTCGAAGCTCTTCCTTCGCACGCATCGGAAGAAGAATCTTCAGGAGATCAATCTTCTTCGGATGAGTCATCGTCAAGTTCAGCTTCGTCGGGCTCAAAGGGTGCTGATGCCGCGCAATAGTTCTCTCGAGCCTCTTCCAAACCTTCGATTGGGTTGTAACTTAAGTTTACATTCGGTTGTGCTACCCCTGTGCTACACTTAAGTTTAATAACCCTTTTCTCGCAAGTATTGCTTTGTATCCTCTTTTTTGCAGGTGATTATTATTTTCCAAGTCACAGGCCATTGGAAGCAATTGCATAAATATCTGGATATCTATCTTTAAATGCAATTGTCTTCGCTAAGATATTTGTTTTGCTCTCCAGCGAAGAAATTTCTCTCAAGCATTAACTTCAATTATATAAATGTAAAGACCCGGTCAGGAAAAGGAACCAAGTCTACTTTGCTTCTGTGCTATCCCTGGATCAGTATGCTAGCACACACAGTACTCGATGAAATACCATAAATCACATGTCAAAAAGTAACGTAAGTACATGGTATTTATTACCTCATAGCCTTTGGGCTAGAATACACCGCGGAAACAAACAATACATAAGTGGAGTCCCATCAACGCCAACGGCAAAGTTGAGTGTAGACATCGTAACCCTACATCGCATCACTTACTCGTCGTATAAAATCCTGCAACACCGAAGGTTAGAGCCCAAAATGGGTCAGTACTTTTAATGTACGACAAGTTACTCCCAAAATAATATATAACAGACCTATCTTCTACATGCAATTTGGCTGGTGAAAAAGCTCTAAGTTTCAATTTGCATAAAGCTGATTTTGTCCTACTCAAAGAGTATCATGACAGTACTACAAAGCTCTTAATATGATTGAGTTGGTTTCTCCAAGTCAATCTATTCCCAAAGTTGATTAAGCCCGATTTATTAATTAAATATGATGAGATCCGTCAACATTCCCACTTCTAGATGCTCAAAGTTGTCCGTAACCATGGACACGGCTAATCATGATCGGTTTGTACACTCTGAAGAGGTTTGTGCACTTTTCCCCACAAGACTCGACCACCTCCTTTTTAGTTCGTCACACTGCATGTTGTATGAGAACCGGAAGGTCGAGACATGGTCTTTTAGAAGAGTTTACCTCACTCTGGCGGTGCCCATCTCACCTACTCACAACTACGTTCGTAGCACCACCTATTAAGAGTCACTACAAATAATCAACCAAGCCAGAGCCCATAATAGCTTGTGGTTGCACACGTAAGCTTCTAGTTATGAAAAATATGATTGATCCCTTTAAGCTTGGGTGGCATTCCGCAGTGATTACTGGCCATCTCCAGGTCACTCAGGCAAATCCACTGGTTCCTCCAGGGTGCCCCCAACCATTCCACCCAGGTGGCTCATTAAGATTATCTTGGTCCTGTTTACTACTTAGTCACTCATACCTCATAATGGATCATTTCCCAATTCACGTCTACTTAGAAAAGCAGTATAATTCTATACGGTGGCAACAATGATATAAGGTTTGAACCTACCTTAATGAACTGCTGGGTGTAATAGCATAATATAATACATAATCCTATCAATGCATAATATTTAAGTTGGACTACAATGCATATCAAAAATATTGGTAATACTGGAGCATGATCAAAAGAGTAAATTGTCTGGATCCTGATGATGAAATATTCTACTCGTAGTCATCTCTCCATCTCGTTACAATATATCTAACGGTAAAAGAGAAACACTTCATCCAAAGTGAAGATCCAAATAAGATACAATTACAACATAAATATTTAGTTATTACTATTAATAAACTAATTACTATGGAATGGATAGGTTGAGATAGGATCAAGTTGGATTGGATGGAAATATGATGAAAATCATATATCCGAGGATTGTAAAATCAATTGGATATGTTGGAGGTTGATTATAAAATCAATTGGATGGAGAGTATGTCAAACTCAGTTGGTTTGTCCATATGAATATTTGAATAGGAAATCAATTCTTGGATTGGATTCAAAAAGATCCGATAGAAATCGTGATGATCTTGTTGAGAAGATTGAATTTTTGTAGCCAAATTTATAAAAAAGGAGATATAACTAAATGGAAGCTAAGACGAAGGTTTGAGGTCAAAATAGTGTATTTATATGATGGAAAGAATGTGACAATTTTCCAAACAGAAAGATTTGATTTTAAGGATCAAATTTGATGCATAATTTTTTTCAAGTAAATTATAGAATGAGAGGAATAATAAATATACTCAAATTCACATAAGAAATTTGAGTTAAATTTCGAATTAAAAAAAGTGAAATATAACTGGACCATAATAAACTACATGTTCCAAGGAATCCGGGGATATAAAATTTGTCGAAATCCGACTTACGGGCTAGAAGATATGAATTTTTGAAGTTTGGATATTTTTGCTAAAATGAATTACGGGATTAATAAAAGGATGCCATGTGGCGAGTTCTGATAGGTCTGCACCTATTCCATTTTTTACAGAAAAAAAATTGATGAACAGAGGGGAGAAAAGCTCACCGGAGATCTCGCCGGAATTTTGGAAAATGGTCTCGGGCGACAATGAACAGTCAAACGGGGTAGAGGATGATTTGGGAGACTCGATAGACAAGGTTATACCTCCAGGGTTGCCCTCGGATAGCCGAGAAGTTTCGTCGGAGTAGAGAAGAACGCATGAAGAGCACGATGACACGGACGGCGTGCTCCGGCCTTGCAATCGAGAGGAAAAATATGTCACAACGGTGCGCAAAGGAACGGAGAAGAAACTAGAGGACGAAATATGTCATAGGTACCTTCCATGGTGACGCAATCTTAATCGGAAGTGTGGATGTATCCTAACTCCGACGATGAATTGCTAACGAATGAGAGGGTTTTGGAGAGGGACTTTCTGCGTGGGGATGTGTGGTTGAAAGGGGTCCTAGGGCGGTATTTATAGGGTCATGGGAGGTCCATAGAAGGAGAGTGGGCGAGGTTTTGGAAATGGAGTTAATGGCATTCATGGAGAAATAATGGGCATTAAAAGCAAGGTTTTGGAAATGGAGTTAATGGCATTCATGGAGTAATAATGGGCATTAAAAGCGAGGTTTTGAAAATGGAGTTAATGACATTCGTGGAGAAATAATGGGCAATTAAAAGCATTAAAACGCGTGTTTGTTTCCCTGAATGAATTCCTCATGAACTTGTCCACAATTGTTGTGTAGGTTCTGAAGTGAATCGGTCAAAAGAGTAGATGGGAGGAAAGGAGGAAGAGCTTCAGTTGCCATGGCCATTTGCTTCTGTGTTCACGTACACATGAACGAACGAGAGGAAGAAGACAACTCGCTTGGGCTATGGGCCTTAGTGGAAATTTGTCCCAAGATAAAGAAAAAGGAAAGAGTGATAGAGGGGGAAAAATAGATAGATGACCTTAGTCCAATTGACATAGGAACCATATTTTTATTATCTAGGTTAAACACTCTCAAATAAAATTGTATAGGCCAAATAAAACATAGAGAGTCTAGGAAAACTATATTTCCCTCTGAGAATAAATTTTATAAATAGATTTTTATGAAAAAAAACTCATTAACGACATTATTAAATTTTTCCAATACTGTTTTTGGAGAAGTCATATTATCTCCTCTCATTTTCTTTATTAAATTATTGGAAATAATTAAATATCTCTTAAACGTCAATATCAAATAAACTCCAATTTCAAATAAAATTCGAGAATGAGTATGGGACCACAAATTTTTTGAGAAATTCATTTTATTCTCACTCTAAAATATTTAATTGTGGTTCCTACCAAGTTTCAAAAACACAAAAGAAAGGAAATCATTCTTTGAATTTTTAATAATCTTGAAAACCGAACTTTTCATTATTGGATAAATGATTATCCAATTTTATTAAATGGTTTGTATAGGTTTAAACAAAAACTGAAGGGAAAAGTTTTCATTTACCCCAAAATCAAAACAATTCAATCAATATTATAGAGTATTATTTATTAACATTCCAAAATTTGGAAAATTTTGGGATGTTACAAACTATCACCCTTAAAAGAAATCTCGTCCTCGAGATTTGCAAATGCTAGAAAGAAATGGGTTGGGCTCGAGGTTTCTTGGGTTACTTCCCCATGGTCTTGGCATAACACGAGGCTTGCGGTTTATCCTTCACTTCTCGTTTTGAGGGGTGTGTTCCACCGGTACAGTTACATATGCTTCCGTTACTTAAATCATATCGTGAGCTCGTGGCTTTTGGTACCAGTTTTGAACCTTAACCAGGGTGTGGTTCGCATCATTTACCGCACCAGTGTGTTAGGGAACTACCACCCTTAGAAGAAATCTTATGGGGTCTCCAAAATTCTTCATTCCATGATGGTTCTTCATCAAGCATCCACAGATAAGAATCTACATCTCCCCAAGGAAAAAGTCTTGCTAAAAATACATAGGTTCCAAAACTACCTATCAAGACGCTCATGGTGGTCAAAATACCTTCCAAATGAAGCTTCTTGAAAATATTCGTGTTTCTTACTCACCGTATGACCTATGTTAGGCACAATGCCTATCTACAAGGGTAATGCGTCTTACCATTCTATGGTTTAGGCTTGTCGCATCGACACTCTAGTACGGTTTTTATTTGTCTTTTTGATTTACCAATCCAACATACAAAAGTATATAATAAGAGTCTTCGGGATGGGGGCCAATCCATCCCGTACTCAAATCATTACTTAATATGTAGATAGATGAATCTCGTATTCTAACACTCAATCTTTCTCACTCCTCTTAAAGAGGTCTTCAGCTGCAAAACTAATAAAACGTTTTTGGGTGGCGATGATCCTACATGGTTTGTGCTAACACTTTCATCCATAGAATAGGGAACATCCGTCTTCAGCAATTGTGTTCTCCTTTCAAATGGGAAATTCTTGTCCCTTCTATATTCGGAATCCACTCTTCTACCTTGAATGGGTCGCTGATCTCATCAAAATAACTACGTCCATCTATGGAATTTAAGGTTGGTCAGAGATGAGATAGATCTTTAGAGAGAAGGGAAGATGGATATCTACCTAATAATCATTAAACAACTAACATTTATAATAGACTCGTTTACTACGTTTTCGTCAGAAAGTCTTCCTTCCCTTCTGTTCTTCAAAGTCATCGATACAAGGAGTTTCATCGACGTGATGGTCTTCTGATACATCATTCGTTGCTCACACCTCTCAAGGTTGAATTAATCCTATAGAATACGTATCCTAAAAAAATCACAAATTTAAATTTAACATTTCAAATGAAACCAATCATTAAATCAATAGCGAAAACTCCGAGAAAACTCCAAATATCACTAATAAATTCAATCAAACAATTCATATGGTACCTTCATCCACATGATCTCGCATGGTCGGGCACTCTACTCGCACTCTTTCGTTTATTTCACAACTCCGATTGTGGGCTTGGATACTATTGTTAACTTGTGAGATATTCCTTAACTTCTTCACAAGCATCTTAGTCATGGATGTATCTAGATCTTCAATGGGTCTTTTAATCTTGGGATCTTTGGAGGCTTCAAATTCTTCGAGTCCTCCATACTTCCATACTTCTAATGCACGTTGAAAACATATGTTCTTCGGGTCTTGAGTTGTCCAATATCTTGTCCTTCTCGAAGAGACATAACACAATACTTCTTAGTGGTCAAAGTGGCATGGCTATAATCTAATTTGTTTGGGATAAGAGGGAGTGTTTGATAAAACTAAGAAAAGATGAGTAGTAATGGATTTCTTTGAAATAATATTATTAGAGAGTATACTTCAAATGTCTTTCCTGTTTCTAGGGTCACGGCCTACAATCAACATGCGCTCTGATACCATCTTGTAACGACCCGGTCCGGAAAAGGAACCAAGTCTACTGTGCTTCTGTGCTATCCCTGAACCAAAATAGAATAACGACATTTGAATTATTGTTCAAAATATCATTTTGAACAAAAATGTGAAGGATGCCTAACATGCATGTATGATAGGGTTGTATTACATGCATAGACTAATGCAAAAACAATCGTAATTTCTAAATTCGCTTATGTGGCATGTTTTGCATGGCATAGTGGAAGAGAAGATTTAAATGCATGGCTTAGTGGGGATGTTGAGGTGGACACTTTGCATGTTGAGAGCATTGGGAGCAACTTCTTAAGATGTAAGATTAATAAGAAAACCCACAAAATATAGATCATGGTCTGTTATTTAATTAATTCAGTACGTAGTTACCAACTTAATAAAACACAGACATTTTTACTTCGAATAATAAGACGACTACGATTCTAAACTCCAACTTTGACAATACGGGCGTTCATGTCTAATCCATCATGGAATGGAAGGCACATATTACTGAGGGAGTGAGCTTCAGTGACTTAGTTCATATGACTTTGGGTGCATGACAGGTGGGTTCAATAGCTGTTGAGCCCACCTGTCATGCCCTCAAAGTCATGTGACTTGAGTCACTGAAGCTGTATCCATTACTGAGAATACAATGGTGCACTCTTCGGCATCAGTTCCTGGTGCCACGAGCGCCGGAGGGATCTTCAACGGGGCGGTTCAAAACCGCGTCCATGGTATCAATGTTGCGGTTGACGACAGCCGCCGCCAGAGCAACGACTGGGCGGTTGTCGGAAATAAGCGCATCCCTCGTCGCGAAGCGGCCGGCCATGACGTTGGATGTAACACCCTCACTGTCAGTGAACAGTAATCACTGTTACTATTCATCTGTACTGTTCAAAACTTTTGTTTGATCAACTGGTTCAGTTCAAATTCAAATTACCCTTTGATATTGTTGCAAGCAATGTGAACCATGGACCTTGATCATCATGGATGAAAACAAAGTCCAAGCCATTTGAATTAAAATTCAAACAAACCCTAGAATGCCTTTTTGTGATTATTAAAAATAAGTGATGAATAAAACATTGTCCAATAATTGTGGAGCCACTTTTGTAAAATCACTAGTAATCAGTGGACCATGCCAATATGGTTTTGGGTATTTATTGTCCCACTGAAAAATTTCAAACAATTCTAAACAGTAGCCAAAAACCCCCAAATAACCATTTAATATTTAAATCAAATATTAAATGACTTTTAATATTTCCCAAACCTCTTGGGGCATTAACCTAGGGTGATTGCTAAATTATGGTACACTTACAACATTTTACAAAAATGTCTAGGTAACTAAAATAAATACAAAAAAGAAATAAACAGAAAAACTGAATCCAACCGGCCCCCTCAGCCCACCCCCCCTTCTTCCACCTCCGTACAGGGGAGGGCGTGGCACCCATCCACCCCCGCCACCGACGCCCCCCCCCCTCCGTGGAGCTCATCCGTGGTTCCCCGGGCGGATTAAAGCCCCTCCCCCGACCCCTCCCTCAACCCTAGCGCCCCCCTCTCCTCAGACCCCCCATCTCCCTCTCTTTCCCCACGGGAGCTCGCCGCCGCGGAGCAAGCCCCCGCCCCGAGCTCTGCCCCGGCCACGCCCCCGAGCCCGGCGCTCCCGAGCCACGCCGCCCCCTCCTGCGCACCTCCTTGCACCGCCGCGACGCCCCCCCCCCTCCCTGTGAGCATGGACGCGAGTCCCCTCCCTCCCTGTCTCTCGGCCCCGTGCCGCCATGGCTTCGGGCGCGAGCTCGTAGAACTCGGCCGCGACGCCCCGGCCTACCTGCGACCTTCCCCCGGCCACCCATTCCCCCAGCCCGTGTCGACGCCCCCGCTCCGTCGCCCGTTCCCCTGGCCACGTTGCCGCTGCCCCTTGCCGTCGGCGAGCCCGTGCGGCTCTGCCGTGGACAAACACCCCCCCAGATTAACTCCTAATCCCATGTTAACAAAAATTAGCAGAGAAAACCCCCCCTAAGTGAATGAAAGGTGGGGCCACTGTCCATTTTAAATAAATAGAAATCTAATTAATAAACGAACAGTCAATGACACATGGGCCCCCCTGTAAGCATTTATAATAAATAGAAATTGATTTATTAAAATTGTTAGTATGACATGTGGGCCACCCTTCTGTTTTTATTTAATAAAATGAATTATAACTAAATAGAGGCTGACATGTGGGTCCCTGTTGTCAGGTTTGACCAGTCAACTGGGCTGTGGATAATGTTTCTGTTAATAAATAAAAATGATTTAAAATGATTTAGAAAATGATTTAAATTGCTTAAAACTTTAGAAAATCATGGAAAATAAACCGTAGCTCAGATTCAAAAACTTTATACATGAAAGTTGATCAGAAAAATATAACGAAAACGGATACGCTATCCGTATGTCTACCCCACCCCCCTAACACACCGATCATCGACATTCCCCCTCTCCGGGCTGTCTGTCGATAATTCCCGGTACCGATAAAAAGTACCCGGATGAATTTATTCCGAACACAAAAGTTGTCCGGAATGGTTCAACTAACACGGATACACCCCCCTTATGTTTTTCCGGTACCCACGACACCTCCGGCTTGATCCTTCCCCCCTTCGGACACCCTGTCCGGTAATCACCCGGAGCCGGTAGTTCATCCCCGGATGGATTCCCGCTCCGAGCAACGTGCATTGCACTGCGTTAGAACACCGTTAACATTTCATCTGTCATGTCTTGCCTATGTTTGTATATTATTGCTGTGTATTTACTGTTTCCTCCCCCCTTAATCTCCAGTAGACCCCGCTGCTACCGCCGACTACACTGCTGCCGGGTACGACTAGTTCGTCGACGACCCTGCCCCTACCGTCGAGCTTGCAGGCAAGCAGAGCCATTCTCTTCCCCATCTATCTCCTATCTTTCCGTACATTTCTTGCACTAGGCATTGTTACTGCTGCTGCTACGTTACAATCCTATTCAATTGCATAGCCTGTTTTTGTCGCCCCTTGATGTACCTCTTTTATCCTATGCTGCCTATTATTATTATGCATTATTCAGCAGTGAGCCCTGCGCATTGTTAGCTTGGATTAGATAGAGGGCCGTGATCACTCAGGGGAGTGAACGCGGATACAAATATTATAACTGCACAGGTACGGTACAAAGCAGACACCGCCAAAGGCCCCTATCTGGGTTATGCCTAGTCACCTCAAGTGTGAGCTATCAAGGAGTAATCCTTGTACTCCACCCGAGGCTGACTTTGTCTTGCCGCCATAGGGTCCTGAACAGCGGTTGTCCTTAAGGTAAAGAGTCAGGCGACCCAACGGTTCCCGCGAGAGGTATATCGTCGGGAACGACAGGGAGGGTACAACCGACGTTACTGGCGAACTTGGCCCGTGCTCGTATCTCGCGAGAGTTACCAAACCACGAAAGTCGAGCTCTACCAAGAGCACACGCGAGACAAGGTAAGGAGACGGTTCACCTTGTTGGTAACCGCAGTGACTTGGTGGGACGACAGGGCAGGCACCGATGTACTAGTGGTCCTGACTGCTTTCGTTGACTGCGGGTCGGTTAAGTCGAGGCAACGATAACGGTTGTCACGCAGGTTAATTAAAATACTAAATGGTTCGGCGGATGTCTTGAGTATCCTTTTGGCTTATACGCACTACCTACACGTGGGACGAGGAGTGTGGGCTCCGCTTCATCGTAGTCTCGTTCGAGGGTCTTCAGACGTCAGCAGTACCGCGGGCTGATTGCCGGGAAGTGGTGTTGTCTTCTCTTGCTCGAGCGGTGTATTTGTATTTTCTTTGATTTTGCTTCACCGGCCAGTCACGCACCGTGCAGGAGTACGTTCGGGTTAGGGTCCAAAGCCCGGCGTACATAGGATATAGTCCCGCGGATGACCTCTCTGTTGATTGCCAAAGGATGGGCTACTTTGTGTCGGATAGCTTTGGTGGAGCGTTCCCTAACAAGGTTCCCGCCACCCTGGAGATCCGAGCGTCGTAGAGTCACGCCAGTGCACCCCTCCAGGGAAGATTAATCTATTCGAATAGCCGTGTCCACGGTAACAGGACGCTTTATGCTGAAGCTGGATCTTACCACTAGAAACTATTACTATTAAACTGTATGGTTCTGGGTCTTCTTCCTCGCAGAGAGTCGAGGAAGGGAAATCGGAGGCATTATTATTATTGTTAATCATTACAACTTATATTATACAATGTTGCAGCAACTTCTGCTTCGTTGTTACTTTATGCTTTATATGAACTGTTGGCTGATTCTTACCTCATGCTTCAAGACATCGTCGGAAGATGCTAGTCTTCGATAGGCCTAGCTTCTTACCCTTGCTCTGGATTTCTGTCTTTCAGTCCACTATATACAGCCTCTTCTTTCCGTTGATACAATGCATAATGCTTAGTAGCGGACGTAAGACTCGCGGGTATAATAGATACTCACCTGCTTTATTTCCTTTACTGTTTTGCCTGATCGGCCGCTGCAGTCGACGTTGGAGCCCAGGAGCAGGAGTACCCCGGAGGCGGATACTACTACGTCGAGACCCCCGCTGACCAGGACCAGGAGTAGTTTCGGAGGCTCCCAGGCAGGAGGCCTTGCCTTTTCGATCTGTATCTCTGATGTTATTTGTGCTAGCCTTCTTAAGGCAAAACTTGACTAACTATGTCTGTACTCAGATATTATGGCTTGTATAAATGATGTATTCGGGTCCGCGTGACCCCCCTTTATTGTAACATATTGGTTTATCCTTTTGTGTTTAGTGTTGTGCTGTGATATTCTCACCGTGGCACCCTAATCTCAGCCGTGTACCCTGCGTGTATGATTACTGTACACGGATTGATTTTGGGGGCGTCACAAGTTGGTATCAGAGCCGACTGCCTGTAGGAAGCCACCCCACCACTACCTAGTCGAAGTTGAGTCTAGACTTTGAAAAACTATTTTGCTAACTTAATATTTGGCTTACGGGCCCACATCGATGTCACTACGTGTGATATCTATGGTATTAGGATCCTTTTCTCCTTACCTATGCTCTGGGAATCTGCTCTCTTATCCTTGCTGGTAAGTTTTACAAAATCTGACATTAGGATCACGTTCTCTTGATTCCACCCGGCGTTTTTATTGGTGCATCCCCCATTGATTGAGTCGTGTCGCAGGAGTCGTACCCCAGGTCCCGGACCGCGGATCCCATTCTCATTCTGGAAAGGCCGCACGTCCTCTGGCATCAACTGCTGTGGCCAACAGTTTTCTTGTGGCGTGATTGACATAGTGGAATCTATGTCGCGTCGTGTAATCCTAACCGCGGTCTGCGCGCCGCCTAGTGTGTCCTTTTTCCTTAATTTCTATGACGTTACGCTGCCCGATTTTCGATTGAATCTGTGTGTGAATGTGTAGGTCTTATATGACTACTCCTATATATCCGTGCCTCCTCTTTGTTGTCGCTTTACCAATTACTCGTTTCCAGCATCTCGATAAATGTTCATCGCTGAAATACCCCTGTTAAATTCTAGCAGGATGGCTGGTCGTGGTGGTCGTGGTCGTGGTCGTGGTGCCAACGATCCACCTCCGCCGCCGGACTACATGGCCGCGATGATGCAGCAGTTTCAGATGAACCAAGTGTTTATGCAAGGAGTCATAGATCAGCTCCAGAACCAGAATCAGAACCAGAACCAGCACCAGAACCAACCACCTGTGGTTACTCTGCGGGATTTCATGCGTCTCAATCCCCCTCTCTTCCACCAGCCTGAACAGCCGCTGGATGCCGATGATTGGCTTCGTGATATCACTCGTCAGCTGGAGTTCGCTAATGTGAGCGTTGCTGATTATGTCAACTTCACGTCCTATTTCCTGCGTGGTCCCGCTGCTCAGTGGTGGGACACTTACAAGGGCTCGCTAGCTGAAGGGACTGTCGTCACCTGGAATGAGTTCAAGTCTGCCTTCCGTGCTCGTTATGTCCCCCAGGCAATTATGAACCGTATGAAGGCCGAGTTCCGCAACCTCGTTCAGGGCAACAAAACTGTCGAGGCATACCAGAGGGAATTCCTCCGCCTCTCCCGCTATGCTGCAAGTGACCTCCCGAATGATGCAAGTAGACAAGAGAAGTTCCGTGATGGGCTCAACCCAGATCTCCAGCTTGCACTTGCTTTGCACGTCTTCCCCGACTTCGCCACCATGGTGAATCAGACTATCACTCTTGAGACCGCTCAGCTTAAGTTCGGTGGTTCGCCGAAGCGCCCCCGTGATGCTGGCTCATCTTCGGGCACAGCACAGAAGAAACGCGTTTGGCTTCCACACAGTGTGTTTCGTCCAAATGCCCCTGTACCAAGGCCGTCGTATGTTGCACCTCGTCTGCCTCCGCCCCCGCCGAGACAGCCGAAGACTGAGACTGCACCCCTCCGTCCTCAAGATGGCCTATGCTTCAAGTGCCATCAGCCAGGTCACTTTTCCAGAGACTGTCCTCAGCGACAGAATCAACTGGTAGTTCACCCTGCTGGCCGTGGAAATGGCCGTGGCAACAACAGGACCCCCAACTATAACACTGGGTCTTCTGCTCACACTCGCGGACATGCTTACAACATTAATGTCGAAGAAGCTCAGGAGCAACCTGCTACCGTGATGGGTACCCTTCTTGTTAACTCAGTACCTGCTACTGTTTTATTTGATACAGGAGCATCGCATTCATTCATGTCTGAAGCATTTGCATTGTCGCATAACTTCATGGTAGAAAAGATGGATCCACCGATGGTTGTCCGCACTCCGATAGGCCATTGCCACACCTCCAAGATAGTGCCCAAAACCATCGTCGAGATTGAAGGAATTGAGTTCCTTGCTTCTCCCATCCTCCTGAAGTCTTCCACCATAGACCTCATTCTGGGCATGGATTGGTTGAAAGTCCATGATGCCGCACTGTATTGTGGCACCAGTTCTGTCCAACTTTTTCACCCCTCCGGCGAGATTGTTAACCACACGACCCGAATTACCCAAGATGCTGAAACGCATATCTATATGATGAATGCTCTGAATGTCTCACCTCTTGACGGGATTGAGAACGTTCCAGTCGTTCGTGATTTTCCCGACGTCTTCCCAGAAGAACTCCCGGGAATACCCCCGATCCAAGAGGTGGAATTCGTCATCGACCTGAAGCCTGGCACCGTCCCTATTGCCAAGCGTCCCTATAAGATGCCCCCTCACCACCTCCTTGAACTGAAGAAGGAGATCGACGAAGCACTTCAAAAAGGATTCATTCGCCCAAGTTCCTCTTCTTGGGGAGCACCTTCGCTCTTTGTCAAGAAGAGCGATGGGACAAATCGTTTGGTCCAAGATTACCGACCCATCAACCAAGCCACCATCCAGAAAAAATATCCGCTTCCCCGGATCAACGATCTGTATGATCAACTTGCTGGATCCACGGTGTTTTCGAAAATCGACTTGAGGTTGGGTTACCATCAGATCCGGGTCCGTGAAGAGGACATTCCGAAGACCGCTTTCATTACTCGCTATGGTTCATACGAGTACACTGTCATGTCCTTTGGCTTGACGAATGCTCCAGCCACTTTCTCCCGATTGATGAACTATATATTCATGGAATACCTCGACAAGTTTGTCGTGGTTTATCTGGATGATATCTTAATATACTCCAAGAATAAAGGGGAGCATGCTGAACATCTTCGCCTTATACTGGAAAAGCTTCGAGAACACAAACTCTACGCTAAGTACTCTAAGTGTGAGTTCTGGCTTCCTGAAGTGACCTACCTTGGTCACGTGATTTCCAAGGAGGGCATTGCCGTCAACCCAGAACGTATCCAGGCTATTCTTGACTGGACTCCTCCCAAGACTGTCAAGCAAGTCCGAAGTTTCCTCGGCCTTGCCAGCTATTGCCGCCGTTTCGTCGAGAACTTATCCAAGATTGCCAGGCCTCTGACTAACCTGCTTCACAAAGGCGTCAAGTTTGAGTGGACAGATAAATGTCAGGAAAGTTTCCAAGCCCTCAAGGACAAGCTCACTTCCCCCCCAGTGCTTGCTCCGCCTGATACTCAGAAAGACTTCGTGATATATTGCGACGCATCTCGTCAAGGATTAGGCTGTGTCCTAATGCAAGAGCGCAAAGTGATTGCTTATGGTCTCGTCAATTGCGTGCTCACGAAGATAAATATCCAACACATGATCTTGAATTGGCAGCGGTAATTTATGCGTTGAAGCTGTGGCGACATTACCTCGTCGTTAATCGTTGCGAGATCTACACCGACCACCAAAGCCTGAAGTACCTGTTTACTCAGCCCGACCTGAATCTCCGCCAGCAGAGATGGCTCGAGACAATAGCCGACTACAACATGGGAATTTCTTACACCCCTGGCAAAGCTAATGTGGTGGCTGATGCCCTGAGCCGCAAAGCCTACTGTAGTGAACTTGAAGTTCAAGTACAGCAGCCATGTCTGTATGCAGAACTCCGCAAGCTGAACATCGAAATTGTTCCGCAGGGATATGTGAACTCCCTGGTGGTCCAGCGAGACCTCGACACCCGCATCAAGACGGTACAACATTATGACTCTGAAATATGGAAGATTAAGCGGCGTGTCGCCAGTGGAGATCCCTCATTCTTCACTATTGTTGCAAATGATGATAATGCGGTGTACTTCAAGGGTCGTTTAGTGGTTCCGGTAGCCAAGGCAAACCTGAATTACGCCCCTGATGTCATGAAAGAAGCTCATGATACACCTTTGTCGATCCACCCTGGTAGTACCAAGATGTACCAAGACATTCGTCAGCGGTACTGGTGGTCTAACATGAAACAAGACATTGCTCGTTATGTTGATGAGTGTGACGTTTGCCGTCGCGTCAAGGCAGAACATCAAAGACCTGCTGGAACTCTGCAACCACTCTCTATTCCTGAATGGAAATGGGACAAGATTGAAATGGACTTCGTCACCGGATTTCCCCGATCACAGAAAGGTCATGATGCCATCTTTGTCGTCATCGACCGATTCTCCAAGGTTGCCCACTTTCTGCCTGTCAAGGAGACGATCTCTGCTAGTCAGTTGGCAGACTTGTATGTTTCCAGAATCGTGTCGCTCCACGGTATTCCGTTAGAGATCAGTTCCGACCGAGGCAGTATTTTCACCTCAAGATTCTGGGATAGTTTCCAAGAAGCTATGGGCACTCACCTGAATTTCAGCACCGCCTATCACCCCCAGTCGCAAGGACAAGTCGAACGAGTTAATCAAGTGCTTGAAGACATGCTTCGAGCTTGTGTCATCTTATTCGGTAAGAAATGGGAGGAATCTCTTGCATTTGCTGAATTCTCGTACAACAATAGCTATCAAGCTAGTCTGAAGATGGCACCCTTTGAAGTTCTCTATGGACGTAAGTGTCGAACCCCTCTGAATTGGTCCGAAACTGGAGAACGAACTCTCATTGGTCCGGACATTATTCAGCATGCCGAAGATCAGGTTCGCGTTATCCGTGAACACTTGAAAGCTGCTCAGTCTCGTCAGAAGAGCAACTATGATCGCAAGCACAAAGAAATGGTCTATCAACCTGGCGAATATGCTTACCTTCGTGTCACTCCCATGAGGGGCACTCATCGCTTCGGGATCAAAGGCAAGTTAGCTCCTCGCTACATTGGCCCGTTCCGTATTCTTTCCAGAAGTGGATCAGTGGCATACCGTTTGGAATTGCCGCCGAACCTCTCTCAAGTCCACGATGTATTCCACGTGTCGCAACTCCGACGCTGCTTCAAAGATCCTATTCATGAAGTGGAGCATGATATGATTGAATTGCAACCGGACTTGACTTATCAAGAGCACCCGAGCCGTATTCTTGATCAGTCTGAACGCAAGACCCGCAACAAGACAACCAAGTTCCTCAAAGTTCAGTGGTCAAATCATTCTGAAGATGAGGCCACTTGGGAACGCGAAGATCGTCTTCGTGAAGAATACCCTGATCTTTTTTTTCCTCTACCACTTAAATTCTCGAGACGAGAATTCTTGTAGTGGGGGAGATTTGTAACACCCTCACTGTCAGTGAACAGTAATCACTGTTACTGTTCATCTGTACTGTTCAAAACTTTTGTTTGATCAACTAGTTCAGTTCAAATTCAAATTACCCTTTGATATTGTTGCAAGCAATGTGAACCATGGACCTTGATCATCATGGATGAAAACAAAGTCCAAGCCATTTGAATTAAAATTCAAACAAACCCTAGAATGCCTTTTTGTGATTATTAAAAATAAGTGATGAATAAAACATTGTCCAATAATTGTGGAGCCACTTTTGTAAAATCACTAATAATCAGTGGACCATGCCAATATGGTTTTGGGTATTTATTGTCCCACTGAAAAATTTCAAACAATTCTAAACAGTAGCCAAAAACCCCCAAATAACCATTTCATATTTAAATCAAATATGAAATGACTTTTAATATTGCCCAAACCTCTTGGGGCATTAACCTAGGGTGATTGCTAAATTATGGTACACTTACAACATTTTACAAAAATGTCTAGGTAACTAAAATAAATACAAAAAGAAATAAACAGAAAAGCAAAAAGAAAAAAAAAGAAACTAAGCCTAACCCACCCCACCATGGCCCATTCCCCTCCCCCTGGACCGAATCCAACCGCCCCCCTCAGCCCACCCCCCCCTTCTTCCACCCTTCTGTTTTTATTTAATTAATAAACGAACAGCCAATGACACATGGGCCCCCCTGTAAGCATTTATAATAAATAGAAATTGATTTATTAAAATTGTTAGTATGACATGTGGGCCACCCTTCTGTTTTTATTTAATAAAATGAATTATAACTAAATAGAGGCTGACATGTGGGTCCCTGTTGCCAGGTTTGACCAGTCAACTGGGCTATGGATAATGTTTCTGTTAATAAATAAAAATGATTTAAAATGATTTAGAAAATGATTTAAATTGCTTAAAACTTTAGAAAATCATAGAAAATAAACCGTAGCTCAGATTCAAAAACTTTATACATGAAAGTTGATCAGAAAAATATAACGAATACGGATACGCTATCCGTATGTCTACCCCACCCCCCTAACACACCGATCATCGACATTCCCCCCCTCCGGGCTGTTTGTCGATAATTCCCGGTACCGATAAAAAGTACCCGGATGAATTTATTCCGAACACGAAAGTTGTCCGGAATGGTTCAACTAACACGGATACACCCCCCTTATGTTTTTCCGGTACCCACGACACCTCCGGCTTGATCCTTCCCCCCTCCGGACACCCTGTCCGGTAATCACCCGGAGCCGGTAGTTCATCCCCGGATGGATTCCCGCTCCGAGCAACGTGCATTGCACTGCGGTAGAACACCGTTAACATTTCATCTGTCATGTCTTGCCTATGTTTGTATATTATTGCTGTGTATTTACTGTTTCCTCCCCCCTTAATCTCCAGTAGACCCCGCTGCTACCGCCGACTACACTGCTGCCGGGTACGACTACTTCGTCGACGACCCTGCCCCTACCGTCGAGCTTGCAGGCAAGCAGAACCATTCTCTTCCCCAGATATCGCCTATCTTTTCGTACATTTCTTGCACTAGGCATTGTTACTAATGCTGCTACGTTACAATCCTATTCAATTGCATAGCCTGTTTTTGTCGCCCCTTGATGTACCTCTTTTATCCTATGTTGCCTATTATTATTATGTATTATTCAGCAGTGAGCCCTGCGCATTGTTAGCTAGGATTAGATAGAGGGCCGTGATCACTCAGGGGAGTGAACGCGGATACAAATATTATAACTGCACAGGTACGGTACAAAGCAGACACCGCCAAAGGCCCCTATCTGGGTTATGCCTAGTCACCTCAAGTGTGAGCTATCAAGGAGTAATCCTTGTACTCCACCCGAGGCTGACTTTTTCTTGCCGCCATAGGGTCCTGAACAGCGTTTGTCCTTAAGGTAAGGAGTCGGGCGACCCAACGGTTCCCGCGAGAGGTATATCGT
Source organism: Bromus sterilis (assembly GCA_950022295.1). Lineage (NCBI taxonomy): Eukaryota > Viridiplantae > Streptophyta > Magnoliopsida > Poales > Poaceae > Bromus > Bromus sterilis. The sequence goes on from OX465599.1 coordinate 211,607,074, forward strand.
CGGGAACGACAGGGAGGGTACGACCGACGTTACTGGCGTACTTGGCCCCTGCTTGTATCTCGCGAGAGTTACCAAACCACGAAAGTCGAGCTCTACCAAGAGCACACGCGAGACAAGGTAAGGAGACGGTTCACCTTGTTGGTAACCGCAGTGACTTGGTGGGACGACAGGGCAGGCACCGATGTACTGGTGGTCCTGACTGTTGTCGTTGACCGCGGGTCGGTTAAGTCGAGGCAACGATAACGGTTGTCACGCAGGTTAATTAAAATACTAAATGGTTCGGCGGATGTCTTGAGTAGCCTTTTGGCTTATACGCACTACCTACACGTGGGACGAGGAGTGTGGGCTCCCCTGCATCGTAGTCTCATTCGAAGGTCTTCAGACGTCAGCAGTACCGCGGGCTGATTGCCGGGAAGTGGTGTTGTCTTCTCTTTCTCGAGCGGTGTATTTGTATTTGCTTTGATTTTGCTTCACCGGCCAGTCACGCACCGTGAAGGAGTACGTTCGGGTTAGGGTCCAAAGCCCGGCGTACATAGGATATAGTCCGGCGGATGACCTCTCTGTTGATTGCCAAAGGATGGGCTACTTTGTGTCGGATAGCTTTGGTGGAGCGTTCCCTAACAAGGTTCCCGCGACCCTGGAGATCCGAGCGTCGTAGTGTCACGCCAGTGCACCCCTGCAGGGAAGATTAATCTATTCGAATAGCCATGTCCACGGTAACAGGACGCTTTATGCTGAAGCTGGATCTTACCACTAGAAACTATTACTATTAAACTGTATGGTTCCGGGTCTTCTTCCTCGCAGGGAGTCGAGGAAGGGAACTCGGAGGCATTATTATTATTGTTAATCATTACAACTTATATTATACAATGTTGCAGCAACTTCTGCTTCGTTGTTACTTTATGCTTTATATGAACTGTTGGCTGATTCTTACCTCATGCTACAAGACATCGTCGGAAGATGCTAGTCTTCGATAGGCCTAGCTTCTTACCCTTGCTCTGGATTTCTGTCTTTCAGTCCACTATATACAATGCATAATGCTTAGTAGCGGACGTAAGACTCGCGGGTATACTAGATACTCACCTGCTTTATTTCCTTTACTGTTTTGCCTGATCAGCCGCTGCAGTCGACGTTGGAGCCCAGGAGCAGGAGTACCCCGGAGGCGGATACTACTACGTCGAGACCCCCGCTGACCAGGACCAGGAGTAGTTTCGGAGGCTCCCAGGAAGGAGGCCTTGCCTTTTCGATCTGTATCTCTGATGTTATTTGTGCTAGCCTTCTTAAGGCAAAACTTGACTAACTATGTCTGTACTCAGATATTATGGCTTGTATAACTGATGTATTCGGGTCCGCGTGACCCCTCTTTATTGTAACATATTGGTTTATCCTTTTGTGTTTAGTGTTGTGCTGTGATATTCTCACCGTGGCACCCTAATCTCAGCCGTGTACCCTGCGTGTATGATTACTGTACACGGATTGATTTTGGGGGCGTCACATTGGAGTAGGTGTCCGACACCTATAGGCCGGCGAGGAAAACTACAAACCTCTGGAGTTCTTCCAGATCCATTGCACGTACAGGGATCGCTGCAGGATGATGCGACTCAACCAACGCGGCGGTGCGCCGGGACTCATCTTCGGCAAGGATTTGCTCGAGACGTATGCTGATGCGCTGCAGAGTGCTTGGGGCTAGTAATAATGCTGCTATGGTGTCGCTCTGGCAGTTCTACTGACTTTTTATAGGCACTCGCTGGTTCCCCAAAACCATTGACGAGGTTCTCATTACGCCGGTCGTACTGGGTTGTGCGTCGCAGCTGCATGCTCGGGACCATTGGCAGAGGGGCATATAATGTTTTTAGCCCATAGTGTGTTTAAATCATTCAATTTAATTTACATTTATCACACACAATTCATTCAATATATTTGTTTTCCTAAAATTTAAAGACTAAGATGACGTTGAAAGTTGACAGATGTTTCTCCACCCCCACAAGCAAAATTATAGTGTTGTAACTCGTCTTCCATCAAACGGTCAGCAAATATTTTCTCCATCGAACACACAATGCTTTACAGAGTGTGTGTGTGTTGTCTTCTCGTTCACCCCGCCGGTCATGCTGCCACACGTCAATCACGAGTAAATGACGTAGGAAGTCGTCCCATCGCTTCAGAAATATAACCTTGCGATATAGTTAAGTACGCAAACACATTTATCTTTCCGCCTGTCTATTTCAATTTGCCCCTCATTAAACAACACACTCTACAGATTTACTCGCTCGCCCTCCCGGCCATATCCACCATGAGTTCTTGGGCTCATCCAGAGGACTGGCGCAGTCACACCAGCGACTCCAGCAGCGACGACGAAAATGGTCATGGCCATATGAGTGAGGACGACCTGCCGCTTCCGCCGCCATCCGGCCCTGATGACCTTGGAGATCATGGAATGGACGGCCCCGGAGCCCAAGACCGATTGGGAACTTGAGTGGCCCGGGTCGGAAGAGAAGCAGCAGCACGGGGAGGAAGAGGAGCATCCGCAGCCGCAGCAGCCGAATGAGGAGAGCGATGATGCCGCCTACGCCACCACCGCCGACAAGCCGCCGCCCAACAAGAACCGTCGCAACGACGATGGCATAGGCCCTTCCAAGACCAAGTACTACTGATGATCGATCATCGATCATTGGCGCTAGCGGTGATTATGCGATTACCTAGTTAGGTATTTATATATTTAGATGTTCAGATCCTTTCATGCATATGCAATGGGTAATTAATTTAGATGCAATCTTTTGCTCATTGCTTCGCTCTTCAATGCATGCACCTTGTCCGCAATTTTCTGATGCAAACTTCGTTAGTATAAATATTTCCATGCTATATACGAACGATAACCGAGGTGTATGTTATATATGCTTCGTGAGATCCTTTGTTGCATATGCAATGGGTAATTTAGATGCAATATTTTGTTTGTTGCTTCGCTCTGCAATGCATGCACCTTGTGCCCAATATTCTGATGCAAACTTCGTCAGTATAAATATTTCCATGCTGTATACGAACGATAAAAAAGTGTATGTTATATATATATGCTTCTCCAGATCCTTTCTTGTATATGTAGTGGGTAATTTAAATGCAATCTTTTGTTTGTTGCTTCGCTCTACAATGCATGCACCTAGCTTGTCCGCAATATTCTGATGCAAACTTCATCAGTATAATTATTTCCATGCTATATATATATGAATGGTAACAGAGGTGTATATTATATATGCTTCATCGGATTCTTTCTTGCATATGCAGTGGAGTATGTTATTTCTTCAGTTTTTTGGGATGGTAACAACGGAGTAAAATTGTCCACACTTTCGGAAATCAATCATCCGTCGGAGATACGAATTACTATGCTCACACGTCATTCAGTTTAGTTTTTTGGCAGAGCAGACAATTCTCAATACATAAACTTTTGTTTTGTCAAGTAGTATATATCAAACGGGTGGTAGTTGCAAAAATGTGTGCGTACATAGTAGAAAATTTCGATAACTAACCTATTTGTGTTGCACCACATCATGACACACAATTTTGTGTTTCCGAACATCTGCAAGAGAAGCTAGCCAGCTTTCAAAAAACAAAGAAAATAAAAAGAATAAGTCGTGCATCGCCAACCCTTAGATTTTCAGAAACGTTTCTGATATGTTTTACATCGCACACTATGTTTTAATTCAGAATGTTTACTTTATATATTAAGGTAGCGATTCATTTTTTTAGAACCGTATGTGTTCTCAGGAGCAATCACAAACACTTGATTGTACGAACTCTATGCCGTGCATAACCAACACTAAGTTTTGCAGAAACATTCCTGATAAATTTCACATCCCACGGTTTCAGTAAATACAAATGATTGTGAAGAAGGGCTAGCGGTTTATTCTTTGCGGCCGTGGGTTTTCTGGCTGCTTCTGCGGATGGTTGTTTGAACGAATCATGAGCCCTTGTTTTACGCACGAAAGGATTTTCACAAGTATACCTGATAGATTAGGCATTCGATACATTTCAGTAACTATGAACGATTGCGTAGACAGGCTTTCGGTTCTTTATTTGCAACCGTGGATTTTCACCGTAAACATCCCAGACGGGTTTTGTGACGCCCCTGATTTACGATCATGTACAGTAATCATACACGCAAGGTACACGATCGAGATCAGGGACTCATGGTAAGATATCACAACACAGCTCTACAAATAAAATAATACAAGCCAAGGGCCACGAGGGCTTGAATACAACAGCTCGAGAGCACAAAGTTGGCGGAAGCAATAGTATCTGAGTACATACACGAATAACATGGTTGCCTTAAGAAGGCTAGCACAAATAATCAACCACTCGATCGAAAAGGCGAGGCCTCCTGCATGGGAACCTCCGAACTACTAATGGTCAACGGGGAACTCGACATCGTAGAAGGTGCCTCCGGGGTACTCCTTCTCCTGGGCGCCAGCCTTTTGTTGCAGCAATCCGGGTATATAAAACAAAGGAGGAAAATAAAGCAAGGGTGAGTATCTAACATACTCAGCGGGACTTAAACCTAGGCTACTAAGCATTTATGCATTTGTATCAAAATGGAAGGGGAGGCTGTATAGTGGACTTCAAGACAGAAATACCAGGGTAAGTGGGAATATGCTAGGCCTATCGAAGACTAGCTTCTTCCGACGATTCTTGCAACACAAGAAGAGGATAGTCAACAGTTATAATAACTTGAATGTAATAACAATGCAACATAAGTTGGTGCAACGTTGAATAGTAGTAAGTTGTAATAATTATCAGTTCTCCCGAGATTACTTCTTCGACTTCCCTGCGAGGAAGAAAACCCGGAACCAACAGTTTACTCGTAATAGTTTGTAGTAGTAGGATCTGGCTTCAGCATAAAGCGTCCTGTTACCGTGGACACGGCTATTCGAATAGATTAATCTTCTCTGCAGGGGTGCACTTATGTTACACTACAATGCACGGATCTCCAGGGTGCACAGGGCTTTGGACCCCAACAGAGAGGCCATCCGCCGGTCTAAATCCTAATTACACACGGCTTTGGATCCCAACCCCGACGTACTCCTACACGGTGCGTGATTGGTCGGTGAAGCAAAAGAAAATACCATCGCTCGTGCGAAAAATACACACCACTTCCCGGCAATCAGCCCGCGGCACTGCTGACGTCTGAAGAGTTCTCGAATGAGACTACGATGCAGGGGAGCCCATACTCGTCATCCCACGTGTAGGCAGCACGTATAAGCATAAAGCCACTCAAGTCATGCACCGAACCATTAGTCATTTTATTATCTCGCGGACAACCGTTATCGTTTCCCCTACTAATTCACACAACAGACAACGAACATCAGTCAGGGCCACCAGTGCATCGGGGCCTGCCCTGTCGTCCCGTCAAATATCTGCGGTTACCGACAAGGTGAACCATCTCCTTACCTTATCTCGCGTGTGCTCTTGGATGAGCTCGACTTTCGTCGTTTGGTTTCTCACGGCCAACGATCAAGGACCAGGCCCACGATTGTATCCGCATGTCCGGCCGTCTCGATACAATACCTCTCGCGGCCACCGTTGGGTCACCCGACTACTTACCTTTAAGGACACCAGTTGATTCAGGTGCCTACCATTAAGTGAAATCAGGAGGAATCACCCTCGATGGTACACTTGAAGTTGTTCAATAAAGACATCATCGGGAATGAACTAAAGGAGACTATCCTCGTATCACCCCGGTGGTGCTTCGCTACCGAGCCGGCGACGAGAGTAAAATATGAGTCCATCAACTCGTAAGTCAAACTTGAAGCGACTCAGCAGAGTCTCACCGTTGTAGGTTCCCTTGGGCGTCTGCTCTGTACCGTACTTGTTGTAGCAATTTAAATCGTTTGTGTTTCGCGTTCACTCCTTAGAGTGATCGCGGCCCGATTACTAAACCTAGTTGACTAACATTGCGCAAGGCTAACTGCTGAATATTATATTAATATACTAGGCAACATAGGATAAGGAAGGTACATCAAGGGGTGACAATGACAGGTTATGCAATGAATAGGAATGTAATGTAGCAGCAACAATGCCTAGTGCAACAGATAAATATAGATAGATAGGCGATATATGGGAGAGGTGATGGAGCACTGCTTGCCCGGAAGCTCGATAGTAGGGGTACGGTCGTCGACGTAGTAGTCGTACCCTGCAACATCGTCGACGGTAGTGTCGGAATCTACCGGAGAATAAGAGCGTGGAAGAAACAATAAACACACGGCAATAATAGCAATAAGATACAAGACATGGAAAACGCAGTGTTGGCAGTGTTCTAACGCAGTACAATGTGCTTTGCTCGGAGCGGGAATTCATCCGGGGATGAACTACCAGCTCCGGGTGATTATCGACAGATGACCCGAAGGGGGAAGGTTCCATGTTCGGCCTGTTAGAGGGGGTGGTTGGTATACGGTTAGCATATTTTTATTCATTGTATTTTTTGATAAACTTTCATGTATAAAGTATTTTGATCGAACTTACAGTTTAAAAGATATTCAATTTCAAAGTTTTAAATCATTTTGAACTATTTCTAGATTTTCTTTTATTAATAAATCAACATTATCCACAACACTGTTTGTTGACCAGTCAACTGACAGGTGGGGCCCCTCTATCATACACAATGGAAATTAATTATTTTAATTAATCTAAATTTCTAGTGGGGCCCAACTATCATTGAGACAGAGCACGGATACTTATGAATTGAATACCTTAATTAACTAGCTGGTCGGCGACCTCAACCACACATCTAGCAAAAACATAGTGTGCGCGTAGCCAAGCCACAGCGAGTCAGCGACATAGCAGAGATGATGGGGCAAAGTGTATACACTCAACGATAGGAGACAAAAGCGTCGACGCCGTCTACCAAGAAATGAGCTCCTCCAATCACTCCGGACGGCAACGCCTCGATCGAGGAATGAGCTCCTATGCCGCCTGGGACCGATGAAAGAACGTCCTATCCCACCAGCGACTAACTATTGAGATCTTTTTCCTCCAACAAAGAGCAAGTCCGTTTCTCTCAAGTCTCAAGTCTCAATTATTCCTCATGCGCCGTCCACAAGCCCACAACCCTTATGTGCTGGACGGTTGGGTTGTACACGCGGTTATTATTTTTAAGCGTGGCGGTACGGTCACATCTAAGCTACAGGAAAACAGTGTGCGATTCAAAATAGGGTGCGATAAGTACTTGTGCTTTCATCGACCGCTATCTCACCCATATTTCCCCCAAATTCCTAGAGTGCTGGTGTGTGGCTACGGCGATGACTTTCAACCGGACGAGGGATACACAGCTGCTCCCACGAAGTCAGGTAACCAGTTGATCTAGATCTACATTTCTCCAAACTCTCTCAATCCTCCTTCCTGAAGGGAGACACATATAGGAAATCGAGCAATCGTCGGTTTTCAGATTTCCGCAACAGGATTTTAAACCGGAGTTCGGTGCCACTGAGAAGTACCAAAATGTTAATTGTGTGCACGGGCACACTCCCGCTCGAAGAGCATGCAGGGAGGTATTCGACATAGGAAAATGGTTTTTGAATTGCCCCTTAGAAGTTAGCGCCTATATTAGTCAAGTTAACGCCCTTTGCTCCACTGGCTTTGATGGTGCATGCTAATATTTACCATTAATTCCCAGGGATATGGGGCTTATGCTTTTTTCAATTTGTTGGATGATGATTCGGAGGGCAGGGCTAAGAGTGTTATCACCAAGTTTTCAAAAGATAACGGGGTGTTGAATAAGATTTTTTTGATATAGAGTGTACAATTACTAGGTTGAAGCAAGAGAGAATCAATCACAAGCAGAAGATGAAAGCAATTAAGAGACAAGTATGAACTAACATGTGTAGTTGCAGTTGCGGCATTGGCCATCTTCTATGCGATTTTTGCAATGGTGATTAGGGGCTTTGTTTGAATGTACTGGGGTTGAATGATGTGTTGATTTCATGAATTTGGTAGTTATGCATTCATGTACTTATAATTTCGTTTCAGATTCCGTACGTTGTTCTGCATATAAACATAACACATATGTACCAGTAGATCACAAGAGAAGAACAACAACAAGTACGCAAACAACAACACGAAGGATATACAATGAAGAACATGCAGGATATCATTGCGCACAATTTTGTAATTCCGAACGTCTGCTAAGAAAATCTAGCGGCTCATTTCTTGCAACCATAGATGGTCTCAATTCTTATCGCGCACAGTTGCTTGTACCAACTATTTGCCATTGCCTGACATATTTAGCATCCCACACATTTGAGTAATCATGAACGATTGCGAAGAAGGCTAGCGATTCATTATTTTCAACCATGGGATTTCTCACTTCTTATCGCGGACGGTTGGTTGGATGAACCGTCATCCCTCCATCGCCCATGAAAGTATTTTCGGAAGCGTGCCTGATAGATCAGGGATCCCATACATTCCAGAAAACTATGAATGATGTAACACTCTCACTGTCAATGAACAGTAATCACAATTACTGTTCCTAATTTTTTCTTTGATCAACTTGGGTCAGTTCAAATTCAAATTCCCCTTCTGATATTGTTAATAGCAATGTGGCCATGGGCCTCGATCATCATGATTCATCACAAGTCCAACCACTCGTGTTGAAATCAAAAGCCAAACCCAAAATGCCTTTTGATGAATATTAAAAATAAGTGGAAATAAAACTTTTCCCTAAAATTATAAAACCGCTTTTGTTAAATGCACAATATTCACTGGACCATGGTAAGCCAACTAGGAGTATTTATTATGCCTCTGGAAAATTCAAACAATTCATACACAAGCCATAACAGCACTATTTGACAATTGCTTAATAAAAATAAATATCAAAAGAGTTTATAAAAGTACCAAACTTTTTGTGGCACTGTCTTAATGTGCAATACTAATTTTGGACTATGTTGCATATTTTACAAAAATGCTAAAGTGCCTAAAACAATTAAATACAGGAAAGAAAACAAAAATTAAAAACAAGAAAAATAAAAAAAGCACTATTCCTCGCCTAGCGAGAGGCCCACTAGGCCCAGCCCGCCAAGTCCTTTGTCTTCTTCCTCCCTCCCCTGTACACCATGCGTGGCACGCATCCGAGTCGCCGCGGCCACAGCTGTCGCCGTGGCGGCCATCCCACGGCCACTGCCCGGCATAAGGCCGCCCCCCTGCGTCCCTGGAAAACCCTAGCGCCCCGTGCCCGTTCCTTCTCCTCCCTCGCGCCGCCCCTGCTACTCCTCGGACTCGCTCGAGCTCGGCCGTCGCCGCCGCCGCGCACCACCGTGGCCAGCGGTCAACTCGGACCTCCCCGACGTATCCAGTTACTCCCGCGTGGACGTCCTCGTCTTCTTCCGCATCGCAATCGAGCCAAGGACTTCACCAGTGAGCCAATCTCCGCCTTCTTCTTCCTCGGACCCGCCGGAGAAATTCTTCGATTCCGGCCGCCCGAACCTCCTCACACCTCCCCGAGCTCGGCTTCACCATCCCGGTGAGCACCGCCTCAATTCCCCTCTCGCCGTGTTCCGTTTCGCGAGCTGGAATGTCGACCCCCACTGAGCAGAGCTTCGACCGCCGCCATTGGTGTCGTAGACGTGCTCCCAAGCCCCTCTGGCTCACACCAGTAGCGCGGTCCTGCTCCTGGTGAGCTGTAGATGCCATCTAGGTACCTTGCACGCGTTCAGTCTCATGGTAGCCGCCGTTTTCCCGCGTTGTCCAGCTCCGGCCGCCGCCGCGGGCATGGTCCCGGCGAGCACAGGCCGCCCTAGCCGGTGATGTTGGTCCTGGTAGAAGCGTGATGTCGCCCTCGCCCAATTCCGCCCCTCCGCCGTGTTTTTGGTCGCCGGAATGCCCCTGGTCCTCGCCGCCGTACGGGCTCGCCGGAGCATGTCCGGTGGCCACCATCGCGCCGGCATGGTGGCATTAGCCACTACCCGTCGGGGTTAACTTCCCCTGTTAACGTACAACCTGACCCATTGACGAGTGTGTCCACCCCCACTTAATAGCCGCTAATCACTCTATTAAATAACACTGAAAATAAACCCCCCTGAGTGTATGAAAGATGGGCCCCATGCCCTTAACTTAATTAATTTGATTATTATGCACATGTGTCTATGCCAGGTAGACCCCACCTGTCAGTTATTAATTAAAAATAATTAATTTAAACTAGTAGAGTATGACAAGTGGGCCTTATGATTAAATTAATTTAATTAAATGTTTTATTCACTGGTCAGGTTTGACCAGTCAACCCCTTTTGGATAATGTTGCATTTTATTAATAAAAATAATTCAGAAAATGATTTAAAATTTATTTAAACTTTGAATTTGCATATCTTTTAAACCGTAAGTCAGATTCAAAAACTTTATACAACATAATCAATCAAAAAAATAACGAAAACGGATACGGTATCCGTATACCCACGACACCCCTCTAACACAACGAACATCGACATCACCCCCTCCGGGCCGTTTGTCCGATGATTTGTCCGGTACTGTTAAAGTATCCGGATGAATTTATTCTGAACACGAAAGTTGTTCAGAATAGTTCAACTAACACGTTTACACCATCCACACGTTTTTCGGATGTCCACGACACCTCCGGCATGAACCCTTCCCCCTCCGGACACCCTGTCCGGTAATCACCCGGAGCTGGCAGATCATCCCCGGATGAATTCTCGCTCCGATCCTGATACATCGTACTGCGTTAGAACACCGTCATCGATACATTTCCATGTCATTCATATGTTTGCACTGCTTCCTTTGTATTTACTGGTTCTTCCCCCTTATCTCCGGTAGACCCCGCTGCTACCGCCGACTACACCGCTGCCGGGTACGACTACTTCGTAAACGACCCTACCCCTACCGTCGAGCTTCCAGGCAAGCAGAGCCATTCTCTTCCCCAGATATCACCTATCTTTCCGTAGTTTCTTGCACTAGGCATTGTTACTGCTGCTGCTACGATTACAAATCCTATTCAATTACATAGCCTGATTTTGTCTCCCCTTGATGTACTTTTCCTTTATCCTATGCTGCCTATTATTACTTATGCATTATTCAGCAGTGGGCCCTGCGCATTGTTAGCTAGGATTAGTTAGCGGGCCGTGACCACTCAGGGGAGTGAACACGGGTACAATATATACAACTGCACAGGTACGGTACAATGCAGTCACCGCCTAAGGCCCCCTAGCTCGGCTCTGCCGAGTCACCCTCAAGTGTGATCTATCAAGGATTAATCCTTGTACTCCACTCGTTGATGACTCTATATAGCCGCTCTAGGTACCTGAGCAACGGTTGTCCTTAAAGGTAAGAAAGTCGGGCGACCAACGGTGCCCGCGAGAGGTATATTGTCAGGAACGACAGGGAGGGTACGACCGACGTTACTGGTGTACTTGGCCCCTGCTCGTATCTCGCGAGAGTTACCAAACTACGAAAAGTCGAGCTCTACCAAGAGCACAGGCGAGACAAGGTAAGGAGACGGTTCACCTTGTTGGTAACCGCAGTGACTTGGTGGGACGACAGGGCAGGCACCGATGTACTGGTGGACCTGACTGTTGTCGTTGACCGCGGGTCGGTTAAGTCGAGGCAACGATAACGGTTGTCACGCAGGTTAATTAAAATGCTAAATGGTTCGGCGAACGTCTTGAGTAGCCTTTTTGGCTTGTACGCACTACCTACACGTGGAACGAGGAGTGTGGGCTCCCCTGCATCGTAGTCTCGTTCGAGGGTCTTCACACGTCAGCAGTACCACGGGCTGATTGCTGGGAAGTGGTGTTGTCTTCTCTTGCTCGAGCGGTGTATTTGTATTTGCTTTGATTTTGCTTCACCGGCCAGTCACGCACCATGCAGGAGTACGTTCGGGTTAGGGTCCAAAGCCCGGCGTACATAGGATATAGTCCAGTGGATGACCTCTCTATTGATTGCCGAAGGATGGGCTACTTTGTGTCGGATAGCTTCGGTGGGGTGTTCCCTAACAAGGTGTACGCCACCCTGGAGATCCGAGCGTCGTAGAGTCACGCCAGTGCACCCCTGCAGGGAATATTAATCTATTCGAATAGCCGTGTCCACGGTAATAGGACGCTTTATGCTTGATGACAGCTTATCGCCCTTTGTTGGTAGGCCCCAAGTGGAAGGCGTGATGCAATACAGCAGCGAGTTTTCCCTCAGTAAAGATACCAAGGTTTGTCTCCAGTAGGACTCCAGAGATGATAAGTAGGTGTCAGCGGCGCCCCTGACGCGGACCTGCACACAGACACAGATAACTTTTCTCCCAACGAAGTTCAGAGAGGTTGTCAATCTCTCCGGTCTTGTTGTTCACAAATGATAAAACGCAAGGGGATAATGACAGCAACTTGAAAGTAAATGCGGAAAAGTAAATAAAGCTTGGAAAAAATAATGAGGATATGGACCAGGATACGTGATGTTCGCTAGTGATGTCTCTCTCCCAAAAGACGATAAAAAATGCTATGCGAGGTAAACAAATTACAGAAAGGCAATTGACAGGATTATGAACGCACAGCAATGCTAACTATGCTACAAAAGAAAGGAAGAGGTTCAAAAGCACGGGCAGTACGCCAAAGTAAGTAGACCGAAAACCATCTGCATCTACTACTAATCATCCACCTTGAGATATCTATCCAGAACATCTCGCTGGTATTAAGATGCGAGCCCTACCCAAAGTGTAAACACAAAGCAACAGATAACTGCATTAAGAAGAACTTTGCATAAAGTAAACAATCCTTGTAACCGCGGTTACAAGCACCGTTGTTTTCCCCCTTGTGGCAACAACACATCCCCTAGACTCATGTTTCTTTCACTCAAGCATGACATCGGGGAGGCATGAACCCCCAATCTAGCACAACGCTCCCTCTTGGAGTCACTACCTACTACTTGGCCAAAGCAATAAACAGCAACGGAGAGCATGCAAGAATTACTTAGGAACAAAAATACAAGAGATAAAAACCAAATATATTACTCTATCACAATCTGAACATAATCTCATAATCCATCAGATCGGATCAAACTCAACATAGCAATAGCAAAAATATTAAAAAGTTGCCTCGATCATGTAGGGCAGCTCACGAGGTCTAAATAATGAAGATCAAAGAGGGGAGGAGAACATCACATAGCTACTGATCACGGACCCATGGTCCAAGGAAAACTACTCACGAGACATCCGGGGAGCATCCATGGTGGAGAGGAGACTCCCGGAGGTCAATCCTCCCTTCGGCAGGGTGCCGGGAAGAGGTCTTCTGGTGCTCCCGATCTTGGAAGCGCGGCGGCGGCGGAACAGAGGTGAGTTCGCGGAATAAGGTTCTCTTTTTGGAGTTTTCCCGTGACAGGAGATAAATAGGCGAAGGGGGGCAGCCAGAGGTGGGCCAGGGGCCCCAGGCGCCCCCTGGCGCGGCCAGGGGTGGGGCCGCGCCGGGTGGCCGCCTGGCCCCCCCTGCCCCCCCTCTGGCCCCTCCCGGGTTTTTCTGGAAGCTTCCTCCATGCTGATTTTTTATCTGAATTTTCCCGAATTTTTCTGGTACTTTTTATATGGGGGAAAACTGAAATAGAAAAACAGCAGAAAACAGGAACTGGCACTGGGGTGCACTGAGTTAATAGATTAGTCCAAATATGATCAAAAATGTATGAAAGTGTATCTAGATCATAGCAATATCACACAAAACATGCATGGAGCAAGCAAAAATAATCGATACGTTTTGGACGTATCAACATCCCCAAGCTTAATTCCTGCTCGTCCTCGAGTAGGTAAATGATAACAAGCATAATTTCTGTGGTGACATGCTAACAACCATAAAAGAAATTTGAAAAGTAAAGCAAGCAAGGTTAGAGATTCAATTCTAGTCATAACAGGCAAGAGTCTATATTAGCATTGAAACAAGTAACAAAAGAACAAAAGGTGCAAGAGCTCTCGCTGTCCGTGACTCGAATGTCTCCAAATGGTGTTTGCGTGCAAGAAAGGAGGATAGGGAATACGAGAAAAAAGTATTTTTGTTGAGAACTCAATCTACTAAAGTTTCACACTTGGTTCTCTTTGGAATCTTATCTTGACTCGTCCCCAGACCACTAGCCAGGTACAAGTCAATTTGATCCACTCATTTTCGATATTTTGAGCACTCATGCAATGGATGAGCGTAAGCACGAGAGTTAACACTTAGGATGGCAAAGAGAGAATATGGTGGAGGAGGAAGACAAAAAGGATGAGAAAGGCTCACATCAATGAGGAAAATCATAGGCAAGAGATGCCAAATGATAGATATGATGTGAGGAGTAGGGATTGCCATGCAACGGATGCACATACTAGTGTGGATTACAAGGATATGCATGAAGATCATCTGTATGGATTACAAGGATATAAAGGGAGTACTAGTGTGGATCTCTCAAAACGATAGTAGTGTTTCCCCTTTCTCTCTTTTTATTTCTTTTTCTCTTTTTTCTATTTTTTTGTATTTTTTTGTGTCCTCAATGGCTCTTTCTATTTAACTCTCATTTGTCCTCTTTGGGATCTTTTAATGTGTCCACTTTGGGATCTTTTCCTCAATTAAGGGCAACACTCTATTTTACAAGAAGGTAAAGGAGATCTTTCACACTTTACAAGGTACTCAAAAGCATAAAGAAGATCTAGCTATCATGATATATGCAATGTATGTCGCCGCCAGTGTAGCAGGAACATGTATGACATGAAAATCAAGTCATGAAGAGGTGGAAGTTGCATGGCAATGTAACTCGGAAAGGCTATGGAAATGCCTTGATAGGTAGGTATGGTGGCTGTTTTGAGGAAGGATAAAGGGAGGCTTATGATGACAAAGCGTATCATGCCAAGGGTTTGGAAGTACCGGCGAAGGTGGACACCAACTCTCGGAGTGAGAAGAAGGCAATGCACGGCACGGGAAAGGCTAGCAAAATATGGGAAGGTGGAAGTGTCAACTCTCAATACTTACATTAGTCCGAACAACTCATGCACTTATTATCGGTAACTCTCAATCTAATGAGGAGGTTCACAAAGAGACAAGTACCCCGAGGAGGAGTGTATGGGGGTTTGGTTATCATTGCGCATCCTCGACTCATGGTACGTGAGTGTACTCTAATATTCGACCCCTCAGAAGAGTAGTGATCCATCTAGTAGCTAGAGTTCTCAACTAGTTTTGTAGATTTTGAAAATAAACACGGATTGCCAAAAATACGACACCTATCACTAATAGGCAAGAGCTCTTGACACCAAAAGTCCAAACATTACTCACAACAATGCCTCAAAACTATTGCAAGCTACTACTAAAATTAAATAGCAACCTCAATTACCTACTTTCAAGACAAGACACAAATCAGTGCAACAACCAACTCTCTTAAACAAGATAAACATGAAAACTAAAAAGAGTTGCAGCAACAAAATAAACAAAATCCAAGGCTCTTGTTAAAGACAAACTAAGACTAAAACTAAACAAGGCAGTAGCTATGAAAAGATAAAGAACACACAACAGCAAAAAGATAGGCAGGAAAAATCCTATGATGTGTTCTAGATTTTGAAAGTGGAGCGTGTTTCTCTCCCACAAAAATTAAGAAAGGATCTAACTTGTTATGAACAGAAAGCAAAGCTAAAGAAAACAAAAAACAAAACCTAAGAGCGAGACACTCCAAGCATAGCACATAACACATGAAGTGATAAAAATATAGTGAGACGAAGGACGAACTGATGATTGTTGATGGAGAAGGGGATGCACGGGGGCATCCCCAAGCTTAGACGCTTGAGTATCCTTGAATATTTATTGGGGATGCATGGGGGCATCCACAAGCTTGAGCGCTTGACACTTCTGGATCTTCTTTCATCATCTTCCAACGCACACTTGAAAACTCCCTTCATACATAACTCATCATAAGCTGATTAGAGAGGTTAGTACCCTTAATAAATAAAAAATTTCTCCACTGGATATAAAGATAAACTTGAAGAGCTACTGTTTCTCAAGAGTGCCAAAAAGTTTTTGCAAAGAAAAAGCAAGCTTAAGGTTTGCAAAAGTAAGGAGAGACAAAACGTGGCAGAATCTGTGAAAAACAGAACAGAAGATAGTAAAGATTTTTTAGGGGCACTTCTGCAACTCAAATCAAAAAACTCAGAACATACGGAAGTTTCGTAATTGTATAGAGCATACTGTGTAAAAACTTCAGCTCAAAAAGTTGAACTGGTATTTTTCTGGAATTTTTCTGGTCACGAGGACAGAATCTGTTTTCTGGACAGCATGTCACAACTTTTACTTCACTTGCCGTAAGAGGCTATAACTTGGCACAAAGTTGAAACATAAAGATACAATGATGTTGCTACAGAAGTAACAACCATCAAGACACAAAAAAAGAAAAAAGAAAAACCTAAATTCCATGCGGGCTGCCTCCCGAAAGCGCTTCTTTAAAGCCATTAGCTAGGCATGATGCAAAAAGATCAAGTTGTATCAATCGAATCATTATCAAGATCATCAAAAAGCTCTTCAATTGTACAAATGGTCTTGAGAGGTCTTTCAAATAAAGGCCTAATGAAGATACTTCTAGGGAGAAAACCAAAAGGCGAAAAATCAATGGAAGATTCATTTATAAAATTATCAAAGAGAGGTATTTCTTCCAAAGTTTTCATGGTTTCAACTTCTTTGGCAATAGGTGGTTCCTTTTTAGGTCGGGGAACCTTAGGGACATAATTGAACTTAGGTTCCCTTCTTGCCGAGGTCTCTACCTTTTTTGGTTTGATTGAGGAGAAAGTAGTTCCGAGAGTATTAATGATTTCCTCAATCTTATCTATCCTAGAAAGATCCGTATCACGGGATTTGATGACCTCCAAAGTTTTGATAATTTTAAGCATGGAGCTATCAAGCCTATTCAAATTCCCTTGAATCCTGCGGTCCAACTCATTTATCCTAGCTATACTTGGTATTTCTAACTCTATCTTTTCAAGTTTCTTCATAATGTGAGATAGAGTTATATCTTCTTGCATGCTATCAATAGGGAGATTTCCAAAAAGATTTTCAATAACATTAAGAGACTCCCAAGTTGGAGCTTCTAGAAAATTCCCATTGATAGCAGTATCTAATATAAACCTATTCCAAGGAGCAATCCCAACATAAAAATTTCTAAGCAGGATAGTAGTGGATTGCTTCTTGGTGGCTCTTATTTGAGAATCATTAATTCTATACCAAGCATCTTTTAAACTTTCTCCACCTTTTTGTTTAAAGGTGAGAACCTCCGTCTCAACAAAGGCAGAAGGACCAGACATAATGAAAGCTAGCAAGATAAATAATTTTTTTTGTAATTTTTGATAAAAGACACAAAGATAAAAACTGAAAGGTAAACTAACAAGACTGAAAAGCAAAGGTAAAGGGTAGTGTGCAACTCCCCTATCTTAACACTTGGAATCCCCGGCAACGGCGCCAGAAATTACCCTTGATGACAGCTTCTCGCCCTTCGTTGGTAGGCCCCAAGTGGAAGGCGTGATGCGGTACAACAGCGAGTTTTCCCTCAGTAAAGATACCAAGGTTTGTCTCCAGTAGGACTCCAGAGATGATAAGTAGGTGTCAGCGGCGCCCCTGACGCGGACCTGCACACAGACACAGATAACTTTGCTCCCAACGATGTTCAGAGAGGTTGTCAATCTCTCCTGTCTTGTTGTTCACAAATGATAAAACGCAAGGGGATAATCATATCAACTTGAAAGTAAATGCGGAAAAGTAAATAAAGCTTGGAAACAATAATGAGGATATGGACCGGGATACGTGATGTTCGCTAGTGATGTCTCTCTCCCAAAAGACGATAAAAAATGCTATGCGAGGTAAACAAATTACAAAAAGGCAATTGACAGGATTATGAACGCACCGCAATGCTAACTATTCTACAAAAGAAAGGAAGAGGTTCAAAAGCACGGGCAGTACGCCAAAGTAAGTAGACCGAAATCCATCTGCATCTACTACTAATCATCCACCTTGAGATATCTATCCAGA
Organism: Bromus sterilis; assembly: GCA_950022295.1. Lineage (NCBI taxonomy): Eukaryota > Viridiplantae > Streptophyta > Magnoliopsida > Poales > Poaceae > Bromus > Bromus sterilis. The sequence continues at coordinate 211,625,057 of OX465599.1, forward strand.
ACATCTCGCTGGTATTAAGTTGCGAGCCCCACCCAAAGTGTAAACCCAAAGCAACAGACAACTGCGTTAAAAAGAACTTTGCGTAAAGTAAACAATCCTTGCAACCGCGGTTACAAGCACCGTTGTTTTCCCCCTTGTGGCAACAGCACATCCCCTAGACTCATGTTTTTGTCACTCAAGCATGTCATCGGGGAGGCATGAACCCACAATCTAGCACAACGCTCCCTCTTGGAGTCACTACCTACTACTTGGCCAAAGCAATAAACAGCAACGAAGAGCATGCAAGAATTACTTAGGAACAAAAATACAAGAGATGAAAACCAAATATATTACTCTATCACAATCTGGACATAATCTCATAATCCATCAGATCCGATCAAACACAACATAGCAATAGCAGAAATATTACAAAGGTGCCTCGATCATGTAGGGCAGCTCACGAGGTCTAAACAATGAAGATCAAAGAGGGGAGGAGAACATCACATAGCTACTGATCACGGGCCCATGGTCCAAGGAAAACTACTCACGAGACATCCGGGGAGCATCCATGGTGGAGAGGAGACTCCCGGAGGTCAATCCTCCTTCCGGCAGGGTGTCGAGAAGAGGTCTTCTGGTGCTCCCGATCTTGGAAGCGCGGTGGCGGCGGAACAGAGGCGAGTTCGCGGAATAGGGTTCTCTTTTTGGAGTTTTCCCGTGACGGGGATAAATAGGCGAAGGTGGGCAGCCAGAGGTGGGCCAGGGGCACGAGGCGCCCCCTGGCGCGGCCAGGGGTGGGGCCGCGCCGGGTGGCCGCCTGGGCCCCCCCTGGCCCCCCTCTGGCCCCTCCCGGGTTTTTCTCGAAGCTTCCTCCACGCTGATTTTTTATCTGAATTTTCCCGAATTTTTCAGGCATTTTTTATATGGGGGAAAACTGAAATAAAAAAACAGCAGAAAACAGGAACTGGCACTGGGGTGCACTGAGTTAATAGGTTAGTCCAAATGTGATAAAAAATGTACGAAAGTGTATCTAGATCATGGAAATATCACACAAAACATGCATGGAGCAAGCAGAAATTATCGATACGTTTTGGACGTATCAATGCTGAAGCTGGATCGTACTACTAAAAACTACTACTATTAAACTGTATGGTTTCGGGTCTTCTTCCTCGCAGGGAGTCGAGGAAGGGAACTCGGAGGCATTATTATTATTAATTATTACAACTTACTATTATACAATGCTGCAGCAACTTCTGCTGCATTGTTATTACATTCATGTTATTGAACTGTTGGCTGTTTCTCTTCTCATGCTGCAAGACATCATCGGAAGATGCTAGTATTCGATAGGCCTAGCTTCTTATTGAGAAGTGACTCCCGCGTGGACGTCCTCGTCTTCTTCCGCATCGCAATCGAGCCAAGGACTTCACCGGTGAGCCAATCTTCTTCCTCGGACCCGCCGAAGAAATTCTTCGATTACGGCCGCCCAAACCTCCTCGCACCTCCCCGAGCTCGGCTTCACCATCCTTCGATTACGGTCCTGCTCCTGGTGAGCTGTAGATGCCATCTAGGTACCTTGCACGCGCTCAGTCTCATGGTAGCCGCCGTTTTCCCGCGTTGTCCAGCTCCGGCCGCCGCCGCGGGTATGGTCCCGGCGAGCACAGGACGCCCTAGCCGGTGATGTTGGTCCCGGTAGAAGCGCGATGTCGCCCTCGCCCAATTCCGCCCCTCCGCCGTGTTTCTCGTCGCCAGAATGCCCCTGGTCCTCGCCGCCGTACGGGCTCGCCGGAGCATGTCCAGTGGCCACCATCGCGCCGGCATGGTGGCATTAGCCACTACCCGTCGGGGTTAACTTCCCCTGTTAACGTACCCCCTGGCGCACTGACGAGTGGGTCCACCCCCACTTAATAGCCGCTAATCACTCTGTTAAATAACACTGAAAATAAACCCCCCTGAGTGTATGACAGATGGACCCCATGCCCTTAACTTAATTTAATTTGATTATTATGCACATGTCTCTATGCCAGGTAGACCCCACCTGTCAGTTATTAATTAAAAAGAATTAATTTAAACTAGCAGAGTATGACAAGTGGGCCTTATGATTAAATTAATTTAATTAAATGTTTTATTAGCAGTGTGAGGCTGACCAGTGGGTCCCACCCCTAAACCCTAAACCCTAAACCCTAAACCCTAAACCCCATGCCCCTGCTCAACCCCTTTTTGATAATGTTGCATTTTATTAATAAAAATAATTCAGAAAATGATTTAAAAATGATTTAAACTTTGAATTTGCATATCTTTTAAACCGTAAGTTGGATTCAAAAACTTTATACATCAAAATCGATCAAAAAAATATAACAAATACGGATACGGTATTCGTATACCCACCACACCCCTCTAACACAACGAACATTGACATCCCCCCCTCCGGGTCGTTTGTCCGATGATTTTTCCGGTACTGTTAAAGTATCCGGATGAATTTATTTTGAACACGAATGTTGTTCAGAATAGTTCAACTAACACGGTTACACCATCCACACGTTTGTCGGATGTCCACGACACCTCCGGCATGAACCCGTCCCCCTCCGGACACCCTGTCCGGTAATCACCCGGAGCTGGCAGATCATCCCCGGATGAATTCCCGCTCCGATCCTGATACATCGTACTGCGTTAGAACACCGTCATCGATACATTTGCCATGTCATTCATATGTTTGCACTGCTTGCTTTGTATTTACTTTTTCTTCCCCCCCTTATCTCCGGTAGACCCCGCTGCTACCGCCGACTACACCGCTGTCGGGTACGACTACTTCGTCGACGACCCTACCCCTACCGTCGAGCTTCAGGCAAGAAGAGCCATTCTCTTCCCCAGATATCACCTATCTTTCCGTACTTTCTTGCACTAGGCATTGTTACTGCTGCTGCTACGATTACAAATCCTATTCAATTGCATAGCCTGATTTTGTTGCCCCTTGATGTACTTTTCCTTTATCCTATGCTGCCTATTATTACTTATGCATTATTCAGCAGTGGGCCCTGCGCATTGTTAGCTAGGATTAGTTAGCGGGCCGTGACCACTCAGGGGAGTGAACACGGGTATAATATATACAACTGCACAGGTACAGTACAATGCAGACACCGCCTAAGGCCCCCTAGCTCGGCTCTGCCGAGTCACCCTCAAGTGTGAGCTATCAAGGAGTAATCCTTGTACTCCACTCGTTGATGACTCTGTATAGCCGCTCTAGGTACCTGAGCAACGGTTGTCCTGAAAGGTAAGAAATTCGGGCGACCCAACGGTGCCCGCGAGAGGTATATTGTCGGGAATGACAGGGAGGGTACGACCGACGTTACTGGTGTACTTGGCCCCTGCTCGTATCTCGCGAGAGTTACCAAACTACGAAAAGTCGAGCTCTACCAAGAGCAAACGCGAGACAAGGTAAGGAGACGGTTCACCTGGTTGGTAACCGCAGTGACTTGTTGACCGCGGGTCGGTTAAGTCGAGGCAACGATAACGGTTGTCACGCAGGTTAATTAAAATGCTAAATGGTTCGGCGGATGTCTTGAGTAGACTTTTTGGCTTGTACGCACTACCTACACGTGGGACGAGGAGTGTGGGCTCCCCTGCATCGTAGTCTCGTTCGAGGGTCTTCACACGTCAGCAGTACCGCGGGCTGATTGCCGGGAAGTGGTGTTGTCTTCTCTTGCTCGAGCGGTGTATTTGTATTTTCTTTGAATTTGCTTCACCGGCCAGTCACGCACCGTGCAGGAGTACGTTCGGGTTAGGGTCCAAAGCCCGACGTACATAGGATATAATTCGGCGGATGACCTCTCTGTTGATTTCCGAAGGATGGTCTACTTTGTGTCGGATAGCTTCGCCTAACAAGGTGTACGCCACCCTGGAGATCCGAGCGTCGTAGAGTCACGCCAGTGCACCCCTGCAGGGAAGATTAATCTATTCGAATAACCGTGTCCACGGTAACAGGACGCTTTATGCTGAAGCTGGATCTTACTACTACAAACTACTACTATTAAACTGTATGGTTCCGGGTCTTCTTCCTCGCAGGGAGTCGAGGAAGGGAACTCGGAGGCATTATTATTATTAATTATTACAACTTACTATTATACAATGTTGCAGCAACTTCTGCTGCATTGTTATTACATTCATGTTATTGAACTGTTGGTTGTTTCTCTTCTCATGCTGCAAGACATCGTCGAAAGATGCTAGTCTTCGATAGGCCTAGCTTCTTATCCTTATTCTGATTTCTATCTTGCAGTCCACTATATACAACCTCCCCTTTCCATTTGATACAATGCATAATGCTTAGTAATGGACGTAAGACTCGCGGGTATGCTAGATACTCACCTTTGATTTATTTCCCCTTTTATGTTTTGCCTGATCGGCCGCTGCAGTCGACGTTGGAGTCCAGGAGTAGGAGTACCCCGGAGGTGGATACTACTACGTCGAGACTCCCGCTGACCAGGACCATGAGTAGTTTCGGAGGCTCCCAGGCAGGAGGCCTTTCCTTTTCGATCTGTATCTCTGATGTTATTTGTGCAAGCCTTCTTAAGGCAACCTTGTATTCTTGTGTCTGTACTCAGATACTATTGCTTCGGCTAACTTTGTGCTCTCGAGCTATTGTATTCGAGTCCTCGTGGCCCCTGGCTTGTAATATATAGCTTGTATTATTTTATTTTTAGAGTTGTGTTGTGATATCTTACCGTGAGTCCCTGATCTCGATCGTGTACCTTGCGTGTATGATTACTGTACACGGTATGATTTTGGGGGCGTCACAAATGTTTGGGAAGAAGGCCTACTGGTTCATTGTTTGCAACCCTGATTTTCATAATGCTCATTGCGCATAGTTGTTTGAGCAAAACGCCAGCCTTAATTCCGCCCACGGATGGATTTATAGAAGTGTGCCTGATAGATTGCAAATCCCACACATTTTTCTAGCTACGAGCGATTGCGAAAAAGGGCTAGCGGTCCATTGTTTGCAACCATGGGTTTCACCCTCATCATCACGGACGGTTGTTTGGACGAACCGTCAGCCATACATCGCCCACGAAATAATTTTCAGAAAGGTGACTGATGGCCTATGTTTCCCAGGCCCAACATAGTCTACATGAATAGAAGCGTGTGTAGACATCACTGATGAGTATTAAACTTATATACCTAGAAAGTTCAATGTTTATTTGCAAAGTTCATCATGTTTTAAAAACATTTAGATTAGTATTTAGAAAGTAGTCACTGTATAGTAAAAATTTATGACCATATAATGTGAAAGTTGAAACTGATAAAGAAAAGAAGAAAATGCAACAAAGCAAAAACCAAAAAAGGAAAAAAAAAGAAACAATAAAAGAACAAGAACAGTCAACGTGGGGGTCATCCCAAGTCCCAACTACGATGTTAGAAGCCTTGCGTTAAGAGAGGGACCCTGATAGTTGCTACACTTTTGGGTGAAGCGCTTCCGCCCACACATTTTTAGATGACAATTTTAGTTATATATAATTTGCAATTATGATCTAAAATTGCCATGTTAAAATATATTTATTTTAACATGTTAATTTTGAATTATAATTTCCATCTATACATAATTAAAATTGTCATCTAAAAATGTGTGGGCGGAAGCATTCCGCCCATACGTGTGATGCCTATTATTTTCGTAAGAGAAAGCTCACCTTCGCGACGCCCGCATGCATCACATATAGGATTCACCCCATTGGGCATGTTGGCCGGTTGAGCAAAGGATAACGGGTGATCGCCTAGGCGCTAAGCCGGCGAATTGGTTGCAGACACTATGCTTGGTCACGGGGACGCACCAAGCCGTGGTGGCTTCCTCAGGCATTGTTCGCTCAATCCTATCCGGGATCAAAGGAGCGGCACAGCGGAGGCAGACGTGCTCGGGGACGAAGGAGAGGAGGGATGGAGGACGACGTCAGTGAGCGGATGTAGGGTGGCGGAGCTCAAGTCGGTGAGGGGCCATGCTGCAGCAACAAAGAGCAGTGGTAGAGCTCCAAATTCTCAGAAAACAGGCTTTCGCCCCCCTTTATAGATAAAGGACCGGAACAAAGTACACGGCCGAACGATACAAGGTGGTGAGATAACCCTCTTACAAAGCTGATCCTAAGATACACGACGCACGTAGGCACCTACGTGGCCAACGAGAAGCATCTCGGGAACTAAACATACCCACGCAACCCCCTAACGCATCTAAGCTCCACGACAATGCCCTCAAGAGGGAAGACGGCGAAGAGCGTCGCCGCTGCCGAGTCCACCGGACAAAGGTCTTCACCTGGAACCTTGACACAGAGAGCAGATCCACGAAGACGTCTTCAAGAAGAACGCGGCACCCGCAGGTGTCGCCGCCGTCGGCGCCAAGACGCGGAGCTTTCACTCGGCAACTCACCCGTGTCATCAATGACGTCAAAGGGTCACATGGAGGCTAGCCCCAGATCCAGACCAGGACACGTCCCCGAGGAGGCATGTCCGGGCTACCCACCGCTCTGCCACCCGTTGCCCACACAATCCGGGGAAGAGCCACCACCACCACAATGATGCCTGCCGGAAAGCAACAATGTCGACCACCTTCCGGGGCCGCCGCCCCGGCATCCATGCCGCCAGATAGCGCCCATCGGTCCTGTCTCAGCGCCGTCGACCCCAGTGGGAAGATCGATGGCGAGCCATCACTTCTCCGCCCGGCATCAGCCCCAGAGTCTGGGTGGACGCCTCCATCGTCGGAAGCCTCCACACCTGCGTCCCCAGCCAATTCCCACGAATTGGGGGGGAGGCAACTCCTGGGCTGCCGACGGCCACCGGAGAGCCGGCCCAAGCCACTCGACGAGCCGCTACCACGGCCACCACCTACGACCACCGTACCCGCTAGCCGAGCACGACCAATGCCCGCGGGCACCTCCCGGGCCATGCCCAACCACGCCAACCCGAAGCGCAAGCTTCGATCCGCCCCGGGCACTGAGCTGACCCGCCCGAGCACGGACCCTAGATCTGACCCAGCCCCGAGGCGTGTGCGGCGGCATCCGCCCAGCCCCACGAATCGTCGAGACAGACCCAGGAGAGAGCGGGTCACCACCACCACCCTGCGCCGCCACCATCCAGAGCCGCTCACAGCCCGCGTCGCTCCACAGGCCAGACCGGCAGGGCAACCGCCACCAGATCTGGTGGTCATGCCAAGGTCCGTCGCTGCCCCGTTGGGCACGCACCACCACCACCACGGAGCACGCCACGAAGCCGACGGCCGCCGCGAGACCTCGACCGCCACCACCACCCGCACCACCAGCCAAGGCCGAGCCGCCAGATCTGGGCGCCCAGCCATGGCCAGCACGCCCCACCATGGGCCGCCCGCGCCCGGCAGCGCCGTCCCCCTCCGACCAGGCCAGCCGCCGGAGAGCCGCGGGCGGAGGCCGAACCCAGCAGGAGCTGGATCCACGCCACCAGGACCCGCCGGGCTGCAGCCCCCATCCGCCACCGGGAGAGGGCGCCGCGCACGCCGCCGCGAGCACCCAGCCCTCCACGCCACCGGCGAGCGCCCGCAGAACCGGAGCTCGGCCAGACGCCGCCGCGCCCTGGGACAGCCCGACGTCCCCACCCGGAGTAGGCGGCCCGCGCCGCCCGACTCGGAGAGGGAGGAGAGAGCACCCGCCGCCGCCTGCACTGACCGGGCTTTGCCCGGCGGCGCGCGCTGGCGGCGGCGGGGGAGGAGGGAATGGGGAGGGCCGAGGTCTGGCGGCGGCTAGGGTTCGCCCCCTCGGTCGCCCGCGGGGACGACACGAGGGGAGCGCAATATGAAAATTGGTGTGTAGACATGAAACATGAGAGAAGGAGAGCCGAGCTGCGAGAGGGAGGGATGCGATCCAGAGAAAGGGAATGGAGAGAGGCAGTACAGGTGCGGGGTTGTTGGCAATTTTACAAAAAAGTTCCTCTCAGTAAAATACCAACTATATTAAATCTGTATTCGATTGATTTGATATCAAACAAACCGTAAATTTGACAAAATTTGAATCACAGCCCCACTATACTTTATTGAGGCCGTCTATAAGGTTCGACAACAATTTGAGCATGCTCAAATACCATTTATAAAATAATTCAGTTATCTAATAAATAAGGTTGTATTACATCGACGATGGTCGGTCTTGTGTTGGAAGTTACGACAATGATCTGATGAATTCCTAAATACCGAAACTAGTCATGTGGGATTTTGTGGTGGATACGTACATGCATAGATATAAAAAAAAGGCGGGAATATTATTCATCATTCAGAAAAGGGAAAAGTATATTTTTGGTTCCTAAACTCTTACGAAAGTATAGAATTGGTCCCTTAACTTTAAAATGTATAGAATTGGTTCCTCAACTTTGAAAGATAGTAACTTTTCGTTCCTCGTGACGCTTCGAATGATTTTCTACCAACGTGAAATGCTATAAATTTGAAAAGATGAGCGACGAAGGTTGCCCGCTGTCTACGGCCCTCACCATGCTCCCCTTTGCCACTTATGCCACAGTCGCATTGATGGACAAGCAAAGCAGCAACACTGCACGTTTTTCTTCTCTTGTTTTATTTTTAACAATCCAAGTCAATAGAAAATCATGTGAAGCGATACAAGGGAGTAAAAGTAACCTATTTTAAAATTTAAGGGACCAATTCTATACTTATTAAAGTTGAGAAATCAATTCTATACTTTTGAAAAAATTTAGGGACCAAAAATATAATTTTCCCTTCAAAAAATGATGACTAAATATTTTATTTAATTAACTATTAATGCAAACGATGTCGAAAGGGAAAAAACACAATAAAAAGAATTTTTTAATTAGAAATGATTTTTGACTTATATATTTCTCTTTAATGCCACGATGGGCTCATAGATTCATGAACCAAAGATTACATCCACTATCTCTCCCCCACCTATCATCTTAAAGTTAGACTTGAGAATCGAGAATGTAAGATTTGTTCGGCTTTGTGGAATGAGTTAGAGCGGTTTAACGGAACTTGGTTGAGATGGCTTATAAATGGTCCTACCTCATACCCTATTGTGTTCTCCATGTATTTCTTTAACCCTCAAATATAAGCTGGAGATAAAAGGGATATTCAAATCTGAGCTCAGGCTCATATGCTTCTGCATAGGAAAGTTTCGAAAAGACATATGAAAAAGCTCAAAAATTCCAAATTTATTATGTTGAAAGATGCGTAGGGACAATATGTTTGTGTAAAATTTGAGTTTTTTTAACATCTAGGGATTTCATGGCAAAAAAGACAAATTCAGTATAAAATAGTGCATGAATAGTATCGTTTAAAGAAGCTGTAAATTTATCTTTTTTGCTGTAAGATCTCTAGATGTCTGAACTTTTTCAAAATTTGCATGAATCTATGACGTAAGCATTTAAAAAATTGATCTTTTTTTATTATTTTTATTTTATCTCCCCTAGTGTAGATGCACTGGGGTACCGAATCGATGCTCTCGAGAAAAAAACTCTTTTCTAAAAACCTTTTGTGCTTGCAGTGTCCTCGGATGGGCCGCTATGTGGTTTGTGGCTTGTTCTTGTCCCACACACGGTTATATGTGTTATGTATTTTTCTTATGTGGCACATCATTTAATGAATAAAAAAAGGAATGTTGTATCTTTTGCACGTGGTCATATGCAAAAAGCATTGCTAGACCAATCATATGTATGCATGAGCCTAAAATCATTAAATTAGATACAATTCTTAAGAAATAATGCATTATGGGAGTTGTACCTTAAATTTTTATTGCTCCTATAATATTGTGCTAAGAAACAGTGCATTGAAAGAGCCCTTAGGGCACTCCGAATGCTAGTATCTTTTTTTTGAAGCTTTAAAACTGAAGGGTAGAACACCCCCCAGCAGAATGCTAGTATCTTAGCACATAATCATAGACATTTTGCTTAGGTGGCATAATGTTTAATAAAAAAAGTTAAGATACGACCTTTGCACGTGGTTATATTCAAAAAAAAATTATTGGACCAATTATATATATGCATGAAGCTAAAATCATTAAATAAGATACAACCTTTAAGAAATAATGCATTATGGTAGTTGTATCTTAAGTTTTTATTGCTCATATAATAATGTGCTAAGAAACAATGCATTGGGAGAGCCCTTATACATGATTTCATCATCTACTGACCATTTAATTTAATATTCATTTTTTATACTGATTTAATGTCCTTGATGGATTCATTTAATTTCATGCTCATTTTTAGCAATAATTTAGTGGCTTGCCAGTTTTTATGGTAATAATTTAATGGCCTGCCAATTGGATTCCTAGGTGGCGTACTAAAAATCTTTCACCCTTAAAGACAAACGACACTATAAGGCTACAATTTAAAGTATTTTTTGACAACTTGTAACTTTTTATCTTACAAGCGTAACATTTTTTTGAAGGGGTCTTGCTGGCGTAACTATATGTCTTTCTAGATCTCTAGGGCCTAGATCAGGACATCCGGTTCGGGCTGGACCCTCAAACTCCAGACCTAAGAATAGAAGCCTAAACCAATGTATTTTGAGACGTGCAAATAATGGTGTCCAATGTTAATATATATCAATTTTAACATTTAAAAAAATACAAAATACATTATTATTCCTATATATGTTATAAAAGTCTTGCACATCTTTAGCGGCGCCAAAGCAATAAAGCTCACTCTTGTGGTAGTTTATTTTTAGTCCGGAGAGTTGCTCAAAAAGGCTTACAATTAGTTTCATGTTCATGGCTTTCTCAAAATCATGCTCCATAAAGATGATTGTGTCATCGGCGTATTGCAAAATTGACACCCCCCCGTCTACCAAATGCGGGATAAGCCCCCCAACTTGACCATCTTCTTTCGCTCTTGCGATTAAAATGGCAAGAAAATCTGCAATGAGGTTGAAAAGGATAGGGGACAGCGGGTCTCCTTTCCTTAACCCCTTACGCGTCTGAAAGTAGTGACCAATATCATCATTTACTTTAATGCCGACGCTCCCTCTAGTCACGAATTTTTCAATCCATTGGCACCACTTTGGATCGAACCCTTTCATGCGCAAAACTTGTTGGAGAAAACTCCATTTGACTTTGTCGTATGCTTTTTCGAAATCAAGTTTTAAAATCACTCCGTCAAGCTTCTTTCGATGTATTTCATGTAACGTTTCATGTAAGACCAGAACTCCTTCTAAGATATGTCGGCCCGGCATAAACGCCGTTTGCGTTGGCCGAACCACTTTATGCGCAATTTCCGTTAGCCTGTTTGTGCCCACCTTTGTAAATATCTTGAAACTCACATTTAGTAAACATATTGGTCGGTATTGTTGAATCTGAGTTGCATTCTCTTTCTTTGGATGCGAAGAAGGCACATTCCCTTTTATATATCTTGGTATTCCTATTCATTTCCGCAAGCTTAAAAATAGTGAATGGAAACCAATTGAAGACCGATTTGAAAAGAAACTTGCTAGTTGGCTAGGAAAATTGTTATCTTATGGAGATAGACTCATCCTTATTAATTCGATCCTCACAAGTCTACCTATGTTTATGCTATCTTTCTTCGAAATTCCAATAGGAGTACGAAAGCGCCTAGACTTCTTTAGATCAAGATTTTTCTGGGACAACGATGGGCTTAAAAAGAAATATAGGCTGACTAAATGGAACATTATTTGTAGACCTAAAGATCAAGGGGGACTTGGTATTGAAGTCTTAGAGCTGAAAAACAGATGCCTTTTAAGCAAATGGATCTTTAAAATTCTTCACGGGGATGGGATGTGGCATGAACTCATACATAACAAATACTTACACTCAAAACCGTTGTCTCAAGTTGAGGCAAAGCCCACTGATTCACCGTTTTGGAAGGGTTTAATGAAAGTAAAACCATCTTTATTCAGTAGAGGGCACTTCCAGATTGGCGATGGGTTGGACACGCGTTTCTGGGCAGACTGTTGGTTAGGGGACGAACCTTTATCCACACAATACCCAACGCTTTATAACATTGTACAGGATAAGCATGCTACGGTAGCCACGGTACTTTCGCATAGACCACTTAATATTTGGTTTAGGAGGAGCCTAACTGGTAATAAGTGGATTTTATGGCTACATCTGGCCGAACGACTTATGCATATCAATTTAACCCATGACCAGGACAGATTCGTTTGGAACCTATCAAGGAACGTCGATTTTACAGTTAAATCGATGTACTTACATCTCATGAATGACCATACTCAATACCTGCATAAATATATTTGGAAGTTGAAGGTACCACTAAAGGTTAGAATCTTTATGTGGTTTCTGCATCGCAAAGTCATTTTAACAAAAGGTAATCTAGCAAGACGCAATTGGCATGGAGATTCAAAATGTTGTTTTTGTAGTCAAGAGGAAACAATACACCATTTATTCATTGATTGCCCTCTTGCTAAGATTATGTGGCAAATAGTTCATATAGCTTTCAACATCCCTGCACCAACTAGCATAGATCACCTTTTTGGAAATTGGCTTCAGGGCATGGATAGAAATGATAAAGAACGTATCCGAGTGGGTGCATGTTCTTTACTTTGGGCTATATGGAACACTAGAAATGACTTTGTCTTTAACAAACAGAGCAAATCTTCCTTCTTGCAGGTTATCCCGCGAACTACGCATTGGATCCATTTGTGGTCCTATCTACAACCGGAGGAGCAGCGACAGGACACGGATACTAGGTGCAGCCGTTTGGAGACGGTAGCTCGGGATTTATTCAACCAGTGTTGTTGGCGTCCTGTTGCTAGAATTTCATATTGATCAGACACGATATGTATCTCTTTCATATTTTTAGATGGTTGATCCATGTGTCGACCTTGAGTGATCCATGAGTTGTAAGACAGATACTCTTTAAATAAAGTAATAAAGGTGGCCGTATGCATCGTTTTGATGCAGAGGCCGGGGTATCCCCATTTCAAAAAAAATGTTATAAAAGTAAATTCTAGTGCCCAGAACTTCATGTGGTGCGAACGAGGGATGTTTTCATTGCCGTCTGGACTGATGGGAGGTCATATATGTGACTCCAGCATGACAGCTAGCGTGGACCTAGTCAATGAAAGGAGGGGAAATTTGTCGACTTACCACATGCGGTTGTTCCCCAGGAGAGAGTATCACATCCATTCCCCGTCCCCATCGCTCTCGTTCTTGCCGCCATCCCCGTCGTCTCTGAATACAATTGCGAACTATCGACGTCGACTCTGCAGGGAACCAAGACTGTTTAATCATCGTAACCCCTGTCGCTTATGGATCAGTTACCTCTAGCAAAGAATCAAGCATGTGTGACTACCCAAATCCATGCCACCTCATGGTATGGTTGCATGCAATCGAAGTTGTCCTCGACAACGTATCAAGCCCATGCTACCATGCGTCCATTGAGAGCAAGGTATAATTGTGATGCCCCGTTTTCCCTATGATTTTGAGTTGTTATTTTATTGTTGTGGAGTGCTATGCGTGCATGTAGCTTGAATGTATAACGTAGGATTTTGGACATGGAGCTTACTTGATTTATTGTCCGAAGTAGATGTAGGGTTTAGATGGGAGGCTAGTCTTGTAGAGATTAGGTGATTTTGGGAGAGGTTACAATTTTTTGATATGTTGAATATCAGATGGATATGTAGGGCGCTCATGTGGATCAATCGATAAGGAGGGTCGATTTTGGTTTTTCAAGTTGCTCATTGTTTGGTTTTGGAGCCGAAGGAGATACGGTGGTGTTAGAAAGTTGTTGCACCTGAACGGTACGCACACATACACACACATGCGCGCACACTGCACACACACACATGAGCAATAGGTATACGATCCAATTGCATGTGAAGATGATCAAATTTTGGAGGAGATGGACCAGCTTTGACGTTTTGAGATGGACCAGCTTTGAAGTTTTGTGTTAGCATGCCACCCTTGAATGTTTCATCAATTTGCATCTATTGTAGTATGGAAGCATAGTACAACATCGAGATCTGATGCAATAATTGTTGATGTTTACATTTTGTAGGCGAAATCAAGAAATACTCCCATCTCAAGGTTGCTTGATTTGGTGAGTTTTTTTGTAACGCCCTGACCACATCCACCAGTTCTCGACCATTACGTCTGGTGGGATCTAGAATGTCCTCATAGACCAACATTAGCTTTTCCTTCTCAGTTTGTGCTCATTCATGCGCACCTGGGATACTCTTTCCAGTTGTTCACCCATTCTTAAATCGCTCCAAACCAAGCACACTTAACTTTGAAGTTCTCTCGAAATGAGCTTCCGGAAAAGAAGGTGCACCTTTGTTGGTATGACTAGTCTATCATTCCTAATAAGCCAGAATGTCATATTTTTGTTATGGATTGTTTTTAACCTACAATGATAGCTTGTTACCAGCCAATTTTTTAACTTTAGGAAATTTTCATGTTATGAATTATGTAGTCACCATTACTCTTTTTAATCCTTACCTGGTTTTAAAGTCTTTGCAATGTTACAACCATGTTCAAAATTTTCTTTTATTTTCCTACTCTATTGTCTGATCTTGCCAATACCATGGTTATCTCCCATGAATTTGCCACAATGGTATTATTTTGGTTGAGTGGCCATGTCATGTCTATCTCTACTATCTAAAAAAAGGTAATGGTTCCTTACGGTCACTTCCAAGTGTTTTGCCAGCAGTTTCGTCAACCGGTTTATTTTCTTCCACCACGCCTCTTCTTCGAGTTTTTCGTCCAACCGGTTTTCTTATCCCACCAAATCTTATTTAACCACACCTTACCATATGTGACTTAAATCATATTAACATCTTTCCATGCATAATTCAATCACGTTAATTAAATATTTCCATATATCATTCAATCACATTAATTAAACCTTTTCATATTAAACCTTTTCATATGTCGCTAAATCACATGAATATATTTTGAGAAACACGAGGATTTATTTTCTCGTTGCAACGCACGGGCATTGTCCTAGTTATGTTTAAAACAACTACTATCATCGCTTTCGTGTTTGGAATTATAAACATCTGTCTATCAACTAGCTAGGACGACCTTCTTTCCTTTAAACAATACTATCATGTTTTAATCTCAACAATTAACTAGATTGAATTTTTTTTTCATTGTTGCGTTGTTTTTGTTTTCAAGGTATATGGCAAAGAAATGGAAGGTGGACTTGCCCCTAGCACATGCCCATGAAAAACCTGATAACAAGTTAGTTTCTTTCCTCTTCCTTCTTTACCACTAGGAAATTAGATACTTGCCAATTACCTGGCCCCCTTCATGCTTTCGCGCTCTCGCCTGTGCGTTCATTGGGGTCCATGCGTAGTAGACCATTGCACTGTAGCGTTGTAGAGTTTATGCAGAAAACTAGAGACCACACCCGACCCTATGGTTGACCTTTCAAGTTCAGGCCAAGGTGTCTGTGTCTAGGTTTGGAGACATGTGATTGTATAACATCTGACATGTACAAATGATTCAAGACAGGTGAAATTGAATATAATAAGACGTTTTCCTTTAGGTATTCAATATTTTTTGCATGATTGAAACATATACAGATTTGTGAAAGCCATGGCATCTCACGACAAACCTAAACACTATCCATGCTCGAGGCAGGATTTTCCCATCTAACTCACTTGACATTGTGTTGTATACATATGAGATTTTTTTACAACCTTTCTTGAAATGATCAAGTATAGTTTAGATCCAAGACCTTAGGCTAGAGTCCAACCAGGGTGTAAATCCACCTTTGATCCCCACCATTATATGCAGCCATTATTCTTATGATGTACAGTCTTACTTCACTCTCAGTCTTGTCAATCTTGCCTTACTCTACTTTCAATTATTTTATTATGATTGATAAATTTCCATATGGTAGGTGGTAACTATTACAAAGAATACTATAATGTAAATCTAGTAAACCTACTCTATTTTGAATACAATTAGTCAATTTAAACATGCTGGCCCACAAATCATAGGCAATGTAACGCATCGCAATATTAGCCATATTTTACACCATCATATATTATGAAAAATTGCAGAAACCTGAGAATATCTCTTCCCCTCGTTCCACTACTCTCATTCCACCAATTAATTCCTGTGCGAAATCCTAGCATATCGCCTCCCCTTAGTGTCTCCAACCTTATCCCATCCATTGCCTCATCGAGCGTGGCCCATAAATATCATGGTAACCAATCAATGTTACGCATAAAAATAACAACTACACGTAATAAAATAGCGGGTTTTTTCCCTGCTGCCATTAGTACACTCATCGTTCCTACTAGCCCACCCATGATTTATCTGTACACTTTGCCTCCTATGTTCCTGCTAGCCCACCCATGATTTATCTGTACACTTTGCCTCCTATGTTCTACCCATCTAGCACTACGTCCATCACATGTGATCTATGTTGCTATTGTTTCCTTCAATGTTAGCCATCTTCCATTTAACAAATCTATAACCAAGAATGATCTCGTCAACTCAACATAGATCCATCGTTCCCGCTGAGACCCATCGTTATGCCATGACCTTAGCACCCTACCAATTGACCTCCTAGGCCTGCATTGCCATCACTACCCTCCATGGCGAGAGACGACTCGTTGTGTGGTTCTCGCACATTTATAGCATAGTAAACTAGTGACAGGTGGGAAGAAGGCCCTTCACCTCATCAGCCAGCACTAAAGTGGTAAGCTGTGACCTAAATATCTGTAAATCTTGTACAAGAACCATTGTAATTTTATGTTATTTTGTGTCTGAATAGGGCATGTATTAGACTTTACACAGGTTTACAATTAATTGTACGCAAATGCTTGACATCTGCTGGTATAGAATGGAGCCAGACCGTCGCACCAGCCTTTGAACAAGAAAATTTTGCCAAGTAGTAGCTTACATTATTTTGCATTGGCAGTCTATGATTTACTAACATGACACAACCGTTGTCAATAATTTTTGCATATGGTGAGTATTCCATAATTCGATTTTGTTTCGAAATTAGCTAGGAAATTAGATATTTTCCTGATGATTAGTTCGCATGGCCAAATAGCCTGGCAAACAGGGAAACAAAACTTGCGAAGCCATACTCCTGAATCTGTAGCCATCCGTGGAACGAAACGCTCGAAACCCTCGCTGCATGCTTTTCTTTCCGTTTGCACCTCTCCCCCCTCCCACCCACCCAACTAGTACTAGTATATATGAAGCAAATCACCATTCCATTTCATAGATTTAGAAAATTATTGAAATTGCCCCGCCGCCATCTCAAGCGGGAAAGACATTCCATCCAGATAGAGCTCGCATTACCTGCCAATGATCCTATTCCTAGCTAGCTAGAACGTATATATGTTATCCTTGGCATTCTCTCTTTGTAGATCTTGATCGTGGAGCTTATATAAACTGTCTGCCGGTAAACAAACAGGTAGCAACATCGTCGACGATGGGCATGAGGTTGGAGCGGCGCATGCCGGCGTGGCTGGGGCCGCTGCTTGGTGTGGAGTTCTTCAAGCCGTGCGCATCTCACCCCTATCTTGTCAAGAACGAGTGCAATCACTTCTGCTTAGACTGCGCCGGCGAGGATGACGCCGTGTGCTGCACCCTCTGCGTCGCCGCCCACCGCGACCACCATGTCGTCCAGGTACGTAACGCATAAAATATTCACGTCTCCGGGACACGGCGGCGCTGACTGTGTGTTGTGGATTAATTGATGGACGCACTTGCAGATCCGGAGGTCGTCGTACCGGGATGTGATCCGGGTGGCGGAGCTGAGGCCGGTGGCGGACGTCTCGCTCGTGCAGACGTACGTCATCAACTACGAACGGGTGGTGTTTCTGAACCGGCGGCCGGTGGCGCCGCAGCACGGCATCAAGTGCGTCGGCCCCGCCGGTGCGTGCCGGGAGTGCGGCCGTGGACTCGTTGACGGGAACTTCCGCTTTTGCTCACTGGACTGCAAGGTGCGTGGCACGCGTTTTACCCTGTTAATTACCTTCCAGTTTTGGACGTTCTCTATTAGGGCACCAGGGTAGCATCGTTTGAAACCGTGCCTGGGGCTATCTTTCTTCTTTTGGAAATATTAGGGTAATAGTGGATAGGATACAGCCGGCCGGGATGCAAACTTGATTAATGGTTTGATCGATGCCACCCAGCACTCTGCAATCTGCATGCCAGCTCAGGCTAGCTCGCACGCGATCTAGCCTGCGACCCGATCTCGTCCCGACCACGACGGCCATGATCTGTGGCTGTGCTCTGTGGATCCGCGCCTTGGTCGCAAAATCTCGAGGCCAAGTCGCCAAGCAGATTGCTCCCAGTCCTAATTCCTCATGCATGTAGTAGTATAAAGGAAGCACGAAGCCACGCATTCATCTATAGGCCACGCCCCTGGAAATTCTTTTGTTTCCAGTCGATTCACTCGCCCGTACTGTTCTTCTTCTTCTTCCTCGTATATCATCTTCATCCTTCTCCTATGAAAAACCCCATCCGCTGGTCGAAGTGCCGCCCTCGTCACCCATGGCCGGTAGCGCCCTCTAAGGTCCCTCCTTGTTTGGCGCCGGCAAGCATCCGGCACCCAGCGCAATGCCAAATCACCTACGTAGATGGAAGGAAAGCACGAGAGATTCATGGGATCACCTAGAATAGATCTTGAATACATGATATATATCCATTGAAAATCACCATTTTCATTACCTTTATTTATTGAATATATACATATTTTTTCCAAAAAGGGGAGTACAGCAGGGCCTCTGCATATTAATGTCTGGACTCTGGAGACATCCACCAAAGTGATAAAATGCGTTAGACTTTTAGATTAGTTTAAGAGCCAAACTGAATTCCAGTATGTTGTCTGGCCGTTTTGGCTTCCAGGAGCATATGCTCCCAGATAAACAATAAATTTAAAATAAATAGTGAATAATTTAAAAAAAGTTGAACTTTTTTTATATGTTTGGAACAAATGTGCATGCCAATTTTCATGCAAAACAGGATAGCAGTGCTTCGTTGGTGAATAAAATAAAATTAAGTGTATCATTTAGATATAACAATATGACGTTCGACTTGTTTCCTTTTTTGGCACAATTCAAAATGTTTAATAAGCTTTTCCTTTGAAATTTTGCTGAGAGCATTTTTCTGTGACAATGAAATGAATACATCTAATTTTTTTAAACATTTGCAAAATCATTTTTGGTGCACAGAAGCATATGCTCCAAAGAGCTAAATTGAAGTGCCGTAGTTTAGTTTTCCTTTCATGGGTCGATGTTATCACAAAACAGAGAAGAATAATGACCGAGTTTACGATGGGGTGTAGCTCTTTACTATGGGTTTGGTTTACGAACGGTTGCTTCTTTCATTGCATTTCGTCTAGCATTTGAGTTTTCTTCTGAACATGAAGTATGTACGTACAACCCACAAATGCGTAGGTGAGCCTACCCAAACACATGCATGACAATGCATATGCCCCGGAGGCTAGCTAAATTACACCTGAACTAAATCTTCAAATGCTTGGTGCATAATCTTTTGACACGGAATCGCAATCGGCTTGATCCCATTATCAGCAAGCAAAACATATTTGAATCCATGAAAATATGAAATATAATCTTTGGAGTTTAGATGTTCTTTTTGGGAACTTTATTCTATATATGTGTTCGAAGATCTACTAGAAAAGTATACATGTGCATTTGATTGTTTGGACATGAAAGTTTTCTGAACAGGTATTCTTCTTTCATTAACTTGGACTTATCAGAGTGTATATGAGCGTCCTAATCAATCATGTTTGCCACCTTTGCATGCACTAGCTAGCCAGCTATTCTATATACTTTACTAATGCAATTGTTTCTTGTTATGTCAGCTTGATGGGATGGTGTCTGATCCCAATTTGACATTCATTGTTGATCCAAGACGCAACCAGGAAGACTCAGGCGCAGACACAGAAGAGAAAGATGAGGACAGAGATGACCAATCGGGTCCTAGCAACCGTTCGCCAGGATGGATCAGCTACCGCCACCGTCCAAGGAAGGGTGTCCCTGAACGGGCACCCTTCTTTTGACCTTGGTTATTTTTAGTTGGTTGTCACCAATTTCAACATGGATTTTCTTTAAGCATCATTTCATGAACAACAACATTTTTCATTGGAGATATGTTGCTCTTTTCCCTCTCAGTCTTGAGATGGGTCAAGACTCAAGACTGATATTTCGATTTGTTCAATCACTGTAACTGTGAGGTAGTTGCATGCCTTGAAGACACACTATTTCATGTTGTAATGATAGTGTTTGGTACTTATTTATAATACTGTGGATGTTCTATTCCAGTGTATTGGTACACTAAAAAAAATTGGATGCTAGGATATTATTTTTCATATTTAATCACTTTTCACCTTTTTGTGTGTGTTTTCTTGAAAGAACATTTGAGGTCAGTTTACCCTCCCAATTAGAATAGACTCACAACGCTCGTCCCCTCCCCTTAATCTGCATTCTAGTTTGTACGAATAAATGCTTTAAAAACTTCAGCTCAAAAAGATGAACTGGTATTTTTCTGGAATTTTTCTGGTCACGAGGACAGAATCTGTTTTCTAGACAGCATGTCACAACTTTTACTTCACTTGCCGTAAGAGGCTATAACTTGGCACAAAGTTGAAACATAAAGATACAATGATGTTGCTACAGAAGTAACAACCATCAAGACACAAAAAAAGCAAAAAGAAAAACCTAAATTCCATGCGGGCTGCCTCCCGAAAGCGCTTCTTTAAAGCCATTAGCTAGGCATGATGCAAAAAGATCAAGTTGTATCAATCGAATCATTATCAAGATCATCAAAAAGCTCTTCAATTGTACAACTGGTCTTGAGAGGTCTTTCAAATAAAGGCCTAATGAAGATACTTCTAGGGAGAAAACCAAAAGGCGAAAAATCAATGGAAGATTCATTTATAAAATTATCAAAGAGAGGTATTATTTCCAAAGTTTTCACGATTTCAACTTCTTTGGCAATAGGTGGTTCCTTTTTAGGTCGGGGAACCTTAGGGACATAATTGAACTTAGGTTCCCTTCTTGCCGAAGTCTCTATCTTTTTTGGTTTGATTGAGGAGAAAGTAGTTCCAAGAGTATTAATGATTTCCTCAATCTTATCTATCCTAGAAAGATCCGTATCACGGGATTTGATGACCTCCAAAGTTTTGATAATTTTAAGCATGGAGCTATCAAGCCTATTCAAATTCCCTTGAATCCTGCGGTCCAACTCATTTATCCTAGCTATACTTGGTATTTCTAACTCTATCTTTTCAAGTTTCTTCATAATGTGAGATAGAGTTATATCTTCTTGCATGCTATCAATAGGGAGATTTCCAACAAGATTTTCAATAACATTAAGAGACTCCCAAGTTGGAGCTTCTAGAAAATTCCCATTGATAGCAGTATCTAATATAAACCTATTCCAAGGAGCAATCCCAACATAAAAAATTCTAAGCAGGATAGTAGTGGATTGCTTCTTGGTGGCTCTTATTTGAGAATCATTAATTCTATACCAAGCATCTTTTAAACTTTTTCCACCTTTTTGTTTAAAGGTGAGAACCTCCGTCTCAACAAAGGCAGAAGGACCAGACATAATGAAAGCTAGCAAGATAATTTTTTTTTTGTAATTTTTGATAAAAGACACAAAGATAAAAACTGAAAGGTAAACTAACAAGACTGAAAAGCAAAGGTAAAGGGTAGTGTGCAACTCCCCTATCTTAACACTTGGAATCCCCAGCTACGGCGCCAGAAATTACCCTTGATGACAGCTTCTCGCCCTTCGTTGGTAGGCCCCAAGTGGAAGGCGTGATGCAGTACAGCAGCGAGTTTTCCCTCAGTAAAGATACCAAGGTTTGTCTCCAGTAGGACTCTAGAGATGATAAGTAGGCATCAGCGGCGCCCCTGACGCGGACCTGCACATAGACACAGATAACTTTGCTCCCAACGAAGTTCAGAGAGGTTGTCAATCTCTCCTGTCTTGTTGTTCACAAATGATAAAACGCAAGGGGATAATGATATCAACTTGAAAGTAAATGCGGAAAAGTAAATAAAGCTTGGAAACAATAATGAGGATATGGACCGGGATACGTGATGTTCTCTAGTGATGTCTCTCTCCCAAAAGACGATAAAAAATGCTATGCGAGGTAAACAAATTACAAAAAGGCAATTGACAGGATTATGAACGCACCGCAATGCTAACTATGCTACAAAAGAAAGGAAGAGGTTCAAAAGCACGGGCAGTACGCCAAAGTAAGTAGACCGAAATCCATCTGCATCTACTACTAATCATCCACCTTGAGATATCTATCCAGAACATCTCGCTGGTATTAAGTTGCGAGCCCCACCCAAAGTGTAAACCCAAAGCAACAGACAACTGCATTAAAAAGAACTTTGCGTAAAGTAAACAATCCTTGCAACCGCGGTTACAAGCACCGTTGTTTTCCCCCTTGTGGCAACAGCACATCCCCTAGACTCATGTTTCTGTCACTCAAGCATGTCATCGGGGAGGCATGAACCCACAATCTAGCACAACGCTCCCTCTTGGAGTCACTACCTACTACTTGGCCAAAGCGATAAACAGCAACGGAGAGCATGCAAGAATTACTTAGGAACAAAAATACAAGAGATGAAAACCAAATATATTACTCTATCACAATATGGACATAATCTCATAATCCATCAAATCCGATCAAACACAACATAGCAATAGCAGAAATATTACAAAGGTGCCTCGATCATGTATGGCAGCTCACGAGGTCTAAACAATGAAGATCAAAGAGGGGAGGAGAACATCACATAGCTACTGATCACGGGCCCATGGTCCAAGGAAAACTACTTACGAGACATCCGGGGAGCATCCATGGTGGAGAGGAGACTCCCGGAGGTCAATCCTCCTTCCGGCAGGGTGCCGAGAAGAGGTCTTCTGGTGCTCCCGATCTTGGAAGCGCGGCGGCGGCGGAACAGAGGCGAGTTCGCGGAATAGGGTTCTCTTTTTGGAGTTTTCCCGTGACGGGGATAAATAGGCGAAGGGGGGCAGCTAGAGGTGGGCCAGGGGCCCCAGGCGCCCCCTGGCGCGGCCAGGGGTGAGGCCGCGCCGGGTGGCCGCCTGGGCCCCCCTGGCCCCCCTCTGGCCCCTCCTGGGTTTTTCTGGAAACTTCCTCCACGCTGATTTTTTATCTGAATTTTCTCGAATTTTTCTGGCAATTTTTATATGGGGGAAAACTGAAATAAAAAAACAGCAGAAAACAGGAACTGGCACTGGGGTGCACTGAGTTAATAGGTTAGTCCAAATATGATAAAAAATGTATGAAAGTGTATCTAGATCATGGCAATATCACACAAAACATGCATGGAGCAAGCAGAAATTATCGATACGTTTTGGACGTACCAATGCTGAAGCTGGATCGTACTACTACAAACTACTACTATTAAACTGTATGGTTTCGGGTCTTCTTCCTCGCAGGGAGTCGAGGAAGGGAACTCGGAGGCATTATTATTATTAATTATTACAACTTACTATTATACAATGCTGCAGCAACTTCTGCTGCATTGTTATTACATTCATGTTATTGAACTGTTGGTTGTTTCTCTTCTCATGCTGCAAGACATCATCGGAAGATGCTAGTATTCGATAGGCCTAGCTTCTTATTGAGAAGTGACTCCCGCGTGGACATCCTCGTCTTCTTCCGCATCGCAATCGAGCCAAGGACTTCACCGGTGAGCCAATCTTCTTCCTCGGACCCGCCGGAGAAATTCTTCGATTACGGCCACCCGAACCTCCTCGCACCTCCCCGAGCTCGGCTTCACCATCCTTCGATTACGGTCCTGCTCCTGGTGAGCTGTAGATGCCATCTAGGTACCTTGCACGCGCTCAGTCTCATGGTAGCTGCCGTTTTCCCGCGTTGTCCAGCTCCGGCCGCCGCCGCGGGTATGGTCCCGGCGAGCACAGGCCGCCCTAGCCGGTGATGTTGGTCCCGGTAGAAGCGCGATGTCGCCCTCGCCCAATTCCGCCCTCCGCCGTGTTTTTCGTTGCCAGAATGCCCCTGGTCCTCGCCGCCGTACGGGCTCGCCGGAGCATGTCCGGTGGCCACCATCGCGCCGGCATGGTGGCATTAGCCACTACCCGTCGGGGTTAACTTCCCCTGTTAACGTACCCCCTGGCGCACTGACGAGTGGGTCCACCCTCACTTAATAGCCGCTAATCACTCTGTTAAATAACACTGAAAATAAACCCCCCCTGAGTGTATGACAGATGGGCCCCATGCCCTTAACTTAATTTAATTTGATTATTATGCACATGTCTCTATGCCAGGTAGACCCCACCTGTCACTACAAGAAAATCTGCCTGTAGAGACGTCATATTGCATAGCTAGACACGTAGTATTTCATCTCTAGGCAACCATATAGTCGTCTTACTAAACCGTCTCTGGAGCGTCTCCTCACGGACCGTCTCAAAATAGGTAGACACGCTGGCTAGGCGTGTCTACATGGCATGAGACGCTATATTGAGACGTTCAAAGACGTCTCTAGATATGTTGCGGCGTTTTATTAGAGGCGTTCATATCACGTCTCTACTCACATAAAGACGCTCATATCGCGTCTCTACTCACAAAGACGTTTCATTCATCATGGGCCATGACCCCATTTTTATACACGCTATCTAGAGACGTTACATTCGTCTCTAAACATGCATGTGCAGATGACCAACAAATATCATTATATGAAGGTATCCACCCATATCAGTCACATTCATAAAGAACACATGTCATTATATGAAGGGATTCACCCAGATCACCAACTGTATTAACAAACATTCCATCCGCACAATTTCAATTAGAAACAACCTTGACTGCAGAACAAAATCAAATCAGACATTCATTTGAACGATAGGAATAATTAAGAAAAGACTGTACAAAGTAGAACTAAGGTTTTCTATGAAGCTAAAATCTTTACGTAATACATAATATTTGTCTATTTAAAAACTAATTATTCTGTAGTTGCTACGTTCTTCTGCAGTGCACTCCTTTTCTAGATCTTGAGCTACCCTGAAGAACAAAGAGAACGAGAAAAAATCTATAACGTAAGCTTTAAGATTTGTGTGAGAATCAACATACTTTGATGAAATGGTAAGAGATGTACCATACCAGTTGTTGGTGGCTTCTTTTGAGGATATGTAGTGGTAGTCATTGCCCCGCAAAAAAAAGGATTGGTAGTCATTGGTTTTCTGACCTAAAAGCACAAAGATTGTTCATAAAAAAATAAACCTTGTGTATGTAGACCGGAGCATAATCAATGATTGTACGTACGTGTACTTACATGTGATAGAGGCCATGCAATAATATGACCAATAGCATCCCTTACTGTTTAGAATTTTTCATATGGTCTAACCAGTCCCTCATTTCCAAGTCTTGAAACAACAAAGACAGAAACTGCTACATATTGCTCTCCAAGCATGTTTCCTCCAACAACATATGTTTTATCTCTACTCACTAAAATTACCTCGGCCAAACATTTATTTTGCTTCTCGACTTCAACGAAAACAACAAGAATTGCATTTTATCCTATTTTTTCAAGAAATGAAACATTCATTATCACAAACCAAGAAGATTTCAGTTTACGCAAAAAGGAATGATTCCACATGGAATTAAACCAACTAATCTAATCATTGTCATTCAAATATGTATATATAGCATGACCATCCTTTGTTTCATGATCATCTTTTTTTTTCTACAGTTGAGGTTCGGTCCTTTTTTTTGCGATGAACAGTTGAGGTTCAGTTCAGTTGGAAGTAAAAAAAATACAAACATAAACATTTGTTTGATGACAAAGAAGAAATTTATCCGCTCCAAGTCTTGAAACAGCGGAAACAACAAGACTTATTTTTAGTGAGGTTCAATGAAAACAACAAGACTTGACTTTATCCTATTTTATAAAGAAATGAAACATTGATTATCACAAACCATGAAGATTTCAGTTTACGGAAAAAGGGACGATTGCACATGGAATCAAACCAACAAACTATTCTAATAATTTTCATTCAAATATATATATATATATACCTGCTTAATGACGCGATGAAGTTGTACATTTGTTTCAGGAACACGTTGCTTGGTCGCATTGATATTTTCAGCATGACCATTCTTTGATTCAAGACCATCTTGTGCTTTCTACAAGTGAGGCTCAGTTCAGTTGCAAGTAAAAATATACAAAACATAGACATTGTTTGATGAAAAAAAAGAAATTTATTGAAACAGCGGAAACAAAAACTTATACATATTTCTCTACTCACTACAATTCCCCCGGCCACACATTTATTTTTTCTTGTCAGGTTCAACGAAACAACAAGACTTGTACTTTATCCTATTTTCTAAAGAATGGCGGCAGACTTTCCATTTGGAAGACCACTTCCATCAGTTTCCACGATTACCTTGCCCCCGCGTAATTCCAATAAATGTTTACCTCGCAATTCCCCTATAATCTATCGTACATCTCCATTTGGCCCTGCATGCAAGTGTATCACAATAACATATAGCTGGACCATATACATCATACTAGGTATTTGTTTGAAAAAAGTCTTCAGAGCTTACAAATTATTTTAATATGGCTAGTAGATTCAGGAGGCTTTTTTGGTAATAGATCATCAATTGCTGGAGGGGCTTCTAATTTTTCTTCATCTGGTTGTACACTTTCATCAGCCTGCATTGGGATGGTTAGGCTTCGAAGCCGTCAAGGTATCCACGACATAATACCTTTATCAAACGATGTTAAAATCATATGTTAAGGTCATGCATACAAACATATATCATGATCATTTATAGCGCCTTATGTGCAAAGAGCTAAATCCACTAATATATCATCTTATGATCCAATAACCTTATGACCCAATAACCTTAAATACATTCAGAATAAGTATATGCATCAAATAATTTATACAAATTACCTTAAATTTTTCTTCTAATATTTCTCAAAGCAAAGTCAATTATTATGTGATTGATGTCAATTTCATTCAGTATTTTTTTCTCGATGAATAATATAGCCAAATCATATGAACTTTCTCCTTATTGATCGCCAATGGATTTTCTACATTCTCAAAGCCAATTAAATTCTTATCGCTAATGTTGGTGTCGACATTTTCTTCTTGTTGATCATATTTCGAATTCACATGAGATGGTTGCTCTTTCTCTATGGCAACCATCACCAACTCATCATATGAATTTATAGAAGCAGTGGAAGCATAATATTACTTCTGAGAAATGTGAATACCTTCGCGGTGTGATCGTATATTTTATTCACAGTCTGCTTCCTTTTCCCTTTGTTGCTATCCGATGCCACATGACAACACACAATGCTGAAAACAAAAGGAAAAATATTGCATCAATTGTTCAACGCTGCTGGAATGCATGAAGGAACTGACAAGTGACAATATGATTATATGGTATACCTCATGGAGTGATGGCTTATGACCAATCGGGTGATGTAGTTAACCAGTGATGTGAACATGGTCAATTGAAATCAGCAAACGGCGCCAGATTGGATTGGGATTTGGAAAGAAAATTAGGAGGAGCCAGAGCCAGTCACGATATAGGCTGCAGTGCGGTGTTGGGGTTGGGCGTCGCTGCGTCAGACGTAGATTAGGCAGCAGTACGGCGTCGGGATCGAGCGTCGCTGCGCCGGAAACTTGGCGGCGGCGGCTAGCGCCTAGGGTTACGAGCCTAGGAACCACTGCGTGATAGAGGTGGAATAGCAGGATAGCGATAGAAAAATATACAGTCAAAAAAACAATCGCTCGATGGGAACTGAAAGCCAGATCGTGAATCGTGATGGCTGCTGGTTAGTTCCTCCGGTTGCTGCACATCTCCTACGCTCCAGCCCTTCCCGACACAGGAGGATAGGCCCCCGCCCATAGCCTGCTACCCTCGATGGGGGCTACCAATTTTTGGGGTTCCGGGGCTACGAGATTGAAGGGATTACCTGCTTGAAGATGCTGGATGTATGTGAGAACTTCTTGCGGGGTGGTGTACCGGCGGAACACCGGCAGAGCTTCAGGTGAAGGAGGAGACCGACGTGGATACAACTTCGTGACGGTGAGGACGACGCCGGTAGGGGCACGGGATTCGGCGGCGCGCAGGGAGGTCATCACGGCGTAGATTGGAATCGGGGGGTTGGATAGATGGGGGAGGTGGGGGAGATGGCGGCCCGGAAAAAAAATACCAGCGCGCTACTAAAATCTTACGCGGTAAATAGAAAATTTTGTGGCGCCAATATTTTCTAAGAGAAAATAGTTCGGAAACTCAAATTTGGTTAAGCGAAAATAGTTCGGGCTTGTGCAAAAAAAAAGTTTGGATAAGCTAAGTAACCATAGGTATGGATAAATAATTATTTTAGGTGTTTATTTTGTTGGATAAATCCATATTATTTGTTTTTTTAAGAAAAATATTTATTGGGTTATATCTATATCTAATTAATATTCAGATAGTTCAAAAAGAGTACAAGGACGATGGTGGTGGGGATCCCCTCTTCCTCCCGGAGCGCGACGGCAACGCGAGATGCGGGGGCGCAGGGATGGGGCTGGCCCGGAAGGTTCCCGCAGGCGGTGCTCGTACCCGTTTTCGCGGTTACGGTGCTCGTTGGTGGAGGTCGTGATAGAGGGATTGGGTTGGCTCACTGGCGACCGTCAGTAGTCCCAGAGTCGCATCCCCCAGTTCAAGGGTCTGGCTGGGGGATGCTTGTGTGGGTTCCTCCGACGATGGAGGTGCCTACCCAGACTCAGGGACTGATGTCGGGCGAAGAGGTGATGGCGTGTCGTCGCTCTTCCTATCTCGGTCGAGGGCGATGTGACGTTACCAGTGTGTGTTATCTAGCGACATGGGTGCCGTGGCGGTGACCCTGGATGGCGGTCCACATGGTTGCTTTTCGGCAAAAACCATTGTGACCGTGGCTCTCCCCGAGTTGCGTGGGCAACGGGGGTGGAGTAGTGGGTAGCCCGAAAGCCCCTCCTCAGGGGCGGTGTCATGGCCTGGATGTAGTAATTAGACCTCCGTGTAACACTTCTAGCGACATCGGTGGCACGGGCGAGTTGTCGAGCAAAAGCTTCGTGTCGTGGCACTGGTGGCGGCGCTAGCGACGAATTGGACTGAACTCCTCCAAAATCCAACGATTTTTTATGTACTAGTACTAGACACCTACTACATACTCGGGTCATTTTTCCCTAGAAAAACATACTTGGATCAGCTATTAATTTTACCGTAACTAATTTTACCAGTCATTTGAGTTAAAAGTAAATATTAAAAGTTTTTTCAATAGAGTCGCGTACTAAAATGTCTCATAAATCGTCTTTAAGTTCATTTAAATTATATACTTATTTTCTAAATAGTTGATTATAAGAATATAATTGTGACGCTCTGCGAACGTCCCAAAAAGCGTCTTTAACCCGCTAGTATTCATGAGCGTAGAGACGAATATAAATAGGGTCTCATAAAAAGCGACCATATGAGCCATTTTTGTTGTAGTGTCAGTTATTAATTAAAAAGAATTAATTTAAACTAGCAGAGTATGACAAGTGGGCCTTATGATTAAATTAAATTAATTAAATGTTTTATTAGCAGTGTGAGGCTGACCAGTGGGTCCCACTGGTCAGGTTTGACCAGTCAACCCCTTTTAGATAATGTTGCATTTTATTAATAAAAATAATTCAGAAAATGATTTAAAAATGATTTAAACTTTGAATTTGCATATCTTTTAAACCGTAAGTCGAATTCAAAAACTTTATACATCAAAATCGATCAAAAAATATAAAAAATACGGATACGGTATTCGTATACCCACCACACCCCTCTAACACAACGAACATTGACATCCCCCCTACGGGTCGTTTGTCCGATGATTTGTCCGGTACTGTTAAAGTATCCGGATGAATTTATTTTGAACACGAAAGTTGTTCAGAATAGTTCAACTAACACGGTTACACCATCCACACGTTTTTCGGATGTCCACGACACCTCCGGCATGAACCCGTCCCCCTCCGGACACCCTGTCCGGTAATCACCCGGAGCTGGCAGATCATCCCCGGATGAATTCCCGCTCCGATCCTGATACATCGTACTGCGTTAGAACACCGTCATCGATACATTTGCCATGTCATTCATATGTTTGCACTGCTTGCTTTGTATTTACTGTTTCTCCCCCCCCCCTTATCTCCGGTAGACCCCGCTGCTACCGCCGACTACACTGCTGTCGGGTACGACTACTTCGTCGACGACCCTACCCCTACCGTCGAGCTTCAGTTAAGAAGAGCCATTCTCTTCCCCAGATATCACCTATCTTTCCGTACTTTCTTGCACTAGGCATTGTTACTGCTGCTGCTACGATTACAAATCCTATTCAATTGCATAGCCTGATTTTGTTGCCCCTTGATGTACTTTTCCTTTATCCTATGCTGCCTATTATTACTTATGCATTATTCAGCAGTGGGCCCTGCGCATTGTTAGCTAGGATTAGTTAGCGGGCCGTGACCACTCAGGGGAGTGAACACGGGTATAATATATACAACTGCACAGGTACAGTACAATGCAGACACCGCCTAAGGCCCCCTAGCTCGGCTCTGCCGAGTCACCCTCAAGTGTGAGCTATCAAGGAGTAATCCTTGTACTCCACTCGTTGATGACTCTGTATAGCCGCTCTAGGTACCTGAGCAACGGTTGTCCTTAAAGGTAAGAAATTCGGGCGACCCAACGGTGCCCGCGAGAGGTATATTGTCGGGAACGACAGGGAGGGTACGACCGACGTTACTGGTGTACTTGGCCCCTGCTCGTATCTCGCGAGAGTTACCAAACTACGAAAAGTCGAGCTCTACCAAGAGCACACGCGAGACAAGGTAAGGAGACGGTTCACCTGGTTGGTAACCGCAGTGACTTGTTGACCGCGGGTCGGTTAAGTCGAGGCAACGATAACGGTTGCCACGCAGGTTAATTAAAATGCTAAATGGTTCGGCGGATGTCTTGAGTAGACTTTTTGGCTTGTACGCACTACCTACACGTGGGACGAGGAGTGTGGGCTCCCCTGCATCGTAGTCTCGTTCGAGGGTCTTCAGACGTCAGCAGTACCGCGGGCTGATTGCCGGGAAGTGGTGTTGTCTTCTCTTGCTCGAGCGGTGTATTTGTATTTTCTTTGATTTTCCTTCACCGGCCAGTCACGCACCGTGCAGGAGTACGTTCGGGTTAGGGTCCAAAGCCCGACGTACATAGGATATAGTCCGGCGGATGACCTCTCTGTTGATTGCCGAAGGATGGTCTACTTTGTGTCGGATAGCTTCGGTGGGGTGTTCCCTAACAAGGTGTACGCCACCCTGGAGATCCGAGCGTCGTAGAGTCACGCCAGTGCACCCCTGCAGGGAAGATTAATCTATTCGAATAGCCGTGTCCACGGTAACAGGACGCTTTATGCTGAAGCTGGATCTTACTACTACAAACTACTACTATTAAACTGTATGGTTCCGGGTCTTCTTCCTCGCAGGGAGTCGAGGAAGGGAACTCGGAGGCATTATTATTATTAATTATTACAACTTACTATTATACAATGTTGCAGCAACTTCTGCTGCATTGTTATTACATTCATGTTATTGAACTGTTGGTTGTTTCTCTTCTCATGCTGCAAGACATCGTCGAAAGATGCTAGTCTTCGATAGGCCTAGCTTCTTATCTTTATTCTTATTTCTATCTTGCAGTCCACTATATACAACCTCCCCTTTCCATTTGATACAATGCATAATGCTTATTAGCGGACGTAAGACTCGCGGGTATGCTAGATACTCACCTTTGCTTTATTTCCCCTTTTATGTTTTGCCTGATCGGCCGCTGCAGTCGACGTTGGAGTCCAGGAGCAGGAGTACCCCGGAGGCGGATACTACTTCGTCCAGACCCCCGCTGACCAGGACCAGGAGTAGTTTCGGAGGCTCCCAGGCAGGAGGCCTTTCCTTTTCGATCTGTATATCTGATGTTATTTGTGCAAGCCTTCTTAAGGCAACCTTGTATTCTTGTGTCTGTACTCAGATACTATTGCTTCGGCTAACTTTGTGCTCTCGAGCTATTGTATTCGAGTCCTCGTGGCCCCTGGCTTGTAATATATAGCTTGTATTATTTTATTTTTAGAGTTGTGTTGTGATATCTTACCGTGAGTCCCTGATCTCGATCGTGTACCTTGCGTGTATGATTACTGTACACGGTATGATTTTGGGGGCGTCACAAATGTTTGGGAAGAAGGC
Source organism: Bromus sterilis (assembly GCA_950022295.1). Lineage (NCBI taxonomy): Eukaryota > Viridiplantae > Streptophyta > Magnoliopsida > Poales > Poaceae > Bromus > Bromus sterilis. The sequence goes on from OX465599.1 coordinate 211,657,237, forward strand.
CTACTGGTTCATTGTTTGCAACCCTGATTTTCATAATGCTCATTGCGCATAGTTGTTTGAGCAAAACGCCAGCCTTAATTCCGCCCACGGATGGATTTATAGAAGTGTGCCTGATAGATTGCAAATCCCACACATTTTTCTAGCTACGAGCGATTGCGAAAAAGGGCTAGCGGTCCATTTTTTGCAACCATGGGTTTCACCCTCACCATCACGGACGGTTGTTTGGACGAACCGTCAGCCGTGCATCGCCCACGAAATAATTTTCAGAAAGGTGACTGATGGCCTATGTTTCCCAGGCCCAACATAGTCTACATGAATAGAAGCGTGTGTAGACATCACTGATGAGTATTAAACTTATATACCTAGAAAGTTCAATGTTTATTTGAAAAGTTCATCATGTTTTAAAAACATTTAGATTAGTATTTAGAAAGTAGTCACTGTATAGTAAATTTTTTTTACCATATAATGTGAAAGTTGAAACTGATAAAGAAAAGAAGAAAATGCAACAAAGCAAAAACCAAAAAAGGAAAAGAAAGAAACAATAAAAGAACAAGAACAGTCAACGTGGGGGTCATCCCAAGTCCCAACTACGATGTTAGAAGCCTTGCGTTAAGAGAGGGACCGTGATAGTTGCTACACTTTTGGGTGAAGCGCTTCCGCCCACACATTTTTAGATGACAATTTTAGTTATATATAATTGGCAATTATGATCTAAAATTGCCATGTTAAAATATATTTATTTTAACATGTTAATTTTGAATTCTAATTTCCATCTATACATAATTAAAATTGTCATCTAAACTTCCGCTCATACGTGTGATGCCTATTAGTTTCGTAAGAGAAAGCTCACCTTCGCGACGCCCGCATGCATCACATATAGGATTCACCCCATTGGGCATGTTGGCCGGTTGAGCAAAGGATAACGGGTGATCGCCTAGGCGCTAAGCCGGCGAATTGGTTGCAGACACTATGCTTGGTCACGGGGACGCACCAAGCCGTGGTGGCTTCCTCAGGCATTGTTCGCTCAATCCTATCCGGGATCAAAGGAGCGGCACAGTGGAGGCAGACGTGCTCGGGGACGAAGGAGAGGAGGGATGGAGGACGACGTCAGTGAGCGGATGTAGGGTGGCGGAGCTCAAGTCGGTGAGGGGCCATGCTGCAGCAACAAAGAGCAGTGGTAGAGCTCCAAATTCTCTGAAAACAGGCTTTCGCCCCCTTTATAGATAAAGGACCGGAACAAAGTACACGGCCGGACGATACAAGGTGGTGAGATAACCCTCTTACAAAGCTGATCCTAAGATACACGACGCACGTAGGCACCTACGTGGCCAACGAGAAGCATCTCGGGAACTAAACATACCCACGCAACCCCCTAACGCATCTAAGCTCCACGACAACGCCCTCAAGAGGGAAGACGGCGAAGAGCGTCGCCGCTGCCGAGTCCATCGGACAAAGGTCTTCACCTGGAACCTTGACACAGAGAGCAGATCCACGAAGACGTCTTCAAGAAGAACGCGGCACCCGCATGTGACGCCCCCAAAATCAAGCCGTGTACAGTAATCATACACGCAGGGTACACGACTGAGATTAGGGTGCCACAGTGATAATATCACAGCACAACACTAAACATAAAAGGATAAACAAAAAATATTACAATAGAGGGGGTCACGCGGACCCGAATATATAAGTTATACAAGCCATAATATCTGAGTACAGACATAGTTAGTCAAGTTTTGCCTTAAGAAGGCTAGCACAAATCACATTAGAGATACAGGACGAAAAGGCGAGGCCTCCTGCCTGGGATCCACAGTACTACTCCTGGTCAACGAGGAACTCGACGTCGTAGTAGGCGCCTCCGGGGTACTCCTGCTCCTGGGCTCCAACGTCGGCTGCAGCGGCCGATCAGGCAAAACAATAAAGGAAATAAAGCGGGTGGGTATCTAGTATACCCGCGAGTCTTACGTCCGCTACTAAGCATTATGCATTGTATCAACGGAAAGAAGAGGCTGTATATAGTGGACTGAAGACAGAAATGCAGAGCAAGGGTAAGAGCTAGGCCTATCGAAGACTAGCATCTTCCGACGATGTCTTGCAGCATGAGGTAAGAATCAGCCAACAGTTTATATAAAACAGTAAGGTAACAATGAAGCAGAAGTTGCTGCAACATTGAATAATAATAAGTTGTAATAATTAACAATGCCTCCGAGTTCACCTCCTCGACATCCCCGCGAGGAAAAGAACCCGGAACCATACAGTTTAATAATAGTTTCTAGTGGTAAGATCCAGCTTCAGCATAAAGCGTCCTGTTACCGTGGACACGGATATTCGAATAGATTAATCTTCCCTGCAGGGGTGCACTTGTGTTACGCTACACGCACGGATCTCCAGGGTGGCGGGAACCTTGTCAGGGAACGCTCCACCGAGGCTATCCGACACTTCCTAGCCCATCTTTCAAACTCAACAGAGAGGTCATCCGCCGGACTATATCCTATGTACGCGGGGCTTTGGACCCTAACCCCGACGTACTCCTGCACGGTGCGAGGCTGGCCGGTGAAGTTGAAGCAAATTCAAATAAAACACACCGCTCGAGCAAATAAGACAACACCACTTCCCGGCGCAGGCCGCGGTACTGCTGACGTCTGAAGAGTCCTCGGACGACACTAAGAAGCGGAGGAGCCCATAACTCGTAGTTCCCACGGGTAGGTAGTGAGTACATGGCATATAGCCAACTCAAGACATTCACTGAACCATTTAGCATTTTAATTAACCTGCGTGACAACCGTTATCGTTGTCTCGACTTAACCGACCCGCGGACAACGACAACAGCCAGGACCACCAGTACATCGGTGCCTGCCCCGTCGTCCCACCAAGTCACTGCGGTTACCAACAAGGTGAACCGTCTCCTTACCTTGTCTCGCGGGTGCTCCTGGAGGAGCTCGACTTTCGTGGGTTGGTAACTCTCGCGGCCAACGGTCAGGGGCCAAGCACACCGGTACACTGGTCGTGCCCTCCCTGTCGTCCCGTCGCAATACCTCTCGCGGGCACCATTGGGTCGCCCGACTTCTTACCTGAAGGACAACCGTTTCCAGGACCCTATGGCGGTAAGACAAAGTCAGCCTCGAGTGGAGTACAAGGATTACTCCTTGATGGCTCACACTTGAGGTGACTAGGCATAACCCAGATAGGGGCCTTTGACGGTGTCTGCATTGTACCGTACCTGTGCAGTTATAATATAAGTATCCGCGTCCACTCCCCTGAGTGATCACGGCCCTCCATCTAACCCTAGCTAACAATGCGCAGGGCTCACTGCTGAATAATGCATAATAAAATTAATAGGCAGCATAGGATAAAGGAAGGCACGTCAAGGGGCGACAAAAAATCAGGCTATGTAGTTGAATAGGATTGTAATCGTAGCAGCAGCAGTAACAATGCCTAGTGCAAGAAATGTACGGAAAGATAGGCGATATCTGGGGAAGAGAATGGCTCTGCTTGCCTGCAAGCTCGACGGTCGGGGTAGGGTCGTCGACGAAGTAGTCGTACTCAGCAGCGGTGTAGTCGACAGCAGCAGCGGGGTCTACCGAAGATTAAGGGGGGGAGGAAACTGTAAATACACAGCAATAATATACAGACATATGCATGACATGATAGATGAAATGTAAACGGGGTTCTAACGCAGTGTAATGCAATATGCTCGGAGCGGGAATTCATCTGGGGATGAACTACCGGCTCCGGGTGATTACCGGACTGGGTGTCCGGAGGGGAAAAGATCAAGCCGGAGGTGTCGTGGTTACCGGAACAACATAAGGGGGGTGTATCCATGCTATTTGAACCATTCCGGACAACTTTCGTGTTCGGAATAAATTCATCCGGGCACTCTAACAGTACCGGACCATTTATCGGACAAACGGTCCGGAGGGGGAATGTTCGATGTTCGTTGTGTTAGAGGGAGGTGGTAGACACACGGATAGCGTATTCGTATTCTTTGTATTTTTCTGATCAACTTTCATGTATAAAGTTTTTGAATCCGAGTTACGGTTTAAAAGTTATTGAATTTCAAAGTTTAAATCAATTTAAATGATTTTCTGGATTTCTTTTATTATTCATTTAACATTATCCAAAACATTATCCACAACATTATCCAGAACAGTGCTGACATGTGGGACCCACATGTCAGCCTCTGTTATTTATAAAACATATAATTAAATTGGAAAAATGCCTCTGGACCCACCTGTCAGTGACTAGTTTTATAATTTTTATTTATTTCCAAATTGACTTACAGCTGGGGCCCAGCAGTCAGTGACTCCAATGCTAACTAAACTTGGTTAATTAAGTTAAACGACCAGGGCCCACTGTCAGTGAGTCATAATAACCAAAAGGTTAACTTTTCTATTTAGATTAACAGGGATAGTTAGCAGGGAGGTGGGGCCCGGCTGTCAGTGACCCATTAGCCACTAACAGCAAACCTGGCAGGGAGGACCCACCGGTCAGCGACTCCGGTGAGCTCGCCGGAGGCTCGCCGGCGGCGACGTCAAGCTAACCCGCGATTCCGAGCGCCGTTGGAGGCGCTGCTTGCGGCATCCGACGAAGAACTCGACGCCGCATCGATCTGGGGTGTTCCCGCGGGCTGGGACACACGGAGGTGAGCACAGCTCCAACAATGGCGGCGAAGGTCGTCGGGCTCCAATGGCGAACGAGTCCACGAGTCGAAAACGGGCGGTCCAGTGGGTGGAACTAACCCTACGGAGCACGGGGAGGTTAACGGTGCCAAACGCGTGGCCTGGGGCGGCTTGTGTGCTCGACTACGACGGCAAATGGCGGCGGCCGGAGAACGGTATAGGGGGGCGACGGCTACGGGTAGAGTACACGTTATCGGGGTGCTGTATGCGGAAGCCGTGCTCACCTGCGATGCGTAGTGGACGGCAGGATGCTCGGGGAGGCTCGACGACGCGGGAATGCGACGGCGATGTCGCGGCGGCGCCGGAGGAGAACGGTGGCGTAGTCGTCGCTGCCGGGCTCCACGGTTCGATTCCTTGCGCTCGGAGACGAGGACGTCGACGAGGAACACGCCGGACAGGTCTTCGGGGCTCGGGGAGGCTGTTGGCCGCGGCGGTTCACCACAGCGGCGAGGCTGCGCTCGGGTGATTCCTTCCCCGACGATGGCGAGAGGGGGAGGAGGGGAATGGAGGTGCGGGGGTGTCCAGGAGGGAGGGGGCCTCGTTCTTATCGCGTCCACGACGTCAGGGGGGCAGGTGAAAGGAGGGGCCGGCTGGCAGCGGCGCGTCCACGACGGGCGCCGGACGGGAGCAGGTGGGGGGGTGGTTGGGGAAGAAGACAAGGGGGGGGGGGCTTGGGCTGGGCTGCGGTGGGCTTCGCCCCAGGCGATAGATTAGGGTTTTTCTATTTTCTGGTTTTTGTTTACTGTCCTGCTGTTTGTATTTTAATTTGGTGCCTTTTGCATTTTTGTAAAAGGGGTTAGGAGTCCCAATATTAGTATAACATTATAAGTCAGTGCCACAAAAAATTTTGAAGCAAAATAAAATCATTAGATACTTATTTAAAATATTAAATGCCCCAAGTAAGAGTTTTAACCTACTGTTTGAATTGTTTGGAATTTTCTGTAACTCCAAAAATTACCAAAGTTGTTCCAACATGATAATAATGATTTTAGGAAATTTATAAAAATGGTTCCATGATTTTTGGAACAACTTTATTCCAGCACTTTTGTTTTAATTTCCATTTGAGGTAGTTTCAACTAGGGTTGGTTTCATGATGAGCAAAATGCATTGGGCTTTGTGTTTTGATTACCAACCAGCATGGTTTGAAAAGAGCAGAAGCAAAGTTTGTTTAGGGACAGGGGATAACAGTGATTAGCAAACAGTGATAGTCAACAGTGATGATGATTACTGTTACAAGCATCTGAGGGTGTTACACCGCAGGTGTCGCCGCCGTCGGCGCCAAGGCGCGGAGCTTTCACTCGGCAACTCACCCGTGTCATCAATGTCGTCAAAGGGTCACATGGAGGCTAGCCCCAGATCCAGACCAGGACACGTCCCCGAGGAGGCATGTCCGGGCTACCCACCGCTCTGCCACCCGTTGCCCACACAATCCGGGGAAGAGCCACCACCACCACAATGATGCCTGCCGGAAAGCAACAATGTCGACCACCTTCCGGGGCCGCCGCCCAGGCATCCATGCCGCCAGATAGCGCCCATCGGTCCTGTCTCAGCGCCGTCGACCCCGGTGGGAAGATCGATGGCCAGCCATCACCTCTCCGCCCGGCATCAGCCCCAGAGTCTGGGTGGACGCCTCCATCGTCGGAAGCCTCCACACCTGCGTCCCCAGCCAATTCCCACGAATTGGGGGGGGGGAGGCAACTCCTGGGCTGCCGACGGCCACCGGAGAGCCGGCCCAAGCCACTCGACGAGCCGCTACCACGGCCACCACCTACGACCACCGTACCCGCTAGGCGAGCACGACCAACGCCCGCGGGCACCTCCCGGGCCATGCCCAACCACGCCAACCCGAAGCGCAAGCTTCGATCCGCCCCGGGCACTGAGCTGACCCGCCCGAGCACGGACCCTAGATCTGACCCAGCCCCGAGGCGCGTGCGGCGGCATCCGCCCAGCCCCACGCATCGTCGAGACAGACCCAGGAGAGAGCGGGTCACCACCACCACCCTGCGCCGCCTGCGCCGCCACCATCCAGAGCCGCTCACAGCCCGCGTCGCTCCACAGGCCAGACCGGCAGGGCAACCGCCACCAGATCTGGCGGCCGTGCCAAGGTCCGTCGCTGCCCCGTTGGGCACGCACCACCACCACCACGGATCACGCCACGAAGCCGACAGCCGCCGCGAGACCTCGACCGCCACCACCACCCGCACCGCCAGCCAAGGCCGAGCCGCCAGATCTGGGCGCCCAGCCATGGCCAGCATGCCCCACCATGGGCCGCCCGCGCCCGGCAGCGCCGTCGCCCTCCGACCAGGCCAGCCGCCGGAGAGCCGCGGGCGGAGGCCAAACCCAGCAGGAGCTGGATCCGCGCCACCAGGACCCGCCGGGCTGCAGCCCCCATCCGCCACCGGGAGAGGGCGCCGCGCACGCCGCCGCGAGCACCCAGCCCTCCACTCCACCGGCGAGCGCCCGCAGAACCGGAGCTCGGCCAGACGCCGCCGCGCCCTGGGACAGCCCGACGTCCCCACCCGGAGTAGGCGGCCCGCGCCGCCCGACTCGGAGAGCGAGGAGAGAGCACCCGCCGCCGCCTGCACTGACCGGGATTTTCCCGGCGGCGCGCGCTGGCGGCGGCGGGGGAGGAGGGAATGGGGAGGGCCGAGGTCCGGCGGCGGCTAGGGTTCGCCCCCTCGGTCGCCCGCGGGGACGACGCGAGGGGAGCGCGATATGAAAATTGGTGTGTAGACATGAAACATGAGAGAAGGAGAGCCGAGCTGCGAGAGGGAGGGATGCGATCCAGAGAAAGGGAATGGAGAGAGGCAGGGCAGATGCGGAATTGTTGGCAATTTTACAAAAAAGTTCCTCTCAGTAAAATACCAACTATATTAAATCTATATTCGATTGATTTGATATCAAACAAACCGTAAATTTGACAAAATTTGAATCACAGCCCCACTATACTTTATCGAGGCCGTCTATAAGGTTCGACAACAATTTGAGCATGCTCAAATACCATTTATAAAATAATTCAATTATCTAATAAATAAGGTTGTATTACATCGACGATGGTCGGTCTTGTGTTGGAAGTTACGACAATGATCTGATGAATTCCTAAATACCGAAACTAGTCATGTGGGATTTTGTGGTGGATACGTACATGCATAGATATAAAACAAAAGGCGGGAGTATTATTCATCATTCAGAAAAGGGAAAAGTATATTTTTGGTTCCTAAACTCTTACGAAAGTATAGAATTGGTCCCTTAACTTTAAAATGTATATAATTGGTTCCTCAACTTTGAAAGATAGTAACTTTTCGTTCCTCGTGACGCTTCGAATGCTTTTCTACCAACGTGAAATGCTATAAATTTAAAAAGATGAGCGACGAAGGTTGCCCGCTGTCTACGGCCCTCACCACGCTCCCCTTTGCCACTTATGCCATAGTCGCATTGATGAACAAGCAAAGCAGCAACACTGCACGTTTTTCTTCTCTTGTTTTATTTTTAACAATCCACGTCAATAGAAAATCATGTGAAGCGATACGAGGGAGTAAAAGTAACCTATTTTAAAATTTAAGGGACCAATTCTATACTTATTAAAGTTGAGAAATCAATTCTATACTTTTGAAAAAATTTAGGGACCAAAAATATACTTTTCCCTTCAAAAAATGATGACTAAATTTTTTATTTAATTAACTATTAATGCAAACGATGTCGAAAGGGAAAAACACAATAAAAAGAATTTTTTAATTAGAAATGATTTTTGACTTATATATTTCTCTTTAATGCCACGATGGGCTCATAGATTCATGAACCAAAGATTACATCCACTATCTCTCCCCCACCTATCATCTTAAAGTTAGACTTGAGAATCGAGAATGTAGGATTTGTTCGGCTTTGTGGAATGAGTTAGAGCGGTTTAACGGAACTTGGTTGAGATGGCTTATAAATGGTCCTACCTCATACCCTATTGTGTTCGCCATGTATTTCTTTAACCCTCAAATATAAGCTGGAGATAAAAGGGATATTCAAATCTGAGCTCAGGCTTATATGCTTCTGCATAGGAAAGTTTCGAAAAGACATATGAAAAAGCTCAAAAATTCCAAATTTATTATGTTGAATGATGCATAGGGACAATATGTATGTGTAAATTTTGAGTTTTTTTAACATCTAGGGAGTTCATGGCAAAAAAGACAAATTCAGTATAAAATAGTGCATGAATAGTATCGTTTAAAAAAGCTGTAAATTTATCTTTTTTGCTGTGAGATCTCTAGATGTCTGAACTTTTTCAAAATTTGCATGAATCTATGACGTAAGCATTTACAAAATTGAGCTTTTTTTATTTTTTATCTATATGCATGAAGCTAAAATCATTAAATAAGATACAACCTTTAAGAAATAATGCATTATGGTAGTTGTATCTTAAGTTTTTATTGCTCATATAATAATGTGCTAAGAAACAATGCATTGGGAGAGCCCTTATACATGATTTCATCATCTACTGACCATTTAATTTAATATTCATTTTTTATACTGATTTAATGTCCTTGATGGATTCATTTAATTGCATGCTCATTTTTAGCAATAATTTAGTGGCTTGCCAGTTTTTATGGTAATAATTTAATGGCCTGCCAATTGGATTCCTAGGTGGCGTACTAAAAATCTTTCACCCTTAAAGACAAACGACACTATAAGGCTACAATTTAAAGTATTTTTTGACAACTTGTAACTTTTTATCTTACAAGCGTAACATTTTTTTGAAGGGGTCTTGCTGGCGTAACTATATGTCTTTCTAGATCTCTAGGGCCTAGATCAGGACATCCGGTTCGGGCTGGACCCTCAAACTCCAGACCTAAGAATAGAAGCCTAACCCAATGTATTTTGAGACGTGCAAATAATGGTGTCCAATGTTAATATATATCAATTTTACCATTTAAAAAAATACAAAATACATTATTATTCCTATATATGTTATAAAAGTCTTGCACATCTTTAGCGGCGCCAAAGCAATAAAGCTCACTCTTGTGGTAGTTTATTTTTAGCCCGGAGAGTTGCTCAAAAAGGCTTACAATTAGTTTCATGTTCATGGCTTTCTCAAAATCATGCTCCATAAAGATGATTGTGTCATCGGCGTATTGCAAAATTGACACTCCCCCGTCTACCAAATGCGGGATAAGCCCCCCAACTTGACCATCTTCTTTCGCTCTTGCGATTAAAATGGCAAGAAAATCTGCAATGAGGTTGAAAAGGATAGGGGACAGCGGGTCTCCTTTCCTTAACCCCTTACGCGTCTGAAAGTAGTGACCAATATCGTCATTTACTTTAATGCCGACGCTCCCTCTAGTCACGAATTTTTCAATCCATTGGCACCACTTTGGATCGAACCCTTTCATGCGCAAAACTTGTTGGAGAAAACTCCATTTGACTTTGTCGTATGCTTTTTCGAAATCAAGTTTTAAAATCACTCCGTCAAGCTTCTTTCGATGTATTTCATGTAACGTTTCATGTAAGACCAGAACTCCTTCTAAGATATGTCGGCCCGGCATAAATGCCGTTTGCGTTGGCCGAACCACTTTATGCGCAATTTCCGTTAGCCTGTTTGTGCCCACCTTTGTAAATATCTTGAAACTCACATTTAGTAAACATATTGGTCGGTATTGTTGAATCTGAGTTGCATTCTCTTTCTTTGGATGCGAAGAAGGCACATTCCCTTTTAAATATCTTGGTATTCCTATTCATTTCCGCAAGCTTAAAAATAGTGAATGGAAACCAATTGAAGACCGATTTGAAAAGAAACTTGCTAGTTGGCTAGGAAAATTGTTATCTTATGGACATAGACTCATCCTTATTAATTCGATCCTCACAAGTCTACCTATGTTTATGCTATCTTTCTTCGAAATTCCAATAGGAGTACGAAAGCGCCTAGACTTCTTTAGATCAAGATTTTTCTGGGACAACGATGGGCTTAAAAAGAAATATAGGCTGACTAAATGGAACATTATTTGTAGACCTAAAGATAAAGGGGGACTTGGTATTGAAGTCTGAGAGCTGAAAAACAGATGCCTTTTAAGCAAATGGATCTTTAAAATTCTTCACGGGGATGGGATGTGGCATGAACTCATACATAACAAATACTTACACTCAAAACCGTTGTCTCAAGTTGAGGCAAAGCCCACTGATTCACCGTTTTGGAAGGGTTTAATGAAAGTAAAACCATCTTTCTTCAGTAGAGGGCACTTCCAGATTGGCGATGGGTTGGACACGCGTTTCTGGGCAGACTGTTGGTTAGGGGACGAACCTTTATCCACACAATACCCAACGCTTTATAACATTGTACAGGATAAGCATGCTACGGTAGCCACGGTACTTTTGCATAGACCACTTAATATTCGGTTTAGGAGGAGCCTAACTGGCAATAAGTGGATTTTATGGCTACATCTGGCCGAACGACTTATGCATATCAATTTAACCCATGACCAGGACAGATTCGTTTGGAACCTATCAAGGAACGTCGATTTTATAGTTAAATCGATGTACTTACATCTCATGAATGACCATACTCAATACCTGCATAAATATATTTGGAAGTTGAAGGTACCACTAAAGGTTAGAATCTTTATGTGGTTTCTGCATCGCAAAGTCATTTTAACAAAAGACAATCTAGCAAGACGCAATTGGCATGGAGATTCAAAATGTTGTTTTTGTAGTCAAGGGGAAACAATACACCATTTATTCATTGATTGCCCGCTTGCTAAGATTATGTGGCAAATAGTTCATATAGCTTTCAATATCCCTGCACCAACTAGCATAGATCACCTTTTTGGAAATTGGCTTCAGGGCATGGATAGAAATGATAAAGAACGTATCCGAGTGGGTGCATGAGCTTTACTTTGGGCTATATGGAACACTAGAAATGACTTTGTCTTTAACAAACAGAGCAAATCTTCCTTCTTGCAGGTTATCCCGCGAACTACGCATTGGATCCATTTGTGATCCTATCTACAACCGGAGGAGCAGCGACAGGACACGGATACTGGGTGCAGCCGTTTGGAGACGGTAGCTCGGGATTTATTCAACCAGCGTTGTTGGCGTCCTGTTGCTAGAATTTCATATTGATCAGACACGACATGTATTTCTTTCATATTTTTAGATGGTTGATTCATGTGTCGACCTTGAGTGATCCATGAGTTGTAAGACAGATACTCTTTAAATAAAGTAATAAAGGTGGCCGTATGCATCGTTTTGATGCAGAGGCCGGGGTATCCCCATTTCAAAAAAAAATGTTATAAAATTAAATTCTAGTGCCCAGAACTTCATGTGGTGCGAACGAGGGATGTTGTCATTGCCGTCTGGACTGATGGGAGGTCATATATGTGACTCCAGCATGACAGCTAGCGTGGACCTAGTCAATGAGAGGAGGGGAAATTTGTCGACTTACCACATGCGGTTGTTCCCCAGGAGAGAGTATCACATCCATTCCCCGTCCCCATCGCTCTCATTCTTGCCGCCATCCCCGTCGTCTCTGAATACAATTGAGAACTATCGACGTCGACTCTGCAGGGAACCAAGACTGTTTAATCATCGTAACCCCTGTCGCTTATGGATCAGTTACCTCTAGCAAAGAATCAAGCATGTGTGACTACCCAAATCCATGCCACCTCATGGTATGGTTGCATGCAATCGAAGTTGTCCTCGACAACGTATCAAGCCCATGCTACCATGCGTCCATTGAGAGCAAGGTATAATTGTGATGCCCCGTTTTCCCTATGATTTTGATTTGTTATTTTATTGTTGTGGAGTGCTATGCGTGCACGTAGCTTGAATGTATAACGTAGGATTTTGGACATGGAGCTTACTTGATTTATTGTCCGAAGTAGATGTAGGGTTTAGATGGGAGGCTAGTCTTGTAGAGATTAGGTGATTTTGGGAGAGGTTACAATTTTTTGATATGTTGAATATCAGATGGATATGTAGGGCGCTCATGTGGATCAATTGATAAGGAGGGTCGATTTTGGTTTTTCAAGTTGCACATTGTTTGGTTTTGGAGCCGAAGGAGATACGGTGGTGTTAGAAAGTTGTTGCACCTGAACGATACGCACACATACACACACATGCGCGCACACTGCACACACACACATGAACAATAGGTATACGATCCAATTGCATGTGAAGATGATCAAATTTTGGAGGAGATGGACCAGCTTTGACGTTTTGAGATGGACCAGCTTTGAAGTTTTGTGTTAGCATGCCACCCTTGAATGTTTCATCAATTTGCATCTATTGTAGTATGGAAGCATAGTACAACATCGAGATCTGATGCAATAATTGTTGATGTTTACATTTTGTAGGCGGCATCAAGAAATAATCCCATCTCAAGGTTGCTTGATTTGGTGAGTTTTTTTGTAACGCCCTGACCACATCCACTAGTTCTCGACCATTACGTCTGGTGGGATCTAGAATGTCCTCATAGACCAACATTAGCTTTTCCTTCTCAGTTTGTGCTCATTCATGCGCACCTGGGATACTCTTTCCAGTTGTTCACCCATTCTTAAATCGCTCCAAACCAAGCACACTTAACTTTGAAGTTCTCTCGAAATGAGCTTCCGGAAAAGAAGGTGCACCTTTGTTGGTATGACTAGTCTATCATTCCTAATAAGCCGGAATGTCATATTTTTGTTATGGATTGTTTTTAACCTACAATGATAGCTTGTTACCAGCCAATTTTTTAACTTTAGGAAATTTTCATGTTATGAATTATGTAGTCACCATTACTCTTTTTAATCCTTGCCTGGTTTTAAAGTCTTTGCAATGTTACAACCATGTTCAAAATTTTCTTTTATTTTCCTACTCTATTGTCTGATCTTGCCAATACCATGGTTATCTCCCATGAATTTGCCACAATGGTATTATTTTGGTTGAGTGGCCATGTCATGTCTATCTCTACTATCTAAAAAAAGGTAACGGTTCCTTACGGTTATTTCCAAGTGTTTTGCCAGCAGTTTCGTCAACCGGTTTATTTTCTTCCACCACGCCTCTTCTTCGAGTTTTTCGTCCAACCGGTTTTCTTATCCCACCAAATCTTATTTAACCACACCTTACCATATGTGACTTAAATCATATTAACTTCTTTCCATGCATAATTCAATCACGTTAATTAAATATTTCCATATATCATTCAATCACATTAATTAAACCTTTTCATATTAAACCTTTTCATATGTCGCTAAATCACATGAATATATTGTGAGAAACACGAGGATTTATTTTCTCGTTGCAACGCACGGGCATTGTCCTAGTTATGTTTCAAACAACTACTATCATCGCTTTCGTGTTTGGAATTATAAACATCTGTCTATCAACTAGCTAGGACGACCTTCTTTCCTTTAAACAATACTATCATGTTTTAATCTCAACAATTTACTAGATTGAATTTTTTTTCATTGTTGCCTTGTTTTTGTTTTCGAGGTATATGGCAAAGAAATGGAAGGTGGACTTGCCGCCACAGCCCCTAGCACATGCCCATGAAAAACCTGATAACAAGTTAGTTTCTTTCCTCTTCCTTCTTTACCACTAGGAAATTAGATACTTGCCAATTACCTGGCCCCCTTCATGCTTTCGCGCTCTCGCCTGTGCGTTCATCGGGGTCCATGTGTAGTAGACCATTGCACTGTAGCGTTGTAGAGTTTATGCAGAAAACTAGAGACCAAACCCGACCCTATGGTTGACCTTTCAAGTTCAGGCCAAGGTGTCTGTGTCTAGGTTTGGAGACATGTGATTGTATAACATCTGACATGTACAAATGATTCAAGACAGGTGAAATTGAATATAATAAGACGTTTTCCTTTAGGTATTCAATATTTTTTGCATGATTGAAACATATACAGATTTGTGAAAGCCATGGCATCTCACGACAAACCTAAACACTATCCATGCTCGAGGCTGGATTTTCCCATCTAACTCACTTGACATTGTGTTGTATACATATCAGATTTTTTTACAACCTTTCTTGAAATGATCAAGTATAGTTTAGATCCAAGACCTTAGGCTAGAGTCCAACCAGGGTGTAAATCCACCTTTGATCCCCACCATTATATGCAGCCATTATTCTTATGATGTACAGTCTTACTTCACTCTCAGTCTTGTCAATCTTGCCTTACTCTACTTTCAATTATTTTATTATGATTGATAAATTTCCATATGGTAGGTGGTAACTATTACAAAGAATACTATAATGTAAATCTAGTAAACCTACTCTATTTTGAATACAATTAGTCAATTTAAACATGCTGGCCCACAAATCATAGGCAATGTAACGCATCGCAATATTAGCCATATTTTACACCATCATATATTATGAAAAATTGCAGAAACCTGAGAATATCTCTTCCCCTCGTTCCACTACTCTCATTCCACCAATTAATTCCTGTGCGAAATCCTAGCATATCGCCTCCCCTTAGTGTCTCCAACCTCATCCCATCCATTGCCTCATCGAGCGTGGCCCATAAATATCATGGTAACCAATCAATGTTACGCATAAAAATAACAACTACACGTAATAAAATAGCGGGTTTTTTCCCTGCTGCCATTAGTACACTCATCGTTCCTACTAGCCCACCCATGATTTATCTGTACACTTTGCCTCCTATGTTCCTGCTAGCCCACCCATGATTTATCTGTACACTTTGCCTCCTATGTTCTACCCATCTAGCACTACGTCCATCACATGTGATCTATGTTGCTATTGTTTCCTCCAATGTTAGCCATCTTCCATTTAACAAATCTATAACCAAGAATGATCTCGTCAACTCAACATAGATCCATCGTTCCCGCTGAGACCCATCGTTATGCCATGACCTTAGCACCCTACCAATTGACCTCCTAGGCCTGCATTGCCATCACTACCCTCCATGGCGAGAGACGACTCGTTGTGTGTTTCTCGCACATTTACTAGCATAGTAAACTAGTGACAGGTGGGAAGAAGACCCTTCACCTCATCAGCCAGCACTAAAGTGGTAAGCTGTGACCTAAATACCTGTAAATCTTGTACAAGAACCATTGTAATTTTATGTTATTTTGTGTCTGAATAGGGCATGTATTAGACTTTACACAGGTTTACAATTAATTGTACGCAAATGCTTGACATCTGCTGGTATAGAATGGAGCCAGACCGTCGCACCAGCCTTTGAACAAGAAAATTTTGCCAAGTAGTAGCTTACATTATTTTGCATTGGCAGTCTATGATTTACTAACATGACACAACCGTTGTCAATAATTTTTGCATATGGTGAGTATTCCATAATTCGATTTTGTTTCGAAATTAGCTAGGAAATTAGATATTTTCCTGATGATTAGTTCGCATGGCCAAATAGCCTGGCAAACAGGGAAACAAAACTTGCGAAGCCATACTCCTGAATCTGTAGCCATCCGTGGAACGAAACGCTCGAAACCCTCGCTGCATGCTTTTCTTTCCGTTTGCACCTCTCCCCCCTCCCACCCACCCAACTAGTACTAGTATATATGAAGCAAATCGCCATTCCATTTCATAGATTTAGAAAATTATTGAAATTGCCCCGCCGCCATCTCAAGCGGGAAAGACATTCCGTCCAGATAGAGCTCGCATTACCTGCCAATGATCCTATTCCTAGCTAGCTAGAACGTATATATGTTATCCTTGGCATTCTCTCTTTGTAGATCTTGATCGTGGAGCTTATATAAACTGTCTGCCGGTAAACAAACAGGTAGCAACATCGTCGACGATGGGCATGAGGTTGGAGCGGCGCATGCCGGCGTGGCTGGGGCCGCTGCTTGGTGTGGAGTTCTTCAAGCCGTGCGCATCTCACCCCTATCTTGTCAAGAACGAGTGCAATCACTTCTGCTTAGACTGCGCCGGCGAGGATGACGCCGTGTGCTGCACCCTCTGCGTCGCCGCCCACCGCGACCACCATGTCGTCCAGGTACGTAACGCATACAATATTCACGTCTCCGGGACACGGCGGCGCTGACTGTGTGTTGTGGATTAATTGATGGACGCACTTGCAGATCCGGAGGTCTTCGTACCGGGATGTGATCCGGGTGGCGGAGCTGAGGCCGGTGGCGGACGTCTCGCTCGTGCAGACGTACGTCATCAACTACGAAAGGGTGGTGTTTCTGAACCGGCGGCCGGTGGCGCCGCAGCACGGCATCAAGTGCGTCGGCCCCGCCGGTGCGTGCCGGGAGTGCGGCCGTGGACTCGTTGACGGGAACTTCCGCTTTTGCTCACTGGACTGCAAGGTGCGTGGCACGCGTTTTACCCTGTTAATTACCTTGCAGTTTTGGACGTTCTCTATTAGGGCACCAGGGTAGCATCGTTTGAAACCGTGCCTGGGGCTATCTTTCTTCTTTTGGAAATATTAGGGTAATAGTGGATAGGATACAGCCGGCCGGGATGCAAACTTGATTAATGGTTTGATCGATGCCACCCAGCACTCTGCAATCTGCATGCCAGCTCAGGCTAGCTCGCACGCGATCTAGCCTGCGACCCGATCTCGTCCCGACCACGAAGGCCATGATCTGTGGCTGTGCTCTGTGGATCCGCGCCTTGGTCGCAAAATCTCGAGGCCAAGTCGCCAAGCAGATTGCTCCCAGTCCTAATTCCTCATGCATGTAGTAGTATAAAGGAAGCACGAAGCCACGCATTCATCTATAGGCCACGCCCCTGGAAATTCTTTTGTTTCCAGTCGATTCACTCGCCCGTACTGTTCTTCTTCTTCTTCCTCGTATATCATCTTCATCCTTCTCCTATGAAAAACCCCATCCACTGGTCGAAGTGCCGCCCTCGTCACCCATGGCCGGTAGCGCCCTCTAAGGTCCCTCCTTGTTTGGCGCCGGCAAGCATCCGGCACCCAGCGCAATGCCAAATCACCTACGTACACTAGTAGAAAATGGGGCATCCGTCTAAGCCTTTAGTACCGGTTTCATTACGAACCGGTACTAAAGGGGTCTTTCGTACCGGTTTGGGCGTCCAGGCGGGCGAGGAGCTCTCGTACCGGTTCGTGCGGAGCTTTAGTACCGGTTTGAGTTAGGAACCGGTACTAAAGGTTTGGGTGGGGCCAGGGCTGGTCCTTTGGTACCGGTTCAAGTGGAGAACCGGTACTAATTCTTCCTCTCTCCCTCCGGGATCGTTATTAGGCCAGGAAATTAGTACCACCTCGCTAGCCGAAGTGGAGTTAGACCTGTTTATAAGCACAGGTCCGCGTGGACTAATCGTAGCATAACAAGTTCACTAAAGGCTGTACACGGAGAAATTCATGTGTATCCTGTACTCTGTCCGGGGAAATTTCGGACGGAGTTCGTTTGGTTGGCAGATTTTCCAGATGTGCCCACGAGGCGGGGACCGTCTGTAAACCTGTATGGGATGAAAATCCCGTACGGGTATTACAGACGGTTCCCGCCTGGTCGGTAGACTTGCGAGATCTGCCAACCAGGCGTGCTCCGTCTGAAATTCACCATGACAGAGTACAGGATATGGAGTATTCTTCCGTTGACGTCCTATAATGAAATTGCTATACTTTTTTTGTTTTTTTTTCAATCAACGACCCTGACGACATCGACGACCTCGCCGGCGCCACCCCCGCTGTGAGCGTCTCACCATCCCCCCTCTCCTCTCCTTTTTTTCATATGTGCACAAGTACTCATTTCATCAGAGATCTATAAAGAGTTTTGCAAGATTCCACACCTAGCTATCACCGGCTACGAAAGTTAATTTTATCTATTTATTCAACATTATTATTACATCATTAATTTTTTTATTAAAAAAATTATCTGGAATTTAAACAATAAAGAAATGTGACATCGACCAACATGTTAATAGGATTGATATGATACTAGTATCAACAACATGCGTGCGAAGCACTTGGAAGTGGGTGGGAAAGGAACTCGGAAGTTAAGCGTGCTAGTGTTGAAGTAGTGTAAGGATGGGTGACCGACTGGGAAGTTTGACCACAGATAAATAATTTGACTAGAGATTAAGTGTAGTTAGACACTAATGAAAATACTAGATATTCTAAGAAAAAGAGGGAGTGAAAAATAATTAGAAAAAAAAATAATTTTTTTTAACGAAATAGCCTTTAGTACCGGTTCGTGTTACGAACCGGTACCAAAGGTCTCCAGCCCCGCGGGCTCCTCCGTGACCACGTGGAGGCCCCTTTAATACCGGTTCGCAAGGAACCGGTACCAAAGGATGGGGGGCTTTAGTACCGGGCCTTTAGTACCGGTTAGAAAACCGGTACAAAAGGCCCTCCCGAACCGGTACTGATGAGCGATTTTCTACTAGTGGTAGATGGAAGGAAAGCACGAGAGATGCATGGGATCACCTAGAATAGATCTTGAATACATGATATATATCCATTGAAAATCACCATTTTCATTACCTTTATTTATTGAATATATACATATTTTTTCCAAAAAGGGGAGTACAGCAGCGCCTCTGCATATTAATGTCTGGACTCTGGAGACATCCACCAAAGTGATAAAATGCGTTAGACTTTTAGATTAGTTTAAGAGCCAAACTGAATTTCAGTATGTTGTCTGGCCGTTTTGGCTTCCAGGAGCATATGCTCCCAGATAAACAATAAATTTAAAATAAATAGTGAATAATTTAAAAAAAGTTGAACTTTTTTTATATGTTTTGAACAAATGTGCATGCCAATTTTCATGCAAAACAGGATAGCAGTGCTTCGTTCGTGAATAAAATAAAATTAAGTGTAACATTTAGATATAACAATATGACGTTCGACTTGTTTCCTTTTTTGGCACAATTCAAAATGTTTAATAAGCTTTTCCTTTGAAATTTTGCTGAGAGCATTTTTCTGTGACAATGAAATGAATACATCTAATTTTTATAAACATTTGCAAAATCATTTTTGGTGCACAGAAGCATATGCTCCAAAGAGCTAAATTGAAGTGCCGTAGTTTAGTTTTCCTTTCTAGGGTCGATGTTATCACAAAACAGAGAAGAATAATGACCGCGTTTACGATGGGGTGTAGCTCTTTACTATGGGTTTGGTTTACGAACGGTTGCTTCTTTCATTGCATTTCGTCTAGCATTTGAGTTTTCTTCTGAACATGAAGTATGTACGTACAACCCACAAATGCGTAGGTGAGCTGTAACACCCTCAGTTTCTGTAACAGTAATCATCATCACTGTTGATCATCACTTTTAGATTTTTACTGTTTGATCTTCCCTGACCTTGATAAAACTTTGTGATGCTAATGATCCAACCTTGCTGTGGTTGATCAACACCCCATGCACCATGTACTTGAGCCCTTGGAATCAAAAACCCAAAGCCTAATGCATCTAACTCATCATGAAATCAAACCCTAATGGAAACTACTTTAAATGAAAATTAAAACAAAAGTGCTCAAATAAAGTTGTTCCAAAAATCATGGAACTATTTTTGTAAATTGCCTAAAATCATTACAATCATGTTGGACCAACTTTGGTAATTTTTGAACTTGCAGAAAATTCCAAACAAATCAAACAGTAGGTTAAAACCCCTACTTTGGGCATTTAATAATTAAAATAAATACCTAATGAATTTATTTTGCTTCCAAAATTTTTGTGTCACCTCAGTAATATGTAACACTAATTTACAAACAATAATAACCTTTTTCAAAAATGCTTAGGTTAATAAAAGAATTACCAGAAAGTAATAGCATAAACAGAAAGCAAAACAAATAAGAAAAAGACTAAACCTCGCCCCAGGCGAGGCCCTCCCCGGCCCACCCACCCCGGCCCACCTCCCCTCCCCACCTGCCCCCGTCCCCTCGTCACCTGCCCCGGCGCCGTGGCGAGCTCGCCGTGGCCGGGAGCTCTGCCGCGCGCCCCCCACCTCCCCTGCGCCGCGGTCGCGATAAGGACTCAGCCCCCGACCCCCTGGACAACTCCCGCACCCCATTCCTCTCCTCCTCCTTTCGCCTTCGTCGGGGAGAAATCCCCCGAGCCCGCCGTCGCCATGGCCGTGAGCTCACGCGGCCAGTGAGCTCGCGTCGCCACGCCACCTTGTCCAAGCTGTTCGCCGACGTCGACTTCTTCGTCCACCACAGGGAATCGAACCGAGGTGCCTCTCCGCGACGACTACGACTCCTTCTTCTTCCTCGGCTCCGGCGGGATCCGCGAGCAATTCCGGCCACCTCGCGCCTCCGTCGAGCTCGCTGCCAGCCTCGACAGGTTCCTGGTGAGCACCTCTACCACCGGCAGCGCCTCGCTCCCCTCCTCTCCCGCCGTAGCCCGCTCCACCATGGGAGCCGTAGCTCGTCGCCGCCCGCGAGGTCGCCGCCGTGGCCTGGAGCCCGCGAATGGCAGGCCAGGCGCGTCACTGCACTCGCGTTGATTCCCGTAGTCGTACGCGCCATCTCTTCTCCGTCCCCGTGCGCTAGGACGTCGTCGCCTTCCTCGCCCCGTTCGGGTCCGCCGCTACGCACGTCGCCGTCGACGACTCCGGCCACCTCCGGCGACACCACCACCACCAGTGCACTCACCGTCGTCGTCCGGTTCGAACGCGCCCAGCCACGCCCCCTCCCGTGGCCTGTGTCGACGGCGGGGTCAACCTCGCCGCCGGCCAGTCGCCGGCGAGCCCCCGGGTGGCTGACATGCGGGTCCCGCCTGTCGGGTTCGCTGTTAGTGGCTAATCAGTCACTGACCAGTGGACCCCCCCCGGCTAATTACCCTGTTAGTTTAACTGTGAGATTAACCGGTTAATAACCCCCACTGACACTGACATGTGGGTCCCATGATAATTTAGTTAATTAAACAAGTTTAATTATCACTGGAGTCAATGACACCTGGGCCCCACCTGTCATTTTGTTTAATTAAAATAGGTTTAATAAATCAGTCACTGACATGTGGGTCCAGGGGTATTTTCTGATTTAAATTAAAGGTTTTATAAATAACAGAGGCTGACATGTGGGTCCCACATGTCAGCACTGTTCTGGATAATGTTGTGGATAATGTTTTGGATAATGTTTAAATAAATAATAAAAGAAATCCAAAAAAAAAAAAAAAAAAAAAATCATTTAAATTGATTTAAACTTTGAAATTCAATAACTTTTAAACCGTAACTCAGATTCAAAAACTTTATACATGAAAATTGATCAGAAAAATACAACGAATACGAATACGCTATCCGTATGTCTACCACACCCCTCTAACACAACATACATCGAACATTCCCCCTCCAGTCCGTCTGTCCGATAAATTGTCCGGTACTGTTAGAGTGCCCGGGTGAAATTATTCCGAACACGAATGTTTCTCGGAATAGATCAATTAGCACGGATACACCCCCTTATGTTGTTCCGGTAACCACGACACCTCCGGCTTGATCCTTCCCCCTCCGGACACCCTGTCCGGTAATCACCCGGAGCCGGTAGTTCATCCTCTGATGAATTCCCGCTCCGAGCATAATGCATTGCACTGCGTTAGAACCTCGTTTACAATTCATCTGTTATGTCTTGCATTTGTATTGCTATTATTGTTGTGTATTTATTGTTTCTTTCCCCCCTTAATCTTCGGTAGACCCCGCTGCCGCCGTCGACTACACCGCTGCTGAGTACGACTACTTCGTCGACGACCGTACCGCTACTACCGAGCTTGCAGGCAAGCAGAGCCATTCTCTTCCCCAGATATCGCCTATCTTTCCGTACATTTCTTGCACTAGGCATTGTTACTGCTGCTGCTACGATTACAATCCTATTCATTTGCATAGCCTGAATTTTGTCGCCCCTTGATGTGCCTTCCTTTATCCTATGCTGCCTATTATTATTATTATGCATTATTCAGCAGTGAGCCCTGCGCATTGTTAGCTAGGATTAGATAGAGGGCCGTGATCACTCAGGGGAGTGAACGCGGATACAATTATTATAACTGCACAGGTACGGTACATTGCAGACACCGTCGAAGACCCCTATCTGGGTTATGCCTAGTCACCTCAAGTGTGAGCTATCAAGGAGTAATCTTTGTACTCCACCCGAGGCTGACTTTGTCTTACCGCCATAGGGTCCTGTAAACGGTTGTCCTTCAGGTAAGAAGTCGGGTGACCCAACGGTGCCCGCGAGAGGTATTGCGACGGGACGACAGAGAGGGCACGACCAGTGTACCGGTGTGCTTGGCCCCTGATCGTTGGCCGCGAGAGTTACCAACCCACGAAAGTCGAGCCCCTCCAGGAGCACACGCGAGACAAGGTAAGGAGACGGTTCACCTTGTTGGTAACCGCAGTGACTTGGTGGGACGACAGGGCAGGCACCGATGTACTGGTGGTCCTAGCTGCTGTCGTTGTCCGCGGGTCGGTTAAGTCGAGGCAACGATAACGGTTGTCACGCAGGTTAAATTAAAATGCTAAATGGTTCAGTGAATGTCTTGAGTTGGCTATATGCCATGTACGCACTACCTACCCGTGGGAATTATGAGTTATGGGCTCCTCTGCTTCTTAGTGTCGTCCGAGGACTCTTCAGACGTCAGCAGTACCGCGGCCTGCGCCGGGAAGTGGTGTTGTCTTATTTGCTCGCGCGGTGGTGTCTTATTTGTATTTGCTTTAACTTCACCGGCCAGCCTCGCACCGTGCAGGAGTACGTCGGGGTTAGGGTCCAAAGCCCCGCGTACATAGGATATAGTCCGGCGGATGACCTCTCTGCTGAGTTTGAAAGATGGGCTATGAAGTGTCGGATAGCCTCGGTGGAGCGTTCCCTAACAAGGTTCCCGCCACCCTGGAGATCCGTGCGTGTAGCGTAACACAAGTGCACCCCTGCAGGGAAGATTGATCTATCGATAGCCGTGTCCACGGTAACAGGACGCTTTATGCTGAAGCTGGATCTTACTACTACAAACTATTATTATTAAACTGTATGGTTCCGGGTTTTCTTCCTCGCGGGGATGTCGAGGAGGTGAACTCGGAGGCATTGTTAATAATTACAACTTATTATTATACAATGCTGCAGCAACTTCTGCTGCATTGTTACTTTATGCTTTATATAAACTGTTGGCTGATTCTTACCTCATGCTGCAAGACATCGTCGGAAGTTGCTAGTCTTCGTTAGGCCTAGTTTCTTACCCTTGCTCTAAATTTCTGTCTTCAGTCCACTATATACAGTCTCTTCATTCCGTTGATACAATGCATAATGCTTAGTAGCGGACGTAAGACTCGCGGGTATACTAGATACTCACCTGCTTTATTTCCTTTACTGTTTTGCCTGATCGGCCGCTGCAGCCGACGTTGGAGCCCAGGAGCAGGAGTACCCCGGAGGCGCCTACTACGACGTCGAGTTCCCCGTTGACCAGGAGTAGTACTGTGGATCCCAGGCAGGAGGCCTCGCCTTTTCGATCTGTATCTCTGATGTTATTTGTGCTAGCCTTCTTAAGGCAAAACTTGACTAACTATGTCTGTACTCAGATATTATGGCTTGTATGACTTATGTATTCGGGTCCGCGGGACCCCCTCTATTGTAATATAATTGTTTATCCTTTTGTGTTTAGTGTTGTGCTGTGATATTCTCACCGTGGCACCCTAATCTCAGCCGTGTACCCTGTGTGTATGATTACTGTACACGGGTTGATTTTGGGGGCGTCACAAGTTGGTATCAGAGCCGACTGCCTGTAGGAAGCCACCCCACCACTACTTGGTCGAAGTTGAGTCTAGACTTTGAAAAACTATTTTGCTAACTTAATATTTGGCTTATGGGCCCACATCGATGTCACTACGTGTGATATCTATGGTATTAGGATCCTTTTCTCCTTACCTGTGCTCTGGGACTCTGCTCTCTTATCCTTGCTGGTAAGTTTTACAAACTCTGACATTAGGATCACGTTCTCTTGATTCCACCCGGCGTTTTGGTGCTTCCCCATTGATTGAGTCGTGTCGCAGGAGTTCTACCCCAGGTCCCGGACCGCGGATCCCATTCTCATTCTGGGCAGGCCGCGCGTCCTCTGGCATCTACTCCTGTGGCCCACAGTTTTCTTGCGGCGTGATTGACATAGTGGAATCTATGTCGCGTCGTGTAATCCTTACCGCGGTCTGCGCGCCGCCTAGTGAGTCCTTTTTCCCTAATTTATACGACGTTACGCTGCCCGATTTTCGAATGACTTCGTGTGTAAATGTGTATGTCTTATATGACTACTCCTATATATCCGCGCCTCCTCTTTGTGGTCGCATTACCTCATACTTGTTTTCGGCATCTCGTTAAAAATTCTCACCACTGAAATATCCCTGTTAAAATTTTAGCAGGATGGCTGGTCGTGGTGGTCGTGGTCGTGGTCGTGGCGCCAACGAACCACCTCCGCCGCCGGACTACATGGCCGCGATGATGCAGCAGTTCGAGCTGAACCGTCAGTTCATGGAGAATGTCATGGCTCAGTTCCCCCAGCCGAATCAGAATGGGCACCACCATCATCACGCCACCGTGACTCTGCACGACTTCACCCGCCTCAACCCCACTATGTTCCGCAACACTGTTCAGCCGTTGGATGCTGATGACTGGCTTCGCGACATAACTCACGAGCTGGAGTCTGCTAATGTCGATCCAGCCGACTATGTGAACTTTGCGTCTTATCATCTGAAGGGCGCTGCTGCTCAGTGGTGGAGCACCCACAAGCGTTCACTGCCAGTCGGTGTAGTCATCACTTGGGATGAATTTCAGTCTGCTTTTCGCGCCCGCTACATTCCTCAGGGGATCATGGATCGTAAGGCGGAAGAATTCCGCAACCTCACTCAGGGCAACTTGACTGTTGAAGCCTATCAGCGCGAGTTCCTCAACCTCTCTCGCTATGCGGAAGAGGAGATCACCACTGATGCTCGCAGGCAGCAGAAGTTCCGTCGTGGCCTCAACCCAGACCTCAGGCTCTCTCTTGCCGTTCATGATTTCGCCAACTTTGCCACCATGGTGAACAAGGCTATCACCGTCGAGAGTGCCCAGATAGAGCACAAGAACTCTCTGAAGCGTTATCGTGACGTTGGCTCATCTTCGGGCGCAACGCAAAAGCGTCGTATCTGGCTCCCTACCAATGTGACCCACGCAGCTGTCCCTGCTCCAAGACCGTCTTATGCTGCACCCCGTCTGCCTCCGCCACCGCAGATGCCAAGAGCTCTGCCTGCACCCCCCAATGCACCACCCCTTCGTCCTCAGGATGGATTATGCTTCACGTGCCGCCAACCTGGGCATTTTTCCAGGGAGTGCCCTCAGAAACAGAAGCAACTGGTAGTTCACCCCTCTGGCCGCGGAAATGGTCGTGGCAACAACAGGACCCCCAACTATAATACTGGGTCTGCTGCTTATGCTCGTGGACATGCTAACAACGTCAATGTTGAAGAAGCTCAGCAACAACCCGCAACCGTGATGGGTACCCTCCTCGTTAATTCCGTACCTGCTACTGTTTTATTTGATACAGGAGCATCGCATTCATTCATGTCGGAAGCATTTGCATTTTCGCATAACTTCAAGTACGAAACGATGAAACCCCCGATGGTTGTTCGCACCCCGATAGGCCAATGCCGAACCACCATGCTTGTGCCAAACACCACCATTGAAATCGAAGGAGTTGAATTCCTTGCTTCGCCCATCCTCCTGAAGTCTTCCACCATAGACCTCATTCTGGGAATGGATTGGTTGAAATTTCACGATGCCGCACTTTATTGTGGCACCAAGTCTGTCCAACTTTTCCACCCCTCCGGCGAGATTGTTAACCACACCACCCGAGTTACCCGTAATGCTGAAACCCAGATATTTATGATGAATGCTCTGAATCTCTCACCTCTCGAAGGAATTGAGAACGTTCCAGTCGTTCGCGATTTTTCCGACGTCTTCCCAGAAGAACTGCCGGGAATACCCCCGATCAGAGAAGTTGAATTCGTCATCGACTTGAAGCCTGGCACCACCCCTATTGCCAAGCGTCCTTACAAGATGCCGCCACATGAACTCCTTGAACTTAAGGAGGAAATCGACAAGGCACTTCAGAAGGGATTCATTCGCCCCAGCTCCTCAGCTTGGGGAGCGCCTTCGCTTTTTGTCAAGAAGAGCGATGGGACAAACCGATTGGTCCAAGATTATCGGCCCATTAACCAAGCCACCATCCAGAATAAATACCCACTTCCCCGGATCAACGATCTGTATGATCAACTTGCCGGATCCAAGGTGTTTTCTAAACTCGACTTGAGGTTGGGTTATCACCAAATCCGAGTCCGTGATGAGGACATTCCGAAGACTGCCTTCATTACTCGCTATGGTTCATACGAGTACACCGTCATGTCCTTTGGCTTAACCAATGCTCCAGCCACCTTCTCCCGGTTGATGAATTATATTTTCATGGAGTACCTCGACAAGTTCGTCGTGGTTTATCTGGATGATATATTGATATATTCCAAGAATGAAGAAGAACATGCTGAACATCTTCGTCTTATACTGGAGAAGCTTCGAGAACACAAACTCTACGCTAAATATTCTAAGTGTGAGTTCTGGCTCCCCGAAGTAACCTACCTTGGACATGTGATTTCCAAGGATGGCATTGCCGTCACCCCAGAACGTATCCAGGCTATTCTTGACTGGACTCCTCCCAAGACCGTCAAGCAAGTCCGCAGCTTCCTCGGGCTCGCTAGCTATTGCCGCCGTTTCGTCGAGAATTTCTCCAAGATTGCCAGGCCTCTGACTAATCTGCTTCACAAAGGCGTCAAGTTCGAGTGGACAGAGAAATGTCAAGAAAGTTTCCAAGCACTCAAGGACAAGCTAACTTCTCCTCCGGTGCTCGCTCCCCCTGATACTCAGAAAGACTTCGTGGTATATTGCGACGCGTCTCGTCAAGGATTAGGCTGTGTCCTAATGCAAGAGCGCAAAGTGATTGCTTATGGCTCTCGTCAGCTGCGTGCTCATGAGGACAAGTATCCAACACATGATCTCGAATTGGCAGCAGTAATTTATGCATTGAAGCTGTGGCGACATTACCTCGTCGGTAATCGTTGCGAGGTCTACACCGACCACCAAAGTCTGAAGTACCTGTTTACTCAGCCAGACCTGAATCTTCGTCAACAACGATGGCTCGAGACAATAGCCGACTTCAACATGGACATCTCGTATACCCCGGGCAAGGCTAATGTGATGGCCGATGCCTTGAGCCGCAAAGCTTACTGTTCTGAACTTGAGGTTCAGGTACATCAACCACATCTGTATGAAGAGCTTCGCAAACTGAACCTCGAGATTGTTCCTCAAGGTTACGTTAACAACCTGGTTCTCGAGTCAAGCATCGACGCCCTCGTCAAGGATAGACAACCTTTGGCCCCAGACATTGTGAAGATCAAGCAGGACATCGCAGAAGGGAAGCCCTCCTCTTTTACCATTGATGCCAATGATGGTGATACTGTGTACTTCAAGGGCCGCTTAGTAGTTCCTGTGAGCCCGGCCATCATCAACTGTGGTCCGGATATCATGGAGGAAGCGCATAATTCTCCCTTGTCCATCCACCCTGGCAGTACCAAGATGTATAAAGACCTTCGTCAACGGTACTGGTGGCCTTACATGAAGCAAGACATCGCCCGCTATGTTTCTCAATGTGACGTTTGCAGTCGCGTCAAAGCCGGACATCAGAAACCTGCTGGTTGGTTGCGACCACTCCCTCTTCCTGATTGGAAATGGGACAAAGTCGAAATGGACTTCGTCACCGGTTTTCCTAAGTCACGGCAAGGTAACAATGCCATCTTTGTCGTCATCGACCGATTCTCCAAGATTGCTCACTTCCTAC
The DNA here is from genome assembly GCA_950022295.1 of Bromus sterilis. Taxonomy (NCBI): domain Eukaryota; kingdom Viridiplantae; phylum Streptophyta; class Magnoliopsida; order Poales; family Poaceae; genus Bromus; species Bromus sterilis. Next base: position 211,685,650 of record OX465599.1, read on the forward strand.
CGGTCAATGAGACGATCACTGCTAGTCAGTTGGCACACTTGTATATCTGCCGAATTGTGTCACTCCACGGTATTCCGTTGGAGATCAGTACAGATCGTGGCAGCCTTTTCTCTTCACGATATTGGACTAGTTTCATGGAAGCTTTCGGGACTCGTCTGAACCTCAGCACCGCTTATCACCCCCAGTCGCAAGGCCAAGTTGAACGAGTTAACCAAGTGTTGGAAGACATGCTTCGCGCTTGTGTCCTTTCTTCTGGCATGAAATGGGAAGATGCCCTCCCGTACGCGGAATTCTCGTACAACAAGAGCTATCAAGCTAGCTTGAAGATGGCCCCCTTCGAAGTTCTATATGGACGTAAATGTCGAACCCCCCTGAATTGGTCAGGAACTGGGGAACGACCTTACTTCGGACCGGATCTTGTCCGAGAATCTGAAGATCAGGTTCGTATTGTCCAAGAAAATCTCAAGGCCGCCCAGTCTCGACAGAAGAACAACTATGACCGTAAGCACAAGGAGATGGAGTATCAACCTGGTGAATACGCTTACCTTCGTGTCACTCCCATGAGGGGCACTCATCGCTTCGGTATCAAGGGCAAGTTGGCTCCTCGCTACATTGGCCCGTTCCGTATCCTTTCCAGGAGTGGACCCGTGGCATACCGTTTGGAATTGCCGCCGAACCTCTCCCAAGTTCACGATGTATTCCACGTGTCGCAACTCCGTCGCTGCTTCAAGGATCCTATCCGCGAAGTGGAGCATGATATGATCGAGCTGCAACAAGACTTGACTTATCGAGAACATCCGAGCCGCATTCTCGATCAGTCTGAACGCCGAACCCGCAACAAGACCGTCAAGTTCCTCAAGGTTCAGTGGTCGAATCATTCTGAAGATGAAGCCACTTGGGAACGCGAAGATCGTCTTCGCGATGAATACCCCGATCTTTTCCTCGCTACCACTTAAATTCTCGGGACGAGAATTCTTGTAGTGGGGGAGATTTGTAACACCCTCAGTTTCTGTAACAGTAATCATCATCACTGTTGATCATCACTTTTAGATTTTTACTGTTTGATCTTCCCTGACCTTGATAAAACTTTGTGATGCTAATGATCCAACCTTGCTGTGGTTGATCAACACCCCATGCACCATGTACTTGAGCCCTTGGAATCAAAAACCCAAAGCCTAATGCATCTAACTCATCATGAAATCAAACCCTAATGGAAACTACTTTAAATGAAAATTAAAACAAAAGTGCTCAAATAAAGTTGTTCCAAAAATCATGGAACTATTTTTGTAAATTGCCTAAAATCATTACAATCATGTTGGACCAACTTTGGTAATTTTTGAACTTGCAGAAAATTCCAAACAAATCAAACAGTAGGTTAAAACCCCTACTTTGGGCATTTAATAATTAAAATAAATACCTAATGAATTTATTTTGCTTCCAAAATTTTTGTGTCACCTCAGTAATATGTAACACTAATTTACAAACAATAATAACCTTTTTCAAAAATGCTTAGGTTAATAAAAGAATTACCAGAAAGTAATAGCATAAACAGAAAGCAAAACAAATAAGAAAAAGACTAAACCTCGCCCCAGGCGAGGCCCTCCCCGGCCCACCCACCCCGGCCCACCTCCCCTCCCCACCTGCCCCCGTCCCCTCGTCACCTGCCCCGGCGCCGTGGCGAGCTCGCCGTGGCCGGGAGCTCTGCCGCGCGCCCCCCACCTCCCCTGCGCCGCGGTCGCGATAAGGACTCAGCCCCCGACCCCCTGGACAACTCCCGCACCCCATTCCTCTCCTCCTCCTTTCGCCTTCGTCGGGGAGAAATCCCCCGAGCCCGCCGTCGCCATGGCCGTGAGCTCACGCGGCCAGTGAGCTCGCGTCGCCACGCCACCTTGTCCAAGCTGTTCGCCGACGTCGACTTCTTCGTCCACCACAGGGAATCGAACCGAGGTGCCTCTCCGCGACGACTACGACTCCTTCTTCTTCCTCGGCTCCGGCGGGATCCGCGAGCAATTCCGGCCACCTCGCGCCTCCGTCGAGCTCGCTGCCAGCCTCGACAGGTTCCTGGTGAGCACCTCTACCACCGGCAGCGCCTCGCTCCCCTCCTCTCCCGCCGTAGCCCGCTCCACCATGGGAGCCGTAGCTCGTCGCCGCCCGCGAGGTCGCCGCCGTGGCCTGGAGCCCGCGAATGGCAGGCCAGGCGCGTCACTGCACTCGCGTTGATTCCCGTAGTCGTACGCGCCATCTCTTCTCCGTCCCCGTGCGCTAGGACGTCGTCGCCTTCCTCGCCCCGTTCGGGTCCGCCGCTACGCACGTCGCCGTCGACGACTCCGGCCACCTCCGGCGACACCACCACCACCAGTGCACTCACCGTCGTCGTCCGGTTCGAACGCGCCCAGCCACGCCCCCTCCCGTGGCCTGTGTCGACGGCGGGGTCAACCTCGCCGCCGGCCAGTCGCCGGCGAGCCCCCGGGTGGCTGACATGCGGGTCCCGCCTGTCGGGTTCGCTGTTAGTGGCTAATCAGTCACTGACCAGTGGACCCCCCCCGGCTAATTACCCTGTTAGTTTAACTGTGAGATTAACCGGTTAATAACCCCCACTGACACTGACATGTGGGTCCCATGATAATTTAGTTAATTAAACAAGTTTAATTATCACTGGAGTCAATGACACCTGGGCCCCACCTGTCATTTTGTTTAATTAAAATAGGTTTAATAAATCAGTCACTGACATGTGGGTCCAGGGGTATTTTCTGATTTAAATTAAAGGTTTTATAAATAACAGAGGCTGACATGTGGGTCCCACATGTCAGCACTGTTCTGGATAATGTTGTGGATAATGTTTTGGATAATGTTTAAATAAATAATAAAAGAAATCCAAAAAAAAAAAAAAAAAAAAAATCATTTAAATTGATTTAAACTTTGAAATTCAATAACTTTTAAACCGTAACTCAGATTCAAAAACTTTATACATGAAAATTGATCAGAAAAATACAACGAATACGAATACGCTATCCGTATGTCTACCACACCCCTCTAACACAACATACATCGAACATTCCCCCTCCAGTCCGTCTGTCCGATAAATTGTCCGGTACTGTTAGAGTGCCCGGGTGAAATTATTCCGAACACGAATGTTTCTCGGAATAGATCAATTAGCACGGATACACCCCCTTATGTTGTTCCGGTAACCACGACACCTCCGGCTTGATCCTTCCCCCTCCGGACACCCTGTCCGGTAATCACCCGGAGCCGGTAGTTCATCCTCTGATGAATTCCCGCTCCGAGCATAATGCATTGCACTGCGTTAGAACCTCGTTTACAATTCATCTTTTATGTCTTGCATTTGTATTGCTATTATTGTTGTGTATTTATTGTTTCTTTCCCCCCTTAATCTTCGGTAGACCCCGCTGCCGCCGTCGACTACACCGCTGCTGAGTACGACTACTTCGTCGACGACCGTACCGCTACTACCGAGCTTGCAGGCAAGCAGAGCCATTCTCTTCCCCAGATATCGCCTATCTTTCCGTACATTTCTTGCACTAGGCATTGTTACTGCTGCTGCTACGATTACAATCCTATTCATTTGCATAGCCTGAATTTTGTCGCCCCTTGATGTGCCTTCCTTTATCCTATGCTGCCTATTATTATTATTATGCATTATTCAGCAGTGAGCCCTGCGCATTGTTAGCTAGGATTAGATAGAGGGCCGTGATCACTCAGGGGAGTGAACGCGGATACAATTATTATAACTGCACAGGTACGGTACATTGCAGACACCGTCGAAGACCCCTATCTGGGTTATGCCTAGTCACCTCAAGTGTGAGCTATCAAGGAGTAATCTTTGTACTCCACCCGAGGCTGACTTTGTCTTACCGCCATAGGGTCCTGTAAACGGTTGTCCTTCAGGTAAGAAGTCGGGTGACCCAACGGTGCCCGCGAGAGGTATTGCGACGGGACGACAGAGAGGGCACGACCAGTGTACCGGTGTGCTTGGCCCCTGATCGTTGGCCGCGAGAGTTACCAACCCACGAAAGTCGAGCCCCTCCAGGAGCACACGCGAGACAAGGTAAGGAGACGGTTCACCTTGTTGGTAACCGCAGTGACTTGGTGGGACGACAGGGCAGGCACCGATGTACTGGTGGTCCTAGCTGCTGTCGTTGTCCGCGGGTCGGTTAAGTCGAGGCAACGATAACGGTTGTCACGCAGGTTAAATTAAAATGCTAAATGGTTCAGTGAATGTCTTGAGTTGGCTATATGCCATGTACGCACTACCTACCCGTGGGAATTATGAGTTATGGGCTCCTCTGCTTCTTAGTGTCGTCCGAGGACTCTTCAGACGTCAGCAGTACCGCGGCCTGCGCCGGGAAGTGGTGTTGTCTTATTTGCTCGCGCGGTGGTGTCTTATTTGTATTTGCTTTAACTTCACCGGCCAGCCTCGCACCGTGCAGGAGTACGTCGGGGTTAGGGTCCAAAGCCCCGCGTACATAGGATATAGTCCGGCGGATGACCTCTCTGCTGAGTTTGAAAGATGGGCTATGAAGTGTCGGATAGCCTCGGTGGAGCGTTCCCTAACAAGGTTCCCGCCACCCTGGAGATCCGTGCGTGTAGCGTAACACAAGTGCACCCCTGCAGGGAAGATTGATCTATCGATAGCCGTGTCCACGGTAACAGGACGCTTTATGCTGAAGCTGGATCTTACTACTACAAACTATTATTATTAAACTGTATGGTTCCGGGTTTTCTTCCTCGCGGGGATGTCGAGGAGGTGAACTCGGAGGCATTGTTAATAATTACAACTTATTATTATACAATGCTGCAGCAACTTCTGCTGCATTGTTACTTTATGCTTTATATAAACTGTTGGCTGATTCTTACCTCATGCTGCAAGACATCGTCGGAAGTTGCTAGTCTTCGTTAGGCCTAGTTTCTTACCCTTGCTCTAAATTTCTGTCTTCAGTCCACTATATACAGTCTCTTCATTCCGTTGATACAATGCATAATGCTTAGTAGCGGACGTAAGACTCGCGGGTATACTAGATACTCACCTGCTTTATTTCCTTTACTGTTTTGCCTGATCGGCCGCTGCAGCCGACGTTGGAGCCCAGGAGCAGGAGTACCCCGGAGGCGCCTACTACGACGTCGAGTTCCCCGTTGACCAGGAGTAGTACTGTGGATCCCAGGCAGGAGGCCTCGCCTTTTCGATCTGTATCTCTGATGTTATTTGTGCTAGCCTTCTTAAGGCAAAACTTGACTAACTATGTCTGTACTCAGATATTATGGCTTGTATGACTTATGTATTCGGGTCCGCGGGACCCCCTCTATTGTAATATAATTGTTTATCCTTTTGTGTTTAGTGTTGTGCTGTGATATTCTCACCGTGGCACCCTAATCTCAGCCGTGTACCCTGTGTGTATGATTACTGTACACGGGTTGATTTTGGGGGCGTCACATGAGCCTACCCAAACACATGCATGACAATGCATATGCCCCGGAGGCTAGCTAAATTACACCTGAACTAAATCTCCAAATGCTTGGTGCATAATCTTTTGACACGGAATCGCAATCGGCTTGATCCCATTATCAGCAAGCAAAACATATTTGAATCCATGAAAATATGAAATATAATCTTTGGAGTTTAGATGTTCTTTTTGGGAACTTTATTCTATATATGTGTTCGAAGATCTACTAGAAAAGTATACATGTGCATTTGATTGTTTGGACATGAAAGTTTTCTGAACAGGTATTCTTATTTCATTAACTTGGACTTATCAGAGTGTATATGAGCGTCCTAATCAATCATGTTTGCCACCTTTGCATGCACTAGCTAGCCAGCTATTCTATATACTTTACTAATGCAATTGTTTCTTGTTATGTCAGCTTGATGGGATGGTGTCTGATCCCAATTTGACATTCATTGTTGATCCAAGACGCAACCAGGAAGACTCAGGCGCAGACACGGAAGAGGAAGATGAGGACAGAGATGACCAATCGGGTCCTAGCAACCGTTCGCCAGGATGGATCAGCTACCGCCACCGTCCAAGGAAGGGTGTCCCTGAACGGGCACCCTTCTTTTGACCTTGGTTATTTTTAGTTGGTTGTCACCAATTTCAACATGGATTTTCTTTAAGCATCATTTCATGAACAACAACATTTTTCATTGGAGATATGTTGCTCTTTTCCCTCTCAGTCTTGAGATGGGTCAAGACTCAAGACTGATATTTCGATTTGTTCAATCACTGTAACTGTGAGGTAGTTGCATGCCTTGAAGACACACTATTTCATGTTGTAAAGATAGTGTTTGGTACTTATTTATAATATTGTGGATGTTCTATTCCAGTGTATTGGTACACTAAAAAAAATTGGATGCTAGGATATTATTTTTCATATTTAATCACTTTTCACCTTTTTTGTGTGTGTTTTCTTGAAAGAACATTTGAGGTCAGTTTACCCTCCCAATTAGAATAGACTCACAACGCTCGTCCCCTCCCCTTAATCCGCATTCTAGTTTGTACGAATAAATGCTTTAAAAAAGCAACAAATATGTAAATAATATATATAAGTTGCGGTATAAAATTACAAGCATCCTTTTGTTTGAAAAAATATGATCATTTGCAATGGTGCAAAAATGTAACATATTTGCTTTTGCATTTCTTTTGCGTAGATTAAAATAGTTATATTTTATTAAGAAAAACTACATTGTGATAGTTGAGGCTGTAACTTACATGTTGGACTTAGCATTGGAGTTATGTAAATATTGTTGCCAACTCCACCATTCCAGAAACACTGGAGGATCTGATAGTTGTTATGAAAAGGGACTAGCTATACATAAGTTGGCTGACAATTTAATTTGGGTAAGTAAATTTTCATAATTATTAAGTAAAGATCCAACAATCATCTTTTTTATTCCATTTCTCGGACATAATCGACCTACCTTAATTGCAAATAATGGCTATTTACATGCAGCTATCGTGATATTACAAAACGAACCAAAAAACTAGGCAGAAAATGAACCAAAATAACAGTTTAGGAGGGATTTGGTTTATTAGTTATACAACAAATTAATATTTTTTTAGTTCAATCAAGGAAGGGCATTCTCAAGGAGGCCCTTTCTTCTAGTACTGCTAGCTTTTGGTTGGTTACGAGTGATGTCAACATGGTTTGTCCATAAGTTACATGGATAAAGTATCGAATTCCATGGGATCCGGAGCGCCCCCCCCCAATGGGCCGTGCTTTGGAAATTCATCTTGCCTTGAATGTACAAGGGTCTTCTCATGGATCCTGGCTACATAACCAAAAACTGGTTGCCACACAGGCCAAAGAATCTCACTGATCTGGCTATTTACCTCCGACAACTACTGAAGTGCTTAAACAAGGGCTTGTTTGAATTATTCCCTAGAGACAATAATAAAATGTATTATTAAAATTCCAGTTTCATTATTAATGTTTATATTTTTGTGCTATAAATGCAACAGATTATGCGGAGGTTTGCCCAGTTCATGTTAACTTCCTTCGAAGGGCAACCCATATGCAGTTGTGGAGTATAAACATAAAGTGTTCTTAGTCTGCCTCTAGGACTAACCTGTGTATTATGGATGTCATGTTTTCCTTAAACGAGGCATTGAATATGTCGGTGATACATGGGAGCACATTGTTGCCAGAACAAGGGTGCTGGACCGACCCAATTGTATGATTTGATTTGAGATTTCATCATCATTGTATTATGAGTTAATTCATCAGATGAGTTGACACTTGAATGTATCTGTATAGACCATGAGAATGTTAAGACCTACATACCAGAGGGTGGGTTTTGACTCTGTCCAGACACCACCCGTAACAGGCGTGGCTATAAAGGCTTTTCTCATTAACACTCGATAGTATGTCTAGGTACTTGATGATTCAAGTTGGGATTTTCTCCTCCTATTCAGGAGAGATATTCTTTGGGTCCTCTCGGTATTACGTATCCACCAAATATCCGGCCGGATACTTTGTGAATATATCACATGGGATACGGAATACGTGAACGAGGAAAAAAGAATGAGGATAATTCGTATAATGATTAATGAGTTGATCATGCGTATACCTATATAATATCACCTCATGTTTTGTAAAGTATCGTGAAGCAAAGGGATTGGCATGTGAACCAGAGGTTCACTCGAAGTCATATTCGTGTAGGTGCAGGAACCATTATGGGTGTCCATGGCTCCGCTATTGGTTATTGATCCGAAGAACGCCAGTTTCCGGTTCATGTTCGTATTCTACCGAACCTATGGGGTCACACCCTTAAGGGTGGTAGAATTTTTGAGTACTAAAGTGATAGGAGCATGATTATAACACACCATAAAGTTTGAGAGTGATTGAGATTTAATCGGAGAGAAAACCGTAATCGTTTCAAGGCACCGATAAAGTATCGATAAAAGTTTTGAGAAAACCGGTTAAAACCAGAGGGCCGGAAAAGTTCTGGGATGGTCTAAATCACTACTAGGGAAATAGCTATACATGGAAAGCTTATTAGTGGCACATTTGATATGTAATGCGCCACTATGTTGTAAGGGGTGGCGCACTGATAAAAAATGCGCCACCCATAAGCTCTTATAGGTGGCGCATTTTCCAAAATGCGCCACCCCTAAGAGTGGGCCAGCCCTGGATCCCCTTATACGTGGCGCATTTGGAGAAATGCGCCACCCCTAAGAACCTTATAGGTGGCGCATTTTGGAAATGCGCCACCCCTAAGAGCTTAGGGGTGGCGCATTCTGGAAATGCGCCACCCCTAAGGAATTATTAGTGGCGCATCCAGAATGCACCACCCATAAGCTATTAGGGGTGGCGCATTTTCCATATGCGCCACTAATAAGAAAAAACTGGGCGGGAAAATTCCCAAATACACCCCCGTGTGGACCGCCTTTTCAATTTGAAAAAAAATAAAAGAAAATGATAGAAATGTCAAAAAAATAAAAGAAAATAAGTTTCCCAAATGATATGTGGTCTAGTTGTTAGGAAAATTTACAAATATGAGTTTCGACTTTTTTTGCAAAATCTCCCAAGAATTTCGTAAAATGGGCTTAACTTTTGCATACGACCTCCGATGAAAAAGTTTTTTATATGAAAAATCATCTACTCGAAAAGTTATATCCAAATTCAACTGGGTACAACTCGTTGAACATTTTTAGAATCCTCAAAAACCTAACAGAAAAAAAGTTACGGGCATTTGAAGATCTGGAGGCCCAAAAAAAGAGAAAAAATTGAAATTTTTGTTGAACTTAGTAGTGGCGCATTTTGTATGAAATGCGCCACTAGTAACAAAATTTGTTTTTGAAAAATTTTTAAAAATATTTTTTTAATTCAAAATAGGCTAGAGGACAAATCGGGAAGTTAAAAATGGTTGAAAATTTTAGATAGTAACATTAAGAAATTTTAAAAAAATAAAAATAAGTTTTTTTTAAATCAATTTTTTTTTAAAAAGTTCAAAATATGCTAATGGTCCCATCGAGAAAGTTTCAAAAAAATGTTGAAAATTTTAGCACACCCATGAACATTAACAAGGTCCTAGACATCAACATGGTTTAATAGGATTTATATGTTAGATATATCAACAAGTGCCTGCTAGGTGAGATGGAGTGAGAGTTGAATAGAACCGAGAAGTTAAGCGTGCTGGGACTGGAGTAGTGCTAGGATGGGTGACCCTCGGGGAAGTTTGACCTGAGATTAAGCATAGTGACCGGGCATTAAACATACTAACCTGAGACTAAGAAAAAATAAAAAAATAAAAATAAAAAATTGTTTTCCAGATTCAAAATTCAAAATTTTAAACCACCTATAAGCCCTTATTAGTGGCTTGTAGTTAGTGGCACATCCATAATGCGCCACTAAACAGAAAAAGGACGCCACTAAAAGGGCATTCCCTAGTAGTGAATATGTTTTATAATCTTTTATCATCAATTTATATTTTTTTGAAAATAATAAATTATATTTAATATCAATGGGCCCGCTCTCACTTGGAAGGCCCATGTGGGGAGGGAGCACTTGGACCAAGGAGGCCCATGTGGGCATGGCGCCTAGGAGGAAGTATCCTCCCCCTTGTGGCCGGATCTAAAGAGGGAGGGAAACCCTAGGGCGCCCCCCTAGGGCTGCCCCCTCCTCCAAGGTGGCCTCCCCTCCCCTCCCACTATAAATAGATGAGGAGGGGGCACCCCCAAGAACACACGAGTTTGCTTCTTTGCCTCAGGGCTGCCCCTCCTCTCTCTTTCTCCATTAGATTTAATCTCCTCCTTATGCCAAAGGGCTGCACCTACCTCCTGTCTACTCCGGTGGAGCCGAGCTCTGGATGGCGGCACCCTGCCGGATCTACTATAACGTACGTGTGGATCAACCGTAGATAGATCGTACATTCGATCTTTGTTCGAGGTACTTCTGCATCTTCTTTCGCGGAGAAGATCTGTTTGTGGGGGTGTGCTACTTCAAGTTTACCCAACTCTCCATCAACATCTTCCGCTGCGAGAGAACTACTGTTGAACGGTTGTTAAGGTAACAACATCGCTATCCTTGTTTGCATCTATCTAGATCTAATCTTGGGGCTTGGTTTCGTAGTGCTGATTTTTTTGTTTTCTACTCCGAATTCCAACAGTGGTATCAAAGCCAGTTCTAGTAATAGATGCAGGTTCAATCTAGAGTTCATAGGGATGAACGGGAATTGCACAAATTTTTTATTGTGCGCGGTTTTTTATAATAAACTTAAACTGAATCTTATATCGTTGCTTCCCATCTAATTGCACAAGTTGATACCTCCTGTATTTCTTAATTTTGTTACAAACATCTTGCCCCTCGGGGTCCTTCTATGTTGCTCCTAAGTATGATGGTCACGCGAAGATGCATTGTTCTTGCTTTTGGTGTGGAGAAATTGTGTAACAAAAGGGGCGTGTGAGATTGTTGATCTAGCACGGGGACCACGCGTATTGACGGTTGTTCAGTATGGGTCATGAGATTAAATTGTAGTCTCATGGTTGATACGGCCCGAGTGTTAATCTAGCAACTTGAAGATTGTTCTTTATGTGGTTATTATTTTATCGGGCGGTGTTTCGAATTTTGTGCGATTCCGACTTCATCGGGTAGGTAAACGATTGGAGGTGTCAGGCATAGTAGCCGGCATAACTCCAGGGGCGTATTTACAAAATGTTGCGTGCGCTGATAGCTGGACCCCCGGATTCCCCTCTTATCTTCGGATTCTACCCCACCCGAAAAACCAGACACGAAACGGGCCATTTCGTGGCCCGAAACCCCTCCTAAACACCCACCTACCATATATAGTAGGCTACCCAAGCAATTTTAGGGAAAACCCTAGCACCTACTCCCCTCCATTTCCGTGCCAGCCTCTGCCCACCACCACCACGTTTTCCCCAGCCAGCCAACCACATCTCCCCCTGATCCGCACCGTTGGATTGACAGATCGAAAGGCTGCGGACGTCTAGGATTTCCACCGTGGAACTCCCCGAAGCCCCACGTCCGTGCTCCTCCGCTCCCGACCCCGCGCGTCCCCGCCGCTGCACTTCGGCCGGCGAGCCGAGCCGCCGCACCCGCTCTGGCGACCCCCCTGCAGGCCTGCCTCCTTCTCCTCTCTCCCTCCTTTCTCTTCTCTCCCTTCTCTCCTAACTCTCTCTATCTCCCTGCATGAGACCGATCCGCACCATGGACACAGGAGATGGAGCTCGCGCTGCCCTGGAACCCGCCTGAGTCGCCGCGCCTGGACAAGCCGCCGCCGCCCTGGATGAATCCGGAAGGTCCCTCCCTTGTCACTGCGCCGCCGGAGCGCCCCACCTCGTCGGAGCGCAAGGAGCCGCTGCCAGCCCTGCCCGATCCAGTCAGGACTAGGATGACCGGACAACCATCGCTCGGTTGGGCTTCCTCCCCCGCATGGGCCGGCCTACGCCCTGTGCGGCCCAACGCCAACCATCTGCCACCTCGTCGCCCAGGGCGACATTCCCTTATCCGTCGCCCATGGCACGACCTGGGAAAAGCCCACTCGGTGAGGCAACCCCTCTATTTTTTTTTCTTCTCCTGCTGCTGTACTTGCGCCAACCCAATAATGATGTTGCGCACCGTGCGATATTTAGCTAGCTCGCGCTCGCTGTTAGGCCCAACAGAGACAGATTTGGCCCGTTAGGTTTTTTTTCCTTTTCTGGGCAAATAAAATTGTAGATTTTGTTCATAGTTTGTGATGCCCGTATCTTTTAGCTCGTAGCTCGGATCGCGACGCTTTAAACATGAAACTTTCTTAGACTTGTGTATAGTTTAATAAAATATGCTCCTTTTCCATGTTTGATTTTATTTACATGTTGTTTTACTGCTAATTACAACTCTTGCCATTGTAAAATGTAATCTGTCATAACTTTTTTAACCGTTGCTCCGTTTAAAATGTTCCTTATATGTAACTTGACTAGAATTTCATGGAGATTTTTTTTATGCTATTGTTTGATGCTGTTAAAAAATATAAAATATAGTTTAGGGAAAAACAATACCAAATGCAATAATTATCGTGGGGTCCGTAATAGTTGCCATGTACACTACTAGGGAAATAGCTATACATGGAAAGCTTATTAGTGGCGCATATATTAAGCCATGCGCCACCATCTGTTCGGGGTGGAGCACTGGAAATAATGCGCCACCCATAAGCCCTTAGGGGTGGCGCATTATTTTCCAGTACCCCACCCGTAAGAGTGGGCCAGCCGGCGTCACATGATCCCATCGGCGCACAACAAGAAGACGATGATCTTGACACTACTAGGGAATGCCCTTTTAGTGGCATCCTTTTTTTTCTGTTTAGTGGCGCATTTAGGATGCGCCACTAACTACAAGCCACTAATAAGGGGGGTGTATTTGGGAATTTTCCCGCGCAGTTTTTTCTTATTAGTGGCGCATATGGGAAATACGCCACCCCTATGAGCCTATGGGTGGCGCATTCTGGATGCGCCACTAATAATTCCTTAGGGGTGGCGCATTTCCAGAATGCGCCACCTCTAAGCTCTTAGGGATGGCGCATTTCCAAAATGAGTCACCTATAAGGTTCTTAGGGGTGGCGCATTTCTCCAAATGCGCCACGTATAAGGGGATCCAGGTCTGGCCCACTCTTAGGGGTGGCGCATTTTTAGAAATGCGCCACCTATAAGGGCTTATAGGTGGCGCATTTTTTACCCTGCGCCACCCCTTACAACATAGTGGCGCATTACATATAAAATGCGCCACTAATAAGCTTTCCATGTATAACTATTTCCCTAGTAGTGTGATGATGATGATGATATCAACGTCGACCAGTTCATCAACACTTCGTTCGAAGGTGATGAATTATTCATGCCTCCTATTGAAGGAGCCTACTTGCATGACGAGGAAGCTCGCGGTCTAGCTGATCCTGCGGCGAAACCTGCTTGCTCCACGCGTCTCTTTGCTGCTTCTCAGGAGATGTCTCCAGCAGCTTGCGCCTTCATCGAGCCTCAAGCAGATGCCACAAGGAAATCTATTCTCAGCCCGTCCATACTGCATAAGGCGGCCACTAAGAAGATAAAGGCTGGTGACTGCTCGAAATTAGAAAAGAAGAAGAGATGGAAAATAAAGAAGAGCATCACTTCGAGCAGCCAACCTTCGATGCCGATCCGAGCTCAAGACGGGCCACCAAGAACCAAGGATCTCTCATTTGAAATCCATGTGGCGGGTAGGGCGATGCTACCTAAGGACATGCTCGACCTTGCAACTTCTAATATGCAGAGTGTGCATCACAGTATTATGGCATTAGAGAAGATTCTTGTTCGAGAAGAGAATCCCTCGTACCCGGTTTTCATCGCCAAGTTGCCACTCAACATGGGCTTCATCAACACTATCCCCGCGGATATGATAATCCTGCGGTTTTCGGAGATCTTCAATTTGTACCATCTCAAGCGGCTGGACCATAGCCTTATCCGTCTGTTCTCGCTCAGCCTTTCTATGAGTATCAGGAGAGATAAGTCCCAGAGCGTCGCGATATTGGACCCCTTCTACATGCGTGAAAGCATCTTGATGGACGACGGGGATGCGAATCTCGCGGCGGGGTACATCAGAGACTTCATGATAGAGAACGCCGGAGGGGATTCATTTCTTATGACCTACTCTCCCAAGTAAGTCATTCACTCACCGCCGTAGCATATATGCTTTCTTAGCTTTCCATTGTCCTCATCCAACATTCCTTTTGGATTGTTTTAATTATGCAGTGAGGATCAAGACTGCGTGCTCATCTGCTTTTCACCGCAACACTCGCATCCCGTGTATTTAGACTCAGGGAGTGTGAAGAAGAAAGATTACAAGTATATCATGAGAGTTTTGAATGATGCTCTCGCCGGCTACATAAAAGCCGGAGGCAAGATGGTGAAGCACAAGTTTAGGAAGAATCGGCCTGGCGTGAGCGTGTTCAACCACGTAACACAGTTCCCGTGCGTCAAGCAGCCGGCTGGTAGTGTGAGGGATGCGTACTACACCCTTCATCACATGAGGGCGATTGTACAGGAAAAATGCAACCTTACGCTGCCAATTCATCTCAGAGCGTGGGGCCGAATGGAAGGCGGAAATCGCCGATGCAAATCTTAAGGAGGAGTTCTTTCACATCCAAGCGCAGATGGAGACTATCATCCGTCATGAAGTACAAATGAGGGGGCCCATCTTCCACTCCAACATGGCTCCATCCAATGGGGAGATAGAAGTCCACCTAAAGGCCTTGCGTGACACAAGGCCTTTCATGACAAAAGAAGGATGCCGCCCATTCCCCGAGCCAAGTCAGAAGAAGTGACCAATTTATGTTATATATGGCAGTCGTTTGATGAATGTGTGCCCTACATGTAATTTGGATGTACTCTTTGTGTAGTAGACGATGGTAGTTTAAAATACTCTTGGTGCTCTTTGTGTATAAAGGTCACAACATATGCATTTTTATGCATATGTGCATGCTCCTGGCCATTGATCGACTTGCTTTATGTTGTTGATAAGAATAGATGCTATATTGCGTTGTTGTCCTTTGCTATGGATTCATATGGATGTGACCTCTAAAATCTTTGTTTTGTGCAGGTTGAAGAGAAAACAAGAGATGATGAAGAAAGTAGCTTTCTGTTTTCAATAATTGTTGGGCTCATTGTGATATTGTGATGGATGTAATCTTGTGAATCTTGTTGGCCTCTAAACCTTAGACGATGATGGATGTAATCTCTTGTAAATCTTTGTAATAAGAATTACAATGCAATTCTTTTGTATCAATAATTGTTGTGCTCATTGTAATATTGTCTTTTTAATTTCTGTAATATGGTAAAAATATCTGTAATGTTTGTAATTCTATACTGTTTTATTCTTTTCTATAATACTTTTTTTTGGTTTTCTGTAACCAATTTAGTGGCGCATTATGTCTGGATTTAGTGGCGCACTAGGAATGCGCCACCCCTAAGGACCCTTAGGCGTGGCGCATTTCAGAATGCGCCACCCCTAAGAGCTTATAGGTGGCGCATTCTGAGATGCGCCATGCCTAAGGGCCTTAGGGGTGGCGCATCCAGAATGCGCCACCTGTAAGCCCTTATTAGTGGCTCGTGGTTAGTGGCGCATCCCTAATGCGCCACTAAAGCCCTAAAAAGGACGCCACTAAAAGGGTATTCCCTAGTAGTGGTATAGGTTTTACCACCCACTTAAAGTGACTAGATTAGATAGTTTATTTATGCTTCACCTCTTGCCATGATTGTGTGATATGCCATGCTTGGGTGAGATGCCATGTTAACAACCTTTGCTCATGTTGTGTAGCTAAACAACTTGAACCATTCGAAATGTGCGGTATCGTCGTGTGTGACGAGTACTCCACTTAACCTGTTAGTAACCGCTCTCGACGATAGATGCGATACCGTAGTGTGTTGTCTCGTGTTTCCTTCTTGTTGTTGATTGCTCGTGATTGCTTCGTAGTAATATATGCTTGCTCGTCGATTGCTTTCCAGTGTTACCTTCCTGTGTGCTCCCGCGGTTACTCTCGGAGACGGTGCGAGCTCGCGATCGCTTACACCTTCGGAACCCGACTTATCAACA
Organism: Bromus sterilis; assembly: GCA_950022295.1. Classification (NCBI taxonomy): domain Eukaryota; kingdom Viridiplantae; phylum Streptophyta; class Magnoliopsida; order Poales; family Poaceae; genus Bromus; species Bromus sterilis. Next base: position 211,701,718 of record OX465599.1, read on the forward strand.
GGCAAGGACTATACATTACTTATGATCCATTCTATTATAACCAGCGGTTTCCATGCTAGTCTAGGTTAGGTTCGATGTTTGATCCTACCACATGTTTACAACCTCTCTCAAACCGATACAGCCATGTCCCCTCCCAGCAAACCATGTACTGCTATGTTACTATTGCTCGTTGCTCAGACCCTGCTTAGTATGCATTCTTAGGATGCTACGATGTTACTCTGTTACTCCTTGGTTTGGGCTATCACATTATTATATTGTTGTGGATGTTATGATTATTATAATGTTGACTATACTCGACGAAGGTGGAAGATCTAGGCTATCCCGCCCCGATGCTTTGTTTCATTCGAGTCACCTAGGACCCGAGTTCCGGGTATTGGTTTTAAGACTGAGCGTGCCTAACCGCGTGTGGGATGCTATGGGGTCCCCTCTTCTTACCTACCTAGCTTCAAACATTTCTAGAGGTGGCCCAAGCCGATTTACCATTTGCAAACCATGCATATATGTTTGTCGGGTCGCTCCTAGCAGACATCCTTTAAAAAAACTTGGGCCAGTGGAGGCATGTTTCTCTGTTGGTCCACCCGATCAGCTAGGACCCGGCCCCATGTGAGGTGACCCGGTAATCCGACCTGCGTCAGCCGGAAGAGTCCGATCCGAGAGTGCGGACGGCTTTTGGATTGGGGGTCGACTCCTTGGGGGCCACCCGGATTTGTTCGTTGTTAGCTAGAGGGACCTGTCATTTCGGATCTCTCAGAACTAAATCATAAAATGGTTGCCTATGATGGGTAGCAACTAAGAGAGATGGGTGTGCGTGCGGATCCTTGTAATGGGTAGTTGGTACACCCCTGCAGGGTTAAATCTTTTCGAGAAGCCGTGTCCACGGTTATGGACTACTTGAGACCTACTCCTTGTTCATAGACAACAAAACTGAGATAATCTTAATAACTTGATCAACGTGTGTGTGCCTTGACTGCTTCTTCTTTGTCGGGATGCGAAGGGGAGGACGAGGATAGGATAGATGTTATGTTTGCGTAAGTACCTGAGAGAAAGACTTGTTGGAGGCGATTCCTCATCGAATGCTTGGCTTCTTATCTTACTCTCTAGATTGTTAGCCACTTCATAAATGCTAGTGCGGAAGCCACCTCACCACTTACCGTATCCTTACCGTGAACTACTAGTTATCCTAGAATGACGAGTGATGAAGTCCTTGCTGGGTCAGTTGACCACTACAGTTGGATGCTGAGTACTTCTGTACTCATGATACTACCCCCAAACTCTTTTCAGGATCGACAACAGGTATGGTGATCGACGTTTCACGTGGAGACTCGACAACGACTAGTTAGGCGGATCCCGATGGAGGGCCTGGACCCGTGTGGTTATCGGAGCGATGTCTTTTTATCTTTGCCATTCGGCATTTGATTGTAGTCGTACTCAGACATGTATCTTCCGCTGATGTAATGTATTTAAGGCAGTTGTATGTTGATTGTATGAGATGTTGTATCCTTGTAGATGTAATGTTATGATATCATGTTAGAAATCCGGGGCATATGGCGTTGTCATATGTCGCGGTGGGACCGATATGTGCTTCGTCCCCGGATCTGGACGGAAACATCTAGATCTGGAACAGTACCGCATATCGGGCCTTACAAATTGGTATCAGAGACTTACCGACCGTAGGATCCTTTTTCTGGCTGAAGTCGAGTCTAGACAAAAACTATTTTGTAGTTACTAAGTTAGTTATCGGAGAGTAGGAATCTTTTTACTCCTTACCCTTGCTCATGTCAGGACAAGTGTCGTAAGTGTTTTACTCTCTCCTTACCCACTTCAAAATTTAGGATATCGAGTAAGTTGAGTATCAAAATCGTTACAATGCCTTGCTTTCAGCGTATTGTCTCGATTCCGATCTCTGGTTGGGAATTCCTGTAGTATCTTTAACTTCTCCGACTCAGGATAACATCTTGGTTGTCCATTGACTTCATTCCTTTTTCCTAGTATCCTCACGATCTGAGTGAGAATGCTTCCCTTGATGGCCGCTTTGGATTATTATTCATTCCTCTTGATCTATCGATGGTTTCGTTCTTCGACGTCGCCATCTCCCTACGGAAATTTATCTCGACAGAAGTTCGTCGGCGGCATGGAGCAGATTTTCTTGTTGGTGGTGTAGAAGATCGTCAACTCTCTTCTTTCCCCCTTCCCCTCTCCCCCGGATCACCCTGGATCTCGAGACGAGATCCCTTGTTGGTGGTGTTGTATTGTAACAACCCGGAATTTTCACCCAAATTAAAAAAATTGTTTGTTGTGTTGCTGTGTTGATTGCCTGATATGTTTGTAGTATTTGCTTCATCAATTTATTAATTGGTGAATATTGTCCCCCTCTTTCTCGTATCGGATGCGGGACCGAACCTTTTCCCAATGGCACACGACCTTTGCGACACCGGGTTCCACCCGAGCACCATCGCGAATCCCGGCACAAGACCAGCCTTCACCATCGGTGCAGAAACCCCCATTTATATTTAAATGGGTTATTATTTATCGGGCGGTGTTTCGAATTTTTCGCGATTCCGACTTCGTCGGGTAGGTAAACGATTGGAGGGGTCAGGCATAGTATCCGGTATAACTCCAGGGGCGTATTTACAAAATGTTGTGTGCGCTGATAGCTGGACGCCCGGATTCCCCTCTTATCTTCAGATTCGACCCCACCCGAAAAACCGGACCCGAAACGGGCCATTTCGTGGCCCGAAACCCCTCCTAAACACCCACCTCCCATATATAGTAGGCTACCCTAGCCATTTTAGGGCAAACCCTAGCACCTACTCCCCTCCATTTCCGTGCCAGCCTCTGCCCGCCGCCACCACGTTTTCCGTAGCCAGCCAACCACATCTCCCCCTGATCTGCACCGTTGGATTGACAGATCCAACGACCGAGGACGTCTGGTATTTCCCCCGTGGAACTGCCCGAAGCCCCACGCCCGTGCTCCTCCGCTCCCGACCCCGCGCATCCCCGCCGCTGCACTTCGGTCGGCGAGCCGAGCCGCCGCAGCTGCGCCGGCGACCCCCCTGCAGGACGGCCTCCTTCTCCTCTCTTCGTCCTTTCTCTTCTCTCCCTTCTCTCCTAACTCGCTCTATCTCCCTGCATGAGACCAAGCCGCACCATGGACACAGGAGATGGAGCTCGCGCTGCCCTGGAACCCGCCTAAGTCGCCGCGCTTGGACAAGCCGCCGCCGCCCTGGATGGATCCGGCGGGTCCCTCCCTCATCACTGCGCTGCTGGGGCCCCCTCACCTCGCCGGAGCGCAAGCAGCCGCCGCCAGCCCTGCCCGATCCAATCGGGACGAGGACGACTGGACAACCATCGCTCAGCTGGGCCTCCTCGCGCGCATGGGCCGGCCTACGCCCCGCGCGGCCCAACGCCAGCCCACTGCCACCTCATCACCCAGGGCGACATTCCCTTAACCGTCGCCCACGCCACGACCTGGGCCAAGCCCACTCGGTGAGGCAGCCCCTCTATTTTTTCTCTCCTCCTGCTACTGTACTTGGGCCAGCCCAATAATGATGTTGTGCACCGTGCGATATTTAGCTAGATCACGCTCGTTGTTAGGCCTAGCAGAGACAGATTTGGCCCGTTAGATTTTTTTCCTTTTCTGGGCAAATAAAATTGGATATTTTGTTTATAGTTTGCGATGCCCGTATCTTTTAGCTCGTATCTCAGATCACGACGCTTTAGACATGAAACTTGCTTAGAATTGTGTCTAGTTTATTAAAATGTGCTCCTTTTGCATGTTTGACTTTATTAACATGTTGTTTTACTACTAGTTACAACCCTTGCCACTGTAAAATGTAATCTGCCATAACTTTTTAACCGTTGCTCCGTTTAAAATGTTCCTTATATGTAACTTGATTAGAATTTCGTGTAGATTGTGTTTATGCTATTTTTTGCTGCTGTTAACAAATATAAAATATGGTTTAGGGAAAAACAGTACCAAATGCAATAATTATCGTGGGGTCCATAATAGTTGCCATGTATAGGTTTTACCCCCCACTTAAAGTGACTAGATTAGATAGTTTATTTATGCTTCACCTCTTGCCATGATTGTGTGATATGCCATGCTTGGGTGAGATGCCATGTTAACAACCTTTGCTCATGTTGGTTATCTAAACAACTTGAACCATTCTAAATGTGCGGTATCATCGTGTGTGACGAGTACTCCACTTAACCTGTTAGTAACTCCTATCTATAGTGATTGTAAAGGTACCTATGACATAAGGAGAAATTATCCTTATGAAACTTGTCGTAATCATGGAGGGAATTACTCCCTTGCTGAACACCATCTTCCTAATACACAATTAATCTATAGTGTTCAAGTTGTTTATGATAGTCCTACTCCCACTATTACCAATGAGTACGATTATGCTTATGTGGAGAGTAAGAGTACCTTTTTGCATGTGGATCATGGTAACAATGCTTTATGTGATACTTATATTGTTGAGTTTATTCGTGATCTCACTGAAAATTCTTATGAGAAGGGAACATATGCTTATAGATATTTCAATAATATCAAGTTCCCTCTCTTTATGTTGAAGGTTTTGAAGCTGCACTTGTTTTGCCTTCCTATGCTTATTGCTTTGTGCTTCATTGAATTATTCTATTGCAATATTCCTATGCATAGGAAGCATGTTAGGCTTAAATGTGTTTCGTATTTTCTTCTTGATGCTCTCTTTTGTTCTTCAACTCTTATTCCTACGAGAGCATCATTAAAGTCTTAAGCCTATCTTTATGGCTATAAAGAAAGAGCTCTAGGGAGACAACCCTTGTTATCTTTACTTTCAGTTTTTTATTTTAATTTTTAGTGGTCTTGATGTTTGTTACTACTGTAGAAACATCATTGTATCTTTACTTTTCAAGCTTTGTTCCAATTATAGCCTCATATGACAAGAGAAGTGAAAGTTGTGACATGCTGTCCAGAAAACAAATTATGTCCTCGTGACGGGAAAAATCAAAGAATATTCCCAGTTCATCTTTTTGAGCTGAATTTTTTACACAGCATGCTCTATACAATCACGGAACTTTCGTATGTTCTGAGTTTTTTTATTTGAGTTGCAGAAGTATCCCTAAAAAAATTCTTTACTACCTGCTGGTCTGTTTTCACAAATTCTGTCCTATTTTGCCTTTTCTTCATTTTGCAAACCTTGAGCTTGCTTTTTCTTTGAAAAAACTTTATGGCAATCTTGAGAAACAGTAGCTCTTCAAGAATATCTTTATTTACAGTAGAGGAAACATTATTTTATTATGGGTACTAACCTCGCTAATACGATTATGATGAGTTATGTATGAAGGGAGTTTTCAAGTGTGCGAGGGAAGATGATGAAAGAAGATTCAGAAGTTTCAAGCGCTCAAGCTTGGGGGTGCCCCCATGTATCCCCAAGAAATATTCACAGAGACTCAAGCGTCTAAGCTTGGGGATGCCCCCGTGCATCCCCTTCTCCATCAACAATTATCAGTTCGTCTCTCGTTTCACTATATTTTTATCACTTCATGCATTATGTGCTATGCTTGGAGCGTCTCGCTCTTAGGTTTTATTTTCAGTTTTCTTTAGCCTTGCTTGATGTTCATAACAAGTTAGAACCCAGCTTTCTTTGTGTGGGAGCGAAACACGCTCCACTTCAATCTAGAACACAACATATGATTTTTTTCATGCTTATCTTTGCAGTGTGTGTTCTTTATCTTTTTTCATAGCTGCTATCATGTTTAGCTCTTAGTTTTCATTCTTATCTTTTGAAGAGCTTTTTGTTTAATTTGTTGCTGAAACTCTCTTGAGTTTTCATGTTTATCTTGTTTAGAGAGTTTGCCTGTTGCACTGAGTTTGGTGTATTGACTTGGAGTAGGTAATTGAGCTTGCTATTATTTTGTAGTAGTAACTTGCAATAGTTTTGAGGTATTGCCATGAGTAATGTTTGGACTTTTGGTGTCAAGAGCTCTAGCCTATTAGTGATGGATGTCGTATTTTGGGCAATCCGTGATTATTTTCCAAACTTACAAATTAGTTGAGAACTTTAGCTACTAGATGGATCACTACTCTTTGGAATACACTCACGTACCATGAGTCGAGGATGCGCAAGGATAACCAAACCCACAAACACTCCTCCTCGGGGTACTTGTCTCTTTGAGAACCTCCTATTAGATTGAGAGTTACTGATAATAAGTGCATGAGTTCCTCGGACTAATGTGAGTATTCGAAATTTGACACTTCCACCTTCCCATATTTTTCTAGCCTCTCCTGTGCCGTGCATTGCTTTCTTCTCACTCCGAGAGTTGGCGTCCACCTTCTCCGGTACATCCAAATCCTTGGCACGATACGCTCTGTCATCATAAACCTCATTATATCCTTCCTCAAAACAGCCACCATACCTACCTATCAAGGCATTTCCATAGCCTTTCTGAGATACATTGCCATGCAACATCCATCTTCTCATGACTTGATCTTCATGTTATACATGCTACTTGCTTGATCAATGAGCCGCATGCTAGTTGGGCCTTCCCTAATCATTGCTACATGATGCGCTAGTATCATTGCATATCCTGCTACACTGGAAAAAGCATACATTTGCATACTTCATGATAGTTTCATTTTCTTTATGATTGAGTACTTTTGTAAAGTGTGAAAGATCTTCTATACTTCTTGTAATATATAGAGTGTTGCCCCTAAAGTGAGGAAAAGATCCCAAAGAGGACAAAATCAAAAGATCCCAAAGAGGACAAAATCAAAAGATCTCAAAGAGGACAAATGAGAGAAATAGAAAGAGCCATTGAGGCCACCAAAAAAATACAAAAAAATAGAAAAAAGAGAAAAATAAATAAAAAGAGTGAAGGGGGCACACTACTATTCCTTTTGAGAGATCCACACTCGTACTCCCTCTTATATCTTGTACTCCATAGAGATTATCATTCATGCATATAGATATGTGGGGACCTTCACACTATAGAACTTGGCTTGTATATTCCAATGATGAGCCTCCTCAAATGAGCTCTAGGTCTTCTTGAGCAAGAAAGTTGGATGCACCCCCACTAGTTCCATTAGAGAGCTTACCTTAGCTCATATGTGCATCCGTTGCATGACAATCCCTACTCCTCACATCATATCTATCATTTGGCTTTCTCTCGCCTATGATTGTCCTCATTGATGTGAGCCTTTCACACCTTTTTTGTCTTCCCCCTCCATCATTATTTCTCTCTTTGCCATCCTAAGTGTCAACTTTCTTGCTTACGCTCATCCATTGCATGAGTGCTAAAAATATCGAAAGGGAGTGGATCATTTTGACTTGTACCTGGCTAGTGGTCTAGGGATGAGTCAAGATAAGATTCCAAAGAGGACCAACGATGAAACTTTAGTAGATTAAGTTCTCAACAATAAAAACTATGTTTTACTCTCTCGTATATCCCTATCCCCTTTCTTGCACGCCAACACCATTTGGAGACATTCGAGTCAAGGACAGCGAGAGCTCTTGCACCTTTATGTTCTTATGTTGCTTGTTTAAATGCTAATATAGACTCTTGCCTGTTATGACTTGAATTGGATTACATGCCTTGATTTCTTTACTTAAAAATTCTTATATGGTTGGTAGCATGTCACCACAGAAATTATGTTTGTTATCATTTACCTACTCGAGGACGAGCAGGAATTAAGCTTGGGGATGTTGATACGTCCAAAACATATCTATAATTTCTGCTTGCTCTATGCTTATTTTGTGTGATATTGCTATGGTATTGATACACTTTCATACACTTTTGATCATATTTGGACTAACCTATTAACTCAGTGCACCCCAGTGCCAGTTCCTGTTTTCTGCTGTTTTTCTATTTCAGGTTTCCCCCATATTAAAAGTGCTCCAAAAATTTGGGAAAAATCCGATAAAAAATCAACGTTCCGGAAGCTTCCAGATTCACCGAAGAATGGCCAGAGGGGCCCCACCTGGTGCCCAGGAGGCCACCCCGCGCGGCCTAGGGCTTGGCCGTGCTGGGAGGGCACGTGGGCGACTGGTGCACCCCCCGGTGCCCCCTTTGGCCCTTATTTTTACTCGCATCACGAAAACCCTGATGCCGGACCCCTTTTCTCCAGAAGCAATTCCGATCTCCGCCGCCATCGCCAACAAGCTTCGGGGGACCAGAATTCCTGTGCCGGCACCCTGCCGGGACGGGGAAGTGCCCCCGGATTCATCTCCATCGATGTTGCTTCCTCCTTCCATGATGCGGGAGTAGTTCCTCCTCGGGGCTGAGGTTTCTACTAGTTGCTATGTGGTCTTCTCTCTCTCTCCCATCATGTGATCTTGATTGTGATCATAGGCTATGTTAATCTAGGATGATCCCATGATGTTTCCCCTTCTTCTATGTATTGGATTGATGTACTCACTTGATCTTATCTAGTATAATCCCCGAGACCATGGTGACAGCGGTCTATTGGACATGGGTTAGAAGAATATTTTCATGAGTGATTTCCTCTTTTGTGTGTGGATTGAAGATTCAGAGTCTCTTGGATCTTGTATTTGACTATCCTTTAGATATGTTGTTGTGATTTTGGTACTCTCTTTGGATGGCCGCGGTGGCATTGGGAAATCCATAGATGAGAACTACGAACTCTGAGGTGTGCTTTTGTAGACCTACACAATTCTAGTCCTTTCTTGACCACAAAGGAATGACCTCCGAGTTGCATGTTTTATGGGGAATATCATGTGATTAGACGATGTTAATGTTGTTGGGAGTTTCCACTAGTGAAAGTATGAATCCTAGGCCTTGTTTCCACCATTGCAATACTGTTTGCGCTCATGTTTACTACTTGTTTGCTTGCTGCACTTTTTATTACAGATTTATATTACTTTGTTTTGCTACACATATCACCCATATTTTAGCATCTCTTCGCCGAACTAGTGCACCTATACATCTCCTAGTTGTATTAGGTGTGTTGGGGACACAAGAGACTTCTTTATCTTAATTGCAGGGTTTCTTGAGAGAGATCATCTTCAACCTCTACTTCCCTGGGTTCGATAAACCTTAGGTCATCCACTTGAGGGAAATTGCTGCTGTCCTACAAACCTCTGCTCTTAAAGGCCCAACATAGTCTACAAGAATAGAAGCGTGCGTACACATCAGCTGGAAGTGGATGCATTTGAAGCTATGGTTGATGACATGGTGGCCAGAATTATGACATGTTCCATATGTAATGTGCAGGGCCACTTGTCATCGGCTTGCCCCTCATATAGGGTGTGCATTGCATGCAATCGTGTGGGCCACCGTTGACGTGACTACGATTTGATTGCACAAAGGGAAGGACGCGTCTGGATACTTGTTTCCACGCACTTGCGCATTGAGTCTTCACCGGTTCATATTGAGACTTTCGCCACCACTCCTCCCTGCCCTGTTGCTTCGCGGTCTCCAAACGAGAAAACCCCCACTACCGATTGCGCTCCACCGCCCGCCGTCGACCACATTGCCTCGCCGCAGCGCATCTCCAAAGCGAGCAGCAAGATGGAATTTTATGAGGTAGACCCCGCCCGCTTTCTCCCGGCCGGACACAATATCATCACCGGCGGCCCGACCCGTCTCCCCCGCACCTTCGTCACGGCGTCCAGCAGGCAAGAAAGGCGCCACGAGGATTACATGGTCGCGGAGGTAATGCCGCCGCCTCTTCCCGCTGCTATGGGCCAAACTCGAGAGGAAGTTGCAGATTTTCTTCAAGCTCGAGGGGTCATGGTGCGCTCCGTTCAGCCCTGGTTCTTAGAGGTTGGCCTGTTCCAGGTCAGGGATGCTGCGGTCAGATACTCTCTCACCCAGCATGCTCCTTTTGATCTGGGTGGTGATTGATTCGTCCGGTTCTTCAACCATGACCAGGGAGAGGGTTTTCGAGGGGCGGACGACTATCGCACGGGCTGGCTCATGCTCATTGGGGTGCCTCTGGATTACAGAAACACCAAGAATCTGGCGGAAGCAATCAACACGTTTGGAAAATTCCACTCTTGGAATTCTGAGGACCCCTATCTGGTGCGCTCGATGGTACATGATTCCTTCCCCTCCACTACTCTGGTGCCGCGGGATATTGTTTTTGGTGATTATGCTGAGTGGGGAGGCAACAGGGTGAATTGGACTGCTGCGTGTTATATCCTTGGTGCGGATTGGGATAACCAAATGCCACAAGATGAGGATCCAATGCCCCTCGATGGCAATCCTCACCCTCTGCCGGGACAGTTTCAACCGGACAATGTCCCATGGGTGTTGCCTTTGTTTCCTGAGATTGGCTGGAATGAGGCTCCTGTACCTCAACCTGACAACCAGCAAGCTGATCATGATGATGTCCCGGGATGGGGGAATGGTTTCTGGGGGGGGGGAGGAAATCCAGGATGGGAATAAGCCTGCTCAGCCTGGCGCGCCTGAACAGTACCAGCAATCCATGGTGTTGGATCATCCCGACATGTCTGAGTTGGTGGAGCAACCTGTCTTGGAAGTGATCCAGGTCCCTGATGACGATGATGTTCAGGTGCAGCTGCCAGTTGAGGAGGAAGAGCCTAACTTGGCGCTGGTGGTCTACCAGCCACCTCCCATTCCTCCACAACAAATCTTTGTTGGAATGATCAAGATTGTGGCGGGACCACCACCTCCACCTGAGATGATCTGGACTAGAGCTTTCTCCATCTTGCTCCCTGAACTTTCCACAATGCAGGTTCCCAAGCCACTGATGATCAACCCTATTCTCCCACTGGTTTGCTCCAAACGCTCATGGAGCATGGATTTTGATGAGAAAACAATGGAATTATCCCTTGCTTTCATTGAAGAGGAGGAGCCCTTTCAGACATCTGCTTTGTCCCTAGAGGAGGTCCCCCAGGTAACCTTTTCCTCCAGCCCCCCTTTGGCCGAAGCTGCCTCTGTTCGACGCAAGAAGAAGAGCAATCATGTGGTTGAGACCTCTGTGTGATGCTGTACGAGAAGCACTGTAAAGAGAGATGGTTTCAAGGAGGGAAGTTTTGATGAACACCCAATGGTCCCAAAGAAAAAGAAGCCCAGGACCAAGCCCATCCCAATGGTGATGGAGACAACTGAGGCGGAACAAGCACAAGGCCCAGCTCAGGAGGATACACCTGTAGTGCCACCTACTCCCATCAAGGTCATCCAAGACATTGGAGCCGACTTGCAGATTGATCCTACACTGCTTTCTGAAGAGAAGCTTATGGCGGCCTCTTCCTCCAATTTGTCTTCAAATGATAATGATAATGTTTAGTTCTTTTTCTATAGTTTGGGTTTGGCAAGCCCCTAAATTGGCCAGGTGTTATGCTTCTTTTGGGCAGTAATCTTTTGGGCTAGGCCCATGCTTTTGGACGTGGATGTTAACTGTAATATTTACAGTTAATTCTCTGCACTTATATTTGTTTTATATGGATAGTACATCTACTAGAATTTGGATACTCCTCTGTTGGAATGTGAGATGTATGAACTCTACTGCCAGACAAAGAGTTGTTAGGGAAAAAATTGAGGAAAGCCAATGTGCCATCATCTGCTTACAGGAAACTAAATGCTCCTCAATTGATCACAACTTTATTAGAGCCTTTTGTCCTAGGTGTTTTGACCAGTTATCTTTTATCCCATCAAGGGGTGCTTCTGGGGGTATTCTGACCATTGGAACTCTAGCATTTTTGATGGCCTACTGGTGGATTCCCAAGACTTTGGTATGGTTACACAGTTTACTTCCAAACACAATGCTGAATCCTAGACTCTAGTTAATGTGTATGGTCCTTGTGAACAGCTTAGCACGAATCTTTTTGTGAACTGGCTTTATCATCTCTCTATCCCTTATGATGCTAATTGGTTACTACTAGGGGATTTCAATTTTATCAGATCCATGGAGAATAGAAACATACCTGGTGGGGATATGAATGATATGTTTATCTTTAATGAGATTATTGGTAATCTTGGCCTCTTAGAGTTGCCTCTGCAAGGAAGAAGATATACATGGTCCAATATGCAAGATTCCCCCCTGTTGGAACAACTGGATTGACTTTTTACTTCTTCAAATTGGATCACATCTTACCCTTCCTCACAAGTTCTTCATCTAGCCAAGACTACCTCTGATCATGTCCCCTGTGTGGTAGCCATCAATACTACTATCCCAAGGGCTAACATCTTCAGGTTTGAGAACTACTGGGTTGAGATGACTGGTTTTCTTGACTGTGTGAGAAATTATTGGGAGGTGCCTTCTCAAAAATCCCATGCTGTGGCCATCATTGTGGACAAATTTAAGAGACTTCGGAGGGTTTTGAAGCACTGGAGAAAAGGGTTTATCCTCAATCAAGCTGGTGATTTCCAAATGCAATAGGGTTATCTTCATCCTGGACTGCCTTGAGGATTTCAGGCCTCTCTTTGTGCATGAATCTAACTTCAGGAAAATTGTGAAAGTACACCTTGAAAAGCTGCTTTTTTGGCAGCACCTTTACTGGAAAAAGAGATGTACTTAGAGGTATATAAAAGTGGGAGAAGAAAACTCTGAGTTATTTCAAGCTATGGCTTCAAAAAGATACAGGAGAAATTCTATTGCATCTTTGCAATTTCCTGATGGGACCCACTGTTCTAACCATGATATCCTTGCAACTGCTTTCTGGTCAGCTTTTAAAAACAGAATGGGTGTAGCAAAGGGTATTGTGACGAGATGTGATTTGGCTGGTCTGCTGATGCCTGTGGATGATCTGGAGCACTTAGTGGATCCTTTTGATAAGAAGGAAATGTATGACACTATCAAGTTTATGCCTGTTGATAAATCACCTGGACCTGATGGTTTCAATGGAAAATTTCTTATAGAATGTTGTCCCATCATTTGCAATGATTTCTATAATCTTGCAGCTGAGTTCCATGGTGGCAATGCTGATCTAGAGGGTCTTAATAGCTCTTTCATCACCTTAATTCCCAAGAAGCATAGCACTGAAACTGTGAATGACTTTAGACCTATCTCCCTCACTAGTGTTGGAATTAAATTTCTCACTAAAATGGCTGCTAATAGGTTCCAAAAGGACATTAGAAGATGCATCCACAAGAATCAGTATGGTTTTATAAAGGAAAGATCCATTCAGGACTGGATTGCCTGGACTTTTGAATATCTACATCAGTGTCACAAATCCAACAGACCTCTCATCTTTCTCAAGATTGATTTTGAAAAGGCCTTTGACTCCATTGAGAATGCAGCCATCTTGGAGATCCTTAAGTATAAAGGTTTCCCCAGAAAATGGTGAGTCTGTGTTCAATAGTTGTTGGATAGTGGTTCCTCTACTGTGCTGCTCAATGGTATCCTTGGAAAGAATTTTAAATGAAGGAGGGCAGTTAGAAAGGGTGATCCTTTGTCAGCTTTGCTTTTTGTCTTGCTGCAGACTTGCTTCAATCTGTGATCAATGATCTTATGCAACAAGGCCTCCTCCACCTGCCTTTTCCTTCACATGACCCTGACTTTCCTGTGATGCAATATGCTGATGATACAATTCTAGTCATGCCTGCAGATGTTTAGCAAGTGCTTGTGTTAAAGGAGGTCCTGTAGAGATTTTCTGAGAACACTGGGCTAGACATCAATTATAAAAAATCATCAATGATCCCTATTAATATTGATGAAGCTAGACTGGCTCAATTATCTGCTGCTTTTGGGTGTCAAATGGGGAAATTGCCATTCACCTACTTGGGGCTTCCTGTTGGTACAACCAGGCCAAAAATGGTGGATTTCCTTCCCTTAGTGGACTGCATGGAGAGAAGACTCATAGCTAGTTCATGCTTTCTTAATCAGGGTGTCAAGTTGCAATTGCTGAATTCTGTGATCTCTTCTATGCCCATTTATTTCCTTTGTTCCTTGCAAATTCCCATGGGGATAATCAAACAGCTGGAAAGGATTCAGAGGCAGTGTCTGTGGAGGAAATATGGCAAGGATTATGGTAAACCTTTGGCTGCCTGGGAGTTGGTTTGTAGGACCAAGAATAAAGGGGGCTGGGCATCCTGAATTTGCAATTGCAGAATCAGGCTTTGTTGATGAAACATCTGAACAAATTTTATAACAAAGAGGAGGTTCCATGGGTTTCCCTTATCTGGAATACATACTATCATCAAAGAGTTCCCCATGCCACTGAGCTCTGTGGTTCCTTTTGGTGGAGAGATGTGGCCAAACATATAGATAGCTTTGTGGATGTTTCCAAGATCAACCAGGGACCTGGGGAATCTGTGTTACTATGGCATGACTGCTGGATGGACCATAATAACACTCCTCTGGCTCACACATTTGGAAGATTGATGTCCTATGCTAAAGACACTCTCCTCTCTGTTCAGGAGGCTTTGAATGTCATTGATCTCACAGAACTTTTCAATCTGCCTCACTCTCTGCCCAGTCCTATGAAGAGCTTATGAATTTGGAAGATATTCTCCAGAATCATAGGCCTGATCTAGCTAAAGACAGTTGGAACTGGAAGTTTGGGAACAAGGGTCAATACACTGCCACGAAATTTTACACAATGGTTCATGATCCTATCCAACCCAATCCCTTGCTTAATTTGATTTGGAAGTCTTGTTGTATCCTAAATACAAAGGTGTTTTCCTAGTTAGTGATCATGGATCACATCAACACCAAAGATATGATCCTCAGGAGGCATTGGCACATTGAGGATGGGCCAGAATGTGTGTTATGCCCCACTCAACACCTAGAGACTAGAGATCACCTGTTCTTCCAATGCAATTTCAGTAGGATAATCTGGTCATATCTTCAGATTGACTGGACACTTGGGTCTGACATGGTGCAGGTGCAAAGGCAGCTAGGGAGGCTTTTAATAAGCCTTTCTTTTCTGAAGTGGTTTTCACAGCTTGGTGGAACATCTGGATGTTGAGAAATGCTAAATGTTTTAAGCATGAGAGGCCAACTTTTGCAAGATGGAGATTCGGGTTCATTCATGACCTCACCCTGCTTAGTTACAGGATTAAGCCTAGGTTTAAGGATGAGCTACTTAGGTGGATTGACTTTCTGCCCCCTTGAGGGACCATTTTGTTGAAGTTTTTGTTGTAAATATGTAATTGTTGTGGTGTTTTAATAAAATGCTGGGGGATGCTCTGCCCTTCAGTCTTAAAGCTTCAAAAACGATAATTCTCCAACAAAACTCAATGGCATTCACCACAAGGAGTAATCAACACCGGGAGAGTAGAGGGGATGGATAGTACATTTACAAATTGGATTTCAATGGTGAGATGACATGGGATGAAGATGGAGTTGGTGCTGATGGTGAGGATGATGTTGATGATGATCTCGATGATGCCTGTGACGATGATGATGATGATGAGCATGATCTCACCCTCTGAGAGAATTTCTCCCCGGCGGAATCTGCCCGCCGGAAATGTCTTTTCTTCTCTATAGGTTTCTGCCACGGAGCAGCGGCGGAATTCCGGAAATTCTCCCTCTTCTGAGGTTTTTAGGTCACGATGAAGATATGGCCAAAGGGGGGTCCCGGGAGTGGGCCCCAGCTCCTAGGCGGCCACCTGGTGCGACCTGGAGGGGGGCCGCGCCACCAGGGCACCTGGGAGCCTGGTGGCACCCCCTCCGGGTGCCCTTCGGCTAGTCTTCGTCAATTCTTTGTAAAATTATACCCCATGAATTTCAGGTCATTTGGAGATGTGCTGATATAGCCACTTGATGTGCATTTTTCCCCGCTGATTCCTGCGTCTGCTGTTTCGGCACAGGAAAGTTGCAAACTTTGTAAAATAAGCCAAAACACTATAAGAACATCATTATAATATTGAATATACCAATGAATAGAAGTAAATTATGATATAAAATATTGATGCGTTTTGGACGTACCAGAGAGTCACCAATACGACGGGAGTCGGTGCGTTAGTCACCAACGCCGCCGCGGTGCCCAAGTTGCTGCCGACCATGCTGGGGATCAGTAAGGGCCATTTTCCACCACACGCTTTCCAATTCGCTAGTGACCGCATCATATCAGGAAGGAGGGCGGACATCGTCTTTACATCATCGTGGACAAGCTGCGGAAGCATGTTCACTTTCTCCTCCAGTCCATGAACGACGTCTTCTTCGGTCTTTCTCGCCTTGCGCCCCCTCGAGCCCGACTTCTTCGATGAGGCGATTTTCATTTCCTCTTGCTGTAGTAAGAATGTGAAACATTAAGAAATTGAACTTCATTAACTAGAATTCAATCGACAAGGTCGCGTGGTAAACTACTTACCACGGCAGTCGCAAAATTTTGAACCTTAGGATCGATAACTATATTTGAGGTTTCTTTATTCTTATAGCTCCAGGCCCTGATGTCTACACACGCTTCTATTCTTGTAGTATGTTAGGCCTCCAAGCGCAGAGGTTGGTAGGACAACAACAATTTCCCTCAAGTGGATCACCTAAGGTTTATCGAACTCAGCAGGGAAGTAGAGGTTGAAGATTGTCTCTCAAGCAACCCTGCAAATAAGATACAAGAAGTCTCTTGTGTCCCCAACACACCTAATACAACTAGGAGTTGTATAGGTGCACTAGTTCGGCGAAGATATGGTAAAATACGAGTGATAGGTGTGGCAAAGCAAGGTAATATAAATCTATAATAAAAAGTGAAGCAAAAAAACAAGTGGGTAAACGTGAGCACAAACTGTATTGCAATGGTGGAAACAAGGCCTAGGCTTCATACTTTCACTAGTGGCAACTCCCAACAACATTAACATAGTCTAATTATATGATATTTCCCATAAAACATGCAATGGAGACGCACTCGGAGGTCATTCCTTTGTGGAAATAACTCATGAAAATATTCTTCTAATCCATGTCCAATAGACCGATGTCACCTTGATCTCGGGGATTATACTAGATAAAGACAAGTGATTACATCAAATCCAATACATAGAAGAAGGGGAAACATCATCGGATCATCCTAGATTAACATAGCCTATGATCACAACAAAGATCACATCATGGGTGAGAGAATTGACCACATAGCTACTGGTAGAAACCTCAGCCCTGAGGGGAACTACTCAAACATGGACATGGTGAGAGAGAGAGAGAGAGTTGTTGATGGAGAAGTGCAGCCCGGAGGAGATGAAGGAGACGACGGCGGCGACGGCCACGGAGGCGACGGCGACGCCCACGACCACGGCGGTTTCCACGGCCCTTGCGGGCAGCAGCTCTTGGCCCCCTTCTTCTTCCTTGGAGATGGTTCTGCTGTGGAGATTGATCTCCCCCTCAAGACTGCCGCCAAGGGGGAGTAAATTCCGTGGTGTCCTTTGATCTAGGTTTCCTCTCTTTATATAGACTCTCAAATTCCCGTCATCCAGATTAAGTCTCCGGTATTCCGGCGCCAGAGGGAGCATCTGAACTCCGATTGAGATGAAGTTTTTTTTTCTAAATCCACTGGAAAAAAATTGTCTACAAATTTGTAGTTTTAAGTTTTTCCGTTTGAGCTCTTCTTCTGGCGTTTCCGACGCAATATTTAAAACCTGTCTGTTGGGGACAGATTTTAGGAGAGCTACAGTCCAACTCCTACAAGGCTCCTTTTTATGATTTTCCTTGATCCAAGTAATTCCTACACATAAAGTAAAAAAAACAAGAACTTCTGCACTCTTGAAACCATTAATAGGTTAGTTCCAAAATATTTTATAAAAAGATATGAAAGTGTAGCAAACACATAGCAATAACACCCAAAACATGCATGGAGCAAGCAGAAATTATAGAAACGGTTGAGACGTATCAACATCCCAAGGCTTAATTCCTGCTCGCCCTCGAGTAGGTAAATGATAACAAACATAATTTCTGTGGTGACATGCTAGAAACTATATAAGAAGTTTGAAGTAAAGTAATCAAGGTATATATGTGATTTAATTCAAGTCATAACAGGCAAGAGTCTATATTAGAATTGAAACAAGCAACGAAAGAACATTAAGTGCAAGAGCTCTTAGCTGTCCGTGACTCGAATGTCTCCAAATGGTGTTTGCGTGCAAGAAGGGGGGTATGTGAATACGAGAGAAACATATTTTTGTTGAGAACTTAATCTACTAAATTTTCACACTTGGTCTTCTTTGAATCTTATCTTGACTCGTCCCAAGACCACTAGCCAGGTACAAGTCAATTTGATCCACTCCTTTCGATATTTTGAGGACTCATGCAATGGATGAGCGTAAGAACGAGAGTTGAGACTTAGGATGGCATAGAGATAAATATGGTGAAGGAGGAATAAAAAAAGGATGAGAAAGACTCACATCAACGAGGACAATCATATGCGAGAAGGCCAAATAATAGATATGATGTGAGAAGTAGGGATTTCCATGCAACGTATGCACATAAGAGCAAAGAAAAGCTCTCCAATTGAACTTGTGGGGGTGCATCCAACTTGCTCGCTCATGAAGACCTAGAGCTCGTTTGAGGAGGCTCATCCTTGGAATATGCAAGCCAATTTCTATAGTGTGAAGGTCTCCACATAGCTATATGCATAAATGATCATCTCTGTGGAGTACAAGGATAAGAGAGAGTACTAGTGTGGATCTTTCAAAAGGAATAGTATTGTTTCCCCTTTCTCTCTTTTTATTTCTTTTTGTATTTTTTTCTATTTTTTTGGTGGCCTCAATGGCTCTTTCTATTTAACTCTCATTTGTCCTCTTTGGGATCTTTTATTTTGTCCACTTTTGGATCTTTTCCTCACTTAAGGGTAACACTCTATTTTACGACAAGGTATAGAAGATCTTTCAGCCTTTACAAGGTACTCAAACATAAAGAAGATGCAGCTATCTTGATGTATGGAAATGTATGCCTCTGCCGGTGTAGCAGGGACATCTATGAAATGAAGATCAAGTCATGAAGAGGTGGATGTTACATGGCAATATATCTCGGAAAGGCTATGGAAATGCCTTGATAGGTAGGTATGGTGGCTGTTTTGAGGAAAGATATGAGGAGGTTTATGATGAAAGCGCATATCATGCCAAAGGTTTGTATGTACCGGCGAAGGTGGACGCCAACTCTCGGAGTGAGAAGAAGGCAATGCACGACACGGGAGAGGCTAGCAAATATGAGGAGGTGGAAGTGTCAACTTTCAATACTTACATTAGTCCGAAGAACTGATGCACTTATTATCGGTAACTCTCAATCTAATAAGGAGATTCACAAAGAGACAAGTACTCCGAGGAGGAGTGTATGAGGTTTGGTTATCCTTGCGCATCCTCGACTCATGGTACGTGTGTGTACTCTAATATCCGATCCCTCAAAAGATTAGCGATCCATCTAGTAGCTAGAGTTTTCAACTAATTTTGTAGGTTTTGAAAATAAACACGGATTGGCCAAAATACGGCTCCTATCAATAATAGGCTAGAGCTCTTGACACCAAAAGTTCAAACATTACTCACATCAATACCTAAAAACTATTCCAAGTTGCTAGTAAAATTAAATAGCAACCTCAGTTACCTACTTCTCAAAACAAGACACAACTCAGTGAAACAACCAACTCTCTTAACAAGATGAACATGAAAACCAAAGAGAGTTCCAGCAACAAACTAAACAAAAGCCAAGGCTCTTGCTAAAGACAAACTAAAGCTAAAACTAAACATGGCAGTAGCTACGAAAAGATAAAGAACACACAACAATAAAAAGATAGGCATGAAAAATCCTATGATGTGTTCTAGATTGAAGTGGAGCGTGTTTCTCTCCCACACAAAGTAATATGGGGTATAACTTTTTATGAACAGCCAGCAAAGCTAAAGAAAACTAAAAATTAAACCTAAGAGCGGGACGCTCCAAGCATAGCACATAATGTATGAAGTGATAAAAATATAGTGAGACAAAGGACGAACTGATGATTGTTGATGGAGAAGGGGATGCACGGGGGCATCCCCAATCTTGGACGCTTGAGTCTCCTTGAATATTTATTGGGGATGCATGGGGGCATCCCCAAGCTTGAGCGTTTGACACTCCCGGATCTTCTTTCATCATCTTCCATCGCACACTTGAAAACTCCCTTCATACATAACTCATCATAAGCTGATTAGAGAGGTTAGTACCCTTAATAAAATATATTTTCCCCACTGGATATAAAGATATTATTGAAGAGCTACTGTTTCTCAAGATTTCCAAAAGGTTTTTCCAAATAAAAAGCAAGCTTAAGGTTTGCAACACTAAGGAAAGGAAAAACGTGGCAGAATCTGTGAAAAACAGAACAACATGTAGTAGAGAATTTTTTCGGGGTACTTCTGCAACTCAAATCAAAAAACTCATAACATACGAAAGTTTCAAAATTGTATAGATCATGCTGTGTAAAAAGTTCAGATCAATAAAATTAACTGGTGATTTGTTCCGATTTTTTCCGTCAAGCAGACAGAATCTGTTTTCTGGACAACATGTCACAACTTTTGATTCCCTTATCATAAGATGCTATAACTTGGCACAAATCTTGAAAATAAAGATACAATGATGTTGCTATTGTAGTAACAATCATGAAGACCGCAAATAACTGAAAGTAAAGATAACAAGGGTTGTCTCCCTAGAGCGCTTTCTTTATAGCCATAAAGATAGGCTTAAGATTTTGATGATGCTCTTGTAGGAATAAGAGTTGAAGAACAAAATAGAGCATTAAGAAGCAAATACCAAACTCATTTAAGTCTAACATGATTCCTATGCATAGGAATATTGCAATAGAATAATTCATTGAAGCGCAAAGCAATCAGCATAGGAAGGCAAAACAAGTGCAACTTCAAAACCTTGAACATAAAGAGAGGGAACTCGATATTATTGAAATATCTATAAGCATATGTTCACCTCTCATAATAATTTTCAGTGGGATCATGAATAAACTCAACAACATAAGTATCACATAGAATTTTTTTATCATGATCCACAAGCATAGAAAATTTATTACTCCCGAGATAAGCAAAATCCTTCTCATTAGTAATAGTTGAAGCAAACTCAAGAAAATAGCTATCACATGAATCATTCTTATCATGATACACTTGCAAACATTTATTCTTTATAGCATAAGTGTCATCACAATAATCATCATAGATAGGAGGCAAAGTATCATGAATGTAAATTTCCTCATCAATACTTGAGGGGCTAAAAAGGTCATCTTCATAAAATGTAGCATCCCCAAGCTTATAACTTTGCATATCATTAGCATCAAAGGTATTCAAAGAAGTCATACTAGTAACATTGCAATCATGAAGAGTATGCAAATAAATTTCCATAGGTTTTTTGATTTTCTCTTCAAACACTTCATGACCCAATTCAAGGTAGAGCTCATAAAGCTCTCTCATTTTGTTGTTGTTTTCCATAAGCCTAACTAGTGAAAATAAAAACAAGAAACGAAAAGATTTAATTGCAAGATCTAAAGATATACCTTCAAACCTTACCTCCCCGGCAACGGCGCTAGAAATAGCTTGATGTCTACACACGCTTCTATTCTTGTAGACTATGTTGGGCCTCCAATAGACCGCTGCCACCTTGGTCTCGGGGATTATACTAGATAAAGACAAGTGAGTACATCAAATCCAATACATAGAAGAAGAGGAAACATCATGGGATCATCCTAGATTAACATAGCTTATGATCACAACAAAGATCATATCATGAGAGAGAGAATTGAACACATAGCTAGTGGTAGAAACCTCAGCCTCGAGGGGAAGTACTCACACATGGACATGGTGAGAGAGAGAGAGAGTTGTTGATGGAGAGGTGCAGCCCGGAGGAGATGAAGGATCTCCCCCTCAAGACGGCTGCCAAGGGGGAGTAAATATCGTGGTGTCCTTTGACCTAGGTTTCCTCTCTTTATATAGACTCTCGGATTCTCGTCATCCAGATTACGTATTTGGTATTTTGGGGCCAGATGGAGCATCCGAACTCCGATTTAGATGAATAATTTTTTCCTGATCCACCGGAAAACAATTTTCTACAACTTTGTATTTTTAAGTTTTTCCGTTTGAGGTCGTCTTCTGGAGTTTCTGACGCAATCTTTAAAACCTGTCTGGTTGGGACAGATTTCGGGAGAGTTGGAGTCCAACTCCTACAAGACTCCTTTTTATGATTTTTTCCTTTATCCAAGTAATTCCTACACATAAAGTACAAAACCAAGAAATTGTGCACTCTTGCAACCATTAATAGGTTAGTTCCAAAATATGTTATAAAAAGATATGAAAGTGTAGCAAACACATAGCAATAACACCCAAAACATGCATGGAGCAAGCAAAAATTATAGATACGTTTGGGACGTATCAGGCCCTCACAAAGTATTCGGTCTGCGGATCACCTTTGTATTTCTCGTAGAGGTTAGGTTGGCCCGCAACTATTAATTCAGCATCCTCCTTGTCCCATTTAGGCTTGGAACTTCTGTGACCACCAGCTCCGAGACGGTGGTTACCTATGGCCTATGCCCCGCCTTGCCCTTTGCACACGCGGCCTTGGCTGCTTGGGACTCACACCTAGCCTTGAAAAGGTTGTAGGTATCTTCGTCGATCATCGGCTCTTTCTCCTTGAGCTCCTCCCATGTTTTGTTGTCCTCCAATATTGCCTCCTTCACCCGGGTTTTCCAAGTGGAAAAGGCTTTGCTCATCTTTCTGAGGGCCCATTTGTTTACTTTGTTCCCTTTGAGGTTTGTGTTATTGTATGGGTCCGAGAACTTGTATCATTCGTGCATATTTTTTATAAGGAGCTGACAATAATGACTATTTTCAAGACTCCTTAGGTTAATCGTGGTGATCGGGATGGTGTTTCGGAGGATCACCGCGACTTGATGGTCATACCCTTCAAAAAATGTTGGGGCTCTGTAGGAATTCCAACGGAGGTCACTACAGTAAACTCTTGCCTGATTGTGTCGACCATGATCGGTTTCCGATTCCGCTTCCTCGACTGGCTACCATCTGTGTTTGAGCTAACGGCATCATCCTCTCCGGTGTTCCTCTCCCTTATATACCCTTCTCATCCATGTCTTCCTCCGATGAGTCGGACTCTGACTATATCTCCTCCTCATACTCATCCTCGCCCGGAGGTACTTCCTCCTCTATGGGCTCCTCCAACTACTGGGAGTATTCCCAATATTCCTTCCTTTTTTTCCCGGCTAAGAAGAAGGGATGGCTCCGGTCGACATGTTTGCACTAGCTATAAACAACACGATATTAAGAAATGCAACTACTTAATTAATTAGGACAAGTTAATTATTTTCGTTTCGGTTGACAATCGGGCACCTTCTAGGTCAAGAAAAATAGCAAAGGTCATGCACGAATTCATAAAATTGGGCACGACCTTTGCTATTTTTCTTAACATGAGAGTTCCCCATTCTCAACCGAAACGGAATTTAATCAACATTTCTGGAGAAAGGGGATAAAGATTTGTCCCTGCACAAAAAAATGCCTAGTATT
Organism: Bromus sterilis; assembly: GCA_950022295.1. Taxonomy (NCBI): domain Eukaryota; kingdom Viridiplantae; phylum Streptophyta; class Magnoliopsida; order Poales; family Poaceae; genus Bromus; species Bromus sterilis. Next base: position 211,725,088 of record OX465599.1, read on the forward strand.
TAGGCACAACCAACATATATATCGTGTAGAACAATAGATATTCTAGCAATTGTACCTTGTCAATGCACTAAAAAACATCATTCTATTGTTAAGTGGTTAAGATAATGTTCCTGACTTAGCAGAAATTTCCGAAGCCTGGAAATTCTGTTGTTAACAAAACTTTGTTGTTTTCAAAAGGCTACAACTAGAGTTCTATACTTCCTATGATTTTGAGGCTAACATCAACTTTGAAAACCTTTCTATGATCTACAAAGTGGTACAAGTTTCATTCATGTTAGAGTTAAATTGCCTAATAAATCATTGCTGGAAAAGTTCTAGTCAATGTTAACTTCAGAAAATTGTTAAGTTTAGCAAAATTTGGGTGATGATTGCCTCAATAAGATAAATCTTTTGCGGATGAATCCTAAAGGTGTTTTGACTCACAACAAGTGTTCTACAATGCCATGCCATTAGATGCTATGATAGGGTATTGCATCATGTGAGAAACTTGCTCTAAAGTAGCTACGAAAAGAATATGCTTTCTGTCATTTCTTTTGTTAACAAAAATCTGCATTTATTGAATTTCGTAGGATTTAATCCTTGCATCTAATGGAGTTGGTTCAATGAAACAAATTGTAGCTGTTTATGTCTACTTTCATCCCATATAAGGTTTTCGTATTTTGGACCTTGTTTTGTTGGGGTCTTGGGGCTGTCAAAGGGAGTCCAGTAGAAACACTTAGCAGCAACAAACAATAGCTACAGGCAACAGCAACCAGCAGCGACAGCAAGAATACACGGCGGTAGCGGCGAGCGGCTGCAGGACGAAGCGTGGCGCGGCGGTGGTTGGGGAAGGGGATCATGTGAGAGTGCTGCGGATAGGGTTCAAGGGGGCTTCTCGGGCGTCACCTAGGTCGGGTGGCGCCTCGGGATGGCGACGTATGTGGATGGGGGCGCAGGGCCGCCTCCGGTGGTGGTGATGGAAGCGGCCGGAGAGCGGGGGCGCGGCTAGGGCTTCGGTGTCAGCGAGGTGCGGCGGCGGATGAGAGACGTCGAAGGAAGTGGGGAGGAATGGGTATTGTACCGGTAGGGGAGGGGGTAGTTGATAAGACAAGTCTTAGGGGTGGCGCATTTTGTAGAAATGCGCCACCAAGTGGATCCTTGTGCGTGGCGCATTTCTATAAAATGCGCCACGCACAAGGATCTACTTGGTGGCGCAGTTCTGCAAAATGCGCCACCCCTAAGACTTGCCTATTTTTTTGTTGATTGAGCTAACTCTATTAAATATCATGCGACTTGCTCTATCGCTACTAAATATCATGTGACTTGCTGTACTAGTTGGTGTCAATTTTATTATGTGCTCTAATATTATGTGTATAATGGGTGACGCATGCCCATCCTTAATTTTCAGAAACCCCGTTGGAAAAACTAAAAATGATCATAAATTAGAAAGTGCAGATTAAATCTATGTATACACAAAGTGATCATAAATTACAAAATAGTTTCTTAAATTTGGAGCTAGCTATCTAGCTAGCGTTTCCTCATGATCTTCGTCTTGCCCTTCTTTGTCGTGGTTGAATAACTTAGGCCCAGGACGCCTTCACTTTTCCACTTGAACGGGAGACCTTTCTTCGGTAGGGTTGTTGTGTATGTATCCTGAGCGGTGTAGTCATCTTCCATCTTCGAGTCGCTGTACTTGTCAAAGTCTTGCTCGTTGGCGACTCCATCCATTCAGATGATGTTTCTTTTGCCTCTCGTCACTACAACGCGGTTAGGATTTGATGGGTAGGTAATGAAGAAGCATCAGTCCACTTGGCTATCCAGTACCCATGGCTCATTTTTTGTGGTGACATTTGCGCCCGCAGACTTGGATTTGGCTTCGGGTATATAACCATGGTGGTGAAATACCGGTCTTCTTTTACGACACTCTTGGCCCATCTCACACGGAACATAGGCACCTTCTCTCCACAGTAGTCGATCTCCCATTGTCCTCGATCCTTCTGTGAAATCTTTCCTTGATGTCATCGGTGTAGAATATCCCCGTTACTCCTGAGTTCTAGTAATCACAATTATTGTCCTTTTCCTCCGTGTAGAATGTGTAGCCGTTGATATCATACGCTTGATAGGTCATCAGGTTGCGCGCGGCGCCCTGTGACAAGGTGAATATCATCTTTTCATCCTCGGAAGATTTCCTTCGTGGGGGATTAGCACGGAGCTTGTCCCTGAACCAAGTCATGAAACTGGAGTTGTGCTCTTTGTTAGACGTGGATCTCGGTCCGTTATCTGCAGGCCCTGGTCACTGTACATCTTCCTGATTACATCCTTGTGCTTTATTATGCAAGGATCGATCAGTTGGATGTGTTGTAGCGCGACCAGGCTTGTTCTTTCATATTCGATGCCTCGACCCTCGAAGTTTACATGCATTGCACGGCTTCCCTCATGGTGAACACACCCATCCATCCTGCCAAAGTGCTTGTTGACGGGCAGACCAATAGGGTTTTCGGTGTTTAGATAATTCGTGCAAAAAGAGATGCACTCTTCACCTAGAGAGCCCTTCACTATGCTTCCATCTGTACGAGACCTGTTATGAACGTATATTTTGATGTGTCCATTCATTCTTTCGAACGACATCATATTACGCAGAAACACAGGCCCGAGTTGGAGATATCCTCCACGAGATGGCTCAGCAGATGCACTATAATATCGAAGAACGCGGGCAGGAAATAGATTTCAAGCTCGCAACGTATGATCACGGTCTCCTCCTATATCCTTTTGAGTTGCGTAGAGCAGATCGACTTCCGAGAGATGATGTCAAAAATGTTGCAAAGTCCAAACAACGTTTTACGAATGTGCTCGTCCATTATCCCTCGAATCGCAACCGGGAGAATATGCGTCAGCAGCACGGCACAGCCGTGAGATTTCAGCCCGCTGAAACGTTGATTCGCCTCGTCTAGGTATCTACTTATCTTCCCCGTGTAGCCGTTTGGAAACTTGACTCCTATGAGGTAGTGGATAAACTTCTTGATCTCCTCCTCGCACAGAGTGAAGCACGCCGGGGGGCAGTGATCAATACCGGTCTTCTTCTTGGTCACCCTTTTTCGCTTGCGATGAGAGTTTTGCGTTTCCATATTCTCCTCCTCCTCCGGCTCATCATCTTCGTCACTAGGGGGGTGTAGTTCCCTCCTGATGCACATAAATTTCAATTCATTCCTTGCTTTTGGCCCATCCTTGGTCTTCTCCAGCATGTTGAGCAGCGTGCCAAACAAGCTCTCACACACTTTCTTTGTGATCATACGTTTTCTTGCTCCTTGGGAGGACTGCGAAGGATACTCCAGTATTCCAAATCCCAGAAAATAGACCTTACATTCCGTACCCTTATCAATGGATGAGTCTTATTTATTTTCTTTCCCGACGCGGAGAACCCTTCCCAAATTTTCAACAAGTCATTGATTTCTTTGCCGCTCCTTCGATCTGGGAGTGCTCGGAGCTCCTCAATGCCATCAAACATATGCCCAAGTTTTCTCCACGGGTGTTTCTTGGGAAGCCACCTTCGAGACCCGATCCGGGATCTTTCTCTAGATGGCGTTACGTTGTATTATCCAACACAAGGGTCTTTTCCTAGTTTAACTTCCCTAATATCCAACACAGGTACGACTCCTCCAACTAATGTTTACCAACAAGCACGAACCAAACTAATCCTCATCACTAGTACAAGGTGAAATGATAAAAAACCAATAGACACCCCATATTCCATAATGTAATATGGAGAACAACTTGTCTCCAGCTTTTATATTCTTATGATGCACTATCCTTGTCCATCCTTTAATTCTTAAGCATCTATTTCTCCCACTTTCAGTGGAGTAGTCATGCTTGTCTAATAGCTTCCATGACCGTGGACAAACAATTATAAGCTCGCCTCTATCAGGCATTGACCAGCTAGGCTTCATAGTTTTGGGATCCTCTGTTAAAAACATATTAGTAAAATAGTTAGTACTTCAGTATACTTAATGTTAGTTTAAAAGATTTCTGAAAATGACTGACTAGTGACAGAATAGTAATAAATCTTACCATGTTAAAACTTTTTATATGTTTGGAAGACAACTCGAGAACAAATGGCACATATGGTGTATAAGATTCGCCAACATTAGTAAAGTTCACAAACGAAGGAACACCTTTAAGAAAATCGATGAAATCATCTTGTTCCTCCATTGTTAGTTCAAAGCCACGATTATAAAAAGTAGTATCAAACATCTTCCGTACTTGCTTCGGAGCATAGAAATAATCTGGCAATTATAAATAAGTTGTCAACTTGGGAAGCAAGGAAATAAGAAAGAAAACAGGTCAAATTTGTTTAAGAAACTCACGTGGAGATAGAACCAGCTTCATGTCGTCCACTAGCATCCAAATGTCCTTATTTCAAAATCTTATACCATCTCGATGACGAGGTCCAAGATCAAATGTTATTTGCATACCCTCCTCTAATGCATATGCCTTGAATAGTGCATATGATTCTGAACAATAAAAATATGTGCAGTTCGGTTCATTAGTGACCTCGACCTTTAAACTTTCATCATGTTTCGTGTTAACTTGGACATCTTTTTTTTCATTCTCACCCCAATCATTGATATTGACAAAGTCTCAAACGTGAGATCTTGCATAGCAGGGGATGAACTAGTTGATTATTAAAAAAGTTACATGTCAAAACAAAAACTTAAGTGAAGCATGCTTAAATAAGAAGATGTCGCAAAAGTTGTATACCGTTTGATTTTGGAAGTGCTCCCTAAGCGTGAGGGAGAAGTATCTTTCTTCATCCCCATCCAACTTCGGATACTTGTAGCACCGATCTGAGTTATCGACACAATATTCGCACTCGGGGATTCTATCATCGTCGTCAACCATTTTCTGTGTTCATAATTCAAAAGATTAGTTCAAAGTCAACACACATATCACGAAAAGTACAAAATTAATCATGACAAGTAATACAAATTGTGCCTCATACTTTCATTGGACATACACAAGCAACTACAGGGATGGAGCGAGCGAGCCAAGTAAGATGCACAAGTTCCGTACTTGTGCATATTACAAGGCTCACTCGACCAATCCTGCTGTCACATGGTATCACAATGGTTTTAATTATCGACATTCTAAAAAGGAGGAAAATAATGATGAACTTGAATAAAATAGCAACAATAGTATTTTATCATATAATATCACCAATACATCTCGAGTAATCCAGTGAACGCAACAATAATATCACTGATACATATTGAGTAATCCAATTAATGCAACAATAGTAATATCACATAATATATCACTAATACAGTAAACCACGTCGGCTCCCGGTGGAGCCACGAGTTGTGAACACCCAAATATAAGGAACCGGTACAAAGTCATAGCCCACGTGAGGTCCTTGAAGAATCTTCCAGGTATTAGAGAACCTGGCGTCCAACACGATCATGTACCGGCGGACGTGCTCGTGCTCCTCCCTGACACGTCGGCGTACCATCGCCTCTTGGGCCCGCTCCCTCTGCACCCTTTGTGGCCCATGCGACCGCCACCAAAGAAGCTCTGAGTCGACAACAGGACCCGGATTCCTCACCAAGCGGCGCGCCTCAGAGACCACCTCCCAGTGCCAGCCCGAGGGAGCCCAGTCCCGGACATTGCGCATCTGATCAAGCAGGTGCTCGCCACCGCGGCGGAGACGAGGATGCGGGCCGAGCATCAACGCCGATAACTTAATTAATATGCAAAGTTTTATTAAAATGTACGAGTGGAAAGTAAAGATAAAAAGTAATTTGATGTCGGAACGTCTTTTAATTCTCGTTCGACAAATCTCGGGAACTAGATATGTCCTACTTTTCTAGCAGAAGTCATGCAAAAATCCACGAAAATTTTCACCATGACATTTGGTAAAAATTGGACATATCAAGCGCTTGAAATTTGCCGGAACGGAAATGAATCGACATTCCGGCAAAACATAGGCACTCATATCCCTTAAAATTTTGATATCACCTTTCCTAATATAAGTTTCGGTCTTTAGCCAAATTTAAGCATTATTTTAAGCACACATCACACAGTGAGCAATTTTTTTAGTACTACACACTTAAATTGTTGTTCTCTAATTTTAGTACTACTACTTTTTTAGTACTCCTACACACTTAAAACTCATTGGTACCGTTAAAAATAGATGCTATATACATGTAATTGTCAAATTTCAATTTGTAAATTTTATAACTAATTTTAAGCACAAGTTTTATCTTTAGCAAAACTAATTTCTACTGTTAAAAAATAGCAAGATCGAGGGCGGAGACTCAACGGGCGACGGCAACGGCGAGAAGGCGACCACGACGGTGAGGACTGCGACGACAATGGTGGGAAGAGGGAGGTGACAGCGGTGGCGCGGAGAGGGAGGCGACGTCGGCGGTGGGGAGAGAGAGAGGGAGGGGACGGAGATGGCAGCGGCGGGAAGAGGGAGAGGGAGGGGACGACGGCGGCGGCGGCCGGGAGAGGGAGAGAGTGAGTTGTGTGAGAGTGAGATCGAGTGAGAGAGGGAGGCAGCAGGCCGGCCATTTTAGGTATAACATCTGCAGCGCGGGACGGTGGACCCGCGTTGTATATGACAGGTACATCTAAAGCGCATGCACCCAGGGGCGCTCTGCTGGTATTTGGGCCCAAAAAATCGGTTTTGTGATAGGAACATTAGCAGCGCGACACTTTAAGCTTGCACTGCAGATGTCCTATAAATCTGCAGCGCGGGTTTTAAACTCGAAGCTACTAAAGTGGATAACCACGGGAACCCCAGTTGTGACACCATATTAGCAGAGTGGGTTGTTGATGCCCGCGCTTCCAATACCTCATTTGCTGCAGCGCCCTCTGTATACCTAACTGCTAGTCTTTACCTGCAGCGCAGCTACTAAATCATGCGCTGCTAATTTGCATTCTTGTATGGCTAAAATCCTAGTAGTGTAAGTGGAAGACTAATAGTTTGATAATGATTACATTGAATCATTTGGTTCTACAGAATGGAACTCTAAATTTGATCTAGAGATAAATTATGTGAACAAACCAGAAATTCCTATATCTGATGAAAAGGAATGATGAAACTCTAAAATGTGTTCTAGAGATAAAATGATCAAGTCTGATGTTGTATCACACAACTTCATAAACTCGTGTTGAACCAATGTGGTTCTATTGTGCGATAAATTTGTGAACTACAAGAAACCATGATGGGCACTAACTCCACTATATGTCTTGAGCACCATAAAAATGATATGAAAGCCCTTCACCGAATCAAATTGAGAACTTGGTAAAACCCTCCTAAGGATACCTGACCATTAGAGTGGATTGGAATTTCATAGATATGAACATAGACGATAGCTTCATCGTTGATAATGCTAGAATTATCATAAAATAAGTTTTTGATAGAGTTCAAAAGGTTGACTACAATATGACTAGTGATGCAAATGTTCATATGGAAAATTACTGATAATCGCGGCATACATCTGAAGTATGACATATGGATTTTTCTTCTGAGAAAATTAAACGAAGGGTGTATCATGATACAACCTGAAAGGATTTAATGATCTATACGATATTAGTGAAAGTGAGACTGCTTCAAAGATTGGTCCATAGTTCAAGCAAATATCATAGAGCTGGAGTAATAGTTTAATTTGATGAAGTTACAAAAGTTATTATTTCATCAATAATCATATAAGATATGGAATTAAGTGTGACGAGGGGGTGTCTTCACAACTCCTACGGATGAGGGTACCTGGTGCGTGTCAAGACAGGAGGCCCACTGGAATCTTCGACCGGCCCACGACTAGCCCACTCGAAGCACCGACGTAGGAGTCCTTGGCGTTATGGAAACCGCGACATGGCATCCAAGACTGAAGCTAGATTAGGCAACTGGTTTTGTAAACCTAGACTAACTCCTTGCGACCCAGCCTAGTATATAAAGGCTGGGAGAGGGGACGTCTAGGACAACCAATTTCATAGCAACACCTCCTGTCCCGAGCGATCTCGCTTCGAACGCCACTGTAATCGCCTCCATCATAATACAAAAGAGCAGGAAGCAGGGGTTTCACTGATCGAGGGCCCTGAGCCTGGGTAAATCCCTGTCTCCTATTAGCCGATAAGCATCGCCAACCTGCACCTTCTCTCTATGATCTAAACCCAGGGTACCTTACCATGGGATTTGCCGAGGTCAATCCTCGTCAATTGGCGCTAACTGTGGGGAAGACGCAGGTTGGAATCATGATCTTGACGGTTCCATCACCAGCAACCAGCAACCCGACAGCTCGAGCAAGATCCAACCTACTTGAAGATCTCAAGTTCATCGCGAGCCTCTCTGTCGCGCCACCAAGCGTGCTAGCTCAACAATTGGGCCAAGATCAGTTTTCCAGCGACTATCAAAGCCGCGCCCGATGGTGAAGGACCCGCCGACCCAGAAGACGAACCCAAGTCACAGACGCAAAACAAGCCATGGTGCCAGATCAGATGCAGGAATTTCACATTGAAATTTCGCTCGAACAACCACCAACCGCTACGATAAACCCTGCTACCAACCGAGTACCCGCAGTGAATCGCGGCAGGGACTCGTGCACCCGTCCCTGCAAATAATAAGACCTCGACAAAAGGCCCGACGAGTTCGCCAAGATGATCCGGAACCACTTGATCCACGACGGAATCGAGCTTGATCCAAGGTTTCACTCACACTCTGAAGACCACTCGCGGACATATCGTTCCGAAAGGAGAAGAAGACATGACGGCTCAAACATCCTCACACCCAGAGAGCAGCTGGACGAACCCTGCACAATTCACTGTTTTGAAGACGACGCGGGACGTCTCAGGGCAGGCCACACTCTTAGAAGCTGTCATTTGTTCATCAATCTCTCCGACAGGCTAAAAGAAGAAAAGCAGCGCAAAGCCAAACGAGCCCGGGAAACGGCACAGTGATACGTCTCAAACGTATCTACAATTTCTGCTTGTTCCATGCACTTTTATGTGACATTGCTACATGTTTTGCTACACTTTAATATCATTTTACACATATTTGGACTAACCTACTAACTCAGTGCACCCAGAGCTAGTTCCTGTCTGCTGATGTCTTTAGTTGAAGTGATTTCTCCCCAATATAAAATGCCAGAAAAATTCCGGAAAAATCAGAATAAAAATCAGCGTCAAGGAAGTTTCCGGAGCCACTGAAGAAGAGCCAGAGGGGGGCCAACCCCCTCCCAGGTGACCGGGTGGCGCGGCCCGACCCCTGGTCGCGCCACCAGGGCGCCTGGGAGGTGGGCCCCATCTCTGTTGCCCCTCTTCGGCCTATTTTTACCACTCGTCGCATAAACTCTCGAGGAGAAGTCCGTATCACGAATTACCTCTCTATTCCTCCGCCGACGCGCTTCCAAGATCGGGAGCGCCAGAAGACCTCTTCCCGGCACCCTGCCGGAGGGAGGATTGACCTCCGGGGACCTCTCCACCACCATGGAAGCCTCCCGGATGTGCCGTGAGTAGTCTTCCTTGGACCATGGGTCCATGACCAGTAGCTATGTGATGTATTCTCTCCACCCTAGTTCTTCAATGTTTAGACCTTGTGAGCTTCCCTACATGATCAAGGCACCTATGTAATTTTCCTGCAGTTGCTATGCTGTGTTTGTTGGGATCCGATGGATTATGAGATTATGTTCAGATTGTGAAGAGTTATATATTTTGTTTACCTTTTATATTTTGTTCTTGAGTAATTCTTGCATGTTCTCCATTTCTTTTTATTACTTTGTCCAAGTAGTAGATAGTGACTCCAAGAGGGAGTGTTATGCATGATTGAGCGTTCATGCCCCCCGATGTCTAGCTTGAGTGATAGAAACATGAGACTAGGAGATGTGCTATTTCCACCAGGGAGAAAACAAAGGTGCTTGTAACCGCGGTTGCAAGGATTGTTTACCTTACGCATAGATTGTTAATGCAATTGACTATTGATTTGAGTTTACACTTTGGGTGGGCTCGCAACTTAATACCAGCGAGATGTTATAGATAGATATCTCAAGGTGGGTAATTACAAGTAGATGAAGATGTATTTCGGTCTACTTGCCTTGGTATACTTCCCATACTTTTGAGCCTCTTTACTTTAAAGTAGCACAATTAGCATTGTGGTGCGTTTATAATTCTATCAATTGCCCAGCTGTAATTTGTTCACCCAGCTTAGCTGTTTATCGTCTTTCGGGAGAGAGACATCACTAGTGAACATCATGGGACCCCGGTCCATATTTCCACCAGTGTTTACACATCCACTTTATTTATCGCTTTTAATTTCCGTTGCAATTATCACTACTATCTAACCTTGTGTTTAATCCTTTGTAAACAACAAGGCCGGAGAGATTGACAACCTCTCTGAACTTCGTTGGGAGAAAAGTTATCTTTGTGTGTGCAGGTCCAGGCAAAGCAAGTGATTATCATTAAACGACGCATCACTTGCCAAACCACCTACTTGTCGACCTTGGATTCCTACTGGACGATATCAACCAAGGTGTCTTTGCCAATGGAAATTTGATGCTATGGTACATCCCAACCTTTGTAACATCCCAAAATTCTCCGAATTTTGGAATGTTAATAAAATTAAATAGATGTTGATTGTTTGCTTGATGTGCTTGATTTTCTCTGGGATTTAAAACTTTTGGAGTTTATTGAATATTAAAAAGAGAGGGAATAAAAGGACTTTATCTAATATTCATAGTTGGTGTTTTGGAATTTATTATTTTAAAACAAAACCAACAAAACAAAATGAGAGAAGGTAATATGACTCCTTCACCATATTAAAAGGTTGAAAAATATTTTAAATCATTATTGGAATTCTTTTGAATATTCAAAAATTATTGGAATTATTTTGAATATTCAAAACATTTTTCAACTCAAGGAAATTCATTTGAGAGGATATAAAATGACTTATCCCCTTTTACTAATGTTGGAAAATATTTAGAATATTACTTTAAAGTTTTTAAAAATTTATTTTGAGTATTATAAATAACTCTAAAATTATTTCAGGATTTTATAATGCTAAGAGAGTTTTTATTTCATTGAAATGATTTATTAAATATTTTAAAAGAGTTGAAACAGTATTCCAATGGGATATGTTTATTTACCAAATTATTTATTGGTGTAACAATTTTAAAATTTATATTTTATTATTTAGAAATGGTTTGCCAATGCTTTTGACCAAATAAAAATACTTTTAATAATTTATCGGACTTTATTTGATTTATGAAAAGTATTTTATATTTAAATAAAGTATTTAGAAAATGTTTTTATTTTTATTTTACTTTTTGGAAAATGTATTCATTAAATAAATTTCTAAATTATTTTTCTGATGAGTATTTATTTTTCTACAATTGTTGGAAGTTTCAATTTTTAAAGAAAAAGAAAATGCGTACCGAGCCGGCCCAATAGCCTTTTCCGCCCACTAGCGCAATTTGAGCCAGAGACGGATTTGCAAAAGAAAAAATTTCGGGCCATATAAGATTTCAAAATTTTTTCTTTTTCGTTTTTTCAAGAAACCCTAAATCGTCTGCACCTCGGTTTCCGCGCCGCCGCCACCTCGATTTCCGTGCCTGTGAACGTCGGTTCCCGTGCCGGCAAACCTCGGTTTTTGTGTTGCCGCCGCCTCGATTTCCTCGCCGGCGAACCTCGGTTTCCGCGCCATCCCAGCCTCGATTTCCGTGCCCGGCGAACCTCGATTTCCGTTCACCGCGAACCTCGGTTTCCGCGCCATCGGCACGTCATCGGTACGTCAGCAATTTTGTCCTGTAGTGAAAAGGATCTATCTGTGGCAGAAACTTTTATTTTATTCACGAATAGGTCCTTTTTCACAGTTTGGACCCTATAATCTTCGTAGCCGTATCTTTTAAACCGTGTATCGGAATTAGGTGATTCTTTTTGCTACACGCTCGTTTTGTTCTGTAGTTTAGCATAGAATCAACTTTTCACGCCTTTGCACACTTTTGAATTTGAATTTATTTCAAATTCGAATTCCAATCCCGGAGGCCATATCTTGTAAACCGTTGATCCAAATCGAGTAATTCTTTTTGCGTTGGATCACTCGTTCCATGTACCTTCTGTTATATCATGTGTACACAAAAATTCAAAAGTTTATTGATCTGTTTGAATTAAAATTCAATTCAATGTTGCACTTGTTATGACCTGTGTTGTAGTATTCCGTTTCACGTGATTCTTTTTGCATATTGGATCATTTGAGACATGTTATCGGTAAGGTTCACACACTTTTCATGTGGGCATGATATTCACCTTGAATTCATAAATGTCCATGATCACAATTCCTTACCAATGAATCTTTATCTGTTGACTCTCTCGAGTTCACTTCCACCGATCACCTTCGAGCACATCGACACCTTTGCACTTCAAATCCCTTTTGTTTTGTTTCAAAAACCTTTGTGATTGTTTTGTTGATCTTTTGTTTTGTCCTTGTGATGTGATTGCTTATTTGAGTTCCTTCGTTGTGATAGATTTCTCGGAGTGTGACGAATAGAGTTGACTGGAACGTGAGAGCGAAGATCTTCACCGAATGGAAAAGGCAAGTTACACTTTGACCATACCTCAACCTATATTTTCTATTATGCATGTAGAAAATTATCACTCTATGCATGTGTTGGATTATATATTAGTTATGATTTAAACCTAGTAGGATAGCCATATGTTCTGACCTTGTATTTCATTGTCGCCCTAGGATCGTGGTTGTTATATACTGCTATTGCTTTGTAGAAGGGGAATGGTTGAGTTATCATTGAGCTATGTGAGGATCAATGACTTGATTAGAAAACTTAAATAGAAATCACCTCTGGACGGGTAGGGAATGCATCCTGGTGCTCATGCCTTGGATAAGGAGGGACCAGGACTGAATGATTCCCGAATGGTTGTTTTGGTGGTGAACCGGGTGCGTCATGGAGAGTACCCTCTGACGCAGTGGGCGCCGTACAGGCTCAAAAAGATCGGACAAACAGTGTGACTAGTAGCTTACATGTACAACTACTGGCTCTATGGGCTCTGGCTTAGATGAGTAAGTTGTGGGGAACCTGGCCCTGGTAGCTATCTGATGTAGATATGATAGGTGTAACGACTACCAAAGGGTGGAGGCAACCTCTTTTGAAAGACTATGTCTCAATCTTTGGGTTGAGTCCAGTGGGGAAAGTGTACAAACCTCTGCAGAGTGTAAAAACTGATCATGATTAGCCGTGTCCACGGTCTTGACAGATATTTCACCTTAATAAGAATTTGAGTGGGAACTTTTAATAAAGGGATGGTTGGAATTGGTGTAGCCCGATTCAACCATACTCAGGACTAGCAAGATAAATTAAAATTTGATTAGTTGTAGTATGTGAGGGAAAAACTGGCTTTCTGCAAAACCAAACCATAAACCTTTCCTTTAACTTATCCTTGCATGTCGATGTAGGTCTGTTATATACTTTTTCGTGTGACTTGCCGTACAAATCAGATGTACTGACCCGTGTTCGGGCTGTAACCTTCGGTGTTGGAGGATTGTATACGATGAGTAAGTGATGCGATGTAGGGTTACGATGTCTATACTCAACTTGCTGGTGGAGTTGATGGATGCCACGAAGATCTTTATTGTTTTCCGCTGTATTTCATTTGTAAGCTAGCCTTGAGCTATGCAGGTATGCTTTATTTTAATACTGGATTTTCGATGTAATATATATGACATGTGGTTTATTCTTGATATTACATCATGTACTGTGTGTGCTAGCTATTGATCCAGGGACTAGCACAAAATGCACAGAGACTTGGATTCTTTAGTGAATCGGGTCGTTACAGATGGTATCAGAACCCATGTTGACTGTAGGTCGTGACCCTAGAAAATGGATAGAAAAATCCATACGCACAATTTTTTTATCACTCTTTGATTACTTACTCTCTCCACTAGTATTTCTCATCTATTATTCATCTTCTAAAACTTCTCATCTTGTTTTGCTGTAAATACCCTTAAAGACAAGACATTAGAGAAGTACATCATCAAACTCGTGGATCAATTGAAGTTATGACCACAAGAACGAGAAGAATACCCTATGGTGATCAATAAGTTTTGACACTACGAGAGGAATCTTTAAGATCAGCTTAGCTGAGAAGGATGAAGCTTAGAATCAGACCACCACCTTTTAGGTGAAGTTAGATGAACGAATTTCGCGTAGCGTGATGAGATCGTATGTCTTGCACATATGACCTTACCCTAGGAGTTGTTTGCGTGTTTTGACCTTTGTGACTGTATTGTTTGTGGTTATGTGTTGCTGTTGAACGAAGGTGTTTTGCCTCTTTTTGTTTGAGTGCATATGTTTGGTGTTATCTTTAGTTGTTGTCTTGTCGGTGTTGTAGCTTTTACTAACCCTTGTCGTATGGGTTTAATAGATGGAGTATGAAGTAGGATTCGCCTTTTCTGGGGCGATGTCGAGACTGAAGGTGGAGCAATGGATTCGTAGAATGGAGGAGCACATGAAGATAAACAAGGTTGGGAGTGAGGACATGGTCCCCTATGCTGTTAAGTACTTGGTAGAAGAGGCTGCTACTTGGTGGAGAATGCACCAAGCGATTGACGAATCACGAAGGAAGATTACTTGGAAGGAATTTACAAAGATTTTGTTGGGATCCCGCCTCGTCACCGCGATACAAAGGACGGTAACCCTTAAGAGGATCCGTGCCTGTACAATTTGCAGAGAAACAGGGCACTCCTGTGAAGGACACCAAGATGGATGTCCCTATTGTGAAGAAATTCACGGGGATGAAGAATGTCCCACTGCACAAGTCACGTGTTTCGTGTGTGAAGGAAATAATCATTACCCAGCTTAGTGTCAATTTCTCATCATGACACAAAAAGTATCTCAGCATCAAAAAGAAGGAATGGAGAAAATTATACAAGAATTCAGGGAAGCACCCGTGAAGAAGAAACAGAAGGACATTAGCCAAATTCAATGTTTCCGCTGCAGGAATATGGGACATTACGCAGACATGTGTCCAGAATTGAAGGGAGAGAAGAGGTTGTGAACGCGGAAGAAAGGATGCTGACTCGAAGAAGCTTATGATTTTCAATTGGAGAATAGAATATTCGTAGGTGTGCACTAAGTGTACGTTGTTACCTTTTCATTGTTAGCTGGAGTTGTGGATCGATGCATTGTTTTGCTATTGATTAACTAGATTTTTTATGTCATGATTTTTTGTTAAGTTTTGCTTGTGGCCTTGACCCTGTTATGTCTTGTTTTGATGTGATGTGTTGTGCTTTGTGGTTCTTCTTCGCGAGTAGAATACGTTTACGTTACCTTAGACCCCTTCTCTAATTGGTATGCTTCGAGACTGAAGAAGACAGAACCAAAAGAAGAATAAATTGGCAAGTGACTCAACGATACGAAGATTACTTCAACAACGCGAAACTGAAGCTACCGTCATTGAAGACCTGAAGACTTGAAGACCTGGAAGATTCAAGTTTCTAACGTTAGATCGTTTCTGTGAGCTGTCATTTCTTGTTTTACTGACAGCTACACATAAAAACTTATGTTTCAAAACTAGTGTGATGTTTGTATGGGTATCTCTCCCTATATCTCTCTCTACCTCGTTATCTACATTCTATTCTCTCTCACCTCAAACCCTACACTGAAGGAGCTACTACAATGGCTGCTAATGCCAGGACGAGGACAAAAGAAGGATGCAACTTAATGCTGAGTTCAAAGTTAACCCCTTGTGCCAAGATCTTACGACAAGCAAGCACAATATTGTTGAAGGAAGAACCCTTGAAAAGTTGTAGTCCATCAGTACACGTTTATAGCAGTTTGCGAAAACCTGAGAGTTGTGAATAAACGCTAGATGTTTGTTGGCTTGCAGAACAATGGATTTATCTGAACCCAGTTCATGATCAAGAGGAATTTCTGCAATGCTTGTGAGGATGACCGAGTGTTAGATTGCGAGATTCACTAAACCATGTACAAGGTAATGATCTGGGTGCGGAATGGACTGATCACCATGACGACTACTCTTATTATTCGCTCTTGCTATGCGGGATAGTAAATCTTGAGTGACTTACCTATAACAGAGAGACGACGGTGTTAAACCTAAACCATAGAATGGTACGATGTGTGACCCCTGTAGGAGATTACCGTTTGTGTTATACAGTGAGTATGGACCAAGACCTTTTGCTGCAGATATCCCGTAAAAGTATTCTTGATGACCACCAAGAGAGTATCGATAGTTGCTAAGTATTGGCGCCTGACCTGTCAGCCATGAAGGTTCAGTATACGGAAGACTCCTCTTTTGCTAAGGATTCAAGACCTGATAGGAGGAGGTGAATCTCTTTGAAGAAGGTCAACGATGGAGTAAGATTTTGAAGACCAGGTCGCACTCCTTTTAAGGGTGGTAGCACCCTAGCTCATCGGAGGATCGATGGACTGTCATGAAGACCCGAACCCTAACCTTTCTTTCTAGCCTTCTCGAATCTCGAGGACGAGATTCCTTTTAAGGGGGGTAGTGTGTAACGTACCAAAATTCTCCGAATTTTGGAATGTTAAGAAAATTAAATAGATGATGATTGTTTGCTTGATGTGTTTGATTTTCTCTTGGATTTAAAACTTTTGGAGTTTATTGAATATTAAAAAGACAGGGAATAAAAGGACTTTCCCTAATATTCATAGTTGGTGTTTTGGAATTTATTATTTTAAAACAAAACCAACAAAATAAAATGAGAGAAGGTAATATGACTCCTTCACCATATTAAAAGGTTGAAAAATGTTTTAAATCATTATTGGAATTCTTTTGAATATTCAAAACATTTTTCAACTCAAGGAAATTCATTTGAGAAGATATAAAATAACTTATCCCCTTTTAATAATTTTGGAAAATATTTAGAATATTACTTTAAAGTTTTTTAAAATTTATTTTGAGTATTATAAATAACTCTAAAATTATTTTAGGGATTTTATAATGCAAAGAGAGTTTTTATTTCATTGAATTGATTTATTAAATATTTTAAAAGAGTTGAAAAAGTATTCCAATGGGATATTTTTATTTACCAAATTATTTATTTGTGTAACAATTTTAAAATTTATATTTTATTATTGAGAAATGGTTTGTCAATGCTTTTGACCAAATAAAAATACTTTTAATAATTTATCGGACTTTATTTGATTTATGAAAAGTATTTTATATTTAAATAAAGTATTTAGAAAATGTTTCTATTTTTATTTTACTTTTTGGAAAATGTATTCATTAAATAAATTTCTTTGTATTAAATAAATGGTTTGAAGTTTCGGTTTTTAAAGAAAAAGAAAATGCGTACCGAGCCGACCCAATAGCCTTTTCCGCCCACGAGCGCAATTTGAGCCCGAGACGGATTTCCAATTTTTTTTTTCGGGCTATATAAGATTTCAAATTTTTTTCTTTTTCATTTTTTCCAGAAACCTTAAATCGTTCGCGCCTCGGTTTCCGTGCCGCCGCCGCCTCGATTTCCGTGCCGGCGAACCTCGGTTTCCATGCCCGGTGGACCTCGATTTCCGTGCCCGGCGAACCTCGGTTTCCGCGCCATCGCCACGTCATCGGTACGTCAACAATTTTGTCCTGTAGTGAAAAGGATCTGTCTGCGACAGAAACTTTTATTTTATTTACGAATAGGTCCTTTTTCACAGTTTGGACCCTATAATCTTCGTAGCCGTATCTTTTAAACCGTGTATCGGAATTAGGCGATTCTTTTTGCTACACGCTCGTGTTGTTCTGTAGTTTAGCATAGAATCAACTTTTCACGCCTTTGCATACTTTTGATTTTGAATTTATTTCAAATTCGAATTCAGATCCCGGAGGACATATCTTGTAAACCGTTGATCCAAATAGAGTGATTCTTTTTGCATTGGATCACTCGTTCCATGTACCTTCTGTTATATCATGTGTACACAAAAATTCAAAAGTTTATTGATCTTTTTGAATTAAAATTCAATTCAATGTTGCACTTGCTATGACCTGTGTTGTAGTATTCCGTTTCACGTGATTCTTTTTGCATATTGGATCATTTGAGACATGTTATCGATAAGGTTCACACACTTTTCATGTGGGAATGGTATTCACCTTGAATTCATAAATTTCCATGGTCACAATTCCTTACCGATGAATCTTTATCTGTTGACTCTCTCGAGTTCACTTCCACTGATCACCTTCGAGCACATCGACACCTTTGCACTTCAAATCCCTTTTGTTTTGTTTCAAAAACCTTTGTGATTGTTTTGTTGATCTTTTGTTTTGTCCTTGTGATGTGATTGCTTATTTGAGTTCCTTCGTTGTGATAGATTTCTCGGAGTGTGACGAATAGAGTGGACTGGAACGTGAGAGCGAAGATCTTCACCGAATGGAAAAGGCAAGTTACACTTTGACCATACCTCAACCTATATTTTCTATTTTGCATGTAGCAAATTATCACTCTATGCATGTGTAGGATTATATATTAGTTATGATTTAAACCTAGTAGTATAGCCATATGTTCTGACCTTGTATTTCATTGTCGCCCTAGGATCGTGGTTGTTATATTCTGCTATTGCTTTGTAGACGGGGAATGGTTGAGTTATCATTGAGCTATGTGAGGATTAATGACTTGATTAGCAAACTTAAATAGAAATCACCTCTGGACGGGTAGGGAATGCATCCTGGTGCTCATGCCTTGGATAAGGAGGGACCAGGACTGAATGCTTCCCGAATGGTTGTTTTGATGGTGAACCGGGTGCGTCATGGCGAGTACCCTCTGACGCAGTGGGCGCCATCCAGGCTCAAAAAGATCGGACAGACAGTGTGACTAGTAGCTTCCATGTACAACCACTGGCTATATGGGCTCTGGCTTAGATGAGTAAGTTGTGGGGAACCTGGCCCTGGTAGCTAGCTGATGTAGATATGATAGGTGTACCGGCTACCAAAGGGTGGAGGAAACCTCTTCTGAAAGACTATGTCTCAATCTTTGGGTTAAGTCCAGTGGGGAAAGTGTACAAACCTCTACAGAGTGTAAAAACTGATCATGATTAGCCGTGTCCACTGTTACGGACAACTTTGAGCAACTGGGCATTATTGTTGTTGGATGGTCTTGACAGATATTTCACCTTAATAAGAATTTGAGTGGGAACATTTAATAAAGGGATTGTTGGAATTGGTATAGCCCGATTCAACCATACTTAGGACTAGCAAGATAAATTAAAATTTGATTAGTTGTAGTATGTGAGGGAAAAACTGCCTTTCTGCAAAACCAAACCATAAACCTTTCGTTTGACTTATCCTTGCATGTAGATGTAGGTCTGTTATATACTTTTTCGTGTGACTTGTCGTACAAATCAGATGTACTGACCCGTGTTCGGGCTGTAACCTTCGGTGTTGCAGGATTGTATACGATGAGTAAGTGATGCGATGTAGGCTTACGATGTCTATACTCGACTTGCCGGTGGAGTTGATGGACGCCACGAAGCTCTTTATTGTTTTCCGCTGTATTTCATTTGTAAGCTAGCCTTGAGCTATGCAGGTATGCTTTATTTTAATACTGGATCTTCGATGTAATATATATGACATTTGGTTTATTCTTGATATTACATCATGTGCTGTGTGTGCTAGCTATTGATCCAGGGACTAGCACAGAATGCACAGAGACTTGGATTCTTTAGTGAATCGGGTCGTTACAACCTTCCACTTGGGGTAACCAACAAAGGGCGAGAGCTATTACCTCCTCGCTAGCATCACGCAACCACCAGCGCCGAACACAGAAGAATAATATCCACCGTCTCAAGGATGAGTGTGGATGATCCAAGAAGGAAGACCCTCAAAGACAAAGCAGGAGGTGAACACTCTACAAGCCCGAGAAACCGAAGCCTTGCTGGCAAAAGAACCCTATTACTTATGTGATTCGGAAGTCAGCATCACCTTATCCCAAGACGATCACCCGCCCGAAATATCGAGGCCAGGGCATGTGCCTCTGGTCCTCGAAGCATAGATCGGTGGATACGATATGACTCGAGTATTCATGGCCGGGGGGAGCAGCCAAAACACCATCTTCGCCGATACCCTACGCAAGATGTTGATCCCGCGATCAGTATGGAAGAACTCAGGCATCACACTCTACGACATAATACCATGCGAGGAAACTTCCTCCCTGGGAACAATCAAGCTCGACGTGGTTTTTGGAAGTAAGGACAACTTCGCAAGAGAAACCTAGAATTTGAAGTGCTCGACTAGCAGTCCCAATACCATGCCATACTAGGTCGAACGACATTCGCACAGTTCATGGCGGTCCCGCACTACGCGTACCTCAAGCTGAAGATGCCAGGACCTGGCGGTGTCATCACAGTCAGTGGAAACTTCATCAAGTCAGATCAATGCGATCGATACTTCCATCAAGTATCCGACACATTTGTAGCACAACAAGAGCTCGAAAAAAAAGCAATGGTGGTAGATAGGAGCGTCTCCCCACTAGCCAGAAGAAGTGAAAGAGAAGAAATCACTCACGAATTCAGCATCGATAGTGACACCGTCACCCACCAAGTACACCCGACGGACCATAACAAGACGGTTCGGATCTATGCTCATCTACCCGAAGAACAAGCAACATCTCTCCTAGCCTTTGTTCGCGAGGAGTGGAATTTTCTTGCCTGGTGTCTGGACGACATGCCTGGAATACCGCGAGAATTTGTGGAGCACGCACTTCAAATCTACCCAAACACCAAACCATTAAAGCAAGCGATGCGCAGATTCTCCGAGCCAAAACACAGGGCCATCGGAGAAGAAGTCAGTCAACTACTCGACGCACAATTCATACGAGAAACAAAGAAGGCCACCTGGGCCGCAAACCCCATTCTAGTGCACAAGAAAGACACAGACGTACTGCGCATGTGTATCGACTACGCCCCCGTCAACAAGCACTGCCCAAAGGATCACTTCCCTCTTCCAAGGATCGACTAGATCATCGACTCCACCACAGGATGCAACCTCCTATCTTTCCTCGACGCTGACTCAGGATATAACCAGATCAAGATGAAGGAAGAATACAAAGAACACACCTCATTTATCACCCCATACGGGCTACAGGACAATGCCCTTCGGGCTAAAAAACATCGGAGCCACATACCAACGGATGATGCAAGCATGCCTAAGGGACCAAATCGGCAGAAACGTACAAGTCTATGTAGAGGACATCAGCATCAAAACATACAACGCAGACTCACTACTCGACGACCTCTGAGAGACTTTCGGAGCACTCAACCGATACAGGATCATGCTCAATTAGAAAAATTGCATGTTCGGCGTCCACGCCGGAAAACTGCTAGGGTACATGGTCTTTGCCCAAGGATTCGAAGCCAACCTAAAAAAAGTCCAAGAACTCGCCAGGATGCAAGAAGTAGTGCACATAAAGGGCGTACAACAACTCATTGGGCGACTCACAGGCTAGGAGGAAGGACCCTGCCTTTTTACCAACTGCTTAGGAAAGGAGGCAAGTTTGAATGGACCGAAGAAGCACGTAACACCTTCGCGGACCTAAAGAAGACCCTCTTGACTCCGCCCATCTTGGTAGTATCCAAGAAACGAGAACCCCTATACCTCTACATAGTCAGCACTGCACTAAATCTCGAGCGCATAGAAGAAGGAAAAATACAAGGCATCCAGAGGCCAATCTACTACCTCAGCGAGGTCCTCACAAAATCTAAGCAGAGGTAGCCGCACTACCAGAAGCTCGTGTACGCCATAGTCATCACGTCACAAAAAGTAACTCATTACTTCGAGGAGCACCCAATCACATTAATGATCAGCCCACCACTCTCGGACATCGTCAACAACCCATTAGCAACGGGTCAAGTCGTTGAGTGGAATATCGAACTCAGTCCTCGCGACCTACTATTCCGGCACCCAGTTGCGATCAAAGCACAGGTCCTTGCAGATTTCATGGTCGAGTGGATGGAGGTACAAACACCGGGCCCTCCGGACCTCTCCAACTCATGGAAGATGTTATTCGACGGATCAAAAAGGCACCAAGGAGCTGGAGTAGGTGTAGTACTAATCTCACCCAAGGGAGACAAGCTCAGATATGTAATCCAGATCAACTTCAAGAAGGCATCAAATAATGAAGCGGAATACGAGGCACTCTTCCATGGCATGCGCATGGCAAAAGCCTGCGGCGCCACACGCCTCGTAATCTATGGCGACTCCAATCTCTTAATCCAGCAAGCAATGAGAGATTGCGAAGCAGTCGCAGACAATATGTCGGCATACCAGAAGCTCTACAACACTCTAGAAGGAGGGTTCAATGGATGCGAGCTCAATTATGTCACCAGGGCAAATAACACAGAAGCGGACCAGCTCGCAAATATCGGATCAACCCGAGGGCCAATCCCCCCAGGAGTTTTCCTAGAAAGTATCAGACAGAGGTCAATCAAAACCAAAGAACTCGAGTCAGCAGTGGCCGCAGAAGCTGGCAACGCAAACGGACCAGCACAAGTAGCAGCGATGGACCCAGTCGCTGGCGAAGAAGGCGACAACGCAGACGAGGAGGAAGAAGAGGTTGTACCCGAAGGCCCGGCCTAGTCCAGACCTTTCCTCACATATCTAATACACGGCAACCTGCCGCAAGACATCATGGAAGCTCGGCGCATCAGTCGACGATCCAAAGCGTTCAGCATAATTAACTGGCAGCTCTACAAACGCAGCATTTCTCAAGTGCTCCACAAGTGCATCGAGGAAGATCATGAAAGGGCACTACTACTCGAGATCCACGAAGGAGTTTTTGGACACCACGCGAGCAGCCGTGCCCTGGTAGCTAAAGCCTGCCGAGCAGGATTCTACTGGCCAACTGCAATGCGAAACGCGGAAGACATCCTGTGGCACTGCATCGCTTGCAAAAAATTCACCAGGAGGCCTCACGCGCCAGCGTCAGAACTCAAAACCATACCACTACCCTGGCCCTTGGCAACATGGGGAATCGATATGGTCGGTCCACTCAAGAAATCTTCAAAACACATCTCCTGGTAGTAGTCGACAAGTTCACCAAGTGGATCGAAGTAGTGTCAATCACTAGCTCGATAGCCCTCATGGCAGTAAACTTCATCAAGTCAACCATCTTCCGGTTTGGTGTACCGCACACAATCATCACTGACAACGGCACAAACTTCATAGCGGCAGAATTCCAAAACTTTTGCCAAGAACTGGGCATCAAGATCAACTACGCATCATTCGCGCACCCACAGTCCAACGGACAAGTCGAGAAGGCAAACGGACTAGTATGCAGTGGCATCATAAAGCGGCTCCTCGCACCACTCGAGCAAGCCGCAGGTAACTGGATAGAAGAGTTGATCGCTGTCCTCTGGAGCCTACGCACCACACCTAACGCCTCCACCCAGTACACGACTTTCTTCATGGTGTACGGAGTAGAGGCAGTAGTCCCACACGACCTCAAATTTATAGCCCCTCGCATCACGGGGTACGAAGAAGCAAGATACACAACCCTAGCACGATCAGAAGGGTATCAAGACAAACTGCGCACCTACCAAAGCAGCCGGCTCCGAACAAGAATCTTTAGTGAAGGAGACCTTGTTCTGCGGCTAACACAAGAGAAAGTTCACAAGCTCGCCTCGCTGTGGGAAGGACCCTACATAATCTCAGAAGTAATAGAGGGAGGAGCCTACAAACTAAAGAACCAGAAGACTGGTGAAGACGTGGGAAACCCGTGGAATGTGGAAAATCTGCGCCTCTTCGACCCATAGATTACCCATGGGCTTTTTCGTCCCAACACCTCGATATCGGCAGCACCGCCAACAGGCAACTCATGTAAAAGACTAAAGCAATAAAACATGTGTTTCCCCAATTACAATTCTTTGGCACTTGGGGGCTCGAGCGCGGACTCACCCTCTCCCCCGAGGCGTTTTTAGCTTACGCGAAGACAACACTTTCACACACGGGGGCTCGAGCGCGGACTCACCCTCTCCCCCGAGGCGTTTTCCACTTACCTGACGACAATACTTTGGCACTCGAGGGCTCGAGCGCAGACTCACCCTCTCCTCCGAGGCGTTTTTTTTCTCATGCGACTACAATTCTTTGGCAGTCGGGGGGCTCGAGTGCGGACTCACCCTCTCCCCGAGGCGTTTTTTGCTCACGCGATGACAATACTTTGTCATTTGGGGGGCTGGACCGCGGACTCACCCTCTCCCCGAGGCATTTTTTCGCTTATGCGACGATAATATTTCGACACCCAGGGGCTCGAGCGTAGACTTTCCCTCCTCGCTCAAGGAGTTTTTCTTCGGCTCACGCGAGGATCATACATCGGCAACAAGTTTACACCAAGCACTCGAGTGAAAACCCTACCCTCGAGATACTCCTTTTTCAGCAAATTTTCTAACCCTCGAAGAATCAAGGGGCAGCGCACAGTATAAAGAATAACAAGGACCTGCCGAAAATAAAAAAATACCGGAGCCCCTGGAGAAAGACAACGCCAACATGGAAATACTGGAACATGCAATTTACAGTCTTCGCCCAATCGTAAGAAATCGACCAAAGCCTCGACGCGCACCCGACGCACTTCATCGCACAGATCAAACGAAAGGATGGGACCAGTTTAACAAAACAACTCCATCCTATTCCCGACTCTTTCAGTCGAACATAGCCTCGGGGGCTACTCCCATCGGGAGCGTTGCCGCGCACTCGATATTATCACAGACTTAGGCACCCGATGAAGCACAAGATCAGGCATTACAAGATAAACTTATGCTATACATCAAAAAGAGCACACGATTAGGCGTTACAAGATAAACTTATGCTATTCATCAAAAGGAGCACAAAGATCTGGCATTAGAAGATAAACTTCTGGTTTACATCAAAAGGAGTACAAGGCCAATCATTATAAGGAATTATGACGTCTACATGTGTGCTCCTGCTGAGATAATTGGCACTCGCCCACATCTTGGCGGGCATCATCATTGACAAAGGGAAACTCTACCCTAAGATTATGTGGTGAAGCCCGCCTCCTACTTGAGCTTGTTGGCATTGTCCTATAGGTGGACCCGCTTGGTTGGCAGTTTGACGTCTGCGTTCTAGTCAGAACTAGAAGAGCAAGCACCACCAGTCGACGAGTCGGCAGAGGAAGAAGCTGTAGGCGAAACTCCAGGAGAACAATAAAGAGAAGCCGAAGCACCCTTTGTGCCTCCAGATCTATCATCGCTCGAGCTCTCCCAGCAGGGCTCCAAACGATTTCCTCCAGCATCAAAAGAACGGATACCGGGCCGGGTGCTCTATAAAGGTTTCATACTTTTTCATCCCAGACCGAAATATTTCTCTTCCGCTTCGCTCCTCCAACTCCGGCGATCTATTCCATGGAGAGCAACTCAGCCGAAGGTCGTGGCCGTGGAGTAAACGGAAGATCCCGCGGAGCACGTGGCCGTGGAGGAAACGACGGCGGCTCCCGCGGCGACCTTGGTTCCGGTAGCTCCATGGGCCCCGGTACCTACACCTTCCTTCCGACAAGCGTCGAAGCTAGCATTGATATTTGGTCCAGCGCCCTCGGGTTACCCCGGGCGCTCGGGCCGGCTCTCGCTAAGCTCTACGACACTGAGCAGAATCTCGGCGCCGCCAATGCAACACTCATGTCCATAGAAGATCGGGCGGCTGATACACGAGAGAGGATAATTTCTTCTCTCCCTTCGTTGGTTACTCCAAGTGGAAGGTGAGATGCAGCATAGCGGCAAGTTTCCCTCGGTGAAGATTCCGAGGTTGAGAGTATCGACCAGTAGGACTCCCGCAATGATAAGTAGGTGTCAGCGGCACACCTGACTCGGACCTGCACACAACACAAATAATTTTGCTCCCAACAAAGTTCAGAGAGGTTATGAATCTCTCCGGTCTTGTTGTTTACAAAGGATCAAAAACACAAGGGATAATGATAATGATAGCAACTAAAAGTAAATACTGAAAAATAAATAAGCATGTAAAAAATGATGAGAATATAGACCGGGGTCCCGTGATGTTCACTAGTGATGTCTCTCTCCCAAAATAAGATAAAACTGCTATGCAAGGCATACAAATTACAGACGGGCAATTGACAGGATTATAAACGCACTGCAATACTAACTATGCTACAAAAGAAAGGAAGATGATCATAAGCATGGGAAGTACGCCAAAATAAGTAGACTTAAATCCATCTTCAACTACTACTAATCATCCACCTTAAGATATCGATCCAGAACATCTCGCTGGTATTAAGTTGCGAGCCCCACCCAAAGTGTAAACCCAAAGCAACAAACAACTGCATTAAAAAGAACTTTGCAGAAAATAAAAAATCTTTGCAACCGCGGTTAAAAGCACCGTTGTTTTCCCCCTTGTGGCCACAACACATCCCCAAGACTCTTGTTTCTGTCACTCAAGCGTGTCATCAGGGGGCATGTACCCATAATCGAGCATAACGTCCCCTCTTGGAGTCACTACCTACTACTTGGCCAAATAAATAAACAGCAACGGAGAACATGCAATAATTACTTAGGAACAAAAATAAAAGAGATAAAAACCAAATATATTACTCCATCACAATCTGAACATAATCTCATAATCCATCAAATCCCATCAACATCAGTATAGCAAAAGAAGAAAGATTACATATGTTCCTCGATCATGTAGGGAAGCTCACGAGGTCTAAACCATGAAGAACAAAGAGGGGAGGAGAACATCACATAGCTACTGATCACGACCCATGGTCCAAAGGAAACTACTCACGGCACATCCGAGAAGCGTCCATGGTGGAGGGGATGGTCCCGGAGGGTGCCGGGAAGGGTCCTGACGGTGCTCCCGATCTTGGAAGCGCGGCGGCGGCGGAACAAAGGCGAGATCGCGAAAAAGGGTTCTGTCCTCGGAAGTTTCCCGTGGCGGAAAATAAATAGGCGAAGGGGGCAGCAGCCAGGGGGGCCACCAGGGGTCCAGGCGCCCCTCTGGCGCGGCCAGGCCCCTGGACGCGTGAGCTAGGCGCCTGGGGCCTTGGTGGGTCTCACCTGGCCTCCCTTCTGGACACTGGAAGGTTCCTTCACGCTGATTTTTTATCTGTTTTTTCCCGAATTGTTTGAGCACTTTTAATATGGGGGAAAACTAAAATAGAAAAACAGTAGAAAACAGAAACTGCCACTAGGGTGCACTGATTGAATAGGTTAGTCCAAATATGATCAAAAGTGTATGAAAGTGTATCTAGATCATAGCAATATCACGCAAAACATGCATCGAGCAAGCAGAAATTATCGATACTTTTGGGACGTATCAACATCCCCAAGCTTAATTCATGCTCGTCCTCGAGTACGTAAATGTTAACTAGAATAATTTCTGTGGTGAAATGCTAGCAACCATATAAGAACTTTGAAAAGTAAATAAATCAAGGTATGTGAATCAATTCAAGTCATAACATGCAAGAGAATATATTAGCATTGAAACAAGTAACAAAAGAACATTAGGTGCAAGAGCTCTCGCTCTCCGTGACTCGAATGTCTCAAAATGGTGTTTGCGTGCAAGAAAGGGGATAGGGAATAGGAGAGAAAAAGTATTTGTGTTGAGAACTCAATCTACTAAAGTTTCACACTTGGTCTTCTTTGGAATTTTATCTTGACTCGTCCCCAGACGACTAGCCAGGTACAAGTCAATTTGATCCACTCCATTTCGATATTTTGAGCACTCATTCAATGGATGAGAGTAAGCACGAGAGTTGACACTTAGGATGGAAAAGAGAGAAATATGGTGGAGGAGTAAGACAAAAAGGTTGAGAAAGTCTCACATCAATGAGGACAATCATAGGCGAGAAGGCCAAATGATGGATATGATGTGAGGAGTAGGGATTGCCATGCAATGGATGCACATATGAGCTAAAAAGCTCTGCAATGGAACTAGTGGGGTGCATCTAACTTGCTCACTCATGAAGACCTAGAGCTCTTTTGAGGTGGCTCATCCTTGGAATAGTCAAACCAAGTTCTATAGTGTGAAGTTCCCCACATAGCTATATGCATGAATGATCATCTCTATGGAGTACAAGGATAAGAGGGAGTACTAGTGTGGATCTTTCAAAAGGATAGTAGTGTTGCCCCTTTCTCTGTTTTTATTTCTTTTTCACTTTTTTCTATTTTTTTGTATTTTTTTGGTGGCCTCAATGGCTCTTTCTATTAAACTCACATTTATCCTCCTTGGGATCTTTTATTTTGTCCACTTTGGGATCTTTTCCTCACTTAAGGGAAACACTCTAATTTACAGGAGGGTATAGAAGATCTTTCACACTTTACTAGGTACTCAAATCATAAAGAAGATGTAGCTATCATGATGTATGCAATGTATGCCACTGTCAGTGTAGTAGGAACATGTATGACATGAAGATCAAGTCATGAAGAGGTGGATGTTGCATGGAAATATATCTCGGAAAGGCTATGGAAATGCCTTGATAGGTAGGTATGGTGGATTTTTTGAGGAAAGATATAAGGAGGTTTATGATGACAGAGCGTACCATGCAAAGGGTTTGTATGTACCGGCAAAGGTGGACGCCAACTCTCGGAGTGAGAAGAAGGCAATGCATGACACATGAGAGGCTAGCAAATATGAGGAGGTGGAAGTGTCAACTATCAATACTTAAATTAGTCCGAAGAACTCATGCACTTACTATCGGTAACTCTCAATCTAATAAGGAGGTTCACAAAGAGACAAGTAACCTGAGGAGGAGTGTATGAGGGCTTGGTTATCCTTGCGCATCCTCGAATCATTGTACGTGAGTGTACTCTAATATTCGATCCATCCAAAGATTAGCGGTCCATCTAGTATCTAGAGTTCTCAACTAGTTTTGTAGGTTTTGAAAATAAACACAGATTCCAAAGAATACGACACCTATCACTAATAGGCTAGAGCTCTTGACACCAAAATTTCAAACATTACTCACATCAATGACTCAAAACTATTGCAAGTTACTACTAAAATTAAATAGCAACCTCAATTACCTATTTTCAAAACAAGACACAACTCATTGCGACAACCAACTCTCTTAACAAGATAAACATGAAAACTAAAGAGAGTTCCAGCAACAAACTAAACAAAATCCAAGGCTCTTGCTAAATATAAACTAAAACTAAAACTAAACATGGAAGTAGCTACGAAAAGATAAAGAACACACAACAGTAAAAAGATAGGCATGAAGAATCCTATGATGTGTTCTAGATTTTTAAAGTGGAGCGTGTTTCTCTCCCACACAAATTAAGACAGGGTCTAACTTGTTATGAACAGCAAGAAAATCTAAAGAAAAATAAAAATAAAACCTAAGAGTGAGACGCTCCAAGCATAGCACATAACGCATGAAGTGATAAAAATATAGTGAGACGAAGGACGAACTAATGATTGTTGATGGAGAAGGGGATGCACGGGGGCATCCCCAAGCTTAGACGCTTAAGTCTCCTTGAATATTTATTGGGGATGCATGGGTGCATCCCCAAGCTTGAGCTATTGACAGTCCCGAATCTTCTTTCATCATCTTCCATCGCACACTTGAAAACTCCCTTCATACATAACTCATCATAAGATGATTAGAGAGGTTAGTATCCTTAATAAAATAATTTTTCCCAACTGGATATAAAGATATTCTTGAAGAGCTACTGTTTCTCAAGATTTCCAAAAGTTTTTTGCAAATAAAAAGCAAGCTTAAGGTTTGCAAAAGTAAGGAGAGGAAAAACGTGGCAGAATCTGTGAAAAACAGAACAGCAGGTAGTAAAGAATTTTTTAGGGGTACTTCTGCAACTCAAATCAAAAAACTCAGAACATACGAAAGTTCCGCAATTGTAGAGCACGCTGTGTGAAACATTTAGCTCAAAAAGGTGAACTGGTGATATGACGCTATAACTTCCGCAATCTGTTTTCTGGAAAACATGTCACAACTTTCGCTTCCCTTGTCATATGAGGCAATAACTTGGCACAAAGCTTGAAAATAAAGATATAATGATGTTGCTACAGTAGTAACAATCATCAAGACCACTAAAAACAGAAGTAAAAATATGTTGGGTTGCTTCCCAACAAGCGCTTTATTTTACGCCTTTAAGCTAGGCATGAAGATTATATAAGGTGCTCTCGTAAGAATAAGGATTTGAAGCAAAAGAGAGCATCAAGAAGAAAATATGAAACACATTTAAGCCTAACCCACTTCCTATGCATAGGCATCTTGTATGAAAATAAATCAATGAAGCACAAAGTGACAAACATAGGAAGGTGTAACAAGAACAATTTCAAAAGTTTCAACATAAAGAGAGGAGTTTTAGTAAAATGGAAGTTTCTACAACCAAATTTCCCTCTCTCAATATAATTTTCAGTAGTATCATTAATAACATCAAGAATATAACTATCACATAAATCATGTTGTTCATGACCTACAAGCACACGTGTGTAGTTTTCAACAAGGTCTTTAGGATCATAAGGTAAATGCAACCCATCACGTTGAGCCTTAATAAGAGCACAATTCTCCGAAATGTGAGTTGGAGATTTCAAAAGGATAATAGGACAATCAAGTGTGGATGAAATAGCAACAATTTCATGCTTAACATAAGGAACTATAGCAAGTTCATCTCCATAAGCATCATCCATAGTGGCATCACGGCCATAAGCATAGAAGGCACCAACTTCATCAAAAAGGGATATTTCAAAAGAATCCATAGGATCATAACACTCATATAAGGTAAGAGTCAAAGAGTTACTCTCATTAGAAGGTAGACGTGGATGGATCCATTATTCCTCCTTTTGTTCCTCACTCTCCTCCTCGTTCTCATCCAAGGAGCTTTTAGGTTCAACAATTTCTTCTTCCATAGAGTCCTGAATATCATTAGTCTCTTCCTTTGTGGAGAGATTCTCTCAAGATGATCAGTAATATAATAATTTTTATCGTAATTTTCCAAACAATAGTTAAGTATAGCAAGACTCTCAGATTTGTAAGGGTCATCATCAATATTTTTAAGAAGAGAAGTAATTTCATAGGCACCCTTATAAGCAACAAATTCTTCTATTTCCTCTGCATCATAAAAATCATAGTTTCTCTTAGCATCAGAAGCTAAGGTTTCATCATCATTGTACTCACATTGGAAAGCAAGGTGTTTATGCCTCATAAAGCAACAAGATTCATCCCTGCAGAAAGATATATTATATATTAAGCACAAGTTTCTAGCATACTCATTGTAACAGCCCAAAACTAACAAAATCCAGTAAAAATTGCATTTTTTTTATTTTTCCCATTGGGGAAGAAAATTTGCACATTTATTCTTTGCAATAACCCATGTGACAGAAAATGCCAAGTCATTTTTCATGTCATGAAAAGTGTAAGTGCATCAAGTGCCTTCCCCTTGAGGTTTTGGAGTTTGATGACAAAACGGTTAAGGGACTGATGTGTTTGTGAGTATACACAGGAGAACAGTCCCTGATGAGGTGTTTAACCACCAATGTCGACCCCCAAAATGTTGAGGAACATTGGAGAAATCGGTGCGTTTCCTGAAGAATGAAGTTGCGTGAAATCCTGAGGAACCAGGATCCTGAAGCGTTCGGTTGAAGCTGAAGCGGAGGACGATCCTGAGGAAGTTCGCGCTGAAGACGAAGTTGAAGCGTAGACTTCGCTAAGACTTTTTATACTTCTTGAGTCATAGGAAAACACCGCACTGTTGGAGGGGTTGAAGAAAACGAGTTCCGAAGGTCTGAGGAAGTGCTCAGTTAGGAATCCTAAAGAAAAACCCTGAGGAAATCTCCTGCAGTAGAAGTTCAGTCCTCATGTGTCTGAGACGTTGTTCTTCAGGACACAGAGGTAACTAACTTCGGTTGAGGAGTATGGAGAGAGAATACTTTGACCGTGCCACGTGTTGCGTGGTGAGAGGCTAGAACTTGTCTAGCAACGGTCATTTCCGAGGGCATGAGAGTAATTGCATGCATGGGCATTTATGTCCTTTCGCCTCGGGTTGCTCCGCGGCTATAAATAGCCACCCCCAGCCCCATTTGTGGGTTGGCTGCTCCGAGAGAAAAACTGACACTTGTCATTTGAGAGCAACCAACCTCTGAGGAAACTGAAGAACCTATGTGAGGAAAACCACCATCCTGAGTAGTTGAGCATTTCTGAGGAAGTCGGTTCGAGTGATCCGAAGCTTTTTACTCTTGAAGACTGTGATCTTCCAGCCGGTGTAGAAGTCTTCAGTCTGAGGAAGTCAAGATGCAATTGTGACTTCCCGGAGTGACTGAGTCTGTGAAGGTTTCGGGAGTCGACCTTGAAGACTCACCTGAGTTATTGGACGGAGTCTGAGGACTTTAGTTCAAGGAGAACAAGGTGAAGACTGTGTCTTCTGAGTTGAATCTCAGCCTCTCCAACCAGACGTAGAGTTGCCACAACAACTTGAACTGGTCTACCAAACCAATGTCTTCAATATTTGGTGATATCTCTTCAACCTCTTAAGCTTCAGTATTATGTCTTCAGTATCCATGTTGACTTCTTGTGCTTCAGCTCTCCCTCTGCTATTTGTCTTCATACTAAGCATCTGAAGCATTTCTGCTTATCTGAATTGATTTATTTATGTTGCATTATGATGAGCTGCCCTAATGATTACATTCTGTGAAGTTTTATTTCTTCATGATTTTGGTTACTTCTTCAGCTTCATGATTTCTTCAGTCCTGAAGAAAATCAAAATCTGGTATCAAAATAGAAAATCTCCCATTCATCCCCTCTGGTCGATATATTGCACTTTCAATTGGTATCAGAGCTAGGTACTCCCTTGTTCTGTGTGATTCGGTTTAACCACCTGGAGTTTTAGTTATGTCGACCTCAGATACAATGAGCGTTGCCTCAAACTGCCCCATCTTCGACGGAACAGACTATCCATACTGGAAGAACAAGATGAGGATGCATCTTGAAGCCATTGACAAGGATCTGTGGGACATTGTTGATCAAGGCATTCCTGAAGCATATCTGATGACTGCTCCTGAAGTTGTCAAGAAGAACTGGCAGCTTGATGCAAAAGCTCGAAGCATCATTGGTAGTCATCTCAACAAGGCTCAGTTCAACCGTATCAGTGGTCTGGATACTGCAAAGAAGATATGGACAAGACTATCTAAAGTCAATGAAGGAGTTTCAGCTCAACGAGACTCACGGGTTGATACACTCCGCAGTCTCTTCAATTGGTTCAAGAGGCTGGACAATGAGCACGTGCAACAAACCTTTGACAGACTCACTGACATATCAAATGAACTTCAAGCACTAGGTGCCGCTGATATCACAGATCATGAAGTTGTGAAGAAACTACTAAGGTCACTGGATGACTCATTTGATTTCCTATCACTGATGATTCAAGAAAGGCCTGACTTCAAGACTCTAGATCCAGCGGACATTCTCGAGCGCCTCAATGCTCATGAACTGAAGCTCTCTGAAAAACGAGACTTATACAGCTCCACGCCTAAATTCTGCGCGCTAAAAGCCAGAGCACGAAGAGTGTCCTCTGATGAGGAGTCTGAGGATGATACTGATAATCCTGAAACACTCAGCCGTGAACTTGCTCTCCTCACCAGAAATTTTCAGAGATTCACGAAGAAGAATCGCTTCGGAAATTCCTCAAGATCGTCCTCAAGAAAAAGCAAAGATGATGACTCTGTCGAAGCAAGAAAGCGAGTCTTCCACAAGTGCAAGAAACCTGGGCATTACATCGCTGAGTGTCCTTTATGGGAAAAGGAAGGTAGACTGAAGAAGAAGAAGAAAGGGAAAGATGACAGTTCTGATGAAAAGACAAAGAAAAAAATCCTCAAGATCCTCAAAGTCTACTGGATACACGAACATCAGTTCCCGTAAGGCTCGCGCATATCTCGGCAAAGAATTGGACTCGGAAGAATCCGGTTCCAACCCTGATGCTGAGGAAGAAGAATCTGAAGAATCTGAGGGTGTGGCCGGTCTAGCTCTTGCCACGATGCTTGTCTCAAAGTCAATCTTCAGCACTGAGGAATCTGGTCTATCACATGTTGATGATGAAGCTGAAGACACAACTCCTGCCTTCTTCTTCATGGCCAAGTCCTCCAAGGTATCTTCTTACTCATCATCAGATGAACCCTCTGATGAAGAACCTGGTGAAAACTATGCTAAACTTGCTAAACTTGCATCTAAGCAACAACGTGCACTTGAAAAGACTCAGATCTCACTAAACAAAAGTGATGATATGTTGGTTGAGGAAATGACGAAGACTCAAAAGTTGACTGATGAATCAAAAATTCTTCAGTCAAAGTTTGATGACTTGTTCAAACGTCATGATGCACTCCTTACCGATCATGAAAAGCTGTCTCATGAGTTCCTCATGAGGAAACAAGAACTTGAACGTGTAAGGATGTCTCATGACGATCTGAGGAAAGAAAATGATTCACTCCTCTCCCAACAGATCATCATGCCACAAGAAGGATTTAATCCTCCCTGTTTAAAATGCATTGAACATGATCATATCATCTCTGTGTCTAGTTCCTCAATGTCTTCAGACTCTGTTATTTATATTGCCTCTGTGGTATCTAACCCCTCATCTGAGGATACCATAGACATTTCTGAAGAAAATGCTAGGTTGAAGAGTCTACTGGAAACAGGCATGTTCAAGTGTCTGAAAGGACATCAGACCCTTTGTGACATCCTCAAGAAACAGATCCTCAACAGAAACCCGAGGAAAGAAGGTGTCGCATTCACTAGGAAACTCAACCCCGATGGGTCTTACTGGAAACCTGAACAATATCCAGAGACCACTTGGGTTCGGGCTAAGATGCCCCCTCCTGATCCCTATACCTTATCTGGTTATGATGCTGTTTCTTCAGATGTGATGATTGAGTCATTTGACTCAAACTATAAACTGTTTAAGAATGGTAATGGTGAGGTATTTGCCAGATACATCGGAGCTAACTGCAGGAACGGTTCTCCAGTCAAGCAGATCTGGGTTCCGAAGGACCTCATCACTAACCTTCCTGTGAATGCAGATGCAAATGAGCCGAGGAGATCATCTGAGGACGATACCTCAAAAGGAAATGATTATAATCATGTATCTGCTAACCATTTTGTTCACAGGGAAGCTCCACATAAGAATGCTTATTCATTTGTCTATCCTGATGCTACCATCTCACACCCCTTTACGTCTCATCACCCTCATCAATCCTCATGTGCCTCAAGACCACCCATAAAGATGTGGGTGGTTAAGAACTAATCATCCTTGCAGAGACATGTCCTGAGGCAATTACAATTTCTGCAGATTATATGCCCAGGACAACAACATTTGAGTCAGTTGAAGGATAATTATATTGTTTGGTTTCATAGAATCAATCCTGAGGAACATCCTGAGGAATTAATTCTGAGGAACCTTAAATTCCTCAAACTGAGACTGGCTCATAACTTGCTGTATGAGATACTAATTCATTTGCAGGGAAAGACTGAATGGGTGATGGACAGTGGATGCACAAATCACATGACTGGTGACAGAAATCTTCTTATGGAATCATCACTGAGTCCTTCTTCAAAGAAAACCATCACCTTCGCTGATAAAGGTAAAAGAAAGGTATTGGGTCTCGGCAGAGTGGGTATCTCTCGAGACCAACACATTGATAAAGTCATGCTTGTTGAATCCCTTGGATACAACTTGATGTCTGTATCTATGTTGTGTGATCTTGATCTCGCTGTTCTCTTCGTAAAACATGGTTGTATTGTCTTCATGGTTTGCGATAACTCCGTTGTCTTCAGTGGGGTTAGGAAAGGTGACCTGTATATTTTAGATTTCTCTGAAGGTCCTCAGGTCACTACATGCCTCATGGCAAGAGCCTCAGAGTGCTGTCTATGGCATCAAAGACTCGGCCACGCTGGAATGAGAAATCTTCAGAAGCTGGTACTGAAGAAACATGTCCTCGGGATTGAGGAAATCAGATTCTCAAAGGGTCGGCTCTGTGGTGCTTGCGAAGCTGGAAAGATGACCAAGGCCAAGCACCCAGCGAAGACCATCATGACTACTACGAAACCACTGGAATTGCTTCACATGGATCTATTCGGTCCTCCAAAGTACTCAAGCTTTGGAGGTAATATGTATGGTCTTGTTATTGTTGATGACTTCTCACGATACACTTGGGTGCATTTTCTTCTCTATAAGTCAGAAACCCCAACAATCCTCCAGCGCTTCGCCCTCCGAGTCATGAACAACTACAACCTGAAGATCAAGCACATTCGAAGAGACAACGGCACTGAGTTCAATAACTTCGGTGTGGAAGAATTCCTCGATGACTTGGGAATCACTCATGAATTCTCTGCTCCCTACACTCCTCAGCAAAATGGAGTTGTTGAGAGGAAGAATCGAACCCTCATCGAGATGGCTCGCACGATGCTGGCTGAGTACAATACTCCACTCAAGTGGTGGGCTGAAGCAATCAACACTGCATGCCACATCGTCAATCGAGTGTATCTTCATAAGTTCTTCAATAAAACATCATACGAGTTAATGGTCGGTAAGAAACCCAATGTAAGTTACTTCAAAGTATTCGGTGCGCCCTGCTGGATTCGTGATCCTCATCACAAGTCCAAATTTGCACCCAAAGCATGTGAGGGTTTCATACTTGGTTATGGTATCAACTCGCACACCTACAGAGTCTTCAATATTAGTCATTATAAAATTGTTGAAACTGTAGACGTGCGATTTGATGAATCTAATGGCTCCCAAAGAGAGCACCTGCCACATGATTTAGGTGAAGCACCACCTGAAGAACAGATTAAGAAGATGGGTGCTGTTGACATCATGCCTGTGGATCATCCTGAAGAAATCCATATACCTCCTGCTCCTGAAGAACATCCAAGTCCTGATGCAAATAATCCTGATGACGATCCTGATCCTGAGGCTCCCGGCACCCCTGAAGCTCCTGAAGCACCTGAAGCTGATGCAAATGAATCTGACAGCAGTGACGAAGATGCGCCTCAAGATCATCCTCCTCGACTTCCTCGTGTGGAAAATGAAGTTCAAGTGGATCCTCAGAGCGAATCGTATAGCTAACTTTTGTGGGCATTTCTCGTTTGTATCAATTTCAGAACCCACCAAAGTCACCGAGGCATTCCAAGAAGCAGAATGGATTCAGGCCATGCAAGACGAACTTCTTCAGTTTAAACTGAATGATGTTTGGGAACTTGTCAAACGTCCTAATCGTCGATTTCACAATGTCATCGGCACGAAGTGGATCTACCGCAACAAACTCGATGAAGATGGACAAGTCATCAGAAACAAAGCTCGTCTCGTAGCTCAAGGATATACTCAAGTCGAGGGGATCGACTTCAGTGAAACCTTCGCTCCTGTTGCTAGACTTGAGTCCATTCGTATTATGCTTGCATTCGCTAACCATCATAATATCAAGTTATATCAAATGGATGTGAAAAGTGCTTTCCTCAATGGTAATATCGAGGAAGAAGTATATGTTGCTCAACCTCCAGGTTTTGAAGACGCAAAGAAACCTGATATGGTGTACAGATTGAAGAAAGCCCTCTATGGAC
The DNA here is from genome assembly GCA_950022295.1 of Bromus sterilis. Classification (NCBI taxonomy): domain Eukaryota; kingdom Viridiplantae; phylum Streptophyta; class Magnoliopsida; order Poales; family Poaceae; genus Bromus; species Bromus sterilis. The sequence continues at coordinate 211,762,607 of OX465599.1, forward strand.
TGAAGCAAGCCCCTTGGGCTTGGTATGACACACTAAGGGACTTCCTCATCAGCAAGGGCTTCAAATCTGGTTCCCTCAATCCAACTCTTTTCACAAAACGATATGATGATGCATTATTCATATGTCAAATTTATGTTGATGACATAATATTTGGATGCACTAACAAGAAATACAGTGAAGAATTTGCATTCTTGATGAGTGAACAGTATCAGATGTCCATGATGGGCGAATTGAAGTTCTTCTTAGGGCTCCAAATTCGTCAACAACGCAACGACATCTTCATCTCTCAGGAGAAGTACCTCAAGGAGTGCCTGATGAAATTTGGGATGCAAGACTGCAAGGGCATCAAGACACCGATGCCCACAAACGGACAACTTGGCCCTGATGAAAATGGCAAGGACTACGATCAAAAGGTATACCGCTCCATGATAGGTTCTCTGCTATATCTATGTGCATCTAGGCCAGATATAATGTTGAGCGTTTGCATGTGTGCCCGATTCCAAGTGGCACCAAAGGAATCGCATCACCAAGCGGTGAAACGAATTCTTCGATATTTGGCTCACACCCCATCGCTAGGCTTATGGTATCCAAAAGGCACAGAGCTGGATCTCGTCGGATACTCAGACTCAGATTATGCTGGAGATAAAGTGGATCGGAAGTCTACCTCAGGAACATGTCACTTCCTCAGACGTTCTCTTGTGGGCTGGTCATCGAAGAAGAAGAACTGTGTCTCCCTCTCCACCGCTGAAGCTGAATACATTGCTGCTGGCGCTAGCTGCTCACAGCTTCTTTGGATGAAGCAAACTCTGAAGGACTACGACATCAACTTGAAGAAAGTACCACTGCTATGTGATAATGAGAGCGCCATCAAGATCTCTCAGAATCCAGTACAACACTCGAGGACGAAGCATATTGAGATTCGGTATCACTTTCTTCGGGATCATGTATTGAAGGAAGATATCTTCATCAGCCACGTGAAGACTAAAGACCAACTTGCTGATATATTCACTAAGCCTTTGGATGAGAAGCGATTTAGCACTCTGAGGTGTGAGCTAAATATCTTAGATTCCTCAAACGTCCAGTGAATGGACACACATCCTAACGCTTAAACAATATTGAAGAATCATGATGCACAACACACGATGCGTCGTACTCCTCAAATAATGAGGAACTACCTTGCTAAGTGTGAAGAAATTAACGTGGAATTGACTCAAGATCCATACGACAATTGTATGGTATCAAGTGTCTCATTCCCTATAAGGTGGGTAGCGCCACCGCCCAAACACCACAGGATTGGGTGTTCCTCAACTTCCTCAGGATTTGATGTTACTCAGCTTCCTCAGGATCCGAAGTCTTCATTGCTGATGATTATCGTGTTTGTCCTCAACAGCGTTCACCTATAGTTATTGATCTTCAGCTTTTGCTTCTTCATCTAGGTGAACATGATCGGACCTGTCCCTCTGTGCTCACTTATCTAATCTGTCTATCTCATATGCGTTCATTCGGAAATCATGTATTCCTCAACCTGAGACCATTTGTCTTCATCCTCAGCCTTTGTCCTCAAGTTTCTCAAATCACGGATTTTTTACAACTGTCTTCAATTTGTTGCGATTTTACCGCACGTCGTGCTTATCCACCATCAAGATATCCACTGAGGATCCCAACAATCAGGGGCAATCTGGTCCACAAATTTCGCAACCCATCAGCTTTTACCCCTCTATAAATAGCCCTCTACCCCCTCCTCCTGTCATTTACCCCCCAACGCCTCCCTCACTCTCATGCCGCCGCCCTTGAGCTCCTCAAGCTCGAGCACTAACATCGCCGGAGTTCGCCGTCGCCGGGGACGAAGACTCATCGTTCCTCAGCATTCGCCTCAAGTCTGGTATGCTTATCCCTCAGTGGTTTATTCCTCAGCGTCTTATTCCTCGGTATTGTTGTGTCCTCAAACCAGTTAATCCTCCAATGTACTGCTAGCTTTCTGAGACCTATACCTATGCCTCATTCCTTTGTTTTCCTCAGCCTATTCCTCATGAACGCATATAACCGTACCCCACTTCCCTCGCAACTTAATTCTGTCACAGGTACATGTCTGCTGAGGAATCGTATGGTTCTCATAGTCTCACTTCATTTGCAGCTCAGCTCGAACGTACAATTCCTCAGTCTCCTCAGCTGAAGAAAATGGCTCCTCGGCGCTAGCACACTGATACTGCTAGAGACCTACCTCCTGAGATCTATGAGAAACTGAAGACTCCAGAACGTGAAACTGTTGATGATCGTAAGAAAAGGGTCCAGAAGATCACAAGAGAATGGGCCAAGCGTTGGGTGGCCTATCAATGGCTTAATCCTCAACATGAGAAATGTTTGCCGTTAATCCGCCACTGAAGACCTTGGGTATCAAGGCTCGACCTCCACCTGCACCAGGCGTCATTCCTGATCCCACAACAATGCACACTCCTGAAGACTTTCCTGATGCATATGCTCAATATCTCAAGCGCAGTCGGAGCCGTGTCAGGGATCTGGTTTGTGACATGACTGCATCAATACAGATTCCGCCTCAGGATCAGTCTCAACCCAGACAACAACCTCCGCCTCAGCACCGCAAAAAGGCTCCCGGCATGAAACCCTCCCAGAAGACCTCAACTAAGCCTCAAGTTGTTGGCTCCTCATGTCAACGCACGGATGGGGCTGCCCCCTCCTCAAGGATACGCACTGATGAATCTGGTGCTCCTGAGGCCTCAACCACAATGCCTCAGTCTCAGCTGAAGACAAAAACTGTTCTTCAACGCGGCCCTCGCCCCTCACCAAAGAAAATTGCTATGCGTGGCGCCATTCATCATACTCAATCTTCTGATGATGAAGATGAATTTGAGGATTTGGCCGGCTTCGTCGCCACTGAAGCTGATAAGATTGAATACGTGCGTGCTGCGGCCAGACGCAAAGCTGAAGCAACGGGTTCAGAAATCCCGCTTCTCCTTGATCCCAAGAAGATCTTGGAGTACATTGATATTTGGTTTGTTAAGCCTGACACTCCGCTTGATGATTTGGACATCCCGAAAGACGTCAAATTCTATGTTCAACAATTCCTCATAAACGAGATTCATCAACGAGATCTTCAGAAACAGTTGAAGGTCAAACTGAAGAAAGTCCTCAGTGACTTCAAAAAGAAACCTATCACTGATGTTACTCCTCAGGAGTTTATTGAGCATCAATTTGAAGTTCAACGCCTCAACATTGAGTTCGCTGCCAACCGTACTTATATTGGCAAATCCAAAGAACGGATCTCTCAACAGATGGCAAAGTTGATGAAGCTTCGACAGCCTGCTTCCTCAGTACCCACTGATGCCACTGCTAACAGCCTCAAGCGCCTGCCTGAAGCCCAACCCTCAACTCCACCTGCTGCGAAGAAGCCTACTGTTGAAGAACCCATTGATGCTACACCACTTTCCTCAGCTCCTCCGACCAAACAGGCCGCTAATACCACCGTTCATATTACTGCTGCCTCAACTCCACCTCAAAATCCTCAGCGCAGCTTAATCGTCTTCACTCCACCCCCTGCTGCAACACCCATTGTTCCAACTCCACCGTCCCCACCGCCACCAACTATCACTGAGGTTGAAGACATGGACGTCGACATTATGGATGATGGAACTCCTCGTGTCCATGATGATGACTATGGGCTGACACACTCACCCACTCATACCGTCTTCTCACCTGAGCCTCACTCCGACACCGTAACCGAGGTGCTTCCTGACACTTCTCTGCAGTCTGAAGACTCTGTTGGTGCATCGTCCTCAGCGTCTGATGCTGATGACCCCGAAGCCTCCAGTGCTCCAACAAATTCTTCTGCTAATACTGATGTTGCAGCATACACTACCACTGATACTGATGCAGCTGACACTACAACTGCTGATCCTCAGCCAGACCCACCTGCTGCTGAAACTGAAGCTGAAGCCGAACAAAGCACAAATGCCCCTCCTGAAGCAGAAAATAGTACAAACGCTGAAGCCTCAAAGGATGGCTCTGAAGACAAACAGGCAACATCACCTCGTCTCCCCAAGGACATCAACACATCTGTGCCTGACGCATCTGCAGCGACTCCGCCTCAGCCTCAAGCCACTCTTCAGATTGAAGTGCCTCAAGCGCCTTCCCCACCTCAAGGCCCAGTTCAAGCTCGGTCCTTGTGTCCGAAGCAGAAGTGACCATTCTTCCGTGACCTTGAAGCTGATGATACTCCAAGCTTTGATGCTACTGATTTCTTCAACGCCATGAGTTTCTTTCAAGAGGGGATTCAAAATCCATATCACTCTGATCCGCCTCAAAAGCTGCTGAGGTTCTGGACTTCCACTCAGAAGAACTATTATGCTTCAGTGCTCTACAAGCAAAACAAACTGTTTCCTCACAAGCACATTCCTCTGATGGATATGGAAGCCCTTCCTTGCTTCAACTATGTGCTTCAGGATCTGCATCATGCCAAGCTGCTTCAGTTCTGCTCTGAATGCATACACTGGAATGAAGAGCTTGTGCTTCAATTTTATGCCATGTTGTATGTTTCAGGAAATCCTCTGGATATCAACACCTGGGTCCTCGAGTGGATGACTGAGCATCATCACTACACCATCACTGTTCCTGAAGCAATTGATATTCTTGAGTTGCCTCAGTGCACTTCTCCAGCTGCTTGCTCCTATGGGGCTCAAATTCTTCGAGATGACCTGATGAACATGCTAATGAAACCTCAGGCCCCTGAAGCCCCAGCTCGCACAAAGTTTCCAGTCTCTGAGCTTCTGTATCTGCCAAGTACGTTGTATCGGATTCTGGCGAAGACCTTCTGCCCCATTAAAGGCTATGAATCCACTGCTGAAGAAGTCATTGGCATCATGAAGAACATACTCCACAACCTTTGCATGTCTGGGCCAATCAACGTCCCTGACTTCTTCTTCAGAACTATGGTTGATGCAGCACAGAATCCTCATATCCTGAAGCCATATGCGCCCTGGATCATGAAGCTCATCCGAGCCGTGACTGGAATTGATTTCCAACCTGATCACAGGACTTATCTGCCGCCTGTCGAAGTGCTTCAGCATACTATTGCTTCAAATGACAAAGGAAAAGGCATCTTCTATGAAGAAGTTCTCCCAACCAATTCCCTCGATGGAAACATTCGTCATCCTCAGTCTCGCACAACTGATGAAACCAGAACTCATGCCTCAACTGAGGATACATCTCAGGCTCGAGTGATGACTGACCGAGAGCTGCTGATTAGTCTTCATCAGAAAGTTGATCGTAATCATGATTGGGTGAAGCGTCAGTTTACTGAAATCCTCAGCTACATGGCTCAGACGCATTCTTCAGTGAAGAAAGTGCATCAGTATACTCATCATACATATCAACATCTTGATGCCTTGATGAAAGAAGTACTCACCCCTGAAGACCTTGCAAATTTGAATCTTCAACAGCCTCCGATTCCTGCAATCCGACCCCCGAGGCAATTCAGACGTTGCACAACTCCTCCTCCGGCAATGGATTCCTATTCTTCAAACCAGGAGTTGACTGCTGAAGAAGCTAAAGACACTGCTGCCTGCCCGCACACTGCAACAGACTGCCTCAGGCGTGACTCACCTCAGCCTTGAAGCATATTCAACAGGTCGTTAGCTTCAGTTTTTCCCTTTTTGTTCATTTTATGACAAAGGGGGAGAAATATGTTAGTCTTCAAGAGGGTCTTAGTTATGGGGTTCTTCAGTTACAACTCTCGTTCTTCAGACATTTTTTTTGTAACGAGTTGTAAACTGTTATTTTGGTGTTTGCCTGATACTGTTCCTTAGTTACCTCATGCTATTTCCTCACGTTTATCATATATGCATGTGATTATCTCTGCAAACATCTCTATCAGTGCGTTGTTTAATTCCTCAAACACTTCATAACATGCACTGCTACAAAAATGCCTAGATATAGGGGGAGCTCCTCATATACCTCAAAATGCTTTAGATATTAAACATTCTTCAACTTATATGCATATCCTCAGGGGGAGCTTCACTATATTCAGCTTAATGTTAAAAATGTTCTTCAAAGTTTTTTCTTCTTCAAACTCATAATTTTATCCCCGTTGAAGCTTAACCTGATTGTCATCAAATCCCCAAAAAGGGGGAGATTGTAAGTGCATCAAGTGCCTTCTCCTTGAGGTTTTGGAGTTTGATGACAAAACGGTTAAGGGACTGATGTGTTTGTGAGTATACACAGGAGAACAGTCCCTGATGAGGTGTTTAACCACCAATGTCGACGCCCCAAAATGTTGAGGAACATTGGAGAAATCGGTGCGTTTCCTGAAGAATGAAGTTGCGCGAAATCCTGAGGAACCAGGATCCTGAAGCGTTCGGTTGAAGCTGAAGCTGAGGAAGATCCTGAGGAAGTTCGCGCTGAAGACGAAATTGAAGCGTAGACTTCGCTAAGGCTTTTTATACTTCTTGAGTCATAGGAAAACACCGCACTGTTGGTGGGGTTGAAGAAAACGAGTTCCGAAGGTCTGAGGAAGTGCTCAGTTAGGAATCCTGAAGAAAAACCCTGAGGAAATCTCCTGCAGTAGAAGTTCAGTCCTCATGTGTCTGAGACGTTGTTCTTCAGGACACTGAGGTAACTAACTTCTGTTGAGGAGTCTGGAGAGAGAATACTTTGACCGTGCCACGTGTTGCGTGGTGAGAGGCTAGAACTTTTCTAGCAACGGTCATTTCCGAGGGCATGAGAGTAATTGCATGCATGGGCATTTATGTCCTTTCGCCTCGGGTTGCTCCGCGGCTATAAATAGCCACCCCCAGCCCCATTTGTGGGTTGGCTGCTCCGAGAGAAAAACTGACACTTGTCATTTGAGAGCAACCCACCTCTAAGGAAACTGAAGAACCTATGTGAGAAAAACCACCAGCCTGAGTAGTTGAGAATTTCTGAGGAAGTCGGTTCGAGTGATCCGAAGCTTTTTACTCTTGAAGACTGTGATCTTCCAGCCGGTGTAGAAGTCTTCAGTCTGAGGAAGTCAAGATGCAATTGTGACTTCCCGGAGTGACTGAGTCTGTGAAGGTTTCGGGAGTCTACGTTGAAGACTCACCTGAGTTATTGGACGGAGTCTGAGGACTTTAGTTCAAGGAGAACAAGGTGAAGATTATGTCTTCTGAGTTGAATATCAGCCTCTCCAACCAGACGTAGAGTTGTCACAGCAACTTGAACTGGTCTACCAAACCAATGTCTTCAATATCTGGTGATATCTCTTCAACCTCTTAAGCTTCAGTATTATGTCTTCAGTATGCATGTTGACTTCTTGTGCTTCAGCTCTCCCTCTGCTATTTGTCTTCATACTAAGCATCTGAAGCATTTCTACTTATCTGAATTGATTTATTTCTGTTGGATTATGATGAGCTTCCCTAATGATTACATTCTGTGAAGTTTTATTTCTTCATGATTTTGGTTAGTTCTTCAGCTTCATGATTGCTTCAGTCCTAAAGAAAATCAAAATCTGGTATCAAAATTGAAAATCTCCCATTCACCCCCCCTCTGGTCGATATATTGCACTTTCAAAAAGGGATTATTTTGAAATCTCTCTTTTCTCCCTCTTCTGGCCTTTGCCAAATTAAATTCAAGTCTCCATTTTTTTCTCCCCTAAGGAAGGTTTTGGGAAAATCATCATGTTTGGCTGTGATGAGGGCCTATGCCAACATCCATGATTTATTCATGTCCGCAAAATTAGGTTGTAGTTCAAAATTTCATTTAAAATAATTTAAATGCTAGTGAATTACTTAAATATTTAGGACCCAAGGCATTCCCTTAAACCATCTATAAATCAATGGGATCCTAACTCATATTTTTATATGATTTTTGCCCACTCATTCATATTTTTCCATCCCTTTTGTTTTTGTCTTTGTTTTATTAATAAAGGAACAAATTCCCTCCCAGCCCCATGGGCCAATTCCTTCTTTCTGGTCCAGCACCCATCCCAACCGAGCGCACTTCCCCCTCCTCTCTTCCTTTTCAGTGGCCCCACCTGTCATCCTCCTTCTCCTCTCCTTCCCTCTCACCTTTCCCCCCTCACGCACATGGCGTGGCCGTGGGGGAGAGGAGCTCCTTGAGCCACGTCGCCCCTCCCACTCTCCTATATCTAGCCACTCCAAAACCTTAGCCCTCTCCTCTTCTCCCCTCCCAGCCGCCGCCATGCCATTTCCTTCTTCTCCTCTTTGTTTCCCACTCCTCCTCTGTTTTCCCCTTGCCGCCATGAAGACCGAAGAGGAGCTCGAGGAGCTCACGACCGAGCCTCCGTCGACCTTGATGAGGAAGGCGTCCTCACAATTGGAGCTGCGTCCCTGAGCCGCCGCGGCGTCATGTTCCTCTCCTGAAGTTGGCGGAAGCCTCCCCTCCATCCTTGTCCATGTCTCCTCCCCGAGCCGGTGGCCCCATCGCGACGACACCCTCTTCCTCGAGCCGATCGGCGACGCCAAGCTTCCCATCGTGAGCCTCCCGTTTTCCCCGTCCTGCGTGATCCCGGTAGTTCTCGTCGTGATCCTATCCGGTTCCATTGAAGCCGTCATGATCGTCGTGACCCCGGCTCTCACCGTGCGTGTCCAACGCACGACAAGCGCCTGCCTTGGCCACGTCTGGCGCTCCGCCCGGTTCTTAATCGTTTTCGCCGCGTTCGTGTTCTGTTGCCGTAGCAGTATCTCTCCCGTCCGTGTCCTGCGCCGTGGTTGCCGAGACCTCGTCGGCCTCCTCCTGTGCATGATGCGCGGGCTGGACATGTGTGTGCGCATCTAGCGGCTAGCTGAGCCACGCCAGCAACGCCCCGTGCACACCCAGTTCGTCCCCTTGCGCAGCCGTGCCTTCCCCTTTTCCTCGTCGGGTTCTCTGAACTTTTCTTCAGTTTCGTCAGGAGATGGTAGCTGCCGATTTCTTCCTAAGATCAGGTAGGTGCGCCTGTTGGCTCCTGTAGCTTCAGTCTCGTTTTTTTTCGCCAATGGAGTAGCAGCACAGTGGTCGGGTGCCCTGGTTTGCAACATTGAGGTTCTGGGTTCAAGTCCCAGGAGCTTCCTTTTTAATTTCTCTTTTATCTGTTTTGCTCCATCTATAGTATTTGTTTTGTAGTTCCTGTTATCTGCCGAGAACACTTGGCATAGCGCATTGGCTTGGACGCTGTCGTTACAACCCTGTGATCCAGGGTTTGAGTTCCCCTGGAACAATGAAAACCCACCCGTTTTTCTTTGTTCCATTTTCTTTTCTTTTTGCAGCAGCAAGTTGGGCTCGGGCCAGCCTCAACAGAGCACACCACGAGGGTTTGGGCCCCTTAGGACGAGAACAGCCCAGGGGAGGTTTTCCCCTTTTTCTTTTTTGTTTTTGTTGAAAATTCATTCAAAATCTGCCATGTTTTTTCTTTACTTGTATAATGTGCATCCTTGCTCCAAATAAATCATGTCATACATGATTTTGGGGTAGAAAAATATGAGGAGTAAGATGGTACTGTTCATATGTCCATTTGGGCACACATTATTTTGGTGATGGTGCATTTTTCACGTAAACCCCTCATATGTTGCACATGGTGCAAGCTTTCTTCTTTTCACTTGTTACTGCAATCCGACGACCGTAGTTGCCGGTAGCGTAGTCTCGCGCTTTATTTTATTTCTTGCTATAGATTGCATTCGGCGCATCATAATATGCCATGCCATCTTTATATATGTTATGTTAAGGGATCCCGTCTTAGGGTTTATTCTCATGTGTGGGCAATTCTTGTTCATATTATGTTAGTCCTTTCCATATGCCATGATCATGCATTATAACAATTGTAACATAAGGATCCTTTGGATCCGTAACTCACCAACTAAATGCATATGAAGGTTGTCGGTAGCATTGCACCCTTTCTCCCGAGCTTCGTTTAAACTTTTCGATTCTTGTGTTCATGCCATGTTATTAAAAATGTCATGCATCATACTTGACCATGCTTGTTTGTTCATTGCTTGCTTGTGTTGCTCCGTAGTGATAGTGATATCTTCGTTGATTGATTTCCAGTGTTTACTTATTGTGTGCTCCCGCGGATACCTTCAGAGACGGTGCGAGCTTGCGATCGCCTACACCTTCGGAACCCGACTTATCAACAGGAAGGGACTAGACATTACTTATGATCCATTCTATTTCAACCACCGCATTGCATGCTAGTCTAGGTTAGGTTCGATGTTTGAGCCTACCACATGTTTACAGCCTCTTTCAAACCGATACAGTCATGTCCCCTCCCAGCAAACCATGTACTGCTATGTTACTATTGCTCGTTGCTCAGCCCCTGCTTAATAAGCATGCTTAGGATGCTACGATGTTAACCTGTTACACCTTGGTTTGGGATATCACATTATTATTATTGTTGTTGATGATATGATTATTATAATGTTGACTATATTCGATGAACGATTGAAGGTCTAGGATATCCCGCCCCGACGCTTTGTTCCATTCGAGTCACCTAGGATTCGAGTTCCGGGTATTGGTTTTAAGACTGAGCGTGCATAACCGCGTGTGGGATTTTATGGGGTCCCCTTTTCCTACCTATCTTGCTTCAAACATTTCTAGTGGTGGCCCAAGCTGATTTACCATTTGAAAACCATGCATATATGTCTGTCGGGTAGCTCCTGGCAGATATTCTTTAAAACAACCTAGGCCAGCGGGGACATAGTTTCCTTGTTGTTCCAACTTGTCCGGCTGAGGACCCGGCCTCATGTGAGAATTACCGGCAATCCAAACCTGCGATAGATGGTAGAGACCAGATCGAGAGCGCGGCCGGCTCCTAAGCTTGATGTCGACTCACCGAGGGCCACCCGGATTTGTTCGTTCTTAGTTAGAGGGACATGTCGTTTCGGATCTCTTGGAACTGAATCATAAAATGGTTGCCTGTGACGGGTAGCAACTGAGAGAGATGGGCGTGCATGCGGAGCCTTGTAATGGGCAGTTGGTACACCCCTGTAGGGTTAAATCTTTTCGAGAAGCCGTGTCCACGGTTATGGACGACTTGAGGCCTACTCCTTGTTCATAGACAACAACAGCTGAGATAATCTTAATAACTTAATCAACGTGTGTGTTCCTTGACTGCTTCTTCTTCGTCGGGATGCGAAAAGGAGGACAAGGATAGGATAGGTGTTATGCTTGCGTAAGTAGGTGGATAGCAGACTTGTTTGAGGAGATTCCTCGTCGAATGCTTGGCTTCTTATCTTACTCTCTAGATCGTTAGCCACTTAGTAAATGCTAGTGCGGCAGCAACCTCACCACTTACCCCATCCTTACCGTAAACTACTAGTTGTCCTAGAATGACGAGTGATGAAGTCCTTGCTGGGTTAGTTGACCACTACAGTTGGATGCTGAGTACTTCTGTACTCATGATACTACCCCAAAACTCTTTTCAGGGTTCTTGATCGACAACAGGTACGGTGATCGACGTTTCACGTGAAGACTCGACGACGACTAGTTAGGCGGATCCCGGCGGAGGGCCTGGACCCGTGTGGTTATGGGAGCAATGTCTTTTTCTCTTTGACAGTAGGAAATTGATTGTAGTCTGTACTCAGACATGTATCTTCCGTTGTAGTATTGTATTAAGGAAGTTGTATGCCGATTGTATGAGATATTGTATCCATGTGGCTGTAATGTTGTGATATCATGTTGGAAATCCGGGGCAAATGGCTATGTCATATGTCGCGGTGGGACCGATATGTGCTTCGGACCCGGATCTGGATGGAAACATCTAGATCTGGAACAGTACCACATATCCGGCCTTACACTCATACAACTGATGTATTTGTTTCCATAAGTTTATCCCCTTTTGAGACAAGAGGTGTTCCTTGTACCACTTTTATTGATCTTCGGTGAATCCTCCATGCCAATAACATCTGGTTTCAAAGAAGTCAGACCTTGATTGGCAAGTAAGGAACTAGAATTTTTTTTCTGATTTTTGATAAAGGACACTAAGATAAAAACTGAAACATAAACTAAAAATACTAATAAGGAAAGGTAAAAGGTAGTGGGAAACTCCCCTATCTTATCACTCATAGTCCCCGGCAACGGTGCCAGAAATTTACTTGATACGCGAGAGAGGATAATTGCTTCTCTCCCTTCGTTGGTTACCCCAAGTGGAAGGTGAGATGCAGCGTAGCGGAAAGTTTCCTTCGGTGAAGATACCGAGGTTGACAGTATCGACCAGTAGGACTCCGGCAATGATAAGTAGGTGTCAGCGGCGCACCTGACGCAGAACTGCTGTAACAGCCCGGAAATTCCACCCAAATTAAAAAAATTGTTTGTTGCATTATTTTTTTGATTCCTAGAATTTTTTGTCGTGTTTGCTTCGCTGGTTTATTAATCGGTGAATATTCTCCCCCTCTTTCTCATATCGGATGCGAGACCAAACCCTTTTCCCAATGGCACACGACCTCGTTGCGGGACCGAGAAAGTCACCCGATCACCGTCGCAACTCCCGGCATAGGACCAACAATCGCCATTGGAACGAAAACCCCGTTTAATAATTAAATGGGTTATTATATTGGGCGCCAGAAAATATTCTTGGAACGATATCGAAGTGAGGTACGACTGACAGGGTCGCCGTGCTAAGCGCGTGGTTCGAGATTTCGCCTGAATCGGAGGTCGTATGCACTCTCGTAGGTCAGAAACATGGAGTACCATATGCGAGGGAGAAAACCCGAGGGTGTTTGCGTAAACCTGCCATCCATGCCAGCCTATATAAAGACACCCACTCTCCCTAGCCTTTCTAGGGTTCCCCCTAGTCTAACTTCGCAGCTAGTCCTCTCCCCCGAAACCCTAAATCCCAGGGATTCCTCGCCGTTAGATCTCAAGATCGAGGGTCCAAAGGAAGCCACATCACCCTGGAGGCCTCCTCCCACATCCAGCCAACGCAGGCCACGCTCGGGCCCCGCAGGGCCGCCACTGGCCGGGCCCGATCCGGGCCGAGGGGAGCCCGCGCCGCCGCGGCCTCCCGAGCTCCTCCCGTCACCGCCTCGCCCCGGCCAACTCCGGTCGCCGCCGCGGGTGAGGGCCTCCTCTTCCCCCATGCCCCTCTCCCTTCTCCTGCTCCTCACCTCCCTCTGTCTCGCCGCGTCGGTAGATCGCCGCACCGCCATGGAGACCGGCGCCGGAGCTCGCCCCGCAGACGCACCAACCACACCCGCCATGGCCGTGGGCGAAGCTCACGCCGCCGCCAACCGTCCTTCTCGCACCTCCGACGAGAAGATCCAGCAAGGGGGCGGCCGGATCCGCGCTGCCATGCCGCCCCCGCACCCATCTCGGACCTCCTCCTCGTGCGGCATCGCCTGAAGCCGCCGCCGTTGCCCTGCGCTCGTCGGCAGGGACGAGCGTCCCGCTCGGTTCGCTCGGCTAGGCCAGCAGCGCCCACGTGGGCCAGGAGCGCCCCAACGGCCCATGAAGCCAGTCGAGGCCCAGACCAAGACCCGTGGCTGCAGCTATCCTCCACTCCAGGCGAGAGGCCGCTAAGTCGTGCCCACCCCCTTTCTTGAGCTCGTCCCACTCGGTGAGCTCCCCGTTTTTCTTTTGTTTTTTTTCCTGCGCTATAGTGGGCTCGGCCCAACTAAGTCTAGCGTCCCCTGTTTCGGCCCAACAGGGCACATTCGACCCGGTAGAAGTTTTAGCTATTTTTCTGTATTTATTTTTTTGGGCAGATTGAGGTGCTATTTTGCGAGTGCTATATCTTTTTAACGGTAGCTCGGATTGCGATGGTTCCAACGTGTAACTTGCTTAGAATTTCGCGTAGATTAATAAAATTTGCTCCTTTTCCATGTTTGACTTTGTTTACATGTTGTTTACCTGATATTTACATCGCATGCCACTGTAATGTATTAATTAGGCCATATCTTTTTAACCGTTGCTCTGATTAAAATGCTCCTTACATGTAACTTGACTAGAATTGCATGTAGAATATCTTTATGCTGCACTTGCTTGCTAATAAAAATAATAAAATATTTTTTAGGGAAAAACAGTACCAAACATATTTATTTTGCGGGGTAAATAGCGATATGCCATGTGTAGGAATTTTACCCGCTTAACTTGACTAGTATAGGTAGATTACTTATGCTTCACCTCTTGTCATGATTGGGTGATATGCCATGTTAAAAACCTTTGCTCATGTTGTGTAGCTAAACAAATTTAACCGATGATAAATGTGCGGTATCATCCTGTGTGGCGAGTACTCCACTTAACCTGTTAGTAACCGCTCTCGACGGTAGTAATAGATGCATCTCCGTTGATAGTCTTTCCAGTGTTTACTTCTTGTGTGCTTCCGTGGGTATTCTCGGAGACGTTGCGAGCTTGCGATTGACTACACCTACGGCTTCTTCTTCTCATCAGGTAAGGGGGAGCATATATCATGCTTATAACTTTCAGCTCACTCGCGCCTAGGTGTAGGATAGGACGATTGCTTGATCCTACCACTTCATATTCATGCCTCTCAAATAAATCCAAATAGCCATGTCCTCCACATCCCAGCAAACCTTGTTCGGCTATGTTACTATTGCTCGCTGCTCAGCCACTTCTTAGTATGCATGCTAGAATGTTATGTACTGTTATCCTGTTACTCCTTGGATTGGGCTATCACATTATTATATTGTTGTGGATGATATGATTATTTTAATGTTGACTATACTCGATGAAGGATGGAAGGTCTAGGCTATCCCGCCCCGACACTTTGTTCCATTCGAGTCACCTAGGTCCCGAGTTCCGGGTATTATGTCTCTTGACGAGCGTGCCTAACCGCGTGTGCGATGCTTTGGGGTCCCCTCTTCTTACCTACCTAGCTTCAAACATTTTTAGTGGTGGCCCAAGCTGATTTTACCATTTGAGAAACCGTGTGCATAACTGGTCTGCAGCCAGTGGATTTAAAACAAATTGGGCCAGTGGGATGGTATATCCTGTTGGTCCACACCTGGAAGCTAGGGAGCCTTCCTGGGCGAGGGTAGGTTATCCCGACCTCCTACAGACGGTAGAAACCAATTCGAGAGCGCGTCCGGCTTTTGAGTTGGATGTCGACTCACCGGGGGCCACCCGGATTTGTGCGTTGTTAGTTAGAGGGACCTGTCGTTTCGGATCTCTCGGAAGTAAAATCATAAAATGGTTGCCTGTGATGGGTAGCAATTGAGAGAGATGGGCGTGCGTGCGGAGCCTTGTAATGTGCAGTTGGTACACCCCTGCAGGGTTAAATCTTTTCGAGAAGCCGTGTCCACGGGTATGCATGACTTGAGACCTAATCCTTGTTCATAGAGAACATCAACTGAGATAATATTAATAACTTGATCAACATGTGTGTGCCTTGACTGCTTCTTCTTCGTCGAGATGCGAACGGGAGGACAAGGATAGGATAGGTGTTATGTTTGCATAAGTAGCTGATAGCAAGACTTGTTGGAGGCGATTCCTCATCGAATGCTTGGTTGTCATCTTACTCTAAAATAGACCGTTAGACACTCATATATTGCTAGTGCGACTACAACCTCACCACTACCCCCATCTTACCGTGAGAAGTTAGTTACAAGACTTTTGATATAGCTCACCTCTTTATTTTCTCTTTTAAGCACGTTATGCAAACGACATTGGACTACAGAGGAGCTCAACGACCCTTCTTCTAGACGCCTTCATGGAGACTCGGCGACGACTAGTTAGGCGGATCCCGGCGGAGGGCCTGAACCCGTGTGGTTATGGGGATCGATGATTTTCTCTTTGCCACTAGGCAATTGATTGTAGTCTGTACTCAGACATGTATCTTCCGCTGATGTATTGTATTAAGGAAGTTGTATGCCTATTGTATGAGATGTTGTATCCTTGTAGCTATAATGTTGTGATATCATGTTGGAAATCCGGGGCATATGACATTGTCATATGTCGCGATGGGACCGATATGTGCTTCGTCCTCGGATCTGGATGGAAACATCTACATCTAGAACAGTATTGCATATCGGGCCTTACACCTGCACACAACACAAATAACTTTGCTCCCAACGAAGTTCAGAGAGGTTGTCAATCTCTCCGGTCTTGTTGTTTACAAAGGATCAAAAACACAAGGGATGATGATAATGATAGCAACTGAAAGTAAATACTGAAAAATAAATAAGCGTGTAAAAAATGATGAGAATATAGACCGGGGTCCCGTGATGTTCACTAGTGATGTCTCTCTCCCAAAAGACGATAAAACTTCTATGCGAGGTAAAAAAATTACAGACGGGCAATTGACAGGATTATAAACGCACCCCAATGCTAACTATGCTACAAAAGAAAGGAAGAGGCTCATAAGCATGGGCAGTAAGCCAAAATAAGTAGACCGAAATCCATCTGCATCTACTACTAATCATCCACCTTGAGATATCTATCCAGAACATCTCGCTGGTATTAAGTTGCGAGCCCCACCCAAATTGTAAACCCAAAGCAACAGAGAACTGCATTAAAAATAACTTTGCGTAAATTAAAAATCAGCGTGAAGGAACCTTCGGGCATTAAGCATACTAACCTGAGATTAAGAAAAAAAAATGTTTTCAAGATCCAGATTCAAAATTCAAAATTTTAAAAAATTAATAGTGGCACAGTTTTAGAATGCGCCACCCCTAAGAGCTTATAGGTGGCGCATTTTGAGATGCGCCACATCTAAGGGTCTTAGGGGTGGCGCATCCAGAATGCGCCACCTATAAGCCCTTATTAGTGGCTTGTAGTTAGTGGCGCATCCATAATGCGCCACTAAACAGAAAAAAGGACGCCACTAAAAGGGCATTCCCTAGTAGTGCCTACCTCCCAGGAGCCCTAGTGGCGCGGCCAGGACGTGGGCTGTGCCACCTGTCCGCCTGGGAGGGGGGTGGCCCCCCTCCGGCTGTCCTTTGGTGGTTCCGGAAGCTTCCGTCTCGCTGATTTTTATTCTGATTTTTCTGGAATTTTTTGATCTCTGAAAATTGGGGTAAAATACCTGCAACTTACAGAAATTAGCCGACACAAACTGGCACTGGGTGCACTTAGTTAGTAGGTTTGTCCAAATATGTGGAAAATGATATGAAAGTGTAGAAAAATGTGTAGCAATGTCACATAAAAGTGCATGGAACAAGAAAAATTATAGATACGTTTGGGACGTATCAACATCCCCAAGCTTAATTCCTACTCGTCCTCGAGTAGGTAAATCATAACACAGAAAATTTCTATGGTGACATGCTAACACACATATAAGAACTTCAAAGTAAAGAAAGTACGATGTGAAAATAAAGTCAAGCCAATAACAAACAAGAGTCTTTATCTAGTATTGATACTAGCAAAGCATGAACATAAAGGTGCAAGATCTCTCGTTGTCCGTGACTCGAATGTCTCCAAATGGTGTTTGCGTGCCAGCAATGGCAGATGGGATTAGAGAATATAAATATATATAGTTTATTTGAAAACTCTACTAAAGTTTCACACTTAGTCTCCTTCAGGATCTTATTTTGACTCATCCCCAGACCACTAGTCAGGTACAAGTCAAACTGATCCTCTCCCTTTAGACTTCGAGCACTCATGCAATGGATGCGCACAAGCAAGATACGTTGACACTTAGGATGGCAATGAGAGAAATGAGGGGAAGGAATACAAAAAGGGTGTGAAAGCCTCACATCAATGAGGACAATCATAGGCGAGGGAAAGCCAAATGATAGATATGATGTGAGGAGTAGGGACTGCCATTTAACGGATGCACATGTGAGCTAGGGTAAGCTCTCCAATGGAACTAGTGGGGGTGCATCCAACTTGCTTGGTCATGAAGACCTAGAGCTCATGTGAGGAGGCTCATCCTTGTAATATGCAAGCCAAGTTCTATAGTGTAAGCGTCACCACATAGTTATGCATGAATGATAATCACTATGGACTACAAATATGACAATGGAGTACGAGTGTGGATCTTTCAAAAGGAATAGTAGTGTTGCCCCCTTCTCTCTTTTTATTTATTTTTCTCTTTTTTCTATTTTTTTGTATTTTTGTGGCCACATTGGCTATTTCTATTTATCTCTCATTTGTCCTCTTTGGGATCTTTTAATTTGTCCTCTTTGGATCTTTTCCTCACTTAAGGACACCACTCTATATTTTACAATAGTATAGAAGATCTTCACACTTTACAAGAAGTACTCAACATAAAGAAAGATGAAAACTATCATGATGTATGAAAATGTATGCCTCTGCCAATGTAGCAGGATATGCAATGATACTAGCGTGTCATGTAGCAATAATAAGGGAAAAACCCAACTAGCATGCGTCTCCTCAATCAATCAAAAGCATGTATGACATGAAGATCAAGTCAAGAGATGGTGGATGTTGCATGTCAATGTATCTTGGAAAGGCTATGGAAATGCCTTGATAGGTATGGTGGCTGTTTTGAGGAAGATATAAGGAGGTTTATGATGACAGAGCGTATCATGCCAAGGGTTTCAATGCAAGGGAGAAGTATGCGCCAACTCTCGAGATGAGAAAAGGAAATGCACGGTACCAAAGAGGCTAGCAAAATATGGAAGGTGGAAGTGCCAACAATCGAATACTCGCAATAGTCCGGAGAACTCATGCACTTATTATCGGTAACTCTCTATCTAATCAGGAGGTTCACAAAGAGACGAGTACCCCGAGGAGGATTGTATGGGGGTTTGGTTATCCTTGCGCATCCTCGACCCATTGTATGTGAGGGTACTCTACATATTCCAACCCCTCCAAAGGTTAGCGATCCATCTAGTAGCTAGAGTTCTCAACTAATTTTTTTAATTTTTGAAAATAAGAACGAATTGCCCAAAATACGACACCTATCACTAATAGGCTCAAGACCTTGGCACCCTAATGTCCAAACATTACTCAAATCAATACCTCAAAACTATTGCAAGTTACTACTACACTTGTAATAGCAACCTTAATTACTTACTCATGCAAGAGACACAACTCAGTGCAACAAGCCAACTCTCTAATCAAGATAAGCATGAAAACTTAAGAGAGTTCCTAGAACAACCTAAACAAAAAGCTCTTAAAAAGATAAGCATGAAAACTAAGAGCTAAGCATGACAGCAGCTATGAAAACATAAAGAACACACACAAAAAAAAAGATAAGCATGCAAGCCTATGGTGTGTTCTATGGTGGAGTGGAGTGTGTTTATCTCCCAATAAATGAAGACTAGGATCCAACTTGTTATGAACAACAAGAAAAACTAAAACAAACTAAAAAGTAAAGAGCAAGACGCTCCAAGTTTAGCACATAACATATGAAGCGATAAAAATATAGCATGGAGAAGGACGAACTGATGATTGTTGATGGAGAAGGGGATGCAGGGGGGCCTCCCCAAGCTTAGATGCTTGAGTCTCCTTGGAGATTCCTTAGGGTGCATGGGGGCATCCCCAAGCTTGAGCTCTTTACACTCCCGAATCTTCTTTCATCATCTTCCTTCGCATACTTGAATACACCCTTCATATGAAACTCATCATAAGCTGATTAGAGTGGTTAGTATCCATGATAAAATAATTTTTCTCCACTGGAAATAAAGATATTCCTGAAGAGATACTATTTCTCAAGATTTCCAAAAAGTTTTTGCAAAGAAAATCAAGCTTAAGGTTTGCAAAACGAAGAAAACACAAAACGTGGCAGAATCTGTGAAAAACAGACCAGCAGGTAGTAAATAATTTTTTCGGGGTACTTCTGCAACTCAAATAAAAAAATTCAGAACAGATGCATGAAAGCTAATTCTATAGATTGTGCTGTCAAAAAAATTAGATCAAAACAATGATCTGGTGATTTATGGCTAATATTTCCGTCAAGGGGACAAAATCTGTTTCTGGACAGCATGTCACAACTTTTGAACTTTCTTGCAATCGGAGGCTAAAACTTGGCACAATGCTTGAAAATAAAGATACAATGATGTTGCTACATTAGTAACAAACATCAAGACCACTAAAACTGAAAGTAAAAACATCTTGCGTTGCCTCCCAACAAGCGCTTTCTTTTATGCCTTTTAGCTAAGCATGATACAAAGAAGATCAAGTTTTGTCAATATCAAAAGAATAGCTTGCCTGTGTAAAGGACTCATAAGGTAACTTAATCTTCTTTCGAGGAAAGTGTTTCAATCCCTTTTTGAGGGGGGATTGGAGTCTAATGTTCCCCTCTTTCATGTCAATGATAGCACCAATGGTGCAAAGAAAAGGACGTCCCAAAATAATTGGACATGAGGGATCGCACTCAATATCCATAACGAAAGTCAACGGGAACATAATTATCATTGAAAATAATAAGAACATCATCGATCCTTCCTAAAGGTTTCTTTACGGAATAATCCACATGACGAACACCAAAAGAACAAGTATCAAAAGGTATCAAATTGAGCATATCATACATTCTTTTGGGCATAACGAGGCACTAGATCCAAGAACACATAAAGCAAAGCAAGATAAGTTATTCAATTTAATTTTAACTATGGGATCCCAACCATCTTCTAGCTTCCCTATTTCTAAAAGTTTCTCATATTGGGTGTGCTAGAGCAAGATAGAGGAATGCTCATCTATTTTTCTAGAGAATGTCTTATTTTGTTCATATTGGGTGTGCATGTAATTCTTAGTAGCCTTCTCTATTTCTAAAAGTTTCTCATAACTAGGCATGTCTCTATCTCTAGTAGTGGAGTTTCTGGCGCTAGGATATGTATTGTTGTTCCCATATTTGTTGGATGGGAACGGTCTAGGATTGCTACCAAAATTACTCCTATAAGCATTATTATTAAAGTTGTTCCTAAAGATAAAATTAACATCAACTTGCTCTTGAGGACCAAAGAATTCAAAGGAACATCATGAGGATCAATAGGAGCTTTCTTAGTAAGTAAAGTCATGATCATGTCAACTTTTCCATTTAAGGAGGAGATTTCCTCAACAGAGCTTACCTTCCTACCTGTTTCTAACAGCCCACATGTAATGCCCATATGTCTCGCCTTGTTTTGTACTTTCTCTGTTGGACTTGTAACTTCTCATGGTGTATGTTCATGACTTTTCATGTGGTGATCTTAAGTTGCATTGGGATTGGAGTCCGTTTGCTTTATGATCAAAGGTGACCAGTGTGGTTCAAGTGGCATGATCTTGTATTTGTTCTGTCCACATGTCCCCTCCCCTCAACCTCATCTTTGGATTAGCCAAATCTTTTGTTTTGCCAAGGATTCTTATCTTGTCAAATCTTTGTTACAACATTCAAAAACAGTGGCCCTAGTTCAAATGGTTTTGAATTTCAAAAAGGGGCCACATTTTTGTTGTTGCCAAAATTGGTCAAACGAATTTTGTAATATCCAGTAAAATGCAAGGATCAAGATTCTCAAGTTCATAGAATTTTGCACCTTGTATTTTCTTCTCCAAAATTTCCTAAACACACTTTTCTATTTATTTTTAATAGGAAAGAGTACTATTTGCCTTTGCGGAAATTTTTTTCCTTGCATCGAAAAATTGGCCAACCAATTTTGGATACCCAATCATGCAGCAAGGAGCCTAAAAATATATTGCAATGTATTTTTTATCCTTTTTTCCTTTCTGCCTTTCTTTTCTTTGTTTTTGCTGTTTCTTTAAATAGCAAGGGCTTCCTTTCCTTTTCTCCTCCTCCTAGCCCAGGCCTAGCCCACTTGGACCCATTCGCACCTCGGCCCAGCCCCACCGAACCTGTACGCGTCGTCGTCTTCCTCCTTTCCAGCGTGGACGCAAGCTTTTTCCCATCCTCCTCTCTCACGATGAGCGCCATGACGGCAGTGGAGCCCCGAGCCAGCGAGACGCGCCCCCCTCCTTTTAAGCACGCCTAGGGCTCCCCCGCGGAACCCTAGCTCCGTTCCCCCCTCTGGTTTCCGCCGCCACCGTCTCTCGAAGCCCCTCGACCTCTCTCGGGTCCGCCATGATTAGAGATTTGAGCTAGAAGCCGTCGAGACGCCCCGGTGTGGTGGACGCCGCCGCGACCCCTTTTCTTCCCCAACTCCGGTCGCGCCCTCCTCTTCTTCCCCGACGTGTTCGAACGCGTCCCCAAGTCCCCTAGGTGAGCCGCAAGTCCTCTTTTGTGCTTGGCTTGCCGCGCATCTCGCTCCCCCCGAGTAGCAGTAGAAGTATTCGCCGCGGACGCCGCCGGCGACCCGTGCGTGGACATCGCGAGCAGAGGAAGCTCGATACGTGCACGGCCGTGTCAGTGCACGCTCAGAGCGCGCGTGTGGCAGTAGTTGTGCGCGTTTCATGTCGGAGTCCCACGCGAGCGAAGTTCAGCAACAGTGCTCCTCCGCCGAGCCTTTTCCGGCAGGAAAGGTGCCTCCTTGGTGTGCGTGAGGTCTAGATCGGGGCACCCATGGCTGCGTGGATGTGCCCCTTTGCGATATCACCCCACGGCGAGACCGACGATGCCCTGTGCAAGTCGCCGGAGTTGCAAGATCAGAGCCGTGCCGCCTCTGTAACTCGATGCAGTTCCGCGCCGAGGTTTTCCAGTCAACGTTTAGCCGCAACGGTGAGGTCCTTGAGACAGCTTCGAGCGGGAATGGAACCCTGGATGTCCCAGGTAGCCGTGGATGCTCGTCGTCGAGTTGCCGGAGCAACATAGCCAAGGCAAGGCTCGTTCAAACTCGCCGGTGCCGCGCGTCTGTCGGCTGTTTTTCAGAGAATGCCGGATTCAGAGAGGTGCCCCTCTCTTCGCGCGCGTGAGCGGGCTGCCGCGCTGCCCGAGCGGGCCGGCCTGTCTGGCTCGCTACCATGGCTTGGAATGCCGAATCCAGCCCAGGGAACGCCCTGTCCTGTTTTTTTTAGCAGCTAGCCTTTTCTTTTTCCAAAATTCAAATCTTGGTTTGAATTTCCATATCTTTTGAATGCACGTTCATGTGGGGGCATATTTTATATGATTCTGCATCAGAAAAATCCAATTTAACTGCTGGTGTAATCCATTGTGTGGTTTGAGCAGTGCACTTTTGGTGGTTTGAGATATGCTTCACCCTAGGGCACTCCTTGTTATTCATGTGATGCAACTTGATCTTGGAATCATCTTGCTCAAGGGGTTTGCACCTATGTTTGTGAGGTGAGGATCTGTCATGTAAGGAGTTGAGTATTATGGTGCCTATGGTTGTACTTTGAGCAAGTACAAAAAGGAATGTGACACAATATCACAGGCAGCACCCTATCCATTCTTTCTTGCTTTTCAACGTCTTTGCTTTTGGTCCCCTTGATGGTCTTTGCCGTGTGTAACTTGGGACAGAAGTAATCCAAGGATGGATGGAACCTTTCAAATTGTGTTTGTGCAACACAACTATGGAAGGGGTGTGCATGACACCATGTGCCATTCTTTTCTTTGTTTTTCCCTTGCCTTCCTTTTCTACTCTTTGAAACTTTTGCTTGAGGCCCGCTAGTTGGCACCCTCAATGCATCCCTTTTCCTCGCACCATCTTATCACTTTCCAGTCACATATTGTAACCCGTGTGATTTTCTTGATACTCCCTTGGTGTCAAATTCACCGACACACTTCTCCGTCTCCGGATTCGATATTTCTTTCACGATGTTTACTTTTGTTACGTTGATGTTATTGTTTCATGCCATGTCATGTTGCCATGCTACTTACACCCAAGTTAAGGCTATGACCAAAGCCATAAAAATATAAGTAATTGCATATGCAGTTGTTGACGTGTCGTCAACACCCCCATTTAAATTTGACTAGATATGGTCACACCATGTCTATTAAACTTGATCATCACATCCATGCTTGAGTTTTGTTGATCTCGTTGTTTACTCGTGTGCTTTCCCTTGCCGGTACCTTACGTTAGCACCTGAGACCGCCGAGAAGACTTACGTGGAGATTTCCGACACCGAGCCCGAGGACCCTACTGCGTCTGCTTCGACGACCGATTACCCAGGCAAGGGGAAGATTCATACCATTACTTGATACCTTTCTGCCTACCTTCTTAGCTGTAGTCTAGAGCGTTTGTTTGATCCTATCCACCTTGCTTATGCCACGTTCAAACCCTAACAGCCATGACCCCCACATCCCAGCAAAACCTTGTATTGCTAAGTTACCGCTGCTCAGCCATTGCTTAGTATGAGTAGGAAAACTTGCTACTTACCCTATGCTATGGTTTGGGATATCATGTTATTTTAAGAAGTTGGTTGATATTTATTATTATTATAATGTTAATTTATATTTGATGAAAGATGGGGGACCAGGCTGTTCCCGCCAGGTGTTTTGTTCCATTTCATTCATCTAGGTCCCGAGTTCCGGGTATTGTGTTTCTTGACGAGCGTGCCTATCGTGTGTAGGATTCTATGGGGTCCCCTTGTTTTACCTACCTAGCTTCAAACAATTCTAGTGGTGGCCCGAGCTGATTTACTTTTGCAAACGTGTGTGTGCTTGGTTGGTACCCCAGCTGTTTTGGAAACAACCCGGGCCAGCGGAAACATGGTTTCTCTTGTTGGTCCAACCCAGGGAGCTAGGGGGTTGTCCACATCTGTTTGGGCAACTAACCCGACCTCGTCCAGACGGTAGAGGCTGATTCGAGAGCGCGGACGGCTTTTGAGTTGGATGTCGACTCATCGGGGGCCACCCGGAATTGTGCGTTGTTAGTTAGAGGGACTCTGACGTTCCGGAGTTTCAGGGGTTTACCTAGCCAAGTGGAAACCGGGCGTACATGCGAAGCCTATGATGTGCAGTTGAAACACCCCTGCAGGGTTAAATCTTTTCGAAAAGCCGTGTCCACGGTTATGGACGACTTGAGACCTACTCCTTGTTCATAGAATAACATCATTTTGAATCATAATTAAAACTTGCCTACCGTGTGAGTGCCTTGGTCGCTTTTCTTCGTCCAGGGGGACCGAGAGAAGATCCAGGTTGTGTTATGTTTGACGTAAGTAGGTGAATAGCAGACTTATGACGCGATGTCAAGTGTATTCTTTGGTCTTACCCCTACTCTAATAGAACGTTAGCTACCATATATGCTAGTGCGGCTGCAACCTTTACCTTTATCTTGTCTTACCGTAGGGAGTTAGTTATCCTGTAATGATATAATCTCACCCCTGTTTTTCCTTTTGTGCTTTTACTTTTTTGCCTGATCGGCCGCTTCAGTGAGTACTATCTTGACCCGAGCGCTGGACGATACTTCATGGAGGTGCCCCCGGAGGATGATGATGAGATCGACCTCGTTCAGTAGATCCTACAGTTGGGCTTCGACGATCTGTGGGTGGACTCTTTATGTGCAGCCCTCTCTAGGGCAATTTGGCTTTTGACCGTACTCGGTCGTGTTTGTCTTCCGCTTGTCGCATGATGTACTGTTGGGTCCACGGACCTCTGAGATGATGTAATAATTATCCAGCGGCGATGTATGCCCTGGACTCTATATATTTTTATTTCTTAGTTTAAGTTCACTGTTCATATACCTGTTGTCGAGAATCCGGCAGCGACACGAGTGCGAGTGTCGTGAGTCGGTGGCTCTTTATGCGCTACTAACTTGAGCGGGACGCGAAAGCGACTAACTCGAGATAGCACCGCATCGGGGGCCTTACAACTTGGTATGAGAGCAGGACTGACTGTAGGACCCCCTTACTGGCCGAAGTTGAGTCTAGAAACTATTTTGTAGTTACTAAGGAAAAATCGGAGAGTAGGAACTCTTTCTTTTTCTTCTTACCCCACCCTCCCACCCCTTTTCCGTGAGGAAGTGAAACGTTGTTTTTCTCTCTGCAACTTATCCCCTTTCAAAAAAAAATCTAGGTTCTCGTTTACATGAGGCTCCGATTCCTCTATAATTTTTTGCTAGCGACGAGATGTGTTGGCGTCTTTGAGACCACTGAGCCGCCACTTGGGGTTGACTGCTCTACCTCGCTTACGGCGTACCCCAGGTGAAACGTCCATACAGGATTGGCAGGCATCCTATGGTAATATGGATGTGGTGTCTTTTCCCCTATGGACGACCGTGATGGCGGGCCGCTCAGGGCAGATGTCTCATTGTTCAGGTTTCCAACCGCTCGTATATATATTGTTGTGTGCTCGCTAGAAGACTATTATCTTGGATTCGGATGATCTCGGTTTGGGGATTCCAGTAGCACCTAGCTTTCGACTTTCCGGGTTAACCTTGGTGGAATTTCAGCCTTCGGCTTTCTCATACCTCGTGAGGAAGTTTTGTTGTCAATATTGCTTTATCTTCTGGTTTCGTCAATGCTTCAACCATGTTCTCATAAGTGTTCCTGTATACAGGATGCCAAGAGCGAACATGCCGCCGCCAGAGAACCCTATCCTTGGAGAGGCTGTGGCCGCAGTGGCTCAGGGCACAGCTGCGATCTTACAGATTCTGAAGAACCAGACTGCCCAGAGGAATGATCGACCACAGTACACCACACTGCAGCAGTTCCTCGCAATCAACCCCCCCAGGTTCTCCGAGGCTCGAGACCCGCTGGAGGCGGATGACTGGATCGCAGAGATCAAGAAGCACTTCAATGCAAACACCGTCAGACCCATCGACTACGTCACCTTCGCCTCCTTCCAGCTTCAGGGTGCAGCAGCCAGCTGGTACAATACCTACAAGGCCAACAAGGGAGATGTTGTCATCACGTGGGCAGATTTCGTCGCAGACTTCAGCGCAGCGCATATTCCGAGTGGCCTGATGGACAGGAAGCGTGAGGAGTTCTTGGCTCTGATACAGGGTGACAGGTCAGTTCAGGATTACAACCTGGCCTTCGTCAGGCTCGCCAGGTACGCTCCAGAGGAGGTCAGCACAGAGGCTAAGAAGATCGCCAGGTTCCGTGGAGGTCTCAGCACAGAGATAAAGTACGCGCTCACTCAGTGCAGTCCCACGCTATGCTCACAGTTCGTGGATCAGGCTATCCGCCAGGAGTCAGCCAGAGAAGAGTGGGATGCAGATAGGAAGCGCCAGCGTGAGCACTGTTCCGCGCTGATGGTTCACAAGAAGGAAAAGACTTGGGTTACAGAGGCACCACCGCAGAGGCAGCAGTTCCAGCAGAGGGGGGCAGGTTTCCGCACTTTTGCCCGCCCTCCCGTCCCAGTTCAGCAGGGGCCTTGCTCTACACCACCACACAAGAGGCCACCCAGGCCGCAGCAGAAGCCCAGGTCGGGCGTGATCTGCTACAAGTGCAGAGAGCCAGGGCACACGTCTCCCAACTGCACTGATCCGCGCTTTGCTCGGCTCCCACCGCCTCCACCTCGCTCTATTCCGAGCACCGCGATGGTGAAGGCACAGCCACGTGCAGTCCGAGTGAACAACGTGATGCTCACAGATGATCAACAGTCTTTAGAGATCATTCTTAGTAGGTTGCTTGTTAATTCTGTTCCCGCGACTGTGTTGTTCGATTCCGGAGCATCTCATTCCTTTGTATCCCAGAAGTTCGCGGATGAGCAGGTCCTACTCTTGGAGGACCTCCCAAAGTTTCTTCCTATTGTTTCTCCCGGTTCCAAGTTCACTTCATCTCTCCGTGCTCCATTTGTGAGGATCAGCATTCAGGGTTGCCATTTCCCAGCCTCGCTCATCGCCTTGCCAAGTTCCGACATTGATGTCATTTTGGGCATGGATTGGCTTGTGCAGCACAAGGCCAACATTGATTGTCCGACCAGATCTGTCAAGTTGACTCATGAGTCGGGTGCAGAAGTCTTGTACACTTGTGGCTCTATGGAAGGACCAGCACAGTTATACGCGTTGAACGCAGGAGTTGCGCCTTTGCTCGAAGAGGTCAGAGTTGTCTGTGAGTTCCCAGACGTCTTTCCGGAGGAGTTGCCAGGAATTCCCCCAGTTCGAGCTATTGAGTTCGTTATTGAGCTAGAGCCTGGTACCCAGCCGATTTCTCGGCTTCCGTACAAGATGTGTTCGAAGGAGTTGATTGAGCTCAAGAAGCAGTTGACAGAGTTGGAGGCAGGCGGTTTTATCTTCGCCAACACTTCTCCTTGGGGTGCACCAGCTTTGTTTGTCCAGAAGAAGGATGGGAATAGCCGCTTGGTCCAGGACTATCGCGGTATCAACAAGAAGACCATCAAGAACAAGTACCCTTTACCCCGCATCAATGATCTGTTCGAGCAGTTAAATGGGGCTAAGGTGTTTTCCAAGCTTGACTTGAGGATGGGGTATCATCAGATCCGTGTTCGTGAAGAGGATATTCCCAAGATCGCGTTCAGCACACGTTATGGGCTGTATGAGTTCACAGTCATGACTTTTGGGTTCTCAAATGCCCCTCCGACATTCATGAGAGCTATGAACTATTTGTTCCAAGATTGGCTTGATGTGTTTGTGATCCTCTACCTCGACGACATTCTTGTCTATTCCAAGTCAGAGGCTGAACATGAGGAACATTTGCGCTTGGTGTTGCAGAAGTTAAGAGAGCACCGGTACTATGCCAAGTTCTCCAAGTGTGAGGTTTGGCTGGACAAGGTCAATTTTCTGGGCCATGTCATCTCCACTGAGGGAATTACGGTTGATCCAGAGCGAGTCCGCACTATTCAAAAGTGGGCTTCGCCGAAGAACGTGAAGAAGCTAAGGAGGTTTCTCGGCCTCGCCAATTATTGCAGGAGGTTTGTCCAAAATTTCTCCAAAATAGCAAAGCCAATGACTGAATAGTTGTGCAAAGACAAGCGGTACACTTGGTCACCAGCTTGCCAGTCAGCCTTCGAGGAGTTGAAAGAGAAGTTGACCACAACTCCCATTCTCACGCCGCCATACGAGTCACAGCCTTTTTAGGGGTTTTGTGATGCTTCTTTGCAAGGTCTGGGCGGAGTTTTGATGCAAGGCAGGAATATTGTGGCGTATACCTCACGGCAGGTGAAGACAAGTGAGAGGAAATATCACACGCACGACTTGGAGCTTGCAGCAGTTGTGCACGCTTTAGTCACTTGGCGACACCTCCTCTTAGGGAGGAAGGTGGATGTGTTCATGGACCACAAGAGTTTTAAGTACTTGTTCACTCAGCCAAATCTGAACTTGAGGCAAAGAAGATGGCTTGAGACCATTACTGGGTACACAGTTGATATTCAGTACACGCCTGGGAAGGCCAATGTCATAGCTGATGCGCTAAGCCGCAAGGGCGATTGCAATAATATCCAGGTGCAGAAGATCCACCCTGATTTGTGTGAGTCCTTTCGGAGGCTCAATCTCGAGCTAGTTCGAGCAGGCTATCTTGCCAACCTTGTGGTAGATCCCACTATCCATGAGAAGATTCATGAAGCTCAGTGTGGCAGCTCAATGATACAAAAGATCAAGAAGGGCATAGCCGCCTCAGTTCCGAAGTACGGTTGCTTTTCAGTGCATAAAAACGGCACCGTGTTGTTCGAAGAGCGAGGTGTTGTTCCCAAAGAGGGAGATCTCAGAGAGGTCATCATGCAGGAAGCCCATGATTCCAAGCTGTCTTTTCACCGTGGCAGTACAAAGATGTATCAAGATCTCAAGCAAAGCTTTTGGTGGACTCGTATGAAGCGGGATGTTGCCCGTTACGTGTCTAAGTGTGATGTGTGCAGGAGAGTGAAGGCACAGCATCAGAAGCCTGCCGGGTTGCTTCAGCCACTTGAGATTCCGGAGTGGAAATGGGATCACATAGAGATGGATTTCATCACAGGCTTCCCCTTGTCGCAGAAGAAGAACAATGCCATCTTTGTTGTCATTGACAATCTTTCCAAAGTGGCCCACTTCTTTCCAGTGAAGGACTCCATTTCAGCAGCTCAGTTGGCGGATTTGTACACCGCAAGAGTTGTATCTCTGCATGGCATTCCCAAGAAGATCAGTTCTGATAGAGGCAGCCTTTTCACCTCTAAGTTCTGGCAGGCCTTTCAATAGGCGATTTGTACGATAGTGTTGTTCAGTACCACTTATCACCCTCAGACAAGTGGGCAAGTCAAGCGCGTGAACCAAATCCTCGAGGACATGCTTCGGGCATGTGTCATCTCTTTTGGCATGAAGTGGGAAGAATGCTTGCCGTATGCTGAGTTCTCTTACAACAACAGCTATCAGGCAAGTCTGCAAGTAGCGCCGTTGGAAGTCTTGTATGGCCGCAAGTACAGGACACCTTTGAACTGGTCTGAGACAGGTGAGAGGCAGCTGTTCGGTCCAGATATGATCCAAGAGGCAGAGGACAGAGTGAAGATTGTCCGAGAGCACCTAAAGGCAGCACAGTCTAGGCAGAAGGCCTATTATGACAAAAGGGACCGTGGTGTAGCGTTTCAGGTTGGTGATTGGGCGTACCTGAGAGTGTCTCCATTGAGGGGAACTCACCGCTTTGGCATCAAAGGAAAGCTCGCTCCAAGATTTGTCGGACCTTTCCGCATCCTTGAGACTAGAGGACCTCTTGCCTTTCGGCTCGAGGTTCCAGAGAGTCTATCCATGGTGCATGACGTGTTCCATGTGTCCCAGCTAAAGCAGTGCTTCAAGCAGCCAGAGCAGGCTGTTGACTTGGGCGAGATACAGCTGAGTGCGGACCTTTCCTACTCAGAGCGTCCAGTCCGTGTTCTTGAGACGTCCGAGCGAAATACTCGCAACAAGACCGTCAAGTTCATGAAAGTTCAGTGGGAACATCATTCGGAGAAGGAAGCAACGTGGGAGCGTGAAGATCATCTTCGTTCTTAGTATCGTGAGTTGTTTCAGGCTTAGATCTCGGGACGAGATCCTGTGTTGGTGGGGGAGTGCTGTAACAGCCCACATGTAATGCCCATATGTCACACCTTGTTTTGTACTTTCTCTGTTGGACTTGTAACTTCTCATGATGTATGTTCATGACTTTTCATGTGGTGATCTTAAGTTGCATTGGGATTGGAGCCCATTTGCTTTGTGATCAAAGGTGACCAGTGTGGTTCAAGTGGCATGATCTTATATTTGTTCTGTCCACATGTCCCCTCCCCTCGACCTCATCTTTGGATTAGACAAATCTTTTGTTTTGCCAAGGATTCTTATCTTGTCAAATATTTCTTTAAACATTCAAAAACAGTGGCCCTAGTTCAAATGGTTTTGAATTTCAAAAAGGGGCCACATTTTTGTTGTTGCCAAACCAATTTTGTAAAATCCAGTAAAATGCAAGGATCAAGATTCTCAAGTTCATAGAATTTCGCACCTTGTATTTTCTTCTCCAAAATTCCCTAAACACCCTTTTCTATTTATTTTTAATAGGAAAGAGTACTATTTACCTTTGGGGAATTATTTTCCTTGCATCCAAAAATTGGCCAACCAATTTTGGATACCCAATCATGCAGCCAGGAGCGTAAAAATATATTGCAATGTATTTTTATCCTTTTTTTCTTTCTTCCTTTCTTTTCTTTGTCTTTGTTGTTTCTTTAAATAGCAAGGGCTTCCTTTCCTTTTATCCTCCTCCCAGCCCAGGCCTAGCCCACCTGGAACCGTTCGCACCTCGGCCCAGCCCCACCGAACCGGTACGCGTCGTCGTCTTCCTCCTTTCCAGCGTGGACGCAAGCTTTTTCCCCTCCTCCTCTCTCACGACGAGCGCCACGACGGCAGTGGAGCCCCGAGCCAGCGAGACGTGCCCCCCTCCTTTTAAGCACGCCTAGGGCTCCCCCGCGAAACCCTAGCTCCGTTCCCCCCTCTGGTTTCCGCCGCCGCCGTCTCTCGAAGCCCATCGACCTCTCTCGGGTCCGCCATGATTCAAGATGGGAGCTCGAAGCCGTCGAGACGCCCCGGTGCCGTGGACGCCGCCGCGACCCCTTTTCTTCCCCAACTCCGGTCGCGCCCTCCTCTTCTTCCCCGACGTGTTCGAACGCGTCCCCAAGTCCCCTAGGTGAGCCGCAAGTCCTCTTTTGTGCTTGGCTTGCCGCGCATCTCGCTCCCCCCGAGTAGCAGTAGAAGTAGTCGTCGCGGACGCCGCCGGCGACCCGTGCGTGGACGTCGCGAGCAGAGGAAGCTCGATACGTGCACGGCCATGTCAGTGCACGCTTAGAGCGCGCGTGTGGTAGTAGTTGTGTGCGTTTCATGTCGGAGTCCCACGCGAGCGCAGTTCAGCAGCAGTGCTCCTCCGCCGAGCCTTTTCCGGCAGGAAAGGTGCCTCCTCGGTGTGCGTGAGGTCTAGATCGGGGCACCCATGGCTGCATGGATGTGCCCCTTTGCGATATCACCCCACGGCGAGACCGACGATACCCTGTGCAAGTCGCCAGAGTTGCAAGATCTGAGCCGCGCCGCCTCTGTAACTCAATGCAGTTCCGCGCCGAGGTTTTCCAGTCAACGTTTAGCCGCAACGGTGAGGTCCTTGAGACTGCTTCGAGCGGGAATGGAACCGTGGATGTCCCAGGTAGCCGTGGATGCTCGCCGTCGAGCTGCCGGAGCACCATAGCCGAGGCAAGGCTCCTCGAAACTCGCCGGTGCCGCGCGTCTGTCGGCTGTTTTTCAGAGAACGCCGGATTCAGAGAGGAGCCCCTCTCTTCGCGCGCGTGAGCGGGCTGCCGCGCTGCCCGAGCGGGCCGGCCTGTCTGGCTCGCCACCTATGCCTGGAATGCCGAATCCATCCCAGGGAACCCCCTGTCCTGTTTTTTTAGCAGCTAGCCTTTTCTTTTTCCAAAATTCAAATCTTGGTTTGAATTTCCATATCTTTTGAGTGCACGTTCATGTGGGGGCATATTTTATATGATTCTGCATCAGAAAAATCCAATTTAACTGCTGGTGTAATCCATTGTGTGGTTTGAGCAGTACACTTTTGGTGGTTTGAGATATGCTTCACCCTAGGGCACCCCTTGTTATTCATGTGATGCAACTTGATCTTGGAATCATCTTGATCAAGGAGTTTGCACCTATGTTTGTGAGCTGAGGATCTGTCATGTAAGGAGTTGAGAATTATGGTGCCTATGGTTGTACTTTGAGCAAGTACAAAAAGGAATGTGACACAATATCACATGCAGCACCCTATCCATTCTTTCTTGCTTTTCAATGTCTTTGCTTTTTCTCCCCTTGATGGTCTTTGCCGTGTGTAACTTGGGACAGAAGTAATCCAAGGATGGATGGAACCTTTCAAATTGTGTTTGTGCAACACAACTATGGAAGGGGTGTGCATGACACCATGTGCCATCCTTTTCTTTGTTTTTCCCTTGCCTTCCTTTTCAACTCTTTGAAACTTTTGCTTGAGGCCCGCTAGTTGGCACCCTCAAGGCATCCCTTTTCCTCGCACCATCTTGTCACTTGCCAGTCACATATTGTAACCCGTGTGATTTTCTTGATACTCCCTTGGTGTCAAATTCACCGACACACTTCTCCGTCTCCGGAATCGATATTTCTTTCACGATGTTTACTTTTGTTACGTTGAAGTTATTGTTTCATGTCATGTCATGTTGCCATGCTACTTACACCAAAGTTAATGCTATGACCAAAGCCATAAAAATATAAGTAATTGCATATGCAGTTGTTGACGTGTCGTCAACACCCCCATTTTAATTTGACTAGATAGGGTCACACCATGTCTATTAAACTTGATCATCACATCCATGCTTGAGTTTTGTTGGTCTCATTGTTTACTCGTGTGCTTTCCCTTGCCGGTACCTTACGTTAGCACCTGAGACCGCCGAGGAGACTTACGTGGAGATTTCCGACACCGAGCCTGAGGACCCTGCTGCGTCTGCTTCGACGACCGATTACACAGGCAAGGGGAAGATTGATACCATTACTTGATACCTTTCTTCCTACCTGCTTAGTTGTAGTCTAGAACGTTTGTTTGATCCTATCCACCTTGCTTATGCCACGTTCAAACCCAAACAGCCATGAACCCCACATCCCAGCGAAACCATGTATTGCAAAGTTACCGCTGCTCAGCCATTGCTTAGTATGAGTAGGAAAACTTGCTGCTTACCCTATGCTATGGTTTGGGATATCATGTTATTTTAAGAAGTTGGTTGATATTTATTATTATTATGATGTTAATTTATATTTGACGAAAGATGGGAGACCAGGCTGTTCCCGCCAGGTGTTTTGTTCCATTTGAGTCACCTAGGTCCCGAGTTCCGGGTATTGTGTTTCTTGACGAGCGTGCCTAATCGTGTGTGGGATTCTATGGGGTCCCCTTGTCTTACCTACCTAGCTTCAAACAATTCTAGTGGTGGCCCGAGCTGATTTACTTTTGCAAACGTGTGTGTGCTTGGTTGGTACCCCAGCTGTTTTCGAAACAACCCGGGCCAGCGGAGACATGGTTTCTCTTGTTGGTCCAACCCAGGGAGCTAGGGGGTTGTCCACATCTGTTTGGGCAACAAATTCGACCTCGTCCAGACGGTAGAGGACGATTCGAGGGCGCGGCTGGCTTTTGAGTTGGATGTCGACTCACCGGGGGCCACCCGGAATTGTGCGTTGTTAGTTAGAGGGACTTATGACGTAAGTAGGTGAATAGCAGACTTATGACGCGACGTCACGTGTATTATTTGGTCTTACCCCTACTCTAATAGAACGTTAGCTACCATATATGCTAGTGCGGCTGCAACCTTTACCTTTATCTTGTCTTACCGTAGGGAGTTAGTTATCCTGTAATGATATAATCTCACCCCTGTTTTTCCTTTTGTGCTTTTACTGTTTTGCCTGATCGGCCGCTGAAGTGGAGTACTATCTTGACCCGAGCTCTGGACGATACTTCGTGGAGGTGCCCCCGGAGGATGACGATGAGATCGACCTCGTTCAGTAGATCCTACAGTTGGGCTTCGATGATCCGTGGGTGGACTCTATATGTGCAGCCCTCTCTAGGGCAATTTGGCTTTTGACCGTACTCGGTCGTGTTTGTCTTCCGCTTGTCGCATGATGTACTGTTGGGTCCACGGAGATGATGTAATAATTATCCAGCGGCGATGTATGCCCTGGACTCTATATATTTTTATTTCTTAGTTTAAGTTCATTGTTCATATACCTGTTGTCGAGAATCCGGCAGCGACACGAGTGCGAGTGTCGTGAGTCGGTGGCTCTTTATGCGCTACTAACTTGAGCGGGACGTGAAAGCGACTAACTCGAGTTAGCACCGCATCGGGGGCCTTACACTGTTGGAGCTCTTTCGGTGTGCCATTGCGAATAATTTGTCATCATCTCATCAAAAGCTTTGTGGCAGAACCAAGTGTAGTTGACATAAAGGTTCCTCCCGCGGTAGAGTCTATTAGATTCCACGAGGTAAAGTTCAAACCTGCATAGAAAGTCTGGATAACCATCCAAGTAGTCAAACCATGTGTAGGGCAGTTCTTAAAAAGAGATTTCTTACATTCCCAAGCTTGGGCAGCGTGTTCATTATCCAATTACTTAAAATTCATAATGTTACTTCTCAACTCGATAATCTTAGCAGGTGGGTAGTACTTCCCATTAAAAGCATCCTTGCACTTATCCCAAGAATCTATGCTATTCCTAGGCAAGGATTGCAGCCATATGTTAGCTCCTCCTCTGAAGGAGAAAGGGAAAAAGCTTAAGTTTAACAATATCACCATCTACTTCTTTATACTTTTGCCTATCACAATTCTCAACAAAATTAGTCAAGTGTAAAGCAGCATCCTCTCTAACACCG
This sequence comes from Bromus sterilis, assembly GCA_950022295.1. Lineage (NCBI taxonomy): Eukaryota > Viridiplantae > Streptophyta > Magnoliopsida > Poales > Poaceae > Bromus > Bromus sterilis. The sequence goes on from OX465599.1 coordinate 211,798,061, forward strand.
GAGAATTGATCTTTCATAACAAGATTCAGCAAAGTAGGTTCAATTTCATAAGAAGGTGCTGAAGTGGAAGGTGCAGTAATAGGAGTGCTGATAAATTATTGTTGTTGGGACTATTGAAGTCACACAACTTAGTGTTTTCAGTGGAACCCATAGTGGTAGCAGCAAGCAAGAACAAGGCAAACAATTTTTTTGTGATTCTTGATAAAGGACACTAAGATAAAAACTGACAGGTTAACTAACAAGACTAAAAATAAAAGGTTAAAGATAGTGTGCAACTCCCCTATCTTTGAAGATTGGAGTCCCCGGCAACGGCGCCAGAAATTTAGCTTGATGGAAAATAAGTAATGCTCCTCGTTAGCTACCCCAAGTGGAAGGTTGGATGTAGCGTAGCAGTAAATTTCCCTCGGTGAAGATACCAAGGTTATCGAACCAGTAGGACTCCGAATGCTGCAAGTAGGTGTCAACGGCGCTAGAGATTAAGTTGCCGACTGAGACAAGTTGACGTGGACTTTCACACACAACAGATTACTTTGCTCCCAACGAGTACAAAGAGGTTGTCAATCTCTCCGACCTTGTTGATTACGAAGGACTAAACACAAGGGGATAATGATAGTGATAATTGCAACGAAAAGCAGTAAAAGCAGTAAATAAAGTGGAGATGAAAACAATGGTGGAAATATGGACCGGGGTCCCATGATGTTCACTAGTGATGTCTCTCTCCCAAAATACAAGAAAACATGTAAGTTGGGTCAAGAAATTACAGCTGGGAAATTGACAGAATTATAAACACACCGCAATGCTAATTATGCTACTTGAAAGTTAGAGGCTCAAAAGTATGGGCAATACGACAAGACAAGTAGACCGAAATCCATCTGCATCTACTCACTAATCATCCATCTTGAGGTATCTATCCAGAATATCTCGCTGGTAGTAAGTTGCGAGCCACACCCAAAGTGTAAACTCAAAGCAACAAACAATTGCATTAACAATCTATGCGTAAGGTAAACAATCCTTGCAACCGCGGTTACAAGCACCGTTGTTTTCTCCTTGATGGAAATAACACATCCCCTAGTCTCATGTATCTGTCACTCAAGCTAAACATTGGGGGGCATGAACCCACAATCATGCATAACGCTCCCTCTTGGAGTTACTATCTACAACTTGGCCAAAGCAATAAAAAGCAATGGAGAACATGCAAGAATTACTCAAGAACAAAATATAAAAGGTAAACCAAATATATAAATCATCACGATATGAACATAATCTCATAATCCATCGGATCCCAGCAAACATAGCATAGCAACAGCAGGAAAATTACATAGGTGCCTTGATCATGTAGGGCAACCCACAAGGACTAAGAATTCAAGAAAAATATTGGAGAGAAGACATCATATAGCTACTGATCATGGAACCATGGTCCAAGGGTAACTACTGACGGCACATCCGTGAAGCGTCCATGGTGGTGGAGAAACTCCCAGAGGTCAATCCTCCCTCCGGCAGGGTGCCGGGAAGAGGTCTTCTAGTGCTCCCGATCTTCGAAGCGCGGCTGCGGCGAAACGGAGAGGTGATTCGCGATGCGGGGTTCTCCTCTAGGGTTTTCGGGACAAGGGTGTAATATAGGCCGAAGGGGGGCACTAGGGGGTGTCCCCACCTCCCAGGCGCCCAGATGGCGTGGGCAGGAGGTGGGCTGTGCCACCTGGCTTCCTGGGAGGACTGTGGCCCCCTGCGGCTCTCCTTTGGTGTTCCGTAAGCTTCCATCTCGTTGATTTATATTCTGATTTTTCTGGAATTTTTGGAGCTCTGAAAATTGGGGTAAAAACTTATAGACATCAAGAGATAAAAATTGGCACTGGGTGCACTGAGTTAGTAGGTTAGTACAAATATGTGTAAAATGATATGAAAGTGTAGAAAAACATGTAGCAATGTCACATAAAAGTGCATGGAACAAGCAGAAATTATAGATACGTTTGGGACGTATCAGTGAGCTGTAGTCTGCCAGCAGGAAAAATAAGGATTGTATCATCAATATATTGGATTATGGGAGAATCAGGGAAAGTTGCAGACTGCACCCGGGCATGTGTGAGGTTGGCTTGCATAGCAGAGTTACAGATGGATTTGAAGAGATCTACATCAAGGACAAGTAACAGTGGTGATAGGGGTCACCCTGTCTAACCCCTCTTTACAATGAAACAATTTTCCTGGAATGCAATTTAACAATGCTGAAGATGTGCTAGAAGAGAAGATTATTTGGATCTAGCTACACCATTCTTGTCCAAATCCTTTTGCTCTGAGAATTTCTAGCATAGTTGAGTGATCCATCATGTCAAATTCTTTCTAAAAGTCCTGTTTGAGCACATCAATTGGCTCTTTGGACTGATTGGATAAATGTAAGTACTCATATGCCCATACCAAACACTAACGTATTGTTCTATTTTTTATATATACATACTGGTTTACATGAACTAATTAAGGGGGTGATCACTAAAAACTAAAAAGGCTTATTGTTCTAAAAACTAAAAACTAGAGATGGCTTATTGTTCTAAAAAGGCTAATGATTCTAGCATTTCGCTTCAGCCGGTCGCTCCAGCCCCCTCGCGCAAGTGGGAATCCAGTATTGCTGCAACTGATATACTATAAATGCTGCAACTATGGTACTAAAATATTAATACATATATCTATGTTAGTTGTCGCTAAACGGATGTATCTATATATATTTTAGTGCTAAGTATATATTTTTAAAAGCGAGACATACACATGCTACTATGCTCATCCATATTACTTGTTGCTCAAACGGATGTAACTAGATGTATTTTAGTGCTATATATATTCATTTTAAAGAGTGTGATCCACGATAACAGCGTTACGATTTTTGCTGCAACGAGAAACGTGAAAGATACCAATGACCCTCGATTTTTGTCGCAACCAAAAGTGATGAAGTGTGATCGGCGATGACAGGCTGCGTATTTTGTAGCAACGGGTACCAAAAAAGCTACCGTTGATGACCTAATTTGCTGCCACCAGGTGAAGTTAAATATGGTATGCAACAATATTATGACGATTTTTTCTACAATGATGCTAAAAGTAGAAAATAAATACACAATAGATTTTTTCTGCAAGTCCTGTTCTATTTTGCTACGAACATAACCATATTTTGCTGCTTGGTATCAACAAAGTGATAAGTTGGAAGATCCAACGGTGTTGGACCATCTTAAAAAAATAATGTTGGACCTAGATCGGACGCCTGAAGGCCGTCCATCCCAATTTTGGGTCGGTTCACCGGTGCAGAGCGCACAACTTCCAAAAAACATTTTTCTTGTCTTGCATCGTGTTGGGCTGGCCAGAAGGTGGTCGTGGCCTGTGTTTGACCTACACTGTTGCATGTGTCATCCATGATGTCAATATCTATTGAATATTTAATTTAATGTTCATATTTTTGGCAGTGATTTAATGGTCCCATTGAATTCAATTAATTGGATGATCATTTTTGGTAATAATTTAATGGCTGCCAGCTGTATTCCTAGGTGTGGTATTAGACATCTTCCATTCTTAGAGGAAAACAACACCATAAGGCCATAATTTAATATATCTTTAACCAACATTTAAATTTTTATCGTGCTAGTGTACGTAACCAATGTTTTTTCGGTCTCACGGCCTAGATCAGGTTCAGGCCGGGCTTTCAAACTCTAGACATAAGAATATGAAGCCCAACAACAAGAATATGAAGCCCAACAATGATATATTTTGAAACACAATAATAATGGTGTCTCCTCTATAAAATATATAAAATAATCATTTAAAATGTACAAAATACATTATCATGCCTATATATGTTAGAAAAGTAAATTCTAGGTCATAGATGTTTGTGTAGATGCGTGAGAGCGCGCGATGTTGCATTTGCCGTATGGACCGTTGTGGAGGTCATGTGATTGTAGCGTGCCATCTAGTGTGAACCTTGCGAGTGGAAGGAGGGGAAATTTGTCGACTTGCCACATGTGTTGTTCCCGAGGAGAGAGTATCACACCCATTCGTGTTCCCCATAGATCTCGTTCTCTCGCTTCAGTCCCCACCACCTCTAGATCCCGCCGCAGTTGTGCGCCATCGATTTTGACACTGCATGGAATCAAGACAGGGAAACCGCCCTAATCCCCTTCTCCTATGGATCTATCACCTCTAGCAGATAATCAAGCCCACGTGACAACCCAAATCCACATCGCCTCTTTCAGTGGCCGCACTAGACTGAAGTCCTCTTCGACGAGGTATCAAGCCCATACGTCAATTGAGACTGAGGTATAGTTGTCATGCTCTGTTTTCCTGTGATCTTGAGTTGTTATTTTGGTATTGCGGGGTGTGATGCGCACACGTAGCTTGAATGTGTAGTGCAAGATTATGGATATGGCGCCTACATGATTTCTAGGCGGAAGTAGAGGTAGGGCTTTAGATGGGGAGGCTATGCTTTTGGAGATTAGGCGATTCCAGTACAATTGTGAGATTTTGAATTTTTTATGGATATGTCGGGTGTACATGTGGACCAATACATAAGGATGTTAGATTTTGGTTTCGCCAGTTGTACATTGTTATGTTTTATAGTTCAAGGAGATACGATGGTGGTAGGAACTTAGGCATATATATGGTCCAATATGTTTTGAAGATGATCCATATTTTTTAAGGAGATGAACCACCAGTGATGTTTTGTGTTAGCTTCCCACCCTTGAATGTTTCATAATTTTTGCGTTTATTGAAGTACGGACGCATAATATATGCATGGAGATGCACGAGTTGTTGTTCATGTTTACATTTTGCAGGTGACATCGAAAAATATTCCCATCTCGAGGAGGTGGCTTGTTTTGGCGAGCTTTTGTGACATATTTCTTGCATCTACAATGATAGCTTGTTACCATCAAATGTGTGATTCCAATAATGACAACTTGATTACCATAATTTCTATTACCAAGTTGCCACACGTTTTCGCTTTTTTAACTTCGATAAATTATAATGTTTTGAATTATGTAGTCACAATTACTACTTTTAATCCTTACCATGTGTAGTTAATGTTTTTGCCATCTGACAACCATGTTTGATCTTGTATTTTTTATCTTGTATTTTTGTACTCTACTTGTTTGATCTTGGAAATACCACGATTATCTCCCATTAATTTTCCACAATGAAACATTTTTGGTTTACTCATCAGATCATGCCTATTATGTTTAGAAAAACTACTACGGTCTCTTATGTGTTTGGAATTATGAACATCTGTCTACCAACTTGCTAGGACAACCTTCTTTCATTTAGGCCATATTACTATGTTTTTATCTCAACAATTTACCACATTGAACTTTTTTACGTTTTTAGTTAGTGGTTATGGCAAAGAAATGGAAGGTGGACTTGCGCCCTTAGCCCCTAGCACATGTCCATGGAATCCTGAAAACAAGTTAGTTTCTTTCATCTTCCTTATTTAGTACTAGGACACTAGATAGTTTCTCGATTACCTAAACTTTTCCATGCTTTCGTGCTCTTGACCGCTTTCGCAAGGGTCCATGCGTAGTAGACCATTGCACTATAGTATTGTAGCGCACATGTTCGCATGGGTTCTTTAAAAAAAACTTCTTTTCAGGTATTTTAATTTTCTCTTAGGCTTTCAGTCGACTCAATCACTAGATAGGATCTGCTTCGGGTAAATAACTACAGCTCAAGCCCGACCGTGCTGTTGAGCTTTCAATCTCGGGCCAACTTGTCTGTTTCCAGGTTTGGAGACACGTATCTGTAGAACAACTCCCCTAAAAAAAATCTGTAGAACAACTGACATGTAGTGTACTCGATATCTTTTGTATAATCGAAACACAAATAGATTTATGAGCCATGGTATGTCTGGACAAACCTACAAACTATCCACTTGTGGCTGGATTTTTCCATCTAACTTCCTAGACATTGTGTTGTTTACATATCAAATCTTTTCCAAACTTTCTGAAAATGATCTAGTAGAGTTTAGGGCCAAGACCCTTGGCTAGAGTCCTACGCAAGGTGTGGATCAACCTTTGATCGCCACCAATATATGCTACTGTTATTCTTATGATGTACTATCTTATTTCACCCACGGTGTTACCAATCTCATCTTACTCTACTTCCAAATTTCTAAATATGAGTCCTAAATTTCCAAATGGCAGGTGGTAATTATTAAAAAGAATAATACTATAAAATAAATCTAGTAAAGCCTTCAATATTGAACTTAATTGGTCAATATAAACATGATGGCCCACCAATCATACGCAATGTTAGCCATATTTTGTACCACCATATATTGTCGGAAATTGCAGAAACCATTGCATATCTATTTCCTTCGTGGCACAACCCTCATCCCAGCCATTACCTCATGTTTGAAACCCTAGCATATTTCCTCCCCTAATTAGTGTTGCCACACTCATCACATCCATTGCCCCACGAGTGCTACCTATAAATTGTCACTGTAACCAATCAGTGTTACATATAAAAAATAACTTTATGAAATAAAAAGGGATTTAAACTTTTTCCTGCTGTCGTTAGATACACTCATCTTTCCTCCTAGCCCACTCCTGATTTATCTTTGCACTTTGCCACGTGTCATGGTATGATCTTCACTTCGCCTCCTATCTTCTACGCATCTGGCACTACGTCCATCCCATGGGATGTCTCCTAGCAATCTATTTTTCTAGTGTGTCCTTTGATGTCAGCCATCTTCGATTTAAGAAATCTATGACCAACGATGATGATATCTTCACCTCAACATAGATCCACCTTACCGCGTTCCCATTGTATCGTTTCCCTCTAGACCCATCGTTGTGCCATGACCTCAGCACCCTACAAATATACCTCCTCGGCCCGCAGTGCGATGACCAGCCTCCATGGTGAGAAACGCCTTACCAGCCTCCGTTCTGTGGTTCTCGCAGATTTACTAGCATAGTAAACTAGTGACAGGTGGGAAGAGGCCCCTTCACCCTCATCATCCACCACTAAAGTGGTAAGCTGTGACCTAAACATGTAAATCTTGTACAAGAACCATTGTCATTTTATCTTATTTTGTGTGTGAATAGGGCATGTATTTTTTTTTAGAAATGGGAGCCTCGCCCCAGCCTCTGCATCAAAAAGATGCATACGGCCGTTTTTGTTTTTATTAATAGGAGCGTCACAGTACGGACTTATTACAAGAAATCACATCACTGATCACACAGTGTAAAAATGTAAATAAGCCAAATGAAGATGAGAAGTCTATCCATCAATTCTTCTAGCATGACGCCACCCATTCCGGGAGAAGATAGCCCGAACGACCGCCATCATTCGAGTACATCCGGAATCCATAAGAACCCGCTGGGCTTCTGGCAGGAGAAGTGACCACGATTGGATCCAGTGGGTAGCCTTGAGCACAACCTGCATAAAATGTGGATTTTGAACCTTATTAAAGACAATATCATTCCGGAAATTCCAAATTTCCCAAAGACAGGCTGACACCCCGATGCGAATTCTAGCCTTCGTGTCTTTATCCGTACCGTTCAACCAATTTCCAAACAAATTAGAAATACTGGTTGGAGGTGCAATATTAAAAGTAAAATGAATTAGGCGCCAAATGTTTTTAACCAATTGACAGGATATGAACAAGTGCTCTACTGACTCTTCTGTATCGCAGAATGCGCACTTTTTACATCCTGTCCATCTTCGTTTCGCCAAGTTATCCTTAGTAAGCAGCACCTTTTTATTAAGAAACCATAAGAAAATATTTATCTTTAGAGGGATTTGAAGTTTCCACAAATATTTTTGTAAGTATCTCCTATGTCCATTCATATAATCTGCATACATTGATTTAACGGAGAAAGAGCCGCTTGCTGAAAATCTCTACTTAAATTTGTCCTCCTGATATGAAATTGTTACTGGATCAACCGACCAACTAGGTGCATCCAGTCAAATCGTTTATCACCTATTATGGCCCGGCGAAATTGTAGATTAATGGGAGCCGTGTTCATAACATGTGCAACTAAGACGCCTCTATGTCGCACAATGTTATATAGACTTGGGTATTGAGAAGCCAGTGGTGTTTCGCCTAACCACGTGACTTCCCAAAATCTTGTTTGTAAACCATTTCCCACTACAAATGCCCCATTGGCAAAAAAATCATGTTTAACCCCCATAATTCCCTTCCAAAAGGGAGAGTCTGTTGGTTTGACCTGAACTTGAGATAGCGTCTTGCCACTCAAATACTTATTACACAATAATTCTCGCCACACCCCTTCTTGTGTGAGTATTTTAAATAACCATTTGGCTAATAGGCTTTTGTCTTTAATTTGTAAAACCTCGATTCCCAATCTGCCTTGGTCTTTGGGTCTACATATAATGTTCCATTTTGAGATCCTATATTTCTCTTTGTTTGATCACTTTTCCAAAAGAACCGTGATCGGTAGAAATCCAAACGCCTTCGAACCCCTACCGGAATCTCAAAAAGTGATAACAGAAACATAGGTAAGCTAGTTAAAACTGAATTTATAAGGACTAAACGATCTCCGTATGAGAGCATTTTGCCTACCCAAGCACCCAGTTTCTTCTCGAATCTATCCTCAGCTGATTTCCATTCTTTATTCAAAATTCTTCGGTAATGAATTGAAATACCTAGATATTTGAATGGAAGTGCACCGCTTTCACATCCGAAAATATTTTGGTATTCAACTTGCCTCTCTTTTGCTTTTCCAAAACAGTAAATCTCGCTTTTATGAAAATTGATCTTGAGACCAGAGAGTTGTTCAAAGAAGGATATAATTAATTTCATGTTCACCGCTTTCCCTAAGTCGTGTTCAAGAAATAATATGGTGTCATCCGCATATTGAAGAATTGAAACACCACCCTCAACAAGGTGGGGAATCAGACCACCAACTTGTCCATCCTCTTTTGCCCATGCAATTAAAATGGCTAGCATATCCGCTACTAAATTAAACAGGATAGGGGATAGTGGGTCTCCTTGTCGTAGTCCCTTTAGCGTTTGAAAATAGTGGCCAATGTCGTCATTAAACTCCCACACTCCCGCCTTGAACAAAACTAGCTATCCATTCACACCATGTAACACCCTCAGATCCAGTACAGTAATCACTACAGTGATTCCACTGTTAGTGATCATTACTGTTGATGATCAAGCCTTGAACACCTTTGATCACAGCTCATTGAAATTCCAACCCTGATAAAATTTTCAAATAAATGTGGATTGTAAATCTTGCTCCAAAATTTGTGGGTGCCAGTCAATCAACATGATCATGGTTAAACCAAGTCACCCTTAGTCATTAGAATAATCACAAGTCTAGGTTGATTGTGAAACCAATCTTGTGGTGTCATCAAAATTACTTTGAAGGTTAATATAAAAATGGAAATCTTAGTTGAACCAAAATAATGGAATCTATTTATAAAATGCCTAGCAATCTTAGGCCATGATAATATAGCAATGGTTGTTTTATTAAAATGGTATAGTAATATAAAGGAATAATATTTACAATAAAAACAATAGTTGGGAATTATTAAATGGCCATGGTAAATTTAATAAACAAGTAGGAATTTTAAATGCACTAAAAATTGTGAAACCAATTTTATTAAATGCCTAAAAATCAGTAGGTCTTATAAATATTGGAATATGAATTTATTAAGATATTTAAATAATGCAATTAAGTGATAACAGTAGTAAAACAATGCCAAAAAGCCTTTCAAAATAAATAACAATATTTAAATGATTTTTATTAATGCCCAAACTTTTTGTGGCACTTAACTATGATGCAACCATAATTTTGGAACAAATTTTATGTGGTAGAAAATTATAAAAGACATTAAACTAATTACAAACAGAACTAATAGAAAAGAAAAGCAAACAACAAAAAGGAAAAAGAAAAACCCTAAACTACGCCGGGGGCGAGGCCCACCCCGGGCCCAGCCCCCCTCCCCCTCTCTCCTCTCTCCTTCCCCTGTCTTTTCCCCCACCTGCTCCCACCCCCACGACGCCATGGCCATGGCCACTGCCTGGCCGGCCTCCTCTCACCTGCTCCCTCCCCTCCTCCACCTGCTCCCCGAGGCGATGAGGACGCCACCCCGAGTCTGAACCCCTGCGTTGAAACCCTAGCTATCCCTTGCCTCCTCCCAGATCCCCTAACACGCCGCCCCGCCCCCTTTCCTCTCTCTGCTGCGGGCCATGCTCGCGCCGTCGTGGCTTTGCCACCGTGCCACCACGGCCATCGGCGACGAGGAGGCGCACAACCGTGTCCGGAGTACTCCACGAGGTCGAATTCGTCCTCTACCGCGCCGGAATCGAAACCTTCTTCTTCCTCCAGCCGTCGGCTTGCTTCGACGCCCCCGGCAACTCCGAGCCCTCCCTGAGCCCCTGGCCGCTCTCTGATCCGCTGTGAGCTTCCCCCTCTCAATTCCCCCCCCCCCCCCCGCAGTGCTCGATCTGCCGCGCCTGCCCCTCCCCCCTGGCCATGGTCACCGCGCCCTGCTCCCCATCCCCCGTGCGCTCTTGGAGCTTCTTGCGGCAGTTCGGCTGCAGCCGTGGTGTTGCGTGCGCCGACAGCCCATGGCTGCACGGCTTTGCTCCCCGCCTCAGCCACCGCTCGCCCGCTGAGGCTGCGCCGCCGCGTCGGCGTGCACCCGACGGCCGTGCCTCGTTCCCTGCTCGCCGGTGAGGGCACTGGTTAATTAACCAGTGAACTAACCCCCCCTAATGGCAGGATTAGTTAAGCCCCCTAACCCCCACTTACAGGTGGCCCCCACCTCTAAATTAAGCTAGGATAAAAATTGCTAATACTGGTGAGACAATGACAAGTGGGACCTACCCCTCTGGTTAAATAAAAGAAATTAGTTTTATTAGACTAAGCCAATGACAGTGGGCCCTAGCTATTTTTTATTTTTATTTTTTATTAACAGAAATATTTTCCTTTAGTATATTAACACTGAGTGTATGACAGTGGGGTCCCACTGGTCTGTTTAACTAGTCAACCTTATGGATAATGTTTAAATTTAATAATAAAAGAAATTCAGAAAATCATTTAAATTGATTTAAACTTTGAAATTCAATAACTTTTAAATCGTAACTCGGATTCAAAAACTTTATACATGAAAATTGATCAGAAAAATATAACGAATACAAATACGCTATCCGTATGTCTACCACACCCCTCTAACACAACGAACATCGAACATTCCACCTCCGGACCGACTGCCCGATAAATTTTCCGGTACTGTTAGAGTGCCCGGATGAATTTATTCCGAACACGAATGTTTCTCGGAATAGATCAACTAGCACGGATACACCCCCCTTATGTTGTTCCGGTAACCACGACACCTCCGGCTTGATCCTTCCCCTCCGGACACCCTGTCCGGTAATCATTCGGAGCCGGTAGTTCATCCTCAGATGAATTTCCGTTCCGAGCAATGTGCATTGCACTGCGTAACACCGTTAACATTTCATCTATCATGTCCTGCAACTGTTTGTATATGCTTGCTGTGTATTTACTGTTTCTTCCCCCCTTAATCTCCGGTAGACCCCTCTGCTGCCGTCGACTACACCGCTGCTGAGAACGACTACGTTGTCGACGACCCTACTACTACCGTCGAGTTTGCAGGCAAGCAGAGCCATTCTCTTCCCCAGATATCGCCTACCTTTTCCGTACTTTCTTGCACTAGGCATGTTTACTGCTGCTGCTACGTTACAATCCTATTCAATTGCATAGCCTGATTTTGTCGCCCCTTGTTGTACCTTCCTTATCCTATGCTACCTGCTATATCTATATATTATATTCAGCAGTGAGCCCTACACATTGTTAGCTAGGATTAGATAGCGGGTCGTGGCCACTCAGGGGAGTGACGCGGATACAAAATATATACAACTGCAACCGGTACGGATCAATGCAGACGCCCTAGGGAACCTACAACGGCGAGACTCTGCCGAGTCGCTTCGAGTTTGGCTTACGAATGGAATGGACTCGTATTTCACTCTCGTCGGCTCAGTAGCGTAGCATCACCGGGATGATATGAGGTTTACCTCTTTAGTTCATTCCGCTGATATCTCTGTCAAACCTCTTTAAGTGTGCCATCGAGGGTGATACCTCCTGGTTTCACTTAATGGTAGGAACTCGAACCAACTGGTGTCCTTAAAGGTAAGAAGTAGGGTGACCCAACGGTGCCCGCGAGTGGTATTGCGACGGGACGACAGGGAGGGTACGACCAGTGTACCGGTGTGCTTGGCCCCTGATCGTTGGCCGCGAGAGTTACCAAACCACGAAAGTCGAGCTCCTCCAGGAGCACACGCGAGACAAGGTAAGGAGACGGTTCACCTTGTTGGTAACCGCAGTGACTTGGTGGGACGACGGGGGCAGACACCGATGTACTGGTGGTCCTGGCTGCTGTCGTTGTCCGCGGGTCAGTTAAGTCGAGGCAACGATAACGGTTGTCACGCAGGTTAATTAAAATACTAAATGGTTCAGTGAATGTCTTGAGTTGGCTATATGCCATGTACGCACTACCTACCCGTGGGAATTACGAGTTATGGGCTCCTCTGCTTCGTAGTGTCGTCCGAGGACTTTTCAGACGTCAGCGGTACCGCGGCCTGCGCCGGGAAGTGGTGTTGTCTTATTTGCCGCGGCAGTGTGATTTGTATTTGCTTTGATTTAACTTCACCGGCCAGCCTCGCACCGTGCAGGAGTACGTCGGGGTTAGGGTCCAAAGCCCCGCGTACATAGGATATAGTCCGGCGGATGACCTCTCTGTTGAGTTTGAAAGATGGGCTATGGAGTGTCGGATAGCTTCGGTGGGGCGTTCCCTAACAAGGTTCCCGCCACCCTGGAGATCCGTGCGTGTAGCGTAACACAAGTGCACCCCAGCAGGGAAGATTAATCTATTCGAATAGCCGTGTCCACGGTAACAGGACGCTTTATGCTGAAGCTGGATCTTATCACTAGAAACTATTAATATTAAATTGTATGGTTCCGGGTTCTCTTCCTCGCGGGGATGTCGAGGAGGTGAACTCGGAGGCATTGTTAATTATTACAACTTATTATTATTCAATGTTGCAGCAACTTCTGCTTCATTGTTACTTTATGCTTTATATAAACTGTTGGCTGATTCTTACCTCATGCTGCAAGACATCGTCGGAAGATGCTAGTCTTCGATAGACCTAGCTTCTTACCCTTGCTCTGAATTTCTGACTTTCAGTCCACTATATACAGCCTCTTCTCTCCGTTGATACAATGCATATTGCTTAGTAGCGGACGTAAGACTCGCGGGTATACTAGATACTCACCTGCTTTATTTCCTTTACTGTTTTGCCTGATCGGCCGCTGCAGTCGACGTTGGAGTCCAGGAGCAGGAGATCCCCGATGCCGACCACCACAACGTGAAGACCCCCGATGTCTTCTACGACGTCGAGTTCCCCGTTGACCAGGAGTAGCTTGGAGTTTCCCAGGCAGGAGGCCTCGCCTTTTCGATCTGTTGTTATTTGTGCTAGCCTTCTTAAGGAAACCTTGTATCCTCGTGTCTGTACTCAGATACTATTTGCTTCCGCTGACTTGTGCTCTCGAGCTGTTATATTCGAGCCCTCGTGGCCCCTGGCTTGTATTAAACAACTTGTATTATTTTATTTGTAGAGTTGTGTTGTGATATCTCATCGTGAGTCCCTAATCTCGATCGTGTACCTTGCGTGTATGATTACTGTACACGGATTGATTTTGGGGGCGTCACACACCACTTAGGCGAGAATCTTTTCATGCGTAGCGTTTGTTGCAGGAAAGCCCAATTTACTTTGTCGTATGCTTTTTAAAAATCAATTTTTAATAAAACCCCATCCATTTTTTTCCTCTGAAGTTCATGAATGGTTTCATGTAACACCACCACCCCCTCTAAAATATTTCTCCCTGGCATAAAAGGTGATTGAGATGGACGTACCACTTTGTGAGATACTGATGTTACTCTATTAGTACCCACTTTGGTAAAAAATTTAAAACTGACATTAAGAAGACAAATAGGCCGATATTGCTCTATTCTACTCGCGTCTTCTTTTTTGAGCAATAACGTGATGACTCCATAATTTAGTTTGAAAAGAGGCAATTGACAAACTTGTAATTGGGTAAACAAAGCCATCAAATCGCTTTTGATAACCCCCCAAATTTTTTGATAAAACTCCGCCGGGAACCCGTCTGGTCCTGGAGTTTTATTATGTTCCATCTGAGATATAGCATCGAAAACTTCCTTCTCCGTAAAGTTAGAAGTTAAGATATCATTCTCCACCTCGGAAATCTGAGGCATGTCCTCAGTTCGAGACTCCTCCAAGGAGAAAAAATTAGGATCCGCTGCCCCAAAAAGCTTCTTATAATATTCTGATATGAAAGTTTTTAAATTAGCTTCTCCCACAATAGTTCCCTCGTCTTGTTCAAGTTGGAAAATCCTCTTTTTACGGTGCTTGCCATTTGCAATTAAGTGAAAGTATTTTGTATTGGCCCCTCCTTCTCTAATGTGTTTTACCTTCGCTCTTTGCCTCCACTTTATTTCTTCGTCTCTCCTTAAATTTCCCAAATATTTCTCTGCCTCTTTTTTGGCCTCCATTTCGGCCACGCTTAGAGGATTCGATTCAGCCTTAATATCTAGTTCGTTAATGAGGGCCAACAATTTATCTTTGTTCTTCTTATACTCACCACTCATATTCTTAGCCCATCCACGTAGGAATTGTCTAAGATGCCGAATTTTATTTTGCCAAATTTCAATAGGTGTTTTCCCACTATTAACGGACCCCCCATTCTGTCCGAACAATATCATAAAAGCCCTCATGGCGCATCCATGATAATTCAAAAGAGAAGTGAGATTTATTTCCGAAATGAGCCTGCTCCCCTGAATTGATAATCAAGGGTGTGTGATCAGACCCCGTTCTCAATCAATTGTACGCAAATTCTCGACATCTACTGTTACTGAATGGAGCCAGACCATAGCATGAGTCTTTAAACGAGCAAAATTTTGCAAATAGTAGCTTACATTAGTTTGCATTGGCAGTCTATGATTACTAACATGACACAACCGTTGTCCATAATTTTTGCACATGGTGAGTATTCCATAATTTGATTTTGTTTTGAAATTAGCTAGGAAATTAGATATTTCCAGATGATTTTTTTTTTGAAATTTTCAATATATAAATTAAATAACAATGTTCATACAATCATCCGTTACAACTTTAGCCACGCATGGCGGAACACTATTAATTAACATCCCATCGGACTTATTGTTAAAACAAAATTTAGCAATATCATGAGCTAATCTATTTGCTGATCTATTAATCTTGATAATCTTGAGGTTTGCCATCATCCTTGCAATGCTTAAGGCTTCCCTCTTAAGGTCAACCAAATTAGACCTGTCCAAAATATCATTTGCAAGCAACGAGACCACAAAGGAACAGTCAGTTTCCAAAATTATAGGTTTTTGAAGAGAAATACCTATGTGTAGTCCCGCCAGGGTAGCTCTGAGCTCTGCTTCATCCACACTGAGGCAATTCCCAATATAATTCCAAGAGGAGATGATAACCTCCCCATTATGGTCTCTTGCAACCACCCCCACACTAGCAGATTTGCATGCCTCCACAAAACTTGCATCAACATTTATCTTAATGAAATCTTGGCTGGGGGGTTTCCAAATCTCCGGGCTCCTTTCCAAATCATTGGTGGGACTAAGTCCCTCAACCCTTTCTTTACCTTTCTCATCGATCTCTTTTCTAGGACTGGAAAGAGCAGAAGAAAAAGATGCCCAATAATTTTGAATGAAGGACACGGAGGCAGAGATAGACTCCTTACCTTTACCAAAAATTAAGTCATTTCTGAGGTGCCAAGTCCTTCAGAATAAGAAAATAACTTGTTCACGCACCGGGGATTTCAATTGGTCCGATAAGACAAGAACCCACTCCGGACCAGAATAACTGAAGTACTCCTCGCCTGGTAAATGCCATACCTCTCTAGCCGCCATACGAAGTGCCCGAGCCTTGGGGCATGCAACCAAGGCATGAAAAACATCTTCCTCATCAGCTCCACAAATCGAGCACATACCAATAGTAGTTTGATGGTGTAAAACTCTGTTAACTTGAACCGCTAAATTGTTCGCAACCGCACGCCAAGCAAAATTTTTGATTTTTTGAGGCACATGAGCCTTCCAAATATTGTTCCAGATTCTCCTATCTCCCATTGCAGCATGACTAGAGGTTCCACACTCCAGCTTAGAATCCCGAAGATGTAGCGCCAGTCTATACGCACTATTTACTGAGAATAAACCATTTTTCTCATAGTGCCAAGCAACAAAATCTCCCTCCCCCATATTATGGATACGCAGATTTAAAATTTCCTCAGCATCATGGGGATAAAAAAGCCGTCGAATTAGATTTTCATCCCAACATTTTGACCCCGGCAAGAAGAGCTCAGAAACACGTTTTAATCTGGTTCTATTCTTCTTTGCTGAGATTTGAAGACCAGAATCTCTAGGAAGCCAATTATCCCTCCAGATATTTATGTTAGCCCCATCGACAATTCTCCAAATGACTCCATTCTTTAGCAACTCAAGACCATGTATCACCCCTTGCCAAGTAGCGGACGTTACTTGAGGAAAAACCGTATCCAACAAATGTCCGTTAGGATAGTACTTAGCTTTCATTACCTTTGCACAAAGCGAATCAGGATAAATCACTAATCGCCATGCTTGTTTCGCCAGAAGCGCTTGATTAAATAATCTTAAGTCCCGAAAACCCATACCTCCTTCTCCTTTGGGTCTGGTCATGTTGTCCCAAGCCAACCAGTGAGTCTTCTTCCTATTTTCCTCATCACCCCACCAAAAATTCCTAATGATCTGAGAAAGATCTTCACACATAGAGACAGGAAATTTAAAGATACTCATGGCATATATCGGGAGAGCTTGGATAACCGACTTAATTTGGATTTCCTTAGCCCCACTGGAAGCATATTTTTCAATCCAGTCAGAACCTCGCTTAAGCGCTTTATCTTTAGTAAATTGAAATCTTCCCGCCTTCATACGCCCCTCCGGCACAGGTAGTCCAAGGTATTTATCCTCAAAACCATGAGATGTGATCTGGAGCACCACCATTATAGCCACCTGATCTTCCAAACTGCAACTTTTACCAAATAAAATGGAACATTTATCCGAACTCAACAATTGACCAGTTCCTTCCTCATAAAGCGAAAGAATACGTTTAATGTCCATAGCTTGCTCCAGGGAACCCTTAAAAAATAGGATACTATCATCAGCAAATAATAAATGATTTATACCTGGGACATGCCTGTTAACCCGAAACTGCTCGATAGTCCCACTCGCAGAAGCATCA
The DNA here is from genome assembly GCA_950022295.1 of Bromus sterilis. NCBI lineage: Eukaryota > Viridiplantae > Streptophyta > Magnoliopsida > Poales > Poaceae > Bromus > Bromus sterilis. The sequence goes on from OX465599.1 coordinate 211,815,411, forward strand.
TTCAGTAATAAAGATAGGGCTTCAGCCACAAATAAGAACAGGTATGGAGATAAAGGATCCCCCTGCCTGAGCCCACGAGAGGGATGGAAGGATTCTAAAAGTTGGCCGTTAAGCTTTACCGAAAACTTCACCGAAGTAACACAGGTCATAATCCACTTGACCCATTCCGAGGCAAAGCCATATGCATGAAGCATTCTTTCCAAGAATCTCCAATCAACACGATCATAAGCCTTAGCCAGGTCCAATTTGTACGCACAAAATTTACCCCTACTATCTTTCAGCGTACTCAGAGAGTGCATACACTCAAAGGCTATAAAAGCATTATCCGAGATTAACCTTCCAGGAATGAAAGCACTTTGGGTAGGAGATATCATACCATCCAGGAGAGGTCTGAGTCTATTGACAAGACATTTGGCGATAATTTTATATATAACATTGCAGAGACTTATTGGCCGAAAGTCCTTAATCGACTGGGGATTCTTGACTTTAGGAATGAGCACAATGATAGTATTATTTATCCCTTCTGGCATACACCCAGTTAAAAAGAATTGTTGAACCGCCCGGATTATATCCTCTTTAAGAAAACCCCAATTCCTTTGAAAGAAACCAGCGGGAAACCCATCTGGTCCTGGAGCCTTCATAGGCCCAATTTGGAACAGAGCATCACTAATTTCTTCCTCAGAAAAAGTCTTACAAAGATCCTCATTCATCTCCTCATTCACCAAAGGTTGCACAAGCGGAATAATACGAGAAGGATTAACCAAATCATCACATGAATAAAGGTTCTTAAAAAAAGAATTTGTGATACCTTTGATTTCCTCCATATCATGAGCAAGCGACCCATCAATCCTTTTTAGGGTAGTGATATTGTTCTTCTTAGCTCTCCAAGAAGCCTTTCTGCGGAAAAATTGTGTATTTCTATCCCCCCACTTCATTTTGTCCAAACGCGATCTCTGTTTCCACATGATTTCTTCCTTCAGTAATAACTCGTCCATCTCTGCAAGGATTTTCTTCATCTCTAACAACGCCTGTTGATCATTTCTATTAAAGAGGACATTTAATCTCTTACGCGCCGCATCAAGCTTCTTAGGAAGATAACCAATATAATCTCTACTCCAACCATGAAGAGATTTCATAAGATTATCCAACTTATTTGCAACGTCTCCCAGATCAGTAACACGCGAACATTTATTCCAACATAATTCAATTTGGTCTTTCAGAGCGATCGCCTCCCTTTCCCAATAAGCTTCATATTTCAGATATTTAAATATTTTACCTTGACTTGGAACCCCCAACGACTGAATAAGGATAGGACAATGGTCAGACCTAGAGCTTATAATGTGAGAGACCTTGCATTCAGGGAAAATAGAAGACCACCAAGGGCACACAACCGCACGATCCAACCGCACTTTTACATTTTTATGTCCTTCCTGCTTGTTATTATAAGTCCACGGAACTCCCGAAAAACCCAAATCAAATAAATTTCACTCTCATAAAACTTCACAAAAATTAGCCATCAATTTGGTAGATCTCTTGTTACGAGAAAAATGTTCATACTGCCACATCGCTTCATTAAAATCACCAACCATGAACCAAGGACCCACCCCTAGGGGTTTTATACGTCTAAGAAGATCCCACATAACATACCTTTGGCTGGCCTTCGGTTCACCATAGACGAAAGTACTTCTCCATTTGGTACCATCATCCTTGTGAACATACATGTCAATAAAATGCTCACCATATTTATTTAGCTCCAGTGTGAAAACATCATCCCAGAAAACCGCGATGCCACCACCTTTACCTGGCACAGACACTGTAAATACATTTTTCATACCCAATCGATAGCGCAAACTCTCAACATACTCTTTATTTTTCCTGGTTTCAGAAAGAAAGATAACATTGGGATGGTGCGTCTTAGAAAGACACACAAGTTCTTGAACTGTCCGAGGCTGTCCCAACCCTCGGCAGTTCCAACTTAGAATTTTCATGGCTCCTGACGGGCGACCATGTCGCCCGTCAGTTGACCGGCAGCCCCTGGGCCGGTAGCTTCCTTGGCAGTGCCTTCTTCATCTTTCCCATCCCCTACTGATTCTCTCCTACCCCCTTGGTCTACCTCCACTCCTCCATCAACTTCTTCAGTTACATGAATAGTAGCTCCATCTACACCTACAGCAGTACCAACTCTTTCCACGCACACTCTTTTACAGAGAACACTCACTTCAGTAGCATCTCTAGGTTCTAAACTATCAGCACTAGAGCTATGCATGGAAATAAGAAGATCTTGATCATCAGGAGCACTCCTTTTACTCCCAGCCGTACTCTCAAGCATGGCAGCAAACGCCATTTTACGACTAGAGAGTTCGCTTCCGCTATTAGGCGGAGTAGGAATGCCAAAAATAGCATGTTTAACACAAGAAGTCTTCACCATGTCCTTCTCTTCCTGCTCTTGCCCGTGGACCCTTCTCCATCGCTTAATACCCTCAGCCGCAAGGACATGATTCTGAGCAACAGCCCCGTCCAGGAGACCATGGCCAGAAAACAGTTCAGGAGACACACTGGCATGGGGGTCGTGCTGCACCCCCTGCATACCACCACCCTCCATTGTAGCAGCCACCATTTGGACAGTAGAGGCAGGCAAAGGAGAAACAGTGGCTTCTAGGTTGGTGTTGACATGCCCACTATTACCATTGTCCTCCACGTGATGCCCAGAACCATCCACGCCACTCAAGGTGATGTTTTCTATAACACCAGACTTGCTCTTGTGCAACTCCAGGTTACCCACCTTTGATAGAACAAGAGCCCCATTGTTGAGGATGATGGTGCACCCATCAATCTGCCCATGTTGTTCCAGCTCGGAGGTACCAATATCTCCACCAGACGGAGCTGCATCCGGTGCCTCCGAGACAACGAGCTTTTTAATGCCCGAAGCCACCTCAGTGATCGCCCCTTCCATCACCGGCGCCACCCCAAAATCAATATGCCTCCTAGTCGACGCCCAATAAGGCGCCGCCCTGATTTCGGTGGAGAAATTTGCCTTTCGCAGCTCCTTGGCCATGCTACAAAACTTTTCCGTCGTGTGTCCCACCAATCCGCAGCAAAAACAGAAATTTGGAAGCTTCTCATACTTAACCACAAAGAAGATTGGTTCCTCGCTACCTTTAGGAGTTATGTCCACCTTCTTCTTAACCGGCTTGCTCACGAAGTGCTCCACAAGGAAATAGCCTGGCAAACTAAATGCTCGAAACCCTCGCTCCATGCTTTTCTTTCCGTTTGCACCTGTCCCCCAGTCCCCCCTCCCTTCCACCCAACTAGTACTAGTATATATGAAGCAAAGTGCCATTCCATTTCATAGATCTAGAAAATTGAAATCGCCCCGTCGCCATCTCAATTCTCAAGCTGAAACGACAGTCCAGGTCCAGGTAGAGCTCGCATTACATGCCAGTGATCCTATTCTTAGCTAGCTACAACGTATATATGTTATCCTTGGCATTCTCGCTTTGTAGATCTCGATCGTGGAGCTTATATACACTGTCTGCCGGTAAACAAACAGGTAGTAACATCGTCGACGATGGGCATGAGGTTGGAGCAGCGCACGCCGGCGTGGCTGAGGCCGCTGCTCGGTGTGGAGTTCTTCCAGCCGTGCGCATCTCACTCCTATCTGGTAAAGAACGACTGCAATCACTTCTGCTTAGACTGCGCTGGCGAGGATGACGCCTTGTGCTGCACCCTCTGCGTCGCCGACCACCGCGACCACTACGTCGTCCGGGTACGTAACGCGTATAGGCTAGATCATGCATCAGCTGCGCATACAATATTCACGTCTCCGGGAGATGGCGGCGCTGACTGTTTGTTGTGGATTAATTGATGGATGCACTTGCAGATCCGGAAGTCGTCGTACCGGGATGTGATCCGGGTGGCGGAGCTGAGGCCGGTGGCGGACGTCTCGCTCGTGCAGACGTACATCATCAACTACCAAAGGGTGGTGTTTCTGAACCGGCGGCCGGTGGCGCCGCAGCACGGCATCAAGTGCGTCGGCCCCGCCGGTGCGTGCCGGGAGTGCGGCCGTGGACTTGTTGAAGGGAACTTCCGCTTCTGCTCTCTGGACTGCAAGGTGCGTGGCACGCGTTTTACCCTGTTAATTACCTTCCAGTTTTGGACGTTTTCTATGAGGGCACCAGGGTAGTCTCGTTTGAAACCGTGCCTGGGGCTATCTTTCCTCTTTTGGAAATATACTAGGGTCGTCGATACAACCGGCCGGGATATGCAAACTTGATTAATGGTTTGATCGATGCCACCCAGCACTCTGCAATCTGCATGCCAGCCCAGGATAACTCGCACGCCATCTAGCCTGCGATCCAATCTGGTCCCAAGCACGACGGCCATGATCTGTGCTCTGTGGATCTGCGCCATGCATGCTCGGTTCACTCGCCCTCTTCTTCTTCTTCCTCGAATATTTCAAACATCTAGCAAATCTATTCAGCAACTCTAAATTTCACACACATCCGTGATGATTTCATCAACATTTAGTTTTATTCGGCATCTGTAGGCATCCACCAAAGTAATAAAATGCATTATATTCTTGAATAGTTTAGTTTTATTTTATTTGCTTGATCTTCCACAAAAATCATTACTTGTTATGACATGGTATATATCCTCGAAAATAACCATTTTCATTACTTTTACTTATTGAATATATACGTTGTTTTTCTTTCAAAAAGGGAGTACAGCAGGGCCTTTGCATATCCATGTTTGGTAACATCCACCAAAGTGATAAAATGCATTATACTTTTAGACTAGTTTAAGAGCCAAACTGAATTTCTATATTTTGTATGACCGTTTTGGCCTCCAAGAGCATATATATGCTCCCGGATTAACAACAAACTTAAAATAAATAGTGATTTGTTTTAAAAAATGGTACTTTTTTTTGTAGAACTTTGGAACAAATGTCAAATGTGCATGACAATTTTCATGCGAAACAGGATAGTAGTGCTTCGTTGGTAACAAAAATAAAATTAAGTATAGCAGTTAGATATAACAATATACATGAAGTTCACCTCTTTTTTTGGGACAAATTCAAAATCCTTAATAAGCGTTTCCATCCAAAATTTGTAGATAGCTTATTCGTGTGAAAATCAACACATCCAAAAACTTTTTTGACATTTGCAAAATCCTCTTTCGTGTGTAAAAGAATATGCTCCTAAGAGACAAAGCTAATTAATTTCCATAGCTTAGTTTTGGTTGCACATTCGAGGGTCGATATTATCTCAAAACAGAGAGGAGTAATGTCCGAGTTTACGACGGGGTGTGGCTTTACAATGTGTTTAGTTTACGAACTGTTGCTTCTGTCATTGCATTTCATGTAGCATTTGAGTTTTGTTTTGAACATTAAGTACTTACGTACAACCCACAAATCCGTAGGTGAGCCTACCCGAGCACATGCATGACCATGCATATACCCCGGAGGCTAGCTAGATTACACCTGAACTGAATCTCCAAATGCTTGGTGCATAATATTTTGACACGGAATCACCCTCCAAATCGGCTTGATCCTATTACCAGCAAGCAAAACATAGTCAAATCCATGAAAATATGAAATATAATCTTTGGAATTTGGATGTTCTTTTGGGGAACTTTATTCTAATATGAGTTCGAAGCTCTACTAGCAAAGTATACATGTGCAGTCTTAGACATTTGATTGTTTGAACATGAAAGTTTGTTGAACAGGTTTTCTTTCTTTCATTAACTTGGACTTATCAGAGTGTATATGAGGGTCATAATCAAATGTGTTTTCCACCTTTGCATTCAGTAGCTAGCTAGCTATTCTATATATTTTACTAATGCAAATTTTGTTTCTTGTTATGTCAGCTTGATGGGATGGTGTCTGATCCCAGTTTGACATTCATTGTTGATCCAAGATGCAACCAGGAAGACTCAGGCCCAGACACAGAAGAAGAAGATGAGGACGGAGATGATCACCGTTCGTTGGGATGGATCAGCTACCGCCACCGTCCAAGGAAGGGTGTGCCTAAACGGGCACCCTTCATTTGACCTTGGTTATTTTTGGTTGGTTGTCACCAATTTCAACATGGATTTTCTTTAAGCATCATTTTAAGAACAACAATGTTTTTCATTAAATTAAGGTATGTTGGTCTTTTCCCTCTCAGTCTTGAGATGGGTCAAGACTGTTATTTCGATTGGTTCAATATAATTGTGAGGTGGTTGCATGCCATGAACACACATTATTTCATGTTGTAATAGCAGTGTTTGAATTGGTACTTATTTATAATATTGTTGATGCTCTATTGCCACTGTCTTGATACACTTAATTTTGTTTGGATGCTAAGATATTGTTTTTTCTATTTAATTTAGATAAAAAAACCAGTTTTCACCTAAACTATTTTTTTGTGATTTCTTCAAAGAACATTTGAGCTCAGTTTACCCTCCGAATTAGAATAGTCCAACAACGCCCCTCCCCTCCCTTCCTTCACCATCAATTTTGTACAAACAAATCTGTAAATAACATATATAAGTTGGGGTGTAAAGTTACAAGCATTCTTTTGTTTGAAAAATAGGATCGTTTGCAATGGTGCAAAAAGGCAACATATTTGCTTTTGCATTTTCTTTTGCGTAGATTACAAACAGTTATATTTTATTAAGAAAAACTACATTGATATACTTGAGGTTTTGGTTCGTTTTGCCATATCACGATAGTTATATGTAAATAGGCTTAATTTGCAATTAAGGTAAGTCAATTTTGTGTGAGAAATAACAGCTGAGTGAGGTAACGGTGAAACGAAGAAAAACTGATGATTGTTGGATCGTTATCTAATGATTACGAAAATTGACTTACCCAAAATAAATGGACGCAGCTAGCGGGCGGCCGAGGGCCCCGCAGTTGACCTGAGCGCTCGCTGAAAAAGAAAAGACCGAACGTGTATAATAGCTGCTGTTTCTGAAACCCACATATTTTTTACTATATTAGGAAATTAGTGCATTACGTTATTCAAACTCACCCTACTTCAATCACTTTCCCACGTGCATTTATTACGGGTTTAAAGTTTTTTAAAGTTATAACTTTAGTTTCGAGTACCGGAATTCAGATCTTTTTTCACCGTTGAGTTTCTCGCAGCAAGTTCTTCAAAACTAGATGTAGTTTGGATGCGTGCCTCTTCGACGAACTTTGTTTTTTGAGCGACTTTGGATGCAGAGGAGGCAACATTAATGCTACAAGAAAGCAACTTCTTAGTTTCCTAAGTATGAAACCCCGTCCTAATTTTAGTCATCGATTCTCACTCAACCTCGCCTCCCCTACCTCACCGTCTCCAGAGTGTGTGGACGGGCAAAGCCCGACCATTGTCAGCGGCGGCGTGGAAATGCGGCATGTGGGTTGTGATCGTGGAATTCTTCGGATCTGGACCAAACAACGGCGTGGCCACTTGTGAAGTGCCTTGGTAGAGTGTCACCGTGTTCCATGCCCTACCCTTCCTCGTTGGAGCCCATAAACTGCATATCACCGACCGATGTAAGGTCAATGATGCATCCGTTGTGGTCAGGTCACCCGTAATGGTGCCTTGACATGCAACTCAGTTGTGGTCAGGTCATCCGTTGTGGTCAGGTCATCCGTTGTGGTCAGGCCCATTCTATCACAACGCAGTTGCAACGCAAGGGTTGTCGATCACCCGTAATGGTGCCTTGACATGCAACTCCGTCTAGCCAACATCTATTGTAAAGGTGGTCATGGCCTCCCGCGCCTTCTGCCTCACACGACATGCACATCACGTCGTCACATCCCATCGTTAGTGTCATATGTGCGGCCTTATTACAAAATCACCAACAATTTACCTCTTAGGAAAATCCACACCATGGTTCTAGCAAGATCCAAAGCAACTGCCCCTAGCAAAAAATCAAGCAACTTTGTAGAAAATCAAAGCAACTATATTACCAAAACACACTACAAAACTATTCTATTAAAATTAAGCAACTATCCTATTAAAACCAAGCAACTGTTCTAGCAAGTTCAATCAACTACACTATAAAAAACAGCAACAATACCCTAGCAAAAACTAAGCAACTATCCTAATAAAACCAAGCAATTGTCCTAACAAAAAAACAAGAAACTGCATTATGAAGCGAAGCAACTAGGGCTGATGCGCGCCTCTTCAGAGATCTACAAAAACACCAGGCCTACATGAATCATTAGGATACATATATATTCATGAAAATGTGACTATGAGTGTGTTGTTTGAGCAACTCCCAAGTCACATTTATGCAACTTCCCTATCAAACGAAAAACTCCTACCCAAATAAATAGCAATTGCGAACGTGGGTTTTGAGCAACCTCCTCATAAAACGGAAGTCATATCCTAAGAAAGCGCAAATGCGTACGTTCATTTTGGAAGGATCCAACGTTCTCCTAGAAAAAAATTGAAGCAACTTCTTAGCTAATCTAAGCAACTATATTGCCAAAATAGTGCAAAACTATTATAGAAAATTGAGCAATTGTCCTATAAAACTGAAGTAAATTGAGCAATTTATGATGCAATATGCAATGTGATGTCATATGATGAAATATGTATGAAATACTATGCAATATGATAATATATTTTATGCATAAGTGTGGCGAGAGCCGGTGCGACGAAGTCGACTTTATGGCGATAGCCTATTTGCGACCAAAGTAGACTTTAATATGGCGATGGACTGGATGCGATTTTAAGATCGACTTTATTAATTTTGACTGAGAGTCGGTTGTGATGAAAACCGACTTTATTATGCAGCAGTAGCCGGTCGCGACAAATGTCAACTTATATACATATATGGCGAAAGCCGGTGCGACGAGTGTCGCTTTGTACAATAATTTTCCTACTCTACTCAGGTATAATATGGACGGAGTTGTGCGATGTTCCACGGCCTGGGAGTCTCCTCCATCGAGGTGCGTGATTTTTCCTTCTCGCGTATATCAACTAGGTAGTAGGATCCATTGTACAGGTTCTTGCTGACCAGAAACGGTCCTTCCCACGGAGAAGACAACTTGTGCATTCCATCCTTCTCCTGGATGAGGCGGAGCACCAAGTCACCTTCCTGGAAAGTCCAACTTTTGATGCGACGGCTATGGTATCGTCGCAAATCTTGTTGGTAGATAGCCGATTGAGCTGCAGCTAGCTCACATTTTTCATCAATGTCTAAGGCTTCCTGCCTAACTTTCTCATTATCGACTTCCGCATAAGATGTGACTCGTGGTCAGTCGTGACGAATGTCACTTGGGAGAACGGCTTCGGCTCCATAGACCAGGAAGAAGGGCGTATAGCCTGTTGACCTGTTGGGAGTCGTACTGATGCTCCATAATACTGAGGGCAATTCTTCCTCCCAGCAACCCGGCGTCCTCTCCAAAGGAACGAAGAGTCGGGGTTTGATGCCTCGAAGAAACTCTTGTTTGGCTCTTTTGGCATGTCCGTTGGTTTGTGGGTGAGCTACTGACGCAAGGTTGAGTCGGATGTGCTCCTTTTGACAGAATCGCTACATAACCCCCTCTGATCGGTTAGACTCATTATCAGTGATGATGATATAGGGGTAGTAGAATCTGTATATTATCTTGTTCAAGAATTTTAGTTCCTTCTCTGCGTCACACTTGCTAACCGGCTCTGCCTCAACCCACTTGGTGAATTTATTGACTGCCAACAGCAAATGTGTGTTCTTGTTAGGTGACCTTTTGAAAGGTCCCAACATATCAAGCCCCCACACCACAAAGAGCCAAGTGATTGGGATCATCCTGAGTTCTTGAGCCGGCACGTGTGCTTGCTTTGCGTAGCGTTGGTATCCATCACACTTCCTGACTATATCCTCTGCGTCTACATGAGCCGTGAGCCAGTAGAATCCTTGTCTATAGGCTTTAGCTACCAGCGAATGAGAGCCGGCATGATGGCCGCAGTCTCCAGAGTGTATCTCATTGAGGATTTCTCTGCCTTCTTCTGGTGACACACATCTCTGAAAAACATCTACTGGGCTTCGCCGATGTAGCTCACTGTTGAGGATCACAAAAGATTTGCTTCTCCTGACGATTTTTTCTGGCTTCTACCTCATCAGCTGGTAGGATTCCTCGGGTCTTGTTGTCTAGACATGGTACAACCCATGAGTGGGCAGCATGTATTGCAGCCACCAGAGCCGGCTCTTCTATATCTTGCTCTGTTGGTATTTGCACGGACGACTTTGTTAGGACATCAAGGAACACATTTGGTGGAACCGGCTTTCGTTGAGAGCCGAGCCGGGACAGGGTGTCCGCAACTTCGTTTAACTTACGTTCTACGTAGTCTACTTGGTACCCAACAAAGTGCTTGGATTTTGGTCCAGTCATTGATGAAGTTGACTGGTGCTTGGTACTTGATGGCCGTGCGTGGTTCGTACTTGATGTGGTAAGCCCCAAACTCTATAGCCCACTTTGCAATCCTTCCCATGGCCTCACGGTTTTGGATGATACCTTCAAGTGGTGGTGAGAAGACTACAGTTATGGGATGCTCCTGGAAGTAATGTTTGAGCTTCCGGCTCACCATGAACACACCAAGAACTAGCTTCTGCCAATGAGGGTAGCGTTGCTTTGATGAAGTCAAGACCTTACTAACATAATACACTGGCCTTTGCAGAGGGTGCTCTTTGCCGACTTGGATACGTTCAACCACAACTATGGCACTGACTGCTCGGTTGTGGGATGAAATATGGAGTAGCATCGACTCTTTTGGTTTGGGAGCCGCGAGGATCGGGGCCTGGGACAGTTGCTTCTTTAGTGCTTCCAGGGCTTGATCGACTTCATCATCCCAGAAGAATTTTTCCAACTTACGCAAGAGTCGGTAAATGGGGAATTTCCTTCTCCCCAAGCCGGCTGATAAACCGTCTTAAGGCAGCTAAACATCCTGTGAGTCGTTGGACTCCCTTCACGGAGGCCGGCTTCTGAAGAGTCATGATGGCATTGATCTTCTCCGGGTTTTCCTCAATGCCTCTTTCTGATACTATGTACACGATGAGCTTTCCTGCAGGAACCTCGAAGGTGCACTTGGCCGGGTTTAACTTCATCTGGTACTTGCGCAGATTTTTGAATGTCTCCTGGTGATCACTAATGAGTGAGTCGGCAACTTGAGACTTGATGACTATAGGCGTGTACATTGCGCCCAATTTTCTATTTGAGGTAGCTCTGCACCGTTCGTTGATATGTGGCCCCTGCATTATTCAAGACGAAAGTCATATAAGTTTAGCAGTATATCCTGATGGGAGTAATGAAAGCCGTTTTCCCCTGGTCCTGAAGGCCATCTTGATTTGGTAATAACCTGAGTAGGCATCGAGAAAACATAGGAGCTCGTATCCTGCAGTGGAGTCGATGATTGTCGGGACCCGGGGTTAGCGTATGCAAGTCCAGCTAAGACATAGTCATATGGAGAGCCGAGAACCGTACCCACTTGTCTAAGCAGACAAGGCCAAGCACAGAACGTTCTCGGAAAGCATCGTACATGAGGGGTATCCCATCCAGGCCGGATGATCAACTGAGATGGGTCCTCATCGTCCCCACACAAGTCTAATGATATGGGTGATGAACTCCCATATTCAAAGGCAAGTCGCCTCAATCATACTATCTACTATCTCATAACTCTTACATAGACTTACTCCAGCCCGATCACTTAGTCGGGGTCTTGGGCGGGCTCGATCATACCACAAAGTGTGCACGAGACAGAGTCTCGAACAATCGCATCGCGATGCCCCAAGCTGCGCACATCTAAGGGCCACTTTGTGTATGAAAGACCGCCAGCCAGATCACAACTAAGGTCTCGAAAACCCATAAAAAGACATGCATGCTATAAACATACACGCATCACACATGCATTGTATGAACAGTAGGTATCATTGCAATTCTCTACAAAGTATACATTTTTATTGATAACTCTTATAGAGTGCACACAGAGATCACAAACATGTGATCCAACATTACAACACAAGCGGAAGCAAAGTATGTCTGAGTACAGACAAGTTTAACAAATGGCTTAAGAAGCCTTATTTAAACACATGCCCTCCACGAGGGAACCAGTCGTCTGACTGGGACTAGACTAGCTCTATCTTTAGTCGTCCAGCTCGATGAAGAAGCCACCTTCGGGGTCAATGGGTTCATCTAAAACATGGATTAAGAAAACGTGAGTACAAAGTCGTACTCAGCAAGACTTACATAGGAGCTATACTACTCATGCATATGTATCAAGGTAAAGGTAGGTGGGGTTTCACTTGCAGAAGTGCCAGCTTTGACTTGGCTAGTCCTGAACTACGAGTACCAGACTTTGAGGTAAGAAGCGTACACGAGTCCACTACTTTCTCCAACCAATTACACCACTATGGTGCCTTCCTCGACTTCCCCACGAGAAAGCACGCCATAGCACTCACACTTATCTTGGTGTGTTTTAGAATTATCCAGTTCAAGTTGTCTAATAATCAAGCTAAGCTTTCCAAGCAGTCCTTAACCGCGGACGCGGCTATTCGAATAGTTTTGTTAACCCTGCAGGGGTGTACCGCTACACACACATGATCATCATTTACCTCCTTTGATCTCGACACCATTCAAGGGGTGCCAGCGAGGATGCTCACCACAACTATTACCTCATAGCCGATCTAGTCCGAGAAAGCCGCCTACCTGGGTTGGCTACCACTATCGTGAACCCGGCCGGTTTACCGAAGTGGACCCAAGTGATATGTGCGTGGTGCATAAGCCGGTCTCGGGTGAGCCGTTCTCTCACTTAGCATCCAGGCCACAGACCTACCAGAACTCCGAACTATTGCGACATTTGGACATCGAAAGGGATGAGTTAGTAAGCTGAGAGGGGTCAGTGAGCCCAATGTGTGGTTGTACTCTTCATCTTAGATCACCACACAAGAACTCGGACTTAGGGCGGTGTTCAACGAGACAACCCACCGTGTACTCCTACACAGCCTCTCATCGTTCACCTTGTATTAGGGTAGATTCACCAACACTTTTCTACCATCATCATCATGATCACTACCATCCCGACTCACATAACAGTATCATCATGGTATCACTCTAAGCATGCAATAAGCAGTAACAATTGCAGGGGCCACATGATATCAATCAAATCCTACATTTGCTAGGATTGTGGTTTGCTTACTACTGTGACAAAATGATAGGTCATGCAAAGGAATGGGTTCATCTATGCGGTAGAAACGTATCATGGTAGTCATCCTATACAATGCATAAGCAAGACATGAGAGGGAAGTGGGATTTTATCGACATGACCAATGGGGGTTTGCTTGACTTGCTGACGAGGTTCGGGTTCTGGGTCTTCAACGAAGGGGGCAGCCTCCTGCTCCGGTTCCACCTGTACTCGACAAACAACAAACAAGGTAGCAAAGTAAATACAATGCACAATCACATGATGGAAGGTTGAAACTTGATGTATATGCTTTGATGTGTGAAGCAATTCCATTTAAATGGAGTATATTGCAAATTGAATTGCAAATTCAAACTCAAATTTGAATTCAAACTTAGCCAAGTTACATGTGACATTGTTTGATCAATTTGAATCATTTTTAAATGTGTATGATATGCCTCTGATGTGTAAGTGAAATTTAGCATGTTGCCATGGTTCAAGTTGCAAAAACTTTTGAATTGAATTTGATTTAATTCCATTTAAATCAAATAGCAAATGCTACTGATCCCAATTTAAAATCAACTCAAACAAAGCTTAAATTTGGATATTTGGATAGATTATTTTCTCCTGATCATTTTTCATATATTATTTGTCCAATTTGGAGTTGATATGAATTTTCTATGAATTTCCAAAGTTTGGGCTATTTTCTGGATTTTTTGGAATTCTTTAATTCATTTTAATTTCCGGAAATTCATTTATGGCGTCAGCATGACTTCATGCTGGCGTCAGGGGGCCACTGACTGCTGGGACCCACTAGTCAGCCTCTCACTGTTTAATTAAACGGTTTGAAATCACTTAACTTAACAGGGGGGATTAGTGAGGCTGGGCCCACATGTCGTAGGGTGTGGGGGGGTTATTAGGGGGTAATTAGCCCGGGGCTAATCTGACAGGCCGGCGGCTAACCGCCGGTGGCCACCAGACGCGGCGGCGCTGTACGGGGTCGCGCTCTGGACGTGCGTTTGGCACGCCAGAGGCACCAAACGGCTGCTGGGAGGACGCCGCTTCGAACGGAGCCAGCCAGGGGGGCTGGAACTCACCGGAGCGTCGCCGGCGTCAAGCCCTAGCGGCGGTCGTGGCTCGGGCTCGAGGCAAAGCTCGCTGCGGTGCTCTTCTTGAACCGGGGATGCTCGCAATCGACGCAGAGGAGCAAGGCGAAGACGATGGACATGCCCCCGAGCTCGTTTCCGTTATTGGTGCTCGACTACGACGACCGTGGCGGCGAGGAACTTCGGCTCCCATGGTGGAATAGCAAGGAGACCTCAAAAATGGACGGGGAGAGAGGGGTTTGAACCGCCTGCTCACCAGGAACTCGACGGAGGTGGCGGCGAAGGCTGGGGTGGCTCGACGGCGACAAAATCGACGATGGCGTCCTTCGGGTCCCGCGACGGCTCGAGCTCGATTCCGGCGACTAGGAGGGCTGCGGGTTCGATTCGCTGCACTGGGAGACGTAGACGACGGGGAGGAGGATGGACACGGCGGTGGCGCTCGACAGGCCCACTGGCCACGCAGGTGCGGCGGCGCGCTCCGGCGTTCTTCACGGTTGTCGGTGGAATCGGCGAGGGAGACAGGGAGGGAGCTCGTGGAGAGGGGGAATGGAACGGGGAAGCCTCTGGGCATCTCCAGGCATGAAGATGTGGCGCGGGAGAAGCAGGAGGTGGCCAGGGGCTCGTCGGCGGCCACGGCATGGTCGCCCCGCAGCTCCCTGCGTGCTGGCTAGGGAAGACGGCAAGCGGGGAGGGTGGGCTGGGCCGGCTGTGGGATGAGTTGGGCTTCTTTGCAGGTAAGCCCCTTTCCTTTTATGTTTTCTTTTTCTTTTCTGTAAATTTGTTTTGCTTAGCAAATAAATAGCTAGGCATTTTATTAAATTCTGAAAATTTTTATATGGCCTCATAATAATATAGACCAGCCACTTATAAAGTTTCAACATTTTTAAAATTAAAATAATTTGAATCTTAACTCAAATAGGGTTTTTTAATTAATTCCAAGGCACTGTTTGAATATTTGAAAAATCCATGAGCATGGGGTGGGTCCCACATCACTTGATATGTGATCACACTCATTTATAAGACTTTTCAAAAATCTAACATGAATTTTTGGAGAAGATTTTTATCTGGCCTTTTGAATTAATTTATCTGGGGGGGTTCCTTCTCTGATAGGTCCTCTTTGGCGCAAGCCGACTCAGCAAACTTGACGTGTTGCTCGTCGCACTCCGTGGCTCTGGACCGGCTCCCATCTACTTTGATTGGGCCGAAGGGACCCGGCATTTTTAATTTCAGATAAACATAGCATGGCCGGGCCATGAACCTCGCGTAAGCCGGTCTTCCTAGGATGGCATGGTATGGGCTTTAGAGCTTCACCACCTCGTAGGGTATGATTTCGGATTGAAAGTTCTCCGGAGTTTCAAAGGCTGTCTCTAGGTAGATCTTGCCTATTGGCCGTGCCGACTTTCTTGGAACTATTCCGTGGAACACGGTGTTGGAGGTTTGCAGCTGTTTGTGGGTCAATCCCATCCTACGGAAGGTATCGTAGTAATGTGTAGCATCCAATTTGTGGAGAAACTACCAAGTCTAGAGAACCCGGGTTTTCTATCACGGATGGATGATCGTCCCTTGCCCAGGTGATTGGCTGCTCACACCAGTTAAGCCACCTGGGACAAGCTGGTTTCGTGGCCACAGACATGGAGGCTCTCTTCTGCAGCTTCCTGTCTCTCCGGAAGCTGGTGGTGGTGAAGACATGGTAAGCTGAGTGGTCCTGGAGATGCTTCCGGTTTGATTGGAATCCAGTGCGCCCCGATTGGTTTTGCTGTCCTCCTCCTTGGGATCCTTGGTACTGTGGTGCTGCGCCGGCTCCCTGCTGACTAAACTTTTGATTTATACTATTTTGACCGGCTCCACCACCTGACCCAGGGGGTCCCTGTCCTCCACGCCTTTGGAATTCCTTCATGAAGTTGCATTGTTCCCAAGTATGGCTGGCTGGATGGCCGGTTTTTCTATGCAACGGGCAAGGTCTTTTCACAGCTTCTTCAAAAGTGGGTGGGGTTAGAAATTTCTTTCCTGCTTGCCGCGTTAATCGTTGCCCCCTTGCTTCTGCCTTTGGGCGATGACAGTTGTGTTGGCTACCAAGTCAGAAGTATTCTGATCGAGTCGTCGTTTTCCTGGTTGATTCTGGTTCTGTGACCCCTTGATGTTATTCTTTTTACTCTGGGCTACTTTATCCTCTTCCGGATCGGCATCTTTTGTTTTTTCAGACTCGGCATACTTGATGACCGCGTTCATGAGCTCTCCTATGTTGCTGACCATCCTCTTGAGTCGTCCGAGCTTGTGTATTAGGGGCTCGAACTTGCAGTTTCTTTCCAGGAAAATTACTGCTATCTGCGCAGTGATAGTATCCAAGGACTGGATTATATCTGCGACTCGTCGTGCCCAGCTTAGGGCCGACTCTCCTTATTTTTGGACGTAGTGCTCCAAGTCGACTATTGTTGTGGCTCGCCGGCAGGTCCCGTGGAAATTCTTGATGAACTTCTCTCTGAGATCCGTCCAAGAGGTGATGGAATTCTCTGGGAGATTCTTGAACCATGTGCGAGCCGGCCCTTCCAACATCATTGTGAAGTATCGGGCGCATACCTCTTCGCCAGCGTGAAGCATATCCATGGCGAGGTCGTAAGTTTCGATCCGAGCCGCCGGGTCCATGTCAGCCGTGTAGTTTGGGATTTTGCGCGGCCCTTTGAAATCTAGGGGTAAGTGTGTGATCCCCAAAGCCGGTATTAGACACCGATTACCCACAGATCTGCTAACGAACTCGCTGTTTGGTTCTTGTGGGGGAAGTTGGGCTTCCGGCTCTACACGTTTATTGGTGTTTGGAGCCAGTAGGTACATTATCCTTAGTCCTCTCGGAGGGGTCAGAGGTACGCTATGGTGGCGCTGGCTACCTAAGGCCGCTGGAGCTGGGGATTCTGCTTGCCGGCTCTCGCTTTGATATGGGGTTCCATGTATGTATGGGACTCCTTGTGAATACTGGCCTTGTTGCGTGATCGCCGTTCTGAGGAAGTCGACAGCTTCACGGGCGGCACGATCTGCTGGGGTGTCTCCCGGAATTGGCGCATTGGAAAGGTACTGAGTTGCTGCCATGAGATTAGCCATGGGGTTATTGAAATGGTGGGGAGGTGTATGGAAGCAATATTATGGTGGTGAGGGAGGCGGCTGTCTGGGAGGTGTGAATCTTGGGGGAGTCGACTGGTCATGACTGCTGAATAGCGTTCGCCCTTGGTAGTCGAGGGTGGACCGGCTCGTGTATCTTTGCGGGCGCGTATAAGTGAGGCTTATCCACTGAGCATCTATCAGATCCGACTCTCCCCGGAGGCGTGCGGCTTCCTGGACGAGGTGGGCTTCTTTTTCCATCATCTGTTCTTTTTCGATGTTGGCCTCCGCTCGTAAGTTTGCTATCTAATCCCTGAGCTCGTTCACCCTTGTCTTTCAAGCCTCCTGATTCTCAAACATCATCGGTACTGCCAAGGCCTCATCGAGGGAGGTTAGGGTGTCAACGACGGCTTGGGCCCTAGTAGGAATTTATAACGATGGATGGGCTGCCGGGTCCCTGTTTGCACTAGGGACCCCAGCGGCTGCTGACTCTGCGCCTTGGTTCTGAGCCGGATGACTCTCCATTCCTGCAACATCGGCCATAAATCCCGTGGCGCAGTATGGAGATTCCAAGTGAGGATGATTTGAGTTATACTCTAGAATGCCAGTGCCGAGTCTGTTATTCCCTACTTATCGGATGGACCCCTCATCGTAGAAGCTTCCTTCGCTTGGACATGAGTCAGCATAAGTCGGCTCTTCCGAGGCGTCTTATATTGGGGACTCGACAGAGCGCTCCGGCTCTGGAGACTCATCAAGTAATCCGACGAAAGCGCGTTTGGAGCCGGCGTGTCGCCGACTCGAAGTCTCGATAGGTACTTCAGGATCCGGCTCTGGCTCAGATCCGTCTGTCCTGCCAATGAAGATGTGGATGGACCCGATCGGGACCCGATATCCTGATTCGACAGAATCGGCTTCAGGGCCCCTAGTAGATTCGTCGATGCAGAGCTTCCCGCGTCGACTTCTGGTGATCCGTCCAGCGACGAATCCCTCCATGCGTTTTAGAGCTCCCTCCAGAATCTCAACACTTGCGAGTGCAGGCCCCACGGTGGGAGCCAACTGTCGTGGGAAAGTCACGGCAGATGTCCGAAGAGTTGAACTTAACATGGGACCTTTGCCGCGAGGAAATTTCATGAAGAGAGTCGACATAGACAAGAAACTCGGTGATTTACCCAGGTTTCAGTCCCTCTTTGTCTCGAGGTAAAATCCTACTCCTGCTTGCTATTATTACGGGTTCCGACTCTCGAAAGAAGAGTCGGTTGGACAATTACAAGAGAGTCGGTTCGTAAACTTAGTCTCGAGGAGATCTAGGTTACGCCGACAAGTTTCTACTCCTATCTTTGGTTGAGATTGCTCTCTGTCTTTGGATCCCATGGACCTGGATTATAAGGGCACCGAATCCTGGGATTTTGCGAGTCCGACTTAGACACAAGGTAAGTCGAATTCCATCTACGGCTTCAATCTTCTTTCCTCGGCGCAGCCGTCCCGTGGCCGGGTCTTTTTGTGGGCCTTCTATAGGTGAGTCGGCCCATAAACCTAATGTCGGGTTATGAGCTTGGTCCATCCCCCCAACAGGTCTAACGAATCTCAAATTCCTTCTGTTGTCTTTTGAACCGATGTCAGGATTGAAAATCAACTTCGCCAAGAGTGAACTCATTGCGGGTGCTCCAACCTCGAAGCCAGGCGTGTTGTGGACCTGATGAACTGTAAGCTTGGTGCTTTCCATGTTAAATACCTGGATGTTCCCATCTCTCCCTCTTGCATCTCTTCCAAAGAACCGGCCCCTGTGGTTCAGAAAGTGGGAATCGAGTGATGCCTTCGCGTGGTCGTCATCATTCTACGGCATCCAACCTTTGCTTGATCAATGCGTGTTGGTTGTCTCTCCCCATGTACACCATGGGTTTCTACCACATGCCTGCACTCTCCCATGAGGCTATGGATAAGCATCAGAGCAATTTCTACTGCAATGCGGCTGATAACAAGAAGAAATATCGTCTGGTTAAGTGGAGAATTATCTGTCGTCCTAAAAGTCGCGGCGGTTTGGGCATCCTTAACACTAAAAGCATGAACGTGCATCTTTCGGTTAAATGGTGGTGGAAGATTTGCATTACTCACTTCTCCCCTCTTCTGGCTTTGGCCAAGAATGGGTCTCAGTTCTGGCGCTCCATCTGTAAGATGAGAGAGGTGTTCCTGGCCCATACCAAGTTCACCATTCATAATGGACAATCTGTGAGGTTTTGGCGTGATTCGTGGCACCCATCTGGTAGGATGGACGCGCTCTTCCCTAACTTGTTCTCATTTTTTGATAACTCGGTGGCCGATCTCTCCGATAAGGATTGGGACTTTGGTTTTAGACTATGCTCTCCCCTGAGGTGTTGGCTGATTGGCAACGTCTTGTTAGCCTTCTCCCGACTCTCTCGGAGGGTGACGACTGTGTTCTCTGGTCCCTTTCCAATTTAGGGTAGTTCTCCGTGAAGTCATTGTACGCGGACTCCATTGGTGGATTGCGGTCGTCTCAATTCTCTCCAGTTTGGAGGGCTCGGGTGCCACCTAAAATTAGAGTGTTTCTATGGGCAGGCCTTCCGTGGTAAGCTTCCTTCCTGTCGGGACCCGGGGTTAGCGTATGTAATTCTGGTCACAATGCAATCACATGGAGATCCGAGAGCCGGACCCACTTGTCTAAGCAGACAAGGCCAAGCACAAATCACTCTCAGTAAGCATCGAAGGTGAGGGGCATCCCATCCAGGCCGGATGATAAACTGAGATGGGTCCTCATCGTCCGCTCACAAGTCTAAATGCTTATGGGTGGTGAATCCCATACTCATAGACAAGTCGCCTCAACCATGTTATCGATTGAATCATAACCCTTACATAGACTTACTCCAGCCCAATCACCTAGTCGAGATCTCGGGCGGTCTCAATCATACAACAAAGTGTGCCACGTGACAGAGTCACGAGCAATCGCATCGCGATGCCCCAAGCTGCGCACATCTAAGGGCCACTTGGTGTATAAAAGACCGCCGGCAAGAACACAACTAAGCTAACGAACCCCATACTAAGACATGCATGTTATAAACATACACGCAGCACACATGTCTAGTATGAACAGATGGTAATCACAACATGAACTCTACTAACTCAGTCTTTATAACTTCTGCTAAACAGAGAAGACATAAGGGTTATATTACAAGCAGAGATCACATGGATGTGATCCAACATTACATCAAGCATCAACGGAAGCAAATTATGTCTTAGTAAAGACAAGGTTAACAAATGGCTTAAGAAGCCTGAAAGAAAATACAACGACCCTCCAAAGGGAACAGGCTGCTGTCTGGAACTATATGACCTGGTCCACGTCGGGCTCGAGGAAGAGGCCACCATCAGGGTCAGTGGTGTCGTCTCTAAAACATAGAGTAAGGAAACGTGAGTACAAAGTCGTACTCAGCAAGACTTACATAGGAACTAAACTACTCATGAACATGCATCAAGGCAAAGGGAGGTGGGGTTTCACTTGCAGAACTAACAGCATTGAATTGGCTAGTCCTGTACTACGAATACCAGAAAGAGGTACGCAGCGTAAACGAGTCCAAGTATCAAGTCTCCAATCAAGACACCACTATGGATACTTCCTCGACTTCCCCATGAGGAAGCACACCATAGCACTCACACTTATCTTGGCAAGTTTTAAGAGTAACCATTGAAGTTGTCTATGATCAAGTAAACGTCTCCAAGTAGTCCATAACCGCGGACACGGCTATTCGAATAGTTCATTAACCCTGCAGGGGTGTACTGCTACACACACGCCTCATCAGTTACCGCCTGGGGATGGACCCTTCAAGTGAGTACCGGCGAGGATGTTGCCACGACACTTCACTCACGGCACCATCTCTAGTCCTAGGGAGTCGCCTATTTGAGTTGGGACCACGATCGGAATCCGGCCGATTTTTCCGATGCGGACTCAAACGTTGTGTGACCGCCATCAAGCTCAACTCGATCATGATCACTTGATTCAACGTGCCCACAACCTACGCCAACCACTTACCTTGGTTCCACCTGCTTGAGATCGTTAAAGAGCGAACTACTTGCGACTCCTGGACTGGTCCAGGGTGAGGTACTAGGCCGAGAGGGGTCAGTGAGCCCAATGTGTGGTCGTACTCTTAGTCTTGGATAACAACACAAGAACTCGGGCTTAAGGCAGTGTTCAACGAGACAACCCGCTGCGTACTCCTACACAACCTCTCATCGTTCACCTTGTTTAGGTCAAATTCACCAACACTTTACCACCATCATTCACATGATCACTACCATCCCGACTCACAACAAAGTAGCCTCAAGTAACAACTCTAAGCATGCAATAAGCTGTAATAGTTGCAGGGGCCACAAGATATCAACTAACTCCTACATCTGCTAGGATTGTGGTTTGCTTACTACTGTGACAAAATGATAGGTCAAGAAAAGGAATAGGTTCAACTAGCGGTAGAACGTATCATGGTGACATCCTAAACATGCATTTGCGAAAATCAGAGGGAACTGGTATTTTATAGACATGATCAAAGGGGGGTTGCTTGCCTTGCTGATGATCACGAGGTACTAGTCTTCTGACGTGAGGTTGAACTCGTCTCCGAGATCAACTCTACCAAGAAGAAGCAATCACCGAAGCACTGGAAGTAAAGCACAATCAAGATAATACAATGCATATTCAATATGCAAAACATAGCATGGCAAGGTACTGATGTGATCTATGTTTAACTTGCAACATGTTAATTGAAGTTGATTTGAAAATTAAATTCAAATTCAAACTCCATATGTATTCAAATTGGTCCAAGTTGCATTTGCTAAAGTTTATTTATTGGAAACCAATTGGTCATGTGTGTGAAATGCTTCTGAAGTGTAAGTGATCATCTTTGCATTGCATTGGTTGAAGTTCAAATGAGCATTGCATTTTATTTGATTTAACCCAAATGATCCAAATAGCAAAATGCTCCTGGATCATCAAGATAACTTGTTCAAATATGGTTGAAAGTTTGATATTTGGATAGATAATTTTTCATATATTACACTTTGCATTTGGAGTTATGGTTTAAAAGATATTCAATTTCAAAGTTTTTCTTATTTTCTGGAATTTCTTATTTTGTACAAAGATTTATTCTTTACTGCATCATGCTGGCGTCAGCATGACGTAGGGGGTGGCCTGACAGGGGGGGTCCCACTGGTCAGTGAGAGAGGGGTTATTAACCTCTCTGTTTAATTTAAACCTTGATTAACTTTGGCCTGGGGCCCACTGTCAGCGAAAGAGGGGAGGGGTGATTAGCAGAGAAGCTTAGGGCTCTAATGGCGCTAGTCGCCGGAGCTCACGCCGGGACATGCTGGAGGGCACGGAAGAGGAGAAGGGGGGCACTGGGGCGATCCTCTCGTCGTCGCACGTCGTTTGGGGCTAGTGGGGGTCCAAGGAGGCGCTCGGGGCCATGTCCACGACGACGAGGTGGCGGCCGGAGCTTTGGATACGGCGAGATCAACACAGCGGGCACGGGGAGAAGCACGGATGGGGGGAAATGGAGCTGGGAGCTCACCAGAGACAATGGAGTGCACGGAGAGGCCGGGGGTGAAGGGGAGGCGACGAATTTGAGGCCGAACTCCATGGCGGCCGGCGGCGAGGAGTTGATGGGAGCGGCGATTCCCCAGCGGCTCGGCTTCGATTGGGGGAGCAGCTCGACGGAGACGAGGGCGCGGAAGCTCCTGGACAACTTGGCTGCTCGAGAGGAGGCCGGTGGCCACGTGCGGGCATGGCGGCGCTCCGGCTAGGTCTTCGGGGCCGTGCGGAAACGAAGAAAACAGAGGAGGGAGAGCAGCAGCGCAGGGGGGAAGTGTCATGGGGCCTCTGGGCGTCGTCCATGCGAGAAGAGAAGAGGGGGGAGGGCCTGCGTGGCCGGGAGCAGGAGGTGGAAAGCATGCGCCCAGCGCACGGCTGCTCTGTCCCTCCTTCCGGCGAGGAGGAAGACGACAGGGAGGCTGGAGTGGGCTGGGCCTGATGGGCCTTCGCCCTACGCGACAGGTAAGTGTCTCCTCTATTCTTTTCTTTTTATTGATTCTGATATTTGTTTGCCCATTTAAAATAAATACTAGGGCATTTTATAAAAATCCCCAATTATTTTTGTAAACTCTAGGTGACTTAGTACTAGTCAACCCCAAGTTTTGGAAATTTTTGAAATTCAAATTATTTGAATTCCAATTCAAATAGGCATTTAATTTAATTTCCAAGCTACTGTTTGGATTTTTGAAAAATCAATGATCATGGGATTAATCCCAAATCACTTTTAAAATGATCATAATCATTTTTAGGACTTTTCAACATATCCAAAAGAATTTTCGAATAAGATTTATTTCTGGCCCTTTTATTTAAATCATTTAGGGCTGTTCTTTTCCCCATTTCTTTTTCTTTTGCAAAAAATTTCAAGATGCAAAAATGCAAGCTAGGTTAAACACAAACCTAATTTAGGGTTCTGACAACTCGCCCCTACTCAAAATAATCTCGTCCCGAGATTCAGAAGTCGTCGGGAAGAGTGTGGGGTACTCAGCTCGTAGACGATCCTCTCATTCCCAGGTGGCTTCTTTCTCTGAATGATGTGACCACTGCACTTTGAATAATCTTATCTTCTGACGTCTGGTGCTACGCTCGGCTTCATCAAGAATACGAACATGGTACGCTCGATATGAAAGGTTATCTTGGAGATCAAGCGTTTCGTGGTTTACTTCGCGGATGGGGTCCTTGAAGCAACGCCTGAGTTGAGAGACGTGGAAGACATCATGAACCTGGGACAGGTGAGGGGGTAGTTCCAATTGGTTGGCAACTTCTTCACGTTTAGCGAGAATGCGAAAGGGACCGATATAACATGGGGCCAACTTGCCTTTGATACCGAAGCGATGGGTACCCTTCAGAGGTGTAACCCAAAGGTAAGCCTTGTCGTCCAGATTATAGCTTTCTTCCCTATGATGACGATCATAATAGCTTTTCTAACGAGACTGGGCTGTTTTCAATTTCTCACGAACAATGCGAACCTGCTCTTCTGCATCCTGAATCATATCCGGTCCAAAGAATTTTCTTTCACCGGTTTCTGACCAGTTTAGGGGTGTTCGACATTTCCGTCCATAGAGAAACTCAAAAGGAGCCATGCCCAAACTAGATTGGAAGCTATTGTTATACACAAATTCGGCAAAAGGAAGAGAATTCTCCCATTTCTTTCCAAAAGAGATAACACAAGCTCTGAGCATGTCTTCGAGAATTTGATTGACCCTTTATACTTGACCACTGGACTGTGGGTGGTAAGCGGTGCTAAAGGAGAGATGGGTTCCCATAGCTGTAAGGCCCGATATGCGGTACTGTTCCAGATCTAGATGTTTCCATCCAGATCCGGGGACGAAGCACATATCGGTCCCACCGCGACATATGACATAGCCATATGCCCCGGATTTCCAACATGATATCACAACATTACAGATACAAGGATATAACATCTCATACAACCGGCATACAATTGCCTTAATACAATACAACAGCGGAAGATACATGTCTGGGTACAGACTACAATCAAATGCCTAGTGGCAAAGAGAAATAAATCGATCCCCATAACCACACGAGTCTAGGCCCTCCGCCGGGATCCGCCTAACTAGTCGTCGTCGAGTCTCCACGTGAAACATCGATCACCGTACCTGTTGTCGATCAAGAACCCTGAAAAGAGTTTGGGGGTAGTATCATGAGTACAGAAGTACTCAGCATCCAAATGTAGTGGTCATCTGACCCAGCAAGGACTTTATCACTCGTCATTCTAGGACAACTAGTAGTTTACGGTAAGGATGGGGTAAGTGGTGAGGTTGCTGCCGCACTAGCATGTATGAAGTGGCTAACGATCTAGAGAGTAAGATAAGAAGCCAAGAATTCGATGAGGAATCGCGTCCAACAAGTCTTGGTATCAACTACTTACGCAAACATAACACCTATCCTATCCTTGTCCTCCTCTTCGCATCCCGACGAAGAAGAAGCAGTCAAGGCACACACACGTTGATCAAGTTATATTAGGATTATCTCAGTTGTTGTTGTCTATGAACAAGGAGTAGGTCTCAAGTCGTCCATAACCGTGGACACGGCTTCTCGAAAAGATTTAAACCCTGCAGGGGTGTACCAACTGCCCATTACAAGGCTCCGCACGCACGCCCATCTCTCTCAGTTGCTACCCATCACAGGAACCATTTTATGATTTAGTTCCAAGAGATCCGAAACGATAGGTCCCTCTAGCTAACAGCGAACAAATCCGGGTGGCCCCCGGTGAGTCGACATCCATCTCAGGAGCCGGCTGCGCTCTCGATCTGGTCTCAACCGTCTCTCGCAGGTTTGGATAGCCGGTTAATCACACATGGGACACCGGGTCCTCAGCCGGACAAGGTGAGCCAGCAAGGGAACTAAGTCCTCACTGGTCCAGGTTGGTTTGTAAACAACTGGCTGCCGACCAGCACACACACGGTTTCAAATGGTAAATCAGCTTGGGCCACCACTAGAAATGTTTGAAGCTAGGTAGGTAAGAAAAGGGGACCCCATAAAATCCCACACGCGGTTAGGCACGCTCAGTCTTAAAACCAATACCCAGAACTCGGATCCTAAGTGACTCGAATGGAACAAAGCGTCGGGGCGGGATAGCCTAGACCTTCCATCGTTCGTCGAATATAGTCAACATTATAATAATCATATCATCAATAATAATAATAATAATAGTGATAATGTGATATCCCAAACCAAGGAGTAACAGGGTAACATCGTAGCATCCTAAGCATGCATACTAAGCAGGGGCTGAGCAACGAGCAATAGTAACATAGCAGTACATGGTTTGCTGGGAGGGACACGGCTGTATCGGTTTGAAAGAGGCTGTAAACATGTGGTAGGATCAAACATCGAACCTATCCTATACTAGCATGCAAACCGCTGGTTGAAATAGAATGGATCATAAGTAATGCATAGTCCTTGCTTGTTGATAAGTCGGGTTCCGAAGGTGTAGTTGATCGCAAGCTCGCATCGTCTCTGAGAGGTATCCGCGGGAGCACACAAGAAGTAAACACTGGAAATAAATCAATGAGCAAGCACTCTATTACTATGAAGCAAACAAGAGCTAGCATCAACAAGAAGGCAACACGAGACATCGCACCTACCGTCGAGAGCGGTTACTAACAGGGTAAGTGGAGTACTCGTCACACACGACGATACCGCACGTTTACGGTGGTTCAAGTTGTTTAGCTACAGGTGAGCAAAGGTTGTTAACATGGCATCACACTCAAGCATGGAATGTCACACAAGCATGGAAAGAGGTGAAGCATAAATAAACTATCTAATTTAGTCACTTTATGTGGGGGGTAAAACCTATACATGACAAACTATTGCGGACCCCACGATAAAAATGTAATTTGGTACTGTTTTGCCCTAAAAAATATTTTATTATTTTATTTAGCAAGCAAGAACAGCATAAACACAATCTACATGCAATTCTAGTAAAGTTACATATAAAGAACATTTTTATCGGAGCAACGGATAAAAAGTTATTGCAATTACAATTTACAGCGGCAGGCAATGTAATTAGCAGGTAAACAACACGTAAACAAAGTCAAACATGGCAAAGAAGCACAAATTATTAATCTACATGCAATTCTAAGCAACTTTCATATTTAACGTGTTGCGATCGGAGCTACCGTTAAAAAGATACGAGCCTCGCAAAAAATACAGCACAATCTGCCAAAAAAATAAATAAACTCCTAGAAAAAAACTACTCGGGCCGAAACTAGGCTACTGGGCCCAATAGTAGAAGCAGCAGGAAAAATAATAAAAAAAAGGGTGCTCACCTCATGGGCTTTGGCCCAAGAGGGCTGGGCTGGCTAGAGAGGCCTGGGCCGCGCGGCTGCTGGTGGGCCTCGCGGATAGAGGCGCGCATGGCCGGCCCGACTCGGTGGCTGCGGTCGTCGGCTCCTCCCGATCCCGGCGACCAGGCAGCGGCGCAGCGCCGGTCTCCGGCGAGGGGGCGGCCCAGGGAGGCGGGGACGACGCGGCAAGGTGCAGAGGGGGAAGGAGGAGCCGGATCCCGGCACGGTCGACGGCTCCAGGAGGCGCGGGCGGCGATCTGCTGCCAAGCTCGGCCATGGCGCCATCAGGCGGCGGCCGGCGACGCGATCTGCAGGGAGGAGAAGGGGTGAGAGGGAGAGGATGGAGGGAGGAAAGGGGCGCGGAGGAGGAGAGGGAGGCCTCCGGGGGTGCGGGGCTGGCGCGACGACTGGAGTTGGCCAGTGGCAGGGTCGAAGGAGCAGGCGGCGGCGGTTCCACGGGCTGGAGGAAATAGGAGACTGGAGGTGGAACGCAGGGCGCGATATGGGCCGTTGGATCGCCAGATCTGACGGTCTAGATCGCCTGGGGCTAGGGTTTTGCCAATTTGGGGGTTTATTGGGCAGGTCTGGACAATTCTTAGGGGGGATGGCTGCAAATTTGGACTAGGGAAACCCTAGAAATGGGTGGGGGAGTGGTGGTCTTTATATAGCCCCGGTGGCTGGCAGTTTGCAAAAACATCCCCGGTTTTTCTCTCGCGTGCGTGGTGTTTACGTTTCTGACCGCACGGGGTCCACGGGACCTCTGATTCGGGTAAAACTTCGAACTGCGCGATCAACGCGTCGAGCCGGCGGCGTTCACCTCACGCTGGAACCGTTCCGAGAACACTTTCCGGCGCGCTATAAAAATATCCCGTTTAATTATTAAACGGGGTTTTCGTTCCGTTGGCTGCGGCTGGTCTCGTGCGGTTTTCGCGACGGTGATCGGGTGAAACCCGGTGTCGCAAAGGTCGAGTGTCAGGGTGGAAAGGGTCGGGCTCCGTCTGATACGAGATAAGAGGGGGGAAAATAATCGCCGATCGATAAATCGGGGATGAAAACACCGCAAACAAATCAGACAATCAAACAATTCACACCGAAAACAATTTTTTAATTTTTATGAAATCTGGGCTGTTACAATAGAATTCTGGAAACTTTCCCAAAATCTAGAAGTGAAAAGACTACCACGTTCTGAATTGATTTCCAAAGGAACACCGTGAAGTGACACGATTCGGGAGATATACAAGTCCGCTAACTGGCTAGCAGTTATGGACTCATGAACGGGGAGGAAGTGAGCAACTTTGGAAAGTCGATCAATGACAACGAAGATGGCATCATTTCCTTTCTGGGTTTTTGGAAAGCCAGCGATGAACTCCATACAGACTTTATCCCATTTCCACTCGAGGATAGGCAAAGGTCTAAGATTACCAGCAGGTCTTTGATGTTCTGCCTTAATGCGACGACAAACATCACATTCAGCAATGAACTGAGCAATTTCTCTCTTCATCCTAGTCCACCAAAATCTCTGGCGTAGATCTCGGTACATTTTTGTGCTACCGGGATGAATCGAGAGGGGTGTGTCATGGGCTTCTTTGAGGATGAGTTTCCTTAGATCCCTATTCTTAGGTACTACCAAACGATTTTCAAAGAATACCGTTCCCTTACTATCTTTGGAGAAACATTTAGCAACTCCGCTAGCAATGTTCTCCTTGATCCGTCGAACACCTCGTGCACCCCTTTGGGCAACTATGATTTGATCCTCAAGAGTTGATTTCGCCACCAAGTTGAAAAGAGATCCACGAGGAACAATCTCGAGGTTGAGCTTTCGAAATTCCTCATGAAGAAGTGGTTGATACTGTTGTAACATGAGGTTGTTACAATACGACTTACGACTTAGTGCATCAGCCATGACATTGGCTTTGCCTGGGGTGTAAGAAATTCCTAAGTCATAATCTTTTATCAACCCAATCCAGCGTCTTTGCCTGAGATTAAGATCTGGCTATGTGAATATGTATTTTAGGCTTTGGTGGTCGGAATAGATCACACAACGATTACCAAGGAGGTAATGTCGCCAAGTTTTCAGGGCATGAACTTCATGTGGCCGCAACTGGCGTGAAGCATAAGCTACCACATGTCTATCTTGCATAAGTATGCATCCTAACCCTTGCCGCGAGGCATCACAAAAGATCTCGAAATCCATTTTGGTGTCTGGAGGCGCAAGTACGGGTGCAGAAGTCAATCTTCTTTTGAGCTCTTGAAAGCTTTCCTCGCACTTGGGGGTCCATTCGAATTTCTTATCTTTCTTGAGGAGTTCAGTTAGAGGCTTTGCAACTTTGGAGAAATTCTCGACGAAGCGGCGACAATAGCTTGCTAAGCCAAGAAAACTCCTAACTTGCTTAACCGATTCAGGTGGAGTCCACTCAAGGACGGCCTGAACTCTCTCGTGATTGACAGCAATGCCTTTGGCAGAAATCACGTGGCCTAAGTAGGTCACTTCTGGTAGCCAGAATTCACACTTTGAGAATTTGGCATATAGGCGATGCTCTCGAAGTTTCATCAATAACAACCTAAGATGTTCTGCGTGCTCTTCTTCGTTCTTCGAGTAGATGAGAATGTCATCAAGATAAACTACAACAAATTTATCTAGGTACTCCATGAAGATCGAATTCATCAAGCGCGAGAATGTGGCGGGGGCATTGGTTAAACCGAAGGACATAACGGTGTACTCATAAAGACGATAACGAGTAGTGAAATCCGTCTTGGGAATGTCCTCGTTTCTGATTTTGATTTGATGATAGCCTAATCTCAAATCCATCTTGGAGAAGACAGAGGATCCTGCAAGTTGATCATAAAGATCATTGATCCTGGGCAGTGGGTACTTGTTCTTTATCGTCGCTACATTTAGCGGGCGATAGTCTACGCACATCCTTTCTGTTCCATCTTTCTTCGTTACGAACAGAACGGGGCAACCCCATCGCGACGAGCTAGGGCGGATGAAGCAAGCTTAAAGTTGGATTGTGAGCTCAGCTAACTCACGTGGTTCCATTCTATATGGGCGTCTGGATATTGGGGCGGTTCCTGGGATAAGATCTACAACAAACTCTACAGATCTGTCAGGTGGTATGCCTGGCAGCTCTTCTGGAAAGACATCTGGGAAGTCATGAACCACCGGAATATCTTCAAGGTCAGGAAGTGGAAGCACATTTAAAGAATGCACCTGGGTTTTACAGCTTGGTGAGGTGTACTTGATTGTCTGGCCTGATGGATGGGTTAGTTTCACTGACTTGGCTTTACAATCAAGGACAGCATTCTGTCTTGATAACCAATCCATTCCTAGGATGACATCAATGTCTGAAGACTTGAGGGCTATAAGTGAAGCAAGGAATACTAAACCCTCAATAGCAACTTCATTTTCATGACTCACCATGGTGGTGTGCCATCTGGATCCAGGGGCTTGCACAACTAAGGGTGGGGATAACATCGAAAAAGAGATGTCATGTGACAGTGCAAAGTCCTGGGATATGAATGAGTGAGATGCTCCTGGGTCAAAAAGAACCGAAGCTGGGATGGAATTGACAGGAAGGGTTCCAAGTACAACATCGGTTGACTTGTGGGAATCTAGAATGGATACGTGATTCACATAACCATATTCATAGGCAGGAGGCTTGACATTGGAAGTCTTGGGTGGTGGCTTACCACAACGAAAGGCTTGCTTTGGATTAGGTGTGGTGGCTACATGATTTTGGGGACACTCTAGAACATTGTGGCCTGATTTTCCACATTGGAAACAAACACCACGTGGAATGAAAGGAACATGAGCACTTGATTGTCCAACAAAATTCCAAGGATGAAGATTGGGTTGAGGTGGACGATATATGGTGGTTGGTGGTCTAGAAGCACTTACAGTTTTACTGACGTCACTGAAGGGAATCCATACACATCGTTTTCGAGAAACTGGGCCAGAAGATTGAGCAAACTCACGATCACGCTTACGAGACTCTTCGCCCAACTCATTTCCATACTCGGCCTTGAAGGATTTGTCGACCAAGTCCCTGAAGTTGACGAACTCGTGAAGATTCAGGTCATGACGAAGGACGGGGCTAAGTCCCTTGCGGAACCTTGCCTGTTTCTTGGCATCGGTGGATACTTCTTCTTGGGCATAACGTGCTAGACGAGTGAACTCAGTCCGATACTCATGAACAGACATCTTTCCTTGGATCAGATTGCAAAATTATTCTCTCTTGCGCTCCATCAGCTGATCGGGAATATGATATCCTCGGAATTCATCACAGAACTCTTGCCAAGTCACCACGTGACCTACTGGGTGCATTGCTACAAAGTTCTCCCACCATTGAAGAGCAGCACCTTCCAAAAAGTATGCCACCGAGAGCACACGATCACCAGGAGCAACATGGGCTGTCTCAAGCTTATGCTCGAGGGAAAGAAGCCAATCATCAGCATCAAGGGGCTCGGAAGAACATCGGAATACTGGCGGGTTGAGGAGGATGAAGTCCTGGATGGTAACAACACTATGACGCTGATGAGAAGTGTTCTGCTCAATACGCTCTAGAAGACGTGTCTGATCACGACGATTCTGCTCAGCCTCCATCATGATTTCTGCCGTTGAGGTTGGTGGTGGAGGTTCTTCACCGTGTATGTTACCGGAACTAGGATCAACACCTTGATTTGCACCTGACATTCTGTGTGATAAGAATCCACAGTCAGAATAGGATTTATGATACACTTCTAAGATAAGGTAACAAGACTATAATGCAACGACATCTAAGTCACAAACGGACAGCATAACGGCTGTACCGGGATGGAAATTGAGACAACCTACAGGATGACGGACATCACTTCCACAGGAACACTATGGAATGATGACTCAGAAAGACCACAACACTCCTACAGCTACAAGGAAGCAAACAACGAGATGTTCTAGTCAGACAGAGATGAGCCTAGTCCTATCTTCCCGTAGAATAAGATGAGGATGACTCAGAACTCAGAATGACGAGGGTAAGGAGAAAAAAGAAGTCTTACGTTGTTCCCTTATACCCAAAGTAACTATATAACTATAGAATGCTAGACTCGACATCGTCCAAGGGTTTGATAATCCTACAGACAATCCTGCTCTGATACCAAGTCTGTCGGGACCCGGGGTTAGCGTATGTAATTCCGGTCACAATGCAATCACATGGAGAGCCGAGAGCCGTACCCACTTGTCTAAGCAGACAAGGCCAAGCACAGATCACTCTCGGTAAGCATCGAACGTGAGGGGCATCCCATCCAGGCCGGATGATCAACTGAGATGGGTCCTCATCGTCCGCTCACAAGTCTAAATGCTTATGTGTGGTGAATCCCATACTCATAGACAAGTCGCCTCAACCATGCTTTCAATTGAGTCATAACCCTTACATAGACATAATCCAACCCGATCACCTAGTAGGTATCTCGGGCGGGCTCAATCATACAACAAAGTGTGCCACGTGACAGAGTCACGAGAAATTGCATCGCGATGCCCCAAGGTGCGCACATCCAAGGGCCACTTGGTGTATAAAAGACCGCCGGCAAGAACACAACTAAGCTATCGAACCCCATACTAAGACATGCATGTTATAAACATACACGCAGAACACATGTCTAGTATGAACAGATGGTAATCACAACATGAACTCTACAAACTCAGTCTTTATAACTTATGCTAAACAGAGCAGACATAAGGGTTATATTACAAGAAGAGATCACATGGATATGATCCAACATTACATCAAGCATCAACGGAAGCAAATTATGTCTTAGTAAAGAAAAGGTTAACAAATGGCTTAAGAAGCCTGAAAGAAAATACAACGACCCTCCAAAGGGCACAGGCTGCTGACTGGAACTATACGACCTGGTCCACGTCGAGCTCGAGGTAGAGGCCACCATCAGGGTCAGTGGTCTCGTCTCTAAAACATAGAATACGCAAAAGTTAGTACAAAGTCGTACTCAACAAGACTTACATAGGAACTAAACTACTCATGCACATGTATCAAGGCAAAGGGAGGTGGGGTTTCACTTGCAGAAGTGCCAGCTTTGACTTGGCTAGTCCTGTACTACGAATACCAGAAAGAGGTAAGGAGCGTACACGAGTCCAAGTATCAAGTCTCCAATCAGGACACCACTATGGATACTTCCTCGACTTCCCCACGAGGAAGCACACCATAGCACTCACACTTATCTTGGCAAGTTCTAAGAGTAACCATTGAAGTTGTCTATGATCAAGTAAAGGTCTCCAAGTAGTCCATAACCGCGGACACGGCTATTCGAATAGTTCATTAACCCTGCAGGGGTGTACTGCTACACACACGCCTCATCAGTTACCGCCTGGGGATGGACCCTTCAAGTGAGTACCGGCGAGGATGTTGCCATGACACTTCACTCACGACACCATCTCTAGTACTAGGGAGTCGCCTATTTGAGTTGGGACCACGATCGGAATCCGGCCGATTTTTCCGATGCGGACTCAAACGTTGTGTGACCGCCATCAAGTTCAACTCGATCATGATCACTTGATTCAACGTGCCGACAACCTACGCCAACCACTTACCTTGGTTCCACCTGCTTGAGATGGCTAAAGGGCGAACTACTTGCGACTCCTGGACTGGTCCGGGGTGAGGTACTAGGGCGAGAGGGGTCAGTGAGCCCAATGTGTGGTCGTACTCTTAGTCTTGGATAACAACACAAGAACTCGGGATTAAGGCAGTGTTCAACGAGACAACCCACTGTGTACTCCTACACAGCCTCTCATCATTCACATTGTTTAGGTCAAATTCACCAACACGTTACCACCATCATTCACATGATCACTACCATCCCGACTCACAACAAAGTAGCCTCAAGTTACAACTCTAAGTATGCAATAAGCTGTAATAGTTGCAGGGGCCACAAGATATCAACCAAATCCTACATCTGCTAGGATTGTGGTTTGCTTACTACTATGACAAAATGATAGGTCATGCAAAGGAATAGGTTCAACTAGCGGTAGAACGTATCATGGTGACATCCTAAACATGCATTTGCGAGAATGAGAGGGAACTGGGATTTTATCGACATGATCAAAGGGGGGTTGCTTTCCTTGCTGATGATCACGAGGTACTAGTCTTCTGACGTGAGGTTGAACACGTCTCCGAGATCAACTCTACCAAGAAGAAGCAATCACTGAAGCACTGGAAGTAAAGCACAATCAAGATAATACAATGCACATTCAATATACAAAACATAGCATGGCAAGGTACTGATGTGATCTATGTTTAACTTGCAACATGTTAATTGAAGTTGATTTGAAAAGTAAATTCAAATTCAAACTCCAAATGTATTCAAATTGGTCCAAGTTGCATTTGCTAAAGTTTATTCATTGGAAACCAATTGGTCATGTGTGTGAAATGCTTCTGAAGTGTAAGTGATCATCTTTGCATTGCATTGGTTGAAGTTCAAATGAGCATTGCATGGTTGAAAGTTTGATATTTGGATAGAGAATTTTATTCTAATAATTTTTCATATATTACACTTTGCATTTGGAGTTATAGTTTAAAAGATATTCAATTTCAATGTTTTTTTATTTTCTGGAATTTATTATTTAGTAAAAAGATTTATTCTTTACTGCATCATGCTGGCGTCAGCATGACGTAGGGGGTGGCCTGACAGGGGGGTCCCACTGGTCAGTGAGAGAGGGGTTATTAACCTCTCTGTTTAATTTAAACCTTGATTAACTTTGGCCTGGGGCCCACTGTCAGCGTGAGAGGGGAGGGGTGATTAGCAGAGGAGCTTAGGGCTCTAATGGCGCGAGTTGCCGGAGCTCACTTTAGCTCGCCGAAGCTCACGCCGAAATGTGCTGGAGGGCACGGAAGAGGAGAAGGGGGGCACTGGGGCGATCCTCTCGTCATCGCGCGTCGTTTGGGGCTAGTGGGGGTCCAAGGAGGTGCTCGGCGCCATGTCCACGACGACGAGGTGGCGGCCGGAGCTCTGGATACGGCGAGATCAACACAGCGGGCACGGGGAGAATGGAGCTGGGAGCTCACCATAGACGATGGAGTGCACGGTGAGGCCGGGGGTGAAGGGGAGGCGACGAATTTGAGGCCGAACTCCACGGCGGCCAGCGACGAGGAGTTGAGGCGAGCGGCGATTCCCGAGCGGCTCGGCTTCGATTGGGGGAGCAGCTCGATGGAGACGAGGGCACGAAAGCTCCTGGACAACTTGGCTGCTCGAGAGGAGGCCGGTGGCCACGCGCGGGCACGGCGGCGCTCCGGCTAGGTCTTCGGGGCCCTGCGGAAACGAAGAAAACAGAGGAGGGAGAGCAGCAGCGCAGGGGGGAAGTGTCCTGGGGCCTCTGAGCGTCTTCCACGCGAGAAGAGAAGAGGGGGGAGGGCCTGCGTGGCCGGGAGCAGGAGGTGGAAAGCATGCGCCCAGCGCACGGCTGCTCTGTCCCTCCTTCCGGCGAGGAGGAAGACGACAGGGAGGCTGGAGTGGGCTGGGCCTGATGGGCCTTCGCCCTACGCGACAGGTAAGTGTCTCCTCTGTTCTTTTCTTTTTATTGATTCTGATATTTGTTTGCCCATTTAAAATAAATACTAGGGCATTTTATAAAAATCCCCAATTATTTTTGTAAACTCTAGGTGACTTAGTACTAGTCAACCCCAAGTTTTGGAAATTTTTGAAATTCAAATTATTTGGATTCCAATTCAAATAGGCATTTAATTTAATTTCCAAGCTACTGTTTGGATTTTTGAAAAATCAATGATCATGGGATTAATCCCAAATCACTTTTAAAATGATCATAATCATTTTTAGGACTTTTCAACATATCCAAAAGAATTTTCGAAAAAGATTTATTTCTGGCCCTTTTATTTAAATCATTTAGGGCTTTTCTTTTCCCCATTTCTTTTTCTTTTGCAAAAAATTTCAAGATGCAAAAATGCAAGCTAGGTTAAACACAAACCTAATTTAGGGTTCTGACACTGCCTCTGATCAAATTCGCAAACGCAATGGTGCAGTCTCGGCAGACTGTGTGCTCTGCTCCGCTCAGGAAACCACCGAGAACATCTTCATTCATTGCGATCTTGCTACTTTCTTCTGGTGTTGTGCTCGCTCTTGGCTGAGTGGATCTTGGTGCCCTACCTCTTTTGCGGAAGTCCGCTCTCTTGCTAGGACCCTGAAGGGGAGTTCTTACCGCCTGTTTTGGACTATTTTTGCGACTCCTTGTTGGATTTTGTGGACAGTCTGTAATAAGTTCACTATTGAAAAGGCATTTCCTAGATGCCCTGCTGATCTCTTGTTTCGCTTGGCTACTCTCCTACAGAGCTGGAAACGTCTGATTAAATAGGGTGACAAGTAGGACCCTAAGCTGTGGATTGCGCGCATCAAAGATTTGGCCAAGCCGCTCCTTCCCACGGCTGCAACAGCGAATCCAAGCCCAAGGCATCCCCGGAGTTAGCCCTATCCGTCTTTTTCCTTTTGTGGTTTGGCTCCTTTGATACTCTGTCCTTGTTGGCCCTGCGTGGCCTTGGTTTGTGGCATGTGTGCCCGGTACTGTAATAGGATGGATTCGCTGTCTGTGTGACCTGAACTCTGTTCCCTGCCGTATGGATTTATTTATAAAGTCGGGACTACCCTTTGCTCTAATAAAAAAAAGAGCGCAGCTTCACTTTTAAGTATTTGGGTAAATTATTAGCCATCTTAGGTATACCTAGTCCTTTTTCATACCAAGAAACAGATCTTCGAGCACTCCGATGGTTTTTAGAATGGTGGAATTGGCAATAATATTTACATACACTACTGGAATTCCTTAGTTTGCCATGTGCCAACCTATTTTTCGTCTGTTTTCTATCAGGGCAGACGGCAAAGAGGTCCTATGCCGACAGCCGCCCTAAACACAGACGACAAAGAGCGGCAGGTGGCAAAGAAGTTGTTTGCCCTCCACTCTTATTTGGGAAGACGGCAAAGTGAGAGTTAATGGCTAGGGGCTTTGCCGTCGGCTCACA
This sequence comes from Bromus sterilis, assembly GCA_950022295.1. Lineage (NCBI taxonomy): Eukaryota > Viridiplantae > Streptophyta > Magnoliopsida > Poales > Poaceae > Bromus > Bromus sterilis. The sequence continues at coordinate 211,852,641 of OX465599.1, forward strand.
GATGGCAAAGCCCCTGGCCGTTAACCTGGCCGACGTGCCTCCTCTATCTCCCACTCTCCACTCTCTCTCTAACAGCGCCTCTCTCTGTTGTCGCCCACGCCGCCGCCGCGCCCTCATTGCCGCCGCCGCCGGGCCCTCGCCGTCTTCGCCGCCGGATCCCGCCCCCGACCCTACATCGTCGGATCACACCCAGGCCCGGTCGCCTCTCGCGGGATCGCGCACCCGCGCCCCTTCCCGCACCCGGCCGCTGCGCCAGATCCCAGCGCCGCCCTCCTTCGGACCGCCGCTGCCGCCGCCATCCTCCAGCCCACTTCCGCCGCCCTACTCCACCAGCCTCCTCCATCGACGCCGCCTGCCTCCTCCTCCCCCCAGGTGAGCACCCTTTTCGTTCTATTTTTAATTTTTTTTGTTATTTGCTATATGTTAGATTTTAGTTAGATTATTAGTGTTAATTATTAGGTTAGTTGCTATAATTTAGATTTTAGTTAGATTATTAGTGTTATTTTTTTTCTGTTATTTGCTATATGTTAGATTATTAGTGTTAATTTCTGTAATTTTCTATTTGTTAAATTTTAGTTTTTAATTAGTTAGGATGTTAGTGTTAGGATTTTAGTTTTTAGAAAAAGAAAATAAGAAAAGAAAAGAAGAATAAAAGGATATAAAGAGAAGTAGAAGAAAAGTAAAAAAGAAGAAGGAGGAGGAGTAAGAGAGAAGAAGATGAAAGAAGAAGAAGAAGGAGGAGGAAGTGAGACGAAGAAAGAAGAATTAAAGGAAGGAGAATAAGAAGGACAATAAGAAGAAGGAAAGAAGAGGAAGGTGGAGGAGGAAGAGAGAAGAAGAAAGAAGAAGAAAAAGAAGAAGAAGAAAAATAATAAGTAAAATAAGGAGAACAAGAAGAAAAAGAAGAATAATAAGAAATGGAAGAAGAGAAAGAAAGATAAGAAAAAAAAAGAATAAGGAATAGAGGAAGAAGAAAAATAAAAATAAGTAGAATAAGAAGAAAAATAAGAAAAAAGAAAAAAAAAGAAAAGAAAAAGAAGATTAAGAAAGTAGATAAAGTTAGTAATTAGATGTTAGTATTACTTGGCTTAATTACCGGTACTAGTGTTTGTGTTGATTTTCTGTATGTTAATGTGCAGTTGTTTCCCCTTCACCTCGAGCACCACCATCGAGGGTCTCATGTTCGACGAACGGCCTACGTTCAAGGGTGAGAAAAAAAATCCTCTATCCTCTCCCCTTGCTTTGCTCTGTTCCTTCCTTCGTGTCGATGACATTAGCTAGGTAAATACATTCGCGTAACCAGTATGCGTCTCCCGTCCGAATGCGTCACAGTTATAAATATGCAGTCATTTGCATATTTATAATAGTGAATCTTTCAAATTGTCCAACGTTATCCATGGACATCCTGAGTATGTATAGATTGGGTCCTTTTTTCATGCTCTGGTTCCGATCCAACGCGGAATTTTGTCAGCGCCTTCCTGTTGTTCTCCGGATACACAACTAATGACCCTCAACTTTAGGGGATTGTTTGTAGAGTTTTAGATAAATAAGAGTGTCGAACCCAACGAGGAGCAGAAGGTATTGGTAAGTGATTTTGGTAAATAAATAGCTGCAGGAACTAAAATATAGCTTTTTTAGGGGTTTTCGATATAAGAAACAAAAAGGTAAAAGCGAGCAAAGTGAAAGGCACTGAGGAGCAACAAGTGGCCCAATCCTTTTGAGAAAAGCATAGGCCTAGCTACTTAACTTATAAAGGCTAAAGCGTGCTTGAGGACGCACGGGATAAATAGTCACGTGCTTTCGCCATATTCCGCATCGGTACTATGTGCTGTGTTGATAAGTGTTGGGTGGGTGGATCTATGCTAGTACACCCTCTAGACTAAGTTAAGTGCACTCTTATGATTAAACATCTTGCAAGAATCCGCAAATACAAGATAGTAATTAAGGCAAAAGCCTAACCATAGATATACGATCGATGATCCATTGTTCCCTTGTGCAAAAGCGTGCGAACTGGGGTTCATGTTTCTGTCAGTCCGGCAACCCACCGTAAGCATTATTTATACACAATGCATTCCCCTAGGTCCTTAATAAGGCGAAGTATTGAGTGTTCGACTCACACAACACCACTAGGAAAATAACAACACAACTTAAATATCAAACAACACATGTTACTTTAACATCATATGACTACTAACAACTAGACTTCTCCTTGTCCTCAAGAACTAAAGTAACTACTCAAAAGTCATAAAAGAGATCATGATCAGAGGGGATAAATAGATGATAAACAATCTGGACACAATGATATTTCTCCAACAAAACTCAATAACATTCATCACACGGCATTAATCAACACCGGTAGAGTAGAGAGGATAGTTAGTACGGATTACAACACAAGTTGAACTTGTGAGGTGAGACGAGATTAAGATGGAGATGTTGCTAATGTTGGGGATGATGTTGATGATGATCTCGATGATGCCCGTGACGATGGTGATGACGATGGCGATGATCTCCCCTTCCGGGAGGCGTTCTCCCCGGCGGAATCTTCCCGCCAGAGATGTCTTTTCAACTCTGTTGGTTTCCGCCACGGAGTGGCGGCGGAACTCGCGAAACTCCTCTTTTTTTAGGGTTTTCGGATAACGAGTGATATATAGGCCAGAGGGGGATCCAGGAGTGGCCCGAGGGTTCCAGGCGCCTGGACACTTTGTGGCCCCCCTCTGTATCTTCTTTTGCGTGTCCTTGTCATCCTTCTGACAAAATGGCCTCCATCGATTTTCAGGTAATTTGGAGGTCTTCTGCTTGAGCAACTCAGCATCCACTTTTTACCGCTGAATCCTACATCTGCTGCTTCGGCATTGGAAAGTTGCAAACCGTGTAAAACAAGCCAAAACAACATAAGAATAGCATCATAATATGAAATATATCAATGAATAGGAAATAATTACTGTATAAAATAGTGATGCATTTTGGACGTATCAACTCCCCCAAGCTTAGACCTCGCTTGTCCCCAAGCGAATACTGAGCTCGATAAACCTGTCCACAAGTTTAGATAGTGAATTGTCGATAAATATAATACTGACAAGAAGCATCCTGATTCCTTCACCAAAATCAAGCATCCTCAACACCAACCTCAACTCATACGGTCCTTATGAGAAAGTAATAACAAATTATAATGAAAAGTAGGGCGGAGAAAACTCATCAAATTATGGCAAACATATCCTTGGTCAAAGGACAACTAATAACTTTTACTTTTTCTCTTTCTATTTATAGTGAAACAATTTGAAGATTTTGAAAGAACATGTTGTTAGCCATGAAGTGAAAATGCTAACAAAAAGGAAGATGCTTGCTTAGAAAAAGCTTTCGCAAAAAACTTACTTATCAGAAGATAATGTCAACAAGGATGTGCCATGGCAAAACTTAATGCAACATTACATGAATGAATCCTCATCAATATCAAGTGTCTGTTCTCTTTAAGGAAGGAAGGAAGTCGGAAAAACTGACTCAACATAAAAGTAAAAGAAAGGCCTCGTTATAGGCAAGCAGGGAAAACTCATGTGCTATCCTTAAATCAAACAGAATGAAAATAAATTTTGTGAGGTGCATAGTTTGTCAACGAATGCTAATAGATAGTTCAATTACTTCTCAAGCTGGACAAGTTTCAAGGAACGGCTCCCAAGTGGGGACGATCACATCCCCTTAATCTCCTTTGTTTATCACTGCCAAAGTTTCTGATTTCTCATAGACCAAGCGTGAAGGAGGGTTTGTTTGTTGTATTATCTTGCGAGCTTGGCGCACTCCTGCCAGTTCCTCGTATTATGGGTTTTTAGATTAGACATGCAATCCCGGGGTAAAACTTGTCAAACTTAAGAAGATCATCAATTACCTACTACTTCCTCACGAGCTAAAGAAGAGGGCAAAACAGAAGATTTTGAACAGTTATGGATAACACATAAATTCTATACTTTTAGGAGTGGTAGGTAAGTACCACGAATAGGAAGGTATGGTGGACTCATATGGAGGATATTTGTTTCAGGGGATAAATGCACAAGCAGAAATCTGCTAGGCATTGAGTTTGGATAGCAGAGGCTTTGAGAGAACAGACAATTGATGCTAACTTCGATGCAAAACATATAAAACATAAAAATTAAGGTAATCATGCCAGATCAAATAACACTTCAAGCATAACAACATAAAGGTTTTGGCTATGTCGCTACTTGAGAAAACATGCATGTTGTCATGACCAAAGCTATGTTTGCCAAAATTTAAAGAAAATTTTTCAAAGCCATACCTGAGATAAGGTGAATACTCCCCATAAGAATCATCATATAAGGTCGAATGCGTGAAGAGAATATCGAGTGCAGCGAAGGAACCAATAAACTTCTCATTAATATTCCATCATAGACGACTCCACACTCACGGATAGACCTCAATGCAAACACCTATTTCATATAATAACTTCCCTAGACATGATACGACTCTACTTGACTCTAAAAGACTAAGATAAAGATAAAGATATCGGGCACTCCCCCAAGCTTGGAACAAGCTAAGGCGATGCCATTACCCGAGGAGATTTACTCCTCATTCCTGTTCCTGTTGATCACGTAGTCCTTGGCGAAGCGCTTCCATGGAAGAGGGTCTCCCGTATCATGAGAAGCTTCTGTATCCAAGATCCTGCTTTCAACAACTAAACCAATGCGCAGAAACTTTAGTTCATACTCATAGTTCTGGTTGTGCAGATCATAAATCTGCCCTTGGAGCTCATCAATTCATTCTTCTTCTGAGGTTATGCTTGACCACATCCACCTCATCTCCTTCTTGTAGAACATCTTCAGCTCGTTGATGAGGTCGAAGTTGGCTTCAACACCGCGCTCAACCATCTTCCTGTACTTGAAGACTTCTCGCTCCACTTCTTCCAGCCTACCCTTGATGCTCCCCTCCTTGACAAGTTCCTTTTGATCTACTTGGTGCATTACACCGTCCTCCAACCGGATGGTTTGAGTGTGCTTATTCACCTCAGCGAGGTAAGCTTCTCCTTGGGGGAACTTCGGGAAGCCATGGCACCTAGTTCTAGGTAAAAAAATTCTTGGCAGGAACAACTCGAAAAGAAAAGACACGAGATCGCAAGATACCGTGTCGGGACTATCCGGAGAATTATATAGCAAACATTTCTGCAACAATAGGAAGGTAACGAGCCAAAGCGGAGTCGGAGGCGGACTCCAGGGTGTCCAGGCGGCCTCCCGGTGCGGCCAGGAGGTAGGCCACGCCAGGGGGGCGCCTGGGCCCCCTGGAGCACCTCTCTAGCTCCAATTAGGCTTCGAATTTTCCTAATTTTGAAAAAACTCGTAATATGGAACTTTTATGGCGGTTCGCGATGTTTCCTTACCGTAATACATACCTTTTCTTATTCTGCTTCTGCTGGTGTCTGAAATCGGCTGCAACATATTCTTCATGAGTTGTTGTGTGTATTAAATTTGCACCAACATTGACGGGGTATCCCTCCATGTAATGCTTGAGCCTTTTCCCATTCACAACTGGGGGTTTGGTGCCATCAAAATTGTTAATCTGGATTGCACCAGAGCGGTATACTTATTGGATATGAAATAGCCCTTCCCATCTAGAAAGTAGTTTACCTGGAGAAAACCTGAAACGAGATCTAAACAACAAAACTTTATCACCAACATTAAATTCACATTTTAGAATCCTTCTATCATGCGACTTTTTTACCTTTTCCTTAAACATTTTAGCACTTTCGTAAGCTTCACTTCTCCACTCACCTAGAGAAGTCAATTTCATGAGACGCTTTTCACCAGCTAACTTTGGGTCAGCATTAAGCTCTCTAACAACCCAGAAAGTTTTGTGTTCCAACTCTAATGGCAAGTGGCAAGCATTGCCATAGACCATCTTATAGGGTGACATGCCCATGGGGTTTTTGTAAGCAGTTCTATACGCCCACAAAGCATCTCCTAACTTCTTTGACCAGTCCTTTCTAGAACTGTTGACTGTCTTTTGTAAGATCAACTTGATCTCTCTATTGGTGAGATCAACTTGCCCACTAGTTTGAGGATGGAACGATGAAGCAATTCTATGATTGACAACATACTTGGCTAAAGCTTTTCCAAAATCTCCATGCGTGAAGTGTGATCCTCCATCAGTCATGAGGTACCTAGGTACACCAAACCTAGGAAAAATTACATCTTTGAGAATTTTCAAAGATGTCTTGTGATCAGCACTCTTAGTGGGGATTGCTTCAACCCACTTTGTTACATAATCAACAGCCACTAAAATGTGAGTGTACTTGTGTGATGGAGGAAAAGGACCCATAAAATCAAAACCCCAGCAATCAAAAGGCTCAATTACTAGAGAGTAATTCATAGGCATCTCATTCCTCCTACTAATATTACCAACTCTCTAACACTTATCACAAGATAAAACATAATTTCCAGCATATTTAAAGAGAGTAGGCCAATAAAAACCTGATTGAAAAACCTTATGTGCGGTCCTCCCCACCAGCATGATGTCCTCCATAGGGACCGTCGTGACATTGTCTTAGAATGTCCTTCTGCTCGTGTTCCGGTATGCATCTTCTCACGATCCCGTCCGGACCTTCTTTGAAAAGATGAGGTTCATCCCAAAAGTAGTGCCTCAAATCATGGAAGAACTTCTTCCTTTGCCGAAATGTTAAACCTAGAGGAAAATACTTTGCAACGATAAAATTGGCTTAATCTATAAACCAAGGATCGAAAAGATATTGTAATTTTACAACGGCAAGTTGTTCGTCTGGAAAACTTTCTTTGACTGGGATGGGGTCGTGCGGTATATCTTACATCCTTCAAAGATTGTCCGCCACCGAATTGTCTTCTCCTTTTCTATCAACAATCTGTAAATCAAACTCTTGAAGAAGGAGTACCCACCTCATGAGCCTTGGTTTGGAATCCTTCTTTGCCATAAGATACATAAGGGAAGCATGGTCAGTATGAATAATGACTTTTGAATCAACAATATAGGGTCTAAACTTATCACAAGCAAACGCTACTGATAAGAATTCCTTCTTAGTAGTAGAATAATTAATTTGCGCACTATCAAGGGTTTTGCTAGCATAATGTATAACATTCAATTTCTTATCAACCCTTCGGCCTAAAATAGCTCAAACAGGAAAATCACTAGCATCACACATAATTTCAAAGGGCAATTTCTAGTGAGATGGTTGTACTATAGGAGATATTATCAAAGCTTTCTTAAGAACTTCGAAAGCCTCCTTACAATATTCATCAAATACAAAAGGAACATCCTTCTGGAGAAGATTAGTGAGGGATCTCGAGGTCTTAGAAAAGTCTTTAATAAATCTTCTATAGAAACCAGCATGACCGAGAAAACTACGAATACCTTTAATGTCCCTTGGATAGGGCATCCTTTTAATAGCTTAAATCTTCGCCTTGTCCACTTCAATTCCCCTCTCGGAAATCTTGTGACCAAGAACGATCCCTTCATTAACCATGAAGTGGCACTTTTCCCAGTTTAAAACTAAGTTTGTATCCTCGCATCTCTGCAAACCTTTATTAAGACTGTGGAGATAGTGGTCAAAGGAAGTTACATAGACAGAGAAATCGTCCATGAAAACTTCCACAATCTCCTCACAGAAACCATGAAAAATAGGAGACATGCATCTTTGAAAGGTAGCAGGTGCATTTCATAAACCAAAAGGCATACGCCTGTAAGCATAAGTACCGTAGGGACATGTGAAAGTGGTCTTCTCTTGATCAGCAGTGTTAACATGAATTTTAGAGAAGCCGGAGTACCCGTCAAGATAGCAAAAGTGGGTGTTTTAAGACAATCTCTCAAGCATCTGATCAATAAAGGGTAGCGGGTAGTGGTCCTTCCTGGTTGCCTTGTTAAACTTCCTGTAATCAATACACATTCTATATCCAATAACAACTCTTTGAGGTATTAGTTCATTTTTATCATTAGGAAGAACAGGCATACATCCATTCTTAGGGACACAATGAACTGGACTTACCCACCTACTATCAGCTGTAAGATGGATGATACCTGCGGCTAGAAGCTTGAGAATCTCAGTCCTAACCACGTCCTTCATACTTGGGTTCAGCCTTCATTGATGATATACAACTTTCTTAGCATCGGGCTCGAGATTGATACTGTGTTGGAAAATCGATGGACTAATCCCCTTAAGGTCATCAAGGGTATATCCCAAGGCACCATGATGTCTGCGAAGTGTCTCCAACAACTTCTCTTCTTCAAATCCTGAAAGGATAGCATTGATAATAACATGATATATTTTCTTTTCATCTAAATAATCATACTTGAGCGTATTGGGAAGTGGTTTGAGGTCAAACACCGGGTTTTCTTTTGGTTGTGCTAGGATTCCTAAAGGTTCAACCGGAAGGTTGTGCTTCAGGATAGCAGTTTGTCTTGGGAATATTTCGTCTAACTCATTTCTCTCCTGCATATGCATATCATTCTCGTGGTCTTCCATATATTGTTGCAAAGGATCATTAGGAGGAATAGCAATAGAAGCAATATCTTCAATAATTTTATCATCACTAGGTAAATTAGTACCACGAGGCTTCTTGGAGAACTTAGAAAAATTAAATTCATATGGCTCACCATTGAATTCAACAGAAACTTTACCTTTTTTGCAATCTATTATAGCACCACAAGTGCCGAGGAAAGGCCTACCAAAGATAATAGGGCAAAAAAGATCTTGCACTGAACTAAGTACGAGAAAGTCGGTAGGATACTTTACCTTTCCACATAGGACTTCAACATCTCTGACAATTCCAATGGGAGAGATAGTTTCTCTGTTTGCTAGATAAATAGTAACATCAATCTCTTCAAGTTCACAGGGTGAAATCTTACCTATGATCTCCTGATAGAGTGAATAAGGAATAGCGCTAGCACTCGATCCTAAATCGCATAGCCCATAATAATTATGATCTCCTATTTTGACAGATACAACTGGTGTACCTGAAATTGGGCTTTTATTCTTGGCAGTGACAATTTAGTTGAAAAAGCACAAAAAATTATAAAGGAATCTGAAACATCATTAGTAACTAAATCTTTAACCACCGCAACTTGAGGATCGACCTTGATCAGGTCCTTAGGTTCGTCAGTTCCTCTCTCACTTTTATTTATTATGCCTGTCACAAAAGAGTGCTCCCTCATCCTTGTAGGAAAAGGGGGGGTTTTTCATATAAAACTGCAGGCAGAATAGGGTCAGCAACATGAATATCAACAGGTAATTATTTAAAGGGTTTATGATACTGATCCTTCTCCTCCTTAGAAGAGTCAATTTGAGAGGCAAAGTTCTTGCAAAAATTAATCATAAGATGGGAATCAAGACTAATCTTAGAGCAAAAGGTATTGAAATAATCAGTTTTCACATAGCTCTCAATGTATTCATGCTCATAATTTATAGCGAGTTTAATACCTTTGTCGATTTCCAAGTCTTCAGTGTTCTTCTGGATCCTCTCAATGAGATCCCATTTTTCTTCAATGCTCCTTGTTTGTAATACCCCGCTAGAGGAGGCATCCAACATCTCCTTATCCTGACGAGAAAGCCTGGCATCAAAAATTGTAAGTATAATATCTTTGGGGAGTTCATGGATAGGACATTTGAACATTAGGGACTTCAGTCTCCCCCAAGATTGAGCGATGCTCTCTCCTTCACGAGACCAAAAGTTATAGATGTAATTCATGTCTCGATGAATTCCATGAAGAGGATAAAACTTTGTATAAAAGAGAGACATAAGCTCTTGCGAGTTAAGAAAATGTGAGTTATCGAGGAGCTTATACCAATCTAAAGCTTTATCAATAAGTGATACAAAGAATAATTTCGTCATGACGAACTCCATTGACACACCTTCAAGCTTAAATAATGAACATAGTTGTGATAAATATAGCAAGTGTTCACCTGGATGTTCCGTCTCCTGCATAACGATTAGCCAAGACATAATTGATAATACCAGATAGTATTTTGTAAGGCAAAATTTCAGTAGGGGTAGGAGTGACCACCACAGTTGTGGGGCATTTCCCCATAAGCAACGAACCAAGAGTAGAGGTGTCCATAGGGACAGAGAGATACAACAACAAAATAAAAACCGAAATATAAAAACTTCCTTACCAGCTTCACTTACTAATAGCGCTACACTCCCCGGCAACGGCGCCAGAAAACAGTACTTGATGACCATCAACTGTAGGGGATCGTTTGTAGCGTTTTGGATAAATAAGAGTGTCGAACCCAACGAGGAGCAGAAGGTATTGGTAAGTGACTTTGGTAAAGAAATAGCTGCAGGAACTGAAAGATAGGTTTTTTTAGGGGTTTTCGATATAAGCAACCAAAAGGTAAAAGCGAGAAAAGTGAAAGGCACTGAGGAGTAAAAAGTGGCCCAATCCTTTTGAGCAAAGGATAGGCCTAGCAACTGAACTTATAAAGGCTAAAGCGTTCTTGAGGACACACGGGAGAAATAGTCATGTGCTTTCGCCATATTCCGCATCGATACTATGTGCTGTGTTGATAAGTCTTGAGTGGGTGGATCTATGCTAGTACACCCTCTAGAATAAGATAAGTGCACTCTTATGATTAAAATTTTTGCAAGCATCCGAAAATACAAGATAGTAATTAAGGCAAAAGCCTAACCATAACAATACAATTGATGATCCATTGTTCCCTTGTGAAAAAGCGTGCGAACTGGGGTTCAGGTTTCTGTCACTCTTGCAACCCACCGTAAGCATTCTTTATACACAATGCATTCCCCTAGGTACTTAATAAGGAGAAGTGTTGAGTGTTTGACTCACACAACACAACTTAAATATCAAACAACACATATTACTTCAACATCATATGGCTACTAACAACTAGACTTCTACCATGTCCTCAAGAACTAAAGTAACTACTCACAAGACATAAAAGAGATCATGATCAGAGGGGATAAATAGATGATAAACAATATGGACACAATGATATTTGTCCAACAAATATCAATAGCATTCATCCCACGGCAGTAATCAACACTGGTAGAGTGGAGAGGATAGATAGTATGGATTACAACAAAAGTTGAACTTGTGAGGTGAGACGAGATGAAGATGGAGATGGTGCTGATGTTGGGGATTATGTTGATGATGATCTTCATGATTCCCGGGACGATGGTGATGACGATGGCGATGTTCGCCCCTTCCGGGAGGTGTTCTCCCCGCCGGAATCTATCCGCCGGAGATGTCTTTTATTCTTCGTTGGTTTTCGCCACGGAGCAACGGCGGAACTCACGAAACTCCTCTTTTTTAGGGTTTTTTGATCACGAGTGATATATAGGCCAGAGGGGGGGGGGGGGCGGGAGTGGCACTAGGGGTCCATGTGCCCTCTCGGCGCGGCCAAGGTGGGGGTCGCGCCAGCAGGCCGCCTGGGCACCCTATGTCCCCCATCTGGCTCTTCTTTTGCGTGTCCTCGTCATGCTTCTGAAAAATGGCCTCTGTCGACTTTCAGGTAATTTGGAGGTATTTTGCTTCAGCAACTCAGCGTCCACTTTTTACCGCTGAATCCTGCGTCTGCTACTTCGGCATCAGAAAGTCGCAAACTGGGTAAAACAAGCCAAAACAACATAAGAATAGCATCATAACATGAAATATATCAATGAATAGGAAAGAATTACTATATAAAATAGTGATGCATTTTGGACGTATCAACAACCTCTCGGCTAGTTGTTGAGACGTGCATTAGGAGAACAACCGGGAGGTGCTGCCGAAATTCTCCGTCGGGTTGGGAGCAGAGCATGGGAGAACAAACTCAATCTACACATACTCGGGTGGGATTAGGACCTATCTTTACCTATTAGTTTTTAGGTTACTTGTGTATGCCGTTTAATAGATATGTATGACAAAAACAAGACAAAATTGACGTAATAAAATTGACAAACTTGTATATTATGTGTTTAGTAGCTAGCGACAAGATGAGCGATGGTCGTGCATGGATGTACAACGGTCACCCTAATCAGACAGAGATGTCCACTGAATGGGTAATGAAAACCAAGGAGTTTCTGAGAGTGGCGTTTGCAAATGGCCAGAGAAAAACCTGGTGCCCCTGCGTTAGGTGCGACAACTATAAAAGACGATAGAGGTTGATAAGTGGGGTTTTAACCCTGATATACGGTGTGGACCTTCCATGTCGAGTCTGCCGGACACAGAAGAGAGGAGGTGGTCCGTCAACGGATGGATGAGTACGCAACCGGGATCGAAGACATGGTGCCGGACTTCGACGATGCGCGGGATGTGGATCATGAGATGGAGGAATCTGCGAAGGCCTTCTATGATATGTTGGAGTCTTCAAAACATCCTCTCCACGCTCACACTAAACTTTATGGCTCGATGCCATCGCACAAATGATGGCTCTGAAAGCACAATTCAACTTGGGAACAAAATGCTAAATGCGATCGTGACCCTATTTGGGCGGTTCCTACCCAAAGATCATGTTATGCTCGCAAACCTGTACCAATCGGATAAAATCCTCAAGGTACTTAAGATGCCCTATATATGATCAGATACATGCTTGTGAGAATGGATGTGCTTTATTTAGGAAAGATTATGCGGACGAATACTATTGTTACAAATGCATGTCATCCATGTATGTTGTGGTAGACAATGGTCAAGGTGAGAAGACGTAGACCAAAATACCCGTAAATGTTCGTCGGTATCTTCAACTGATCCCAAGAATTCAGCGCATGTCAGAGACAGCCACACAGATTACATGGCAAATATATGGGAAGAGAATGGAATTTAATGCAGATGAGAAGCAGATGTTGACGCACCCATCGGATGGTTTAGCATGGAAGAACTTCCATGAAAAACATTGGGAAAAAGCTAAGGAGCCAAGGCATTGCAGAATCGCCATCGACACGGATGGGTTCAATTCTTTCGGTCTGATGGCAGCCTCAAATAGTTGTTGGCATGTATTTTTAATTCCACTCAATTTCCCCCTCCCCCATCAGAGATTATGAAAAGGAAGAACATTTTCCTGACGTTGATAATACCGGGGCCTAAATATCCGGGGAAGAATATGGATGTGTACATGCAACCGCTTAAGGAGGAATTTCAACAAGCTTGGGACATAGGGTTCAAGACATACAATGCAACAAGCAAAAGGACCTTCAAAATGAATGTGTGGTACCAGTACTCGATGCATGACCTGCCAGCGTATGTGCTTTTCTCTGGCTTATGTGTTCATGGAAGGTTCCCATGCCCAACATCCAAGGCATCTCTTTAGTTTCATTGGCTGAAGGAGGGTCGCAAGTATTCTTTCCTCGACTTGCATAGATAGTTTTTTCCTCCTAACCATCCTTTCAGAAAAGACAAGAAGAGCTTCTTCAAAGGCAAAGTTGTCAAAAACAGGTCCTAGCTCAGCTAAACTCTCTCGAGTTTGATCCAGAATGTCTCGGGTATCTCCAGGGAAATAATTCAGAACACGCCTTGAGTGACAAGACATGCTTGTGGGATCTACCCTACTTCAAAGACCTCGAACTTCCACACAACAATGACGTAATGCACACTGAAAAGAATATCGACGGGGCCTTGTTTGGTACATTTTTCGGCATAGATGGGAAGTCAAAGGATAATCATAAAGCTAGAGTCGATCTGGAGACTCTATGTGATATACCCTTACAAAAACATGCGACACCCGAAAGAAAAGAAGAATTTGTCAAAGCCAAAGGCCTGGTTCAATCTTGAAAGGGGCCAGATGAGGAAAATTGTCTTGTGGGTGCAAAACCATTTGATGTTCCCCGATGGGTATGCAGTGAATCTGAAGAGGGGAGCGAGTCCTAAAAAATTGAAAATATTTGGGATCAAGAGTCATGATTGGCACATATGGCTTGAGCGGGTAATGTCGGTGATGTTGTGCGGCTATATCCCTGAGCAAGAATGGCTAGTACTGGCAGAACTGAGCTATTTCTTTCGTGTTCTTTGTGCTAAAGAACTATCCGAACACCATGTTCTAGAAGACATGGAATAGATGGCGACGGAGTTGCTCTGCAAGTTAGAGAAGATAGTTCCACTAGGTTTTTTTAATCTGATGCAGCATTTGATATTGCATTCGAGAAAAATGTAAAAATAAATGTAGTATTGAAGTATCGATGGTCGTTCATTACCGAGGAGTTGGCAAACTTCGTGACAGCACACTATGAAGCCAAAAATTGCTATTTGCATAATCCAAAGCCTTGGTACAATACTGGCGACCCCCAACGTCATCGATCCAACCTCTGCCTATTAAAAGGGAAGCTTGGACCTGTTGGTACTTTGAGAAATATGATTTGTGATCTCGAAGAATGCCGGACCCTTACGTTGTATATCTTCACCAACCTAACAGAAGTGCGTTCGTACATCGAGTAAGTGCTCGGTATGTACATTGTTTCGCAACTTCTTATAATTCTTGTGTGTTATTCGCATCAATTGATATAGTCGATACGTCGCCCAATACTTGAATGGAACGGCTATTGAAAGGGATTCCATCGTAGAGTATGAGCTTCTCGCCAAGCATGGAGACGACAATCCCGGTTTCATCTCTTGGTTCAAACGATCGGTAACTACCATTCATACACAGTTTCATTTGTTGGTCCTATTTTTGAATAATATACCTATGTTTTCCTATTAAACTTATAGGAAAATTCACATCATGAGCCGATGGACGCCGAATTGAGACAAGTCTCTAATGGTTTTGACTTTAAGGTCCGTACATTTGAGAAATACTACATCAATGGGTATCGCTTTTGTACCGTTGCCAAAGATGAAACAATGCCCGATGGGAAATCTACAAATTCGGGTGTGTCTACTATGCGCGAAAGAGGTATCGAGTATTATGGAAGAGTTGTAGCAATATACAAACTTTTATTCTGTGGTGTAAATCCTCCGAATGTCATTGGTTTCTTCCGTCGAAGAGCCCGGGAGGGGCCAGAGGGGAGCCAGGGGGGCCCAGGCGGCCACCCGGCGCGGCCCCACCCCTGGCCGCGCCAGAGGGGGGCGCCTGGGGCCCCTGGTCCACCTCTGGCTGCCCCCCTTTTCCTATTTATCCTCCGTCACGGGAAAACTCCAGAACGAGAACCCTATTCCGCGAACTCGCCTCTGTTCCGCCGCCGCTGCGCTTCCAAGATCGGGAGCACTAGAAGACCTCTTCCCGGCACCCTTCCGGAGGGAGGATTGACCTCCGGGAGTCTCCTCTCCACCATGGATGCTCCCCGGATGTCTCGTGAGTAGTTTTCCTTGGACCATGGGTCCGTGATCAGTAGCTATGTGATGTTCTCCTCCCATCTTTGATCTTCATTGTTTAGACCTCGTGAGCTTCCCTACATGATCGAGGCACCTTTGTAATATTTCTGCCATTGCTATGTTGAGTTTGATCGGATCTGATGGATTATGAGATTATGTTCAGATTGTGATAGAGTAATATATTTGGTTCTTATCTATTGTATTTTTGTTCCTAAGTAATTCTTGCATGCTCTCCGTTGCTGTTTATTGATTTGGCCAAGTAGTAGGTAGTGATTCCAAGAGGGAGCGTTGTGCTAGATTGTGGGTTCATGCCTCCCCGATGACATGCTTGAGTGACAGAAACATAAGTCTAGGGGATGTGCTGTTGCCACAAGGGGGAAAACAACGGTGCTTGTAACCGTGGTTACAAGGATTGTTTACTTTACGCAAAGTTCTTTTTAATGCAGTTGTCTGTTGCTTTGGGTTTACACTTTGGGTGGGGCTCGCAACTTAATACCAGCGAGATGTTCTGGATAGATATCTCAAGGTGGATGATTAGTAGTAGATGCAAATGGATTTCGGTCTACTTATTTTGGCGTACTGCCCGTGCTTTTGAACCTCTTCCTTTCTTTTGTAGCATAGTTAGCATTGCGGTGCGTTCATAATCCTGTCAATTGCCTTTCTATAATTTGTTTACCTCGCATAGCAATTTTTATCATCTTTTGGGAGAGAGACATCACTAGCGAACATCACGTATCCCGGTCTATATCCTCATTATTGTTTCCAAGCTACATTTACTTTTCTGCATTTACTTTCAAGTTTCTATCATTATCCCCTTGCGTTTTATCATTTGTGAACAACAAGTCCGGAGAGATTGACAACCTCTCTGAAATTCGTTGGGAACAAAGTTATCTGTGTCTGTGTGCAGGTTCGCGTCAGTTGCGCCGCTGACACCTTCTTATCATCTCTAGAGTCCTACTGGAGACAAACCTTGGTATCTTTATTGAGGGAAAACTCGCTGCTGTACTGCATCACGCCTTCCACTTGGGGCCTACCAACGAAATGCGAGAAGCCAATAAGCAGGCGCAACGTGATTCGAGCTACCGTTTGATCGCAAATTTCGTCGCAAAATTTAATCAGCAGCAAAATCTCTAGGACTTCGTGAAAATTCGCAGGGCTAGGAAAAATAAAAAAAACCGGATAAAAGAAAAAAAGAACAAGCCCTCACCATTGGCCGGCCCATGAGGCGGATGGCGGCCTGGGCTGGCTTGGGCCGCGTTGGCTGGCAAAGGAGCTGGACCAGCTCGGGCGTGGCCGGCCCACAGCGGTCGCTCGCCTCGCCCGATCCAATCGGGACTGAGGCCGAGGTGGCGGCGAACAGCACCGTCGGCTGGCTGGCTCGACGCCGGCGAGCCAGGGCGAGGCGGTGCGCGACGTGGAGGCCACGGGTGGTGCGGATCCAGCGAGGTTCCAGGCGGAGGAGAGGAGGGGCAGGTCCGGCGGCGGGGTCCTCCTCCGGCGGCGCCGGTTGGCTCAGCCGGCGGGAGCTCGAGCTTTGCTCCGGCCATGGCTCCACGGGGCGGCGGAGTGATCTGCAAGGGAGAGGAAGCGAGTGAGAAGAGGGAGAGGAAGAGAAGGGAGAGGGAGGAGGAGGAGATGGCCGGCGGCCACGGCAGCGGCTCTGCGGGGCTCCGGCGGCGCGCGACTTCCAGGAGAGAGAGGAGAGAGGGGTTGGTGGGGGTCTCCCTGGGCCGTCGGATCGCGAGATCTGACGGTCCAGGATGGATCTGGCCGGAAATTGCTAGAAAAATGGGCAAAAAGCGAAAATTGTGGCTATTATGAGGGGGTGGTTGCAATTTTCAGGCTAGGGAAACCCTAGAAAGGGGTGGGAGAGTGGTGGTATTTATATAGCCTAGGTGGCTGGAAGTTTGCAAAAACATCCCCGGTTTTTCTCTCGCGCACGCGGTGTTTACGTTTTTGACCGCCGGGGGTCCGCGGCACCTTTGATTCGGGTAAAACTTCGAACTGCGCGATCAACGCGTCGAGCCGGCGGCGTTCACCTCGCGGTGGAACCGTTCCGAGAACACTTTCCGGCGCGCTATAAAAATAACCTGTTAAATTATTAAACGGGGTTTTCATTCCGTTGGTTGCGGCTGGTCTCGTGTGGTTTTCGCGACGGTGATCGGGCGAAACCCGGTGTCGCAAAGGTCGAGTGTCAGGGTGGCAAGGGTCGGTCTCCGTCCGATACGAGATAAGAGGGGGGAAAATAATCGCCGATCGATAAATCGGGGATGCAAACATCGCAAACAAATCAGACAATCAAACAATTCACACCAAAAACAATTTTGTTTTAATTTTTGTGAAATATGGGCTGGTACAACACCACCAACAAGGGATCTCGTGCCGAGATCCAGGACGATCCGGGGGAGAGAGGAAGGGGGAAAGAAGAGATTCGACAATCTTCAACACCAACAACAAGGGACTCTGCTCCATGTCGAACGACGATCTCCGTCGAGATACTTTCCGCAGGGAGACGACATCGTCGAAAATATGAAACCGTCGGTGTCAAGAGGAGGAACGACAAAGATAAGCGGATCAAAGGATAGTGTTTTCGACGCAAGTCGTGAAAACACCGACAAAAGGAGGGATGGCAATGGATTACCCAGATGTACACCAGAGTTGGAAGTCTAAAGGTACTACAGGATTTCCCAAACCCGAGGTCGGAATCGAGACAATACGCTGCAAGCAAGGCATTGTAACGGTTTCGATACTCCACACACTCGAGATCCTAGAGTTTGAAGGGGATAATTCTCCGATAACTAACTTAGTAACTACAAAATAGTTTTTTTCTAGACTCGACTTCGGCCAGAAAAGGGATCCTACGGTCGGTAAGGCTCTGATACCAAGTTGTAAGCCCCGATATGCGGTACTGTTCCAGATCTAGGTGTTTCCATCCAGATCCGGGGACGAAGCACATATCGTTCCCACCGCGACATATGACGAAGCCATATGCCCCGGATTTCCAACATGATATCACAACATTACAGATACAAGGATACAACATCTCATACAATCGGCATACAACTGCCTTAATACAATACATCAGTGGAAGGTATATGTCTGAGTACAGACTACAATCAAATGCCTACTGGCAAAGAGAAAATCATCTATCCCCATAAGCACACGGGTCCAGGCCCTCCGCCGAGATCCTCCTAACTAGTCGTCGTCGAGTCTCCACGTGAAACGTCGATCACCATACCTGTTGTCGATCAAGAACACTGAAAAGAGTTTCGGGGTAGTATCATGAGTACAGAAGTACTCAGCATCCAACTGTAGTGGTCAACTGACCCAGCAAGGACTTCATCACTCGTCATTCTAGGACAACTAGTAGTTTACGGTAAGGATGGGTTAAGTGGTGAGGTTGCTACCGCACTAGCATTTATGAAGTGGCTAACGATCTAGAGAGTAAGGTAAGAAGCCAAGCATTCGATGAGTAATCGCCTCCAACAAGTCTTGCTATCAACTACTTATGCAAGCATAACACCTATCCTATCCTTGTCCTCCACTTCGCATCCCGACGAAGAAGAAGCAGTCAAGGCACACACTTATTGATAAAGTTATAGTTATGAATCAGTTGATGTTATCTATGAACAAGACATAGATTCCAAGTCGACCATAACCGTGGACACGGCTTCTCGAAAAGATTTAACCCTGCAGGGGTGTACCAACTGACCATTACAAGGCTCCGCATGCACGTCAATCTCTCTTAGTTGCTACCCATTATAGTCAACCATTTTATGATTTAGTTCCGAGAGATCCGAAACGATAGGTCTCTACCGTCTATTGCAGGTTTGGATAGTCGGTTAATCACACATGGGAAACCAGGTCCTCAGCCGGACAAAGTGGGCCAGCAAGGGAACTATGTCCTCACTGGTCCAGGTTGGTTTGAAAACTACTAGCGGCCGACCAGTAGACACACGGTTTCAAATGGTAAATCAGCTTGGGCCACCACTAAAAATGTTTGAAAAGCTAGGTAGGTGTTGACACCGGTTTTTGGCACGACATTAAACCTATATAAGATGACCTCAAATGAATAAGTTCTCTACATGAAATAGTTGAGTATTGTCGATATGAACAACTTTGTAGTTCGAGCCATGATCATATGATTCCATCTCAAGGGCCGAAACTATGTTTGAAGCAATAAGACCCTGGCATTCGGAGTACTATTCTGCCAATTAGGACATCAAGCCGTCCTAAAATGGGAAAATGATCTACATAGGCTGGCTTCGTCTCGTCGAGCCGGTCGATTTTGATATTTGAAACGTTCAAATCCGAGTTCGTATGAAGAAGTTATTGCCAAAACAGTGCAGCACTGGAAAACCAGGTCGGACTGTCCGAGGTGGAATCCAGACCGTCCGAGCTAAGGTCGGACCGTCCGACTTTGAAGTCGGACCATCCGACTTGAGGACCCTGATTACAGAAAGATTTTGACCTCAGATCGGACCGTCCGACCTAGAAGCCGGACCGTCCGGCCCTATGGTCCGGACCTTCCGGGATAAAGTCCGGACGTCCAAACCCCCGATCCGGGTCCGAATTTGATCGGGTTTTTGGCAGTTTTGACGTGAATCTGAGCCCTTTTCTTGCACGGAAAGACCAACCCCCTCATAAATAGATGAGGTGACGGCCGATTGAAACAACACACGATCGCAAACACATCTAAACCCTAATTTCATCTACTTTTCCACGTATCTTCTCCCTCGTTCTTCGTTTGTTCTTGTTCTTGCAGGGCAACGATCCGTTGGAGCTCTAGGGGCGATAAGGTCGACCTAGGGCAGCCCATAGCCGCCGTGCGCCCAGACGGGGTCCCTCCCGGGCGTGTGGGGTTTCGGGTGCTCAAAAGCGTCCGCCGGTTGTCTTGCGTATCGCGCTACCGGACGGATCTCCTTCAACGTGAGTTGCGGTGCATCACCCCCGGAGTCAAGGGTACACGTGACGTGTTCGTGTGTCAACACACTTTTTGGCGACTCCGCCGGGGACAATAGATCAAGCTTCATCATCAACCATGACCAACGGAGATAATCTTCCCAATCCATCGGAAGTTGACGCCGATAACATCATCAAGCCTAGTCTTGAGGAATTATCGGAGGACCATCGCTGAGCTTATGAGGAGTACAAGAAGGCACGTGAAGAGAAGGAGCTGCAGGACTTCCTTGGGAATTTAAAGAATGATCGCCAAGGAAATATTGCTCAGGTTGGAGAAATCAAGTTCCCTCCTCTTCTTGTTGAGCAAGTTAAACCCTCTGTGAGTACTACCTTTTCTCCTGAACAATGAGCTGAATAATTTGGTTTACCGAGCTTGCGTTGAGAATACTAGTGCTAAAAATAATATGCCTCCATTATCTAGTGGTAGTATTGGTGCACGTACTAGTTTGGGAAACCCTAGTTCAGTTTTTCCATTATCATCGGCGCCTCCCATGCCGATGAATTATTTCCCCACCTATACAAATCAAGTTGTGGCTGCACCTATTAATCCTATCATGAGTATGCCAGGTTCGGTTGCAACGCCGTACCAAAATTTGTTTACAGGTAGGGATAATATTGGATCATTGCCGAATTATGGTTCGGTTTACACACATGTAGCCCCAAATAATACTCCTCATGTGCCAGTGTCACAAGCAACATCGTCCAATACAGACGATGCGTTAGCTAACCTTAGAGAGGAGATGACCAAGATGCTTAGAGAAAACTTTGGTGTGGAACTACCTAGGAATCGGATGTATCAAAAGCCGTATCCTGAGTATTTCGATGAAATTCAATGTCCTCTAGGATATGAAATTCCAGATTTTGTTAAGTTTAGTGGGGATGGCACAAAGACTACATGGGAGCATATTAGTCAATATTTGGCTCAATTAGGTGAAGTAGCTTCATCAAAAGAATTGAAAATACGTTTGTTTCCTTTATCATTGACTGGTACTGCTTTTTCATGGTTTTCATCTTTGCCGCATGGTTCTATTCTTGCATGGCCTCATCTTGAAGAAAAATTTCATGATCATTTTTACAGTGGTGATAATGAACTTAAACTGTCACATCTTACATCGGTTAAACAAAAGAATGATGAATCGGTCTCCGATTACGTCAATAGGTTTAGGGACACAAAAAACCGGTGTTATAGTTTAGTGATAAGTGAGAGGGATTTAGCTGATCTTGTATTTAATGGTTTAAAAACTTACATTAAAGATAGGTTAGAAGGCCATGAGTTCTTAACTATAAATCAAGTCTTGCAAAGGGCTTTAGCTCAAGAGAGCCGTGGCAAAGAGAATAAAGAGGTGCATAGATATAAGATTGATCGTCCTAAGGTGAATATGATTGAATATGATAGTGATTCGGACGATGACGCTAATGTATATACCGCCAAGTTTGTTTGGCCATCCAAGGACAAACCGTTCACTTGTCAAGATTTGAAGCCGATTCATAAGAATCGTGATGATGATATGAAGTTTACTTTTAACATTGCTAAATGTGATAGAATATTTGATGCCTTGCTGCAAGATAAGTTTACTAAAATGTCTCACGCTTTACCGCCGTTTGAGGAGCTAAAACGGCGTGCATATTTCAAGTATCATAATTCCTTTTCTCATGCTACTAATGATTGCAATCTTTTTTGACGACAGATACAATCGGCCATTAATGACGGACGATTGAATTTTTCTGAGATGAAAGTTGATAAGAAGCCATTCCCCATGAACACTATGGATTTTGAGGGGAGGAAGATGTTAATTCGGCCTGACATAGCCGAATCAGCTAACAAGGACAATGCTGTCATTGGTGAATCCAGAAAAAGAAAGGATGGCAGCAAGGTCTCGGAGAGGCAAGTGGTGCTTGACAAGCAACCCGGTAGTGGGGAGATTGTCAAGATCACCATAAAGAATCCTACACCTGGGGGGAAACCACAAGTGCAAGAGAATACTCATGGCAGATTTGTCAAGCCCAAGAGTCCGGAAATTGGCAGGTGGAAGACAAATGAAGCTGAAGTGCAACGCAAGAAAATCAAGCCAACTTTTGATATGTTGTTGTCCAAGTATGCCAACCAAGCGGCCGGTTCTAGCTCTAATCGGTCATCACGTTTGAAACGTTCAAGGTCGCCTCCAAAGCAGGAATTTCAGCGTCGAGAAAGGCCATACAGGTCATGGGCGCCAGCCCCATGGATGGCGCCACCCCCTTATGCGCCGCCCCCTTATGGGCCATAGTATACAGGAGGATTTGACGGTAGATGGGAGCAGCCCCCAATGGCTCCTTATGGTTTTCATCCAAGGTGGGCAGCGCCTAGAAGATCCGTGCATGAGAGGATTTCTTACCCCATACAAGACCGTTTGAGTTATGGTGCTAATCGGTCAATGCAAAGTCATCCAAAGGAAGCTAGCGGGAAAATGTGGCGTGCAAAGTCACCGAGTGCTATAATTCCAGATTCCGCTAAGCCGAAGGAAGATGGCTTGGTGTCAAAACCGTTATGGTGGGAACCGAGGTGCTAAAACATAAAGAGCCAATTCTTATTGATGATCCGGCTATTTCAAGTGATGGTGTGGTGGCTGTCCCGCGAGGTCCTATGGCTAATGATCATGAAGCCAGTACAAGTGAGGTCAAGCCTAGAGACCCCAAGTATACTCAACCCAAATGGTGTCCTCCCGGTATATCCAAATCGCAAAAGAGGAGATTGCAGCGCATGAGGAGCCATGAAAAGGTGGATCAAGGGGCAGAAAAACTGAGGGATGAGTGGTTCAACGAAGATCGTCACATGGTGCCCGCGGCAAAGGTGTGGAGGCCTAAACAAATAGATAACACGGTGGCTCTCCCAACGCCGGTAGTTCCAAGAGAGGATGATGCAAATGCTATTGTATCTTTCACACCATCTATCACTTCTCCTTCACTTGAGAATACATTGGAGTCAGTGGATATGCATGAAGAAGAGGAGTTGCTAGATTATGAGCCTACGCCTGTACGTGAAAGTATGGATATTAATATGGTGTTCTACTTACTCGCTGAATTTCGTGCCGTAGATGAAGAAGGGGACGTGGCTCATTTGGATTTTGGCCCTAAAAATGCTATATTCGAGAAGCCAAAAGAACCCGTGACACACTTGAGGCCATTGTACCACAAAGGTCATATTAATGGATCACCGGTCTCTAGGATGCTTGTTGATGGTGGTGCTGTTGTGAATCTTATGCCCTATTCGGTCTTCAAAAAGTTGGGTTTGAATGAGGCGGAATTGATAAAGACAAATATGGTGCTCAATGGATTTGAAGGCAAGGAAAAAACTGAAGCCAAAGGTGTCATGTATGTAGAGCTTACGGTGGGGAGCAAGACTTTGGCTACCGCGTTCTTTGTTGCTGAGGTGCATGGTAATTACAATGTCATACTCGGGCGCGATTGGGTTCATGCAAATCAATGTGTACCATCAACTATGCACCAGTTCTTGATTCAGTGGGTTGATGAGGAAGTGGAGGTTGTTCATGCGGATAATTCGGCCTGTGTTGCTTTGGCTGATGCACCGGTGGATTGGCAACATCCACATGCTACTTGCTTGACGGGGCACCACTTGTCAGATTTTGATTTTCTTAGCGCCACAAAGAATGGTTTCGTGCTCGTGTCTCTAAAGCCGGTTGGTGGTAACCGGCTCCAAGGAACAATGCATTTAAATGGATTCTAACTCTGAATGGTTGCAAAAGCGTCTTGAAGAATATCGGTCCAATGGGAACGATATATTTGAGTCGATAGAAGAGTTGGAAGACATGGATAAATTAGGACAAGGTTTTGCGTCGGATGATCCATTATAGGAGGTAGACATAGGAGATGGTTCAATTCCTAGGCCGACGTTTGTGAACCAAAATCTGGAAGCCGATTGTAAAGTTAAAATAATCGAGCTGTTGAAAGAATATATTTGTTGTTTTGCATGGGAGTATCATGAGATGCCGGGTTTAAGACGAGAGCTAGTTGAGCATCGGTTGCCTATAAAGAATGGTTTTAGGCCTTGTAAACAAACAACTAGAAAGTTTAATCCGAAAATATATGACCGTATCAAGGAAGAGATCGGTTGATTGCTTAAAGCTAATTTTATTAGACCTTGCAGGTATGCTGAATGGATTTCTAATATCGTGCCTGTAGAGAAGAAAGGGTCCAACAAGGTGAGGGCGTGTATTGATTTCAGAGATCTGAATAGAGCTACGCCCAAAGATGAGTATCCTATGCCTATAGCCGATATGCTTATTAATGAAGCTTCTGGACATAAAGTTATTAGTTTTTTGGATGGTAATGCGGGATATAATCAGATTTTTATGGCCGAAGAGGATATTTACAAGACTTCTTTTCGGTGCCCTGGTTTTGTTGGTTTATTTGAGTGGGTAGTAATGACTTTTGGTTTGAAGAATGCCGGTGCCACATATCAAAGGGCTATGAACTTAATTTTTCATGATCTACTTGGTGTTATAGTTGAGGTATATATTGATGATATTGTTGTCAAATCGGATGTTTTTGAATCTCACTTAGCGGATTTGCGTTTAGCTTTTGAGAGGATGAAGAAATATGGACTGAAGATGAATCCTTTGAAGTGTGCTTTTGGCGTATCGGCTAGCAAGTTCTTGGGTTTTATTTTTCATGAGGACGGTATAGAAATTGATCCCAAGAAGGTAGAAGCTATACATAAGGTGGAGGCTCTAATGTGCAAAAGAGATATGCAGAATTTCCTTGGAAAGATTAATTATTTGAGGAGATTCATTGATAATTTGTCAGGGAAGGTTGATGCATTTACCCCTATACTTCGGTTAAAGAATGATGTTGATTTTACTTGGGGGCAAAACAGCAAGAAGCATTTGACATGATCAAGAAATATTTGTGCACTCCTCCGGTGTTGAAAGCTCCTAAGCATGGGAAGCCCTTTAGAATTTATATTGCGGCGGAGCATGGTGTTATTGGTGCTGTTTTGACTCAAGAGACTGAAGGGAAGGAACATGCTATTACTTATTTGAGTCGGCGCCTTTTGGATGCCGAAACAATGTATACCTTCATTGAGAAAATATGCTTACGTTTATATTATGCTTGCACAAAACTGAGACATATTATAGTGCGTAGTAATTTCATAGTAGCTTCTCAAACCGATGTCATCAAATACATGTTGCATAGGCCAATTCTTAGTGGTAGAATTGGCAAGTGGGCTTATGCTTTAATTCAGTATGATTTGGCTTATGAATCTTTGAAATCTATGAAAGACCAAATTGTTGCTGATTTTATAGTTGATCATCGGATTGATAGTGAGCATGATATTGATATAAACCTTGTTTCGTTAGTACCATTGTCGGGACCCGGAATATGCGTATGTAATTCCAGTCACGATGCAATCACATGGAGAGCCGAGAGCCGTACCCACTTGTCTAAGCAGACAAGGCCAAGCACATAACACTCTCGGAAAGCATCGAACGTGAGGGGCATCCCATTCAGGCCGGATGATCAACTGAGATGGGTCCTCATCGTCCGCTCACAAGTCTAAATGCTTATGGGTGGTGAATCCCATACTCATAGACAAGTCGCCTCAACCATGTTATCGATTGAATCCTAACTCTTACATATACTTACTCCAGCCCGATCACTTAGTCGGGGTCTAGGGCAGGCTCGATCATACAACAAAGTGTGCCACGTGACAGAGTCACGAGCAATCGCATCGCGATGCCCCAAGCTGCGCACATCTAAGGGCCACTTGGTGTATAAAAGACCGCCAGCCAGATCACAACTAAGGACTCAAAAACCCATACTAAGACATGCATGTTACAATCATACACGCATCACACATCTCTAGTATGAACAGCAGGTATCATCACATAACTCTACAAGTACTCTTTATTGATATACACATAGAGCATACAAAGATCACATGTCTGTCATCAACATTACATCATACAACGGAAGCAAATTAGGTCTGAGTACAGACAAGTTTAACAAATGGCTTAGAGAAGCCTTGTAAACATACATGCCCATCCACGAGGGACCAGACTGCTGTCTGGAACTATACTACCAAGGTCAACGTCGAGCTTAGGGTTGGTGACTCCATCGGGGTCTGGGTTTCCATCTAAAACATAGAATAAGCAAACGTGAGTACAAAGTCGTACTCAGCAAGACTTACATCAGAACTACACTACTCATGCTCAAGTTTCAAGATAAAGGAGGTGGGGTTCATCATGCAGAAGTGCCAGCTTTGGCTTGGCTAATCCTGTACTACGAGTACCAGATTTGAGGTAAGAAGCGTACACGAGTCCACTACCAAGTCTCCAAAAAATACACCACTATGGTTACTTCCTCGACTTCCCCACGAGGAAGCCCACCATAGCACTCACGCTTATCTTGCGGATTTTATAAGTATCCATTCAAGTTGTCTATGATCAAGTAGAGGTCTCCAAGTAGTCCATAACCGCGGACACGGCTATTCGAATAGTTCATTAACCCTGCAGGGGTGTACATCTTCACACGTGTGTCATCACTTATCGCCTCGTTCTTGTCACCCTTCAAGCGGGTGTCGGACGTGGATGAAACCAAGGTACTATCCTCACATCACCTTCTCTAATCCAGGAGTCGACTACCTGAGTTTGGCACCGCTCGAGATTCCGGCCGGTTCCACGAAACGGACTCAGATAATGTAAGGGACCAAGACGCCACCTCTTCCAGATGGTTTCACTGCCTCACAAGTCCACCCACATATCTATATGATGCAACCTTTTCTTCATTCTTTTTCTATGCACATGCCAAATGGAAAGCCCAAATCTATTGTGACTCTTGGACCGGGTTGGGTACGTAAAGAGGCCAAACGGGGTTCCCATAAAACCCTACATGTGGTCATACTCTTTGTCTTGGATCACAAAACAGGAACTCGGGGCCTAGGGTAGTGGTCAACGAGACAACCCACTGTGTACTCCTACACAGCCTCTCATCGTTCACCTTTGTTTAGGGTGGATTCACCAACACGATATCATTTACATCACTATGTTCATTCCATCCCGACTCACAATCATAACATCCTCATTGTACCACTAAGCAGCAAAAGAAGTAACAGTTGCCAGGGCCACATGCTCATCATTCAACTCCTATATCTGCTAGGATGGTGGTTTTCTTAATACGGTGACAGAATGATAGGTCATGCATCGAAATGGGTTCAACTATGCGAAAGAACGTGTATCGGTGATCTCCTAAACATGCATAAGCGAGACTGAGAGGGAAGTAGGATTTTATAGACATGATCAATGGGGTTTGCTTGCCTTGCTGACGATACACGGGGTTTACCGATCTTCTTCTTCGTCGGGGATGATCACCGTCTCGGAGGCACTGTTATCGACACAATCATCAACAAGAGGGGGGGCAACATTGTAATAGAATGCACAAGCACATGATCATGTTGTCCATGATGTGATTGGTATTGTTTATGGCATATTTGATTTAAATGAAGTGTATTGCATTTGAAATGAAAATTCAAACTCCATATGTTATTTAATTTAGCCAAGTTTCAAATGCCATTGTTTGTTCTTTATAAACCATGTAATCATGTGTGTAATATGCTTCTGAAGTACAAGTGATCATATGTGCATTGCATTGGTTCAAATTATAATTGCATTTGGAATAAATTTGAATTAATTCCAATTAAGACAAATAGAAAAAGCTACTGGTCCCATTTTAAATTCAATTCAAACATGGTTGAAAGTTGCATATTTGGATAGAGAATTTTATGCTGATCATTTTTCATATATTATTTGTCCAATTTGGAGTTAATATGAATTTTCTATGATTTATTGAAGTTTTGGCTATTTTCTGGATTTTTCTGATTTCTTTAATTCTTTTCTATTTAAAATTAATCAAAGAAAAACATTACTGCATCAGCATGACCTCAACATGACATCAGCAGGGCTGACATGTGGGCCATGCCTGTCAGTTGCTCACTGTTAAATCTGTTTGGATTTAAATTAAACAGAGTTTAAGGGGGGGGGCTAGCCCCACTTGTCAGTCACTGTGGGGTGGTTTATTGGGTTAATTAGGTTAGGGCTAACAGGGGCCACGTGGGCACGTCGGCGGGGAGGTCGCCGGTGACCACCAGTGTGGCGACGCACCACGGGGAGGAGGCTCCCGGCCTCCATTTGACGCGCGAAAAGCTCCAGGAGGGAGCCCTTGCTCTCCCGCATCGAAAGGGTCCAGCAGGGGGTCACGGGAAGGGCTACTTCGACGCCGGCGACGACGAGGTGCGGCGGCCGGCGACTGGTGAAGAGGGATCCGGGCATGGGGGCACGGGAAGATGCGTTAGAGGGGCCAAAAGGAAGAGGATCTCACCCCGGAGCCTATGGAGTCGACGGCGAGAGCTGGGAGGGCGCGGTGGCGACATATTTCTCGACGAGGTCCACGGTGGCTGTCGGGGACTTGGCGGAGGTGGCGTCGACTACGGGGCCTCCCGTCTCGATTGCTCGCGCTTGGAGATGAAGACGACAGCCGTGGTCCTTCCGGGCATGGTGGCGCAGCGAGGGGGGTCCGGTGGCCACGTCGGGCACGGCGGCGCGCTCTGCTGACTTCACTGCCGGCGGTGAATCGGCGCGAGAGAGAGGGGATTGGCAACCGGAGAGAGAGTGGAAGAGCGTGGGGGCTTCTGGAGTGCGTCGTGGCGCGAGGGGAGCGCCCGAGAGGGTCTAGGGGAGACGTTCCCCTCGCCGGCGTCGGCATGGCGGCCACCGAGCTGCTTGCCGAAGCGCGGGGAAGACGACAAGGGAGCTGGTGGGCCTGGGCCGTGGGGAAACTAGTTGGGCCCAAGGCCTGGTAGGGTGGGCTGGGATTCCTTTTTCCTTTTTCTTCTGTTATTTCTTTTCTGTTTTCTTTTTCTTTCATTTGTTTGCTCTGATAAATAAATACCAAAACATTTTATAAAAATGCCCAAATAATTTTATAAATCCTAGGTGACCAGTAGCTAGCCACATATAGAATTTGGCCATTTTTAAAATTCAATATATTTTGAATTTCAATTCAAATAGGGTCAAATTTAATTTCCAGGGCACCTTTTGAATTTTAGAAAATTCCATGAGCATGGGATTGATCCCAAACCACTTTTAAAATGATCACCATCATTTATAGGAATTTTTCAAATGTTCAAAAAAAAATTGGAATAAGATTTTTATCTGGCCATTTGATTTAATTTCTCAGGGCTTTTCTTTTCCCCATTTTTGATTTTCTCTTTGAATTTTTCACATGATGCAAAGGGAACTCAAACCCTAGCACTTGCCTAAATTGGGGTTGTGACAACCATGGAGATTATATTTTTATGGTTCAGTTTGTAGCAATGGCCAGGGTGTTGGTGTTGTTTATATATCTCCTCATGGTGCTATTTTTGAGGCCACGTGCCGATTAGAATACTTTTGCACCAATAATCGGGCCGAATATGAAGCATTGTTATTCGGCTTAAAGATGTTGCTTGATATAGGTGCTACACATATTGAGGCTTTTGGTGATTCATTATTGGTAGTGCAGCAATTTTTTGGAGTGTTTAAATGCTTTGATGAATCACTCAATGTTTATCTTGATAAATGTCTAGATGTAGTTTCTACTTTGGATCATTTTAGTATTGCTCATATACCTAGACATGAAAATTGGAAAGCAAATGAATTGGCACAACAACCATCTGGTTATCATGTTGATCGTGGCATGTTTCATATTTCTTGAGAACCGATGTCTTGCCTTGCCAACATAGAAGAGGCCGAATTAGAACTTACTACTTTGGCCACTAATGAGATATCTAGTGCAGGTGAAAATCAAGACAGGAGGAAGCCCATTATTGATTATTTGCGTGATCCTAGTAAAAGGGTGGACAGGACTGTTCGGCGTATAGCTTTTAAGTATGAATTGAGGGATGATGACCTTTATCGCCGAACGGTTGATGATGTTTCTTTAAAGTGCTTGGATGATGATCAAGCGAGAGTAGCTATGGGAGAGGTACATGAAGGAATATGTGGTACTCATCAGTCGGCTCCAAAGATGAAGTGGTTATTGCGACGTGCTGGATTTTATTGGCCGACTATGATTAGTGATTGCTTCAAGTACTACAAAGGATGTGAAGCTTGTAAAAAGTTTGGTGATATTCAGTTGGCTCCCGCTGCTATGTTACATCCTATTATTAAGCCGTGGCCTTTCAGAGCTTGGGGATTAGATTTCATTGGACAAATTCATCCTTCCTCTTCAAAGGGGCATCGGTTTGTGTTGGTGGCGACTGATTATTTTACTAAGTGGTCTGAAGCAGTACCTCTCAGGAATATGATGCATGTGGAGGTAATTAAATTTATAACCGAGCATATTATTCATAGATTCTACATCCCTCAAACATTGACTATGGATCAAGGTTCGTCTTTCATGGCATATCAAGTTAGAGAATTTTCAGAATCTGATAATATAAAGTTGCTCAATTCCTCCCCGTATTATGCCCATGCTAATGGACAAGCTGAATCTAGTAATAAGATATTGATCAATCTCATCAAGAAGAAAATTGAAGATAATCCAAGGAGATGGCATGAGTTATTGTCTGAAGCTTTGTGGGCACATAGGATTTCAAGGCATGGTGCTACGAAGGTAACTCCATATGAACTTGTATATGATCAAGAAGCAGTTTTACCCGTGGAGGTTAATTTGAATGCCTTGAGGATAGGAAAACAAAATGATTTATCAGCGGTGGAATTTTATAATTTGATGATTGATAATATTGATGAGGTCACCGATAAGCGTTTGGCTGCGTTAAAGGCCATAGAAAATGATAAGTTGAGGGTGGCAATAGCTTACAATAAGAAGGTAAAGTCGAAGAATTTTCAGATTGGAGATCTTGTGTGGAAGGTGATTCTACCAATTGGTGCAAAAGATAGAAAATTAAGAAAATGGTCGCCAAGCTGGGAAGGTTCTTTCAAGATTATAAGAATAGTTCGAGGAAACTCGTATTTGGTGGAATCCATACAAGGAACGCTGTTGCCTAAAGCTCTCAATGGAAAGTATTTGAAGAAGTACCACCAAGTGTGTGGCAAGAAGCTTGAATAAACAATGGCCGATATGTGATTATCTCCCTAAGAACAAAACATGGCCGATATACGTTTATTTCCCTAAGAGTATTCATGGCCGATGGAGTGTCGACATCGTCCTTAGAACAAACATGGGCAAGTTATTTTTCGGCACGCAAGTTTTGCCGAAAAACAGGGGGGCATGTGTTGACACCGGTTTTTGGCACGACATTAAACCTATATAAGATGACCTCAAATTAATAAGTGATCTACATGAAAAAGTTGGGTATTGTCGATATGAAAAACTTTGTAGTTCGAGCCATGATCATCCGATTTAATCTCAAGGGTCGAAACTATGTTTGAAGCAATAAGACACTGGCATTCGGAGTACTATTCTGCCAATTAGGACATCAAGACATCCTCAATTGGGAACATGTTCTACATAGGCCGGCTTCGTCTCGTCGATCCGGTCGATTTTGATATTTGAAACGTCCAAATCCGAGTTCGTATGAAGAAGTTATTGCCAAAATAGTGGAGCACAGGAAAACTAGGTCGGACTGTCCGAGGTGGAAACCGGACCGTCCGAGCTAAGGTCGGACCATCCGACTTTGAAGTCGGACTGTACGACTTGAGGTCCCCGATTACAGAAAGATTTTGACCTCAGCTCGGACCGTCCGACCCTATGGTCCGGACCGTCCGGGATAATGTTCGGACGTCCGAACCCCCGATCCGGGTGCGAATTTGATCGGGTTTTTGATAGTTTTGACGCGAATCTGAGCCCTTTTCTTGCACGGAAAGTCCAACCCCCTCATAAATAGATGAGGTGACGGCCGATTGAAGCAACACACAATCGCAAACAAATCTAAACCCTAATTTCGTCTACTTTTCCACGTATCTTCTCCCTCGTTCTTCGTTTGTTCTTTTTCTTGTAGGGCAACGATCCGCGAGAGCTCTAAGGGCAATAAGGTCGACCTAGGGAAGCCCATAGACGTCGTGCACCCAAATGGGGTCCCTCCCGGGCGTGTGGGGTTTCGGGTGCTCAAAAGCGTCCGCCGGTTGTCTTGCGTATCGCGCTACCGAACGGATCTCCTTCGACGTGAGTTGCGGTGCATCACCCCCGGCGTCGAGGGTACATGTGACATGTTCGTGTGTCAACAGTAGGTAAGAAGAGGGGACCCCATAAAATCCCACACACGGTTAGGCACGCTCAGTCTTAAAACCAATACCCGGAACTCGGGTCCTAGGTGACTCGAATGGAACAAAGCGTCGGGGCGGGTTAGCCTAGACCTTCCATTCTTCATTGACTATAGTCAACATTATAATAATCATATCATCAACAAAAATATAATAATGTGATAGCCCAAACCAAGGAGTAACAGGGTAACATCGCAGCATCCTAAGCATGCATACTAAGCATGGGCGGAGCAACGAGCAATAGTAACATAGCAGTACATGGTTTGCTGGGAGGGGACATGGCTGTATCGGTTTGAAAGAGGTTGTAAGCATGTGGTAGGATCAAACATCGAACCTATCCTAGACTAGCATGCAAACCGCTGGTTGAAATAGAATGGATCATAAGTAATTCATAGTCCTTGCATGTTGATAAGTCGGGTTTCGAAGGTGTAGTTGATCGCAAGTTCGCATCGTCTCCGAGAGGTACCCGCGGAAGCACACAAGAAGGAAACACTGGAAAAGGCAATCGACGAGCAAGCATCTATTACTACGAAGCAAAAACGAGAAAGCATCAACAAGGAGGCAACACGAGACATCGCACCTACCGTCGAGAGCTTTTCCTAACAGGTTAAGTGGAGTACTCGTCACACACGACGTTACCGCACATTTACAAGGGTTCAAGTTGTTTAGCTACTGGTTATCAACAAAGGTTGTTAACATGGCAAAGAACAGAAGCATGGCATAGCACACAAACATGAAAAGATGTGAAGCATAAGGTAAACTATCTATGCTAGTCAATTTAAGTGAGGCACAACATAAACATGGCATCCACTAAGTGACGCACGACAATTAAAGGATTTGGTACTGTTCTGCCCTAAACCATATTTTAGGTTGGTTAACAACAGCAAACAACAGCATAAACACAAAGTACATGAAAAACTAATCAAGTTACATATAAAGAACACTCCAAACGGAGTTACGGTTAAAAAGATACAAGCAATACAAGTTTGGAACACAATCTGCCAACATCGGGAAGCACACTTTAGAGCAATGCATAAACATGATAATGAATGCAAACATACTCACAAATGATATGCAACTAAAGTATACATGGTAGGGAAGTCATGGAAAAAAGAATCATGCAAATAGGCATCATGAACAACTAATTATAGCTCATGCAAAACGCAATAAAACACTACTGGTCTAGGATTTAGTGAAAATCAGAGAAACATGGCAGAAACTATTATTTTTATGCTGTATAAACAGGGGTATAACTATATGCAAAAGTGAAGCAACATGATATAGCAATATATGAGCATGAACTAGACATGATGGTGATCAGGTACAAACAAGAATCAAGTTCATAGGCATCATAGATCAAAAGATATTAAGCATGCAACATGGCATCGGAACGTTACAGATTTAGAGAAAACCAGAGGTGGCTGTCAAAAACAGTGGCATCGCAACTTTGGAGCTCAATAACTAGATGACCAGCAAGCATATCATCACAATGCAATACATACAATGTAAGTAGACATGATGCTTAACAGTATGCAAAAAGAATCAATGCAATAGGCTTCATGGATGTGTCACAATCATCATGCAAACTTGCAATAAAATAACAGCAGCAACACACTAACAGGAAAAAATAGCAATTAACAGCCTGATCCCACTTCAACACAGATTAACAACATCAAGATGGCCTCAAATCAAAATTCTCACAAAAGATGAACTGAAGTACATACAATTCTTAACAATTTTCATTTTGGGCGCAACGTGATTCGAGCTACCGTTTGATCACAAATTTCGTCGCAAAATTTATTAAGCAACAAAATCTCCAGGACTTTGTGAAAATTCGCAGGGCTAGGAAAAAGAAAAAAACTGGATAAAATAAAAAAGAACAGGCCCTCACCACAGGCCCACCCATGAGGCGGCTGGTGGCCTGGGCTGGCTTGGGCCGCGCTGGGCCGCGTTGGCTGGCAGGGGAGCCGGGACAGCTCGGGCGTGGCTGGCCCTCAGCGGTCGCTCGCCTTGCCCGATCCAATCGGGACCGAGGCCGAGGTGGCGGCGGATGGCGCCGTCGGCTGGCTGGCTCGATGCCGGCGAGCGAGGGCGCGGCGGCGCGTGACGTGGAAGCCACGGGAGGCGCGGATCCAGCGCGATCCCGGGCAGAGGAGAGGAGGGGCAGGTCCGGCGGCGGGGTCCTCCTCGGGTGGCCCCGGTTGGCTCGGCCGGCGGGAGCTCGAGCTTTGCTCCGGCCATGGATCCAGGGGGCGACGGAGTGATCTGCGAGGAAGAGGAAGCGGGTGAGAAGAGGGAGAGGAAGAGAAGGGAGAGGGAGGAGGAGGAGATGGCCGGCGGCCACGGCAGCGGCTCTGCGGGGCTACGGCGGCGCGCAGCTTCCAGGAGAGAGAGAGGAGAGAGGGGTTGTGGGGGGCTCCCTGGGCCGTCGGATCGCGAGATCTGACGGTCCAGGATGGATCTGGCCGGAAATTGCTAGAAAAATGGGCAAAAAGCGAAAATTGGAGCTATTGTGAGGGGGTGGCTGCAATTTTCAGGCTAGGGAAACCCTAGAAAGGGGTGGGAGAGTGGTGGTCTTTATATAGCCCAGGTGGCTGGCAGTTTGTAAAAACATCCCCGGTTTTTCTCTCGCGCGCGCGGTGTTTACGTTTCTGACCGCCGGGGGTCCGCAGGACCTCCGATTCGGGTAAAACTTCGAACTGTGCGATCAGCGCGTCCAGCCGGCGGCGTTCTCCTCGCGCTGGAACCGTTCCTGGAACACTTTCTAGCTTGCTATAAAAATAACCCGTGAAATTATTAAACGGGGTTTTCATTCCGTTGGTTGCGGCTGGTCTCGTGCGGTTTTCGCGACGGTGCTCGGGCGAAACCCGGTGTCGCAAAGGTCGAGTGTCAGGGTGTCAAGGGTCGGTCTCCGCCCGATACGAGATAAGAGGGGGATAAATAATCGCCGATCGATAAATCGGGGATGCAAACACCGCAAATAAATCAGACAATCAAACAATTCACACCGAAAACAAAATTTTTAATTTTTGTGAAATCTGGGTTGTTACTCTAGACCAGGCCACTCGAGGGGCAATTGATCTGCTTAAAACCGCAATCACACAGCAAGCAGAGTACTCACAGGGATTTCAGTACCTACACGAGTCCCCATATCGCAGTGTGAGCCGGGAAGTGGACTCACCAGCTCCAGCCGGCTCGAGCAGTCATCGCCAGTGCCACACCCCGCCATAAAACCCGCCGGAGGCAATAAGGATCCAAGATATACCATCTATCCCCTACCCCGAACGCAGGATAGAGCAGATGGCCCAACCTCCACCCCAAGACCAAGACGCCGAGTTCACCAGCAGATCCGTGGGCAACCGATGCTTGGTGCCGGCTCTCCGTAATACACACGTGCCATCGGACTTTAAAGGCCCACGCAAGATCGTAAACTATACAGCTGACATGGACCCGGCAACTTGGATCGAAATTTATGATCTAGCCATGGACATGTTGCAAGTCAGCGAAGGAGTGTGTGCCCATTATCTCACAATGATGTTGGAAGGGCCGGCTCGCACATGGTTCAAAAATCTCCCGGAGAATTACGTCACCTCCTGGACGGATCTCAAGGAAAAATTCATCCAGAACTAACAAGGCACATGCCGGCGAGCTACCACGATTGTCGACCTAGAGCATTGTGTCCAGTAGGAAGGAGAGTCGACACTGAGCTGGGCGCGACGGGTTGCAGAAATAATCCACTCTTCGGATACTATTACAGCACAAACAACCGTCATCGTCTTGGAAAGGAACTGCAAGTTCGAGCCCCTGGTTCACAAACTCGTCCGAATCAAGAGGATGTTCAAGGATATAGGAGAGCTCATGAACGCAGTCATCAAATACGCAGAGTCTGACAAAACCAAAGATGCTGAACCTCAACAGGATAAAGCCGGCCAGAACAAGAATGGTGGCAAGACATCCCAAAATCAGAATCAGCAAACCAAGCGACGGCTTGACCAGACTACTTCTGACTTGGTAGCCAACAAAAATGTCGGCTCCCAAAGACAGAAGCAGGGGGGAAATAACTACCGCAAGCCGGAAGGAAACTTTCACCCGAACAACTATGAAGCAGCTATGAAGGGTCCTTGCCCGACCCATAGCAAACTCGGCCGACCAGCCAATCACACCTAGGAAGATTCCTACTTCATGAAGGAATTTTCACGACGTGGAAACCAGGGACCTCCTGGGTCAGGTGGGGGAGCTGGCCAGAGCGGCAACAACCAGAATCCTGGCTACCAAGGAGCCGGCGCAATGCCTCAACACTAAGGACCCGGAGGAGGAGCCCAACAAAATCAGTCCGGGCTTGCTGGATTCCAAGAAAACCCGAAACAACTCCATGACCGTGCAACATACCAAATTTTCACCACCAGCAGTTGCAGGAGGGATAAGAAGCTGCAACGGAGAGCCGCTATGGCTATGACCACAGAACCGGCTTGGCCTAGATGGCTCAATTGGTCAGAACAGCCAATCACTTGGGCAAGAGATGACCACCCCCCAGTGGTAGAAAACCCAGGGGCTCTGGCTCTAGTAGTCTCTCCACAAATTGGAGGATACACACTCGACAAAGTGATCATGGATGGAGGAAGCAGCATCAACATCCTCTATTATGAAACATTTCGCAGGATGGGGCTGACACAAAAACAGTTGCAACCCTCCAACACCGTTTTCCACGGAATAGTCCCAGGCAAGTCGGCACGCCCGATAGGCAAAATCTACCTAGAGATAGCTTTTGGAAACACCGAGAATTTCCGCTCCGAGTTCACGTCATTTTGGGCAGACCGGCTTATGCCAAATTCATGGCTCGGCCATGTTACGTCTACCTGAAACTAAAAATGCCGGGTCCTAATGGGCCGATCACCGTCGATGGAAGTCGGTCCAGGGCAGTGGAATGTGACGAACAACATGTCTAGTTTGCCGAGTCGGCATGCACCAAAGAGGACTTGTCAGCATAACAAGAAAAGGTAGACCCGAAAGATCTCACAATCCTGAAGAAACCGACTCCCAGCAACAACCCCAAATTTCAACCGTCTCAGGATACGAAGAAAATCGACTTTGTCCCCAGTGACTCTTCTCAGCAGTTCATCATCGGGACAGAGTTATCTGATAAATAGGAAAGCGCGCTCATCGAGTTCCTCCATGAGAATCGGGACGTCTTCGCCTGGAAACCCTTTGATATGCCAGGCATCCCGAGGGAACTCGCTGAGCACCACCTAAATATAGATCCAAAACGGAAGCCGGTCAACCAATTCCTTCGACGTTTCAATGAAGAGAGGATAAACGCTATTGGGGAAGAGATAGCCCAGATCCTTGCCGCCGGGTTCATCATGGAAGTCTTCTATCCAGAATGGCTCGCAAACCCGGTACTCGTTTTGAAAAAGAACGGGACCTGGCGCATGTGCATTGACTACATGGATTTAAACAAAGCTTGCCCGAAGGATCCCTTCGCATTGCCTCGTATGGACCAGATCATAGACTCGACTGCGGGATGTGAGCTCTTATGTTTCCTTGACCCTATTCTGGCTATCACCGGATCAAGATGGCCCTTGAGGACCAAGAGAAGACGGCTTTCATCACCCCTTTCGGGATCTACTATTACACTTCCATGCCCTTTGGCCTTAAGAATGCGGGAGCCACATATACGCGAACGGTGCAGAGTTGCCTCAAAGAGCAGATTGGGCGCAACGTACATGCTTATGTGGATGATATAGTGATCAAGTCCCAATTGGCCGACTCACTTATCAGTGACTTGACGGAAACCTTGAAAATCTGCGCAAATACCAGATGAAGCTAAACCCGACTAAGTTCACCTTTGGGGTACCTGCAGGTAAACTCCTTGGATACATAGTATCAGAGAGAGGTATCGAGGCAAACCCAGAGAAAATCAACGCTGTTATGACTCATCAGAAGCCGGCCTCAGTAAAGGGAGTTCAACGACTCACAGGGTGTGTAGCCGCCTTGAGCCGGTTCATAAGCCGATTTGGTGAAAAGGCAATCCCCCTGTATCGACTCCTGAGGAAATCAGAAAAGTTTGTTTGGAATGACGAAGCCGATCAGGCCCTAGAGTCACTGAAGAAACAATTATCCCAGGCTCCAATACTGGCAGCGCCCAAGCCTAAAGAACCTATGTTACTTTACATCGCAGCCAACAATTGAGTAGTCAGCGTTGTGGTTGTTGTCGAGCGCATGGAAGCCGGCAAGGAGAACCCTCTACAAAGACCAGTTTATTACATCAGTGAGGTCCTGACTTTATCAAAGCAATGCTATCCTCACTGGCAGAAATTGTTCTTGGTGTATTCATGGCGAGTCGGAAACTTCAACACTACTTTAAGGAGCACCCCATAACTGTGGCCAGTTCAGCACCGCTTGCAGATATCATCCAAAACCGGGAAGCAACGGGAAGGATTGCAAAGTGGGCCATAGAGTTGGGGGCTTCTCACATCAAATACAAGCCGCGAACGACCATTAAGTCCCAGGCGCTAGCCGACATCATCAATGACTGGACAGAAATCCAAACATCGCCGGAGAAGCCAGTCACTAAATATTGGACGATGCACTTCGATGGAAGTCGGCAGCTCCAAGGGTCAAGAGCCGGCGTGGTTCTTACCTCACCTAAAGGGGAGAAATTCTACTATGTTCTACAGCTGCAGTTCACTTGTACCAACAATGCAGCAGAATATGAAGCCTAGCTTCATGGACTGCGGCTGGCTCGTGATATGAACATAAGAATGATCCAATGCTATGGCGACTCTGATCTCGTTTCTCAACAAGTGTCAGGAAAATGGGATTCCAAAAATCCCATAATGGCAGCTTATCGACGAGAGGTGCAAAGAAAAGCCGAATTTTTTGTTGGATACCAGGTGGATCACGTGGACCGAAGGGAAAACGAAGTAGCAGATGCCCTCTCCCGACTCGGCTCTCCGCGAAAGCCGGTCCCTCCAAACGTATTCTTCGATGTCTTACTTGGTCGCTGCAAGACATAGCAGAGCCAGACCCAGAACCGGCTCTGGTCGCTGCAATACATGCTACACCCTCATGGGTCGTACCTTACTTGGATTACAAGACCCGAGGAATACTTCCTCAAGATGAGATGTTGGCCAGACAAATCGTCAAGAGAAGCCAATCCTTTGTACTCATCAATGGTGAGTTACATCGACGAAGTGCCGCATATGTTTTTCAAAGATGCGTCTCACCAGAAGAAGGTAGATCTATCCTCAACGAAATACACTCTGGAGATTGCTGACACCATGCCGGCTCTCGTTCGCTTCTAGATAAAGCCTTTCGACACGGCTTCTACGAGCTTACAGCTCATGCGGATGCAGGGGACATAGTCAAGAAATGTGATGGATGCCAGCGCTATGCAAAACAATCTCACGTGCCGGCTCAAGAACTTAGGATGATACCTATCACTTGGCCCTTTGCGGTATGGGGACTTGATATGGTGGGACCTTTTAAAAGGTCAGCCAACAAGAATACCCACATACTAGTGGCAGTTGAAAAATTCACCAAATGGGTGGAGGTAGAGCCGGTCAGTAAATGCGATGCCACAACAGTACTGAAATTCCTGAAAAAGATCATATACAGATTCGGCTATCCCCTTAGCATCATCACTGATAATGGTTCTAACCTATCAGAAGGGGTTATGCAGCGATTCTGCCAGAACGAGCACATCCGACTCGACCTTGCATCAGTAGCACATCCACAGTCCAACGGACAGGCCAAGAGAGCTAACCAAGAGTTGCTCAGAGGCATTAAACCCCGACTCGTTGTTCCTTTGAAAAGAACGCCGGGTTGTTGGGAGGAGGAGTTACCCCGACTTCCAACAGGTCGACAGGCTATACGCCCTTCTTCCTAGTTTATGGAGCAGAAGCCGTCCTCCCAAGTGACATACGTCACGACTCGCCTCGAGTCACTGCTTATGTAGAAGCCCACAATGAGAAAGCAAGACAAGACGCCTTGGATATTCTCGATGAAAAACGAGATTTGGCTGCAGCTCAGTCGGCTATCTATCAACAAGATCTACGACGCTACCATAGACGTCGCATCAGGAGTCAAACTTTCCAGGAAGGTGATTTGGTGCTCCGACTCATACAGAAAAGAGATGGAATGCACAAGTTATCCTCTCCTTGGGAAGGACCGTTTTTGGTCAGCAAAAACCTGTACAATGGATCCTACTACCTAGTGGATATACGAGAGAAAGCGGACACGCGCACAAGCATGGAGGAGACTCCTAGGCCGTGGAACATCGCACAACTCCGTCCATATTAGACTTGAGTAGAAACAGGAACATTACTGTACGCTTCATCAAGTCGACATACGTCGCACTGGCTTTCGCCACAATATATATTTATAAGCCGACATTGGTCGTGCCGGCTTTCGCCATAAAAAATATACATAAGTCGACTTCTCTCGCGCTGGCTCTCGCCACATACAACTAAGCTGACTTCAAGTCGTAGCGGCTATTGCCATACCAAACTCTACTTTACTTTTTTCATGTCATTCATTTTTTGCATCATACATTTGCATACATTACATTATTATATCTCAGAGACCTGGAGGCTTGATCTACACCTCTATTGGTACTGAGCATGTATATTGCTTATTCAGGGGAATCGGGTAGTTCGACGACAATCATTGATTCATTATCCGAAAACTCTGCATATATATGTAAAAATAATTGTGTATAGGCTTATTCAGGGCAGTAGAGGGGCTCGATGTCACTCATCGACTCTTATCCGAAGAAATCCCGGCATATACATGAAATGGAAAAACACGCCTTGGCCTGTATAGCTTATGCTCATACGATCTAAATACGCGAAACCCGGCTAAAAAATCTCAAGAAGAAGTTTTAAAGCAAACGGAAAAACGTTGATCAATGTGAGACGGCATACAGAGGAGTTCTGACTCATGGATAACCCAAAATTCTTCTCAAACAAAGAGAAGATGAGGAAAAGATGAATCCAGAGTCTACTTCTATATGAGCCTTTATA
Organism: Bromus sterilis; assembly: GCA_950022295.1. Taxonomy (NCBI): domain Eukaryota; kingdom Viridiplantae; phylum Streptophyta; class Magnoliopsida; order Poales; family Poaceae; genus Bromus; species Bromus sterilis. Next base: position 211,894,141 of record OX465599.1, read on the forward strand.
TTTTATTTTTGCATACATTAGCATCATTGCATAATCCTTTCATTTTTTTCCAAAATATTATATCTTGAGCATCGACCTATGTGACTCAGTATGACACAAAAGATGTTCATACTGACTCATGGGGACTACAATTATTTCATTACATCTTCTTCATATATAAAGTCGACTTAGGTCGTAATGGCTATCGCCAAACATATAAAGTTGACTTAGGTCGCAACGGCTATCGCCAAACATATAAAGTCGACTTCGGTCGCGACGGCTCTCGCCATAAAGTATACTTATCAACATTCGTCGAACCGGCCCTCGCCGACTTATTTGGAAACTGGGAATATAACCCATCGTGTCATTGTCACTTGACAAATTCAAAGATAAAACCTATGTGACTAGGCACTGCACACAGATGCACACACCGACTCTTGGGGAGTAACACCTCAAAAATATGCAAGAAATTGTAAGTCCCAGATTGCTTCAGGCAAGAAAACCCGACACTTAGGGTCTACACCATTTCGAAGAAAAAACACAAATCTTCTCTGATGACCCGGTACGGCATATAAACATGACCATACCATCTCATGGCGTCTACAAGTCGATCTGTCCTATGAGTCGATTAACAGATACTAAACTATTCTGAATCGACTCAGGGGGCTACAGATACATACACTATCATAAGTGGTCGGCTCTCATATACTCCGCGAAATTTTTTCCAGTCAGGAATAAAAAACCGACTCATAAACTCATGGACTCAACAAAAGTTCATAGATTTCATTCATCAAGCCAACTGGATCTTACATCAAAGGAAGTAACCTTACAAGCAAAAGCCAAACTCGGCAAATTACGTAAAAGGAGAAAAACCTACAGCTTCAGGCATCTTCTTTAGAGTAGGCCTCATCCTCTATTGAAACATCTTCTTCACTAAGTAGATCTTCATCGCTGGAGCTCTCCACACAACAGCAGGCTCGATCTCCATCCGAGTCAAAGATCCTAGATGACAATGTGTCTTCACCATCAAATTTGAAGATGATGGTGTCTCCTCGAGAAATATGCCTGGAGCGAAGAAAAGTTTTCCAACCTTTCTCAAAAAACATTGTGCCTTGGTTAGAAAAACTCACTTTTACCCAGACAGGCCCATGAGGACATCCATCAGATCGGAGCCAAAGACCCGAAGGCTATGAGTCAAACACAAGTTGTGAAAAATACTCTGGAAGTTTTATCCAGCGACGGATCGTCCGGATATGAACCAAGAAATCATTCCTCTCAGGACAAGAAGGGGGAGATTCAGAAGGAGAGGTAGCACGAGCACTTCTTCCCCTACCTCTGCCACGTCCACGACCTCTACCACGGCCACGACCACGACCACGACCGCGACCTCGGGTACTTGCACGAGGATTAGGCTCATTGGAGGCCAAAGGCGAAGAGGTCTCTAGCTTAGGGGCAATGGAGAAAAGCAGGAAGAAGAAGAAAAGGATAGGATGCGCTTGAAAGATCAAGCTATCCAAGGGATATTTATAATAGATTCATGGAGAGGGTCCATTAATGCCACAATAAACAAGGGATAACTACCCAAGGTAGATGGCATTTATGAAAAGACTCCTCGATTCCCACTACAAACATCAATTCCTTTAACCGACGTTTCGGGCAGCGTGATCATAAAAACTAAACCGAATCTTTGACCAAAGGTCAAAGGAGAAATCTTCAAATAAGAGGAGAAGCTAAAAAGAGTTAGGCGTCGACTTCTAGTAAAAGCAAAAAACATGATAACTGTTTTGACTCTATCAGAAGAGCCGGCTCCATGAAGATCAAGGAATTGAAGAAAGATTGAAGAGAGATTACTTCGACTCCCGATCAACGACAAGCGTAAAGTCGGCCCATGATCCATGAAGAGTCGGTGGCAATAAAGAAGACAGGAGGAAGATTGCTGTAAAGACTGAAGCATCACAACAATCCTAGGGGCTAATGTCGGGGGGATGGATCAGGCCCATAGACCCGACATTAAGAACCTCTGGGACGACTTACATATGAAGGACCATAAAGAAGACCTGACTAGGAGTCTGACGTGCCAAGCGTGAAGATTGAAGCCCTAGAAGGAATTCGACTTACCTTGTATAGCACGTAGAAAACTTGTAAAGTAGAATAGAACTCCACATCGTGTAGGAGTCGGACTCTAGGAATCCCGGGACCCGACACCTTTATAAGCCGAGGACCACGGGAGCCAGAGCCAGAACTTACATCAAGCCAGGTTTTAGACAACTCGCTCCAGAGCCTAGATCTCCACGAGACTAAGCCGGCGAAACATCACCACTTTAATCAATACGATCAACTTCTCCTATTGAAGAGTCGACCCCCCTATAGTCAAAAAGCAGGAGTAGGTCTTTACTGCACCGTCGGGGCCGAACCTGGGTAACTCGCCGAGTCCTGTGCCTATGTCGACTCTCTCCTCGAATTCGCCTCGCAGCAAAAGTCCCACAATAAGTCCGACTCTACGGACATCTGCCATGACTTTCCCACGACAGTTGTTGAACCCGATGAGCACGTCATTTATGATGACACACATTATAGTGATGATGACCGTTCAATTGATCCCGGAGAAGAGACGGATGATCCCGACTATTGTTAGTTGTATGCATCCCAAATTTAATTATATATATATATATATATATTTGAATTGTAGTAATTACTTTTGTAGAAGTATTATTTCTTTTTCTCAGTTTACTAATTTCATTTACTATACTTTTTGGCAGGTTCATGACAGATATGGAGGACGAGACCTCCGCGGGTGGTTTTGCATCATGAGGGAGGGGTCGGGGTATTGTGCTTGCACCAGGGACTCTACGCAGGTTTTTTATTTAGAGTATGTCCTCTCCTCCTACTTCTGAGGTGCCCAGGGGGAGAGGAGGTCGGACGAAGAAGGCCACGAGAGGGGGCAGAGCAGGTGGTGGCCGTGGGAGAGGTAGGCAGACTACTGCTCCTTCCTCGCCTCCACCTCCAGCAGGTGGTGGCCGTGGGAGGAGGAGGCTACGTCTGTAAGGACCTATATGCGATACTGTTCTAGATCTAGATGTTTCCATCCAGATCCGGGGACGAAGCACATATCGGTCCCACCGCGACATATGACATAGCCATATGTCCCGGATTTCCAACATAATATCACAACAGTACAGATACAAGGATACAAAATCTCATACAATCGGCATACAACTGCCTTAATACAATACAACAACGGAAGATACATGTCTGAGTACAGACTACAAGCAAATGCCTAGTTTCAAAGAGAAAAACATCGATCCCAATAACCACAGGGGTCCAGGCCCTCCGCCGGGATCCGCCTAACTAGTCGTCGTCGAGTCTCCACGTGAAATGTCGATCACCATACATGTACTCGATCAAGAACCCTGAAAAGAGTTTGGGGGTAGTATCATGAGTACAGAAGTACTCAGCATCCAACTGTAGTGGTCAACTGACCCAGCAAGGACTTCATCACTCTTCATTCTAGGACAACTAGTAGTTTACAGTAAGGAAGGGGTAAGTGGTGAGGCTGCTGAAGCACTACCATTTATGAAGAGGCTAATGATCTAGAGAGTAAGATAAGAAGCCAAGCATTCGATGAGGAATCGCCTCCAAAAGTCTTGCTATCAACTACTTACGCAAACATAACACCTATCCGATCCTTGTCCTCCTCTTCGCATCCCGACGAAGAACAAGCATTCAAGGCACACACACATTGATCAAGTTATATTAAAATTATCTCAGCTGTTGTTGTTGTTGTCTATGAACAAGGAGTAGGTCTCAAGTCGTCCATAACCGTGGACACGGCTTCTCAAAAAGATTTAACCCTGCAGGGGTGTACCAACTGCCCATTACGAGGCATCGCATGCTCGCCCATGTCTCTCGGTTGCTACCTAGCACAGGCAACCATTTTATGATTTAGTTCCAAGAGATCCGAAACGACAAGTCCCGCTAACTAACAACAAGCAAATCCGGGTGGCCCCCGGGGAGTCGACACCCAATCCAAAAGTTGGCCACGCTCTCGGATCGGACTCTTCCGTATGGCCAAGGTCGGGTGTAGTCTCACCTATATAACAGGGGACTTCCCTAGCTCACCAGTGTGGACCAACAGAGGAACTCTGTCTCCGCTGGCCCGAGTTGTTTGAAAACTAATGGAAGCCGACCAGCACACACACGGTTTCAAATGGTAAATCAGCTTGGACCACCTCTAGCAATGTTCGAAGCTAGGTAGGTAAGAAGAGGGGACCCCATAAAATCCCACACGCGATTAGGCACGCTCAGTATTAAAACCAATACCCGGAACTCGGGTCCTAGGTGATTCGAATGGAACAAAGCATCGGGGCGGGATAGCCTAGACCTTCCATCCTTCGTCGAATATAGTCAACATTTATAATAATCATATCACCAACAACAATATAATAATGTGATATCCCAAACCAAGGATTAACAGGGTAACATCGTAGCATCCTAAGCATGCATACTAAGCAGAGGCTGAGCAACGAGCAATAGTAACATAGCAGTACAAGGTTTGCTGGGAAGGGACATGGCTGTATCGGTTTGAAAGAGGCTGTAAACATGTGGTAGGATCAAACATCGAACCTAACCTAGACTAGCATGCAAACCGCTGGTTGAAAAAGAATGGATCATAAGTAGCAAAGTAAGATACTAAAGGTGCAAGAGCTCTCGCTGTCCGTGACTGGAATTTCTCGAAATGGTGTTTGCGTGCAAGAAGTGGGAGATGGGTTTAGAGCATAAAAATACTATATAGTTTAATTGCGAACTCAATCTATGTCGGGACCCGGAGTTTGCAAATGTAATTCCTGTCACAACTCAATCATATGGAGAGCCGAGAGCCGTACTCACATGTCTAAGCAGACAAGGCCAAGCACAGAACACTCTCAGAAAGCATCAAACGCGAGGGGCTGATGGCTTCTTGCCCTTTGTTGGTTACCCCAAGTGGAAGGTTGAGATGTAGCGCAACAGCAAGTTTCCCTCGGTGAAGATACCAAGGTTTGTCTCCAGTAGGACTCCAGAGATAATAAGTAGGTGTCAGCGGCGCAACTGACGTGGACCTGCACACAGACACAGATAACTTTGTTCCCAACGAAGTTCAGAGAGGTTGTCAATTTCTCCGGTCTGGTTGTTCACAAAGGGTAAAACACAAAGGATAATGATAGAAACTGAAAGTAAAAAGCAGGAAAGTAAATATAGCGTCGAAACAGTAATAAGGATATGGACCGGGATACGTGATGTTCACTAGTGATGTCTCTCTCCCAAAAGACGATAAAACTGCTATGCGAGGTAAACAAATTACAGAAGGGCAATTGACAGGATTATGAACGCACCGCAATGCTAACTATGCTACAAAAGAAAGGAAGAGGCTCAAAAGCACGGGCAGTACGTCAAAATAAGTAGACCGTAATCCAACTGCATCTACTACTAATCATCCACCTTGAGATATCTATCCAGAACATCTCGCTGGTATTAAGTTGCGAGCCCCACCCAAAGTGTAAACCCAAAGCAACAGACAACTGCATTAAAAAGAACTTTGCATAAAGTATACAATCCTTGCAACCGCGGTTACAAGCACCGTTGTTTTCCCCCTTGTGGCAACAACACATCCCCTAGACTCATGTTTCTGTCACTCAAGCGTGTCATCGGGGGGCATGAAACCACAATCGAGCATAACTTTCCCTCTTGGAGTCACTACCTAATATTGGCCAAAGCAATAAACAGCAACGGAGAACATGCAAGAATTACTTAGGAACAAAAATATAAGAGATAAAAACCAAATATATTACTCTACCACAATCTGAACATAATCTAATAATCCATCAGATCCCATCAAACTCAGTATAGCAATAACATAAATATTAAAAAAGTGCCTCGATCATGTAGGGCTGCTCACGAGGTCTAAACCATGAAGAACAAAGAGGGGAGGAGAACATCACATAGCTACTGATCACGGACCCATGGTCCAAGGAAAACTACTGACGAGACATCCGGGGAGCATCCATGGTGGAGAGGAGACTCCCGGTGGTCGGCCCTCGCTCCGGCAGGGTGCCGGGACGAGGTCTTCTGGTGCTCCCGATCTCGGAAGAGCGGCGGCGGCGGAACAGAGGCGAGTTTGCGAAATAGGGTTCTGTCCTCGGAGTTTCCCCGTGACGGAGAATAAATAGGCGAAGGGGAGCATCCATAGGTGGACCAGGGGGCCCAGGCGCACCCCTGGCGCGACCAGGGGTGGGGCCGCGCCGGGTGTCCGCCTGGGCCCCCTGGCTCCCCTCTGGCCCCACTCGGGCTCTTCGCGAAGCTTCCTATACGCTTATTTTTCCTGTATTTTTCCCAGAATTTTTCTGGCACTTTTTATATGGGGGAAAACTGAAATAGAAAAACAGCAGAAAACAGGAACTGGCACTGGGGTGCACTGAGTTAATAGGTTAGTCCAAATATGATCAAAAGTGTATGAAAGTGTATCTAGAACCTAGCAATATCACACAAAACATGCATGGAGCAACCAGAAATTATAGATACGTTTTGGACGTATCAACATCCCCAAGCTTAATTTCTGTGGTGACATGCTAGCAACCATAAAATAACTTTGAAAAGTAAAGCAATCAAGGTTAGAGATTCAATTCAAGTCATAACATGCAAGAGTCTATATTAGCATTGAAACAAGTAACAAAAGAACAAAAGGTGCAAGAGCTCTCGCTGTCCGTGACTCGAACGTCTCCAAATGGTGTTTGCATGCAAGAAGGGGGATAGGGAATATGAGAAAAACATTTATTTGTTGAGAACTCAATCTACTAAAATTTCACGCTTGGTCTTTTTCTGGAATCTTATCTTGACTCGTCCCCAGACCACTAGCCAGGTCCAAGTCAATTTGATCCACTCCTTTTCGATATTTCGAGCACTCATGCAATGGATGAGCGTAAGCACGAGAGTTGACACTTAGGATGGCAAAGAGAGAAGTAAGGAAGAGGAAGACAAAAAAAAGATGAGAAAGGCTCACATCAATGAGGACAATCATAGGCAAGAGATGCCAAATGATAGATATGATGTGAGGAGTAGGGATTGCCATGCAACGGATACACATGGGAGCTAGGAAGCTCTCCAATGGAACTAGTGGGGGTGCATCTAACTTGCTCGCTCATGAAGACCTAGAGCTCGTTTGAGGAGGCTCATCCTTAGAATATGCAAGCCAAGTTCTATAGTGTGAAGGTCCCCACATAGCTATATGCATAATGATCATCTCTATGGAGTACAAGGATATAAAGGGAGTACTAGTGTGGATCTCTCAAAAGGATAGTAGTGTTGCCCCTTTCTATCTTTTTATTTCATTTTTTTCTTTTTTTTCTTTTTTTTGTGGCCTCAATGGCTCTTTCTATTTAACTCTCATTTGCCCTCTTTGGGATCTTTTATTGTGTCCACTTTGGGATCTTTTCCTCACTTAAGGGCAACACTCTATTTTACAAGAAGGTGAAGGAGATCTTTCACACTTTACAAGGTACTCAAAACATAAAGAAGATGTAACTAACATGAAGTATGCAATGTATGTCGCTGCCAGTGTAGCAGGAACATATATGACATCAAGATCAAGTCATGAAGAGGTGGATTTTGCATGTCAATATAACTCGGAAAGGCTATGGAAATGCCTTGATAGGTAGGGTTGTGGCTGTTTTGAGGAAAGATATAAGGAGGTTTATGATGACAGAGCGTATCATGCCAAGGGTTTGGATGTACCGGCGAAGGTGGACGCCAACTCTCGGAGTGAGAAGAAACCAATGCACGGCACAGGAGAGGCTAGCAAAAATGGGAAGGTGGAAGTGTCAACTTTCAATACTTACATTAGTTCAAAGAACTCATGCACTTATTATCGGTAACTCTCAATCTAATAAGGAGGTTCACAAAGAGACAAGTACCCCGAGGAGGAGTGTATGGGGGTTTGGTTATCCTTGCGCATCCTCGACTCATGGTACGTGAGTGTTCTCTAATATTCGATCCCTCCAAAGATTAGCGATCCATCTAGTAGCTAGAGTTCTCAACTAGTTTTGTAGGTTTTGAAAATAAACACGGATTGCCCAAAATACGACACCTATCACTTATAGGCTAGAGCTCTTGACACCAAAAGTTCAAACATTACTCACATCAATACCTCAAAACCATTGCAAGTTACTACTAAAATTAAATAGCAACCTCAATTAACTACTTTCAAGACAAGACACAACTCAGTGCAACAACCAACTCTCTTTAACAAGATAAACATGAAAAATAAAAAGAGTTCCAGCAACAAACTAAACAAAATCCAAGGCTCTTGCTAAAGACAAACTAAGACTAAAACTAAACATGGTAGTAGCTATGAAAATATAAAGAACACACAACAGCAAAAAGATAAGAAGGAAAAATCCTATGATGTGTTCTAGAATTTGAAAGTGGAGCATGTTTCTCTCCCACACAAAGTAATATGGGATCTAACTTGTTATGAACAGCAAGCACAGATAAAGAAAACTAAAAAAATAAAACCTAAGAGCGAGACGCCCCAAGCATAGCACATAACGTATGAAGTGATAAAAATATAGTGAGACGAAGGACGAACTGATGATTGTTGATGGAGAAGGGGATGCACGGGGGCATCCCCAAGCTTAGACGCTTGAGTGTCCTTGAATATTTGTTGGGGATGCATGGGGGCATCCCCAAGATTGAGCGCTTGACACTCCTGGATCTTCTTTCATCATCTTCCATCGCACACTTGAAAACTCCCTTCATACATAACTCATCATAAGCTGATTAGAGAGGTTAGTACCCTTAATAAATAATTTTTCCCACTGGATATAAAGATATTCTTGAAGAGCTCATGTTTCTCAAGAGTGCCAAAAAGTTTTTGCAAAGAAAAAGCAAGCTTAAGATTTGCAAAAGTTAGGAGAGACAAAACGTGGCAGAATCTGTGAAAAACAGAACAGCAGATAGTAAATAATTTTTTAGGGGCACTTATGCAACTCAAATCAAAAAACTCAGAACATACGGAAGTTTAGTAATTGTATAGAGCATACTGTGTAAAAATTTCAGCTCAAAAATATGAACTGGGATTTTTCTGGAATTTTTCTGGTCACGAGGACAGAATCTGTTTTCTGGACAGCATGTCACAACTTTTACTTCCCTTGCCGTCAGAGACTATAAATTGGCACAAAGCTGAACAATAAAGATACAATGATGTTTCTACAGTACTAACAATCATCAAGACACAACAAAAGCAAAAATAAAAACCTAAATTCGTTGTGGGCTGCCTCCCGAAAGCGCTTTCTTTTATGCCTTTAAGCTAGGCATGATGCAAAAGAAGAATCAAGTTTTATCAAGAGAAAGAGAATAACTAGTCCGTGTAACGGACTCAAAAGGTAACTTGGTTTTCTTTCTAGGGAAGTGTTCCATCCCATTTTTGAATGGGAATTGGAATTTTATATTCCCCTCTTTCATGTCAATAACTGCACCAACCGTGCGAAGAAAAGGACGTCCCAAAATAATTGGACACAAAGGTTCACACTCTATGTCCATAACAATAAAATCAACGGGAACATAGTTGTCATTGAAAATGATAAGAACATCGTCGATCTTCCCCAAAGGTTTCTTTATGGAAGAATCAACAAGACGAATACCAAAAGAACAAGGCTCAAAGGGCTTCAATTCAAACATATCAAATATTCTTTTGGGCATAACGGAGGTACTAGCTCCAACATCACATAAAGCATAGCAAGAGAAGTTATTTAATTTAATTTTGATCATAGGGTCCCAACCATCATCTAGATTCCTAGGTATGGAGGCTTCTAATCTAAGCTTCTCCTCCCTAGCTTTGATGAGAGCACTTGTGATATGCTCCGTGAAGGCAAGATTAAGTGTGCTAGTGTGGGGGTCTCTAGACATTTTGTGTAGAAAACTGATAACTTCTGAGAGGGTGCAAATACCAAAATCAATATCACTACTATCAAAGGTGGTAGTAGTGTCATCTAGGCTCACTTGTTTGAAACCCTCTGTATTCATAGGAGTTTCTTTATCTTTGGTTGAGGTATTAGCATCCCCATTAATAGGTCCAACGGGACTAGGAGTGCATTGGGTGCTAATAGTTTGGGTGTCCTCAACAATTTGGATAGTGGCAACTGTGTGGTGTGTAGGAAGGCTCTTAATTCTATCCTCTTCCACTTTTTCTCTAGCCCATCTTTCTTTAAGTTTAGCCATCATCCTAATATTTTCATTAATTTGTAATTGGATAGCATTAATAGGAGTGGCCTTATTCTCCTCAAGGGGAGAGGTTCTAATTTTAAGAATCTCAATATCAAGGGCTAAGATTTCTACCTTCAAAGAGAGATTATCTATTTTATCTAATTTCTCCTCTACATTTTTGTTGAAGGCTTTTTGGGTAGTGATAAAGTCTCTAAGCATGCTTTCTAATTCAGAAGAGGGGTTCTTGTTGCTAGGGTAGGTGTTGTTCTTCCCATAGTTGGATGGAAACGGTCTAGGATTGCTAGAAAAAATTCCCCTATCAGCATTGTTGTTGAAATTGTTTCTAGCAATAAAGTTCACATCAACTTGTTCTTGAGCAACCAAAGAATTTAAAGGGACATCATGAGGATCAATAAAGGGTTGCTTGGTAAGTAGAGACATAATTAAGTCAACTTTTTCATTGAGGGAGGTAATTTCCTCGACAGAATTTACCTTCCTACCTGTTGGAGCGCGTTCGGTGTGCCATTGGGAATAATTGGTCATCATTTCATCGAGAAGCTTCGTGGCAGCACCAAGGGTAGTTGACATAAAGGTTCCTCCCGCGGCCGAATCTAACAGGTTCCGCGAGGTAAAGTTCAAGCCTGCATAAAAAGTCTAGATAACCATCCAGGTAGTCAAACCATGTGTAGGGCATTTCTTAACAAGAAATTTCATTTGTTCCCAAGCTTGGGAAACGTGTTCATTATCCAATTTCTTAAAATTCATAATGTTACTCCTCAATTGGATAATTTTAGCAGGTGGGTAGTACTTCCCTATAAAAGCATCTTTGCACTTATCCCAAGAATCTATGCTATTCCTAGGCAAAGATTGAAACCAGATTTTAGCGTCTCCCCTTAAAGAGAAAGGAAAGAGCTTGAGCTTAACAACATCACCTTCTACTTCTTTATACTTTTGCATATCACATAATTCAACAAAATTATTCAAGTGTAAAGCAACATCATCTCCAGCACCAGAGAATTGATCTCTCATAACAAGGTTTAGCAAAGCAGGTTTAATTTCATAAGAGGTAGCTGAAGTTGCAGGTGTGGCAATGGGAGTGCAGATAAAGTCTTGGTTGTTGTGACTAGTGAAGTCACACAACTTGGTGTTTTCAGTAGAACCCATAGTAGCAGCAAGTGTGGTAGATTTTTTTGTAAAATTTTGATAAAAGACACAAAGAGAAAAACTGAAAGGTAAACTAACAAGACTAAAAAACAAAGGTAAAGGGTAGTGTGCAACTCCCCTATCTTAGCACTCGGAGTCCCCGACAACGGTGCCAGAAATTCGCTTGATGGCTTCTCGCCCTTCGTTGGTTACCCCAAGTGGAAGGTTGAGATGTAGCGCAGCAGCAAGTTTCCCTCGGTGAAGATACCAAGGTTTGTCTCCAGTAGGACTCCAGAGATAATAAGTAGGTGTCAGCGGCGCAACTGACGTGGACCTGCACACAGACACAGATAACTTTGTTCCCAACGAAGTTCAGAGAGGTTGTCAATCTCTCCGGTCTTGTTGTTCACAAAGGGTAAAACACAAAGGATAATGATAGAAACTGAAAGTAAAAAGCAAGAAAGTAAATATAGTGTGGAAACAGTAATAAGGATATGGACCGGGATACGTGATGTTCACTAGTGATGTCTCTCTCCCAAAAGACAATAAAACTGCTATGCAAGGTAAACAAATTACAGAAGGGCAATTGACAGGATTATGAGCGCACCACAATCCTAACTATGCTACAAAAGAAAGGAAGAGGCTCAAAAGCACGGGCAGTACGCCAAAATAAGTAGACCGTAATCCAACTGCATCTACAACTAATCATCCACCTTGAGATATCTATCCAGAACATCTCGCTGGTATTAAGTTGCGAGCCCCACCCAAAGTGTAAACCCAAAGCAACAGACAACTGCATTAAAAAGAACTTTGCATAAAGTAAACAATCCTTGCAACCGCGGTTACAAGCACCGTTGTTTTCCCCCTTGTGGCAACAGCACATCCCCTAGACTCATGTTTCTGTCACTCCAGCGTGTCATCGGTGGGCATGAACCCACAATCGAGCATAACGTTCCCTCTTGGAGTCACTACCTACTACTTGGCCAAAGAAATAAACAACAACGGAGAACATGCAAGAATTACATAGGAACAAAACAATAAGAGATAAAAACCAAATATATTACTCTATCACAATCTGAACATAATCTCATAATCCATCAGATCCCATCAAACTCAACATAGCAATAGCAGAAATATTACAAAAGTGCCTCGATCATGTAGAGCAGCTCACAAGGTCTAAACCACGAAGAACAAAGAGGGTAGGAGAACATCACATAGCTACTTATCGCGGACCCATGGTCCAAGGAAAACTACTCACGAGACATCCGGGGAGCATCCATGGTGGAGAGGAGACTCTCGGAGGTCAGCCCTCCCTCCGGCAGGGTGCCGGGACGAGGTCTTCTGGTGCTCCCGATCTCGATAGCGCGGCGGCGGCAGAACAGAGGCGAGTTTGCGAAATAGGGTTCTGTCCTCGGAGTTTCCCCATGACGGAGAATAAATAGGCAAAGAAGGGCAGCCAGAGGTGGACCAGGGGCCCCAGGCGCCCCCCTAGCGCGGCCAGGGGTGGGGCCGCGCCGGGTGGCCGCCTGGGCCCCCCATGGCTCCCCTCTAGCCCCACTCGGGCTCTTTGCGAAGTTTCCTGTACGCTGATTTTTCCTGTATTTTTCCCGGAATTTTTCTAGCACTTTTTATACGGGGGAAAACTGAAATAGAAAAACAGCAAAAAACAGGATATGGCACTAGGGTACACTGAGTTAATAGGTTAGTCCAAATATGATCACAAGTGTATGAAAGTGTATCTAGAACCTAGAAATATCACACAAAACATGCATGGAGCAAGCAGAAATTATAGATACGTTTTGGACGTATCAGGGGCATCCCATCCAGGCCGGATGATCATTTGAGATGGGTCCTCATCGTCCTCTCACAAGTCTAAATGATTATGGGAGGTGAAATCACATACTCGTAGACAAGTCGCCTCAACCATATTATCGATTGAATTATAACACTTACATAAACAGACTCCAGCCCGATCACCTAGTCGGGATCTCAGGCGGGCTCAATCATACAACAAAGTGTGCCACGTGACAGAGTCACGAGCAATCGCATCGCGATGCCCCAAGCTGCGGACATCTAAGGGCCACTTGGTGTATGAAATACCGCCGGCAAGAACACAACTAAGCTATCGAACCCCACACTAAGACATGCACGTTATAATTATACACGCAGCATACATGTCCAGTGTAAACAGAAGGTAATCACAACATGAACTCTACAAACTCATAGTATTTATAACTTCTGCTAAACAGAGCAGACATAGTAATTATATTACAAGCAGAGATCACATGGTTTTGATCCAACATTACATCAAACATCAACAGAAGCAAATTATGTCTTAGTAAAGACAAGTGGAACAAATGGCTTAAGAAGCCTGGAAGAAAATACAACGACCCTCCAAAGGAACCAGGCTGCTGTCTGGAACTATAAGACTTAGTCCACGTCGAGCTCGAGGTAGAGTCCACCATCAGGGTCAATGGTCTCGTCTCTAAAGCATAGAATAAGCAAACGTGAGTACAAAGACGTACTCAGCAAGACTTACATAGGAACTATACTACTGATGCACATGTATCAAGGCAAAGGGAGGTGGGGTTTCAAAGCAGAAGTGTCGGCTTTGACTTGGCTAGTCCTGTACTACGCATACCAGAATGAGTTAAGGAGCGTACACGAGTCCAAGTATCAAATCTCCAACCAATACACCACTATGGATACTTCCCCGACATCCCCAACAGGAAGCATGCCATAGCACTCACACTTATCTTCGAAATTTTAGAGTAACCATTGAAGTTGTCTATGATCAATTAAAGGTCTCCAGGTAGTCCATAACCGCGGACACGGCTATTCGAATAGTTCATTAACCCTTCAGGGGTGTACTACTACACACACGCACGCATCAGTTACCTCCTGGGACTGGACCCTTCAAGCGAGTACCGGCGAGGATGTTGCCACGGCACTTCACTCACAGCACCATCTCTAGTCCTAGGGAGTTGCCTATTTGAGTTGGGACCACGATCGGAATCCGGACGATTTTTCTGATGCGGACACAAACGTTGTGTGACTGCCATCAAGCTCAACTCGATCATGATCACTTGATTCAACGAGCCCACAACCTACATCCACCACTTACCTTGATGTACCTGCTTGAGATAGTTTAAAGCTCGAACTACTTGCGACTCCTGGACTTGGTCCGGGGTGAGGTACTACGCCAAGAGGGGTCAGTGAGCCCAATGTGTGGTCGTACTCTCAGTCTTGGTTAACAACACAAGAACTCGGGCTTAAGGGAGTGTTGAACGAGACAACCCACTGTGTATTCCTACACAGCCTCTCATCGTTCACCTTGTTTAGGTCAAATTCACCAACACATTACCACCATCATTCACATGATCACTACCATCCCGACTCACAAAAAAGTAGCCTCATTGTAAACTCTAAGCATGCAATAAGATGTAACAGTTGCAGGGGCCACATGATATCAATAAACTCCTATGTCAGGTAGGATTGTGGTTTTCTTACTACTGTGACAAGATGATAGGTCATGCATCGGATATGGGTTCAACTATGCGGTAGAATCGATAACAAGGTGATCATCCTAATCAATGCATGAGCGAGACTGAGAGGGAAGTGGGATTTTATCGACATGATCAAAGAGGGGGTGCTTGCCTTGCTGACGATCACGATGTAACACTCTTCTGACGTGAGCTTGAACTCGTCTCCGAGATCAACTCTACCGATAAGATGCAATCACCGAAGCACTGGAAGTAAAGCACACAATTGATAAATTACAATGCACAATCAATATTTCATGGTATGATGATGAACATGGTTGTATTGTGCTCCTTAAGTTCATGTGAAGTGCATTGCATTGCAATGGTTAAAGTTGGAATGGCATAAGCAATTTATTTGATTTAAACCAAATGTACCAAATAACAAAATTCTACTGATCCATCATGGTAAAAATTTCAAACATGGTTGAAAGTTTGATATTTGGATAGAGCATTTTATTCTGATCAATTTTCATATAAAAATCATTTCAATCTGAGTTACGGTTTAAAAGTTATTCAAATTCAAAGTTTTGGATAATTTCCGGAATTTCTAGTATTGTTTTTGTACTGGAAAAGGGATTTATTGCATCATGCTTGCGTCAGCATGACGTCATGGGGTTGACTGGTCCAACGGACCAGTGGGGCCCTCTGGTCAGTGACTGGGGGTTAAATCCCTCTGTTAAACTAAATTGGTTGGTTTAATTAGGCACTAGGGCCCACATGTCCTGGACTAGGGGGGAAGTTAGCAGGCGGGTTAGGCCCTAATCAGCCGGTGGCTTGACGTCGTTGGCTTGGGCCATGGCGGCGCTCGCCGGAATCGCGCTACAGACCGCGGAAAGGGGAATGGAGGGCACGGGCATGTGCCCCGTGGTCTTGCGCGTCTCCTGGAGCACAAGGGGGACCTCGGGGGGGCACGAGGCCACGACTACGACAACGGGCGCGGCGGCCGGCTTCTGTCCACGACGGGATACGGCTTAGAGGGGTCGGGGAGAGCAACGGAGAGGGGGAATAGAAGCGCCATGCTCACCGGAGCTCGATGATGGGCGCGGCGAGGTCGAAGATAGGCTGGCCGGTGAGGAATTCCTCGCCGGAGTTCCTGTGGCCAGCGGAAAAATCTCGAGGGTGGCGCCGTCTTTGGGGCGCCCCGGGCACGATTAGATGCTTGGATCGATGAAGACGAGGGAGGTGACTCGCGTGGACACGGGGGTGCGGCCTGAAGGGCACGTTGGCCACGCCGGGCACGATGGCGCGCTCCGGCTAGGTCTCGGATGCCGCGGGTTCTCGCCGAGGAAGAAAGAGGGAGGGCCAGAGAGAGGGGGTGAAAGGAGAGGGAGACCACGGGGTGCGGTGTCGAGGGGATAGGGATGGGGGGAGGCCCTGCCACGGCGAAGCAGGAGGTGGCGCCGGCCATGGCAAGCAGGGCATGCAGCTCTCTGCTTGCCTGGCCGGGGTGGAAGACGAAGATGCCCCTTTGGGCTGGGCTGGGCCAGAAGCCAGGTGGGCCTGAGGTAAGCTAGGTAGGCCTTCTCTTTGTTTTTCTTTTAATTTCTTTTCTGTAATTTTTTTGTTTTCATTTTTAAACAAAAACATTTTATAAAATTCTACAAACTTTTATTGGAGCTTATAGGACATATATAAATCCACTCACCAAGTTTCAGAATTATTGGAATTATAAATATTTAATTCCAATTGCAAATACAAAATTTATTTAATTTCCAAGGGCATTTTGGACTTTTAGAAAAATCAGGGAGCATGATGTGGGACCCACTTCACTTGAAATGTGATCATGCCCATTGATGAGACTTTTCAAAAAGTTCAAAGCATTTTTGGAAGAAGATTTTTGTCTGGCCTTTTATTAAAATTATTTTGAGGCTTTTTGCTTCCCCAATTCTTTTTATTTTGCAAAAAATTTCATGATGCAAAAATGCTAGCTTAGCAAAGCACAAACCTAAATTAGGGTTTTGACAATCTACTAAAATTCACACTTGGTCTCTATCGGAATCTTATTTTGACTCGTTCCCAGACCACTAGTCAGTCACAAGTCAAACTGATCCTCTCTCTTTCGAATTTGAGCACTCATGCAATGGATGAGCGCGAGCAAGATTTGTTGGCACTTAGGATGGCAAAAAGAAAAATGATGGGAAAGGAAGACAAAAAGGTGTGAAAGGCTCACATCAATGAGGAAAATCATAGGCGAGAGAAAGCCAAATGATAGATATGATGGCAGGAATAGGGATTACCATGGAACGGATGCAATAGAGCTAAGGTAAGCTCTCCAATGGAACAAGTGGGGGTGCATCCAACTTTCTTGCTCATGAAGACATAGAGCTCATTTGAGGAGGCTCATCCTTGGAATATGCAAGCCAAGTTTTATAGTGTAAGGATCCCCACATAGTTATGCATGAATGATATGAATATCTCTATGGATTACATATATGACTATGGAGTATGAGTGTGGATCTTTCAAAATGAATAGTATTGTTGCTCCCTTCTCTCTTTTTATTTATTTTTTTTATTTTTTTTATTTTCGTGGCCTCATTGGATCTTTCTATTTTTTATCATTTGTCCTCTTTATATCCTTTAATTTGTCCTTTTTGGGGATCTTTTATTTTGTCCTCTTTGGGATATTATCCTCACTTAAGGCAACACTCTATGTTTCACAAGAATATAAAGAAGATCTTCACGCTTTAAAAGAAGTACTCAACATAAAGAAAACAAAAAGTATCATGATGTATGCAAATGTATGCCTCTGTCAGTGTAGCAGGATATGCAATGATACTAGCGCGTCATGTAGCAATGATTAGGGCAAGGCCCAACTAGCATGCGTCATGAAGATCAAGTCATGAGATGATGGATGTTGCATGGCAATGTATCTCGAAAAGGCTATGGAGATGCCTTGATAGGTAGGTATGGTGGATATTTTTAGGAACATATAAGGAGGTTTATGATGAATGGGCATATCATGCCAAGGGTTTGTATGCACCGGCGAAGTTAGCACCAACTCTTAAGATGAGAAAGGGAAATGCACGGTACGGAAAAGTCTAGAAAAAGGTGGTAGTGCCAACAATCAAATACTCGCATTAGTCCGAAGAACTCATGCACTTATTATCGGTAACTCTCTATCTAATGAAGAGGTTCGCTAAGAGACAAGTACCCCGTGGAGGAGTGTATGGGGGTTTTGTTATCCTTGCGCATCCTCAACCCATGGCACGTGAGGGTAATCTATATATTCCAACCCCTTCAGAGGTTAGTGATCCATCTAGTAGCTAGAGTTCTCAACATTTTTTTGTAGTTTTCGAAAATAAACACGAAATGCCCTAAATACGACACATATCACTAATAGGCTCAAGCTCTTGGCACCAAAATTCCAAACATTAATCAAATAAATACCTCAAAACTATTGCCTTATAATAGCAACCTTAATTACCTACTCATGCAAGACACACAACTCAGTGGAATAGACCAACTCTCTAAACAATATAAGCATGATAACTCAATAGATTTCTGTCACAACCCTCTATTAGGTATGTTCTAGGATCAAGAATCAACTTGCATCATGTCAAAAATTTCAAATGAAATTGAAATGGGAGAGAGAACACCCCCAGATGAATTTATTTCAATTGGCCATTTTAAAAGTTGCTCCAAAAATTCCTTTTGCAATTTGGAAAAGTCTTATAAATGAGTGTGATCACATATCAAGTGATGTGGTTTCAAATAGATGCTCATGGATTTTTGAAATATTCAAACAGGAGCTTGGAATTATAACAAAACCCTTATTTGAATTGAAATTCAAATTGTTTGAATTTCAAAAATCCCCAAACTTTGTGAGTGGATAGCTATAAGCATTGTAAGGATACATAAAATTTGGAGGATTTTATAAAATGGCTAGCTATTTATTTAGCAAAGCCAAAACAAATAACAGGAAGAAATAGAAAATAGAAAAATGAAAAGGAGAAGCAAACAAGCAGCCCAACTTAAGCCCTAGGCCCTGCTAGCCGGCCCAGCCCGCCTGAGCCCTTGTCGTCTTCCTCCCCGCAAGCCGAAGCAGCTCGCTATCGAGCATGACCCGGCCGGCGACCTCCACCGCGACGCCCTCGACGTTCCAGGCGTCCGCGAGTCACCTCTTCTCTCCACGGAGATGAGGAGAACACGCCTCGTCACTTCCCCCTTCTCCTTGGAGCTCTCCCGCCCTCTCCACGTTTCCCCCAAATCGATAGAGCGCCACCGAAGTTTGTCGTCGACGGGAACCGCAGCCATCGCCGGAGCTAGCCCCAATGGACATGTCCCCCGTGAGCAGCGTCGTCGTCTTCATCTGCCTGGAGAAGCTGGAGTGCTCATTCGACTCGGAGCCGTCGCAATCGTCGCCACCGTGTCGCCGGAGCCGCCGCACGTCATCGTCGATTCCATCTCCTACATACCCTCCCCGGCCTCGCCGTCACCACCAACACACCCGTGGTGAGCTTCATATTCGCCCTGGCCAGTCTATCGTCTCCCTCCCGTTCTCTGTCGCCGTTTGCGATGGAAGCCCAGGAGCGCTGCCGCCATGAACGACGGCGAGGAGGTTCCAGTGCCCGTCCGCCCTCCCCGTGATGTCCAACGCACTCCTGGCACCTCCAGGAGTCGTCTGGTGCAGCGCACGCCCAAGCTCCACCTCTGCAGCGACCTCATCGCCAACCCTGAGCCACGGCTGCTGCTAGGGCTCGTCGCCGGTAGCGCTCCGACGACCCCCAGTGACCCCGCTGTACTCAAATGAATGAGTGTGTGCATGGGATCCATTTTGGTCGCCTTGGCGTGCCAAATGGTGGCATGTGCCGCCGTATTGCACAATGCCGCCGAGTCGGTTGGTCGCCGGCATTGAGCCGCCGGCAAGATGACGTGGCCGTCATGGTTAGATGTTAATTAACCCGGTCCTGGGCCACTGTCATGTGGGCATAACCTGCTAATCACCCCGGGTTAGTTTAATTTAACAGAGATAATTAAATAACCACACTGACATGCTGGCCCCACCAGTCAGACCCCCCCCCCCACACGTCAGCCTGAGCTCACAGTGATGCCATAAGTCCTTTTCCAAATTAAAAGAATAAGCCAGAAAATCCAGAAAATGAATTAGACTTTGGAAATTCATAACTAATTCATTTTAACTCCAAATTGGACATATAGTATATGTAAAATTATGAGAAAATGCAAGGATTCTGAATATGGACTTTGTTTTCATGTTTCACCAATTTAAATTGGGTGAACAGAAGCAAATGTGCATATGGCATTCTATTAAATTCAAATTTGAAGTGAACTTGCAAATGACTTTGCAACTCACTTCTTTTAAATGGAATTGTCCACACATTGCAACCATGAACATCACATTACAAACTTGGTCATGTCATTGTGCATTTTATTTATATTGATCCCCTTGTTGCAATGTTTTCTCGGTAGAGGTGGAGCCGGAACTCGAGATCACCCCCTCCGTTGAAGATACCGTGTACGACCCTCATCGGCAAGGAAAGAAAACCCCCATTTATCATGTCCATGAAATCCCACTTCGCTCTCAGTCTCGCTTATGCGTTGTTTAGGATGATTACCATGATGCGTTTCTACCGCATAGTTGAACTCATTCCTTTGCATGACCTATCATCTTGTCACAGTAGTAAGAAAAACTACAATCCTAGCAGTTGTAGGAGTTGATTGATATCATGTGGCCCCTGCAACTGTTATTTCTTATTGCATGCTAAGAGTTACAATGAGGTTACTCTTTTGTGAGTCGGGATGGTAGTGATCATGATGATGATGGTGGAAATGCGTTGGTGAATCTATCGTAAACAAGGTGAATGATGAGAGGATGTGTAGGAGTACACAGTGGGTTATCTCGTTGAACAACGCCTTAAGCCCGAGTTCTTGTGTGGTGATCCAAGACAAAGAGTACTACCACATGTTGGGAAAACGGATCCCCGCTCAACCTACTAACTCACCCCTTCTCAGTTCAATGAGTCGCAGTAGTTCGGAGTTTTGGTAGGTCTGTGGCACGGTCTGCGAAGTGGAACAACGGCTATTCGGACCGGCTTCGGACCCTGCACACATGTTCTGGGACCACGTCGGTAAACCGGCCGGGTTCACGATGTGGAATCCAGCCCAGATAGGCGTCTCCATTGGACTTTGAGTTGGCTGTGAGGTAAAAGTTGTGGAGATTATCCTTGCCGACACCCGCTTGAAGGGTGACGAGATCTCGGCGATAACTGATAGTTTCATGTGAGCAACAGTACACCCCTACAGGGTTAATAAACTATTCGAATATCCACGTCCGCGGTTATGGACTACTTGGTTATCTGTGCTTGATTATTAGACAACTTCAACGGAAACTCTAAAACTTTCCAAGATATGTGTGAGTGCTATGGTTTTATTTCTCGTGGGAAGGTGAGGAAGGATCCATAGTGGTGTATTTGTTTCGGCGACTTGGATAGATGGACTCGTGTACGCTTCTTACCTCATTTTGGTATTCGTAGTACAGGTCTAGCCAAGTCAAAGCGTGCACTTCTTCATTGAAACCCCACCTCCCTTTGACTTGATACTTGAGCATGAGTAGTATAGTTCCGACGTAAGTCTTGCTGAGTACGACTTTGTACTCACGTTTGCTTATTCTATGTTTTAGATGAACCCAATGACCCCGAAGGTGGATTCTTCCTGGAGTTCGATGACTAAGATCAAGCTAGTGTAGTCCCAGTCAGAGGAATGGTTCCCTCGTGGAGGGCTTGTGTTTAAATAAGGCTTCTTAAGCCATTTGTTAAACTTGTCTGTACTCAGACCTACTTTGCTTCCGCATGTTTGATGTAATGTTGGATCACAGTCTTGTGATCTCTGTGTGCACTCTGTGAGAGTTAAATAAAGATGTAAACTTTTTAGAGGAATGTGATGATACCTTTTGTTCACATAGGACATGTATGTTGCGTG
This sequence comes from Bromus sterilis, assembly GCA_950022295.1. Classification (NCBI taxonomy): domain Eukaryota; kingdom Viridiplantae; phylum Streptophyta; class Magnoliopsida; order Poales; family Poaceae; genus Bromus; species Bromus sterilis. The sequence goes on from OX465599.1 coordinate 211,915,974, forward strand.
TATGTTTATAACGTGCATGTCTTAGTGTGGGTTTTCGAGAGCTTGGTTGTGATCTTGCTGGCGGTATTTTATACACCAAGTGGCCCTTAGATGTGCACAGCTTAGGGCATCGCGATGCGATTGCTCGTGACTCTGTCACGTGGCACTCTTTTTTGTATGATCGAGCCCGCCCGAGACACACTAAGTGATCGGGCTAGAGTATGTTTATGTAAGTGTTAGAATAAAATCGATAGTATGGTTGAGGCAACTTGTCTATGAGTATGGGAGTTCACCACCCATATCAATTAGACTTGTGTGCAGACGATGCGGACCCATCTCATTTGATCATCCGGCCTAGATGGGATGCCCCTCACGTTTGATGCTTTCCAAGAGCGTTTTGTGCTTGGCCTTGTCTGCTTAGACAAGCGGGTATGGCTCTCGGCTCTCCATATGATTGTGTTGTTATATTACTTGCATACGCAAAACCCGGGTCCAGACAAGTTCTAAAAGCAACCTAAATAAAAGCTCTTAAAAAGATACATATGGAAACTAAGAACTAAACATGACAACATCTACGAAAAGATAAAGAACACACCTACAAAGATGGCATGCAAACCTATGTTGTGTTCTAGGGTGGAGTGGAGAGTGTTTCTCTCCCAAACAATGAAGGATAAGGTCCGACTTGTTATGAACAGCAAGCAAAACACATGAAGAGATAAAAATATTGCATGCAGAAGGACGAACTGATGATTGTTGATGGAGAAGGGGATGCACAGGGGCATCCCCAAGCTTAGACCCTTGAGTCTCGTTGGATATTTATTGGGGGTGCATGGGGGCATCCCCAAGCTTGACCGTTTGACACTCCCGGATCTTCTTTCATCATCTTCCATCAAATATTTGAAAACTCCCTTCATACGAAACTCATCATAAGCTGATTATAGTGGTTAGTACACATAATAAAATAAAAAAATTCTCCACTTGAAATAAAGATTTTCATGAAGAGCTACTGTTTCTCAAGATTGCCAAAAAGTTTTTGCAAAGAAAAACCAAGCTTAAGATTTGCAAAACAGTGAAAACGCAAAACGTGGCAAAACCTGTGAAAAACAGACCAACAGGTAGTAAATAATTATTTTCGGGGTACTTCTGCAAATTAAATCAGAAAAATCAGAACATATGCCACAAAGCTAATTGTATAGATCATGCTGTCAAAACATTTCAGATCAAAAAGATGATCTGGTGATTTATCATGAATGTTTCCATCAAGCAGACAATATCTGTTTCTGGACAACATGTCACAACTTTTGAACTTTCTTGCAATCGGACGCTATAACTTGGCACAAATCCTGAAAATAAAGATGCAATGATGTTGCTACAGTAGTAAAAAGCATCAACACCACTAAAACTGAAAGTAAAAACATTTTGGGTTGCCTCCCAATAAGCGCTTTATTTTATTCCTTTTTCCTAGGAATGAATATTATAAAAGATGCTCTCACAAGAGAATAATAGTTCAAGCAAAAGAGAGCATCAAGAAGCAAATATGAACACATTTAAGCCTAACCCACTTTCTATGCATAGGCATCTTTTAAGAAAATAAATGAAAGAAGCACAAAGCGGCATGCATAGGAAGGTGGAACAAGAACAACTTCAAAACTTCCAATAAAACACTAGTGCGAAGCGTAGCTATCCAAACGTTTTTTTGACCCCTATCGCCTACGGGAATCGGAACCGTTGCCTTTCCTTCGATTGCGATAAGGGGGGCCTATTCCGCACGATAGCCACAAACCGTTTCCAATGGACTAGTCCACGCAGACATACATGATAAATCGAACATTTTCCTTGACTTTTTATCGCAAACACTTGTCCACGAATGTTCGTCTGAGATAATGATCTTATGGCAAACGTTCAATCAATAAACTATGTTTGAGTTTATTTATACCAACCGAAACGCGGGTGTGTCAGGAACTGCGTGGGATAGCCAAAGCTATTACATACAGTTTGCATATAGTACACGTTTGTTTGGTTAACACCGACCTAAACGTTTGTGCAGAAATGATCGTGTGGTTTCATAAATAAATCACAAACGTTCTTTTCGGATGAAGCGTTTGTGATATACGCTGAACATTACAAACAGTTGTGCACAAAATATGATGTGGAATTAGAAATAAATACCCGACGCTCATTTCTTATCGAACGTGTGTGATATATGCACCTATCTGTGGCGAAATAATATGCAAAACCGTGTGCAATGTTGTAACTACAAAAACGATTATTTAGCAATATATTAATATGAAATATTTTATTCATTTTTTAATTTTTGTAAGAACGACATTTATAACAAAAATTTTCCCACCAGATATATATATATATATAAGACAGTGTTACTGAAATCACTGTACAACCAGCCACAGTATAGAAGCACCAAATCTTTGTTATTACAACCTTTGTGAAGTACAGTTTCATAGTCTGTAGATAGACAGATGAATCTCGTCTGGGAAGCTATGCAAACGGAATGCAAAAATTGACCCTACGATAATGTTGAACGCATGTGCGACTTTAGCCCAGCGAGTGTTGATGATTGCCCGTCCATCGTTCGCCCTCTTCAGGAATACTTCAATATTATAGCGTGGGTGTTGTACAAAAACCTTTCTTGCCTCTTGACCATACAGGTGGGTTGAGAGGTAATCATCGGTGCACTGCTTCGGAAAAGACTGCATCTAAAGATGGGCATAAATATCTTTTCTCTGTATTGAAATTTTATGAACGTGAAAGAATATGGTAGGGGGGGTAAATTAGTACCATCTTACAGCAAACTAAAGTCTTCTTCATTGTGCAGACAAAGAGTTTGGTGTCTTTCGTGACCAGTTTCTTTATCCTAACAATCTTTCTAAGTTTCTTGACTTGGTTGATGGTCATGGTGACCTCGTTTCCCCAGATGCAGAATGGGTCGAACAGTGGATCTAAACACATTTTAAAAGGAGCTACAAGGCAGATGTAAATGTTAGACCCCAAACAATGTCATTTTTCCTTCGATTGTATATTAATGAGTACAAGACCTTCAGACCAAGTGCATACCTCGGTTGGAAGTCTCAGATCCAACCATTGATGAAGTATAAAATGGTTAAGTAATGTACGGATTGGGGGAATCAATGATAAGAGGTTCATTCATACAAAATGAACCATACAAACGATCATATTCAAGACATGGAAATTCACCCTAAGTAGCTAGGATCGGATCTAATGAGCATTGGAATAGTGCTACGAATATCATGCACAAAGCAAATATTCAAACTCGTGAAAATGAACGCAAATAGCTAAGAATGGATGATATGAAACTGAATTATTTAAAGATTGCAATGCTCATAGTCTAAACATAGTACAGTGGTATCTCGCTTTCCCCCTGAGTGAAGCATGACATAAATGCAAAGGCGATCAATGATGACAGGTTCGCTCATGGAAACTAAAAAATACAACCAACCTGTAAAAATATACAATCGAGCAGATTCAAGACATGGAAAGTCAATCAAGTAACTATAACATAAGCATCAGGATCGATGGAGGAGTAAGAGCATGTGCATGAGGAGGGCGGCAGGGATCTTACCGGAAAAAAGCGAGCGACGCGGCTAGCTGGGAGGGGGCGGCCGGCCTACACAATCCAGGTCGCCACGTGGGGTATACAGAACGGGGGGTTGCGCAGTGTAGGCCTCCGCGCTCGGTGTCCGGAACATGGGCGGGGCTGCGCGTGTAGCACTTCGCTGGAGTTTCATGTGCCGTCTAGGACACAGCGCTAGGAGGAGCAGGGGAGGGTTTGAACCAGAAGGGGGGAATTTGGCCTTTTGTGGTGGAACGAAGGAGGGGGCGGCTTAGATATTCCCGCAGCTGATAAATTTTTTGGGTAGGTGGGGAGGATAGGAGGGAGAAGTGGTATCGTAGACGAAACTAAAAATAAATCCGTATGGCCTACCGTCTTATCGCAAACGGGAAATTCTTTTACCCGAGTGAGATGAAACGGGAACTTTGAAAATGTTGGGGTGGATGGAGAGATGGGCGAGTTAGATATTGACACGACCAATGATATTTTTAGGTAAGTGGTATCATAAATGTTTCTGTATAATTATCTGTCTGTAATATACCTAAACAAATATCCAGCCAATAAGGTCGCATAACCTTCTTCTCACGGATCGCAGTAATATCCAATGACTATCTTTCGGCGCAGGTTAAATCCACCGGCCAACGTCCAACGCTATGGTTTACGAGATATTCCAAGGTCATTATGCTCCAAAATAATTCATTATATGCATTTAAATTGCCAAATGAACTGAGTAACGTTTGAAATTTCAGTGTATTAGTTTGAATGGTTAATGTTGATCATATAAAAATATTGGGTGTAAAATATTTAAGAATAACGTGATGCCCTTGTGTTGTGATTGTTTCTGATCGAAACCTTGAAACTTCGAACTGAATGGTCCGAGTTGTGAACGAAGTGTATCTAATTTGTCTAGTAATCCATTGAAACTTTTACCATGTACCATGTTCGTGAAATGATAACAGCGTGCCAAGTCTCATCCTTTTTGGAGGCCATTTGAATAATTTTCAATTCCAAGGCCATTATGCTAAAAAAATTCATTATATGCATTTAAATTTCCAGTTGAAGTCAGAAACGTTTGAAATTTCAGTATGTTAGTGTGAATGCTTAATATTGATCATATAAAAAGATTGGTGTTTAAAGGATTTAAGAATAATGAGATGCCGTTGTGTTGTGATTGTTTCTGATCGAAACCCTGAAACTTCGAACTGAATTGTCCGTTTTGTGAACGAACTGTATCTAATTTTTCTAGTAATCCACTAAAACTTTTACCACGGATCATGTTCGTGAAATGATGATAGGATGCCAAGTCTCATCCTTTTTGTAGTTCATTTGAGTTCATTTTCAATTCCAAGGTCATTATGATCAAAAATAATTCATTATATGCATTTAAATTGCCAAATGAAGTTAGAAACGTTTGAAATTTTAGTATGTTAGTGTGAATGCTGAGTGTTTATCGTATAAAAAGATTGGAGTTTAAAGGATTTAAGAATAACATGATGCCCTTGTGTTTGTATTGTTTCCGATTGAAACCCTGAAACTGAATGGTCCGATTTGTGAACGAAGTCTATCTAATTTGTCTAGTAATCCACTGAAACTTTTACCATGAACCATGTTCGTAAAATGATTAAAGAATGCCATGCCTTATCCTTTGTGGAGGTCATTAGAATTGATTTTCAATTCCATGGCCATTAAGCTCAAAAAATTTCATAATATGCATTAAATTGCCGAATGAAGTCAGAAACGTTTGAAATTTCAGTATGTTAGTGTGAATGATTAGTGTTGATCATATAAAAAGATTGGTGTTTAAAGGATTTAAGAATAACGTGATGCCTTTTTGTTGTGATTGTTTCCGATCGAAACCGTAATACTTTGAACTGAATGGTCCGGTTTGTGAAGGAAGTATTTCTAATTTGTCTAGTAATCCATTGAAACTATTACCACGGACCATGTTCGTGAAATAATGACAGCATGTCAAGTCTCATCCTTATTGGAGGTCATTTGAATTGATTTTCATTTCCTAAGCTATTAAGCTAAAAAAATCATTATATGCATTAAAATTTCCAAATGAAGTAAAAAAACGTTTGAAATTTCAGTATGTTAGTGTAAATGCTTAATGTTGATCATATAAAAATATTGGGGAGTACAAGATTTAAGAATAACGTGATGCATTTGTGACGTGATTGTCTCTCATCGAAACCCCAATACTTCGAAATGAATGGATCGGTTTGTGAAGGAAGTGTTTCTAATTTGTCTAGTAATCCACTCAAACTTTTACCACGGACCATGTAGGTGAATTGACGATAGCATGCTAAGTCTCATCCTTTTTAGGTCATTTGAATTGATTTTAAATTTCAAGGTCATCATGCTCAAAATAAGTCTTCATGCATTACAATTGCCAAATGAAGTCAGAAATGTTTGAAATTTCAGTATGTCAGTGCGAATGCCTAATGTTGATCACATAAAAATCTTGGGGCGTAAAAGATCTAAAATTGTTCAATTTCAGAGTCATTTTTATTAAAAAAAATGCACCATATGCATTAAAATGCATTACTCAACAACAATTACATACACATGTTCTTAAGGCGCATTCCACTGAACATAGAGCGCTACACATTCAATAATTACCCAAAATTCTTGGAGGAAATCATAGCTCACGATCTTCATCACAAAACCTCTTCAACTAATGAACAGGAAAATCCCTGCAATGCCTTCTTATATGTAGAGCAAAACGTTGTCTCCCATTTTCATGTGTGGACGAATTTCAATCACAACATTCCACTTATGAATGAAAATAGTTCCATTTCTAGGGGAAATGTGGAAAACATCACCCTCTTATTCTGACCAATAGCTAGTGTTATTGGACCAGCAGAGGGGATCAAATCAGGAACAACTGATGGCGGCAATACCTGTTGCAAGACCAATAAAACAATTGTAACACTGAATGGATGCAAAATTTGCGAAACAATTGTAACTTTGCTCGCCTAGTTTCGGGTTGTACCATAGATAATAAATGCCCACATTTATACTTCCTCTGTAAACTAATACTCCGTATAAGATTTTTTAGATTACTAAACTAGTGATATAAAACATCTTATATTAATTTACGGAGGGAGTATTTACAAAGGGTCTCCACAACATTAGCTAGATGACAAGTGGGCTGGGGCAAACTCCATATTAAATGTAACGACACGTTGAGAAATCCTCTTCTCGTTCGTAACCCTCCTCAAATACCATATTTCGCGGACTGGCGTCGCTATAGATTGGTGGCGCCTGAAAGTAGAACTGCATTTCGACACCGCGCCTCGAGTCGCCGACTATCGCACCTGCTGTCGCCGATGTTTTTATCGCACTCACCTACCCTTGCCAGATTGGGGTTTTTCTACTGGACATGAAGGTTAGTGAATATTGCCCCGCATCTTGTACCTCGAATCTGAATTATGTTCGTAACTAGTAATCCCTGTTAACGCAATGTACGTGGATCCATTTTTCTTCAGTCTTACTCGAGGTTTCAATTTCAGTGCCCAAAGTGTAATGACAAGGGAGGACTGTGCGTCCTCGACCGCACACATGAGTTGTTCAACATCACCGTGCGAGATGATTTCTTGAAGCGCACAGTGTGTTCTTATACACCCCTCTTACCCAGATGTAATCTAGACAAGGTTCTCACCGCTAACAAAATTTATGAAAAATATTTTTCAAAATCTTGAGTTCTCCTAATGTAAATTTTTTTGTCGAGTACTGCATATCTCTACTTAAGCCAAATCGTCAGCCATACAACATTTGTTAAATTATTGTTGTGCAATCATTTATGTTAAGCTCATATTTGCATGAGTACATAAAAATACACAAATAGTTGCTCATCCCTACTATATATTTCCTGCAGTACATTCCTTTCTTTGCAACAACACCTCTGATAAATAAGTTTTCGTTGTACCTGAATGAAGACTCAACTATAGTTACAGTACAGACGAACCATGGATACAAGTTCAAAGTTTGGCTTAATATAGATGCTGGAGGTCGCTGCTATTTTTAAAAAGACTTGTGGAGAAAGTTTGCTAAACGTTATGTGCTAAAAGCTGCCACAAAAGTGTTAGTGGATGTAAGACAACCTGGTGCTATCATATATGTAAAGTTACCAAAGAATATCCATCGATGGACTAATAACCAAAGTTACTATTCTTTCAAGTCTTGCATGTGTCTGTTCTGGCTTACTAGTTAATTAATTATTCAAGAAATATTATATAAATACTGATAGGCATTATTATATCCGTGCAGAATTTGTCAAATGTGTACTTAAAGTTAAGAAGATTACTCCTCAATCCACATTTCACTGGCAAGATTTTGAGCCTCTCTTAGAATTTGGCGGAAGAATTGAATCGCTTATTAAGCGTTTCCATGCAGGAAACATGATTGCATTATGTGTGCCACTCGTGCATACCTTGAACAGAACGAATTGTATCCATGGAAAAATCATGGTACATAATCTTTTATGTTATATATCCTTTCGTTATATAAATTCATCCAGTGTTACAATTGTTTTATCGGTATTGCAACAGGTACTGCCGCCTTTAGTTGTTATTGAATTGATCCCCTCTACGGGTCCAATAACTCTAGCAATTGGTCAGAATAAGAAGGTGATGTCAACGTACAACCTTTGCCCTAGAAATGGATCAATTATCATTCATAAGTGGTACCTTGTGATGGAAATTCGTCCACAGTTGAAAATGGGAGACAACATTTTGCTCTATCTGTACAAAGGTACTGAAGGCCTTTTCCTGTTCATTCAAGACGTTCTGTAACGCAGATCCTAGGAAATATTTTCCTCAAATCCTTGTTGCTGAATACTGTATTATTTTTAAAATTGTATGTTATCTACCTATCAACTCAAACGTTGTTAATTAATCCTTGCTACGTATCATCTTAATTAGATGCCCTTCTCGGAAATAGTAGTTTCTAGTAATGTGCATATAGATATGATAAGGACGAAGTTCATTTCATACAACAACTAAGATAACTTATTACCCTTACAAAAACTAAGATAACCGATTACCCTTACAACAACTAAGATAACTCATGGTAACCCTTACAAAAATGACAGATGTTTCTCCATCCCAAACGCAAAATTACAGTGCTGTGACTCGTCGTCATCAAACCGTCAGCAAATATTTTTCTCCATCGAACACGCAATGCTTTACAGAGTGTGTGCGTGTGTTGTCTTTTCGTTCACCCCGCCGGTCATGCTGCCACACGTCATCAATCAGGATCAAATTCAGCAGGAACCCTTCCCGTCGCTTCGGAAATATAACCATGCGGTATAATTAAGTATGCAAACACATTTATCTTTCCACACGTCTACTTCAGTTTCCCCCTCATTGAACAACATAGACTCTTCAAATTTTCTCACACGCCCTCCCGTCCATATCCACCATGAGTTCTTGGCGTCATCTACAGGACTGGCACGGTCACACCAGTGACTCCAGCAGTGACGACGACAATGGTCATGGCTATCTGAGTGAGGACGACCTGGCGATGCCGCCGGCATCGCCGCCATCCGGCCCTGATGATCCCGCATTCTTGAAGGAGGAGGACGATGATACTCGTACGCCTCCGCCGACGAAGTCGACGGCAAGCCGCCGCCCAACAAGTGTCATCGCAAATACGATGGCGTGGGCCCTTCCCAAACCAAGTAGTTAGTTCTAGCGGCGATCAGGCGGTTACCTAGCTAGGTTTAGGTAGTTATAGATTTAGATGTTCAGATACTTTCATGCATACATATGCAGTAGGTAATTTAGATGCAATATTTTGTTAGTTGCTTCGCTCTGCAATGCATGCACGTTGTCCGCATTATTCTGATGCAAACTTTGTCAGTATGAATATTTCCTTTTGTAAAATCGTCAGCATGCATGGTAACATAGGTGTATGTTATATATGCTTCGTCAGAACCTTTCTTGCATATGCAGTTGAGTATGTTATTTCTTCAGTTTTCTGGGATGGTAATAGAGGAGTAAAATCATCCACACTTTCAGAAATCAAACCGTCGTAGACATGAATTACTATCCTCACAGGTCATTCAGTTTAATTAGTTGTTTGGCAGAGCAGAAAATTCTCAATACAGAAACTTTTGTTTTGTCAAGTATATATCAAACGGGTGGCAATTGCAAAAAAATGTTCCTACATAGTAGACATTTTCGATAACTAACATGTTTCTGTTACACTACATCATTGCACACAATTTTGTATTTCCGAACGTCTGCCAGAGAAGCTAGACAGCTTTCAGAAAACAAAGAAAATAAAAAGAAGACGTCGCGCATCACCAACCCTTAGATTTTCATAAACGTTTCTGATATGTTTTACTTCCCACACCATGTTTTAATTCAGAACGTTTGGTTTGCATAACCAACACAAAGATTTACAGAAACGTGCCTGATAGATTACACATCCCACACATTTCAGTAAATACAAATGATTGTGAAGATGGGCTAGTGTTTCATTCTTTGCAACCATGGGTGTTCTGGCTGGTCATGTGGACCGTTGTTTGAACGAATCGTTATCCCTTGTTTCACACACGAAAGGATTTTTAGAAGCGTGCCTGACAGATTAGGCATTCCAAACATTTCAGTTAATATGAATGATTGCGTAGACAGGCTGGCGGTACTTTATTTGCAACCGTGGGTTTTCACCCTAAACATCCTAGACTGATTTTCAAAGACTCATCAGCCCTACATCACCCACGCAATAAGTTTTAGATTTGTGGCCTTTCAGGTATGTTTCCCAGACGGTTCAGTTTCGCCCAAACGGTTTTTTATTTATACCGTTTGCGTTGATAGCATCGCAAACAGTTTCGTACAAGGGACTGGGAAAATAGTTCCATGTTAGCCCCTCTTTACACTAGTGAAAAGAGAGGTGTTTTAGTAACATGGAATTTTCTACAACCAAACTTTCCTCTCTCAAAATAATTTTCAGTAGCATCGTGAAAAACATAAAGAATATAACTATCACACAAAGCATGTTGTTCATGACCTACAAAGACATGTATATTGTTTTCAATACAGTCACTAGGATCATAAGATAAATGCATCCCATCACATTGAGCCTTAAGAAGAGAAACATTCTCCGAAATATTTGAAGATTTCAAAAAATATAAAAGGACAATCAAGTGTGGGTGCAATAGCAACAATTTCGTGCTTACCAGAAGGAACTATAAAAAGTTCATCTTCGTAAGCATCATGCATAGTGGCATCATAGCCATAAGTATAGAAGGCATCAACTTCATTAAAAAGGGATATTTCAAAAGAATGCATAGGATCATAAAACTCATCAATACAACATTCATCATATAAAGTAAGAGTCAAAGAGGTACTCTCATTAGAAGGTAGACATGGATGGCTCCATTCTTCCACCTTTTGTTCGTCACTCTCCTCCTCTTTTTCATCCAAGGAGCTTCCAGTTTCAGAAATTTATTCTTTCATAGACTCATCCGAAGCATTAGTCTTTTCCTTTGGGGGAGAGATTCTCTCAAGATAATCTGTAATATAATAATTTTCATTTTAATTTTCAAAGCAATACTGAAGTATAGCAAGGCTCTCAGATTTGTAAGGGGCATCATAAATAGTTTCAAGAAAATAAGTTATTTCATAGGCACCCTTAAAAGCAACTGATGGTGTGGAAGTCGATAATGGCTTCTCGCCCTTCGTTGGTTACCCCAAGTGGAAGGTGAGTTGTAAGATAGCAGCAAATTACCCCTATGTAGAGGATAGGGTTTGTCTCCCGTAGGACTCCGGAAGTGAGAATTAGGTGTCAATGGCGCAATTGACGTGGACCTCCACACAATACAAATAACTTTGCTCCAAACGAAGTTCAGAGAGGTTTTCAATCTCTCCGGCCTTGTTGTTTACAAAGGATCAAACGCAAGGGATAATGAAAATGGTGATAGCAACTAGAAAAGTAAAAGCAGGAAATAAATTGAGTGTGTAAACAGTGATGAGAATATGGACCGAGGTCCCGTCATGTTCACTAGTGATGTCTCTCTCCCAAAAGATGATAAAACTGCTAAGCGAGGTAAACAAATCATAGCTGGGCAATTGACAGGATTAAAAATGCACCGCAATGCTAACTATGCTACAAAGAAAGGAAGAGGCTCAAAACCATGGGCGGTACGCCAAAATAAGTAGACCGAAATCCAACTGCATCTACTACTAATCATCCACCTTGAGATATCTATCCAGAACATCTCGCTGGTATTAAGTTGCGAGCCCCACCCAAAGTGTAAATCTAAAGCAATAGACAACTGCATTAAAAGAACTTTGCGCAAACTAAACAATCCTTGCAACCGCGGCTACAACCACTGTTGTTTTCCCCCTTGTGGAAACAACACATCACCTAGACTCATGTTTCTGTCACTCAAGCTAGTCATCAAGGGGCATGAACCCACAATCGAGCATAACGTTCCCTCTTGGAGTCACTACCTACTACTTGGCCAAAGCAATAAACAGCAACAAAGAACATGCAAGAATTACTTACGAACAAAAATATAAAAGATAAGAACCAAATATATTACTCAACCAAAAACTGAACATAGTCTCATAATCCATCAGATCCCAGCAAACTCAGCATAGCAACAGCAGAAAGAACTACATATGTGTCTTGATCATGTAGGGCAGCTCACAGGGTCTAATCCATGAAGAACAAACAAGGCAGGAGAACATCACATAGCTACTGATCACGGACCCATGGTCCAAGGTAGACTACTCACGGATCATCCGGGAAGCGTCCATGGTGGAGGGGTAGCTCCCGAAGATCAATCCTCCCTCAGGCAGGGTGCCGGGAAGAGGTCTGCTAGCGCTCCCGATCTTGGAAGCCCGACGGAGCGCAGAACAGAGGGGAGATCGTGAAAGAGGGTTCTGTCTTCGGAAGAATCCCGTCACGGATAATATATAGGCAAAGGGGGGCAACCAGGGGTCTAGGCGCCCCCTGGCACGGCCAAGCCCTAGGGCGTGCCACCAGGGCGCCTGGGCCCCTGGTGGTGGCCCTTTGGCCCTACCCAGGTGATTCCGGAAGGTTCTTCTGCGCTGATTTTTATCTAACTTTTCCCGAATTTTTGGAGCACTTTAAATATGGGGGAAACCTGAAATATAAAATCAACAGAAAACAGGAACTGGCACTAGGGTGCAATGAGTTAATAAGTTAGTCCAAATATGATAAAAATTGTATGAAAGTGTATCTGGATCATAGAAATATCACACAAAACATGCATGGAGCAAGCAGAAATTATAGATACGTTTGGGACGTATCAACATCCCCAAGCTTAATTCATGCTCGTCCTCGAGTAGATAAATCATAACAAGCATAATTTCTGTGGTGACATGCTAACAACCATATAAGAACTTAGAAAGTAAAGAAATCAAGGTGTGTAATTCAATTCAAGTCATAACAGGCAAGAGTCTATATTAGCATTGAAACAAGTAACATAAGAACATAAAGGTGTAAGAGCTCTCGCTGTCCGTGACTCGAATGTCTCCAGATAGTGTTTGCGTGCAAGAAGGGGGAGATGGGCATACGAGAAAAAACATATAATTGTTGACAACTCAATCTACTAAAGGTTCACACTTAGCCTTCTTTGTAATCTTATCTTGATTCGACCCCAGACCACTAGCCAAGTACAAGTCAATTTGATCCACTCCTTTTCGATATTTTGGGCACTCATGCAATGGATGAGTGTAAGCACGAGAGTTGACACTTAGGATGGCAAAGAGAGAGATATGGTGGAGGAGGAAGACAAAAATGGTGAGAAAGTCTCACATCAATGAGGACAATCATAGGCGGGAAGGCTAAATGATAGATATGATGTGAGGACTATGGATTACCATGCAACAGATGCACATATGAGCTAAGAAAAGCTCTCCAATGGAACTAGTGGGAGTGCATCCAACTTCCTCCCTCATGAAGACCTAGAGCTTGTTTGAGAAGGCTCATCCTTGGAATATGCAAGCCAAGTTCTATAGTGTGAAGGTCCCCACATAGCTATATGCATAAATGATCATCTCTATGGAGTACAAGATATATAGAGAGTACGAGTGTGGATCTTTCAAAAGGAGTAGTAGTGTTGCCCCTTTCTCTCTCTTTATTTCTTTTTCTCTTTTTCCTTATTTTTTTTTATTTTTTTGGTGGCCTGAATGGCTCTTTCTATTTAACTCTCATTTGTCCTCTTTGGGATATCTTCAATTGTCCTCTTTGGGATAATTTCCTCACTTAAGGGAAACACTCTATTTTACAAGAAGGTATAGAAGATCTTCACACTTTACAAGGTACTCAACATAAAGAAGATGTAGCTATCATGATGTATGGAAATGTATGACTCTGCCAGTGTAGCAGGAACATGTATGACATGAAGATCAAGTCATGAGAAGGTGGATATTGCATGGCAATATATCTCGGAAAGGCTATGCCTTGATAGATAGGTATGGTGGTTGTTTTGAGGAAAGATATAAGGAGGTTTATGATGACAGCGCGTATCATGCCAAGGGTTTGGATGCACCGGCGAGGTGGACGCCAACTCTCGGAGTGAGAAGAGGGAAATGTGCGGTACCGAAGAGGCTAGCAAATATGAGGGAGGTGGAAGTGTCAACTTTCAATACTTACATTAGTCTGAAGAACTCATGCACTTATTATCAGTAACTCTCAATCTAATAAGGATTTTCAGAAAGAGACAAGTACCGCGAGGAGGAGTGTATGGGGGTTTGGTTAGCCTTGCGCATCCTCGACTCATGGTACGTGAGTGTACTCTAATATCCGATCCCTCCAAAGATTAGTGATCCATCTAGTAGCTAGAGCTCTCAAGTTATTTTGTAGGTTTTTGAAAGTAAACAAGGATTGCCCAAAATACGATACCTATCACTAATAGGCTAGAGCTCTTGACACCAAAAGTTCAAACATTACTCACAAGAATACCTCAAAACTATTGCAAGTTACTACTACAATTGAATAGCAACCTCAATTACCTACTTCAAGACAAGACGCAACTGAGTGCAACAACCAACTCTCTTAACAAGATAAACATGAAAACTAAAGAGAGTTCCAGCAACAAACTAAACAAAAGCTACAGCTCTTGAAAACGACAAACATGAAAACTAAAAGCTAAACATGGCAGCAGCTACGAAAACATAAAGAACACACAACAGAAGAAAGATAAGCATGAAATCCTACGAAGTGTTCTACTTTGAAGTGGAGAGTGTTTCTCTCCCACACAAAGTAAGCTGGATTCTAAGTTGTTATGAACAGCAAAAAAGATAAAGAAAACAAAAAAGTAAACCTAAGAGCGAGATGCTCTAAGCATAGCACATAACGCATGAAGTGATAAAAATATAGTGAGACGTAGGACGAGCTGATGATTGTTGATAGAGAAGGGGATGCGCAGGGGCATTCCCAAACTTAGACTCTTTAGTCTCCTTGAATATTTATTGGGGATGCATGGGGGCATCCCCAAGCTTGAGTATTTGACACTCCCGGATCTTCTTTCATCATCTTCCCTCGCACACTTGAAAACTCCCTTCATACATAAGTCATCATAAGCTGATTAGAGAGGTTAGTACCCATAATAAAATGTTTTTTCTCCACTGGAAATAAAGATATTCTTGAAGAGCTACTGTTTCTCAAGATTGCCAAAAAGTTATTGTTGGATATATGCCCTAGAGGCAATAATAAAGTGTGTTATTATTTATATTCAAGTTCATAATTAATGTTTATATTTTTGTGCTATAATTGCAATGACCCTGACTGTGAGATTCGGAAGAAAACTCATATGCATGTGTGGAAATGTAAACAACAAGAGTTCCTGGTTTAGCCTCTAAGGCCAGATCATGTGCTAACTGATGATTATGTTTTCTTAATCATGGACATTGTTCTTGCAACATGGATGTTGGTAGCAATGAGAGCATGTTGTTAGCAGAACAATGATGTTGAACCGACCCTAGTATTATAAATGATATACTTAGAGAACACATCGTAACTACGTTATAAGTCTATCATGATTTGTTGTCATATGCGTAATTCTTTAGACCATGAGAATATCGGGTTGCTTCACACAGGAAGATATGCTTTGGTTCTTAGATGAATCTTCCCGTAACTGGGAAGTAGTAAAATAAGTTCTGGGTATGTTGGATAGTGTGTCTAGTGACAGCAATAGTTCAAGAATGGAATTTTCTCCTTCACAATGAAGATATATTGACTTTGGACCCACTCGGTATAATGGTATCCATTATAGTCTGGCCAGATACTTTGTGATTTAGTCACGGGGATACCGGAATACGAAACAAGGAATAGATACAAACGAGCAATGAGGATAACTAATGGCATGTGATCAAGAAGTTGTTTCACATAGATGCCAAACTTCTCTCCTCTGACTTTGTTATATATCGCGAAGTAAAAGGAATGGTGTATGAATAACATAAAGGTTCACTCGAAGATTCTTCGTGTATGTGTGGGAGTCAACATGGGTGTCCATGGTTCAGATGTTGATTATTGACCAAACACTATGAGTTCGGAAGATGTTCTGAATCATGTCCACATAATACCGAACCTATTGGGTCACACACTTAACGTGCAGTAAATCTGTTAGAATCCTAGGATGGTTGAAGGTTTTGTGGAAGCAAGTGAATTGTTGAGAGCAAAATGAATATGTCTGAATCCCTCTGGAATAGTCCCATGTGTTTTTAGAAAATGTGAGAATGGTACTGTGGAAGTACAAGTTAAACCGGAATAGTTTCCGGGTTATCGGTGGACGTCCCGAAAATGACCGATGAACTGACGCAGGGCATCGGGCAAGCTAGACCGTAACCCGGATCTTCCCGAAACCTATCCAGATAGTTCCGGAACGTCCGTTAACGGCCCCGGAAGGTCATGAAAGTGTTCCAGAAGGTTCTGGAATGTCCTAAAACCATCCTGGAAGGTCCCGGAAGCTTCCGGAAGGTCATGGAAGGTTCCGGGCAGTACCACTTACTGTTCCCACCCCGACGCACATGCCGAAGCCGTGAGGAGGTCCCTGCGCCAAGGACAAAAGGTGGTGGGTGGAGACTTCAACCACGTAGTCATGAAGGCAACGATAACTTCACAACACAAAGGGCTATACCATGTCACATAATTTTATGAATTGCTTTTGATGTTAATCCCTTTGTTGCACCCTTGTTTGATGCGCCGTAGTCGTGTTTTATTAGGGTGATCTCTTTCATAATAATATCAAGTTGATAGTGTTCTCCCAACTGTAGAATCCTCTATACTATGTTTCACACCGGAGCAGGTCATGTCACATGGGTGCACACGGTGTGACGCATAAAAGGCGGGTGTGTTAAGAACACACTGCAATTACACTTGGTTGTCTTGACGGTTTGGATAAAAGTTTGCTACCGGAACATGCCCATCAAAAGATGAACAAGAGTCACCTTTGCATGATTGGCAAGTTGGCCTACCAATTCAGTCTAAGTCATCAGTGATGTCACATCAATGGCGGGCGACTAAATTTGGATCTTGAATCACTTAGCATTAACTACGAGGGATGTTGATCTGAGTGGGAGCACTTATTAAAATTAATAGTATGATTAATTAGTGCAACTTAATTATGAACATTGTCTAAAGTGAAACTTGTGTTTATGTTGTAGATTGAAATGGCCCGTGTCAATCCTTAGTTTAACTTAGGTCCGTTGATTGAGAAAGAAAAATTGAAAGCTAATGGAAGCAACTATGAGGACTAGGTTCGTTCCCTGAGAATTGTACTCAGGAGTGCTAAGAAGGACTATGTACTAACGACATGTCTCCTAGAAGCACCGGGTCCTAAAGCCACGGTTGCTCAGAAGAATGTGCATCAGACCAAGCTAGATGATAGCACCACAGTTCAATGTCTTATGACTGCGTGTATGGAATCAGAGTTATAGGGGAGGTTTGAAAATACCATGCCCCACTTGATTATTCAAGAGTTAGATACTCTGTATGCCAAACACGCTAGGACTGAACGGTATGAGGTAACTCATGCCATGTACAATTGCAAAATGAAGTAAGGATCACTTGTGAGTGAGCACGTGATAAAGATCATGCGCTTTGGCCAAAGGTTGACTGAACTGGGATATCAAATTCTAGAATCACTAGGTACACATAACGTCCTCATGTCACTCCTGCCGAGCTTTAAAAGCTTTTTTTAGAACTATCGGATGAACGGGATGGACAAGTCAATTAATGAACTGCTTGCAATGCTGAAGAATGCGGAGACTACCATGTAGGCTGACCCCAACTATACGTTGGCGGTTAGCAAGACCACCAGTTTCAAGAAGAAGGGAAAGTCCAAGGGAAAGGGCGCCGGCAAGCCTGGCGCCAAAACCAAGAAACCCTCTGGCACTAGCCCAAACAAGGATACTGAGTGTTTCTACTTCAAAGCTAAGGGTCACTGGAAGAGGAACTGCAAGAAGTGTCTGGCTGATAGGAAGAAACCTGGTTTTACCAGCGAAGGTATAAAAGTTATATATGTCATAGATTTTTTTCTTTCCGGTCCTCACTCTAAGTCGTGGGTATTTGATCGTGGAGCTATTGCTCATATTTGTAATTCATTACAGAGCCTAAGGAGAATAAGGAAGCTGGAAAATAATGGAGCTACGATCTCTGCTAAAGCCGTCGGTGTCTACACTCTACATCTACCTTCAGTATTTAACATAGAATTAGATAATTGTTATTTCGTTCCTGCTATTTTTAAGAACATTATGTCCGGATCATGTTTAATCCGCGACGGTTATAGTTTTAAGTCTGAGAACAATGGTTGCTCTATTTACTTAAAGAATATGTTCTATGGTTTTGCACCTATTAAGAATGGGCTGTTTTATTTAGATCTTGAATGTAGTAGTGACGTCTTAAACATAAGCTCTAAATGACTTAAGAAGGATGAAAATACCACTTACATGTGGCACTGCTGTCTGGGTCACATCGGAAAGAAACACATGCAGAAGCTTCATGAAGATGGAATTTTTCTATCTTTTGATTTCGAATCATTTGATAAGTGTGAGGCTTGTCTGATGGGTAAACTGACTCGGACGCCGTTCACAAGTCATGTAGAACGGGCGACAGACTTATTGGAAATAATACATAGTGATGTGTGTGGACCGATGAGTGTACCGGCGCGCGGTGGATATCTCTACTTCGTAACTTTTACTGACGATTTGAGTAGATATGGCTATATTTACTTAATGAAGCAAAAGTACGAAACTTTCGAAAAGTTCAAAGAATTTCAGAACGAAGTCGAGAATCATCGTGACCAGAAAATCAAAATTCTGAGAAATGGAGTGTCTGAGAGGCGTAACCGAACCTTGTTAGACATGGTGAGGTCCATGATGTCATTAACTGATCTGCCATTATCTTTTTGGGGTTACGCGTTAGAGACTGCTGCTTTTACTTTAAATAGGGCGCCGTCAAAGTCTATGGAAACGAAACCATACGAGTTGTGGAATGGGAACAAACCCAATATATCGTTCTTGAAAATTTGGGGTTGTGATGCTTATGTAAAAAATTTACAGCCGAACAAACTCGACCCTAAAGCAGACAAGTGCTACTTTGTAGGTTATGCTGAAGACACCGTAGGAACTTTTCTTGAGAAAGAGTTTCTTAGTAAAGAGGTGAGTGGGAGGATAGTACAGCTTGATGAGGTTAGCGAACCTTCGGAACCAAGGATTGAAACGACGGAAATTGTTCCGGTAGTCATTCCGATGAAGGAACCGGTAGCTCCTGCAAGTGATGCAGGAACTTCTGAGAAGCTAGTGACTGAACCAAGGAGATCAGGTAGAGTGCGTCAGCTACCTGAATGGTATGCTAACGAAGTAATCATCTTGGAAGATGATGAGCCTGTGAACTACAAAGAAGCGATGAGCCCCAACTCCACTGAATGGCTACAAGCCATGAGATCCGAAATGGAATCCATGTAGGAGAACCAATTATGGGACTTGGTGATCCCTCTAGAGGGTGTGAAACCAATTGAATGTAAATGGATTTTCAAACGAAAGACAGATACGGATGGTAATGTCAGTATCCATAAAGCTAGGCTCGTCGCGAAAGGGTTCCGACAAGTGCAAGGAGTTGACTACGACGAGACTTTCTCGCCAGTAGCAATGCTTAAGTCTGTGCGGATTTTACTAGCAATTGCTGCATATTTCGATTATGAGATATGGCAGATGGACGTCAAAACTGCTTTCCTTAATGGAAATCTCGTGGAGAATGTATATATGATACAACCTGAGGGTTTTGTCGCACCAGAGGATGCTGGAAAGGTGTACAAGATTAAAAGGTCAATTTATGGACTAAAGCAAACATCACAGAGTTGGCATCTTCGCTTTGATGAAGTGGTCAAAAGTTTTGGCTTCATCCAGAATGGCAAAGAAGCTTGTGTTTTCAAAAAAGTAAGTGGGAGCGCAATATCTTTTCTAATAATATATGTAGACGACTGTTCAATATATGCCCTACAGGAAATAATAAAATCTGTTATTATTTATATTCAAGTTCATAATTAATGTTTATATTTCTGTGCTATAGTTTCAATGACCCTGACTGTGAGATTCAGAAGAAAACTCATATGCATGTGTGGAAATGTAAACAACAAGAGTTCCTGGTTTAGCCTCTAAGGCCAGCTCATGTGCTAAATGATGATTATGTTTTCTTAATCATGGACATTGTTCTTGCAACATGGATGTCGGTTGCAATGAGAGCATGTTGTTAGCAGAACAATGATGTTGAACCAACCCCAGTATTATAAATGATATAATTAGAGAACACATCGTAACTACGTTATAAGTCTATCATGATTTGTTGTCATATGCGTAATTCCTCAGACCATGAGAATATCGGGTTGCTTCACACAAGAAGAAATGCTTTGGTTCTTAGATGAATATTACCGTCACTCGGAAGTAGTAAAATAAGTTCTGGGTATGTTGGATAGTGTCTCTAGTGAAAGCGATAGTTCAAGAATGGGATTTGCTCCTTCACGATGAAGTGATATTGACTTTGGGCCCACTCGGTATAACTGTATCCATTATAGTCTGGCCAGACACTTTTCGATTTAGTCACGGGGATACCGGAATACGAAACGAGGAATAGATACAAACGAGCAACGAGGATAACTAATGGCATGTGATCAAGAAGTTGTTTCACATAGATGCCAAACTTCTCTCCTCTGACTTTGTTATATATCGCGAAGCAAAAGGAATGGTGTATGAATGACGTAAAGGTTCACTCGAAGATTCTTCGTGTATGTGTGGGAGTCAACATGGGTGTCCATGGCTCCGCTGTTGATTATTGACTAATGACTATGAGTCCGGAAGATGTTCTGAGTCATGTCCACATAATACCAAACCTATTGGGTCACACACTTAACGTGTAGTAAATCTGTTAGAATACTTGGGTGGTTGAAGGTTTTGCGGAAGCAAGTGAATTGTTCAGAGCAAAATGAATATGTCTGAATCACTCTGGAATAGTCCCACGTGTTTTTAGAACATGTGAGAATGGTACTATGGAAGTCCAAGTTAAACCGGAATAGTTTCCGGGTTATCGGTGGACGTCTCGAAAATAAACAACTAACTGACGTAGGGCATCGGACAAGCTAGACCGTAACCCGGATCATCCCGAAACCTAACCAGATAGTTCTGGAACGTGCGTTAACGGTTCTGGAAGGTACTAGATGTGCTCCAGGAGGTTCTGGAATGTCCGAAAACCATCCCAAAAGGTCCCGGAAGCTTCCGGAAGGTCATGGAAGGTTCCGGAAGGTTCCGGGCAGTACCACCTAGTGTGCCCACCCTCTAGCTTGGGGGGCAAGCCACCTGGGATGGCCCTGGCAGGCCAGGAGGTGGGGGCGCACCAAGGGGGGGATCCTACTCCAAGTAGATTTGCAATCCTCCTTGGAGTAGGAGGACTCCTCCCAAGGGAAGTTGAGTCCATGTAGGACTCCTCCCTTGGGGGAGGCGCACCAGGGGGCCTGGCCACCTATAAAAGGTGAACCAAGGGGGAGGCGCACCCCACAATCCCCTGCGCCCCCCTTGCCCCAAGGCTGCTAGTTGCGCCACCTTATACCCCGGTTTAGACCCTGTTCTAGATCGGAATCCTCTAGGTTTTTTTCCTCTAGATTTCTCGGAGGCGTTCTTCTCTAGACGATAGAGCGCTGCCGGATTGCTGTGCCGGACGTGTGGGTACCGGTAGAGGGATTATACCTTTGATCCTTCTTCGAGGAGCTTCTTCTTCTTCTTCGGAGATCGTGATCGAGAGACTTGTTCGTGCGATGGATCGAGGGATTGTTCATGGGATAATTCGTGAGATCTACTTCAACGAGCTTCACCAACTCTTCTTCTGCTACATCTGTTGGTGAGATTTGACCTAAACCTTGTGTGCCATCTTCTTGGATGATCTTGGGTTCTTGCTTCTTAGGCACAAATTTTTTTGTTTTCTACTACGTTTCCCAACAGTTATTGCAAATAAAAAGCAAGCTTAAGGTTTGCAAAAGTGAGGAATGGAAAAACATGGCAGAATCTATGAAAAACAGAACAACATGTAGTAAATAATATTTTCCGGGTACTTCTACAACTCAAATAAAAAAACTCAGAACATACACTCAAAAAAAATTGTACGGAGCACATTGTCAAAACAATTCAGATCAAAAAGATGATCTGGTGATTTTAGGATAATTTTTTCGTCCAAGGACAGAATCTGTTTTCTTGACAGCATGTCAGAACTTTTGAACTTTCTTGCCATCGGAGGCTAAACTTGGCATAGAGCTTGAAAATAAAGATACAATGATGTTGCTACACTAGTAACAATCTTCAAGATCACTAAAAATAGAAATAAAAAACATCTTGGGTTGCCTCCCAACAAGCACATTCTTTTACGCCTTTAAGCTAGGCATAAAGAAAAAAGAAGAATCAAAGGTCCCCGAGATCATCGGAGTCATAAATACCTTCAAATTAATTTTCTACAAGCTCATTCTTGTTTTTTCCAAGGGAAGAGGTACTTACCTTTCTCTTTTCCACGTAAGCGTATGTGCCCCTTACCAATATCTATGAAGCCTTTAATAGCTCGGAGGAAGTCCCTTCCAAGAACAATGTTACTTTGGTTTGGCTCCATGACGAAGAAATCCATCGTTGCAACCCTATAAAGGAATGAAACTTTGACTTCTTTTACCGTCCCCTTAACCTCTGAAATATCTCCATTAGCATGTTCATGATAAGATGAAAATTTATCCATTTATAGTTTCAAAGAATCATAAACTATTTTTGGCATTGTAGAAACCATGAATCCAATATCACAAAAAGCATGGAAGTCTTGGTTAGAGATGCTGATCCTAACAAAAGGCTCCCAATCATCATCAATCTCCAACATTTATTTCTTGTTGGACTTAAGTTCCTCTATCTTTCTCAAGTCTAGAGCATCCATCCTCTTTTCAATAGTGGCAAGTCTATCTACAACAGTCTAAATGCTATGATCATAAAAAAAATAACTAGATAGACTATGCAAAATATCAAGAGCTCTAGCTTCATCACACTTTAAAAAGTCTCCTTCAGCTATAATATCAAGAGAGTGTTTACACCACTTTAAAATACCATGGTAAAAATTTCTAAGCATAATTTTTATAGGTATCCAAGGCATAATTCTCTTATGTGCCTCAGAAATTCTGTCCCACGCCTTCTTCATATTTTCTCCATCCCTTTGACGGAAATCTAGAACTTCCGATTCCGTCAAAGGACCAAGTCCTAAGATGTTCATCTAAACAAGAAGGACTACTACAAGCAAGGTAAATAATTATTTGTTATTTTTGATATAGGAGACCAAGATAAAAACTGAAAGGTAAACTAACAAGACTAAAAAGCAAAGAAAAAAGATAGTGTGCAAGTCCCCTATCTTGTCGCACTCGGAATCCCCGGCAACGGCGTCAGAAATATTCCGGGTATCGGCACCTTTATAAGTCAAGGTCCACGGGATCCACGGCCAATTACAATCTCAATCCACAATAGGAATAGACACTTTTCGGCATGACTTAGATCTCCTCGAGACTAAGGTTACGATCCGCCTCTCATGTAATCGATCTACCGACTCTTCTATTGGGAGAGTCGGAACCCATAATAATAAGAAGAAGGAGTAGGCTTTTACCTCGAGACAAAGAGGGGCTGAAACCTGGGTCAATCGCCGATTCTCTTGTCCATGTCGACTCTCTCCTCGTATCTATGTCGCAGAAAAGGTCCCATGTCAAGTTCGACTCTTCGGACATCTGCCGTTACTTTCCCACGACAGTTGGCACCCGCCGTGGGGCCTGCGCATGCAGGTGTTGAGATTCCGGAGAGAGCTCTCCATTGCATGGAGGGATTCATCGCCGGACAGATCACCAAGAAGCCGGCGCGGAAGGCTCTGCATCGATGACTCAACTTGGAGCCCTGAAGCCGATTCGGTCGAATCAAGATATCGGGTCCCGATCGGGTCTATCCACATCTTCATCGGCAGGACAGATGGATCTGAGCCAAACCCAGATCCTGAAGTGCCCATAGAAGCTTCGAGTCGGCGACATGCCGACTCCAAGTACGCTTTCGTCGGATTCATTGATGATTCTCCAGAGCCGAAGCACTCTGTCGAGTCTCCAATGTACGACGCCTTGGAAGAGTTAACAGGTGCCGACTCATACCCAAGTGAAGGAAGCTTTTCAGATGAGGTATCTATCCGATCCGTGGGAAGTAACAGACTCGGCACTGGCGTGTCAGAATACAACCCGGATTATCCTCACTTTGAGCCTCTGTATTGTGCCACGGTGTTCACGGTCGACACTAGAGTGCAGGGAAGTCAGGTAACCCCAAATCAAAGCGCAGAGCCAGCACCTAACTTAGCCCCTAATGCAGATAGGGAGCCGGAAGCCCGCTCATTACAAAAAGTCCCCACTAGAGCCGAAGACCTCATAGAGGCCTGGAAGACAAGGGTCAACGGACTCAGGGTACAAGTAGCAATCTTACAGAGAGAGGTCAACGCTGAAAAGGAGCAAATGGATGAAAGGGAGGCCCGACTCACCCAGGAAGCTGCGCGCCTCCGTGGAGAGTCGGAGCTGATAGCGGCCCAGCAACTAAGCCTCACCCATACGCGCTCGCAAGGATACACGAGCCGGCTCCCCCTGGCTACCAAGGACGAACATTATTCGGCCGGCCTGATCAGTATCCCCCGTGATTCACACCTCCTAGCCAGCCGGCTCCTTCGCCACGTCAAGAGCGTTTCCACACACCCCCTCATGACTTTGATAACCCCATGGCTAATATCATGGAAGAAACTCGCTTCCTCACCAATGCACCAATCCACGAGGGCACTCCAGCAGATCACGCCGCTCGAGAAGCCGTCGACTTGCTCAAAAATGCGATTACACAACAGGGTCAATGTTCACAAGGGGTCCCATGGATCCACGATACTCCATATCGAAGTGTGAGTCGGCAAGAGGAGTCACCGGCTCCTGCAGCCTCGAGCAGCCATTGCCATCGCGGTCCACCAATACCTCTGAGCCCCCATGGAGCGTTGAGAATTATTAACCTACCGGCTGATAACAATAACCGTCGTGTAGAGGCGGAATCCCAAGTTCCGTCGCAAGATAAAAACACCGAGTTTTTCATCAGATCCGTGGGTAACCGGTGTATAGTGTCGGCTATGAGGAACACGTGCTTGCCTACAGATTTCAAGGGACCACGTAAGGTTCCAAACTATACAGCCGACATGGACCCGACGACTTGGATCGAGAGTTACGACCTCTCCATGTATATTGTACAAGCCGGCGACGAAGTTTGTGCCCGTTACTTCACGATGATGTTGGAAAGACCGGTTCGTACATGGTTTAAAAACCTCCCGGAGAACTCCATCACCTCCTGGGCGGACCTCAGAAAGAATTTTATCAAAACTTTCCAAGGCACCTGCCGGCATGCAACCACGATCATTGACTTGGAGAAATGTGTCCAGAAGGAAGGAGAGTCCGCCCTAAGCTGGGCACGACGAGTCGCAGACATAGTCCACTCCTCAGACACTATTACTTCTCAAACAGCAGTGATCGTCTTGGAAAGAAACTGCAAGTTTGAGCCCCTAGTACACAAGCTTGGCCGACTCAAGAGAACGGTCACTAACATGGGAGAGCTCATGAACGCGGTCATCAAGTATGCCGAGTCTGATAAGACCAAGGATGCTGGCCCGGAAGAGGACAAAGTTGCCCAGAATAAAAAGAACAAAGGCAAGGGGCCATAGAGTCAGAACCAACCGGCTAAGCGTCGACTCGATCAGAACGCTTCCGACTTGGTAGCCAACACAAATGTCGGCTCCCAAAGGCAGAAGTAGGGGGGCAACAACTACCGCAAGACCGAAAGAGGTTTCCAACCCCCAATTACCTTCGAAGAAGCCATGAAAAGACCTTGCCCGATGCATAGCAAACCCGATCGTCCATCCAATCACACCTGGGAAGATTGCAACTTCATGAAAGAGTTCGCACGGCATGGATTCCAGGGCCCCTCTGGGTCAGGTGGAGGAGCCGGTCAGAATAACAATAATCAAGATTTTGGACATCAAGGAGCCGGCGCAGCACCTCAACACCATGGATCCAGTGGAGGAGGACAGCAGAACGAATCAGGACTGGCTGGATTCCAATCAAACCCAAAACAGCTCCAATACCACTCAGCTTATCATGTCTTCACCACCACCAGCTACCAGAGGGACAGGAAGATGCAGTAGAGAGGCACCATGTCTGTGGCCATGGAGCCGTCTTGTCCCAGGTGGCTTAACTTGTCTGATCAGCCAATCACCTGGACAAGGTATGACCACCCCCAAGTGGTAGAGAACCCGGGCTCTCTAGCCCTAGTAGTTTCTCCACAAATCGGGTGCTACACGCTTAACAAAGTGCTCATGGACAGAGGAAGCAGTATCAACATCCTTTACTACGAAACTTTCCGTAGGATGGATATAGTCAAGAAGTGTTATGGATGCCAGCGCTATGCAAAGCAAGCACATGTGCCGGCTCAAGAACACAGGATGATCCCTATTACTTGGCCCTTTTCAGTGTGGGGTCTTCATATGGTGGGACCTTTCAAAAGGTCGGCCAACAAGAATACACACTTGTTAGTGGCAGTGGATATATTTACAAAGTGGGTTGAGGCAGAACCGGTCAGCAAAGGTGATGCGGCCACAACACTAAAATTCTTGAAAAAGATAATATACAGATTTGGATACCCCCACAACATCATCACTGATAATGGGTCAGAAGGGGTTATGCAACGTTTCTGTTAGCAAGAGCACATCCGACTCGACCTTCCGTCAGTGGCTCACCCAAAGACCAATGGACAAGCCGAGAGAGCCAACCAAGAGTTGCTCCGAGGCATCAAACCCCGACTCTTCGTTCCTTTGGAAAGGACGTCGGGTTGCCCGGAAGAAGAATTTCCCTCGTTATTGTGGAGTATCAGGACGACCCTCAAGAGCTACACACCCTTCTTCCTGGTCTATGGAGCAGAAGCCGTTCTCCCAAGTGACATCCGTCACGCCTCGCCAAGAGTCACAGATTTTGTAGAAGCCGACAATGAGAAAGCGAGGCAAGACGGCTTGGATATGCTGGATTAAAAACGAGAACTAGCTGCAGCTCAGTCGGCTATCTACCAACAAGATCTGCGACGATATCATAGTCATCGTATCAGAAGTCAGACTTTCCATGGAGGTGACTTGGTGCTCCGCCTCATATAGAAAAAGGACGGAATGCACAATTTATCCTCTCCATGGGAAGGACCGTTTGTGGTCAGCAAGAACCTGTACAATGGGTCCTACTACCTGGTTGATATACGCGAGAAGGAAAAATCACGCACATCTATGGAGGAGACTCCCAGGCCGTGGAACATCACACAACTCCGTCCATATTATACTTGAGTAGAACAGGAACACTATTGTACATCTATATAAGTCGACATTCGTCGCACCGCCTTTCGCCATATATATTTATATAAGTCGACTTTCGTCGCACCGGCTGTCGCCGCATAATAAATAAGTCGATCTTCATCGCATTGGGCTTTCGCCATATTTAAATTAATAATTCGATTTTCATCACATCAGGCTATCGCCATAATTAAACATACAAGTCGACATTTGTCGCAAATAGGCTATCGCCATATCTAACACAAAGTCGATTTTCATCGCACTAGGCTTTCGCCACAATCCATAAAGTCGATTTTCATTGCGCTAGGTTTTCGCCACATCTAAAGTCGCACCGGCTCTCGCCTCACATATGCATAAAATCAACTTTCATATTGCATATTTCTTAAATACATTACATCATACATACTGCATCATATTGCATCAATTACATATTTTTACAGCTTTTCTCAGAGACCTGTGGGCTTGATCAACCCTCTATCGGCTCTGAGCATATATATTGCTTAGTAAGGCGAATCGGGGATTCGATGATACTCATCGACTCTTGACAGAGAAGTCAGCATATATATGTAAAACTCCACATGTGTATGACTTATTCAGGGGAAGTAGGGGAGTTCGATGGCACCCATCGACTCTTAACTGGAGAAATTCCGGCATATACATTAATTGGCCACCCGCGCCGTTTGGCCTGTATAACTCGAGCTCATATGTCTAACGCGAACCCACTTGGTCTAAAATTTGGGGGCTTACATAAATCTCCTATTGAATTTAGTCCTAACAGCCGGGCACGCTAGTCATATAAGCCGGTTTTACAGAGAAGTTTCGGCTTCTGAACCAATAATCTCTCTCCACACGAGAAGATGAGTTCTTTTCATGTCATCCTTTTAAACAAGCATTACACTCAATTAACCATATTTTTTCTTTTCAGATAAAAATTAGACCTATGTGACTCTGCACAGCACCCAGGTGCTTATACCGCCTCATGGGGACTACACTTCAAAGTTTCTTCTCAAACAAAGACTCGGTACATCACTCAGATGCATACACCGACTCTTGGGGAGTATCACTTCAAAATTTCTTCTCAAAGACTCGAGACAACGCAATGATGTTTGTGCCGACTCTTGGGGAGTATCATCCAAAAAATCCCTTGAATGATTTGGTCTGGAACATAAGGTGACCACACGAAGTCATGGGGGCTACAAGTCGATCTGACCTATGAGTCAACACAAGAGGCAAGTACCTTTAATCGACTCAAGGGGCTAGAGATACAAGATGTCTCTCATACAATATTCAAAGTCTGGTATCAAAACGACTTACAAATTGGATGGGAAATTAAAATTTTCATTCATCAAACGACCAAGTCTTACATCAAAAAGAGAAGCCTTGCATTACAGAAAAGTAAAGGCCAGACTCGGCAAAATACTACTAGATAAAAACTACAGCTTCAGAGCCATCTTCAGGAGTCGTCTTCATCATCAGATCAAGTAACTCGGGCCTCTTCTGCATTGTTGTAAAATTCTTCATCACTGCTGCTGGAGCTCTCCATACAGCAGCCGTCTCGATCACCATCCGAGTCAAAAATCCTGGCCCACAGGGTCTCATCACCATCATATCTAAAGATAATGGAGTCACCCTTCTGAATGTTCCTAGAGCGAAGGAAGATTTTCCAACCTTTCTCCATGAACATGTAGTATTGACCAGAGAAACTGGTGGCTACCTAGATGGGTCCATGAGGGCACCTCTTAGAGAAAATCCACAAACCTGGAGGCTTGGAATCCATGACGAGGTGAGCAAAAGATTCAGGAAGCTTTACCCAACGACGGATTGTTGGGAACTTCACCAAGAACTCACTCCTCTCAGTAGAAGAAGGAGGAGATTAAGAGGGAGAAGCAAGACGCGTACCTCTTCCTCTAACCCTACCACAGCCACGGCCCCGTCCAAGGCCTCGACCACCGCGAGGGCCGGCAATGGAACCAGGATCATCGGCCGTCAAAGGAACACATGTGATTTGCTTGAGATCCATGGAGGAAAGTAGAGAAAGAAGAAGAAGATATGAGCAATCAGAAGTAAAACTACCTGGTGGCTGTTTATATAGCCACGAAGAGAGGATCAATGAATGCCATAATGATGTGGGTAAACTACCCATGGTGGATGACATTTATGGAAAGACTCCTCGATTCCCACCACAATATCAATGCCTTCAACAGTGGCGTTTCGGGTAGTGACATCATAAAAGCAATAAAAGGATCTTTGACTAAAAAGTCAAAAGAAGTTCTTTGACCATAAGATGAAACGAAAAGGCCAAAAGGATTGACGCTGACTCCTCATAAACCTCAAAAGGGATATAAGAGTCGGTCTGTCCAATTAGAAGAGTCGGCAACCGAGATGAAGATTGCTGCGATGACTAAAGCATCACGCCAATCCTGGGGGCTAATGTCGAGGGGATGGACCAAGCCCATAACCCAACATTAGGGTCCATGGGACGACTCACATATGGAAGGCCCACAAAAGAAGACCGGGCCAGGAGCCGGCTGCGGCAAGCATGAAGATCGAAGCTGTAAAAGGAATTCGACTTACCTTGTATAGCTTGTAGCATATTTGTAAAGTAGAATAGGACTCCACCTCGTGTCGGCTTCGGACTCGCGGAATCCCGGGACTCGGCGCCTTTATAATTCGAGGTCCACGGGATCTAGGGGCAAGAACAATCTCAATCCACAATAGAACTAGAAACTTTTCGGCATGACTTAGATCTCCTCGAGACTAAGGTTACGATCCGACTCTCATGTAATCGATCTACCGACTCTTATATTGGGAGAGTCGGAACCCATAATAATAACAAGAAGGAGTAGGTTTTGACCTCGAGACAAAGAGGGGATGAAACCTGGGTAAATCGCCGAGTCTCTTGTCCATGTCGACTATCTCCTCGTATCCATCTCGCAGCAAAGGTCTCATGTCAAGTTCGACTCTTCGGACATCTGTCGTGACTTTCCCATGACAGGTGGCGCCCATCCCCCCTTGGCCGGTGCACTCCCCCCTTGGGGGTTTAGTCCCACATGGAGGAGGGAAGGAGGATCACACCCCCCTAGGCCTATATAAGGAGGGGTAGACCCCCTCTTTCCAGACAACATTGAGTTTAATGTCTCTCTATTTCTCCTACCTCGAGCGGACTCCCCTTGTTTGGAGTTTGCACCTGGTCTGGAGTCCTCCACCAAATCACGACGTCTCTCTGCCAGAGTCGGGACCGAATCCGTCTTTTTTCCGCTGCTCGCCTTGTTCGGAGCTCGGAGGGAACATCGGTTGCACTATTCGTGTGTAATCTCCTCGAGGCACTACACTTGTGGTGCTACTTCATCGCCGGAGGTCGCCAAGAGTCTTCATCGCTGGTGGTATTCTACACGACAGGGAGGTCGTAGGTTTAGAGTATACACCAACCACGTTCGTTGAACGTTTCCCTTTTTCGGTCTTCAAAGGTATGAACACCGATTCCCTCCGTTACTATACATCACCATAGCATAGATCTTGGGTTCGGGTATCGTAGGTAGGAAAAATTATGAACAAAAGTCTATATATGTATCTTTGTGAATCACCATTGTAGGTGGAAGCACCACGTCCCTCATTCAACTTAGAGTCATTCCTAGAGAAAGACAAACTGAAAACCGATGGGTCAAACTTTACCGACTGGTTCCGCACACTAAGGATTCTCCTTGTTCCCCTAAAAATGGCATACTTACTAGAGGCCGCGTTAGTGATGAACCACCAGCAGATGCAAGCTAGGATGAGAAGAATGTATACCTCTCCAAGGATGATGATTACAACCTTGTCTAGAGTGGCATGCTCTATTGCCTGGAGGCTGAGCTGCAGAAGCGCTTTGAGAGGACGGGTGCTTATGAGATTATCACCGACCTCAAAGCCGTCTTTGCAACTCAAGCCAGGGATGAACGATGCGAGGCTTCTAAAGCCTTCTTCTCGGCTAAGATGGATGAGCACAACAGTGTTAGTAAGAACGTGGTCAAAATGTTTGTCTACGTTCAACGCCTGAAGACTCTCGAATGTCAAATTCCGGATGAACTTGTTGTTGATAGGGTGCTGCAATCGCTGCCCCCTAGCTACAAAGGCTTTGTGCTTAACTACAACATGTAGGGTATGACTAAGAATCCTTCTGATTTGTTCACCATGCTGAAAAGTTTTGAGGTTGAGATCAAGAAAGAGTACGATGTATTCATGGTCAACAAGACCACTGAATTCAAGAAGTCTGGTAGAAGGGAGAAGGGAAAGAAAGGAATCCCTAAGAAAGATGGCAACTAAGTTGTCGTTCATCCGAAGGCACCTAAACCTGGACCCAAGCCTGGAGTTTTGTGCTACTAGTGCAAGGGTGATGGCCACTGGAAACGCAACTGCCCCAAGTACCTAAAAGACAAGAAGGCTGAAAAGATTGCCAAGAGAGACTGACGGGGATTAACCCCGGCAAATCCCATGGTCAGGGGCCCTAGGTTAGTCATGAGAGGCACAGGTTGGACGATTGCTCGTCGGCAAACAGGAGGACACGTTCCTGCTCGATATTATTGATGAGGGAGATGCGATTATAGTGGATGCCGAGGCCGAAGCGCTCAAGGCTAGGGTTACAGATGATATTGGATGCCTTTGGCGTCGCCCCTCCTAGCCCTTATATACTGGGCTAGGTCTCGGGAAGTTCATCTACGTTTATAGGTAAGCTTTCCTAACCCTAGCTTGCTTCATACGTCAGGTCTTCGCACCTTCCTTGTGAGTCACAGACTCCTACGTCGGTGCCAATTAGCGGGCCAAGGCGGGTCCAGGCGGGTCTTCATGGGCCTTCTATCTTCAGGGACACCGGGTAGGCCTATCCGTAGGAGTCGTGGGGTTACCCCCTCGTCAGTAGCTCCCGAGTGCCTGGGGGACTCGAAGAGTCGCGCAGGGACTCGAGTACATCCATTTGTCGGTCGTTTGTATGCGTGGTACAACCGCGGGTCGCTGGCAGTCTGGTGGCCATGACAAAACCTGTTTCGAGGGATACTAAGCTGAAAGGGCCCAAGGAGTCGACTGGTCAAGCCTTGGTGAATTGCGCTAGTGGAAAATACCGCAGTAGCCCAATCAAACCCACGTCCCTCGACGTGATCTTGGAACACTGGTGTCGAGCAAAAGTCATGCCGCTTCAGGTCTTACGGTGTTCATTTGCCGCCAGTAATGTGCATAGCCTAGGGCGCGTCCGCCCGGTTTTTTCTATCATGTGCAGCGCATGGAAAAGGTTGGGAGTGAAATCGCTCTTCGGCAAGTCCCAGCCCGGCCTAACTTTGCAGCGGGGTCTTACCTACACGCTAATCTTGCGTGGCATCTGGGCACATTGTGTCGTGTTCTAGGAATGTGTATTTTTGAGGCGCGGAGCCTAATAGTATTGCACCCGCTTGGAACAAAAACATCAAGCGAGTTGTTCACTTATTCACCCACGGAGCTTGTTTCGAGTGCTCCGTCGAGGGGTTCTTCGTGAGTGGTCAATCGAATGTCGTTTCGGCTCTTGAGGTGAGGGAGCACCTGAGACTCTTAGCGCCGTATGATCTTGGAGAATGCATGTTTGTCTTTTGTCGGGTTGAGGGAGCACCCGAGACTCTCGTGAGTGCGAGTGGTCACTCGAGCACATTGCTGACTTTTAGGCGGCTGCTCACCTGAGGCTCGGTTTTGAGTGGGTACGCTCCTGATGGGAGTTTAAATATATTTGAAAAATGTGTTTAAGAAATGATTCTTGATGTCTGTTGGTATTCTTCGCCGCTTGTCAGGATAACGATGCCTCTGTTAGATGGCTGTCAGGGATGCTCCGCCAGTGAACCGTCACGTCTTCATGAACGGTCATAATGATGACCGATGTGGCTTGCGGCAGGCGCTGGTTGAGTTTCCGATACGCGCGTTGGAAACGCACATGAATTGACACGTCTCACGCACAGTGCGTCCCGTGGGAAAGTATCTTGGTCTTGGAATCTGAGACGTCTGCGACGTTTGGTCTTTGAATTAATTGCTGATGTCGTCTTGGCTTCTCTGTGCTGGGGGATTTTTGTTCTATAAATAAGCCTTTCTCTTCCACAGCGTTTCGCCTCTATCCAGCTTGCTGCTTTGCCTCTTCCTTCTTCTCTTCTCATGGCTCCCATGTTCGTCGTGGTCGTGGTGGCCGTACACCACGCTCATGCCATGGTGGTCGCCATGGTATGGCGCCAATGCCTTCCTCCTCTCCCTTGGAGGAGGGATTCCGGCGCTATGATTTTTTTTTACATGTTCGTGGCCAGAGCACCAATCGCGTTCTTCTTCCCTCCACTTTTTCTGCCATCGTCTCTGAACGTGTCTTAGATGGATTGCTTCTGCATCTTCAAGGGAGCTGTCGATCTCCTTCTTATGTTGACTTGGAGGTTGATAGCTCCCGCTTGATTTTTCTTGTCTCTGGTTGGAGTTTGTTTGCTCGGCGGTTGAATTTGCGAGATGGCGATATGCTCAGCTTTCGTTTTGACGGAGAAAGCACTGTCACTGTCCGCGCGTTCGACCCGAGCGGCAACAACATGGATCCGCACTGGCAGGAGTCGAGCAGCGACAGCTCCACGAGGTCGAGGAGTCCTACGCCTGCATCTTCTACAGCTCTGTCTTCTGGAGACTCCTCAGGTGGTGATGTCGTCTCCATCAGCTCCGAAGAGGACATCGACGTCAAGCCGTCGATAAAGCGGGTGCGCCAAGCGACCTTGTAGAACTGGAGGCGGCTTCATCTTCGCCGGCAACTCGGAGAAGAAGCTGTGCAGCCGGAGAAGAAGGTGTGCAGCTGCAGCTGGAGAAGAAGCTGGTGGGGCAGGAGAAGAAGTTGGTGGAGCATCGACAAATAAGTCGAGCTTCACCCTTTTGTTATGTCATTGACATCCTCTGCGAGCATCCTTTTTTCCTTTGTCTGTGGTGATTCCCTTGAACTAGAGTCGATTACCCCTCATGGGCAGACATGTATAAGTCTTAATTCCTTGGGTAATCCCCTCTTGTAACAGGAGCTGCCTTCTATCCAAATGTAGTTGAGTCCTTTTATACCTTTATGGTTGAATTCGAGCTGTGGTTGAGATCTTGCAATAAACTGTGTTTTCGGCTCCTGTGATGCACTGTCTTCGACTCCTTCTGATAGCGCAGAGTGTCTTCGACTCCATCTGATAGCGTGAAATGCCTTCGATTCCTCCCGTGATGCACTGACTTTAACTTTCTAGTATGTTCTATCGGGTGCGGGGCAGCGCTCCCGATGGGAGTAGCCCCCGAGGCTACGTTTGAGTTGTAGAATCAAACGTAGGCTTAAAACTTTGTGTATTTCCTCGCGGTTCAACTCTAGAGTAGTCCCCGAGTCTTGGTTGTTTGTCGTCCGGGTGAAGACTTGAAGATTGCTAGCTTGGTGTTTTTGAATAGGACCGTAGCGTGTCTCGGGGAATGCTTATGCCTGAGCCCCCGAGTTCTTAAGGTGAGCTCGCGTAGGTGGCGATAGCGTCTCTCGGGGGGATTTTGTGCTTAAGCCCCCAAGTGCTTTGGTTAAGATCGCATAGGCGATTATAGCGTCTCTCGGGGGGATTCTATGCTTAAGCCCCCGAGTGCTTTGGTTAAGATCGCTTGAGTGGCGATAGCGTCTCTCGGGGGGATTTTATGCTTAAGCCCCTGAGTGCTTTGGTTAAGATCGCTTGAGTGGCGATAGCGTCTCTCGGGGGGATTTTATGCTTAAGCCCCCGAGTGCTTTGGTTAAGATCGCTTGAGTGGCGATAGCGTCTCTCAGGGGGATTTTATGCTTAAGCCCCCGAGTGCTTTGGTTAAGATCGCTTGAGTGGCGATAGCGTCTCTCGGGGGGATTTTATGCTTAAACCCCCGAGTGCTTTTGCGAAGATCACGTAAGTGGCGATAGCATCTCTCGGGGGGATTTTATGCTTAAGCCCCTGAATGCTTCAGTTAAGATCGCTTGAGTGGCGACAACGTCTCTCGGGAGGATTTTATGCTTAAGCCCCCGAGTGCTTTGGTTAAGATCGCGTAGGCGATGATAGCGTCTCTCGGGGGGAGTATGTGCTCGAGCCCCCGAGTGCTTTGAGATGGCAGTATTTGGGCAACATTTATTTTATTGCGGTCGAGCGGCTACATGAGTTGCTAGACATGTCTGACCGATGGGGACTATGGATAGAACAGTCGCAAGTTGGCTACGTTCCATGGGTTACCCACGTCCTCGTATGTCTTCGGGTTCTTCAGCCTGTGGGCGCCACCTCCGATGACTTCTGAGACTATAAATGGTCCTTCCAATTGGGGGGCAAGTTTATGGACCTTCTCTTGTATCAGCCGTAGGACTAGGTCACCTTTGTTGAAGGTTCTAGTGCGCAAGCGACTGCTTTGGTAGGTACCTAGCTTGTCCTGGTACCCCTCTGATTTTGCCAGGGTTGTATCTCTTGCTTCGTCAGTTGTATCTTTGTCATCTAGTAATGCTTCTTCTGCTTCTCTTCTTCGTACCCGGTGACCCGAGGTGCTCCGAACTTGAGGTCATGTGGTAGTACTGCTTCTGCCCCGTACACCATGAAGAAGGGTGTGTACTGGGTCACGGTGTTTGGTGTTGTTCGTAGGCTCCATAGTACCGCGGGTAGTTCCTCTACCCAGTTGCCGGCGGTTTGCTCGAGTGGTGCGAGGAGCCACTTCTTGATTCCCCCGCATACAAGGCCGTTTGCTTTTTCCACTTGGCCGTTGGACTGCGGGTACGCGACTGATGCATAATTGATTTTGATGCCCAGTTCTTCGCAAAAGTTGTGGAATTCTGCGGCTGTGAAGTTCGTGCCATTGTCCGTGATGATGTTGTGTGGTACTCCGAACCTGAAGATGATCGATTTGATGAAGTTGATAGGCGTGAGGGCTGTGGAGCTGGTGATGGGAACTGCTTCCATCCATTTAGTGAACTTGTCGACTGCGACGAGCAGGTGTGTCCTTACGCCCTTTGATGATTTCTTGAGTGGGCCCACCATGTCGAGTGTAACAGCCCAGATTTCACAAAAATTAAAAATTTTGTTTTCGGTGTGAATTGTTTGATTGTCTGTTTGTTTGTGGTGTTTTTATCCCCGATTTATTGATTGGCGATTATTTTTCCTCCTCTTATCTCGTATCGGACGGAGACCGACCCTAGCCACCCTGACACTCGACCTTTGCGACACCGGATTTCACCCGATCACCGTCGCGAAAACCGCACGAGACCAGCCGCAGCCAACGGAACGAAAAAACCCCATTTAATAAGTAAACGGGATATTTTTATAGGGCACCGGAAAGTGTTTTCGGAACGGTTCCAGCGCGAGGTGAACGCCTCCAGCTCGACGCGCTGATCGCGCAGTTCGAAGTTTTACCCAAATCGGAGGTACTGCGGACCCCCGGCGGTCAGAAACGTAAACACCGCGCGCGCGAGAAAAAAACCAGGGATATTTTGCAGCCACCTGGGCTATATAAAGACCACCACTCCCCCACCCCTTTCTAGGGTTTCCCTAGTCCAAATTTGCAGCCACCCCCTAAGAATTGCCCAGATCTGCCCAATAAACCCCCAAATTCGCGAAACCCTAGCCCTAGGCGATCTGGACCATCAGATCTGGCGATCCAACGGCCCAGATCGCGCCCTGCGTTACACCTCCAGTCTCCTCTCTCCTCCAGCCCATGGAACCGCCGCCGCCTGCGCCTCCGACCCCGCCACCAGCCAACTCCGGCCGTCGCGCCAGCCCCGCCTGCCTCCCTCTCCTCCTCCGCGCCCCTTTCCTCCCTCCATCCTCTCCCTCTCACCTCTTCTCCTCCCTGCAGATCGCGTCGCCGGCCGCCGCCCGATGGCGCCATGGCCGAGCTTGGCAGCAGCTC
Source organism: Bromus sterilis (assembly GCA_950022295.1). Lineage (NCBI taxonomy): Eukaryota > Viridiplantae > Streptophyta > Magnoliopsida > Poales > Poaceae > Bromus > Bromus sterilis. The sequence goes on from OX465599.1 coordinate 211,953,334, forward strand.
GCCACCCGCTCCTCCTGGAGCCGTCGACCGAGCCGGATCCGCTGCCTCGCCCCCCTATCCTCCTCCCTTCGCCCCGCCCGGGTTCCTCGCCCGCTCGTCCGCCCCTCGCGTGGCCTCGCTCCACGGCTGGACGCCCAAGTGGGCCGACTTGGCTTCCAAGGCTCACCTCGGCCAGATCCGCAGCCCAGCGGCCACAAGGCCCAGCCGGCCACCGCAGCCCAGTCCGCCTCCAAGCCTCTAGTGGGCTTCGGCCCAATGGGTGAGGTGTCCCTTTTTTATTTTTTTTATTTTGCTGCTGATCCTAATGGGCTTGGCCCAGTGCTATGTGAGGCACGGTACGTTTTTTTTAATTAATTAGTGCTCCCCTCTGTTTAGGCCCAGTTGTATGTTTCGGCCCGTTTAGTTTTTTTTCTAGGTTTTTATTATTTATTTTGGCAGTTTGTAATAGCTTTTTGCGGTAGCTATATGTTTTCACCGGTAGCTCCGATGGAGACGCTTTCTACATGAAAGTTGCTCCATTTTGCGCGTAGATTATTAAAATGTGCTCTTTTTCCATGTTTGACTTTGTTTACATGTTGTTTGACTGCTAATTACACCGTCTGCCACTTTAAACTGTAATTGCATAACTTTTAAACCGTTGCTCCGATAAAAATGTTTCTTATATGTAACTTGACTAGAATTGCATGTAGATTGTGTTTATGTTGTTCTTGCTTGCTAATAAAAATAATAAAATATTGTTTAGGTCAAAATAGTACCAAATTCTATTTTTATCGTGGGGTCCGCAATAGTTTGCCATGTCTAGGATTTCACCCCACTTAAATTGACTAGCTTAGGTAGTTTATTTATGCTTCACCTCTTTCCATGTTTTTGTGCTATGCCATGCTTCTGTGCTTTTCCATGTTAACAACCTTGTTGATCACCTGTAGCTAAACAACTTGAACCATCGTAAATGTGTGGTATCGTCGTGTCTGACGAGTAATCCACTTAACCTGTTAGTAACCTCTCTCGACGGTAGGTGCAATGTCTCGTGTTGCCTCCTTGTTGATGCTTGCTCGTGTTTGATCCGTAGTAATAGAGTGCTTGCTCGTTGATTGCTTTCCAGTGTTTAGCGTCTTGAGTGCTCTCGGGGTTATCTCTCGGAGACGATGCGAGCTTGCGATCAACTACACCTTCGGAACCCGACGTATCAACAGGCAAGGACTATACATTACTTGTGATCCATTCTATTTCAACCAGCGGTTTGCATGCTAGTCTAGGTTAGGATCGATGCTTGATCCTACCACATGTTTACAGCCTCTTTCAAACCGATACAGCCATGTCCCTTCCCAGCAAACCATGTACTGCTATGTTACTATTGCTCGTTGCTCAGCCCCTGCTTAGTATGCATGCTTAGGATGCTACGATGTTACCCTGTTACACCTTGGTTTGGGCTATCACATTATTATATTGTTGTTGATGATATTGATTATTATAAATGTTGACTATATTTGACGAAGGATGGAAGGTCTAGGCTATCCCGCCCCGACGCTTTGTTCCATTCGAGTCACCTAGGATCCGAGTTCAGGGTATTGGTTTTAAGACTGAGCGTGCCTAACCGCGTGTGGGATTTTATGGGGTCCCCTTTTCTTACCTACCTAGCTTCAAACATTTCCAGTGGTGGCCCAAGATGATTTACCATTTGAAACCGTGTGTGTGATGGTCGGCCGCCAGTAGTTTTCCAACCAACCTGGACCAGTGAGGACATAGTTCCCTTGCTGGCCCACTTTGTCCGGCTGAGGACCCGGTTTCCCATGTGTGATTAACCGGCTATCCAAACTTGCGACAGACGGTAGAGACCAGGTCGAGAGCGTGGCCGGCTCCTGAGATAGATGTCGACTCACCGGGGGCCACCCGGATTTGTTCGTTGTTATTTAGGGGGACCTGTCGTTTCGGATCTCTTGGAACTAAATCATAAAATGGTTGCCTGTGATGGGTAGCAACTGAGAGAGATGGACGTGCGTGCGGAGCCTCGTAATGGGCAGTTGGTACACCCCTGCAGGGTTAAATCTTTTCGAGAAGCCGTGTCCACGGTTATGGACGACTTGAGACCTACTCCTTGTTCATAGAAAACAACAACTGAGATAATCTTAATATAACTTGATCAACGTGTGTGTGTGTGTGCCTTGACTGCTTATTCTTCGTCGGGATGCGAAGAGGAGGACAAGGATAGGATAGGTGTTATGATTGCGTAAGTAGTTGATAGCAAGACTTGTTGGAGGAGATTCCTCATCGAATGCTTGGCTTCTTACCTTACTCTCTAGATCGTTAGCCACTTCATAATGCTAGTGTGGCAGCAACCTCACCACTTACCCCTTCCTTACCGTAAACTACTAGTTGTCCTAGAATGACGAGTGATGAAGTCCTTGCTGGGTCAGATGACCACTACAGTTGGATGCTGAGTACCTCTGTACTCATGATACTACCCCCAAACTCTTTTCAGGGTTTTGATCGACAACAGGTACGGTGATCGATGTTTCACGCGGAGACTCGGCGGAGGGCCTGGACCCGTGTGGTTATGGGATCGATGTTTTTATCTTTGCCAGTAGGCATTTGATTGTAGTCTGTACTCAGACATATATCTTCCTTTGTATTATTGTATTAAGGCAGTTGTATGCCGATTGTATGAGATGTTGTGATATCATGTTGGAAATCCGGGGCATATGACTTCGTCATATGTCGCGGTAGGACCGATATGTGCTTCGTCCCCGGATCTGGATGGAAACATCTAGATTTGGAACCGTACCGTATATCGGGCCTTACATCGAGTCCCCAGGTGGCGAATGGCCAGGATAGTGGTATGGTCTTGAGCTCTGAGGCGGGGGCATGTGGCCTGTTGGCGAATTTCTGGCAGGCGACACAACGTCGCACAATTTCCTCTGTGTTTTTCATGGCTGTGGGCCAATAGAACCGGGCTCGGAATTCTTTGGACACGAGTACTCGACTGCTCGCATGGTGCCTGCAGGTGCCTTCGTGGATTTTGAGCAGTAGGGCTTTGCCGTCTTCTTCGTTGATGCACATTTGGAGTATCTGGGTGATGATGCGCTTGTATAGTTGTTTGTTGATCACCGTGAACGCCTTGGATCGTCAGCTGATGTGTCGTGCTTTGCCACGTCTTGCGGTAGCGTACCTTCGATTAGGAATTGGAGGAACGGTTTTGCCCAGACAGGTCCTTCGAGATCTGTCGGAACTGTGCTGTCGGGTGTGCTGGTTCTTGTGCCTTCTGATGGGCTTGCTGCTGCCACCTGCGCCAGGTCTGTTGCGTCCTCGCCGTCCACGACTGCTTCAGGTGCTGCTGCCTGTACCTTTATGGATCTCTGGCTGATGCTTTCGAGAAAAATTCCGGGTGGTATTGTTCCTCGGGTCGAACCAATGTTCGCGAGTTCGTCAGGTTCTGTGTTGTTGGCCCTAGTGATGTAATTGAGCTCGCAACCGTCGAAACTTCCTTCGAGTGCGTTTTAGAGCTTCTGGTAGGCCGCCATGTTGTCGGCTATTGCGTCGCAGTTTCTCATCGTCTGCTGGACGACGAGATTGGAGTCCCCGTAGATTATGAGGCGAGTGGCTCCGCACGTTTGGGCCATGCGCATGCCATGGAGGAGTGCTTCGTATTCTGCTTCGTTGTTGGAGGCGTGACTGAAGTTGATCTAGAGGATATATTTTAGCTTTATTCCTTTAGGGGAGATGAGCACAACTCCTGCCCCGGCTCCTTGTTGTCTCTTGGACCCATCGAAGAACATTGACCATGAAATGGATAGGTCTGGGGGGCCTGGTGTCTGAACCTCTGTCCACTCGACATGGAAATCTGGGAGTACTTGGGATTTGACGGCTGTTGGGTGCTTGAACTGCAGGTCCCGTGGGCTGAGCTCAATGTTCCACTCGGCGACTCGTCCAGTCGCTCCAGGGTTGTTGAGTATGTCAGCGAGTGGTGCGCTGCTCACGATTGTGATAGGTTGCTCGTCGAAGTAGTGGGACACCTTTCTTGAGGTCATGATGACGGCCAGTAGTAGCTTCTGATAATGCGGGTACCGCTGCTGGGATTTGGTCAGGAGCATGCTGAGGTAGTAGATGGTTCTCTGGATGCTCTGGACCATGCCTTCTTCTGTGCGTTCGACAACGAGCGTTGTGCTTACTACACTGTTACGTGCTGCCACGTAGAGGTATAGCTTCTCTCGTTCCTTGGGTACCGCCAGGATTAGTGGGGTCGAGAGTGTCTTTTTCAGGTCCGCGAATGCTTGGCGGGCTTCCTCCGTCCACTCGAATTTCTCTCCTTTCCTGAGCAGATGATAGAAAGGCAGCGTGCGTTCTCCCACCTGCTGATGAAGCGGCTTAGGGCTACGAGTCTTCCGGTGAGCTGTTTTACTCCTTTGACGTCGGTTGGTTCTTGCATTCGGGCGACGGCTTGGACTTTCTCAGGGTTTTCCTCGATTCCCCGGGCAGAGACCATATAGCCGAGCAGCTTCCCCGCCGGTACGCCGAATGTGCACTTCTTTGGGTTGAGTTTGATTCTGTATTTGTTGAGCGCTTCGAAGGTTTCGCGCAGGTCGTCGAGTAGTGTGGCTGCTTTGTAGGTCTTGATGACGATGTCATCCACATAGACTTGCACATTTCTTCCGATTTTCTCTTTCAGGAAGGCTTGCATCATTCGCTGGTATGTGGCGCCTGCGTTCTTGAGCCCGAAGGGCATGGTCCTGTACCAGAATACGCCATAGGGGGTGATGAACGATGTGTGCTCTTCGTCTTCTTCCTTCATCCTGATCTGGTTGTATCCTGAGTAGGCATCAAGAAAGGAATGTAGATCTCACCCTGCTGTCGAGTCGATTATCTGATCGATTCTAGGCAGGGGTAGTGGTCCTTCGGGCAATGCTTGTTGACTGGTCCGTAGTCGACACACATGCGCAGCATGTTCGTGTCTTTCATGGGCACCAGCACTGGGTTGGCTATCCAGGTGGCTTTCTTCGTTTCTCGGATGAACTGGGCGTCGAGTAACCGGTTGACTTCCTCTCTGATTGCTCTGCGCTTGGGCTCCGAGAATCTTCTCAGAGCTTGCTTCACCGGCTTCGTGTTTTGCTTGATGTGTAGGGCGTGCTCCGCGAATTCGCGTGGTATTCCAGGCATGTCGGCTAGGTACCAGGCGAATATTTCCCACTCATCTCGAAGGAAAGCGACGAGAGCCTTCGCCTGCTCCTCTGGTAGGTGGGCGTACACGCGGACTGTTTTGTCCGGGTCCGCCGGGTGCACTTGGTGAGTGACTGTGTCGCTGTCGATGCTGAAGTCGCGTCCGTACTCCTTAGATTCGCTTCGTCTCACCAATGGGAAGGTACTCTTGTCTGTCACCATGGCTATTTCTCTGAGTTCTTGTTTGGCTCCGAATCTGTCGGAGATTTCGTGAAAGTCACGGTCACATTGATCTGATTTGGTGAAGCTTCCGTTGATCGTGAGCACTCCCGTTGATCCTGGCATCTTGAGCTTGAGGTAGGCGTAGTGTGGAACCACCATGAACTGCGCGAATGCTGGCCGTCCCAATATGGCGTGATACTGCAATTGCCAGTCGAGTACTTCGAACTCGAGGACGTGCTTTGCAAAGTTGCCTTCCGATTTATGCATCGAGCACCAGGGGCGGTGCCCCGGTCTTGGGACTGCGGGTGGATGGTCGTCCTGTGAGAACGTGATGCTGGTCTCCGCATCATGTAGCTGGTAGACTTCGACTATATTTATGCTCTCGGCTGCTGTAGCTTGCAGGGTGTAGGCGTTGCGTTGTGCTTGCGGCACCTTTCCCTCTTGGATCATGAGCACCTTTCCTTGCAGCGGGCTGTGACGTCCTTCCGGGCTTGAGGGCGGCGATTGTTCGGGTTGTCGGTTGCGCTTGTCTTCTTTCTGCTTCTCCTTCTTGAGGTCGTCGGCTAGCTCGTTGAACAGGTGGCAGTCTCCCATAGTGTGACCTGACCTGACGCGTCCCCCGTCATCCTCGAAGCTGTTGATCGTGCAGGGTCTTGCTAGCTTCTCTCTAACCGTGAGTTTGCTAGATCCGGCGTGCCTCTTCCTTCTTGATATTCTACAGATTTTCTCGTGATCCTACGGGTGTTCATGGAAGCGAGGGTCAGTTTTGATTCCTCGACTCATATCTTGGTTCTTGATGAGGTTGGCGAATTCATCTGGCCTTCGATCTGGGTCATAGTACTCGCCCACCGGTGTCTCGGAGTCGTTGTCCTGGCTGGCGGCAGGTGCTCGTGCGACGGCGTGTCGTCGAGTGGCCGTCGGTTGCACGGCTGCATGACGTGGCTCATTCAGTGGGGCCTCGCCGTATATCTCCCGTGCGAGCCTTTTGGGTTGTCGATTCCTTCTTCCTTGGCGATGGTTCTGCTGATCGCTGGTTGCGATCACGTAGTCATCGTCTTGATGTGCGGCGGGTGCCCGGGCGGCGGTGGGTTGTCGAAACATTTGCGAGTCCTCCGCTGCGCGTTGCGGTTCGTCGAGTGGAATTCCTTCGTAGAGTCCTCTCGCCGTTCTTCTGGGTCGTCGGTTCCTTCGCTATTGACGCTGCACTTGGCCGTTACCGTAGTATCGGTCCTGGCACAGCTGTAGCCCGAGCAATCTTGATGGGGTGGCAGACATGTTCGCCGTGATTTTGAATCCTCCGAGTGGGCTAGATCTGGTCCTTGCCCTTGAGTTGTGGCTTGCTGAAGGCGGGACCGCCGAGATCGTGATCCCAACCTGTGTAGTTCCCACAGACGGCGCCACTTGACGGGGATCAACCCCGGCAAATCCAATGGTCAGGGACCCTGGGTTAGTCATGAGAGGCACAGGTTGGACGATAGCTCGTCGACAAACAGGAGGACACGTTCCTGCTCGATATTATTGATGAGGGAGATGCGATTATAGTGGATGCCGAGGCCGAAGCGCTCAAGGCAAGGGTTATAGATGATATTGGATGCCTTTGGCGTCGCCCCTCCTAGCCCTTATATACTTGGCTAGGTCTCGGGGAGTTCATCTACGTTTACAAGTAAGCTTTCCTAACCCTAGCTTGCTCCATACGACAGGTCTTCGCACCTTCCTTGTGAGTCGCAGACTCCTACGTCGGTGCCAATTAGCGGGCCAAGGCGGGTCCAGGCGGGTCTGCATGGGCCTTCTATCTTCAGGGACACCGGGTAGGCCTATCCGTAGGAGTCGTGGGGTTACCCCCTCATCAGAGACGAAGGTATATTTGATATACATATTGTTGATCTTTTCTAAACAAGCACCGGGAGTACTTCCTGGGTATTTGACACAGGATCTGTTGCTCATATTTCTAACTCTGTTCAGGGACTACAAAATAACGGACATTTGAAGAAAGATGAAGTGACGATGCGCGTGGGAAATGGCTGTCAAGTTGAAGTATTGGCTGTCGGCACGAAGCATCTTAGTATCCCTTCGGGATTGGTTTTGATTTTGAATAAATGCTACTATGTACCCGCATTGAGTGTGAACATCGTTAGTGGCTCTTGCTTGAAGCGAGATCACTATTCTTTTAAGTCAGATGTAATTAGTTGTGTGATTTATAAGAGTGATGTGTTTATGTTCACGCACCGGAAAGAAATGGTTTATTCATACTTAATCTCGATTGTGATATATGTCATATCATCATTATAAATACCAAAAGATTAAAGCCTAGTGGCGAAGAACACATGACGATGTGGCATTGTCGACTTGGTCATATTGGTATAAAGCGCATGGAGAAGTTTCATAAACATGGACTTCTGGAGTCATTGGATTTTGGATCCCTTGACACATGTGAACCATGCCTAATGGGAAAAATGACATGGAGTCCATTCAATGGAACAATGGAGTGTGCGGCGGACTTATTGGGGATCATACATACAAATGTATGTGGACCTATGAACTTCCCCACACGCAATGGTCTTCGTGACTTCGTGACCTTCACTGGTTAGTTGAGTAGATATAGGTATATTTACTTGATGAAACACAAGTCTAAAACCTTTTAAAAGTTCAAGGAATTTCAGAGTGAGGTCGAGAATCAACTCGGGAAGAAAATCAAGCACCTTCGATCCGATCGAGGAGGCGAGTATTTAAGTCACGACTTTGGAAATCATCTGAAGGCTTGTGGCATTGTACCACAACTTACGCGTGCAGGAACACCTCAACAAAACGGTGTGTCCGAACAAGACAGATATCCAGTGACATGCCCATGGCATGTCACCGATGAACAGTATCCTAACATGCGGCCATGCATCAACCCTTCAAACGCTATCCAACGGCCAACAACCATCCATAATAAAATATTATTAATTGTCTCACTTGTAAATCTGCCACTATTTGGTATTTGTACGTAAACGGAGGCACGACTTCATACAAAACGGAGGCATGACTATATGAAAAACAGAGGCACTTTCTCATGCAAAACGGAGGCACGAACTCATATAAAACAGAAGCACGGCCTCATACAAAACAGAGCCACGCCTTCTTATAAAACGGAGGCATGACCTCATACAAAACGGAGGCACGATCTCATATAAAACTGAGGCACGACCTCATACAAAACGAAGGCCTCCGTTTTATAAGAAGTCGTGCCTCCATTTTGTATGAGGTCGTGCCTCCGTTTTATATGAGGTCGTGCCTCCGTTTTGTATGAGGAAGTGCCTCCGTTTTTTATATAGTCATGCCTCCGTTTTGTATGAGGTCATGCCTCCGTTTTATATGAGGTCGTGCCTCCGTTTACGTACGAATAACAAACAATAGCAGATTTACTAGTCAGACAAGCAATAATATTTTATTCTGGATGATTGTTGGCCGTTGGATGACGTTTGAAGGGCTGATGCATGGCCGCATGTTACGGTACTGTTCATCGGTGACATGCCATGGGCATGTCACTGGATCTCTGTCCGTCCGAACATCATAATCGAATTCTATTAGATAGTGTATGATCGATGATGTCTCATACCGACTTACCTGTTGATGACCCTCAACTGTAGGGGATCGAGATAGTCTTTGCGGGAAAAATAACCCAATTTATTGATTCGACACAAGGGGAGTCAAAGAATATTTATAAGCTTTAACAGTTGAGTTGTCAATTCAACCGCACCTGAAATATACTTTCTTGCAACAAAATATTAACAGAAACGGTGATATGATAATGATAGTGGCGACAGCGAAAGTAAAAACAGCGAAAGTAAACTACTAGTAACCAGCAGGATTAAAACACTGTAGTCTAGGGATATGGATGCTTGCGCGCTGCTTGGATGAGAGTGAACATGTAATAGATTTTCACACGGGTCAATGCACACAGAAAAGCAAGGAACATCTAGGGAAATATCAAACATTAGGCATGTATCCCGTAGGTAGTTGTGCGTGCTTGCAATAAAACTTGCACAACATCTTTTGTCCTACCATCCCGCTACGAACAGGCCCAAAATGAACTTATGGAGATTAAGGTGCTCCTGTCAAAGAGCACCGAAACAAAGCTTTAAACTCAATGGAATACATGAAATCCTCAAATTATAGCCCATTCTCTTTTGTGTCCCAAGCTGTCACCTTTGGTATCGTCGGTTCCGGACCATAATAGGTGCATACAACTGACAGATAGGATAAAGAACATAAATATACTCATGAAAACACAAGTGGTTAAGATCTGAAAACATGGCACTCGGGCCCAAAGTGACAAGAATTAAGAGCAACAAGTTGTAGCAAAGATGATAAACACCAAAGTAGATGATAGGAAACATGCGCCCAACAATCTGACGAACTATTACATTATCTAACTCATCCAATCCCTCCCCTTTGCCTACATTAGGGAATTACTCACACATGTGAAGAGAAGTCATGGAGTGAGGATGGAGTGGTGATGATGATGACGATGGTGATGATCTCCTCTCACCGGAGGCCAAAATAGCCTCCAGATTAGCCCTCCCGAAGAAGAACAAAGCGTGGCGGCGGCTCCGCAACGAAAACTAGGAAAACGACTTCTGTTCTAGGGTTTTCTCGCCACGGGAATAAATAGGGCGTTCGATAGGGCAACAGAGGAGGTGGGGTCCCTCAGGTAGCCTCCCGGCGAGGCCAGGTGGGAAGCCGCGCCAGCAAGGCGCTTGGAGCCCCTCTGCCCCCCCTCTGGCCCCACTTCTGTCTCATGGAAGCTTATGGTGCGTGGATTTTCTGTGAATTTTCATGGAATTTTCTGAGACACCTAAAAATCCATAATGTTGCACACAATAAAACCATACTGGCAGCTCTGCTGAAAACAACGTCAGTCCGGGTTAGTTTAGTTCAAATCATTCAAGAATGAGGTCAAAATAATAGCAAAAGTGTTTGGAAAAGTAGATATGTTTGAGAAGTATCAACTCACCCAAGCTTAGCATATTGCTTGTCCTCAATCAATTCGGTTCAACGAACTGGACGCGACAAAGAAAACTTTGACAAACTCTTTTGCTTCATAAGATGTATATAAGCATGTACTACGAAAAGAGTTTAGCAGGCATTGAAATAATGCTATGAGGACAATGCACGAAGCAGTCCTTCCTTCAAGTGACCAATCACAAACAACCAAAAGTAAATAATATGCTGCCGAAGATCAAGACAAGATCACAATGCACATAGCTTGAACATACTAGAGTGGTATCTCGCTAGCCTCCATGAGTGAAGCAAAACATAAATGCAGAAACTCCTCCGGAGTTTTAAAGGAGACTAGAACTAAGAATTTCAGAACAAGCAATATCACAATCATGCAGAAGACAATGTGGTACTTTGGGGCAATGCATGTTACACTAAGAATGAAAATTATGCTCTCAATAGTTGGTTCTTTGAAGAAAGAAGGGAGACTCTCGAACCGTGGATTTTGAAGGCAAGGTTGAAAACCCGTGGTTGGAAGCAAAGACTAAACATGTACCAGAGCTCTTGGGTTTGGAAACAGAGATAAAATTCTTTTGGGAAGTGCAACTTTCCAGTCAACGGTAGACGGTAAAGGTCTCTCAACATCTCCCATGCCAACCATATTAATGTTTTTTTCTTACACTTTTGTTCCCTTATCAATACATCATTTGACGGTTGATGTGCGAGATGATGATAATGGTTTCTCGCCCTTCGTTGGTTACCCTAAGTGGAAGGTGAGATATAGGATAGCAGCAAATTTCCCCTATGTATAGGATAGGGCTTGTCTCCTGTAGGACTCCGGCAATGATAAGTAGGTGTCAACGACGCAACTGACGTGGACCTACACACAACACAAATAACTTTGCTCCCAACGAAGTTCATAGAGGTTTTCAATCTCTCCGTTCTTGTTGTTTACAAAGGATCAATGGCAAGGGATAATGATAATGGTGATAGCAGCTAGAAAGTAAACAGAGGAAATTAAATGAGCGTGTAAACGGTGATGAGAATATGGACCGGGGTCCCGTGATGTTCACTAGTGATGTCTCTCTCCAAAAAGATGATAAAACTGCTATGTGAGGTAAACAAATCACAGCTGGGCAATTGACAGGATTAAAAATGCACCGCAATGCTAACAATACTACAAAGAAAAGACGAGGCTCAAAAGCATGGGCGGTACGCCAAAATAAGTACACTGAAATCCAACAACATTTACTACTAATCATCCACCTTGAGATATCTATCCAGAACATCTCGATGGTATTAAGTTGCGAGCCCCACCCAAAGTGTAAACCCAAAGCAACAGACAACTGCATTAAAAAGAACCTTGCGTAAAGTAAACAATCCTTTCAACTGCGGTTACAAGCACCGTTGTTTTCCCCCTTTTGGCAACAACACGTCCCCTAGACTCATGTTTCTGTCACTCAAGCGTGTCATCGGGGGGCATGAACCCACAATCGAGCATAACGTTCCCTCTTTGAGTCACTATTTACTACTTGGCCAAAGCAATAAACATCAACGGAGAACATGCAAGAATTACTTAGGAACAAAAATATAAAAGATAAGAACCAAATATATTACTCAATCACAATCTGAACATAGTATCATAATCCATCAGATCCCAGCAAAGTCAGCATAGCAACAGCAGAAAATTACATATGTGCCTCGATCATTAAGGGCAGCTCACGAGGTCTAAACCTTGACGAAAAAAGAGGGGAGGAGAACATCACATAGCTACTGATCACGGACCCATGGTCCAAGGGAGACTACTCACGGCACATCCGGGAAGCGTCCATGGTGGAGGGGAAGTTCCCTGAGGTCGATTGACGAGGGGGTGACCCCACGACTCCTGCATGTGAGGATACCTTGTGCATACGGAGACAAGAGGCCCACTGGAAGCTTCGACAGGCCCACGACTGGCCTGCTCTAGGCACCAACGTAGGAGTCCGCGACCAATATGGAAGTCAAGACTTGGCGTTTAAGGCAAGGCTAGAATTAGGAAATCGTCCCTGTAACCTGAGACGGACTCCCCGAGACCCAGCCTAGTATATAAAGGCTGGGAGGGGGGACGCCTCAGGACATCCAATCTACAATCAACACCTCTGGTCTTGTGCGAACTCGCCTAGACTTCCACTGTAACCGCCCCCTCGCCTAATACAATCGATCAGGAAGTGCTTCTCCTGTTAGCCGACAAGTATCCCCAACCTTTTCCTTCTCTATGATCTAACCCAAGGTCCCTGACCATGGGATTTGCCGAGCTGATCCTCGTCAATTGGCGCCGTCTGTGGGAACTACACAGGTTGGAATCACGATCTCGGCGGTCCCATGTCCAGCAAGTCACAACTCAAAGGCTCGAACAAGATCCAAACCACTCGAGGAATTCAAGTTCATCGCAAACCTTTCCATCGCTCCACCAACATCGCTTGGCCCGCAGCTAGACCAAGTCCAACGCTTTGGCGACTATGAAAGTTGTCACTACCAAAGTTGTCACCGACGGAGAAGGACTCGACGATCCAGAAAGCAAGCAGAAGCTACGACCGCAAAACCAACCAGGACGCCGGAACAAATACTGGAATTCTACGCGGAAATTCCACCCGAGGAGTCGCAACACGCGACAGAAGCCTCGCCAGCCACTCGAAGACCCGCCGCCTCCCGGACACCCACCCCAGGACAAGACAGAGACTCTAAAACTCATACCGGCGAGTACTACGACCCAGATCGAACACTAGATGAATTCGCCAAATTCATTCGGAACTACTCGATCAACGACGGAATAGAGCTTGACCCAAGGTTCCACTCCCGCACATAAGACCACTCGCAGTCGTTCTAGGTCATGAGAAGAAGAAGGCATGCTGGCTCAAGCAAGCTTTCAGCCAAAGAATAACTGGACGGACCCTGTAAAATCACTACTAGGGAAATAGCTATACATGGAAAGCTTATTAGTGGCGCATATAACAGGCCATGCGCCACCATCTGTTAGGGGTGGCGCACTAGAAAATAATGCGCCACCCATAAGACCTTAGGGGTGGTGCATTATTTCCCAGTGCGCCACCCCTAAGAGTGGGCCAGCCTGGATGATCTTATACGTGGCACATTTAGTAATATGCGCCACCCCTAAGAACCTTATAGGTGGCGCATTTCCATAATGCGCCACCCCTAAGAGATTATGGGTGGCGCTTTCTATAAATGCGCCACCCATAAGGTCCTTAGGGGTGGCGCATTATGGGAATGCGCCACCCATAAGAGCTTAGGGGTGGCGCATTTCACCAATGCGCCACCACTGACTTGCTATATGCGCCACTAAATGCCTAGAGCTTCCCTTATCTACTCCACCCCACCTTCCACCTCTCATTCACTCCACACAATTCTCAAACTAGATCCACTCTTCTCACCCTAGATCTATTCGGTTTTCTCCTCCTCCCCACCTCATTTCTTCCATTATCCATCGATACTTTTCATTACATCTATTTTTTTCATATTGAAGTAAGTGGACCTCCTCCCAAACTCTTTTGTTCCATTTATGACCCATATACTTGCCTTTATTAGCTTGGGGTTTGTTGTATATGTGAACCTTGGGTTTTATATATATGTGAAGCTTGTGGTGGTTTGATGTATATGTGAAGCTTATGGTGGTTTGATGTATATGTGAATCTTAAGTGGCCAATGTTTTGCCGAAATGTCGATTCATTTCCGTTTCGACAAATTTCTGGCGCACTCTCCGCATGCTCCCATGCATTATTAGGGAAGGTCATGCCGAATTTTTCCGGCGACGACTGTGATATATAATTGTGTTGCTCTCTCCGTGCATGCAGGTGATCGACCATGGTCCGCAAGATGTTGAGCGATATCACCGTGGCTAGGTGGATGCTATGTGCGACAAACGACATGCTAAGGAATAATAGGTCGGATATAAGATGTCCATGTTGGATATGCAAACTGCAGTGCGTGACCGAGCCTGATTCCGGAATATTGCAAAGACACCTGAAGGGTAATGGTTTGATGGATGGCTACACACGGTGGATAAGTGATGAAGCTGGTGAGGAGGAGGACGTCCATGGTGGGGCGCCATTAAATGAGGAAGGGCAACCAGACAACAGCGGCGGGAGAGAAGACGAAGAGCATCCCGTACATGATCATGAAGAAGATGTCGCGGATCATGTAGATCAAGATGCCGGACGTGAAGATCAAGATGTCGGACATGATGAGGATTCAAGATGGGTGCGGGACCCTCATGTTCAAGAGCTTCTTGTCAAAGAGGCGTTGAACGCAAGAGGTGCAGCTAGAGAGAAAGCCAAGATGGCGCAACTCGAGAAAGACGCGATTACGAAGTTGTACGAAGGATGAAACAATGGGGATACCCACTTGAATGTAACACTTGGGGCTATGGAGATGAAGTAAAAACACAAATGGACCGACGAAAGCTTCGATGATAACATGGCATTCTGGCACGATCGTCTTCCGAAGGGCAACACGTTCCCAACTAGTATCGCTGAGGCCAAGAAAGTGCTTTTCCCTCTCAATCTTCCGCACGTTAAATACCACGTCTGCATAAATGATTTCATGATCTATCGGGGTGAGGACAAAGATAAAACTACATGTTCGGTTTGCGGTGTTAGTCGATACAAGAGAGGGAAGAAAGTTCCTAGAAAGTGGTATGGTACTTTCCGATCACTCCTCGTCTGCAGAGGTATTTCGTAGATCCCGAGGAAGCAAAGCTCATGACCTGGCACGCGGATAGAAAAAAGATAAAAGAGGATGACCCCAACCCGGATCCGGAAAAGGATGACATGCTGAGGCACCCTTCAGATGGTAGCCAATGGACTGTGTTGGACCTCGAATACCCAGATTTTGGGAAAGAACCAAGGAACCTCAGGATTGGTGTGAGCGCCGATGGAGTCAATCCGTTTGGCGGCCAGAGCAGCACACACAGTACCTGGCCCGTGTTTGTATGCATATAAAATCTTCCCCCCTGGAAGTGCATGAAGAAAAAGTACATAACAATGTGTATGCTAGTTCAAGGGGCGAAACAACCAGGTACGGACCTCAATCTATATCTGTGCCTGTTGAAAGAGGAGCTAGAAACGTTATGAAAAGACGGAGTCAATACGTGGGATGCCGCGTCAAAAGAATATTTCCCAATGAAAGCCGCGGTGATCAGGACAGTGCACGACTATCTCGGATTCAGATATTTCTCAGGGCAAGTGGTCCAAGGATTCTGTGCATGCGTTAGGTGCATGGATAATACAACGTACCGCCAGCTACCAAAAGATCCCGGATCTTCAAAAACCATGTTGCAGGGGTCTCGGAGGTGGCTTCCCAAGAAACACGCGTGGAGTAAACAGGGACATCTGTTCGATGGAAGCGAGGAGCTCCGAGCACCCCCAGCTCGAAGGAGCGGCAAAGAAATCGACAACTTGCTGAAAACTTGGAAAGAGTGCCCCGCGCTGGGAAAAAAAAGAAGAATCAGCCGTTGATGAGGGTATGGAAAGCGAGGTCTGTTTTCTGGGATTTGGAATACTGGAGTCCCCTCCGTAGTCCTCATAGCCTTGATCTCATGCATATCACAAAGAATGTGTGCGAGAGCTTGTTTGGCACGCTGCTCAACATGCCCGAGAAGACCAAGGACGGGCCAAAATCAAGGAATGACTTGAAATTTGTGGGCATCAGGTGGGAACTTCACCCCCGTAGTGACGACGATGATGAGCTGGAGGAGGAAGAGGATACGGAAAAGCAAAACTCTCGCAAACGAAAAAGGGCGACCAAGAAGAAGACCGGTATTGATCACTGCCCCGCAGCATGCTTCACTCTGTGCGAGGAGGAGATCAAACGGTTTATCCAATGCCTCATAGGAGTAAAATTTCCGAACGGCTACGCGGGGAAGATAAGAAGATACCTAGACGAGGCGAAGCAGCGTTTCAGCGGGATGAAATCTCACGACTGTGCTGTGCTGATGACGCAGATTCTCCCGGGTGCGATGCGAGGGATAATGGACGAGCACGTCCGTAAAACGTTGTTTGGCCTTTGCAACTTTTTTGACGTCATCTCCCGGAAGTCGATTTGCGCAACGCAACTCAAAAGGCTACAGGAGGAGATCGTGCTCATACTATGCGAGCTTGAGATCTATTTCCCGCCCACGTTCTTCGAAAATATGGTGCATCTGCTGATCCACGTCGTGGAGGATATCGTCCAACTCGGGCCTGCGTTTCTGGGCAGCATGATGCCGCTTGAAAGGATGAATGGACACATCAAAAAAATACGTTCGTAACAAGTCCCTTCCAGATGCAAGCATAGCGAAGGGCTTTTTGATCGAAGAGTGCATCTCTTTTTGCACGAATTATCTCAACACCGAGAACCCTATTGGTCTGGCCGTCAACAAGCACTTTGGCAGGACCGATGGGTGTGGTCACCACGAGGGAAGCCGCGCAATGCATGTCGACTTTGACGGTCGAGACATCGACTTTGAAAGAGCAAGCCTAGTCGCGCTACAACACATCCAGCTGGTCGATCCTTGGATAATAAAGCACAAGGATTTAATCAGGAAGAAGTACAGTGACCAGGGCCAGCAGATAACGGACCGAGATCCACGGCTAATCAAAGAGCACAACTCCGGTTTCATGACTTGGTTCGGGGACGAGCTTCGTGCTAATCCCCCGCGAAGGAACGCTTCAGAGGACGAAAAGATGATATTCACCTTGTCACAGGGTGCCGCACGCAACCTGATGACCTATCAAGCGTATGATATCAACGGATACAAATTCTACACGGAGGAAAAGGATAATAACTGTGATTACCAGAACTCAGGGGTAACGGGGATATTCTACACCGATGATGTCAAGGAAAGATTCTATGGAAGGATCGAGGACATATGGGAGCTCGACTACTGTCGATAGAAGGTGCCGATGATCCGTGTGAGATGGGCCAAGAGCGTCGTAAAAGAAGACTGGTACTTCAGCACCATGGTTATACCCAAAGCCAAATCCAAGTCTGCGGGCGCAAACGTCACCGCGAAAAATGAGCCATGGGTACTGGCTAGCCAAGTGGACCAATGCTTCTTATTTACCGACCCATCAAAGCCGAGCCGCATTGTAGTGAGGAGAGGCAAAAGAAACATCATCGGAATGGATGGAGTCGCCAACGAGCAAGACTTTGACAAGTACGGCGACCCGAAAATGGAGGATGACTACGCCGCTCAGGATACATACACCACAACCCTACCGAAGAAAGGTCTCCTCCCGTTCAAGAGGAAAAGTGAAGGCGTCCCGGGCCTAAATTATTCAACCACAACAAAGAAGGGCAAGAAGAAGATCGTGAGGAAACGATAGCTAGATAGCTAGCTCCAAATTTAAGAAAAAAAATTGTAATTCATGATCACTTTGTGTATGCATGAATTTAATATGCACTTTGTAATTGATGATCACAATCGTATGTTTCCAAATGCTGCTACACCTTGTGTTTGTGGATCTTGGTTCGGCAACCACACGGTTAAGGCATGGTACGTGGATCGATATGATCACATTCTTATGTTTTGATCATAGTTTGAAGTGTATGAACATCGACGATACACAATCGAAGCAACATTCTCAAGGTCAGTTAGAGCAAGTACTCCCTCCGTTTTCTTTTTACTCCGCATATAAGATTTGGTCAAAGTCAATCTTAATAAAGTTTGACCACTTTTATAGAAAAATGTACTCCATAATTTTTATTTTTAAATGGTTTCACTTTAATTAAAAAATAAATAATTGTGTAAACTTTAATAAAAAAATAAAAAAACTCTTAGGGGTGGCGCATATTGTTGAAATGCGCCACTAAGTGCTCTTAGGGGTGGCGCATTTTGCCAGAATGCCCCACCAACAGGTTTCTTATGCGTGGCGCATTTTGCCAAGATGCGCCACACATAAGGAACCTATTGGTGGCGCATTCTGGCATAATGCGCCACCCCTAAGACTTAACCTCCACGGGCCCCTCCCCTTGCTCATGCACAATACCCATTCGAGCCCTAGCGCGCCGCACCGGAGCCCTCGCCGCGCCGGAGCCCCAGCAGCCGCACCAGAGCCGCCTCGCGCCACCGGAGTCCCCCCTCTCCTCGCCGACTGCCTCCACCGGAGACGCCCCCACCCCATCCCCCGCCGTTCACTGGAGCCGCCCCAACCCCTCCACGGCGACCTAGGCGACGCCCCTCCACCGCCAGGTACCCCCTCCCTCCCCTTGCTGGCTTCACTGTTGGGGTTCGGGGCAGAAAACACAATTTTTTCATAACCTACGAGACCCATACCCAAGACCTATGCTATGGCGATGCAAGTAACGGACAGAAATAGATCACATACCAGTATGTAGTCCGTTACCAGTATGTAGTCCGTTAAGCGGGAAACGTTCCCGCATGAACGTGGTTGGTGTAGTCGTACTGGCAATCCCCGATGCCGCGGAGATCCACGATGACTCCTTTAGCCACCCTATCCTTGTAGACCGATGACGGGATTGCGTCCCCGTCGGAAAGTTGCTGATGAAGAACTCGCGATACGACCACGACGATGAAGTAGCACCACAAGTGTAGTGCCTCGCGGGATTATACACATACAGTATACCCGACGTCCCTCCGGGCTCCGAACCAGTAGAGCAGCGGAAAGAAGATGGATTCGGATCCCGATTCCAGCAGCACGACGGCGTTCGTATAGTGGAGAAATCCCCAACCAAGTGTAGACTCCAAACAAGGGGAGTCCACTCGAGGAAGGAGAAAGGAGGGAGAGAGAGATGAGAGAAACTTGTCTCAAATCAATTTGTATGAAGAAAAAGGGGCACCCTACCCCTCCTTATATAGGCCAAGGAGGGGTGCCCACCCCCCCCCTCCACTTCCGGGGTGGGACTAATCCCAAGGGAGGGGGGTTTTGGCGCAGCCCTAGGGGGTGGGCCCCCCTCATGGCGCCATGGCTCATGGGGGAGGACTCCCTCTCCCCCTAATGGGCCCTATGAGGGCCATATGCCTTTTCTTCCATTTTTAATTATATTTAAATACATTTTAATATTTAATTCAGATAATTAAATAATAAAACATATATTAAACATTATTAAATATATTTTGAACCTTTCAAAATACCCGAAACAACTTCCGGCCTTCATCGGAACAATTCCGGTGTTCTCTCCAATTTCTCCGGTGATCCCGAATCAATCCTTACTGCGTCGAGTACCCTTAAGTGTAACACCCTACGGTCCGGGAAACAGCAGACATGATCGAGAAAATTCTCATTGATCAATGACTAATCAATTCGACCTGGTTACAATCCTTGATAGCCCCTGCGCTTCCATCGAATGAACTTCAATCGCTGTTCAATCCGTTAACCGTGTGCCTGTTCCCTTTGTCCTATGGTACTTTGCTTGTCCGAGGTTTGATCATCGGTATCCACTATACCTAGTTCGTCCCCGTTCTCAACAAACAAGTTTACTCGTTCCCGTGATATTACAACTCCGTGACCTAGTCACACGTTTGCAAACTTTATGATGTAACGTCATCGAGTGGGCCCAGAGTACCTATCCGTCACACGGATGGACAAATCCCGCTCTAATCTATTTGCATACTCATTAACATATCTATTTGGAACCTGAAGTACTCCTTTATGGCCAGCATATTTCAGTCAGGCGGTGGGTAGCAAATCAAGGCATCCTAATAGACAGTAATTACGTATGATCATTACGGTCTAAGGATCTGGTCACTACGTTATAGTTATCACAATGTTGAACTATGTGACTTGATCACATCGCAACACTTCTGGTGGGTGTATGTCCATCATATCATTATCCAATGATATGACTCCATTGTCAACAGACGCCATTGTCTCATGATCAGGAAACCTTGATCATCAATCGCCCAATGGACTAGTATACTAGGGTTGACTAGGGACCTGGTTGTTTGTATACCACACATGTATTAATGTTTCCGCTTAATACAGTTATAGCATAGTATCAAACGTATTATGAACTAATGGAATATGCTCGATAAAACATATTTTATTTGCCTCTAGGGCACATTCCCAACAATCACTTCACTCATATACCCCACTCAGAACTTTTGTTCGACATCCAGCGCGTCTTAACATAAGGACAAAGCAAGAAAGACAAATTCCTTAGTCTTCACCTGATCACAAATGATCACCTAAAGACTCGAGGGCTACTCCCATCGGGAGCGCTGCCGTGCACCCGGCAAAAATTTGGAACAACTAAACAGCTACAAGAAAGGAAGATTCGGGAGAATAAAATCTCGCAGCATACGTCTGATTCTACAAATCAAATGTAGCCTCGGGGGCTACTCCCATCGGGAGCACTGCCGCGCACCCGACAACCTCATTGCAAAGGAGTCGAAGGTGTGCCTCTTACAAAAGGAGTCGAAGACGTGTCTCATCACAAAGGAGTCAAAATTACAAGGGAGTCGAAGATGTTTTTCATTACAATGGAGTCGCAGACATTTCTCATTACAAAGGAGTCGCAGACGTGTCTCATTACAAAGGAGCCGAAGACAATTTCTCATTACAAAGGACTTGAGGAAAGTTTCTCATTACAAAGGACTCGGGCAGCACGAATTATCCCACGGAATTATGACTTCTACATATGTGCTCATGCTGAGATAATTAGCACTTTCGACCCATAACTTTACGAGCATCACCACAGACAAAGTAAAAAAATAAGCCTGCGAAGAAGCAAGTCGCTGCCCTCCAGTTCTACAAGGTCCCTTGTCTACTGATGCACCCGCTTGACGACTGTCTTGACGTCTATCTCACCCCTAGAACTAGAAGAGCAAGCACCACCATCCGAGGAGTCGGCAGAAGATGAAGCCACAGGAGAAGCATGAGAAACACCCCTCGATCCACCAGAACTATCACTGCTTGTTTCCTCCCAATATGGATCCAGACGATTGCCACCGGCATCAAATGCACGAACAATGAGAGTATCTTCACCATCAAAACAACAGCAAAGACTATCCCCATCACGCAAGTTCAGCCACCGCGAAAACGACCTCCAGCCAGATTCATGAAAAATCAAGAAGGAGCTATCAACAGAAAGCTCCACCCAAGCAGGAGATCGAGCACACCCTTGAAGCCGGAGCCACAGACCCCTCAAATTAAGCTCAGAAATCATGGAGGAAAATGAGAATGGAAGATGGATCCGAGTAGCGGTGCGACTGAGAACACGCATAAGGAAGTCCTAGTGCCAGACACCTTCTTCCGCGCAAGAGGAAGAAGGCGTCATCGCAGCCCCACGACGACAACCACACGACGCGCGACGCATACGGCCACCACGACCACGCCGGCCACGACCTCGACCAGCCGAAACAGCACCACGCCTTAGAGCCATAGGAATAAGAAGAAGAAAGGAAAGAAAAGTGCGAAGAATGGATGCCAGGGTCAGGCAAACAATAGGAGGTATTTATAGAACAATCCAAGGGCAAACCAGGAAAAGATGCAGAAGCCCAGGCGGCGCCATCATTAAATCAAAGACCAAACATGCCAGGCGTTACGAATTCCAAGACAAGATGCCTTCACACGGTCAGCACTATTTAAAGTACACGTCAAATCTCACATGTTTCCCATACACTCCTTGGGAACCCAACGGGCACCAGGCAGCACGGCATCCAAGTCGTCATTATGACTAGCTAGAAGACGCGATGGATCGAAGACCAAGCATCATCATAGGTCACCAAATAGAATCACAATGCCTATCAACGTGACATCTCAAGAAAGACGGATCAAGATGAAACCAATTGGAAAAAACAAAAGACTGGCAAAGTCTACATATCTCTTGGTACCAAAATATTTTGATTCTAAAATCTTTTACTGCCATCGGGAGTACCTTTATTAAAATGGAGTAAGATCTAAAAATCTTGAGAGTTCGGGTGCTCCCTCACCCAGAAGGCAAAGACGTTCTCGAGTGACCACTCGCACGAGTTTTAATCACAAATATCTACCGAGTTTCGGTTGCTCCCTCACCCAGAAGGCAAACATGTACTCGAGTGGCCACTCGCCCTAGTAGAGACATGTGCAATTTCAGAGTTCGGGTGCTCCCTCACCTTGAAGACAGCAAAGCATTCGAGTGAGTACTCGCAAAGGCTCAACTATTATTCGGCAATATAATCTACTCGCGCACTCGTCGACTTTCCGATTGGGCGCTTTCTTATTTTCCTCGCCTGAGTTCGCGAAAGATCCGCAAGTGACTACTAATAGCTCGTTTGATCATTTATTCCAAGCGGTGCATCTCTAATTAGGCTCCGCGCCTCTATAAAAATGATGCCTGGGCTGCGACTTGTTGTACCCAGATGCCACGCAAGCTTAGCGTGTAGGTAGGACCCCGCCGCGCAGACGGCTGGGCTGAGACTTGCCACACCACGACTTCATTCCCGACATTTTCCATGCACTCGCATGATAGAAAGATGAGCCGATAACGGACGCATTAAGGCTGTTTGCTGGGGCCGGCAGCATAGATCCTATAAGACCTGCAGCGGCATGAAGTTTGCTAGACACCGGTCATTCCCAAGTTCGTGTCGAGGGACACGGTCTTGATTGGGCTACTGAGGTATTTTCCACTGGCGCAATTCACCAAGGCTCGATCAGTCGACTACCTTGGGCCCTTTTCAGCTTAGCATCCCTCAAAATAAAGCATTTGTCATGGCTAAAGCTGCCAGCGACTCGCAGCCGCGCTGCGCATACGGAAGCAAATGAGGGTGAATTTGAGTCCCTGCGCGACTCTTCGAGTCCCCACGGCACTCGGGGGCTACTGACGAGGGGGTGACCCCACGACTCCTGCGTGTGAGGATACCTGGTGCATACGGAGACAAGATGCCCGCTGACAGCTTCGACAGGACCACGACTGGCCTGCTCTAGGCACCGACGTAGGAGTCCGCGACCAATATGGAAGTCAAGACTTAGCATTTAAGGCAAGGCTAGAATTAGGCAATCATCCCTCTAACCTGAGACGGACTCCCCGAGACCAAGCCTAGTATATAAAGGCTGGGAGGGGGGATTCCTCAGGACATCCAATCTACAATCAACACCTCTGGTCTTGTGCGAACTCGCCTAGACTTCCACTGTAATCGCCCCCTCGCTTAATACAATCGAGCAGGAAGTGCTTCTCCTGTTAGCTGACGAGTATCGCCAACCTGTTGCTTCTCTACGATCTAACCCAGGGTCCCTGACCATGGGATTTGCCGAGGCTAATCCTCGTCATCGATCCTCCCTCCGTCAGGGTGCAGGGAAGAGGGCTGCTAGCGCTCCCGATCTTGGAAGCGCAGCGGCGGCGGAACAGAGGTGATATCGCGAAAAGGGTTTCCGTCCTCAGCGGTTTCGCGACACAGAAAATAAATAGGCGAAGGGGGCATCCAGGAGGGCCACCAGGGGTCTAGGTGCCCCCCTGGCGCGGCCAAGCCCTAGTCCGCGCCAGGTGGCCGCCTGGGTCCCTTGTGGTGGCCCTCTGTCCCCACTTTGGTGATTCCGGAAGGTTCCATCGCGCTAATGTTTTATCTGTTTTTTCTCGAATTTTTGGAGCATTTTTAATATGGGGGAAACCTGGAATAGAAAAACAGTAGAAAACTGGAACTGGCGATGTGGTGCACTGAGTTAATAAGTTAGTCCAAATATGACCAAAAGTGTATGAAACTGTATCTAGATCATAGCAATATCACACAAAAGATGCATGGAGCAAGCAGAAATTATAGATAAGTTTGGGACATATCAACATCCCCAAGCTTACTTCATGCTCGTCCTCGAGTAGTTAATGCTAACAAGCATAAGTTCTGTGGTGACATGCTAGAAACCATATAAGGACTTTGAAAGTAAGGCAATCAAGGTATGTGATTCAATTCAAGTCATAACAGGTAAGAGTCTATATTAGTATTGAAACAAGCAACAAAAGAACATTAGGTGCAAGAGCTCTCGCTTTCCGTGACTCGAATGTCTCCAAATGGTGTTTGCGTGCAAGAAGGGGGATATGGATATACGAGAAAAAAGTATTTTTTATTGAGAACTCAATCTACTAACGTTTCACACTTATTCTTCTTTGGAATCTTATCTTGACTCGTCCCTAGACCACTAGTCAGGTACAAGTAAATTTGATCCACTCCTTTTCGATATTTTGATCACTCGTGCAATGGATGAGCGTAAGCACAAAAGTTGACACTTAGGATGGCAAAGAGAGAAATATGGTGGAGGAGGAAGACAAAAGGTTGAGAAAGGCTCACATCAATGAGGACAATCATAGGCGAGAAGGACAAATGATACATATGATGTGAGGAGTAGGGATTTCCATGCAATGGATGCACATATGAGCTAGGAGAAGCTCTCCAATAGAACTAGTGGGGGTGCATCCAACTTGCTCGCTCATGAAGACCTTGAGCTCGTTTGAGGAAGCTCATCCTTGGAATATGCAAGCCAAGTTCTATAGTGTGAAGGTCCCCACATAGCTATATGCATAAATGATCATCTCTATGGAGTACAACGATAAGAGGGAGTACTAGTGTGGATCTTTCAAAAAGAATAGAAGTGTTTCCCCTTTCTCTCTTTTTATTTTCTTTTTCTCTTTTTTCTATTTTTTTGTAGTTTTTTTTGTGTCCTCAATGGCTCTTTCTATTTAATTCTCATTTTTCCTCTTTGGGATCTTTTAATTTGTCCACTTTGGGATCTTTTCCTCGCTTAAAGGCAACACTCTATTTGACACGAGGGTATAGAAGATCTTCACACTTTACAAAGTACTCAACATAAAGAAAATGTAGCTATCATGATGTATGCAAATGTATGCCTCTGCCGGTGTAGCAGGAACATGTATGACATGAAGATCAAGTCATGAGAAGGTGGATGTTGCATGGCAATATATCTCAGAAAGGCTATGTAAACGCCTTGATAGGTAGGTATGGTGGATGTTTTGAGGAAAGATATAAGGAGGTTTATGATGACAGAGTGTATCACGCCAAGGGTTTGGATGCACCAGCGAAGGTGGACGTCAACTCTCGGAGTGAGAAGAGGCAATGCACGGAACCGAAGAAGCTAGCAAATATGATGAGGTGGAAGTGTCAACTTTCAACACTTACATTAGTCTGAAGAACTCATGCACTTATTATCAGTAACTCTCAATCTAATAAGGAGATTCACAAAGATACAAGTACCCCGAGGAGGAGTTTATGGTGGTTTGGTTATCCTTGCGCATCCTCGACTCATGATATGTGAGTGTACTCTAATATCCGATCCCTCAAAAGATTAGTGATCCATCTAGTAGCTAGAGTTCTCAACTAGTTTTGTAGGTTTTTGAAAATAAACACGGATTTACCTAAATACGACACCTATCACTAATAGGCTAGAGCTCTTGACACCAAAATTTCAAACATTACTCACAACAATACCTCAAAACTATTGCAAGTTACTACTACAATTGAATAGCAACCTCAATTACTTACTTCAAGACAAGACACAACTCAGTGCAACAACCAATTCTCTTAACAAGATAAACATGAAAACTAAAGAGAGTTCCAACAACAAACTCAAAAAAATCCAAGGCTCTTGCTAAAGAAAAAACTAAAACTAAAACTAAACATGGCAGTAGCTACGAAAAGATAAAGAACACACAACAGAGAAAGATAGGCATGAAAAATTCTATGATGTGGAATAGATTGCAGTGGAGTGTGTTTCTCTCCCACACAAAGTAAGATGGGGTCTAACTTTTTATGATTAGCAAGCAAAGCTAAACAAAACTAAAAAAGTAAACCTAAGAGCGAGACGCTCCAAGCATAGCACATAACGCATGAAGTGATAAAAATATAGTGAGACGAAGGACGAACTGATGATCATTGATGGAGAAGGGGATGCACGGGGGCATCCCCAAGCTTAGACGCTTGAGTCTCCTTGAATATTTTTTGGGAATGCATGGGGGCATCCCCAAGCTTGAGCGTTTGACACTCCCGGATCTTCTTACATCATCTTCCCTCGCACACTTGAAAACTCCCTTCATACATAACTCATCATAAGCTAATTAGAGAGGTTAGTACCCTTAATAAAATAAATTTTCCCCACTGGAAATAAATATATTGTTGAAGAGCTACTGTTTCTCAAGATTTCTAAAAAGTTTTTGCAAAGAAAAAGCAAGATTAAGGTTTGGAAAAGTAAGGAAAGGCAAAACGTGGAAGAATCTTTGAAAAACAGAACAGCAGGTAGTAGAGAATTTTTTCGGGGCACTTCTGCAACTCAAATCAAAAAACTCAGAACATAAGAAAGTTTCACAATTGTATAGATCATGTTGTGTAAAAATTCCAGCTCAAAAATATGAAAGGGTGATTTTTTCTGATTTTTTCCGTCAAGCAGACAGAATCTATTTTCTAGACAGCATGTTACAACTTTTGCTTCCCTTATCATAAGAGGCTATAACTTGACACAAAGCTTGAAAATAAAGACACAATGATGTTGCTACAGTAGTAACAATCCTCAAGACCACTAAAAAAGAAGTAAAAACATCTTGGGTTGGCTCCCAACAAGTGCTCTCTTTTACGCCTTTAAGCTAGGCATAAAGCAAAAGAAGAATCAAGTTTTATCAAGAGAGAGATAATAGCTAGCCCGTGTAACGGACTCAAAAGATAACTTTTTTTTATTTCTATGGAAGTGTTCCATCCCATTTTTGAGAGGGAATTGAAATTTTATATTCCCATCTTTCGTGTCAATAACGGCACCAACGGTGCAGAGAAAAGGACGTCCCAAAATAATTGGACATAGATGTTCACACTCCATATCCATAATAATAAAATCAACGGGAACATAATTGTCATTGAAATTGATAAGAACATCGTCGATCTTCCCCAAAGGTTTATTTATGGAACATTCAACGAGACGAACACCAAAAGAATAAGGATCAAAAGGTTTCAATTCAAACATGCCATACATTCTTTTGGGCATAACGGAGGTACTATCTCCAACATCACATAAAGCATATCAAGAGAAGTTATTTAATTTAATTTTTATCATAGGGTCCCAACCATCATCTAGCTTCCTAGGTATGGAGGCTTATATTCTAAGCTTCTCCTCCCTAACTTTGATGAGAGCATTAGTGATATGCTCCGTGAAGGCAAGATTAAGTGTGCTAGTGTGGGGGTCTCTAGACATTTTGTGTAGCAAGCTAATAACTTCTGAGAGGGTGCAACTATCAAAATCAATATCACTACTATCAAAGGTGGTAGTAGTGTTTCTAGGCTCACTTGTTCGAAACCCTCTATGTTCATAGGAGTTTCTTCTTCTACTGTTGAGGTATTAGCATCACCATTAATAGGTACAAGGGGACTAGGAGTGTGTTGGGTGCTAATAGTTTTGGTGTCCTCAACAATTTGGATAGTAGCAACTGTGTGGTGTGTAGGAAGGCTCTTAATTCTATCCTCTTCCTCTTTTTATCTAGCCCATCTTTCTTTAAGTTTAGCCATAATCCTAATATGTAACGCCCCCAAAATCAATCCGTGTACAATAATCATACACGCAGGGTACACGGCTGAGATTAGGGTGCCTCGGTGAGAATATCACAGCACAACTCTAAACACAAAAGGATAAACCAATATGTTACAATAAAGGGGGTCACGTGGACCTGAATACATAAGTTATACAAGCCATAATATCTGAGTACAGACATAGTTAGTCAAGTTTTGCCTTAAGAAGGCTAGCACAAATAACATCAGAGATACAGATGGAAAAGGCAAGGCCTCCTGCCTGGGAGCCTCCGAAACTACTCCTGGTCCTGGTCAGCGGGGGTCTCGACGTAGTAGTATCCGCCTCCGAGGTACTCCTGCTCCTGGGCTCCAACGTCGACTGCAGCAGCCGATCAGGCAAAACATAAAAGGGGAAATAAAGCAAAGGTGAGTATCTAGTATACCCGCGAGTCTTACGTCCGCTACGAAGCATTATACATTTTATCAAATGGAAAGGGGAGGCTTTATATAGTGGACTGCAAGATAGAAATCAGAATAAGGATAAGAAGCTAGGCCTATCAAAGACTAGCATCTTCTGACGATGCCTTGCAGCATGAGAAGAGAAACAGCCAACGGTTTATATAAAGAAATAAAGTAACAATGAAGCAGAAGTTGCTGCAACATTGAATAATATAAGTTGTAATGATTAATAATAATAATGCCTCCGAGTTCCCCTCCTCGACTCCCTGCGAGGAAGAAGACCCGGAACCATACAGTTTAATAGTAATAGTTTCTAGTGGTAAGATCCAGCTTCATCATAAAGCGTCCTGTTACCGTGGACACGGCTATTCGAATAGATTAAACTCCCTGCAGGGGTGCACTACTGTTCAGCCTGCACGCTCGGATCTCCTGGGTGGCGTGAACCTTGTTAGGGAACGCCCCACCGAGGCTATCCGACACGACGCAGCCCATCCTAGGCTCAATAGAGAGGCCATCCGCCAGACTATATCCTAAGCGCCAAGGGGTCTAGGACCCTCACCCTTGCACGCTCCTGCACGGTGCGTGGCTGGCCGGCGAAGCGAACGCAAATCCAAAAACACACCGTCCGGATGAAGAAGACACCACTTCCCTGCGCAGGCCGCGGTACTACTGACGTCTGAAGAGCTTTCGGGCAAACTACGACGCAGGGGAGCCCATAACTCCTTATCCCACGTGAAGGTAGTGCGTACAGACCAACGGGCCTCTCAAGTCATCTGCTGAACCATTTAGCATTTTAATTAACCTGCGTGACAACCGTTATCGTTGCCTCAACATAACCGACTCGCGGTCAACGACAGTAGTCAGGACCACCAGTACATCGGTGCCTGCCCTGTCGTCCAACCAAGTCACTGCAGTTACCAACAAGGTGAACCGTCTCCTTACCTTGTCTCGCGTGTGCTCTTGGTAGAGCTCGACTTTCATGGTTTGGTAACTCTCACGAGATACGAGCAGGGGCGAAGCACGCCAGTAACGTCGGTCTTAAAGATTCCACTGACCCGTCAAAAGAGGTCCCGACCCCTGGGGATAGGGTAATACATCTAAGAAATTATTCCATCGAATGTACTCCCCCCTGGATGCGGGAATAGCAACATGAACTAAATGCCCTGTCCAAGCCAAAGAACTTACCCCGAAAAGTCCTGACAAATGATGATTGAGACGAGATTCCGCGTTTTTGAACCACCCTCCCTATCGTTCCCGATGATATACCGCTCGCCGGCACCGTTGGGTCGCCCGACTTCTTACCTTTAAGGGCAACTGTTGTTCAGGACCCTATGGCGGCAAGACAAAGTCAGCCTCGAGTGGAGTACAAGGATTACTCCTGGATAGCGCACACTTGAGGTGACTAGGCATAACCCAGATAGGGGCCTTTGGCGGTGTCTCCTTTGTTCCGTACCTGCAACAGTTATATATTGTATCCGTGTCCACTCCCCTGAGTGATCACGTCCCGCTATCTAGTCCTAGCTAACAATGCGGAGGGCTCACTGCTGAATATATGCATAATTATAACAGGCAGCATAGGAGAAAGGAAGGTACAACACGGGCGACAAAATCAGGCTATGCAATTGAATAGGACTGTAATCGTAGCAGCAGCAGTAACAATGCCTAGTGCAAGAAAGGACGGAAAAGTAGGCGATATCTGGAGAAGAGAATGGCTCTGCTTGCTTGGAAGCTCGCGGGTAGGGGCAGGGTCGTCGACGAAGTAGTCGTACCCGGCGGCGGTGTAGTCGGCGGTAGCAGCGGGGTCTACCGGAGATTAAGGGGGGAGGAAACAGTAAATACAAAGCAAGCAATGCAAACATATGAATGACATGGCAAATGTATCGATGTCGGTGTTCTAACGCAGTACGATGTATCAGGCTCGGAACGGGAATTCATTCGGGGATGAACTACCGGCTCCGGGTGATTACCGGACAGGGCGACCGGACGGGGAAGGTATCATGCCGGAGGTGTCGTGGACACCCGACAAAGATAAGGGGGTGTATCCGGGTTAGTTGAACTATTCCGAACAACATTCGTGTTCGGAATAAATTCATCCCGCAGGTTTTTACCGGCACCGGGAATTATCGACAGACAGCCCGAAGGGGGAATGTCGATGATCGGTGTGTTAGGGGGTGGGGTAGACATACAGATAGCGTATCCGTATTCGTTATATTTTTCTGATCAATTTTCATGTATAAAGTTTTTGAATCTGACTTACGGTTTAAAAGATAATCAAATTCAAAGTTTAAATCATTTTAAATCAATTTCTGGATTTTCTTTTATTAAATAAATAAACATTATCCATAGAGGGGTTTGACCAGTCAAACCTAACCAGTGGGACCCACTAGTCAGCCTCACATGCTAATAAAACATTTTAATTAAATCTAATTAACAGTGGGGTCCCACATGTCAATGGGTTATTTAGTTTATTTAATTAATTTAATCTCTTACAGGTGGGCCATAGATGTCATATACACATTTTAATAATTGTTTAATTATCAAAAAAACATTTCAAAAAGGGAAGGGCCCACATGTCAGGGACCCAGGGTGTGCTAATAACTGGTTGAATTAATCTAATAGGGGTTATCCCTAATCAAAACCGGCCGGCCCCACTGGTCAGGGGCACAGCCGTGCCCATCGGCAGGCCACCACGGCAAAGACTGGAGGCAGGCCACGGGCACGCGGGTAGGCCGCCGCCACCGCGGCGAGGCGCGCGCATGCCTGGGCGTGGCCAGGCCAAGCACCGGCGGGGCAAGCACGAAGCTCCAGCCCCGTGACAATGGCGGCTCGGCGGGGGAACAAGCGCAACATCGGCGATTTCGGCCGGAGAAGAGGGGGAATGGGTCTGGAGCTCACCCAGGAGCGCGATGGGGGTCGGGGGTGCTCGGGGAGAGCTCGGAGTAGCCTGGGCGTCGAAGTAAACCGGCGGCTGGAGCTTGACGACGAGCTCGATCCGCGGCTGTGGTGGCTCCCGGGGCGCCATCCTTTCCAGGGCGACGAAGACGAGGCAGAGGAGGCTGGAGGACATGACAGCGGCGGATGGGGGGCGCAGTGGCCGCGTCGACTACGGCAGCGCGTCCATGGCGTCTTCTCGGTCTCGGGATAGGGAGGGGTTTGGCGCTGGAGAGGGATGAACTGGGGGGAGATCTTCTCCGAGGGGCTCCTGTAGCAACCGCAGGAGGTGGCGAGGTGGTCCGGCGGCAACGCCACGGTCGTGGTCGGCCAGAGGAACAGGAAGAAGATGAGGAAAAAGGAAAAGGCCCGGGTGGGCCAGATCAGTGGGCTTTGCCCCGTGCGACAAATAGTCGGTGTCCCATTTTCTGTTCTTTTCTTTGTCTGTAAAATTATGTTAGCATTTATTTAAATGGCTTAAGCATTTTTGTATAATACAATTATTGTTCCATAATTAGTAGAGGATATACCTAGAGTGCCACAAAAAGGTTAGGGTTTTTCTAAACTCTTTAGATATTTATTTTCATTAAGCAATTGGCAAATAGTGCTGTTTTAGCACTGTTATTATTTGTTTGAAATTTTCCATGGCACAATAAATACCCATGACCACATTGGCATGGTCCAATGGTTATTTGGCATTTTATAAAAGTGGTTCCAAGATTTTTGGAAAAGATTTATTGTCACCATATTTTTAATATTCATCAAAAGGCATTTTAGGGTTTGTTTGAATTTTATTTCAAATGGCTTGGACTTGAGTTGGCCAAATGATGATCAAGGTCCATGGTTCATATTTGCTTGCAACAATATCAAAGGAGAATTTGAATTTGAAATGAACCAGTTGATCAAACAAAAGTTTTGAACAGTAGAGATGAACAGTAACCCTGATTACTGTTCACTGACAGTGAGTGTGTTACAAATCTCCCCCACTACAAGAATTCTCGTCTCGAGAATTTAAGTGGTAGAGGTGAAAAGATCGGGGTATTCTTCACGAAGACGATCTTCGCGTTCCCAAGTGGCTTCATCTTCAGAGTGATTCGACCACTGAACTTTAAGAAACTTCGTCGTCTTGTTGCGGGTTTTGCGTTCAGACTGATCAAGAATGTGGCTCGGATGTTCTTGATAACTCAAGTCTTGTTGCAATTAAATCATATCATGTTCCACTTCTCGAATAGGGTGCTTGAAGCAGCGTCGGAGTTGCGACACGTGGAATACATCGTGGACTTGAGAGAGGTTCGGCGGCAATTCCAATCGGTATGCCACTGGTCCACTCCTTGAAAGAATACGGAACGGGCCAATGTAGCGAGGAGCTAATTTTCCTTTGATCCCGAAACGGTGAGTGCCCCTCATGGGAGTGACACGGAGGTACGCGTATTCACCAGGCTGATAGACCATTTCCTTGTGCTTGCGGTCATAGTTGCTCTTCTGACGAGACTGAGCAGTTTTCAAGTGTTCATGAATAACGCGAACCTGATCTTCAGCATGATGTATGATGTCCGGACCAATGTGAGTTCGTTCTCTAGTTTCGGACCAATTCAGAGGGGTTCGGCACTTACGTCCATAGAGAACTTCGAAGGGAGCCATCTGCAGACTAGCTTGATAGCTATTGTTGTACGAGAATTCAGAAAATGGAAGAGATTCCTCCCATTTCTTACCGAACGAAATGACACAAGCTCGAAGCATATCTTCAAGCACTTGGTTGACTCATTCGACTTGGCCTTGCGACTGAGGGTGATAAGCGGTGCTGAAATTTAGGTGAGTGCCCATAGCTTCTTGGAAACTATCCCAGAACTTCGAGGTGAAAATGATGCCACGATCTGAACTGATCTCCAACGGAATACCGTGGAGGGAAACAATTCTGGAAACATATAAGTCTGCTAACTGACTAGCAGAGATCGTCTCCTTGACAGGCAGAAAATGAGCAACTTTGGAGAATCGGTCGATGACGACAAAGATCGCATCATGACCCTTCTGTGATCGCGGAAAACCGGTGACGAAGTCCATTTCAATCTTGTCCCATTTCCATTCAGGAATAGAGAGTGGTTGCAGAGTTCCAGCAGGTCTTTGATGTTCTGCTTTCATGCGACGGCAAACGTCACATTCGTCAACATATCGAGCGATGTCTTTCTTCATACCTGGCCACCAGTACCGTTGAATAAGGTCCTGGTACATCTTGGTGCTACCTGGGTGAATCGACAGCGGGGTATCATGAGCTTCTTTAATAACATCCGGAGTCAAGTTTAGATTTCCCTTGCTAGGAACCACTAAATGGTTCTTGAAGTACAACGCTTGATCATCAGCAAGCCTGTAGTCTGAGGGCTTTCCTGTGGCGAGATATCGCTTCATGTTTTCGTAATCAGAGTCAGCTCTTTGGATGAATTTGATGTCTTTGTCGAGGTCTACTTAAACAACTAGGGAATTCATATGTCCCTGCGGAACAATTTCAAGGTTCAACTTGCGGAGCTCTTCATACAGAAGTGGCTGCTCTATCTGGACTTCAGTTCAGAACAGTAGGCTTTGCGGCTTAAGGCATCGGCCACCACATTAGCTTTGCCAGGGGTGTAAGAAATTCCCATGTTCTAGTCGGCTATTGTCTCGAGCCATCTCTGTTGGCGAAGATTCAGGTCTGGTTGAGTAAATAGGTACTTCAGGCTTTGGTGGTCGGTGTAGATCTCGCAACGATTACCAACGAGGTAATGTCG
Source organism: Bromus sterilis (assembly GCA_950022295.1). Lineage (NCBI taxonomy): Eukaryota > Viridiplantae > Streptophyta > Magnoliopsida > Poales > Poaceae > Bromus > Bromus sterilis. Next base: position 211,987,300 of record OX465599.1, read on the forward strand.
CCACAGCTTCAATGCATAAATGACCGCTGCCAATTCGAGATCATGTGTTGGATAGTTTTCTTCGTGAGCACGCAACTGACGAGAGCCATAAGCAATCACTTTGCGCTCTTGCATTAGGACACAACCTAATCCTAGACGAGATGCGTCACAATATATCACGAAGTCCTTTTGAGTATCAGAAGGAGCAAGCACTGGGGGAGAAGTGAGCTTGTCCTTGAGAGCTTGAAAACTTTCTTGATATTTATATGTCCACTCAAACTTGACGCCTTTGTGAATCAGGTTAGTCAGAGGCCTGGAAATCTTGGAGAAGTTCTCGAAAAAACGGCGACAATAGCTGGCGAGTCCGAGGAAACTTCTGACTTGCTTGACAGTCCTGGGCGGAGTCCAGTCAAGAATAGCCTGGATATGTTCGGGGTTGACGGCAACGCCATCCTTGGAAATCACATGACCAAGGTAAGTTACTTCAGGAAGCCAGAACTCACACTTAGAATACTTAGCATACAATTTGTGTTCTCGAAGCTTTTCCAGTATCAGACGAAGATGTTCAGCATGTTCTTCTTCATTCTTGGAGTATATCAATATATCATCCAGATAAACCACGACAAACTTGTCGAGATATTCCATGAATATATAGTTCATCAATCGGGAAAATGTGGCTGGGGCATTCGTCAAGCCAAAGGACATGACAGTGTACTCGTATGAACCATAGCGAGTAATGAATGCGGTCTTCGGGATGTCCTCATCACGGACTCGGATTTGATGGTAACCCAACCTTAAGTCGAGTTTTGAAAACACCGTGGACCCAGCAAGTTGATCATAAATATCATTGATCCGAGGGAGAGGGAACTTGTTCTGTATTGTGGCCTGGTTGATAGGTCGGTAATCTTGGACCAAACGGTTCGTGCCATCACTCTTCTTGACAAAGAGCGAAGGTGCTCCCCAAGCAGAGGAACTAGGACGGATGAAGACTTTCTCTAGGGTCGTGTCGATCTCCTTCTTCAATTCAAGGAGGTGGTGAGGTGGCATCTTATATGGGCGCTTGGCAATAGGGACGGTGCCAGGCTTCAAGTCGATGACGAATTCAACCTCTCTAATCGGGGGTATTCCCGGCAGTTCTTCTGAGAAGACGTCGGGAAAATCACAAACGACTGGAACTTGCTCAATTCCTTCAAGAGGCGAGACGTTCAGAGCATTCATCATATAGATATGTGTTTCCGCATCATGGGTAATCCGGGTGGTGTGGTTAACAATCTCACCGGAGGGGTGAAAAAGTTTGACAGACTTGGTACCACAATACAGTGCGGCATCGTGGACTTTCAACCAATCCATTCCCAGGATGAGGTCTATGGTGGAAGACTTCAGAATGATGGGGGACACGTGGAATACAATTCCTTCGATTTCAACGGTGGTATTGGGCACCAGCATGGTGGTTCGGCACTGGCCTATCGGGGTGCGAACAACCATCGGTGTGTTCATCTTTCAAAGCGTAAAGTTATGCGATAATGCTAATGCTTCCGACATGAATGAATGCGATGCTCCTGTATCAAATAAGACTGTAGCAGGTATTGAGTTAATGAGGAGAGTACCCATCACTGTAGCGGGCTGTGCCTAAGCTTCTTCAACGTCAATGTTGTAAGCATGTCCGCGAGTGTGAGCAGAAGACCCAGTGTTATAGTTGGGGGTCCTGTTGTTTCCACGACCAGCAGGGTGAACTACCAGTTGATTCTGTCGCTGAGGGCAGTCTCTGGAAAAGTGACCTGGATGATGGCACTTGAAGCACAAGCCATCTTGAGGACGGAGGGGTGCATTCTCAGTCTTCAGCTGTCTCGGCGGAGGCGGAGGCAGACGAGGTGCAACATACGACGGCCTTGGTGCAGGGGCAGGTGGACGATACACACTGTGTGGAAGCCAAACGCGTTGCTTCTGTGTTGTGCCCGAAGATGAGCCAGCATCACGGGGGCGCTTCGGCGAACCACGGAACTTAAGCTGAGCGGTCTCGAGAGTGATAGTCTGGTTCACCATGGTGGCGAAGTCAGGGAAGACGTGCAAAGCCAGTGCAAGCTGGAGATCTGGGTTGAGCCCATCACGGAACTTCTCTTGCCTACTTGCATCATTGGGGAGGTCACTTGCAGCATAGCGGGAGAGGCGGAGGAATTCCCTCTGATAAGCCTCGACAGTTTTGTTGCCCTGAACGAGGTTGCGGAACTCGGCCTTCATGCGGTTCATAATCGCCTGGGGGACATAACGAGCTCGGAAGGCAGTCTTGAAGTCATTCCAGGTGACGACAGTCCCTTCAGCTAGCGAGCCCTTGTAAGTGTCCCACCACTGAGCAGCGGGACCACGCAGGAAATAGGACGCGAAGTTGACGTAATCATCAACGCTCACATTAGCGAACTCCAGCTGTCGAGTGATGTCACGAAGCCAATCATCGGCATCCAGCGGCTGTTCAGGTTGGTGGAAGAGAGGGGGATTGAGACGCATGAAATCCCGCAGAGTAACCACAGGCGGTTGGTTCTGGTGCTGGTTCTGGTTCTGGTTCTGATTCTGGAGCTGGTCTATGACTCCTTGCATAAACACCTGGTTCATCTGAAATTCTTGCATCATCGCGGCCATGTAGTCCGGCGGCGGAGGTGGATCGTCGGCACCACGACCACGACCAGCCATCCTGCTAGAATTTAACAGGGGTATTTCAGCGATGAACATTTAACGAGATGCTGGAAACGAGTAAGAGGTAAAGCGACAACAAAGAGGAGGCGCGGATATATAGGAGTAGTCATATAAGACATACACATACACACATAGAATCAATCGAAAATCGGGCAGCGTAACGTCGTAGAAATTAAGAAAAAAGGACACACTAGGCGGCGCGCAGACCGCGGTAGGGATTACACGACGCGACATAGATTCCACTATGTCAATCACGCCGCAAGAAAACTGTTGGCCACAGGAGTTAATGCCAGAGGACGCGCGGCCTGCCCAGAATGAGAATGGGATCCGCGGTCCGGGACCTGGGGGAGAACTCCTGCAACACGACTCAATCAATGTGGAAGCACCAAAATGCCGGATGGAACCAAGAGAACGTGATCCTAATGTCAGAGTTAGTAAAACTTACCAGCAAGGATAAGAGAGCAGAGTCCCAGAGCATAGGTAAGGATAAAAGGATCCTAATATCATAGATATCACACGTAGTGACATCGATGTGGGCCCGTAAGCCAAACATTAAGTTAGCAAAATAGTTTTTCAAAGTCTAGACTCAACTTCGACCAGGTAGTGGTTGGGGTGGCTTCCTACAGGCAGTCGGCTCTGATACCAACTTGTAACGCCCCCAAAATCAATCCGTGTATAGTAATCATACACGCAGGGTACACGGCTGAGATTAGGGTGCCACGATGAGAATATCACAGCACAACTCTAAAAACAAAAGGATAAACCAATATGTTACAATAAAGGGGCTCACGTGGACCCGAATACATAAGTTATACAAGCCATAATATCTGAGCACAGACATAGTTAGTCAAGTTTTGCCTTAAGAAGTCTAGCACAAATAACATCAGAGATACAAATCGAAAAGGCAAGGCCTCCTGCCTGGGAGCCTCCGAAACTACTCCTGGTCCTGGTCAGCGGGGGTCTCGACGTAGTAGTATCCGCCTCCGGGGTACTCCTGCTCCTGGGCTCCAACGTCGACTGCAGCGGCCGATCAGGCAAAACATAAAAGGGGAAATAAAGCAAAGGTGAGTATCTAGTATACCCGCGAGTCTTACGTCCGCTACTAAGCATTATGCATTGTATCAAATGGAAAGGGGAGGCTGTATATAGTGGACTGCAAGATAGAAATCAGAATAAGGATAAGAAGCTAGGCCTATCGAAGACTTGCATCTTCTGACGATGTCTTGCAGCATGAGAAGAGAAACAACCAACAGTTTATATAAAGCAATAAAGTAACAATGAAGCAGAAGTTGCTGCAACATTGAATAATATAAGTTGTAATGATTAATAATAATAATGCCTCCGAGTTCCCCTCCTCGACTCCCTGCGAGGAAGAAGACCCGGAACCATATAGTTTAATTGTAATAGTTTCTAGTGGTAAGATCCAGCTTCAGCATAAAGCGTCCTGTTACCGTGGACACGGCTATTCGAATAGATTAAACACCTTGCAGGGGTGCACTACTGTTCAGCCTGCACGCTCGGATCTCCAGGGTGGCGTGAACCTTGTTAGGGAACGCCCCACCGAGGCTATCCGACACGACACAGCCCATCCTAGGCTCAACAGAGAGGCCATCCGCCAGACTATATCCTATGCGCCAAGGGGTCTAGGACCCTCACCCTTGCACGCTCCTGCACAGTGCGTGGCTGGCCGGCGAAGCGAAAGAAAATCCAAAAACACACCGTCCGGACGAAGAAGACACCACTTCCCGGCTCAGGCCGCGGTACTGCTGATGTCTGAAGAGCTTTCGGGCAAACTACGACGCAGGGGAGCCCATAACTCCTTATCCCACGTGAAGGTAGTGCGTACAGACCAACGGGCCTCTCAAGTCATCCGCCGAACCATTTAGCATTTTCATTAACCTGCGTGACAACCGTTATCGTTGCCTCGACTTAACCGACCCGCGGTCAACGACAGCAGTCAGGACCACCAGTACATCGGTTCCTACCCTGTCGTCCCACCAAGTCACTGCGGTTACCAACAAGGTGAACCGTCTCCTTACCTTGTCTCGCGTGTGCTCTTGGTAGAGCTCGACTTTTGTGGTTTGTTAACTCTCGCGAGATACGAGCAGGGGCGAAGCACGCCAGTAACGTCGGTCGTACCCTCCCTGTCGTTCCCGACGATATACCGCTCGCGGGCACCGTTGGGTCGCCCGACTTCTTACCTTTAAGGAAAACCACTGTTCAGGACCCTATGGCGGCAAGACAAAGTCAGCCTCGAGTGGAGTACAAGGATTACTCCTGGATAGCTCACACTTGAGGTGACTAGGCATAACCCAGATAGGGCCTTTGGCGGTGTCTGCTTTGTTCCGTACCTGCAACAGTTATATATTGTATCCGTGTTCACTCCCCTAAGTGATCACGTCCCGCTATCTAGTCCTAGCTAACAATGTGCAGGGCTCACTGCTGAATATATGCATAATTATAACAGGCAGCATAGGACAAAGGAAGGTACAGCACGGGCGACAAAATCAGACTATGCAATTGAATAGAATTGTAATCGTAGCAGCAGCAGTAACAATGCCTAGTGCAAGAAAGTACGCAAAAGTAGGCGATATCTGGGGAAGAGAAAGGCTCTGCTTTCCTGGAAGCTCGCGGGTAGGGGCAGGGTCGTCGACGAAGTAGTCGTACCCGGCGGCGGTGTAGTCGGCGGTAGCAGCGGGGTCTACCAGAGATTAAGGGGGGAGGAAATAGTAAATACAAAGAAAGCAATTCAAACATATGAATGACATGGCAAATGTATCGATGTCGGTGTTCTAACGCAGTACAATGTATCACGCTCGGAGCGGGAATTCATCCGGGGATGAACTACCGGCTCCGGGTGATTACCGGACAGGGCGACCGGAGGGGGAAGGTATCATGCCGGAGGTGTCGTGGAAACCCGACAAATATAAGGGGGGTGTATCCGGGTTAGTTGAACTATTCCGAACAACATTCGTGTTCGGAATAAATTCATCCGGCAGGTTTTTACCGGCACCGGGAATTATCGACAGACAACCCGGAGAGGGGAATGTCGATGATCGGTGTGTTAGGGGGGTGGGGTAGACATACTTATAGCGTATCCATATTCGTTATATTTTCTTGATCAATTTTCATGTATAAAGTTTTTGAATCTGACTTACGGTTTAAAAGATATTCAAATTCAAAGTTTAAATCATTTTAAATCAATTTCTGGATTTTCTTTTATTAAATAAATAAACATTATCCACAGAGGGGTTTGACCAGTCAAACCTGACCAGTGGGACCCACTGGTCAGCCTCACATGCTAATAATACATTTTAATTAAATCGAATTAACAGTGGGGTCCCACAGGTCAGTGGGTTATTTAGTTTATTTAATTAATTTAATCTCTTACAGGTGGGCCATAGATGTCATATACACATTTTAATAACTGTTTAATTATCAAAAAAAATTAAAAACGGAAGGGCCCACATGTCAGGGACCCAGGGTGTGCTAATAACTGGTTGAATTAATCTAATAGGGGTTATCCCTAATCAAAATCGGTCGGCCCCACTGGTCAGGGGCACAGCCGTGCCCATCGGCAGGCCACCACGGCAGAGGCTGCCGGCGGCCATGGCCGGCACGTCCAGCGCGGCGGTGAAGGCTGGAGGCGAGCCACGGGCGCGCGGGTAGGCCGCCGCCACCGCGGCGAGGCGCGCACATGCCTGGGCGCGGCCGGGCCAAGCAGCGGCGGGGCAAGCACGAAGCTCCAGCCCCCTGACAATGCTGGCTCGGCGGGGGAACAGGCGCAACATCGGCGATTTCGGCCGGAAAAGAGGGGGAATGGGTCTGGAGCTCACCCAGGAGCGCGATGGGGGGGTCGGGGGTGCTCGGGGAGAGATCGGAGTGGCCTGGGCGTCGAAGTAATCCGGCGGCTGGATCTTGAAGACGAGCTCGATCCGCGGCTGTGGTGGCTCCCGGGGCGCCTTCCTTGCCTGGGCGACGAAGACGAGGCAGAGGAGGCTGGAGGACACGACAGCGGCGGATGGGGGGTGCAGTGGCCGCGTCGACTACGGCAGCGCGTCCATGGCGTCTGCTCGGGCTCGGGATAGGGAGGGGTTCGGCGCTGGAGAGAGATGAACTGGGGGGAGATCTTCTCCTCCTCCACGGGGGCAAGGCTTCGGCCTTATCTTCTCCGAGGGGCTCCTGTAGCGACCGCAGGAGGTGGCGAGGTGGTCCGGCGGCAACGCCACGGTCGTGTTTGGCCAGAGGAACAGGAAGAAGATGGGGAAAAAGGAAAAGGCCCGGGTGGGCCAGATCAGTGGGCTTTGCCCCGTGCGACAAATAGTCGGTGTCCCATTTTCTGTTCTTTTCTTTGTCTGTAAAATTCTGTTAGCATTTATTTAAATGGCTTAGGCATTTTAGTATAATACAATTATTGTTCCATAATTAGTAGAGCATATACCTAGAGTGCCACAAAAAGTTTAGGGTTTTTCTAAAATCTTTAGATATTTATTTTCATTAAGCAATTGTCAAATAGTGTTGTTTTAGCACTGTTATTATTTGTTTGAAATTTTCCATGGCACAATAAATACCCATGACCACATTGGCATGGTCAAATGGTTATTTGGGATTTTATAAAAGTGGTTCCAAGATTTTTGGAAAAGATTTATTGTCACCATATTTTTAATATTCATCAAAAGGCATTTTAGGGTTTGTTTGAATTTTATTTCAAGATAGCATTCATAGGAGTGGCCTTCCTCTCCTCAAGGGGAGAGGTTCTAATTTTAAGCATCTCAACATCAAGGGATAAGCTATCTACCTTGAAAGAGAGATTATATAATTTAGCTAATTTCTCTTCTACATTCTTGTTGAAGGCTTTTTGGGTAGTGATAAAGTCTCAAAGCATGCTTTCTAGTTCAGAACTGGGGTTCTTGTTGCTAGGATAGGTGTTGTTGTTCCTTTAGTTGGATGGAAGCGGTCTAGGATTGCTAGCAAAATTGCCCCTATAAGCATTGTTGTTGAAGTTGTTTCTAGCAATAAAGTTCACTCTACTTGTTTCTGAGCAACCAAAGAATTTAAAGGAACATCATGAGGATCAATAGAGGGTTGCTTGGTAAGTACAGACATAATTAAGTCAACATTTTCATTTACAGAGGTAATCTCCTCGATAGAGTTTACCCTCCTACCTATTGGAGCACGTTCGGTGTGCCATTGGGAATAGTTGGTCATCATCTCATCGAGAAGTTTTGTGGCAGCACCAAGGGTAGTTGACATAAAGGTTCCTCCCGCGGCCGAATCTGAAAGGTTCCACGAGGTAAAGTTCAAGCCTGCATAAAAAGTCTGGATAACCATCCAAGTAGTCAAACCATGTGTAGGGAATTTCTTAACAAGATATTTCATATGTTCCCAAGATTGGACAACGTGTTCATTATCCAATTTCTTAAAATTCATAATGTCACTTCTCAATTGGATAATTTTAGCAGGTGGGTAGTACTTCCCAATAAAAGCATCTTTGCACTTATCCCAAGAATCTATGCTATTCCTAGGCAAAGATTGAAACTAAAGTTTAGCTCCTTCCCTCAAGGAGAAAGGAAAAAGCTTAAGCTTGACACCATCTCCTTCTACTTCTTTATACTTTTGCATATCACATAACTCAACAAAATTGTTCAAGTGTAAAGAAGCATCATCTCCAGCACCAGAGAATTGATCTCTCATAACAAGGTTTAGAAAAGAAGGTTTAATTTCGTAAGAGGTAGCTGAATTGGCAGGTATAGCAATAGGAGCGCAGATAAATTCTTTGTTGTTGTGACTAGTGAAGTCACATGTAACATCCCAGTTTTCACAAAAATTAAAATTTTTGTTTTCGATGTGAATTGTTTGATTGTCTGATTTGTTTGCGGTGTTTGCATCCCCGATTTATCGATCGGCGATTATTTTTCCCCTCTTATCTCGTATCGGACGGAGACCGACCCTTGCCACCCTGACACTCGACCTTTTCGACACCGGGTTTCACCCGATCACCATCGCGAAAACCGCAAGAGACCAGCCGCAGCCAAACGAACGAAAAAACCCGTTTAATAATTAAACGGGATATTTTTATAGCGCGCCGGAAAGTGTTCTCGGAATGGTTCCAGCGCGAGGTGAACGCCTCCGGCTCGATGCACTGATCGCGCAGTTCGAAGTTTTACCCGAATCGGAGGTACTGCGGACCCCCGGCGGTCAGAAACGTAAGCACCGCGCGCGCGAGAGAAAAACCGGGGATGTTTTTGCAAACTGCCAGCCACCGGGGCTATATAAAGACCACCACCCCAATTAGGGTTTCCCTAACCCAAATATGCAGCCACACCCCTGTTTTTGCCCCAAAATTTGCCCAATACCCCAATTTTTCGCAGCAGTTCCAGCCCAGCAGATCTGGACCGTCAGATCGCCCGATCTGACGGCCGAGATCCCCTCCAGCCCTCTCTCTCCTCCAACTCCCTCCACCTCCTGCCCATGGAGCAAGGCCCCACCGCCGCCGGGCCCGAGGCGCCGCCGGCGAGCCGCCCGCAGCAGCCGCGCCCGCACTTCTCCTCCCGCGCCTCCTCCTCTCCCTCTCCTCCTCCTCCGCCTCACCTCCCTGTTCTCCCGCTGCAGATCCCGCCGTCGGTGCCTGGTCGTCGCGCCACCCGCCATTGGAGGCAGCCCAAGATCGAGGGCTTCGAGCCGGACCACGCCGGCGCCACCAAGGCCACCGGATCCGCCTCCCTCCAGCCCGATCCCGCCGCCTGCGCCCCTCCGGCCTCCTCTGCTCTCGCCGGAGCCGGCGTTGAAGCCGCCGCCGCCCCGGCCTCGCTGCCGTCGGGAGGAGCCCGCGCCCCCGTCCGCTGAGCCCATGTGGGTGTGATCCCCCATCCGCTTTAGCTATATTAAATCTTGCTCCAAAGTGGTGATCCTGATGTTATTGTGATGTTGTTGCTGAAACTGTTATTTTGTTGCAACTTCGGTCGACGAGTGTGTCGCGACCGTTTATCGGAATTGAGTGATTCCAATTGCATATTTTTAAGCATGATGTCTACTTCCATTACATGTATTGCATTGTCATGATATGCTTTCTGGTCATATAGTTATTGAGCTCCAAAGTTTCTATGCTGCTGTTTTTGACAGCCACCTCTGTTTTTCTCTAAGTCTGTTACTTTGCGATGCCATGTTGTTTGCTTAATATCTTTTGATATATGATGTCTTTTTGCATGATTCTTTATTCCATGCCCTCCATGTCATGTCTACTTTAATTGCAAGTCATTTGTGAGAATGTTTGCATTGATTAAACTGTTTATGCATTGCTCTAAAGTGTGCTACCTGATGTTGGCAGTTTGTGCCCGTAACTTGTTTTGCTTGTATCTTTTTAACCGTAACTCCATTTGGAGTGTGCCTTATATGTAACTTGATTAGTTTTTCGTGTACTTTGTGTTTATGATATTGTTTGCTGTTGTTAACGAACCTAAAATATGGTTTAGTACTGAACAGTACCAAATCCTTTAATTGCCGTGCAGCACTTAGTGTATGCCATGTTTAGGTTGTGCCTCACTTAAATTGACTAGCATAGATAGTTTACTTTGTGCTCCACCTCTTGACATGTTTGTGTGCTATGCCATTCTTGCTTGAGTTGCCATGTTAATAACCGTTGGTTGATCATCTGTAGCTAAACAACCTGAACCACCGTAAACGTGCGGTATCGTCGTGTGTGACCGATACCCCACTTAAACTGTTAGCAACCGCTCTCGACGGTATGTGCGATGTCTCGTGTTGCTTCTTGTTGATGCTTGCTCGTTTTTTCCTCGTAGTAATAGATGGTTGCTCGTTGATTGCTTTCCAGTGTTTATCGTCTTGTGTGCTCCTGCGGGTACCTCTCGAAGACGATGCGAGCTTGCGATCAACTACACCTTCGGAACCCGACTTATCAACAGGCAAGGACTATACATTACTTATGATCCATTCTATTTCAACCAGCGGTTTGCATGCTAGTCTAGGTTAGTTTCGATGTTTGATCCTACCACATGTTTACAGCCTCTTTCAAACCGATACAGCCATGTCCCTTCCCAGCAAACCATGTACTGCTATGTTACTATTGCTCGTTGCTCAGCCCCTGCTTAGTATGCATGCTTAGGATGCTACGATGTTACTCCCCTGTTACTCTTTGGGTTGGGATATCACATTATTATATTGTTGATGATGATATGATTATTATAATGTTGACTATATTCGACGAAGGATGGAAGGTCTAGGCTATCCCGCCCCGACGCTTTGTTCCATTCGAGTCACCTAGGATCCGAGTTCCGGGTATTGGTTTTAATACTGAGCGTGCCTAACCGCGTGTGGGATTTTATGGCGTCCCCTTTTCTTACCTATCTAGCTTCAAACATTTCTAGTGGTGGCCCAAGCTGATTTTACCATTTGTAAACGTGTTTGTGCTTGGTTGGGCCCCCAGCTGTTTTAGAACAACTTGGGCCAGTGGAGACTTTGTTTCTCTGTTGGTCCACCCGATCAGCTAGGACCCGGTTTCCCATGTGTGATTACCGGCAATCCGACCTGCGTCATACGGAAGAGTCCGATCCGAGAGCGTGGCCGGCTTTTGGATTGGGTGTCGACTCCCCGGGGGCCACCCGGATTTGTTCATTGTTAGCTAGAGGGACCTGTCGTTCCAGATCTCTTGGAACTAAATCATAGAATGGTTGCCTGTGATGGGTAGCAACTGAGAGAGATGGGCGTCCGCGTGGAGCCTTGTAATGGGCAGTTGGTACACCCCTGCAGGGTTAAATCTTTTCGAAAGCTGTGTCCACGGTTATGGACGACTTGAGACCTACTCCTTGTTCATAGACAACAATAACTGAGATAATCTTAATATAACTTGATCCACGTGTGTGTGTTCCTTGACTGCTTCTTCTTCGCCGGGATGCGAAGAGGAGGACAAGGATAGGATAGGTGTTATGTTTGCGTAGTAGGTGAATAGCAGACTTGTTGGAGACGAGTCCTCATCGAATGCTTGGCTTCTTACCTTACTCCCTAGATCGTTAGCCACTTCATAAATGCTAGTGCGGCAGCAACCTCACCACTTACCCCATCCTTACCATAAACTACTAGTTGTCCTAGAATGACGAGTGATGAAGTCCTTGCTGGGTCACATGACCACTACAGTTGGATGCTGAGTACCTCTGTACACATGATACTACCCCCAAACTCTTTTCATGGTTCTTGATCGACAACAGGTATGGTGATCGACGTTTCACGTGGAGACTCGACGAAGACTAGTTAGGCGGATCCCCGCGGAGGGCCTGGACCCGTGTGGTAACGGGATCGATGTTTTTCTCTTTTCCAGTAGGCATTTGATTGTAGTCTGTACTCAGACATGTATCTTCCGCTGTTGTATTGTATTAAGGCAGTTGTATGCCGATTTTATGAGATGTTGTATCCTGTATCTGTAATGTTGTGATATCATGTTGGAAATCCGGGGCATATGGCTTTGTCATATGTCGCGGTGGGGCAGATATGTGCTTCGTCCCCGGATCTGGATGGAAACATCTAGATCTGGAACAGTACCGCATATCGGGCCGTACAACTTGGTATCAGAGCCTTACCGACCGTAGGATCCCTTCTCTGGCCGAAGTCGAGTCTAGACAAAAACTATTTTGTAGTTACTAAGTTAGCTATCGGAGAGTAGGAATCTTTTTACTCCTTACCTTTGCTCTGGTCAGGACAAGTGTCGTAAGTTTTTTATTCTCGACTTATCCCCTTTCAAACTCTAGGATCTCGAGTGTGTGGAGTATCGGAACCGTTATGATGCCTTGCTTGCAGCGTATTGTCTCGATTCCGATCTCAGGTGGGAATTCATGTAGTAACTTTAGCTTCTCCGGTTTCGGATATCATCTGGGTCGTCGTTTGTCGTCCCTCCTTTTGCCCGGTGTTTTTACGACTTGCGTCGAAAATCACTATCCCTTGATCTGGTTTTCGCGATCGTTCTTCCTCTTGATCTCCCGATGGTTTCGTTTTCCGACGTTGCCGTCTCTCTGCGGAAATTTATCTCGACATAAGTTCGACGTCGACATGGAGCAGAGTCCCTTGTTGGTGGTGTTGAAGATCATCGTCTCTCTTTTCTCTCCCCCTCTCCCCCGGATCGTCCAGGATCTCGGGACGAGATCCCTTGTTGGTGTTGTTGTATTGTAACAGCCCAGTTTTCACAAAAATTAAAAAATTTGTTTTCCGTGTGAATTGTTTGATTGTCTGATTTGTTTGCGGTGTTTGCATCCCCGATTTATCGATCGGCGATTATTTTTCCCCTCTTATCTCGTATCGTACGGAGACCGACCCTTGCCACCCTGACACTCGACCTTTGCGACACCGGGTTTCACCCGATCACCGTCGCGAAAACCGCACGAGACCAGCCGCAGCCAACGGAACGAAAAACCCCGTTTAATAATTAAACGGGATATTTTTATAGCGAGCCGGAAAGTGTTCTCGGAACGGTTCCAGCGCGAGGTGAACGCCTCCGGCTCGACGCACTGATCGCGCAGTTTGAAGTTTTACCCGAATCGGAGGTACTGCGGACCCCCGGCGGTCAAAAACGTGAGCACCGCGCGCGCGAGAGAAAACCTGGGATGTTTTTGCAAACTGCCAGCCACCGGGGCTATATAAAGACCACCACCCCACTTAGGGTTTCCCTAACCCAAATATGCAGCCACACCCCTGTTTTTGCCCCAAAATGTGCCCAATACCCCAATTTTTCGCAGGAATTCAAGCCCAGCAGATCTGGACCGTCAGATCGCACGATCTGACGGCCGAGATCGCCTCCAGCCCTCACTCTCCTCCAACTCCCTCCACCTCCTGCCCGTGGAGCAAGCCCCCGCCGCCGCCGGGCCTGAGGCGCCGCCGGCGAGCCGCTCGCAGCAGCCGCGCCCGCACTTCTCCTCCCGCGCCTCCTCCTCTCCCTCTCCTCCTCCTCCGCCTCACTGCCCTGTTCTCCCGCTGCAGATCCCGCCGCCGGTGCCTAGTCGTCGCGCCACCCGCCATTGGAGGCAGCCCAAGCTCGAGGGATTCGAGCCGGACCACGCCGGCGCCACCCAGGCCACCGGATCCGCCTCCCTCCGGCCGGATCCCGCCGCCTGCGCCCCTCCAGCTTCCTCTGCTCTCGCCGTAGCCGGCGTTGAAGCCGCCGCCGCCACGGCCTGGCTGTCGTCGGGAAGAGCCCGCGCCCCCGTCCGCCGAGCCCATGTGGGGGTGAGGCCTCTTTTTTTCTGTTGGTCATCCTCTGTGAATTTTGGCGAAGTCTGGAATTTTACTGCTGCTGATGCTACTTTGCGATTAGATCTGCGAGTAAACCGTAGCTCCGATGAACGTGCCCCCAAAACAAAAGTTGCTCAGTTTTGCGTGTACTCTAATTCATCTTTTGTGAGCATTTGCATTTGAGGTCATCTTAATTGTGTAATTGTGTGCTGAAGTGGGCATCAGGCCGTTAAACTGCTACAATTGCTATTATGAGTTGCTGTTATTATTTTGTTGCAACTATGCATGATGATTGTGATTCATCCATGAGGCCTATTGCATTGATTGTTTCTCCTATGTGTTAAGCATCATGTGTACTTCATTTCCATGCTTTAACTTGCCATGTTTGGGTGCTTTAGCTATATTAAATCTTGCTCCAAAGTGGTGATCCTGATGTTATTGTGCTGCTGTTGCTGAAACTGTTATTTTGTTGCAACTTCGGTCGACGAGTGTGTCGCGACCGTTTATCGGAGTTGAGTGATTCCAATTGCATATTGTTAAGCATGATGTCTAATTCCATTACATGTATTGCATTGTCATGATATGCTTGGTGGTCATATAGTTATTGAGCTCCAAAGTTGCTATGCTGCTGTTTTTGACAGCCACCTCTGTTTTTCTCTAAGTCTATTACTTTGCGATGCCATGTTGTTTGCTTAATATCTTTTGATCTATGATGTCTTTTTGCATGATTCTTTTTGCCATTCCCTACATGTCATGTATACTTTAATTGAAAGTCATTTTTTAGCATGTTTGCATTGATTAACCTGTTTATGCATTGCTCTAAAGTGTGCTACCTGATGTTGGCAGTTTGTGCCCGTAAGTTGTTTTGCTTGTATCTTTTTAACCGTAACTCCGTTTGAAGTGTGCCTTATATGTAACTTGATTAGTTTTTCGTGTACTTTGTGTTTATGCTATTTTTTTCTGTTGTTAACCAACCTAAAATATGGTTTAGTACAGAACAGTACCAAATCCTTTAATTGCCATGCAGCACTTTGTGTATGCCATGTTTAGGTTGTGCCTCGCTTAAATTGACTAGCATAGATAGTTTACTTTGTGCTCCACCTCTTGACATGTTTGTGTGCTATGCCATGCTTGCTTGAGTTGCCATGTTAATAACCGTTGGTTGATCATCTGTAGCTAAACAACCTGAACCACCGTAAACGTGCGGTATTGTCGTGTGTGACCGATACCCCACTTAAACTGTTAGCAACCACTCTCGACGGTAGGTGCGATGTCTCGTGTTGCTTCTTGTTGATGCTTGCTCGTGTTTGCCTCATAGTAATAGATGGTTGCTCGTTGATTGCTTTCCCGGGTACCTCTCGGAGGCGATGCGAGCTTGCGATCAACTACACCTTCGGAACCTGACTTATCAACAGGCAAGGACTATACAGTACTTATGATCCATTCTATTTCAACCAGCGGTTTGCATGCTAGTCTAGGTTAGTTTCGATGTTTGATCCTACCACATGTTTACAACCTCTTTCAAACCGATACAGCCATGTCCCTTCCCAGCAAACCATGTACTGCTATGTTACTATTACTCGTTGCTCAGCCCCTGCTTAGTATGCATGCTTAGGATGCTACGATGTTACTCCCCTGTTACTCTTTGGGTTGGGATATCACATTATTATATTGTTGCTGATGATATGATTATTATAATGTTGACTATATTCGACGAAGGATGGAAGGTCTAGGCTATCCCGCCCCGATGCTTTGTTCCATTCGAGTCACCTAGGATCCGAGTTCCGGGTATTGGTTTTAAGACTGAGCGTGCCTAACCGCGTGTGGGCTTTTATGGGGTCCCCTTTTCTTACCTATCAAGCTTCAAACATTTCTAGTGGTGGCCCAAGCTGATTTTACCATTTGAAAACGTGTGTGTGCTTGGTTGGGCCCCCAGCTGTTTTAAAACAACTTGGGCCAGTGGAGACTTTGTTTCTCTGTTGGTCTACCCGATCAGATAGGACCCGGTTTCCCATGTGTGATTACCGGCAATCCGACCTGTGTCATACGGAAGAGTCCGATCCGAGAGCGTGGCCGAGTTTTGGATTGGGTGTCGACTCCCCGGGGGCCACCCGGATTTGTTCGTTGTTAGCTAGAGGGACGTGTCGTTCTGGATCTCTTGGAACTAAATCATAAAATGGTTGCCTGTGATGGGTAGCAACTGAGAGAGATGGGTGTGCGTGCGGAGCCTTGTAATGGGCAGTTGGTACACCCCTGCAGGGTTAAATCTTTTCGAGAAGCCGTGTCCACGGTTATGGACGACTTGAGACCTACTCCTTGTTCATAGACAACAACTGAGATAATCTTAATATAACTTGATCCACGTGTGTGTGTGCCTTGACTGCTTCTTCTTCGTCGGGATGCGAAGAGGAGGACAAGGATAGGATAGGTGTTATGTTTGCGTAGTAGGTGAATAGCAGACTTATTGGAGGCGATTCCTCATCGAATGCTTGGCTTCTTACCTTACTCTCTAGATCGTTAGCCACTTCAGAAATGCTAGTGCGGCAGCAACCTCACCACTTACCCCATCCTTACCGTAAACTACTAGTTGTCCTAGAATGACGAGTGATGAAGTCCTTGCTGGGTCAGATGACCACTACAGTTGGATGCTGAGTACCTCTGTACTCATGATACTACCCCCAAACTCTTTTCAGGGTTCTTGATCGACAACAGGTATAGTGATCGACGTTTCACGTGGAGACCCGACGACGACTAGTTAGGCGGATCCCGGCGGAGGGCCTGGACCCGTGTGGTTATGGGATCGATGTTTTTCTCTTTGCCAGTAGGCATTTGATTGTAGTCTGTACTCAGACATGTATCTTCCGCTGTTGTATTATATTAAGGAAGTTGTATGCCAATTTTATGAGATGTTGTATCATGTATCTGTAATGTTGTGATATCATGTTGGAAATCCGGGGCATATGGCGTTGTCATATGTCGCGGTGGGACCGATATATGCTTCGTCCCCGGATCTGGATGGAAACATCTAGATATGGAACAGTACCGCATATCGGTCCTTACATCACACAACTTGATGTTTTCAGTGGAACCCATAGCAGCAGCAAGTGTGGCAGATTTTTTTGTAATTTTTTATATAAGACACAAAGATAAAAACTAAAATGTAAACTAACAAGACTAAAAAGAAAAGGTAAAAGATAGTGTGCAACTCCCCTATCTTAGAACACGGAGTCCTCGGCAACGGCGCCAGAAATTTGCTTGATGTGCGAGATGATGATAATGGTTTCTCGCCCTTCGTTGGTTACCCCAAGTGGAAGTTGAGATGTAGGATAACAGCAAATTTCCCCTATGTAGAGGATAGGGTTTGTCTCCCGTAGAAATCCGGCAATGATAAGTAGGTGTCAACGGCGCAACTGACATGGACCTGCACGCAACACAAATAACTTTGCTCCCAACGCAGTTCAGAGAGGTTGTCAATCTCTCCGGTCTTGTTGTTTACAAAGGATCAAACGCAAGGGATAAGGATAATGGTGATAGCAGCTAGAAAGTAAAAACAGGAAATTAAATGAGTGTGTAAACAATGATGAGAATATGGACCGGGGTCCTGCGATGTCCACTAGTGATGTCTCTCTCTCAAAAGACAATAAAACTGCTATGCGATGTAAAAAAATCACAGCTGGGCAATTGACATGATTAAAAACGCACTACAATGCTAACTATGCTACAAAGAAAGGACGAGGCTCAAAAGCATGGGCGGTACGCCAAAATAAGTAGACCGAAATCCAACTGCATCTACTAATAATCATCCACCTTGAGATATCTATCCAGAACATCTCGCTGGTATTAAGTTGCGAGCCCCACCCAAAGTGTAAACCCAAAGCAACAGACAACTGCATTAAAAAGCACCTTGCGTAAAGTAAACAATCCTTGCAACCGCGGTTACAAGCACCGTTGTTTTCCCCCTTGTGGCAACATCACATCCCCTAGACTCATGTTTCTGTCACTCAAGTGTGTCATCGGGGGCATGAACCCACAATCGAGCATAACGTTCCCTCTTGGAGTCACTACCTACTACTTGGACAAAGCAATAAACAGCAACGGAGAACATGCAAGAATTACTTACAAACAAAAATATAAAAGATAAGAACAAAATATATTACTCAATCACAATATGAACAGAGTCTCATAATCCATCAGATCCCAGCAAACTCAGCATAGCAACAGCAGAAAATTACATATGTGCCTCGATCATGTAGGGCAGCTCACGAGGTCTAAACCATGAAGAACAAAGAGGGGAGGACAACATCACATAGCTACTGATCACGGACCCATTTTCCAAGGGAGACTACTCACGGCACATCCGGGAAGCGTCCATGGTGGAGGGGAAGCTCCCGGAGGTCGATCCTTCTTCCGGCAAGGTGGCGGGAAGAAGGCTGCTGGCTCTCCCGATCTTGGAAGCGCGGCGATGGCGGAACAGAGGCGATATCCCGAAAAGGGTTTCTGTCCTCGGGGGTTACGCGACACGAAGAAGAAATAGCCGAAGGGGTGCAGCCAGGGGGGGCACAAGGGGTCCAGGGCCCCCCTGGCGCGGCCAAGCCCTAGTCCGCGCCAGGTGGCCGCCTGGGTCCCTGGTGGTGGCCCTCTGGCCCCACTTTGGTGATTCCGGAAGGTTCCGTTGCGCTGAATTTTTTATCTGATTTTTCCCAAATTTTTAGAGCATTTTTAATATGAGGGAAACCTGGAATAGAAAAACAGCAGAAAACAGGAACTGGCAGTGTGGCGCACTGAGTAAATAAGTTATTCCAAATATGATCAAAAGTGTATGAAAGTGTATCTAGATCATAGAAATATTACACAAAACATGCATGGAGCAAGCAGAAATTATAGATAGGTTTGAGATTATCAACGGTCCATGGTTCATTTTTATTTTGCGTCAAGTATGGAATGAAATTTATCGTTCCATCTATCATTAGCAGGATTTGGCCCATTTCATTCCATCATCAAGTATGGGGGAGGTGTAACTCTCTTTTTTATATAAATTTGACTAGTTAAAACTTCCGTCAAAATATTTTTGGCATGGAAGATACTGATTTTCCCTCACCGCACCATGAGCTTGTACGATTACAAAAGGGGAGCTTTTGAATAAATTTCGAGATGGCACAAGAAAGTCTTAGTTAGGGATGGCCGGTAAATACCATATATATAAAGGTATGGTGGACTCAAGTGGAATAACTGGTTTGAAAAGGAGTTTGGATACAAGAAGAATTCCGCTTAGTGCGAGTGAAGGCTAGCAAAAAGACTGGGAAGCGACCAACTAGAGAGCAATAATGGTCATAATCATGCAGAGCGACAAAGCAACATTGAATCGGGCATGAAAGTGATATAACTATTCCGAAATAAAAAGATCATCAAGGCATGATAGACTTTTTAGTCATAAACATGTGTGAACATGTGCCAAGTCAATCCAAGAATTCTCCGAAGGGAAATATCACTTCAATATGCCAAACCATGAAAAATTCAATGCATGTAAATCATTTCAACAACACAATATGCACTCTAGCTATTTGACATCATCCACAAAGAAAGCATGAACTACTTGGAAAGCATTGTAAACATAGCACTATGTCCTTACAAGCTGGTCTCTAGATCATAAGTACATGCATATGTACAAAAGTAGAAACAAGAAGAGTTCATACCGGTTTTCCTTGTTTCTTCCCTTCCGTCGATCTTAGTCATTACTGCCTTGTCACTTGCACGATCGAACGTGGGAAATATAATCAAATGCCATCACGGACTCGAGTTCAATCAACTCTGAAAACAAAGCAAACTAAAGAGAGAAAGAAAAATATTTTTGGGTTTTTTCAAAGGTTAAAGAAAGAAAAATAAAAGGAAATATTTTTGTTGTTTTTACAAATTAAAGGAGAACAGAAGAACAAGAAATAACTTCGAAAAGATCAAAGTGAATAAAACGGATAATACAATGGAAAAGGGAGAAGGGCACGTACTCCCCCAAGCTTAGGCTTTTGGCCTAAGTTGGTAACAGCTACCGCCCCTGGAACCTCCTGCTCCGGGGTGGTACGGGGGAGTCCAAGGGTCATATGAGGCTTCCGACGCGTATACGGAAGTCCTCGAATCCTTCCAAGAAGAAGGATCCGCGCTGCAAGCAGAGGAAGACCCTTCACCATACTAGGTGACAGTTTCCCCCTAGAAAGGTGGAAACTCACCGTGCTCCTCCTCTTCGGGCACAACCCCCTCCATGGGGTTATGAACCTGATACTGGACCACGAACTCATCAAACTGGATAAGATCAAAGGACCATCCGTTCCTGCGAGAAAAATCAAACAAAAGAGGTGCGGGTAGACGAATCTCGCATTTCGCGGATGATCCGAAACGCAAGATATAAACAAGGTTACCAAACTCGGAAGTCCTGGTAACAAGCTCATGCCTCTTCATAGCAGCAAGATCAAAGCTTAAATAAGTAAAAGGTTTATCATCAGGGTGTGGGGTGCCATTAAGAGACTCAAGGATAAGTGTGGCGTAAACGCCACCAAATAAATCTCCCTTGTTACCATTGGTAGGAAGGCGACGAGCAATAAAGCCACCCACATTATACTCACTCTCTCCTGAGAGGGCGTTCACCAGGATAGCAATATCCGGTGCAGAACTGTTGCTCGTGTTGTCACGAGCTAACACCACTCTAGCAACTAGTAAGCATGCACGTGCAACACCTGTATTATGATGTGAAAAAAAACCCATTGATCATCCTAAAAGAAAACATGTTAATAAAATGAACACAATATAATAATATACTGACATAAGAGAGGTCATATATGTGTTTAACAATATTGTTCTAATACAAAATAATGCTACTCAAAACTGAAAATGCAACGGACATATATGTTATCATTTTGACTTCAATCATGAGTGAACCTACTATGCTAGAGAGATAGTTGAAAAAAAGTCTATCTTGATTCTCTTGACCAAATCCTGCACAAGATAGGTTTATATCGATCTTCTTTTATGTCCAAATCCTGCACAAGATAGGCTAGACAGGTTACATTGATGTTCTTTTATCTCTGCGTAAACTGAATCGATGTGGAGGCGACTACTTGTTTTACTTCCTTCTGGATGCAAGAGGATTTGTCTAATCCAATACAAAAACAAAAATTAGTGCAAGATGCTCAAGAAACAATTAGATTTAGCCCTAGTTTCCTCTCATATTTTTTAGCGTCAGGCTGGAACTTAGTCAGTTGTTTTCATTACTTATTTTCTTCAAAAAGGAAGAATAAAACTATGAAATGGAGGAAGCACCAATGAACAACAGTTCATATAAGGATTTGGTGTGAAATGCATTTCTCCGGGTTTTTTAACCAAAATATAATGTGAGCTACCTCTGAATAAGAATGATTCTTTTTTCCTTGTTTTTTTTTACTTCTCATAAATAACTAATAGTAACATTCCATGACAGAGACGAACTCAAGTGACCAAAATCACACGTTTTGATATAAACTGATAGAACCTTAAAATATATAGGAGAATAAAAAAATAGCAAGTAGCAACTCAAAAAGATTTCAGATGTTTCTTCATGCACGTTCTCTTGAACTCACTCATATCTTCTTTTTTTATAGTGCTCTAAGAAACTAAAGAGTCCAGAATGAGTCCCAGGTAGAGATCCACCTAAATGAGAGAACATACTTAGAGGATCATAAGGAGCCGATGCACTACCTTGCTCGATGACGCCAAAGTCTTCGAGAAGCCTCGTGATCATCAAACTGGAGACGTACGCAATCACAGAAAAGGTCACGCCAATGGCTAGGTACTACATAAGGGTATTGAAATATGTTTTGGCGGGTCTTCTGTGGGGTGAGCAACGCACCAGCAGCATCCAACATCCCATTCTCCCTGTCGTTGCTGTCCCAGAATAACAACCAGTGGAGCACCATGTGGAAGTAGCCCGTTGAGCACTGTACTGCACTGGTACAGTGCTAGGACCATGTGGAGTCGGGCTTTCGACTACCTCATGAGCTGCAACCAGTAGTGGCCAACCCACTCATTGTCCTCGTTCATGTCTCAGATGTCTCTCAAAAATCAGAACTTGCAAGTACTGGTCAACACGTAATTAGCAGATGGTTTTCAATAGAAAAGGCAGGAACCGATGCAAATAGGATCTAAATTTTTGGCAATAGTCACAAGATTTCGAAAGAAAATTGTACAAGTAGCAGGATGACACAAAAAAAACGTAAATAAATAATAGCTTACCTTCAGTACATGATAGTAGTGTCGTAGAACAAATGGCTCTCATTTTTCCAATAACAAATATGATTAAATTTCTTGAGATACAATCAGTTGCTTGTTCTGAAACAAAAGGAAAACCAAATAGCATGCAATCAGGTGCTTGCTCGATAACATGAAGGAAGGTTAACCCTACAATTCCATAGTGCTTGCAAATAGCAGTTAGTTGGTATTTCTAATAATACGGAAACATAAGAGACATCAGTCAATATCATGGCAATGCACTAACATATAATCGTGAGGACATTAAGCAAAGCTAAAAAGGATAAGAATAACTATTTGCCAAAACTCACTCTTGTTCACAAATACAAAGGTTGTTCATTTATAGTGGAGGTTGAGACACGCACATCTACTCACTCCCACAATAGTGAGCTCTTTTCGGCGGTTGAAGGAAACAACTTGAATGGGAAAGGAGATCCAATTAATACAAATAAAATAGCACACATAATCTGCAACCAAGCTTAAACAAAAAAAATCTAATGACTGAAATTCAACAAGTAGTTCTTGTAAAAATAGTTAAATAGCACATAGTAGCTACATCCCCTACAATTAACGAAGAGCGGTTTGGCCACGCCCCAAGAGGCAGCCCGGCCTGCCTGGGGCCTGACTCCGCCACTGGAGGGAGCCGTGCATGAACTTAACATAACCTCTGCTAAGTCCAATCAACAGAAACATGTAATTCAGA
This sequence comes from Bromus sterilis, assembly GCA_950022295.1. Taxonomy (NCBI): domain Eukaryota; kingdom Viridiplantae; phylum Streptophyta; class Magnoliopsida; order Poales; family Poaceae; genus Bromus; species Bromus sterilis. The sequence continues at coordinate 212,010,173 of OX465599.1, forward strand.
ATCAATCCAAGCATGGCATTGGTTCCTGTTGTTTCCATATACTGGGTATTCAAAAGCTACAAGTGTAACCACTGAATGAAAAAATAAAGCAAAAAAACTGCATGTGAGAACCATGTACTAAATTAAAGATAAAATATAGTTCACGCATAATCAAATATGCAGAAAGGGTAACATCTTTTCTCACAAAGAAGAAGGAAATCAATTGTAGTCTTATACCGGTACATTACCACGTCCACGCAGGCCTGATGCTTTTTAGAGAACATGAAGGTAGTCCTGGCATTTATCAACAATTAGATGTATTATAAAAATCAACAATCTATTGAAGAATGAGCGTAGGGATGCGAAACCTTCTATCTTGAATGTGGCAAAATATTTCAGGGGGTATTTTTCTAAGGGTTTTGTATTAAAGCCGTTCACAAAATTAGGAGAATTAACATGCACATAATCTTTAAAAAGGGCAAAGCAATATTGTATTTAAATTTAAAAACTATCTAATGTATCTGCTTATCACTTCATTTCCTCCTCAAAAAATAAAATATGTAAAATAGTTGTATTGTAATAAAATATAAATCCACAACATGTACTGAAATGGTACACACTGGGAGAATGTGAAGTGTGCCTGGATAACAAAAATTAGAAAAACAGAGAAAAACAACACAACCTATGAGTTGGGGGCGAGGAGAGGGGGGTACAGATTAATATGCCATTTAGTCTATGTTGTTGTGGTGCGTTACAGGTAAGAGAACGCGGGTAGAAATTTAATAAGCAAGATACAAGACATCAAACTCAGATGAATAACATAAGTTTGTACAACGTAATCCAAGGGTAAGACACAACCATCAATTATTTCAATTACCTTCCTTTGCATTTTATTGATGTGACCTTGATTGATGGAGCTTCAGTTCACCGGATCTTAAACATTCCTCCAAATATTATTAAGTGAGTTTATCAGCAATAGGAACTCACATAGAAAAGAGATTTCCGCAAACAAAGCAACAAAAGGAAAATATATATTATCTGATTTGTTCTTTAGAAACTGGAATTAGATGGTCAAAGACTCTTCTACCAATAACATCCGCCACTTGGCTGAGCGCATCTTCGGGAAATCCTGCCATTCAAAACATAGTAGACATTAACTGCCTCAAATAGATAGAGGTTAGGAGAAGGATGTTGATTTCATGCGAATATTTCAAACCATGATGTGGGGTTGATAATGCCAGGCTGCATGAAGCAAGGAATATTTGTGAATGCCAAGTGAAAACTTGAGGCATCACTGTGCAATTGAGGACTTGGCAATTAACCAAGTTGGAACTTACTCTTCCTGTTGAGATAGCACCGGCAATCGTAGATGGTTTTGGCCGCCGGGATTGTTCCATCAGCTCTCGCCTTTCGACAAAGGGGACTGGCAAATTAAACAGATCATGTCATGTGTAGGTTGATCAGATTGGCATGTGGTTGGTACTAAAACGTGCATCTAACAGAAGCGATTGGATGAATGAATATAGGAACCCACCTGGGAAGCAAGTCATGTGGGAGACCCGTGCCGACAGAACAGAGAATACAATATCAAATAAGAACTCACTTTATCCATCACTTGCATTAGCCCCTAATCTACCTCTTTGCTGCTGAGAACACATATATATCGACTTTACTTGAAGAAAAAACAGTTGTGAAATAAATAAGTTGTGCTGGTAATCATGGATCAAAGGTGGACCGAAATTATTGCGAGAGAGAGAGGAGAAGCCGACCTGCTGCGTACCGGCGTGGTGTCGGGGACGGGGTGGCCTTCTGCGTCCCTGCGGAAGGGGGCGGCGTGCATCACACGATCATAATAGATTGTTGGGTCAACCTCCTACAGATTTTCATCAAGATGTTTCAATGTCGCCAATTGCAGCAGTTCAAGGTCGGGGTTGTACGCTCGGATAGTCGCCCACAAATGACGAGCTCCCTGCATCGTGGAAGTGTGTTTCCACCTGACGCACATCTCTGGCACCTTATTTATACGTAGAACAAGCTCGAACAAGTTTCCAGGAACTTCGGTCTTTGGCCAGAACATCGTGAACAGAGCTTTAAGGCCAGGCCGCACAAGGTTGATGATCTCACCAAGCTGATTTATCTGATCTGCTAAATATACTTGCTTACCAGGATTTATAAATCCCGTCCAGTAATGCTTCGCCCATTAAAGTTCAGGGTCATCGGATCCACCGTAATGCAGCGCAGCAGCAGCTATGCTTTTGGCAAGATCAGCGAAGTACACTGCCACGCAAATACCAGAACGACCGGTGGCAGGGGGCGGTGGGAGGCGCTGGGCGGGGCGGGGGCGGCGGGACGAGCTCTCTTCAGAGGTTGGGGCGGAGGGTGGGTGATACGTCCAAAACGTATCGATAATTTCAGCTTGCTCCATGCATATTTTGTGTGATATTGCTATGATCTAGATACACTTTCATACACTTTTGATCATATTTGGACTAACCTATTAACTCAGTGCACCCGAGTGCCAGTTCCTGTTTTCTGCTGTTTTTCTATTTCAGTTTTCCCCCATATAAAAAGTGCCAGAAAAATTCGGGAAAATTCAGATAAAAAATCAGCGTGACGAAAGCTTCGAGAAGAGCCTGGGAGGGGCCAGAGGGGAGCCAGGGGGGCCAGTCGACAACCCGGCGCGGCCCCACCCCCGGCCGCGCCAGGGGGGCGCCTAGGGCCCCTGTCCCACCTCTGGATGCCCCCTTTCGCCTATTTATCCCCCGTCACGGGAAAACTCCAGAACAAGAACCCTATTCCGCGAACTCTCCTCTGTTCCGCCACCGCCGCGCTTCCGAAGATGGGGAGCACTAGAAGACCTCTTCCCGGCACCCTGCCGGAGGGAGGATTGACCTCCGGGAGTCTCCTCTCCACCATGGATGCTCCCGGGATGTCTCGTGAGTAGTTTTTCTTGGACCATGGGTCCGTGATCAGTAGCTATGTGATGTTCTCCTCCCCTCTTTGATCTTCATTTTTTAGACCTCGTGAGCTGCCCTACATGATCGAGGCACCTTTGTAATATTTTTGCTATTGTTATGTTGAGTTTGATCGGATCTGATGGATTATGAGATTATGTTCAGATTGTGACAGAGTAATATATTTGGTTTTTATCTCTTATATTTTTGTTCCTAAGTAATTCTTGCATGCTCTCCGTTGCAGTTTATTACTTTGGCCAAGTAGTAGGTAGTGACTCCAAGAGGGAGCGTTGTGCTAGATTGTGGGTTCATGCCTCCCCGATGACATGCTTGAGTGACAGAAAAATGAGTCTAGGGGATGTGTTGTTGCCACAAGGGGGAAAACAACGGTGCTTGTAACCGAGGTTGCAAGGATTGTTTACTTTACGCAAATTTCTTTTTAATGCAGTTGTCTGTTGCTTTGGGTTTACACTTTGGGTGGGGCTCGCAACTTAATACCAGCGAGATGTTCTGGAGAGATATCTCAAGGTGGATGATTAGTAGTAGATGCAGATGGATTTCGGTCTACTTTCTTTGGCGTATTGTCCGTGCTTTTGAACCTCTTCCTTTCTTTTGTAGCATAGTTAGCATTGCGGTGCGTTCATAATTCTGTCAATTGCCTTTCTGTAATTTGTTTACCTCGCATAGCAATTTTATCGTCTTTTGGGAGAGAGACATCACTAGCGAACATCACGTATCCCGGTCTATATCCTTATCACTGTTTCCACTCTACATTTACTTTACCGCGTTTATTTGCTATCATTGTCCCTTGCATTTTATCCTTTATAAACAACAAGACCGGGGAGATTGACAACCTCTCTGAACTTCGTTGGGAACAAAGTTATCTGTGTCTGTGTGTAGGTCCGCGTTAGTTGTGCCGCTGCCACCTACTTATCATCTCTGGAGTCCTACTGGAGACAAACCTTGGTATCTTAACCGAGGGAAAACTGCTGCTTCACTACATCTCAACCTTACACTTGGGGAAACCAACGAAGGGGCGAGAAGCCATCAAGCAAGTTTTCTGGCGCCGTTGTCGGGGACTCCAAGTGCTAAGATAGGGGAGTTTCACACTACCCTTTACCTTTGTTTTTTAGTCTTGTTATTTTATCTTTCAGGTTTTATCTTTGTGTCTTTTATCAAAATTTACAAAAAAAATTATCTTGCTGTCAGTAGTCCTCCTTGTTTAGATGAACATGTTAGGACTAGGTGCTTTGCGAGAATCGGAAGTTCTCGATTTCCGTCAAAGGGATGGAGAAAATATGAAGAAGGCATGGGACAGAATTTCTGAAGCACATAAAAGAGTTATGCCTTGGATATCTATAAAAATTGTGCTTAGAAATTTTTACCATGGTCTTTTTAATTGGTGTAAGCACTCTCTTGACATTATAGCTGAAGGAGATTTTCTAGAGTGTGATGAAGATAGGGCTCTTGAGATTTTGCATAGTCTATCTAGTTTTTTTTTATGATCGTAGTATTGATACTGTCATAGATAGACTTGCCACTATTGAAAAAAGACTGGATGCTCTAGATTTGGGAAAAGTAGAGGAACTTAAGTCCAACAAGAAAGAAATGTTGGAGATAGATGATGACTGGGAGCCCTTTGTTAGGATTAGCATCTCTAACCAAATCTTCCTTGCTTTTTGTGATATTGGATCCACAGTTTCTACTATGCCAAAAATAGTTTATGATTCTTTGAAACCGGATATGGATATATTATCATCTTATCATGAACATTCTAATGGAGATATTTCAGAGGTTAAAGGAAAGGTAAAAGAAGTCCAAGTTGCATTCCTTCATAGGACTGCACCAATGGATTTCTTCATCATAGAGCCAAACCAAAGTAACATTGTGCTCAAAAGAGACTTCCTCCGTGCTATGAAAGGCTTCATTGATATTGGTAATAGGCACATACGCTTACGCGGTATGGCGAAAGTTAATTATATCTTCCCTAGTAAAAAGAAGAAGAAACTTATTGAAAATCAATTTGAGGGTTTTTATGATCTTGGATACCCTTGATTCTTCTTTTTGCAATATGCCTAGCTAATGGCTTTAAAGAAGCGCTTTCGGGAGGCAGCCCGCAACGAATTTAGGTTTTTCTTTTTGCTTTTGTTGTGTCTTGTGGATTGTTACTACTGTAGAAACATCATTGTATCTTTATTTTTAATCTTTGTGCCAAGTTATAGCCTCTTACGGCAAGGGAAGTAAAAGTTGTGACATGCTATCCAGAAAACAGATTCTGTCCTCGTGACCAGAAAGATTCCAGAAAAATCCCAGTTCATCTTTTTGAGCTGAATGTTTTACACAGTATGCTCTATACAATTACGAAACTTCCGTATGTTCTGAGTTTTTTTATTTGAGTTTCAGAAGTGCCGCTAAAAAATTCTTTACTATCTTCTGTTCTGTTTTTCACAGATTCTGCCACGTTTTGTCTCTCTTTACTTTTGCAAACCTTAAGCTTGCTTTTTCTTTGCAAAAACTTTTTGGCACTCTTGAGAAACAGTAGCTCTTCAAGATTATCTTTATATCCAGTGGAGAAAAATGATTTATTAAGGGTACTAACCTCTCTAATCAGCTTATGATGAGTTATGTATGAAGGGAGTTTTCAAGTGTGCGATGGAAGATGATGAAAGAAGATCCAGGAGTGTCAAGCGCTCAAGCTTGGGGATGCCCCCATGCATCCCCAATAAATATTCAAGGAGACTCAAGCGTCTAAGCTTGGAGATGCCCCCATGCATCCCCTTCTCCATCAACAATCATCAGTTCGTCCTTTGTCTCACTATATTTTTATCACTTCATGCGTTATGTGCTATGCTTGGAGCGTCTCGCTCTTAGGTTTGGTTTTTAATTTTATTTAGCTTTGCTTGCTGTTCATAACAAGTTAGATCCTTTCTTACTTTGTGTGGGAGAGAGACACGCTCCACTTTCAAAATCTAGAACACATCATAGGATTTTTCCTGCTTATCTTTTTGTTGTTGTGTATTCTTTATCTTTTCATAGCTACTGCCATGTTTAGTTTTAGTCTTAATTTGTCTTGGAATTTGTTTAGTTTTTTGCTGCAACTCTTTTTAGTCTTCATGTTTATCTTGTTAAGAGAGTTGGTTGTTGCACTGAGTTGTGTTTTGTCTTGAAAGTAGGTAATTGAGGTTGCTATTTAATTTTAGTAGTAGCTTGCAATAGTTTTGAAGTATTGTTGTGAGTAATGTTTGGAGTTTTGGTGTCAAGAGCTCTTGCCTATTAGTGATAGGTGTCGTATTTTGGGCAATCCGTGTTTATTTTCAAAACCTACAAAACTAGTTGAGAACTCTAGCTACTAGATGGATCACTACTCTTCTGAGGGGTCGAATATTAGATTACACTCACGTACCATGAGTCGAGGATGCGCAAGGATAACCAAACCCCCCATACACTCCTCCTCGGGGTACTTGTCTCTTTGTGAACCTCCTCATTAGATTGAGAGTTACCTATAATAAGTGCATGAGTTCTTCGGACTAATGTAAGTATTGAGAGTTGACACTTCCACCTTCCCATATTTTGCTAGCCTTTCTCGTGCCGTGCATTGCCTTCTTCTCACTCCGAGAGTTGGTGTCCACCTTCGCCGGTACATCCAAACCCTTGTCATGATACGCTCTGTCATCATAAGCCTCCCTTTATCTTTTCCTCAAAACAGCCACCATACCTACCTATCAAGGCATTTCGATAGCCTTTCCGAGTTACATTGCCATCCACCTCTTCATGACTTGATCTTCATGTCATACATGTTCCTGCTACACTGGCAGCGACATACATTGCATACATCATGTTAGTTATATCTTCTTTATGATTTTGAGTACCTTGTAAAGTGTGAAAGATCTCCTTTACCTTCTTGTAAAATAGAGTGTTGCCCTTAAGTGAGGAAAAGATCCCAAAGTGGACACATTAAAAGATCCCAAAGTGGACAAATGAGAGTTAAATAGAAAGAGCCATTGAGGCCACAAAAAAATTAAAAAAATAGAAAAAAGAGAAAAAGAAATAAAAAGAGAGAAAGGGGCAACACTACTATCCTTTTGAGAGATCCACACTAGTACTCCCTTTGTATCCTTGTACTCCATAGAGATGATCTTTTTTTCATATAGTTTGGAGAGCTTCTTAGCTCGTGTGTGCACCCGTTGCATGGCAATCCCTAATCCTCACATCATATCTATCATTTGGCATCTCTTGCCTATGATTGTCCTCATTGATGTGAGCCTTTCTCACCCTTTTTGTCTTCCTCCTCCACCATATTCTCTCTTTTCCATCCTAAGTGTCAACTCTCGTGCTTACGCTCATCCATTGCATGAGTGCTCAAAATATCGAAAAGGAGTGGATCAAATTGACTTGTACCTGTCTAGTGGTCTGGGGACGAGTCAAGATAAGATTCCAATGAGTACCAATTGTGAAACTTTAGTATATTGAGTTCTCACCAAAAATACTTTTTTCTCTCGTATTCCCTATCTCCCTTTCTTGCACGCAAACACCATTTGGAGACATTCGAGTCACGGACAGCGAGAGCTCTTGCACCTTTTGTTCTTTTGTTACTTATTTCAATGCTAATATAGACGCTTGCCTGTTATGACTTGAATTTAATCTCTAACCTTGATTTCTTTACTTTTCAAAGTTCTTTTATGGTTGCTAGCATGTCACCACAGAAATTATGCTTGTTATCATTTACCTACTCGAGGACGAGCAGGAATTAAGCTTGGGGATGTTGATACGTCCAAAACGTATCGATAACTTCTGCTTGCTCCATGCATGTTTTGTGTGATATTGCTATGATCTAGATACACTTTCATACACTTTTGATCATATTTAGACTAACCTATTAACTCAGTGCACCCCAGTGCCAGTTCCTGTTTTCTGCTGTTTTTCTATTTCAGTTTTCCCTCATATAAAAAGTGCCAGAAAAATTCGGGAAAATTCAGATAAAAAATCAGCGTGACGGAAGCTTCGAGAAGAGCCCGGGAGGGGCCAGAGGGGAGCCAGGGGGGCCTAGGCGGTCACCCGGCGCGGCCCCACCCCTGCCGCGCCAGGGGGTGCCTGGGGCCCCTGGCCCACCTCTGGCTGCCCCCTTTCGCCTATTTATCCCCCGTCACGGGAAAACTCCAGAACAAGAACCCTATTCCGCGAACTCGCCTCTGTTCCGCCGCCGACAGGGCTTCCGAAGATCGGGAGCACCAGAAGACCTCTTCCCGGCACCCTGCCGGAGGGAGGATTGACCTCCGGGACTCTCCTCTCCACCATGGATGCTCCCCGGATGTTTCGCGAGTAGTGTTCCTTGGACCATGGGTCTGTGATCAGTAGCTATGTGATCTTCTCCTCCCCTCTTTGAGCTTCATTGTTTAGACCTCGTGAGCTGCCCTACATGATCGAGGCACCTTTGTAATATTTCTGCTATTGCTATGTTGAGTTTGATCGGATCTGATGGATTATGAGATTATGTTCAGATTGTGATAGAGTAATATATTTGTTTTTTATCTCTTATATTTTTCTTCCTAAGTAATTCTTGCATGCTCTCCGTTGCTGTTTATTGCTTTGGCCAAGTAGTAGGTAGTGACTCCAAGAGGGAGCGTTGTGCTAGATTGTGGGTTCATGCCTCCCCGATGACATGCTTGAGTGACATAAAAATGAGTCTAGGGGATGTGTTGTTGCCACAAGGGGGAAAACAACGATGCTTGTAACCGCGGTTGCAAGGATTGCTTACTTTACGCAAAGTTCTTTTTAATGTAGTTGTCTGTTGCTTTGCGTTTACACATTGGGTGGGGCTCGCAACTTAATACCAGCGAGATGTTCTGGATAGATATCTCAAGGTGGATGATTAGTAGTAGATGCAGATGGATTTCGGTCTACTTACTTTGGCGTACTGCCCGTGCTTTTGAACCTCTTCCTTTCATTTGTAGCGTAGTTAGCATTGCGGTGCGTTCATAATCCTGTCAATTGCCTTTCTGTAATTTGTTTACCTTGCATTGCAATTTTATCGTCTTTTGGGAGAGAGAAATCACTAGAGAACATCACGTATCCCGGTCCATATCCTTATCACTGTTTCCACTCTACATTTACTTTACCGCATTTATTTGCTATCATTATCCCTTGCATTTTATCCTTTGTAAACAACAAGACCGGAGAGATTGACAACCTGTCTGAACTTCATTGGGAACAAAGTTATCTGTGTCTGTGTGCAGGTCCGCGTCAGTTGCGCCGCTGAAACCTACTTATCATCTCTGGAGTCCTGCTGGAGACAAACCTTGGTATCTTCACCGAGGGAAAACTGCTACTGCACTACATCTCAACCTTACACTTGGGGAAACCAACGAAGGGGCGAGAAGCTATCAGTGGGGCGCGGAGGTGGGGGACGTGGGGGTGGGAGGCGAGCCAGAGGAGAGAGCGCGGGTCGTAGCGACGAATCGGCGCTCAACATTGTTACACTAATTGCAGTCATTAGATTCTAATCGAAGGGTAGAAAAGAATGTTTTGGATCTTCCACTTTGAGTCTTTTATAGGGGTAGTGATAAAATACGCAAAATACCTGAGGTGAGTGAATAAGATGTTGGTAATCTTCGAACGCTGAATATCCATTGTCTCCTGACTGCAAAAAGAGTTCAAGAGGGTTCTCAGCTCAGAAGGCTGAGAGTTCATCTTTGCCGTCTGTCCAACGTTCACAAAATCTTGCCAAAGACATGATGAAAAGATCATTGTAAATTTTAAACTCAACAATTCCAACATCATGATTATATCCGAAGCTATTAATAAAACAGGAGGTGAGTTTATCATACTGAGTAACACGACATGTTGCTAGCCGAGTCAAACCTGCATTGGCACAAAGGCAGTAAAATTCCTCCTCCTGCTACTTCGAGGAAAGCATCGCACGGATACGTCATTGCGCGTGATGAACTCGTGTCTTCCAACAAATCTAGGGGCACATGATATTCATTATAGCTCACCCTAGCAGCCAAGGGTGAAGCTGTAGCTCTAGTAACTCGATCGGAGCGCTCGGGCTTCTTCTTCCCAAGCCACCCCTTTGCTTTTCCTAGCAAACTCATTTCTGAATTTTTTTGACAATTCACAAAAAACAAGGATTTAAGAAAAGTGAGTTGAGGTAAACTACTCTACTCACTTACCGAAGGCATAAACTTGCATCAAAACTTGGAAAATAAATTTCTACACATGCATGCAAGCTCATAAGAACAACACTAATAACTACTAAATACTCAGAAATGAAGCCACCAACCAAAAATCTAATTGGAGGGGTGGAGGAGTTACATACCAGGGAGTATTTTCTCAAAATCTCAGCTCGAACGATGGGTTGTAAAGAGAGATCGAAAATCTCCTCCAAGAACATCAAGAACGCAAGTCCAGTTGCATAACTCGTGTTTTTGGAGAGAAAGAGAGAGAGGAAGAAGAAGTACCTGACTGGCTGCCCTATGGGCCCCAGGCGCCCTGTGGGTTCGACTCGGGGGCAGGTCGCGCCAGCTGGCCGTCTGGGCCACTGGTGGCCCCCCTGGTCATCCCCAGGTGCCCCTGGGTCACTTTTGACATGGAATTTTTTATTTTTATTTTTCTTGAATTTTTCTGAAAACTTCACTGTTGAAAAAATTTCGAAGTTCAAAAAGCTGCGAAACTTTCTGAAAACTTGAAACAGTGGTTAGAAAAGTGAAGCTTTAAAAACATAAAAACTTGGCACAGCAAGGAGAACAAAAGCTAAAGGAAATGAAAACATAACAAGCTCCACTTTTTACCTATATAAAACATGCTAGTTAGCAAGGTTGATTAAGTCTTACCAACAAACTGGCGATATATAGGTCAGAAAGTCTCACTTCTTATAAAGTGATCATTGCACCTTTACTTCAATGGACCTGGTCCCCACCATAATGGTTTTGTATTTGTGGTGCATGTGTAGAGGAAAATCCCATCCTCCAATCTTCACGGTCTCGGTATTCTCTATAGAGTTAAGGTCGTGCCTTTTATCGATTTTCTTTGGAAAATACATCGTGTGTTCTTTGTCATCAACGTTGAAAGTAACCTTTCCTTTATTGCAATCAATAATAGCACCTGCGGTGTTAAGAAAAGGTCTACCAAGAATAATGAACATGCTCCCATCCTCGGGCATGTCAAGCACAACAAAATCTGTAAAGATTAAGCAATTACCAACTTTAACAGGAACATCCTCACAAATACCAATCGGGACAGTTGTTGACTTGTCAGCCATCTGAAGAGAGATATCTATAGGGATTAGTTTATCTAAAAAAAGCCTCTTATAAAGACAAAAAGGCATAACACTCACTCCTGCTCCAAGGTCACATAAAGCAGTTTTGACATAATTATTCTTTATGGAGCAAGGAATGGTGGATATACCTGGATCACCAAGCTTCTCAGGAATCTTTCCACTGAAACGGTAGTTAGCAAGCATAGTAGATATTGCCTCATTAGGGACTTTTCTTTTATTAGTAACAATATATTTCATATATTTTGAATAAGGAGGTAACTTGATAGCATCGTTCAAAGGAATTTGAAGAAAAAGAGGTTTCATCCATTGAAATTTTTTATTATAGTGCTCTTCTTCTTTTGTTTTGAGAGACTTACCTGGAAAGGGCATGGGTTTCTGTACCCATGGTTCTCTTTCCTTTCCATGTCTTCTTGCGATGAAGTCTTATCTGGTATACTTCTTGCGTTTATCGGGTGCTTCTTCTTCTCGCACCTTGGGAGGATCATTCTTCTCCTTATCCATTTCGGGCTCAGCACCGTCTTCAGTTTCGGCATCGGAGGTAGATATGCTGTTGAGATCAACACCGGGTTCTTCACTCGTAATAGGATCATTGGAGTTGTCAGCTTCCTTATGTTTCTTCTTCTTCTTTTTCTTCTTTGGAGAGCTAACAGTTTCATCTTCTACCTGCACTTGAGAATCTTGCTCGATCCTCTTTGGATGCCCCTCAGGATAGAGAGGGTCCTGGGTGTGTGTTACACCCCTAGTCTTTATACCATAAGCATGTATATCCTGTTTGGAATTATTAGCAAGCAAACCTTTTTGCACATTAGAAATTTGCTCAAGCTAAGTTTGAACCACATGAAAATTCTTAACAAGACATTTAACATCATTAACTGTTCTACATAGAACATCAAGTAAACATTTTATAGCAAGGGAATTTTCATGCAAATGATTTTGTATCCTCATATTAAAGTGGTTTTGATTCATAATAAAATTATCATGATCATCTAAACATTGATCAGGAGGCTTACCTTTAGGGATGTCACCTTTCATTAAAATCTAAAAGAGAGTGTACCTCTACCAAGGGAGGGTGAGTAGTAAGCTCACACAACTTCTCAATAGGCGGTAGATTCTTCACGTCTTCAGCTTTAATACCTTTATCTTTTATAGACTTATTTTCTTCTTGCATATCTTCGGGGCTTAAGACAAGCATGCCCCTCTTCTTTGGTGGTGGAGGTGGTTCAGGGACGGACCAATCTTCGTGGTTCTTGGCAATCTTGCCCATTAATTCTTCAGCATCGGCCTGTGTTCTTTCCCTGAAAACACAACCAGCACAACTATCCAGATAGGACCAGCATAAAATATATCAAGTAGTTCATTCTTTGGGACTCCATGTCCCGGTCTAGCCTTGATTAAGTCACAATACCTCCCCCAAGCTTTAGGGAGGTGCTCATCCTACAATTGTTTAAAGTTATAGATTCTTTGCAAAGCAGCATGTTGCATACAAGCAGGAAAATATTTATCAACAAAGAATTGAACTAAGTCCTGAGGACTCTGAATGGAACTATAGGGTAGTGCATCGTATCATGATTTAGCGTCTTCCTTCAAAGAAAAAGGAAAAATCTTTGCCACATAGAAATTTCGTATCTTTTCATCAATAGTAAATAGGTCACCTAACTCAGCGAGTTTGGTCAGGTGTGCTATAGCATCGTCATTTTCTCTACCATAAAAAGGGTCAGCCTCGACTGTAGATATAAGTGAAAGATCAACAGAGAAATCGTAATCAGGATCAGTGATGCATATAGGAGATGTGGCAAATTTAGGATCAGGAATATTCTTGTTCTTCATGGAGTGCTTTTCGAGCAGCTCCTTAACAGCATCAGGGTCAGAGTCATCACACTCTCTAAATTCCCTGCAAAGATCATCATGAAGAGTAATATAATCATCATCAAGGAGTATCTCCTTGAGTTCATCTAAATATGGGTAACCAAAGGTTTTGCAAGTAGGAATATAGGTAACAGGAGTCTCGGTCTCGGATTCTGCTGCAACCTTAGCAGACTGAGTTTCAATATAGTGACCAAGAAAATGATCATCATCAAGAGTAGTGGAAGCATCATCAAAAGTATCAGACATAGTAAAAGACTCAGTAGAAGTAGCATGTGGTGGTAGTGGTGAAGCAAACTTACTTATAACGGAAGGTGAATCAAGCATAGCACTGGTACTCCGAACTGTACCTTTTCTTGTAGTGGATGGTAGGATCGGAACCTTGGGGTCTCCTTTCTTAACCATAGCGGATGAAGTGTGGCAGGCAGGATACTTCAAGTAGACTTGTAAATATTGCTATGCTCCCCGGCAACGGCGCCAGAAAACAGTACTTGATGACCCTCAACTGTAGGGGATCGATTGAAGTGTTCTCGTGGGTAATTTAACCCAATTTATTGATTTGACACAAGGGGAGCCAAAGAGTATTTATAAGATTTGACAGTTGAGTTATCAATTCAACCACACCTGAAATATGCTTGCTTGCAACAAAGTATTAATAGCAACTGTGATATGATAGTGATAGTGATAACGGCGAAAGTAAAACAGCGAAAAGTAACAAATAGTGACCAGCAGGATTAAAACACTGTAGGCTAGGGAGATGGATGGTCGGGCACTTCATGGATAAGAAAGAACATGTAATAGGTTCTAACACGGGGCAAGGCACAAAGAAAAGTAATGATCATCTAGGCAGGTATCAAACATTAGGCAAGTATACTGACGAGGGGGTGACCCCACGACTCCTGCATATAAGGCTACCTGGTGCGTATGAAGATAGAAGGCCCATTGGGAAGCTACGAACAAGCCCACGATTGGCCCAAACAGGCACCGACGTAGGAGTCCACGACTAATATGGAAGGAACCACTTGGCGTACAAGGCAAGACTAGAACTAGGAAACTATCTCTGTAACCTAGTACGGACTCCCCGAGACCTAGCCTAGTATATAAAGGCTGGGAGGGGAGACGTCCAGGAGAACACAATACGCATCTACTCATCTAGCCTTGCGAGAACTCGCCTTGGACTCCATTGTAATCGCCCCCTCAAGCAATAATATCGAGAAGGAAGTGCTTCTCCTGTTAGCCGACGAGTATCGTCCAACCTGTGCCATCTAAATGACTAACCCAAGGTCCCTGACCATGGGATTTGCCGGGGTTGATCCCCGTCAATTGGCGCCGTCTGTGGGGACTACACAGGTTGGAATCACGATCTCTGCGGTCCCGCCCTCAGCAGATCAAGACTCAAGGACTAGAACCAGATCTAGCCCGCCCGAGAAATTCAAGATCACCACAAGCATCTCCATCGTCTTGTCAAGATCATCTAGCTTGCAGCCGAGCCAAGTTCAGCACCTCGACAACTGTTAGATCCACCACTGAAGGAAAAGAACTCGGCGATCCAGAAGACAAGCACGAGGACTCTACTCAAGAACCCTACTCGACGAGTCGCAACGCGGGGCCGAAGGCTCGCCCACCAGTCGACGACCCGCCGCCGCCCGGACTCCCACCACACGCCAAGACAGTGACTCTGAAACCAAGACCGGAGAGTACTACGACCCAGATCGAAGGCCAGACGAATTCGTCAACTTCATCCGAAGCCAATCACTCAGCGACGGTATAGAACTTGACCCAAGAGTCCACAGCCGAGCAGAAGACCACTCGCTGATCTTCCAAATATCAAGGAGAAGAAGGCACGCCGGCTCCAGCAAACTCACAGCCAAAGAGCAACTGGAAGGACCTTGCGCGATCCACTGTTTTGAAGACAGTCGAGGACATCTCAGAGAAAGCCACACACTAGGATATTTCCGCCTATTCGCCGAACTCTCCAACAGCCTCAAGGAGGAGCGCGGAGCTAAACGGACTCGAAGAAGCGCGCAGTCGCCCGCGCCAACTACAGAAGAGCAATACCCCGCGTCCCAGGGACGAGTCTGCATGATCCAAGAAGGAAGACCTCCGAAAGCAAAGGAAGATGCCTACACCTTGCAGGCCTAAGCAGCCGAAGACCTAAAGATAACTGAAACCTACCAACTGAGCGGCGCCGAGACCAGCATCACTTTCTCACAGAGCTTCCATCCGCCCGCAGTCCCGAAGCCTGGACACGCACCCTTGGTTCTGGAAGCACAGATCGGAGGTTACGACATGGACAGAGTCTTCATGGACGAAGGCAGCAGTCTAAACATAATCTTCGCCAGCACCCTACGCAAGATGTTAATCCCACGATCAGTTTGGAAGAATTCAGGCACCACAGTATACAGCGTAGTTCCGGGCGAAGCAGCCACCTCCATCGGAACAATACAGCTTGACGTAATCTTCGGCAGCAAGCGCAACTTCGCAAAGCAAGCGCTCGAATTCGAAGTACTCGACTGGCAGTCGCAGTATCACACCATACTTGGGCGACCAGCGTTCGCACAGTTCATGGCGGTCTCACACTACGCATATCTCAAGCTCAACATGCCAGGACCCGCAGGAATCAACACAGTAAAGAGAAGCTTCACCAAATCAGACCAATGCGACCACGACTTCCACAAATTCTCTGACACATTTGGCGCCCAACAACAGCTCAAAGAAATAGCCATGGTGACGGACAAAAGCATTTTCCCGCTGGCAAACCGAAGCGAGACAAAGGAATTTGGCCGCGATTTCAGCATCGACAGGAACACTCAAATTTAACATTATCTATTGTTGCCCAACTTTGTTTAGGTTTTTTCCCAAAAAACCATCAACAAAGTTCACAAATGAAGCAAATGCAATTATAAGGCTGAAATCTGGGAATACAGAACAGTCTGTGAAACCCACATAAAAGCGGGCACTTTTGTAGCTCAAATCAAAGAACTCAAAACTAATGAAAGATTGACAATTGTATAGAGATTTTTGTGTAAAAACATCATATAAAAAATGATCTGGTGATTTTAGGGCATTTTGCACAGAAGCGCACATAATCTGTTTTCTGGCAGCAAGTCGCAACTTTTGCTCCCTCAACATTAAAGGCTAAAACATGGCACAAAATTTGAAAATAAAGATACATCTGAATAGCTACAATATTAATAAACTCCAAGACACACTAAAACAAAAAGAACAAACTGGAAGCAAAAATATTTTGGGTTGCCTCCAAATAAGCACTTTCTTTAATGCCTTTGAGCTAGGCATAAAACAAAAGATCAAGTATCATCAATTGAACCATCATAAGGATCATAAAAAATACGTAAATAGCTCTTCAATGAGCTTTTACTTCTTTCTTTTTGGTAAGAGATACTTACCTTTGACCTTTCCAAGGAATTTTATATGTCCCTTCTTTATATCAATAAAGCACATCATAGCTTTCAGAAAGGTCGTTCCAAGTACTATGCTCCCTTGACTTGTTGACTCCAAAATTATGAAGTCGATTGGACTGTTTCTTTCCTTGAAGTGGACATGGACATCATTAACATTTCCTATAATATTAGTGATATCACCGTTAGCATGTGCATGATAAAAGGGAGAATCAACCATACTCTCAAGCTTTAAAGAATCATAAACAGTTTTGGGCATGATAGACACCACGGATCCAATATCACAATCAGCAAGAAAATCTTGATTGAAGATAGTAATCCTAATGAGGGGTTCCCAATAATCTTCTATCTCTAGAAGATCTTGCCCACCATGTGTTGGTGTCCCTACTTCCTTCAAACTTAAAGCATCACTCTTTCTCTCAATATTATCAAGTTTATCTATGATAGCAACCACTCCATGATCATAAAAAAAGAAACTAGATAAACCTTCTATAATATCAAGAGCCTTACCTTCCTCACACTCTACAAAATCTCCTCCACCCAATAAATCCAAAGAGTGATTACACCACCTAAAGACACCGTAATAAAAGTTTTTCTTATGTTTTTAGTTATTTCTTCATATTATTTTTTGTTTTTAGTTTAAATTTGAATTTAAAGTTAAAACTTAAAACTCATAAATAATTTAAAATATTATGTAATTATTATACTAATATTTAGGGTTTTTACTTAACTTTTATGTAGGTTAATATTATTATTACTATTATCTTAAAAGAAATTAAGTATCTTTTTAACTTTTGAAATATTTTAATTAAATGCCTTCAGCTATGGAGTTATTTTTTTATTTTTTTAAAAATAAATAATTCGACAAGAAATAATTCATATATAATTTATTTAATGAAGGCTAAGTCTTAGTGGTGATCATTATTGGCTATTTTGTGTGAAGAACCTACCAAATATTTGTTGAAAACTTGTAACAATCTATTTTACAAAAATATTAGACCATATTTTATGTAGAATTGACTAATTAGTTGCATGTAAAATGTTTTTCATACACCTCTCATAAAAAAGACAAGATTTCACCGATTCAGGTGGAATTGAGTCAAATTTAAACTACAGATGCTAGATAGTTTGCTCTTTATTTTTCAAAAAAATCATTTCTAGGAAAACAAGTATCTATTTCATCATAGATCCACCAAAATTTTATCAAGAATACACACCTAGCTACGAACTCCCAATTTATGGATGAATTGTGATCAGATGGACCCCATGAGTGACATGTAAGCATAGTTAGAATATGTTATGACGTTATTATAATAATCAAACGTTATGACGATCTAAATTTGTCGTAATCGACTAAAAATAATGCAGTAAGCTATGCGGATCAGTTTACGATGATTTTATCTTATGCCATTATGACGTTCTTGACTCACATCGTCGTAATTTTATAGGGATTTTACATCGGCCCTCAAACGATTTACGACCATATCGCATGAAATCGTCAAACATTTATGATGAATTCATCTACGGCCACTTGAAGAACGTCATGTATGAGCTTATTTCTTGTAGTGGCATATGCACTATGTAGCTCGTCCATATAGAACAACTAATTACAATTTATGTTTTCGTTGGTGTCAGCTTGATGGAATGGTGTTGGATACCAGCCTGACATTCATTCCTAATCAAGTACACAAGCATGAAGGCTCACACATTGAAGAATCAAAAGAAAACGATGATCTGTCGGGGCCTAGCAACCACCAGTCAATTGGATGCATCAGTTGTCTCCACAGACACCGAAAGGGCGTCCGTCACGCCCCTAAACGAGCACCCTCCTTCTGACATGAGCGTATTTTCGTCAGTTTGTCACCCGTATCTACATGGGTTATATTTTTGTATTGTTTCAAAAACAACAATGCTTTTCATTAGAGATATCTTGAGACTTTCCCTCTCTTAATCTATAGATGGATCAAGACTGATACTTCAATTGTCTCAATAATGTCTTTTTTTACGATGTTTCAATAATTTCTTGAAGTTACATTATGCATATTGTATTGTACGTAAGCATTTGGTACTTATTTTTCCGTATTGTGGATACTCTACTGCACGTGACTTGGTAGTCTTATTTTATGTTTTATGCCACAATATAGTTCTTGTATTTAAGTTAAGGTTAAAAAAGTCCTTCATTTTTGGCTCACTACAACAGTTCCACACCATGCCCTCTAACACACCCCAGGCCCTTTATTCAGTTTTCAGAAATAAATGATTTTAAAAATTAATAAATTTGTTAGATTCGTCTATATATGTTATACTTTTTTTTACAAATATGATTAGTTACACCTCAATAAATAGGGATCTGATAAGTGTTGAACATCAGGTTTAAGGATGGCAAACCCGAACATATTTACTGCAAGTTTAGTTAAAGCGGGGTGACAACTTTAATGTTAACACATGGCAATTTTTTACAGAGATGATAATTTTCGTTTTTTTTTCTTTTTTCTTTCAGGTGGCAGTTTTAGTTTAGAAAAACATCATGTGCGGAGGAGTTTTCGCCTTGTCGTTCGGCACTTACTTACTGGTATTCAAAAAGTAACATATTTACTTTTGATTTTCACATAGATCACAAATAGATATTTTGTTCATGAAATTACAAGTAATTCCAAGATGTCGTAATACGCACGCGCTGATGTGAGCGCGCGACGCGCCTACGCACGCTGATGAGTATTGACTGGGGTCAGTGTCACTGCCCACCGAGAGGAGAAGAATCAGCAGCTTTTTGGTGTGGCGGAAATAGTCGTCGCTGTCGGGTTCCCATTCGATGGAGTGGAATGAATACCTGGGATCAGTGCGCACGCGCGCAATACGGCCATGGCTTTGCGTCACCGCGCACGACAGCTTTTCTCTTCTTGGCTTCTTACTACTTTTGTATTCCCATCCTTGTGACAATGAAGTTTTGCAGACCAATGCAAAATTGAAGCATTTCTCTCCACCACATATGCATTGATACAATTGGAGAACAAGAGAGGGAGTGAAGTGATAAATCATGTCTCCTTTCCTTACCACTTTTCCGATCCTCACCATCAAACTCTATATATGCGCCACCGTCCCTCTGTAATCTCTTCCCATCCGGAGTTCCAACGAACTCGAAAGCAAAATCTCACGCTTCCACACACAGCATAGCTGCAAAGATTCCATGGGCGCCAAGCTTTCTTGCTCCTCCGACCACCGAGGCACCCTCTCGCAGCAGCCACACCAGCCGGCCCCGGTCAGGGTCATCGCCGCCGACGGCTCGCTCAAGGAGCTCCCGGCCACCCCCCGCGTCGCCGTCTCCGACGTTCTCGACGGAGAATCCGCCTCCTTCTTCGCGTGCCACTCCGACGCGCTCTACTTCAACGAGCCCCCTCCGGCGCTGGCCTCCGGCGAGCTGCTCCAGCCCGGACAGATTTATTTCCTGCTCCCGATTGCCATACTGGGGCGGCCACTGTCGAGTACCGACATGGCCGCGCTCGCCGTGCGCGCGACCGCAGCGCTCGCGGACAGGAGGCCGCAGCCGCGCGGTGCCAAGGCGAAGAAGCTGCGCGTCGTGCCGGTGCACGAGGAGGCGGAGGACGGCGAAGACGTCGTGCTCAACGAGAAGCTTAACGAGCGGACGCTCGGGGAGTTCGCGGTGTCGGCGAGTCCAGCGAAGAAGAGCAACGGAAAACTCGCCGCCCGGTCGCGGCTGAAGCTGCAGCGGGTTCTGAGCATCATCCAGGAGGCTGCTGAATGAAGCATTTCTCCAGATAGTGCTGTTAATTTTGTTCCTTCATTTTTTGGAACCATTCTTAATTCTTTAGGCTTAACGGCCTAAGCCTAAGTAGGAGTAGCACTCGCTTAGGGAGTACTACTAAATTGGTTTTTGTAGATTTAGGTGAGAAAGAAAAAACAAATCTGGGAAAGAAGATGTAAATATCTCCCGATGTATATACTTCTCTGCGAAAAAGTTACTGCACAATATATGGCAAAACTATTAGGAATGCCAAAAACTGATTCTTGAGTTGTTACCTAAATATATGTGTATGCTATCATGTCTATATTTTCTTTTCTTCTACGATGCGATGCAAGTAGAACATCTACAAGGGCCATCAGTTCAGGAACTGTTAAGAATGGAGAATACCTTATTTTGGCCTTTTTTAATTTTCTTTTTTTGATCCTCGTATATTTTAAACCTTGACTTGGATCGTTGACTGGTTTCCTGGATATGAAGATAAATCGGATCAGTCATCAGCGCAGTAGCTTTGTTTTTTTAATAATAATTAATTCTTGAATATTTTTCATCATAACATATAACGAGCGATGTTCAGCTCATATCTTTTCCGTAGCATCATATTCTGCATGTGGTTTCGTAGGTTGCATCAAGTTCAGCTCATATCTTTTCCGTAGTGTACATTGCACTAGGCCAACCCTGCATTTGGGAAACGGTCGATCTGACCGTTTTTAATGGCTCTGGCTGAAGGCACTTTAAGTTTCGTGTAAACCAGTTTTTTCGTATGAGGTAGGCAACCAAATAAATCAATACTTAACCCGCTAAAATCTGGTTAGGCTTGATGCAGCCTATCAAACACGTTCTACATCTACGCATATACTACTTCATCAATCTCTTATCAAGACAATTCAAAATACATCAATCATGCTAGTGTTCATCCATTCCTTTTTGCTTATGAAATCTACTCAGATCTTTCTGCGGAATCCAATCCATCCAGCCAGCCACAAACCCTTCGCTCGCGACCTCAGCCTCACCGACCAGCGCCGCCGCCGACACCCAGCGTCTCCGCCTCCGATCTTCTCCTCCACATTGCACCTGCTTTCCCCTCCGTCGCCCCTGCGCGGGCAGGGCCGGTACTGAGCTTTTAGGGGCCCGGGGCGAATCTATTATTCGAGGGCCTTCGAGATTCTTAGTATAAATATTTAAATAATAATTAATGTATGCACAAAATAATTTTGTACCAAGCACACAATCAAATAATGTATTACATATTATATTTCAGAAAATCCTAACATTGCGAGAAAAAAATACACTAATGATAATACCTTCTAACTTTATATTTTACATGGTGATGCTCACATTGAAAGAAACAATAAGCTTTTAAAATCAGCACGGACTTATGGAGATATTTACTTCAATTACAAATAATTTTTCATCAACTATCATGAAAAAATCTGTTAGAGCATAATATAATACCTTCTTTATAATCTGATTGTAAATTTATTGTACGCGCACTGATTCGACCCAAGAGAGAGCGAAAATTCCTGTTCAACTGATTTATACTTTATGATTATAAAATAAACAAAAAATAAAAAGAGATGAACAGGCAGGCACAGAGATCTGAGAATCGCGAGAAGAGGAGAGGGAGAAGATGTACCTGGCGGCCGGCGGCGAGTGGCGAATTGACATGGCGGCGTAGATGTGTCGTTCTCCTCCGTCAGAAGGCAAGGCAGGAAGGAAACGATCTGAACTGCACGGAAAATCAGCAATCAAATCCAATGATTCCTCTCTCCACGTCCTTCTAGGCTCCCTTTTACGCGTACGTGCGAGCATGCCCACATGGGCTTTCCTGAGTCCTTTAAATCCTATCGTGAGTGTCCACGGGCTTCATTTTTTCAGCTTTTTTACACCTAAAATGCTAAACCAACGGGGTTATACGGGCTATTACGGGGTCTTCCTCAAATCATAATCATCCCCCCCCCCCTGAATTCTCCCCGGGGGTGGTCCCGCTCATTTCCTCTAATCCAATCAGATCTTCCCTAATCAAAACTGATTCCGTAAAGCCCCGTATTCGTCCGTGAGTATAGCATTGCTCTTTTTACACAGACATGCATGCCGCCATACGTCATCCGTAACAACAACGTTGTAACACACACCAGTTGGAGGGGGGCCCTTGAATTTTGCGGGGCCCGGGGCGGCCGCCCCGTTCGCGCTGCCCCAAGGCCGGGCCTGTGCGCGGGCGGCCGAGGGGACCCAACCCTTGCCGCCAGCGCCTCCACAAGACGAGTTTTCATCCCCTCCGCCGCCGCCTAGGGTTGGCGCCGGGTTAAGCCCGTGTGTTGGCCAGCGGTGGCGGAGGGTTGCTCCTCCCTTCCAGGATCGAACAGCGGTGAGGGCGTTGAATCCGTGGAGGTGGCTTCCCCCGACCAACGGCGGCGCGGCAACTTCCGGCGGCAGCGCCTGGCGGCGCGGGTGGAGTTCGGCTGGGTGCGGCATGGAGATCGGCTAGGAGTGGCCAGAGGGTGGAGGTGGGGCTGGACGCAGCCGATGGCGGTGTCCGCGGCGGCGGCTAGCCTGGATCCAGGCATGGCGATGGTGTCGGACACGTCTGGCACGGATTCGACAATGGTGGTGGTGTCGTCCCCTTTGTCGGGGAGGATGGGCCAGGTGGAGGGTCCTTGTGGCGGCGCCTGTGGCGGTGAATCTTGGGATCCCGTTCCAGGGGTCATCACAGGATGCGCGTGGCGGCCGGAGCTTCCTTCGGCGTCGACGGAGCGGGATGCAGGATCGTGGCGGCTGTTACCGTTGTATGGGCAACGATAGCAACTGGCGTGACGGTGGGTGCTCGTTGTAGTGCCCGAAACCGAGGCGGCCACCCCTTTCATCAACGGTGGCGGCCTCCGCGGTCGTGAGGGCGACTTGGGGTCTGAATCTCGAGATGGTGACGGCATGAGGCTGGCGGCGGTATGGGACGTCCCCTCCGTGAACAGATCGGGTTCGATGTGACTCGGCAGATGACACACGTGCCTCTCTCAGAGTTGTCGGGCAATGTCTGTCGTCGACAGGTGAAGCCACAGGTGGATGCGCTACCGGCGGATGTTACGCACGACGTCTTATATGGAGACCCCTGGAAGTCATGCCTGCCTCCCGCAGGTGATGCACGAGGGCTCTGGCGAAGGTAGCATGTTTATCATGTTGTTGTTGGATCGAAGGTGGTGTGATAGTAGCGGAAGTCAAGCGGTATGGTACGTCTTTTTGTTCTGTTGTCTTCTCCAGAGGTATCTGGCTATCGTGACGTTGGTAGACAGATAAGGGCGGATGGTACAAGGGTCTTCAACAACGAGTTTATGCAATCCGGTGGAAACACAAGATCTCTGATCGGGCTATATCGACGCGCGTATGTGTCGTGTCCTTGCTGAATGTGGTGGATTGAAGCTTAGCTTTGGGGATGAGAATCTGGAGTTCAACCTTGTGGTGGACTCGCCATCATCGGCGCACGAGCAACGGTTCCTTCTTGAAGGTGTAGCTTAGGAATTGTGTATTTTTCGTTTTTGATGTGTTTTGTATCATAGGGTTAGTGGCTATCTGGAGAAGTTACTGTCGCGAGGTATGCGGCCTCTGAGTTTATTTTCCGCTTTATTTCTGGATAGAGGTTGTTCGACTGCTGGATTTTGCAATTTTAATAATATATGGTTGCATGCATCATTCTGATGCAGAGGCCGAGGGTTATCCTCCTTTTCCATTTTTTTTCCTTTTTGCTTATGATTGATTCATATCAGTAAAAATCATATGCCCTCTTTTTAGAGGGGGAGAAGCACTTTATACATTAACATCAAGGTACAAACATGTTTATTCTTCTACAGAGATGTCGAATAATAAAGGATTAAACTCTCCCAAATAGACATATCGTGGTTACTAGAGAGTGCTCCATTTACCATATGAGTGCAGAAGACATTCAACATGCTTTGTTCACTTGCAAGAGAGATGTGACAGTATAATGAATTTTGGGGTTTGCTCAAAATCATAGAGGACGCTTCAAGGGTGAAAATATCGAGCTCCATATCAGTTGAACTTTTGTTTTGCGATACTAGAAGTCAAAATGGATACATGAACCTTTGTTTTTTGGCGGAAGTTGTTGTGTTGTGTTGCTACATGGTACATATGGTGTCACAGAAGGAAAATTGTGAAAAGAGAGCAAGTTTAGACGCAAGAAGAGAGAAAAATGTGAACCTTTATTAGATCCACAAGTAAAAAAGTTCATAAACCCCGCATGAATGTGTGGAAGAAGGTGCCCCTAATGGATGTGTGGAAGAAGACCTTGGCGGGGTCACAAATACTTAGTGCCAATGTTGGATGTAAAATACCAGTTCAAAAAATGTCATCTATCAAGAATTCAAACGATGTGTTTTCATTGATCCCAACGCCTCGGTTAAGATCAGATCAATAAAATTTGGAAGATCATTTTTCCGCATAAGTCCAATTTTGTTGGATGCGGTTGGATCCCGACAAGAATGTGGTTGGATGCCCCCCCCCAACCCGGAATGATATTATTGCCCTAATGATGATGTGACTACTATTTAAATTAATAAAACTAGTCATGATAGTATTTCCCTAAATAAAGCTTGAACATCCATGAATTACATGTATATGTTTTAATATGGGTTTCGTTTTTAGTTAAATAGGGGAAAACAGTTTAATCGTATTAATCTAGATTGTTGTATTTATCCAGCGGCTTCAGTTTTTCTTTGCCCTAAAAAAGTATTGTTTCTCTTCTTCCTTCAACCTTCTTGAGTCGTGATTTCTTCACCCTTTCTTTTCTCATCGCCTCGCCGTCAACCAAACCCTGTGTAAGCCCTCGTCAATGATGTTCCCACGCTTCCGTCATCAACGCCATGGGTTCCCTTCTCCGACGTGGTCCTTGTGAGGCTTTACCAGAGACGTAGTGGCCACTGATCAACCACATCAGCCCCATATCCACCTTTGTTGTGTACATATCTGAGTTACAAAAGAAGATGAAATGTGTTTCTTCATATTATTTGAACAAAAACTCAATTTTTTCTAGGTATTTTTTTTAGAAACGGGAAAATCCCCAGCCTCTGCATCGATTGATGCACACAGCTAAAATTATTATAAGATTCGGGAGGTTCTTAAAGTTTACAACTCAAGCATCGCATAAGGTTCAGATATGTATCAACCATCTAAAAAGGGACAACATTTATACCACTACGCCTGGAGTCGTCTAGAAAGTTGCCATGTAGCCCGGGATCTGGTAGGAAGAGACCCATTTGTCCCAGTTCCAGAAGCCCAATTGTCCCGGTTCCGAAACCGGGACTAAAGGGTCGTTACTAATGCCCAAAATCTTTAGTACCGGTTGGGCCACGAACCGGGGCAGATGGGCCTCCACGTGGCCGCTGCGGCTTGCCCAGGCGGGAGGGCCTTTTGTCCCGGTTGGTGCCACCAACCGGGACAGGCTAGGTTTTTTTTTGAAAGGGTGGGGGTTAGGGGGTTTTGCAGGGGTTAATTTAGGGTTTCATATATTGTTTTAGCTAGCTAATAAAGAGAGTTGTGTACTCTCTTGTCACCATCTAGGAGAGAAAGGATTCATCTCATATATATCATCATGATCATAATTAATATCCAACACACAAAGGTGCTTTTCTAGTTTAACTTCGCTAATATCAAACACAAAGTTCCATTTCCATAATATTACCTCGACTCCTCATATATATCACCTGTGAGACTGCTCATCCT
This sequence comes from Bromus sterilis, assembly GCA_950022295.1. Lineage (NCBI taxonomy): Eukaryota > Viridiplantae > Streptophyta > Magnoliopsida > Poales > Poaceae > Bromus > Bromus sterilis. Next base: position 212,036,153 of record OX465599.1, read on the forward strand.
CACAAGGTTAAATATAAAAAAACCAAAAGACACCTTCATTTCGATAATGTAATATGAAGAAGACCTTGTCCCAATCTTTTATATTCTTCCGAATCACTATCCGTTTCCAATTTTTTATTCTTAAGGAGCCACCATCACGTTCACTTTCAGTGGAGTAGTTAGTCTTGAAGAGTTCTTCCCATGGCCGTAGGCATCCACAACTGTAAGCCACAACTGTAAGCTCGCCTCTAGAAGGCATCCATCTAGGCACACATTTTTTCGGGATTTTCTGTCGAAAACATATGAGTAAAATACTTAGTAATGCGATATATTTAATCTTAGGTCAAAAGATTTCTGAAAATGATGAAGTAGTGACAGAACAGTAAAAAATCTCACCATGATATAGTTTGATACATATACCGGCAACAACTCGAGAACAAATGGAACATATGGAGTATAAGATTCGCTTGCAAATCCAGTTACATCTTTAAGAAAGGAGATGTAGTCATCTTGTTCATCCATGGTTAGCTCCTCAACGCCACCATTATAGAAAGCATTATCAAACATCTTGCGTACATCCATCGGAGCATAGAGATAAACTGGAAATTATAACAAAGTTGTCAACTTGGGAAGCAAAGAAATAAGGAAAGGAAACAAGTAAAATTTGGTTAAGAAACTCACGTTGAGATAGAACCAACTTCTTGTCGTCCACTAGCATCCAAATATCCTTATTTTTAAATACAGCTCGGCGTGGTCCAAGATCAAAGGTTATTTGCATACCCTCCTGTAATGCATATGCCTTGCACACTGCATGCCAATTTGGACAAGCAAAATAGATGCACCAAGATTTATTAGTGACATCAATCCTCAAAGTTATACCATATTTCGTCGTCTTTAGTTTGACTTCCTTTGTTTCATTCTTTTGCCAATGATTGAATTTAACAAAGTCACATACTTGTCGTCTTGCATAGCATGGGATGCGCTAGTTGATTATACAAAAATTACACGTCAAAACAAAAATTTAAGTGTGAAGCATGCTTAAATAAGAAGGATGATGTCAACGCAGAAGTTGTATATACCGTTATTTTTATTAAGTCACGCCTAAGCGTGAGGGAGAAATATTTTTCTTCATCCCCATCCAACTCTGGATACCTGCTGTCGCACCGACCCGAGTTATCGTCAAAATAGGGGCACTGGACGAGTTATTCATTGTCAGCCATTTTCTGTGTTCATATATAATTCAAAAGATTAGTTATGTGTCGTCGTCGGCGTCGTCTTGAGCCAAATGGACAGATGGGAACGACGACTAGAAGGCGGGGGATTATATTCCAAGAGAATATGTCCCGGTTGGTTCAAATTTAATACACACACAAAAGGATGAACTCGAATAAAAATGCAGTAATAATATTTTAAAACAAGGTTGCATAGTGCCTCATATTTGAAGTGCACACATAAGCGATTCTGGGACAGTGTGGCGATGAACCCAAGTAGGATGAACAAGTTCCGTACTTGTACATATCACAAGGGTGCTTGGTCACTGTAACAACCGAGATTTCACAAAAATTAAAAATTTTGTTTTCGGTGTGAATTGTTTGATTGTCTGATTTGTTTAAGGTGTTTGCATCCCCGATTTTACAATCGGCGATTATTTTTCCCCTGTTATCTCGTACCAGACGGAGACCGACCCTTTCCACCCTGACACTTGACCTCTGCGACACCGGGTTTCACCCGATCACCGTCGCGAAAACCGTACAAGACCAGCTGTACCTAACGGAGCGAAAACCCCGTTTAATAATTAAATGGGTTATTTTATTGGACGCCGGAAAATATTCTCAGAACGGTATTGAAGTGAGGTACGATTGACGGCCTCGATGCGCTGAGCGCGTGGTTTGAGATTTCACTCGAATCGGAGGTCGTATGCACTCCCGGCGGTCAGAAACGTGGAGTAGCGGACGCGCGAGAGGGAAAACCCGAGGGCTTTTGCGTAAACTTGCCAGCCAGACCACCTGTATAAAGACCCCCACTCTCTCCTAGCCTTCTAGTGTTTCCCCTAAGCAAAAATTTGCAGCCACCCCCCTGAAAAATCTCAGATCTTCCAAAATCCACCTCCAAACCCGAAACCCTAGATAAAAAACAATTCCCGGTTGTCAGATCTGGAGGTGGAGCCTCCAGATCGTGCCACGTCGCCCACCGGGGCAGACAGCCAGCTCCACCGCGCCGCCGGGCTGCGTCCGGGCCTCGCGGGCCCAAGAGCGCCGCCGTCGGCCCGCCCCGGGCCGAGCCGCTCACGGCCACCTCGCCGTCGCGCCATGGCCGCCACCGCTCCGCCTCCGGCCGCCCTCCGACGAGGCCGCGTCGCCGCCGCCGGTCTCCTCCTCCTCCCAGCTTCCTCTCCCTCTCCTCTTCCTCTCCCTCACCTCTTCTTCTTCCCTGTGCAGCAACCACCATGGCCACCATTGGAGGCGAGCTCGAGCTCGGAGCTCGTGGCCATATGCCTCCATGGCCACACCGGCGCCACCACGGCCCAGATCCGGTCGCCCTCCTCCGGATTCGGCCATCTCTAGTCGTCCCTGACGCCCCTAGCCTCTCCTCCGGCCTCCATGGGCACCCCCGGCCACCTCCAGCCCGCCATGGCTCGGCCAGATCCGAGCAGCCCGAGCTCCCCCACCCCCTGTAAATTTCTAAGTCCCTGAAACTTTTATCTCGAGTGCCTTCTTGCAACGCGTTTTCCCGTTGATTCGTAGGTCGGAACGAAGTGATTCTTTTTTTGTGTTGTTGTGCTCTCTGTGCTCTAGCATCCATCTTTTGTGAGCATTCTGTTTTGAGGTTATCTTGTTTGGGTAATTGTTGGTCAAAAAGGGCACCAGATCGTTAAACTGCTAAACTGTTGTGAATCTGTCTGAAACTGTTATTTTATTGCAACTTCGGGTGACGATTGCTTCGCAACCGTTCGTCGGAATGGAGTGATTCCTTTTGCATCCTGTTAAGCATTATGTCTAGTTCAGTTCCATGAATTCACATGTGATATATTCCTGCTGCATGATGATTGTATCTTCACCCAAAGTAGCTACCCTGCTGTTAGGGTGCTGCTGTTTATATTTTGTTGCAACTTGGTCGACGATTGTGTCGCGACCGTTTATCGGAATTGAGTGATTCTTGTTGCATATTGTTAAGCATCATGTGTACTTCCATTATATGTATTGCATTGTCATGATATGCTTGCATATAGTTATTGAGCTCCAAAGTTGCTATGCCACTGTTTTTGACAGTCACCTCTGTTTTTCTCTAAGTCTGTAACGTTCCGATGCCATGTTGTTTGCTTAATATCTTTTGATCTGTAATGCCTATGACCTTGATTCTTGTTTGTACCTGAGCATCATCATGCCTACTTCATGCCCATGTATTTCTATGTCATGTTGCTGCACTTTTGCATATAGTTATACCCCTATTTATACAGCATAAAAATAATAGTTTCTGCCATGTTTTCGTGATTTTCACTAAGTTCTAGACCAGCAATGTTTTATTGCATTTTGCATGGGCTATAACTAGTTGTTCATGATGCCTATTTGCATGATTCTTTTTGCCATGCCATCCCTGCCATGCCTACTTTAGTTGCATATCAATTTGAATCATGTTTGCATTTCTTTTCCTGTTTATTTATTGCTCTAAAGTATGCTTCCAGATGTTGGCAGATTGTGTTGCAAACTTGTTTTGCTTATATCTTTTTAACCGTAACTCCGTTTGGAGTGTTCTTTATATGTAACTTGATTAGTTTTTCGTGTACTTGGTGTTTGTGTGGTTGTTTGCTGTTGTTAACCAACCTAAAAATGTGGTTTAGGGCAGAACAGTAATAAACTTGTTAATCGTCGTGGGCACTTAGTGTTATGCCATATTTAGGGTGTTGCCTCGCTTAACTTGACTAGTATAGGTAGTTTACTTTGTGCTTAACCTTTTTCCATGATTGTGTGACATGCCATGCTTGGGTGCCTTGCCATGTTAACAACCGTTGGTTGATCACTTGTAGCTAAACAACTTGAACCATCGTAAATGTGCGGTATCGTCCTGTGTGACGAGTACTCCACTTAACCTGTTAGTAACCGCTCTCGACGGTAGGTGCGATGTCTCGTGTTGCCTTCTTGTTGATGCTTGCTCGTGTTTGCCTCGTAGTAATAGATGCTTGCTCGTTGATTGCTTTCAAGTGTTTACCCTCTTGTGTGCTCCGGCGGGTACCTTCGGAGACGATGCGAGCTTGCGATCAACTACACCTTCGGAACCCGACTTATCAACAGGAAAGGACTATACATTACTTATGATCCATTCTATTTCAACCAGCGGTTTGCATGCTAGTCTGGGATAGGTTCGATGTTTGATTCTACCACATGTTTACAGCCTCTTTCAAACCAATACAGCCATGTCCCCTCCCAGCAAACCTTGTACTTCTATGTTACTACTGCTCGTTGCTCAGCCCCTGCTTAGTATGCATGCTTAGGATGCTACGATGTTACCCTGATTACTCCTTGGTTTGGGATATCACATTATTATTATTATTATTGTTGATGATATGATTATTATAATGTTGACTATATTCGACGAAGGATGGAAGGTCTAGGCTATCCCGCCCCGACGCTTTGTTCCATTCGAGTCACCTAGGATCCGAGTTTCGGGTATTGGTTCTAAGGTTTAGCGTGCCTAACCGCGTGTGGCATTTTATGGGGTGCCCTTTTCTTACCTACCTAGCTTCAAACATTTCTAGTGGTGGCCCAAGCTGATTTTACCATTTGAGAAATCGTGTGCGTAACTGGTCTACAGCCAGTGGATTTAAAATAAACCGGGCCAGTGGGATGGTATATCCTATTGGTCCACACCTGGAAGCTAGGGGGTTGCCCACATCTGTTTGGGTAGCTAACCCGACCTCGTCCAGACGATAGAGGCCGATTCGAGAGCGCGGCCGGCTTTTGAGTTGGATGTCGACTCACCGGAGGCCACCCGGATTTGTGCGTTGTTAGTTAGAGGGACCTGTCGTTCTGGATCTCTTGGGAATAAATCATAAAATGGTTTCCTATCATGGGTAGCAACTGAGAGAGATGGGCGTGCGTGCGGAGCCTTGTAATGGGCAGTTGGTACACCCCTGCAGGGTTAAATCTTTTCGAGAAGCCGTGTCCACGGTTATGGATGACTTGAGACCTACTCCTTGTTCATAGACAACAACAACAATCTTAATATAATTTGATCAACGTGGGTGTTCCTTGACTGCTTCTTCTTCGTCGGGATGCGAAGAGGAGGACAAGGATAGGATAGGTGTTATGTTTGCGTAGTAGTTGATAGCAAGACTTGTTGGAGGCGATTCCTCATCGAATGCTTGGCTTCTTATCTTACTCTCTAGATCGTTAGCCACTTCATAAATGCTAGCGCGGAAGCAACCTCACCACATACCCCATCCTTACCGTAAACTACTAGTTGTCCTAGAATGACGAGTGATGAAGTCCTTGTTGGGTCAGTTTACCACTACAGTTGGATGCTGAGTACTTCTGTACTCATAATACTACCCCCAAAATCTTTTCAGGGTTCCTGATCGACAACAGGTATGGTGATCGACGTTTCACGTGGAGGCTCGATGACGACTAGTTAGGCGGATCCCGGCGGAGGGCCTGGACCCGTGTGGTTATGGGAATCGATGTTTTTATCTTTGCCAGTAGGCATTTGATTGTAGGCTGTACTCATACATATACCTTCCACTGATGTATTGTATTTAAGGCAGTTGTATGCCGATTGTATGAGATGTTGTATCCTTGTATCTGTAATGTTGTGATATCATGTTGGAAATTCGGGGCATATGGCTTCGTCATATGTGGCGGTGGGACCGACATGTGCTTCGTCCCCGGATCTGGATGGAAACATCTAGATCTGGAACAGTACCGCATATTGGGCCTTACAACTTGGTATCAGAGCCTTACCGACCGTAGGTTCCCTTTTCTGGCCGAAGTCGAGTCTAGACAAAAACTATTTTGTAGTTACTAAGTTAGTTATCGGAGAGTAGGAATCTTTTTACTCCTTACCCTTACTCTGGTCAGGACAAGTGTCGTAAGTGTTTTATTCTCGACTTATCCCCTTTCGAACTCTAGGATCTCGAGTGTGTGGAGTATCGGAATCGTTACAATGTCTTGCTTGCGGTGTATTGTCTCAATCTCAGGTGGGAAATCCTGTAGTACCTTTAGTCTGTCCGACTCTGCTTTACATCTTGGTCATCAGTTGACTTCAGTCCTCTTGCCTAGTATCCTCTCTATTTGAATGCTTCTCTTGATCATCGCTTGGTCTATTGTTCTTCCGCGTGACACCTGATGGTTTCGTTTTTCGACGTCGCCATCTCCCTGCTGAAAGTTTTCTCGACGGAGTTCGTCATTCGACATGGAGCGGAGTCCCTTGTTGGTGGTGTTGAAGATTGTCGAATCTCTTCTTTCCCCCTTTCCCTCTCCCCCGGATCGTCCTGGATCTCGGTACGAGATCCCTTGTTGGTGGTGTTGTATTGTAACAACCCAGATTTCACAAAAATTAAAATTTTTGTTTTCGGGGTGAATTGTTTGATTGTTTGATTTGTTTGCGGTGTTTTCATCCCCGATTTATCAATCGGCGATTATTTTTTCCCTGTTATCTCGTACCGGACGGAGACCGACCCTTTCCACCCTAACACTCGACCTCTGCGACACCGGGTTTCACCCGATCACCGTCGCGAAAACCGTACAAGACCAGTCGTAGCTAACGGAGCGAAAACCCCGTTTAATAATTAAATGGGTTATTTTATTTGACGCCGTAAAATATTCTCAGAACGGTATTGAAGTGAGGTACGATTGACGGCCTCGATGCGCTGAGCACGTGGTTCGAGATTTCGCTCGAGTCGGAGGTCATATGCACTCCCGGCGGTCAGAAACGTGGAGCAACGGACGCGCGAGAGGGAAAACCCGAGGGCTTTTGCGTAAACTTGCCAGCCAGACCACCTATATAAATACCCCCACTCTCTCCTAGCCTTCTAGGGTCAGGCATCGTTGCCGAGAACTTATTTAATATGCAATGTTTTATTAACATGAACGAGTGAAAAAAATTATACTAACTAACAAATTTAACAAAATAAGACAAAAATACTTAGCTATCTATATATATATCTAGCTATCTATATATATCTATCTATTATACCAAGATTCTACTCTATCTATTTATTATAGCTATCTCTATCTATTTATCTATCTATCTAGCTATTTATCTATCTATTATACACAGATTCTACTATATCTATCTATCTATCTATCATCTATTATTTATCTATCTATTTATCTAGCGGCGCCGGAGACTCACCAGTGGGCGAGGCGGCGACGTAGAGGAGCGGGTCGGCCGGCGTCGGTGGAGGAGTGTGGGGGCGGCGGCGGAGCTAGAGCGGGGCGGCGAGGCGCGGTGATGACGAATGGAGGAGCGGGGGCGGCGGCAATTCGGATCGAGGAAGGCGAGATGCTCGGGGTGCCGCAGGCGAGGTCGTCGGCGACGGCGGGGGCGGTGCGGCGCGACGCGACAATCGGGCAGCCTGACGGCGTCGGTGTTGTCGTCCGCGTCGTCTTGAGCCAAATGGCAGATGGGAACGATGGCTGGAAGGCGACGGCATTATATACCAAGATAATAGGTCCGGGTTGGTGGCACCAACCGGTACTAAAGGTGGGTAATCGTACCGGTTGATTTCACCAACCGGGACCAATGATCCTTTTTCAGTAGCCCAAAGGGTGGGAAACAGAGACCATTGGTCCCTGTTGGTGGCACCAACCGGAACTAAAGGGGTGCATTGGTACCGGTTGGTGCCACCAACCGGAACCAAAGGCCCTGCGCCACGGTGCGGTGAGATGTTTAGTCCTACCTCGCTAGTCGAGGGAACGCCGGAGTGGTTTATAAGCGTTGATGCGCATACCACTTCGAGCTACTCTCAACCGCAGTCTTTTGGGCCTACTTTGTTGCTGCTTACCTGTGGGCCTTCTGGGCCTGGTGCGGGCGTGGATCCTGGCCCATTAGTGGGTTTCTATTCGTATCCAGGCCGTGTCAGCCCAGTAGGTGTCATTATTTTTCTCTCAAATAGGACCTTTAGTCCCGGTTGGTGCCTCCAACCGGTTCTAAAGGCCTCTCCCACCGTAATTAACCACTAACTAACCCTTTAGTACCGGTTGGTACCCAGAACCGGTACTAAAGGTCCCCTATAAGAAACTAAAATTAGTACCACCTCGCTAGCCGAAGTGGAGTTAGACCTGTTTATAAGCACAGGTCCGCGTGGAGAAATTCATATGTATCCGGTACTCTGTCCGGGAGAAATTCGGACGGACCTTGGTTGTTGGCAGATTTTCCAGATGTTCCCACAAGGCGGGGACCGTCTGAAAACCCGTATGGGACGAAAATCCCGTACGGGTATTTCAGATGGTCCACGCCTGGTCAGTAGTCTTGCCGGATCTGTCAACCAGGCGAGGACCGTCTGAAATTCGCCTTGACAGAGTACAGGATATGGAGTATTCTTCCGTTGACGTCCTATAATGAAATTGCTATAATTTTTTGTTTCTGTTTTCCAATCAAACAAAACACAAGGTTTCCCCTGCATACAGCCCGACGGTAGCTTGTGAGTGCAAGCATATCAAATGCATCTTCGAACGTATGCAAGGAATCCGAATGATTTGTATTTGGTCGATGAAGTGAAAGATTTCTAGCTAGATATATATAAGATCAACAGAACACACGATTTCTCCTGCATACAGCCCGACGGTGGCTCATGAGTGCAAGCATATCAAATTCTCCGTTGAACGTATGCAGGCGAATCCGAATGGTTTGTATTCGGCCGATGAACTGAGTGTCGAACAAGTCCTAGAGGTGGGCTATATATATAGGCAACGACAAGACTGATCCAACGGCTCACAAGCCTGATCCAACGACTCACAAGCGCTTGAAATAAACACGCGATCCCTGTGCTTCTTCCTGATTGGTTGGATCCAACGGCCCAGAAGCCTGATCCAACGACTCACAAGCGCTTGAAAAAAACACGCGATCCGTGTGCTTGTTCCTGATTGGTTGGATTCAGAATCGTGTACAGTTAAAAGCGCGTGGAAGAGGACTCCACCCAACGCCAGTCGCCACTAGTTCTCTTCTCGTGCACTCATTCCCCTTCCGCGCCACCGCCACCATGCCGCCCCGCCGCCGAATCCACCCCCGCTACCACGGCGTGTGCGGGCGCCTCGACAGCACATACACGGCAGTGATCACCTGCGCCAAAAACAAGCGCGTGTGGCTCGACACGTTCTAACATGCATCTTCAGCCGCGCGCGCGTACGACGTTGCGGCGTGGAGGCTAGGCCGCCCGCGCGCTGAGATGAATTTCTGCGACTGCCACAGCCTGGTAGAGGCGGAGGACATGGCAGATCCACCGCTCCTCTTCACTGAAGAGGACCACCGCCTCCATCGCCGACGAGCGGTGCTCGGCCTCGCCTTGGACCAGGACCAGCGCGCCATGTAGGATTGGTACGCGAGCCATCCCCGTGAAGCATCGGAGGAGGTGCAACACTGGACGAGGCTGGCGGTCAAGAGCGCGGAGCGGCGACACGAGCTTCATGAATGGCAGGAGGAGTGGTGGGCGGCCAAGGCGATGGCCGAGGAGGAACTGGCGAGAGGCGCCGCCATCTGGCCCGTCGGTGACCCCCGCTGGATAGCGCTGGAGGATGACATCAGCTTAGTCACCGAAGATGATTTCTCCGACGACGAGGAGGAGTAGTTTTTTTATGTTCTAGGTTTGACATGTTAAGTTGTTGAATGTCTTAAGTTTGCCGCGTCGCCGCCACCAGGCCATCATATGTTCTAGGTTTCCCGCGCAGAAGAAATAAAGCCACATTCTAAAATTTCAACCCTTTCTGAATTCATTTGCTTTTGTCATGCATTTAATGATTTATTTTGAGCTAAATGACCCTGAAATTGGAAAGCACTACAACTGAACTCTGAAAAGGTTGAAACTTGGCATGGTATCATCATTTGACCCACATAACATGTGTGCAAAAGTTGAGAGGGTTACGACAAAAACTGGATGCACTTCGTGTACAAACTGGACCATCTCTTTCCAGGTACGAGGGTTTCAAAAGAAAACTCATCTGTTACAAAGGCATTTCATTTTTCTAAACTTATTTGAACTCAAGACTTTTTGTGCATTCAATATGCATCATTCAAAGCCACATACTAAAATTTCAACCCTTTCTGACTTCATTTGCTATTTTTCATGCATTTAATGACTTATTTTCGGCTAAAATGACCCTGAAATTGGAAAGCACTACAACTGAACTCCTAAAAGGTTGAAACTTGGCATGGTATCATCATTTGACCCACATAACATGTGTGCAAAAGTTGACAGGGTTACGGCAAAAACTGGATGCACTTCGTGTACAAACTGGACCATCTCTTTCGAAGTACGAGGGTTTCAAACGAAAACTCATCTATTACAAAGGCATTTCATTTTTCCAAAACTTATTTGAACTCAAGACTTTTTGTGCATTCAATATGCATCATTCAAAGCCACATACTAAAATTTCAACCCTTTCTGAATTCATTTGCTTTTTTCATGCATTTAATGATTTATTTTGAGCTAAATGACCCTGAAATTGGAAAGCACTACAACTGAACTCAGAAAAGGTTGACACTTGGCATGGTATCATCATTTGACCCACATAACATGTGTGCAAAAGTTGAGAGGGGTACGGCAAAAATTGGATGCACTTCGCGTACAACCTGGACCATCTCTTTCGAAGTACGAGGGTTTCAGACGAAAACTCATCTGTTACAAAGGAATTTCATTTTTCTAAACTTATTTGAACTCAAGACTTTTTTCCATACAATATGCATCATTCAAAGCCACATACTAAAATTTCAACCCTTTCTGACTTCATTTGCTATTTTTCATGCATTTAATGATTTATTTTGGGCTAAAATGACCCTGAAATTGGAAAACACTACAACTAATCTCAGAAAAGGTTGAAACTTGGCATGGTATCATCATTTGACCCACATAACATGTTGCAAATGTTGAGAGGGTTACGGCAAAAACTGGATGCACTTCGTGTACAAACTGGACCATCTCTTTCGAAGTACGAGGGTTTCAAACGAAAACTCAGCTGTTACAAAGGAATTTCATTTTTCTAAACTTATTTGAACACAAGACTTTTTGTGCATTCAATATGCATCATTCATAGCCACATACTAAAATTTCAACCCTTTTTGAGTTCATTTGCTATTTTTCATGCATTTAATGATTTATTTTGGGCTAAATGACCCTGGAATTGGAAAGCACTAGAACCAAACTCAGACAAGATTGAAACTTGGCATGGTATCATCATTTAACCCACATAACATGTGTGCAAAAGTTGAGAGGGTTATGACAAAAGCTGGATGCACTTCATGTACAAACTGGACCATGTCTTTCGAAGTACGAGGGTTTCAGATGAAAACTCATCTGTTACAAAGGCATTTCATTTTTCTAAACTTATTTGAACTCAAGACTTTTTCTGCATTCAATATTCATCATTCAAAGCCACATACTAAAATTTCAACCCTTTCTGACTTCATTTTCTCTTTTTCGTGCATTTAATGATTTATTTTGGGCTAAATGACCGTGAAATTGTACTAATGCTTGTGGGCGAGCCTTTTGTCCCGGGTCGAGCCACAAACCGGGACTAATGCTTGCGGGCCACGAGAGAGGCCCATTGGTCCCGGTTCTTGTCTGGAAACGAGACATATGCCCCAAACGATCCGGGACCAATGCCCCACGAGGCCCGGCCGGCCCCCTGGGCGCACGAACCGGGACGTATGCCCCCATGTGTCCCGGTTCATGACACAACCGGGGCTAATGGGATGGAGAGGTCTGAACCAAAGTCCTGTTTTCTACTAGTGCGAAAAGAAGCCCTGAGCGACCATCAGGAGCCGGCAGACCCAGTAACCATAAGTTCTCGTTGGTCCTGGGGAAGAAGATACGCCCATAGCTGAATCCAATGGACTGACATATGGATAACCTGCATGATATGGAAATTCGAAGATCTATTAAAAACAAGATTGTTTCGACAATTCCAAATTGACCAACATATCGCTGAAACGCCAATGCGAATTCTATCTTTGGTCTTCTTATCAATACCATTCAACCAATTCCCAAATATATTTGTGATATTATTTGGAGGTGGAATATTTTAAGTGCTAAAAACAACAGGCCAAACAAGTTGAGCAAATGGGCAGAAAATAAAAAGGTGTCCAGTTGTCTCCTCGAAACCACAAAAAGAACACTTTGTACATCCTTTCCAGTTTCTTTTAGCCAGGTTATCCTTAGTTAGCAAGACTTTTCTATTAAGGAACCACATAAAAATCTTTATATTCAAGGGTATTTTTAATTTCCACAAATATTTGTGTAAGTACGCCGTATGCCCATTCATCAAATCCTCATACATCGATTTAACGGTGAATTTACCATTTGTAGTTAGACTCCACACAAAAATTTCATCATTGTCCGTTAAATTAACATCCATCAATCGGAGGCAAAGCTGAGACCAAGCATCCCATTTGTCCCCGAGTAAAGCCCTTATAAAACTAATGTTCAGAGGGGGTGCAGTGGCCAAAACATCATGAACAAAAACGTTTTTCCGTTGGGTAATGTTGTAAAGTGATGCATATTGATGCATTAGAGGTGTGTCACCTAGACAAGTATCTTCCCAAAATATAGTAGATACCCCATTCCAAATTTTAAATGAGCCTCTACTAAAGGAATCTTTTTTGACCCGCATGAGACCTTTCCAAAAGGGGGAATCAGTCGGGATGATTTCAACTTGAGCTAGTGTTTTAATATGTAGATATTTATTCTGTAGTAGCTCTTGCCACATACCTTTCTCATTTAACAACTTAAATAGCCATTTGCTAAGTAGACACTTATTTTTCAAATCAAGGACCTCAATTCCAAGCCCTCCTTAATCTTTTCTAGGTATTATTGTTTGGTTTTTTAATAGAAGCCTACACTATTGTTATTATTACTGTTTTCTTCACGAATAAGAAAGAATTTCTAAGAAGTGCATGTGTTGTTACGCAATTGGAGAATAAGCAAAGGATTAAATTGATGGGAAGAGATACAACGCAATTGGGGTGTTCTTAGGTAATTTTTAAAGGAGAAACACATACAAATACCACAATTTTTTTTTCATTTATGTATATTAGTGTACAGTGTTTTAACAATCAAGTTGTTATAATCTGGCAACTATATGGACAATTATTAGGTAAGTAGAACAGTAATGTGGCAAATACTGATGAAGAAAAGTTTTAACAACCAAGTTGGTATAATTTGGCAACTATATAAATAATTATCAGGTAAGTAGAACACTAATGTGACAAATACAAATTAATTTTTTTTAAATATATTAACATGAGATCTAGTTTCGAAGATCACATTGCGAGAAAGCTAATAGTGAAAACAGATCGTCAATTGAGTTAGTGGTTTGCAAGATAAATCTTTAAAAAAAATTTGAAAACACAAAAGCTAGCATTATTTGCAAGTTACTAATATACGGTAGAGAGAAGGGGTAGCCGCCACACAGGAAGGAACAGGTGAGGTGCCGCCTTGTAGTGCTGTCCTAAATTGATAAGTCATATGTCTCCCTTTTCTTCTTTTTTTTGAGGCAATAACCGTAGAACCAACAGTTGTACGGTGGATTTTTTATTTTCTCATGGATCAATAATGGTATATTATAATGAAAGAAGGGGGGGGGTAGGAAAAGCTTAACCAATTCCAGTTCTAGCTATCATGAGAAAAAGAAAAAATAAGTACAGTTGCCTCAAAAAAATGCTTAATAAAGCTGCTGGCTCATCCATTCTTGGAGTTTGGTCTTGGTTTCTTCCTTCATTCTGTTTTGCAGAAGTTTCAAATCTTGTATCATGTTCCTAATCCATCCTTGAATAGTAGCTTGCTCATTCCTGAACACCTTCCCATTTCTTTGTGTCCATATATTCCAATACCCCAATATAATTATTTCCAAACTGAATTCTTGTGGTAATTGTTGCATGGCCAATATAGTTTCTTCATATACTGATGTGCCACTTTTTTTGAGAGGAATGATTATTATCCAACATTTGTGTGCAAAGTTGCAATCCCATAGCAGATGGAGTAGTGTTTCATTAGCTTGTGTTGGACAACATGGGCAACAGTAATTATCTAGATGCATCCCTTTTCTTTGAAGCATTGATCTTGTGTTTATTCTATTATGCAACACTAACCAGAAGAAGATTTTGTGCTTTAGTCTGCTTGCTGTTTTCCAAAGCTTGCTCAAAAGTTCAGATCCTTGATTGTGTTACCAGAGATGTTTGTACATGATCCTTGATGAAAAGGTTTGCTTTCCATGGCAAGTCCATATATCTTTATTGTCAGTCTCTGGAGGGCATTTCCTCATCATTTCCTGTATTTGATCCCATGCTTGGATGGACAGAGGGACGTGGAAAATGTCTGTCCAGTTTGTATAATGTCTAAAACTCCTCAGTATAATGCTAATTTCTTTTGCAAAAGAGAACTACTCAGGGTATTGTTGCCTCATAGGTTCTTTCTCCCATTTGTCCATCCAGAACAGGATAGTATCACCTTTCAGTGGCTTGATTGAAGCTTGGCTTTTGTAGGTGTTGATCAAAGAGAAATGTGCTGTCCACCAAAATGATCCAACTGCTTGGTCATGAATTGCCCCATTTCCATATGCAGTCTCCCAAAGCAGAGCAACCCAAGGAATTTCTTCTTTATTGAGAAATTTGTGAATGTTCTTTAGGAGAAGAGCTTTGTTGTGGTTTGCAATGTCCAGAATTCCCAGGCCTCCTTTTTCTTTTGGCTTGTAGAACTTGTTCCATGCAATCAGTGGTGTCCCACCATTTTCTTGTCCATATTTTCTCCAGAAAATATTCCTCAGACACTTGTTGATTTGATTGATGATTCCAGCTGGCAAGGATAGTGAGCACATATAGAAAGTGGTCAAAGCAGAGAACACAACTTTGATCAGGAGCATTCTACCATCATAGGATAGCATTGTGCTGCACCCAGCTAGTCTTTTATCAATTCTTTGTAGAATAGGGGCAAAGTGTTCAGTTTTTGGTTTGGTGATTCCCATTGGGAGACCAAGGTAAGTGAATGGGAAAGATCCCAATTGGCCCTGGAGACTATTGATTAAGTATGTGATTTTGCTATCTTCAACATTTATGGGCACTATGAAGGACTTGTGATAGTTTATCTTTAGCCCAGTATAATAAGTAAAGAACTGCAGTAGGATCTTCATTTGTTCCAATTGTGTGCTATTTGCTGGCATTACCATAATAGTTTCATCTTCATATTGTATAATGGGAAAATCTCGGCAAGCCATGGATTGCAGTGGGGGTTCAATGAGATTGGAGAGCGTAGCTTCATTGCAGATTGACTGGAGAAGGTCAGCTGCCAATACAAATAGCAGTGGAGATAGTGGATCTACCTGCCTCACCCCTCTTTTGCAGTGGATTACCTTTCCAGGAGTTCCATTCAAAAGTACTGAAGAAGTGGCAGTGTTGAAGATCATTTGGATCCATCTGCACCAGGTAGATCCAAATCCTTTAGCTTTAATAATCTCCAGGATTGTGGAGTGCTCAATCAGGTCAAAAGCTTTTTCAAAGTCCAATTTTACCACAGCTACTTGCTTCTTGGAGATATTGCACAGATGGATATATTCATATGTCCAGGCTACACAGTCTTGAATTGTCCTCTGTTTTATAAATCCATATTGATTGGTGTGGACCAGAGAGGTGATCACCTTTTGCAGTCTATTTGCCAGTAACTTAGTGATGATCCTGATTGTGCAATTCAGCAAGGAGATAGGTCTAAAGTCATTGGCTGTTTTGAGAACATATTTTTATGGAATAAGAGTGATGAAGGAGGCATTGATGCTCTGCATATTTACATAACCAGCATGAAAGTCAGCAATTAGCCTGTAGAAGTCTTGGCAAATGATGTCCCAACATTTTTTGATGAATGCTCCATTGAATCCATCTGGCCTAGGTGCTTTTTCTGTTGGCATCTGTTTAATTACTTCATCAATCTCTTGGGTTGTAAAAGGCCTTTCTAATTCCTCCATGTTTTCAACCCTTTTTATGATATTGGTGAGCTGCAACAAATTGGATGTTTTCTTAGATGTGCCAAGTCTGGATTTAAAGGCCTTCCATAATAATTTTTCTTTGTCTTATTGTTCAGTGAAGATATTTCCATTTTCATCCTCAAGGTTGTTGATAAAGTTGGTCCTGTGCTTGATGGTTGCCTTTGTTTTGAAGAAGTGTGAGCTTTCATTGTCAAAATTTACCTACCTTATTGTTGCTCTTTGTTTCCAGTATATTCTTTGCAATTCCACTGTTTTGGCTAGATGCTCTTTGAGAATTTCTCTACCCCTCTGTTCAATGTCATTAAGTGGTCTAAATTCCTCAAAGTAATCCCACATGTGTATCACCTCATTGCATGCTTTGCTTATTGATAGAGGCGAAGGTGTCCCGATGTTTCGATGAGATGATGGAGATCGATTTTTGGTGGAGTAGACTTTCACGACCTGACTACGAACGTGCGAAGACGTTGCGCCTTAGCGATCGCTAAACCAACTCCGAGAGGTTATTGATCCCGCGGATGCACGATCAACCTGACCACGAAGGTCTAATTCCTGCAAGCAATCGAAGAACAAGCAAGAACTAAGAATTGCAATCTGGATATTGCGAATATAAGATGAATGATTACGAAAGTTGGGGTTCCAATGAGGTCTTGGCCTGGTCGGATGACACAAACGAAGAGCTCGAAGTTGCGGCTATGGCTAACTTTAATCTAATTAAAACCCAAGTCTAAACGACGCCCTAAGGGCTGTATATATGGGGGAACAGAGGGGATTTTCGTGACCCCTTGGAGGTGGGGTCCGAAAACAACCCTAACTCGGTTTCCCCACACATACGGACTCTAAAAACTGCCTATAATGTGGTATTTCGAAATTACATGGGCCCAGCCCAATATTAAGGTGACGCAGCACCTATAATTGCTCTTGGACGAAAATAATGAAGTGGCATCTCGTGTAGTCCGTCCAAGCCTTCATGCATGCCTTATGGTGGCTTCAACGTGCAAAAATCCCCACTGGAAGCTCCACTGTACTTTCCCCCGCGCACACCTTCTTCTCCATTCTTGATCCCGCTCCAATGACCATCCTTCTTGTCCATGCTAGGTCCTTCATTCATAAGCAAAACAAAAGTATCTAATTTAGGCAGCATCATATGTTCATGAACAATAGAAGGATTCGCAAGAAACGAAAGTACCTGATAATTTAGTTGACGTGCACGTGCTCTAGTAACTGGTCCAGTATGTGTAGTTGGTGAGGGTATGGGTGTAACATTAGTAGGGATGTCCTCATCATCCTCCCCTTCTTGAATTGAAGTCGTCCTCGACGGAAGCTCATCATCTTCTCCCAAATAAGGTTTCAAATCTGCAATGTTAAATGTGGGACTAACCCCAAAATCTGCAGGTAGCTCAAGTTTATATGCATTATCATTAATTTTCTGTAAAACCTTAAAGGGACCATCAGCTCGTGGCATTAACTTAGACTTGCGCAAATCAGGAAACCTATCTTTTCGTAGATGTAACCAAACAAGATCTCCTGGTTCAAATACAACATGCTTTCGACCCCTATCACCAGCAAGCTTGTATCTAGCATTCATGCGCTCAATGTTTTCTTTAGTTAACTCATGCATTTTTAATATCAACTCAGCACGTTGCTTAGCATCAAAATTCACCTTCTCCGAAGATGGAAGAGGCAGCAAATCAATAGGTGCACGAGGTAGAAAACCATAAACAATCTCAAAAGGGCACATTTTAGTGGTAGAATGCACTGAACGATTATAAGCAAATTCAATATGAGGTAAACATTCTTCCCACAGTTTCAAGTTACTTTTTAAAACAGCCCTAAGCATAGTAGACAATGTCCTATTGACCACTTCAGTTTGTCCATCAGTTTGGGGATGACATGTAGTACTAAAAAGTAGTTTAGTCCCCAACTTAGCCCATAAGCATCTCCAAAAATGGCTAAGAAACTTAGTATCACGATACGAGACAATAGTATTGGGCACACCATGTAAACGAATAATCTCTCCAAAGAATAAATCAGCAACATTAGCAGCATCATCGCTTTTATGACATGGTATAAAATGTGCCATCTTAGAAAATCTATCCACGACAAAAAATATGCTATCCCTCCCCTTCTTTGTTCGAGGCAAGCCTAAAACAAAGTCCATGGATATGTCCTCCCACGGAACACTAGGTACAGGTAAAGGCATGTATAAACCATGAGGATTGAGTCGTGACTTAGCTTTTTGACATGTAGTGCAGCGAGCAACAAAACGCTCAACATCCCGTCTCATCTTTGGCCAAAAGAAATGTGTAGCAAGTACGTCCTCCGTATTTTTCACGCCAAAATGTCCCATTAATCCTCCTCCATGCGCCTCCTGCAACAACAAAAGACGAATAGAGCTAGCTGGAATGCATAGCTTGTTAGAACGGAACACAAATCCATCATTAAGCACAAACTTGTTCCATGTTCTACCCTCTCTACAATTCTGCAATACATCTTTAAATTCCGCATCATTTGCATATTGTTCTTTGATTGTCTCTAAACCGAATATCTTGAAGTCAAGTTGTGAAAGCATAGTATAACGACGAGACAAAGCATCAGCAATAATATTATCTTTCCCCTTCTTGTGTTTAATGACATAAGGGAAAGTCTCAATAAATTCAACCCACTTAGCATGTCTACGATTAAGTTTTGCTTGACTTCTTATGTGTTTCAAAGATTCATGATCAGAATGTATAACAAATTCTTTGGGCCATAAATAATGTTGCCAAGTTTCTAATGTCCGAACAAGAGCATATAATTCCTTATCATAAGTAGAATAGTTCAGACTAGGCCCACTCAATTTTTCAGAAAAGTATGCAACAGGTTTAGCATCTTGTAATAACACACCTCCCAAACCAATCCCACTAGCATCGCATTCAAGCTCAAAAGTCTTATTAAAATCAGGAAGTTGGAGCAAAGGAGCATGTGTTAACTTATCTTTCAATACCGTGAAAGCTTCTTCCTGTGCGGTACCCCAAGTAAAAGGCACATCCTTGCGTGTAAGCTCATTGAGAGGGGCAGAAATGGTGCTGAAATCTCTCACAAAACGCCTATAGAATCCAGCGAGGCCAAGAAAACTTCGCACTTGTGTGACCGTTTTGGGCTGCGGCCAACTCTCAATCGCCTCGATCTTGGCTGTATCAACTTCAATACCCTGTGGAGTAACAACATAGCCAAGAAACGATACTCGGTCGGTGCAAAAGGTGCACTTCCCAAGGTTACCAAATAAACGTGCATTATGTAGAGCAATAAAAACAGCACGTAAATGATCCAAATGTTCCTCCAAAGATTTGCTATAAATCAGTATATCATCAAAATAGACTACCACAAATCGTCCAATGAAAGCACGTAAAACCTCGTTCATTAATCTCATGAAAGTGCTAGGTGCATTAGTTAACCCAAAAGGCATGACTAACCACTCATATAATCCAAACTTAGTTTTAAAAGCCGTTTTCCATTCATCTCCTAATTTCATGCGAATTTGATGGTATCCACTACGCAAATCAACTTTGGAAAACATGGTAGAGCCACTTAATTCATCAAGCATATCATCTAACCTAGGAATAGGATGACGATAACGAATAGTAATATTATTAATGGCTCGACAATCAACACACATACGCCATGTTCCATCCTTTTTAGGCACTAATATAACAGGAACAACACAAGGACTAAGGGACTCACGTATGTAACCTTTGTCGAGTAGCTCTTGTACTTGACGCTGAATCTCCTTCGTCTCCTCCAGATTGGTACGGTATGGCGCACGGTTGGGCAACGAAGCACCGGGAATTAAGTCAATCTGATGCTCAATCCCTCGAATAGGTGGTAATCCCGGTGGTACGTCTTGTGGAAAGACGTCAATAAACTCCTGCAAAAGGTCAGTGACAACAGGAGGCAAAGAAGGAGGCAATTCCTCAAATGAAAACAAAGCTTCTTTGCAGACAAAAGCATAGCACACATATTGACTAACATCCAAATCTGAAATATCAACCTTAGTAGCAAGCAAAGTTGGACTAGTCAATTTAATTTCATTAGAAACAGCAGAAGAAGATTTTCTATTAGTCTTATGTTGTTGCTCAAATTCTTTGCCTGCTATCTCATTCTCACTCTTATTTTTCTCCTGTTTTGCTTTACTAGCTCTAGCAAGATCATCTTTCACAATTTGTTCAGGAGACATAGGAAGTAAAGCAATATTTTTATCCTGATGAACCAGAGTAAACTGATTTGTCCTACCATGGTGTACAACATTCCTATCAAATTGCCATGGTCTACCAAGTAAAAGAGAGCATGCTTGCATGGGTACCACATCACAATCAACATAATCAGCATAAGCAGCAATGCTAAAGTGCACACGAACAGAACGCGTTACCTTAATCTTACCACTATTGTTAAACCACTGAATATAGTACGGATGGGGGTGTGGTCTTGTGGTGAGAGATAGCTTCTCCACCAACTCCATGCTAGCCAAGTTGTTGCAACTCCCTCCGTCAATGATGATGCGAACCGAACGTTCTTTCACCACTCCCTTTGTGTGGAACAAATTATGCCTCTGGTTTTGCTCGGCCTTCGTTACCTGCACACTTAATACACGTTGAGCAACCAAACTAGCATATTTATCTGCGTCATTAGGAGTCATATACTCTATATCATGAGCATCATCATGGGCACCCTGTTCCTCATGAGCAATGAGAACTAGAGTCTCCTCATCATAGTCACTCGCTGACTCATACCCACCATCCGCCGTAATAGTCATCACACGCTTGGAGGGACAGTCTTTTGCGAAGTGACCTCCACCTTGGCACCTGCGACATTTAATATCACGATCTCGTGTTTGCCCTGTGGACGCCATGGATGAAGAAGAACTCGCCGCCGGACCACTCTGTGCACCCTTGAATGGTGGCGCTGGCTGTTTTGGTGGCTCCCTGTAAGAATGAGCGGCTTAAGTAGATGGTGGCGCAGCAAGACGTGTGGATGTAGAAGCTCCACGCGATGTCCATGATGTATTTCGTCCTGCAGAAAAGTTAGGTCTTGTAGCGGCCTGTCGATCCTGCACTTCACGTTCAACTTTACAAGCAAGATGAAACAAACGAGTGATAGTAGCAAAGTCCTTGTATTCTAGAATAGTTTGTATCTCCCTGTTTAAGCCACCCATAAAACGTGCAAGCATAGCTTCATTATCCTCTACTAGGCCACATCTAATCAATCCAGTTTGTAATTCTTGATAATATTCCTCTACAGAATTTTTTCCTTGTCTCAAACGCTGTAATTTTTGTAACAATTCATGTTGATAATAAGGAGGAACCCAGCGAGTACGCATAGCATCTTTTAAAGCAGCCCAAGTAGTTGGAATATTATTAGCATGCAATCTACAATGTTCAGACCACCAAATAGATGCAAAGCCCGTGAATTCACAAACAGCAGCAGTAACACGTCTATTCTCAGGATATTGTAAACATGTAAAACGTTGTTCAGTTTCTAACTCCCAAGTAAGATAAGCATCAGGAATATATCTACCCTCAAACGGCTTAAGATTCAATTTAAGTTTAGGCACGTGTTCATCATCGCGTACCTGAGGGGGTGGTTGGTGTCGACCGTGGCGAATGTTGGGACGTGGACGTCCAGCTGGCTGCTCATAGGCCGCTTCCTGTTCCACCTCCTCCTCGTAATCACCCTCGTAGTTGTCGTCCTGGACGACGTCAGAAGCAGCAGCAGCAGCAGTAGCAGCAACTGCAGCAGCAGGAGGAGCACCAATACCAGCAGCTTGTCCTCGCGGAAACAGAATACGTCGTGCACGTGGTAGTGGCGGTGGCTGTGGCTGTGCTGAAGGTAGGCGTGCGATCAACTCAGTAAACTTGGCGTCGAGCTTGGTGTCGATCATCTTTTCCACGCCATCAATTGCCTCTGTAAATCTGGTCTCGATGTCATTCACCTGTTCAGACATCATTTGTGCAAATTTATCATGTAGCTCCTTGTTTGTCATGTTCTCCCAATCGGGTGCATCCCGCGCCACTTCATCATGTGATCCTGGCATGGTTAGCAGAAATAGAAAACACACAGGAATATGATCCTACTTCTACTAATGGGATGGATGTGGGGTGGTGGAAAGCACAAATCCGTCAAGCTTTTCTTACGTTCTTACCGATTCTTACCTAGCAGCAGGTGGTGATGTACAACCAACGGGTCAAAACTCTCAGAGATATGGTAGAGCGATGGCCAGGAGGTGTCAAAACGCACGATGTAGGATATATGTGGAGCTGTAGGTAGGCTTGACAAATATGGTAGCAAAAAGATCAACAGTAATCAAAACAGAGATGCAAAGCTGAATAAACACTCAACGTCGGTACTGTGCTGATCCTAGGCTAGACCGTACTAGAGACGCGAGCCTAAAACACCAACGAAAGCACGGCGCGGCACGTAACAACTGTGAAGCACACTCTGAATTTTTTATTTTCTCTCTTTTTTTTTTTTGCTCTTTTTTTTTTTGCGATGCGGGACTGCGGTGGCTGAAAAAGTGCGAAAAAAACACTATGGTGGCGAACGTCTCAAAACGAGTTTCTGGACGTAAGGAACGTATGGGCACGAAATTTTTTTACCCCTGAAAATTTTGGCCTAAAAACTGCTCTGAAAAGCGTGCCAGACTCTAATCAACTCAAAACTATTCTGGCTACGGAGATATCAGGAACCGTACTGATGGTGGAACTCAACTCGGACTCGTGAGACGTGCTGGTGTATATGGACTCTGCTTGGCGGAACGTGGTGGTGTATCTGGACTCGGATTAGCGGAACGTGGTAGGATGACTACTTGTGCGGCGGCGACGTGGAAAACTGTGATCAGAACTCGAAACTCTAAGGGAACTAGACGCTAAGATCAACAACTTGACACAACGATGCAACCGTAAATTCAACAAAGCAAGTACTGAAAATAAAACTGGACAAAGGCTAGGACTGTCTTGGGACGTGATGATCTAACCCTAATTTTTTTTGTTGGCTTTTTCGTGGACTGTAGGTATGAAGAACAGAACCAATCTAGACTATGAAAACTGGTAAATCTCACCGAGCAACCTGGAAATCTGATACCACTTGATAGAGGCGAAGGTGTCCCGATGTTTCGATGAGATGATGGAGATCGATTTTTGGTGGAGTAGACTTTCATGACCCGACTACGAACGTGCGAAGACGTTGCGCCTTAGCGATCGCTAAACCAACTCCGAGAGGTTATTGATCCCGCGGATGCACGATCAACCTGACCACGAAGGTCTAATTCCTGCAAGCAATCGAAGAACAAGCAAGAACTAAGAATTGCAATCTGGATATTGCGAATATAAGATGAATGATTACGAAAGTTGGGGTTCCAATGAGGTCTTGGCCTGGTCGGATGACACAAACGAAGAGCTCGAAGTTGCGGCTATGGCTAACTTTAATCTAATTAAAACCCAAGTCTAAACGACGCCCTAAGGGCTGTATATATGGGGGAACAGAGGGGATTTTCGTGACCCCTTGGAGGTGGGGTCCGAAAACAACCCTAACTCGGTTTCCCCACACATACGGACTCTAAAAACTGCCTATAATGTGGTATTTCGAAATTACATGGGCCCAGCCCAATATTAAGGTGACGCAGCACCTATAATTGCTCTTGGACGAAAATAATGAAGTGGCATCTCGTGTAGTCCGTCCAAGCCTTCATGCATGCCTTATGGTGGCTTCAACGTGCGAAAATCCCCACTGGAAGCTCCACTGTACTTTCCCCCGCGCACACCTTCTTCTCCATTCTTGATCCCGCTCCAATGACCATCCTTCTTGTCCATGCTAGGTCCTTCATTCATAAGCAAAACAAAAGTATCTAATTTAGGCAGCATCATATGTTCATGAACAATAGAAGGATTCGCAAGAAACGAAAGTACCTGATAATTTAGTTGACGTGCACGTGCTCTAGTAACTGGTCCAGTATGTGTAGATGGTGAGGGTATGGGTGTAACATTAGTAGGGATGTCCTCATCACTTATGGCTGCCAGATTTGAGATGTGCTTTGACCATAATTTGAGCCCTTTTCTAAGTCTCTTGAATTTGGCAGTGATAATTTTTGCACTGTCCTCTTCCTGAATAGGTTGATTCCAGTTGCTTTGGACCACTTTATTAAATTCCTCGTGATCAAGCCAAAAAATTTCAAACCTGAAAATCTTAGATTTGGGCATATTGGTTCCAATTGAAATGCAGCATGGTGAGTGGTCAGAAGTTGTCTTGGCTAGAGTTCTGACAGTGGCGTTGGGCAAAGATAAAGTCCAGTGTTCAGATGTGAAAATCCAATCTAATTTTTCAAGCAGTGGTGCATCTTGCATGTTGTAACACCCTCAGTTGTTGTAACAGTAATCATCATCACTGTTGATCATCACTGTTGAATTATCACTATTTGATCTCCCTTGTACCTGATAAAACTTTGTGATGCTCATGATCAAACCTTGCTGTGGTTGATCAACACCCCATGCACCATGTACTTGAGCCCTTGGGATCAAAAACCAAAGCCAAATGCATCTCCCTCATCATGAAACTAAACCCTAGTTGAAACTACTTTAAATGGAAATTATAACAAAAGTGATGGAATAAAGTTGTTCCAAAAATCATGAAACTATTTTTGTAAATTGCCTAAAATCATTACAATCATTTTGGACCAACTTTGGTAATTTTTGAAGTTACAGAAAATTCCAAACAATTCAAACAGTAGGTTAAAACCCTAACTTTGGGCATTTAATATTTAAAATAAATATCTAATGATTTTATTTTGCTGCAAAATATTTTGTGGCACCTCAGTAATATGTAACCCTAATTTACAAACAGCAATAATATTTTACAAAAGTGCTAGGGTTAATAAATCAATTACAGAAAAGAAATAGAATAAACAGAAAAAAAAACACTATAACCCGCCCTGGGCACAAGGCCCACCCGGCCGGCCTTTTCCTACCTCCCACCAACTCCCACCTGCTCCCGTGCGTGTCAATGGCGCCGTGGCCAGGGAGCTGCCGAGCCAACCGCTCCCCCCTCCTCCTCCTGTGCTCGCGTGGAGGATAAGGATGCCCCAACCACCCCTGCACCCCCCCTCCTCCATTCTTCCCCTCCCCCCTCGCGCCTCCTTCGCATATCTCCTCTGCCCGCACGCTGGCAGCACGGCCCCGGCGCCGGCAAGGCCTCGGGCCACTTTTCTTCGCTCCGAGACGCCGCGGGGGTCAACCTTCGTCGACTCCTTCGATCCTGGGGACCAGCTCGAGCTGTGGTGCTGCGCGTTGCGCGAATCGGGCTCGGATTCCGTCGACAGCCACCGGCGTATAACCGCGATTCCGACGCCACCGCCGCTCCTCGTCACTCGCCGGGCCTCCGTGTGCCTTCGAGGTGAGCTGCAGCTCCGTTCCCCTCCCTTATCTAGCTCGGGTACAAGCTCTAGCTCGCCGCATCATTGCATGCTTTGCTTATGGCTGCCAGATTTGAGATGTGCTTTGACCATAATTTGAGCCCTTTTCTAAGTCTCTTGAATTTGGCAGTGATAATTTTTGCACCGTCCTCTTCCTGAATAGGTTGATTCCAGTTTCTTTGGACCACTTTGTTAAAGTCCTCGTGATCAAGCCAAAAAATTTCAAACCTGAAAATCTTAGATTTGGGCATATTGGTTCCAATTGAAATGCAGCATGGTGAGTGGTCAGAAGTTGTCTTGGCTAGAGTTCTGACAGTGGCGTTGGGCAAAGATAAAGTCCAGTGTTCAGATGTGAAAATCCAATCTAATTTTTCAAGCAGTGGTGCATCTTGCATGTTGCTCCAAGTGAATTTTCTGTCCTTCAATGGAATTTCCACAAGTGTCAGGCAATTAATAGCCTCATTAAATTGCAACATATTGTGAATATCTCCTGTTCCCCTGTTTCTGTTGTGTGGGTATATTATATAGTTAAAGTCCCCTACAATTATCCAATCAGATGTATCTGGCATTTGAATATTTTTGAGCTAATCAATGAATTCAACTCTTTGTGTATTTTCACATGGTCCATAAATATTGGTGAGAATCCATGACTTATTGTTTCTGAGTGAGGTGAGTCTGAAAGAGACAGAGAAATTGTTTTCATGCAAAAATTCTCCTTGAAATATATTTTCATTCCAGGCAGTGAGAATTCCTCCAGAAGCACCATGTGAAGGGACAAATTCAAATTTGTTTATTCTGCTGGGGAAAAAATTGCTAAGATATGATTGGTCAAAGCTTTCTTTTTTGTTTCCTGCAAGCAGATGATGGAACAATTAGATTCAGAAATCTTGTTAGAGATGGCCAACCACTTTTCTTTAGCATTTATTCCCCTGATATTCCAGTTTAAGATATTCCATGTAACAGCCATACAAAAGGGCAGATTTGAGACTTTGCATTACTGATCACTGCATTCCATTTGTGCATAATGATTCCAGAACAGTTCAGACTTAAACATACTAGGATTATTACAGTTTCTTGTTACACCAATAAGAAAATATTACTTTCCCGGTGGATCTTCCCAGGCTTCAGGTTCCATGCTTGCATGACTTAAGCTTTCTTTGGAGGCTTGGTCCCTTTCTCCAAGACCATCTTATTTCCTTTTTCCTTGTTGTGCAGTACCTCCTCACTTGTGTCATTTTCATTGACCTTGCAATAAGATACATTTAGTTTTTAACAGTTTTGCTTTTAATAGCAGGGGGAGCTACTTTGAAGGCCATACAATTTCTATTCAAACATAATTCCTGCTTAAAACCATTTGCCTGACATGTTAATATTGCACTTCTTATTACCTCAGATTCAACTAATGGTGCTCTATCTTTTCTCCTTCCCTTGGCATGCATTGCACTGGTTGAAGCCACCCCCATTATCTCTTTGCCAGAGTTATCTCTAGTTCCCTGAGGAGTATGAAAGGAATTAACTTCAACCATTGAATCAGTGCTTTTCTCAGAACAATCTCTATTGTGACTAGGAGGAAATTTGTCAGGAATAAATAAAGTCATGAGCTCCTCATGTGATGATCCATCCAAAATAATGTTCCACATTTCAGATTGTACAAATCCACTCAAAATTTTCTGGGGAAAGAAGTTGACTAGCAATAAAATGGGCCCATTCTTTTTGGTACCTGAATATGCAGAGAGTCATCCTGACTGGCTTGGAAAAACATGTCCCAAGTTTCAGAAGCAAGAGAGGTAGAGAAGTCCTCCTTCTCCTAGAAGTGGTGGAAGTGAGAATATTTTCCTTTAATATTAAAACCAGGGGGTGGGGAGCAGTTTGAAGATGATGCATTATCACTTGAGTCAGATAATGAAACCTCAGTCTCTTGGTTGGATACAGATATTGCAACAGCTGTGTTAAGGGATGATACTTCTTTTTCCTCAGGGTTTTCCATCTCAGTCTCCTCATCAAAAGAGACACTGTGATCTTCTTCTTGTATGTCTCTGCTTTTCTCAGAGACAACTTCATCATCCTGATTGTTGTTGCTCGTCACAGGTGTTGCAGGTTGAAGAACAGGGTCAGATGGATTATCAGGAATGTAGAAAGGGTCCACTTCAAATTCTCCCATAGCTTCCATTTCAGGGTCATGCAACTGTGCACCATTATTTCTTGCATCGTTTTGTGGTCCCTGCTGCGGTTCAGCATCTGCAGTGTGCTGAATCTCAGGTTGCACTTCTTCATTGTAATTCAGAGCCAGTTGCAGCAAAGATTGTTGGGCTTCAGGCCCACCAATGATTGGGCACAAGGGATTTGAAATGATTCCCTCCACAATAGCCACTGAGTTCTCAGAAGGGCTACTAACATTGTTTGACCCCAGAGATAAAGTAAGATTGCTTCCAGAGCTTTGCTCCAAGTCAGATTTATTAATCTCAATTTCCTCCTGAATAACTGGTTCTTCTTGCAGTGGTTGCATTATTTCAGCAAGCTCTAGGAATTCTCAAGGTACCGCTTCTTGATCAATATCCTCGTCCATATCTTCTCCCTCAGGGTCAGCCTAGTGTCCCCAACCTGGCATCTCCTCTTCTGCATTGTTAACTTCAAAATTTTCATTGAGGTCTGGGATGATAGGCTGTGGAGCAAGGATGTCATCCAGGGCTTGGTGCTTCATCAGAGGTCCAATAAAGTGATTGTTCTGATTAGGGTGGAAACTAGGATTGGCAGGCAAAGGGATAGGATTTCCATTTGCTGGGATAGGATCCTCATCAGGAGGGCCTCCTCCCAGCATTTCCTGCTGTAGGATAACAACTGGAAAAGTCCATGATTCTGGTACATCTCCTTCTCCCATAACTATTCTAGAAGGAATGTGACTTAGTTCATCCATTCTGACTTTAACAGTGATATAGGCTCTGGGGCTTCTTGTTCTGTCCCAAATGAGGAATTTCCAAAACTTCTAACTGCATTTTCCACTTCTTGAATGTCTCTCTTATCAAAGGGGAAACCCACTATCTGAATCCATACCTCTCTGTTTAGGGCAAAGTTTCTCTAGTTTAAACCTTGGTTGTGCTTTTGGAAGATCACATTAATGTCATCAAACTAGTGAGGGCTTTTAAAAACCAGAGCATCTCTATCTAGGGCACTAGAAAATCTGATGTAAGCTTGACCAAAAGGGCATCGGGAAATTTCAATAAACTCAGTTGGTCTGACTTGGGCCAAGAACTCCACCAGGATATTTCTAATATTAGCAAATTGAACATTCTGATTCGGCATCGGGACCATTCTTCATGTGTTGGAGAAGAGGGGAAAGTAAATACCCGGATTCGAGGCGGCCTTCCTTGCACTTCCATTGCCTGCTGCCCAGGGGGAAGAAACTGCCTTGGATCATAGGGGACCGCCGCCATCTCACTTGGGGAGGGCTGAGCGGCGGCGGATGCTTCAATGGCGACTGTGTCGATGCTTGGTGGTTGTGAAAACTGCGGCAATGGGAGCAAACCAGGAGTAGATGAAGGTGCCTTAATTACCGGCCTGTATACTTGAGTCACTGCCTTATGTGTTGTCCCATCGATGGAAATTGCTACGGCTGCCCCGGGATTGTGAGGATTGCCAAAACAGGAAGTGAAACGGTAGCCGCTGACAATGTGCCCCCACTGCTTGCATTTGTGGCATTTGATTTTATTTTTACACTCGGGCCTGAAGTGGTCCGTTCCCAAGCAGCGAGCGCAGTACGGGCCAGCCTTGCGGGTCCGTTGGGCCACAAACATTTGAAAAGGAGCATTTTCCGCCCTAGCGCTGTAAGGGTCGGAGTCTGAATTAATATTGCGATTTATTGGGGCATTATCGCATGGCCTTAGCATGCCGGAGCTATTAGGGGGATTAATTGCTGGCCTTGAATTGCCTGACTCTGAGTTTGAAATTTGAAATGCATTCACAGTCATTGATTGCCTGGAATTATTCCTCTGATGAACATGCGATGAACTTGAACTTTGACCCGTCTGATGAATGTATCTCGGGGTTTCGACTGCTTGAGCATAAGATTTATTCTTTGTCTGATCCACCTTTAGCCAAGAGCTTTCTTGTTCTTTTTGGTACAGTTCAAACTCTTTGCGAAAATTGGGACCTCCTGAGTTCCATAGCCAAAAAGATAAACTGGAGAGGGGTGTGGTGATGTTACCTCCACTGTAGATTGCAAATCCCACATCCAAAGAAGAAACCGAGAATTTGAAAGTAAGGTTTTGTAGTCTTGAAACTTTGAATAAACTTGCTCTGCCTCCGAAACAGGATAGCAAGATCACTGGGACAGTGTCCTCTGCCGGCCTGATTTTGAATCTTTTGAATTCAGCAACCAAAAAGAATTCCTTTAAACCAGTACCTTCTTGAAAATTGATCGGTTTTCGAGCTTGTTCCAAATGTTCTTCTCGAAATCACTCCCTCTCTGAAAGTTTAGATCCTGAAGAGCCATTGCCGTTGACTCCACTTTTTAGAGTAAAGTGGTCACCGTGATCACCATGATCAAGATGAGAAACAACAATATGTTGGTCTCCGATAGCCGGAGTGGCAGCCAGTGATTAGTGGTGCGGTGGTCGCCGTCTACCGGAGCGGTAGACGACGATATGGTGGCCGCCGCGGCCGGGTGGCCTGCGACAGGGCTAGGAGCGGTGGCTAGGAGCGGTGGCTAGTTTACTGGCATGCACTATGTCTCCCTTTTCTTGGCATGCACTATGTCTCCCTTTTCTTGTCACTCCTGTGATACTCACCACATACCTTCGTCTATATATATATCCATCCTTTAATATCCACCATCCAAGTTATAACGAATTCGAAAGAAAATCTCAACACTTCCACGCACACAAAGGTTCCATGGGAGCGAAGATTTCTTGCCTTTTCTATAGCCAAGGCAGCCACTCGCAGCAGCCACCCCAGCGGGCGCCGGTCAGGGTCATTGCAGCCGACGGGTCGCTGAAGGAGCTCCCGGCCAGCACCTGCGTCGCCGTCGTCGACGTCCTCGGCGATGACGCCGGGTCCTTCTTCGTGTGCAACTCCGACGCGCTCTACTTTGACCAGAGCCCTCCGGCGCTGGCATCCGGCGAGGTACTCCGACCGAGGCAGATATATTTCGTGCTCCCAGCGGCGGTGCTCGGGCGGCCGCTATCGAGCGCCGAGATGGCCTCACTTGTGGTGCGCGCGAGCTCGGCGATCACGGCCAAGAGGCCACAGCCGAGGCGCGGGCGCCGCAGAGGCGGGAAGAAGACGGTGTGTCATGCCGGTCCACGAAGAGGGGGAAGACAGCGTGGACGTTCTGCTGAAAGAAAGGCTTAACGAGCGGACGCTCGGCGAGTTCGGGGCGTCGCCCAAGAGCGAAGAGAAGATCGCCACGGCGGCAGCAAGGACGCGGCTGAAGCTGAAGCTGAAGCGCGCTCTGAGTATCATTCAAGAGGTCGCTGAGTGATGTTCGTGTCTTAAAGATGGATATTGTTCTTGATTTTTGGGTTCTTTTTGGAACCATTTTTTTAGGCTTACAGATATTGAATTGGTTTAGTAGATATAGGATGGAAAGAAAATGAATTCTGGGAAAGAGCATGTGAATATGTTTATTGTTAGATTTTTAGAAGATTATATTTGTTTATCTAGTAGTGAATCAGCGACTGATGCAATAAAGCACTTGATTCTGTTGGTGTCTACCCACTGCCCTAGCACTCACCGGAGCCCTCTCTCTCACCGGACTAGAGCTAGACGATGAGGAGTACAGAAGAAGAAGGAGCAGGTAGACACATCAGACTTTCTTTCCGGCGCACGAACGCTGGCGCCGCACGTACGGCCTCTTTTCTTCCTGACCACGAACTCAACATTGGGGCAACCATTACAACGTACACACGGGGTTTTATACCCAGGGACGCGCCGGGCACGCACACACGTCCCAGCCCATGTCGAGCGCCCGGTCCAGCCCTCTCCTCCCACGCCCCTCCGACATGCACGCACACGTCCGAGCGCGGCAAGCCCGCAATGGACCAGCTCCACGTACTCCCCCAGCTCACCAACGACCACCCCTACACTCACGCACGCGGTGTTGATCAGCACGGACACGCCCGTACATCACCTCTCCGTACACACGCACACCTACGCCATGGTCCCGCCGAGCCTGAC
This sequence comes from Bromus sterilis, assembly GCA_950022295.1. Lineage (NCBI taxonomy): Eukaryota > Viridiplantae > Streptophyta > Magnoliopsida > Poales > Poaceae > Bromus > Bromus sterilis. The sequence continues at coordinate 212,067,917 of OX465599.1, forward strand.
ACGCCTGGCGCGCGCCCATACACGCGTCCGACGCGTCCGGCATGGGCGCCGCAGCTTATTCAACACAACACTCTCCGCCTAAGCTGCGGCTCAGAGGAGTCCGTCGTCTTCGACTCCGACGTCCGCCAGCAGCACGTGCTCCGCCGCCGGCTCCTTCCACAGCTGGGGAAGTCGCGCTTGAAGTGGCCGAGCTCGCCGCACTTGTAGCAGCGCCCGCGTCGGTTGCCGCCGTTGCCCGAAGCCACGCTCCTTCCGTCGTAGTCGTCGTCCCGGGCGCCGCCCCCTCTGCCGTTCCCGCGCTCGCCACTGCGCCGCCGTGTACATGAGCTGGCCGTCCGCCCACTCACCACCGGCCTGTCCACGCCGCTGCAGCCGCTCGTCGAAGGCCTTCAGGCGACCGAGCGCGTCCTCGAATGGCATGGTGGAGAACGTCGCAAAACTTCTCGATTCCAGCCACCGCCGCGTACAAGCGATCCGACACGGAGTCGAGGAGCTTCTTCACCATCGCGGCGTCGTCCAGCGTTGACCCGAGTCCCGCAAAATGCGCCAACATCACCTCTCCGTACACACACGCAGCTCACCAACGACCACCCCTACACTCACGCACGCGGTGTTGATCAGCACGGACACGCCCGTACATCACCTCTCCGTACACACGCACACCTACGCCATGGTCCCGCCGAGCCTGACACGCCTGGCGCGCGCCCATACACGCGTCCGACGCGTCCGGCATGGGCGCCGCAGCTTATTCAACACAACACTCTCCGCCTAAGCTGCGGCTCAGAGAAGAGTCCGTCGTCTTCGACTCCGACGTCCGCCAGCAGCACGTGCTCCGCCGCCGGCTCCTTCCACAGCTGGGGAAGTCGCGCTTGAAGTGGCCGAGCTCGCCGCACTTGTAGCAGCGCCCGCGTCGGTTGCCGCCGTTGCCCGAAGCCACGCTCCTTCCGTCGTAGTCGTCGTCCCGGGCGCCGCCCCGCTGCCGTTCCCGCGCTCGCCACTGCGCCGCCGTGTACATGAGCTGGCCGTCCGCCCACTCACCACCGGCCTGTCCACGCCGCTGCAGCCGCTCGTCGAAGGCCTTCAGGCGACCGAGCGCGTCCTCGAATGGCATGGTGGAGACGTCGCAAAACTGCTCGATTCCAGCCACCGCCGCGTACAAGCGATCCGACACGGAGTCGAGGAGCTTCTTCACCATCGCGGCGTCGTCCAGCGTTGACCCGAGTCCCGCAAAATGCGCCGCCATGCCGCCGAGCTTGCCGGCGAAAACATCCAGCGCGTCGCCCTCCGCCATGTGCAGCATCTCAAATTCCCCTCGGAGAGTGCCCAGCCGCGTCGCCGGACTCGGTCCGCCCCGACGAACCTCGCCTTGAGGCTCGCCCACACCTCCGCCGTCGTCTTCTTGGACGCAACCTGCTGCAGAAGATCCTCAGAGAGCGCGCGGAATAGGTACGCCTGCGCCAACTTGTCCTTCTTGGCGATCACGGCCGCCGCCGCGTCCTCCGACGGCTCCACCGCCTTCCACAGCCCGGCGGCGTCCAGGTTCGCCTCCACCTTGATCGCCCACGTGGTGTGGTTGTCACCCGTAAGCAGTGGGACAGGCTGCGACAACGTGCTCCCCGATCCGCCGCCGTACGGGACGAGCGCCATCGCCGGCGAGCTCCTCCGAACCCGTCACTCTGATGCCAATTGTTGGTGTCTACCCACTGCCCTAGCACTCACCGGAGCCCTCTCTCTCTCTCACCGGACTGGAGCTAGACGATGAGGAGTACAGAAGAAGAAGGAGCAGGGAGACACATCATACTTTCTTCCCAGCGCACGAACGCTGGCGCCGCACGTACGACCTCTTTTCTTCCTGAGCACGAACTCAACAGAGGGGCAACCATTACAACGTACACAGGGGGTTTTATAACCAGTGACGCACCGGGCACGCACCCACGTCCCAGCCCACGTCGAGCGCCCGGTCCAGCCCGCTCCTCCCACGCCCCTCCGACATGCACGCACACGTCCGAGCGCGGCGAGCACGCGATGGACCAGCTCAACGTACTCCCCCCAGCTCGCCAACGGCCACCCCTACACTCATGCACGCGGTGCTGACCAGCACGAGCACGCCCGTGCAATACCTCTACGTACACACACACCTACGCCATGGTCCCGCCGAGCCTGACACGCCTGGCGCGCGCCCATGCACGCATCCGATGCGTCCGACATGGGCGCCGCGGCTTATTCAGCCCAACAGATTCCTAAAGAAAAACACACACAACACACACAAACACCAAATTTGTGAGACGTGCGTATGGGGTAACTTATGCTCGCGGCACATGTACTTGCACATAATTATTGTTGATTATTATGTTGATGATAAACAACTCAGAATTTAGCATTTAGAAGAAGGTTTATATTCCCAACTCCGATCTCCTCGGTACGTCCTCGATCAGATGAGCTACGATGAGAGTTTTAAGTTTTTAGTGAACATGGTTTTGCACTTGATACTTCACCTTGGAAGAAGTGTAAGGGAAAAAAGCTACACTTACGAGAAGTTTCTACATAGACTTATCTCTATTATTTAAAAAGAACCTAACGGTTCCTCACGGTCCTCCATCATATTTTGTCATCTCTTTCGTCAACCAACCTAAACCCCACCCGTCAGCCTAATTTCCTACTCTTAACAATTATATCCCACCAATCAGCCAAAATAAGCACACCCACAATTAGAAAACTATGCACACACAATTAGAAAACCACACACACAATTAATTGTTAACAGATTTTGTCACATAAGTAATAAAATAAAGATAAATCACAATAATTTCATACCAAAATTTGTTACTATTTAAATAATATATATATATATATATATAAATTGTGATCCCGTTGCAACGCACGGGCATTGTCCTATGCAATAAAATGTTTTGACACTGTTTAATTTGAGATTGGGTGGGGTGTTGAGATCACGGCTTATGCAAAACATGAGTTGGCACTATTTAATTGAAGATTGGGTGGGGCTTTGAGATCACGTTTTGACACTTTTTAATTTGAGATTGGGTGGGGCGTTGAGATCACGGCTTATGCAAAAAATGAGTTGGTACTATTTAATTGAAGATTGGGTGGGGCGTTGAGATCACGTACAGTCACTTGAGGAGGCTGCTCCCAATGCTTCATCTTGGATAGGTGCTAAGCATGCCAACAAATCATAAAAATCTTATATGACAAGATAATTAAGAGGAAAGAGATCAGTTTATTGACCCAAGAGAAAATGGTGCTAGTCACACAAACCTATGAAAAATATTAAAAATAAAAAAAACTAGGCTATGCATAAAAGACTTTAGTTGCTACACAATTAAACGAAGCAACCATATCCACAACAAACTAAGCACCAATACATTAGAGACTTTAGTTGCTTAACTCATTTAATGCACTTTATATCATACTTAGCACCTTTGCATTGGAAGAAGCCTTACATGCTTTCGAAGTCGTGTACGGCCATTGGTGGGGTTGTCTATATGTATTTTATTGATGTGTTATGTTTTGATCAATCAAACTGTCCAGTTGGCGGCCATTGACTAGTTAAACTATTGAACCACTTCAACTAATTATGTGGGTCCCACATGTCATTGGGTGTGAATTGTTTTTTTTCTAAACAATCACCGGGGAGGTTAGGGTCCCCACCTGAATATATTACTCAAATAGCCCAAAGGCGGTGTGGCGAGGATGGACCTCGGAAAATCCCATGGTTAGGTACCCTGTGTTGATTGAAGGGGAAGGACTGCGTAGTTGGTGATCTCGTCGGCTAACAGGAACACGGGAATTAGCCAGGTTCGGGGCCCTTGTGCGGTAAAACCCCTACTCCTGCTCGATTTATTATATGGAAAAGGTGTTTACAACGATGGATTCAGCTAGATTGCTCAAGTCGCGAGGTGTTGCAAGGTGAGATTGCGATGTCCCTAGATGTCCCCCCTCTCAACCTTTATATACTAGGCTAGGTCCCAAGGAGTCCGTCTAGGGTAACATGCAAGAGGATTATATATTACTTGTCTTATACGCCACACCATGGACTCCACGTTGGTTCATCCGTCGGTGCCTCGGGAGGGCCCACCAGACCGATGTTGGGACCTTGCCAGGCTTCTAGTGGGCCACCAGTCTTGACGCGCACCGGGTACCCTCACTGGGAGTCATGAGGGTATTGCCTCGTCAGTAGCCCCCGACTACCTGGGGAACTCGAGGAGTCGCGTGGGGACTCTAATCTACTGTACTTGCAAGTGCATGTCATTATAGGGGTTTTATATGACCAAGGTGCCATGTATCAACACCGCTCATATGATGACTATGTTTGTGGGGATGTTCAACTAAAGGGCGTGGAACACTCGGTGGATCGGATCCAGTGAATTGCTCTAGCGGCAAACACCTCAGTAGTTACTATTGAGCTCGAGTCCCCCCGAATCGAACCTGGAAACAGTCGGTCGGTTGGATTCAGGCCACGGAGGGCTTAAAAAATAGAACTTCTAGCAATGATATTGTGACCCAACGCGTCCGTCAGGATTTTCTTCATACCGTGGGTATGGTATAAACGGGAGTGAAATCACGCTGTGGCAAGTCCCGACCCGGCCACCGAATCAACGGGGCCTTACCTACACGTCGCAGACGTGGCTTCTAAGGTGCTGTTGTTGCCTGAGTCAGTATAAGGGAGAGTTCCATAGTCGAGTGCTTACTCGGAAATCCATTGAGTGAACATTGAGTTAGTAGGATTGTGATAATTAGATGTCCGAGATAGTCGTGGATGAACACCCGAGGGAGAGTACTCTAGCCTGCCTTCAGTACTTTTCTCGAGACACATGAGTACTCGAGCCTTTGTCGAGCCGTTGTAATTTGAATGAGTCACAAGGGTGAGTAAGCATTCGAACCTCTGCATGATGCATGGTGTTGTTATGAGAAGTCGAAGAGGTGATACACTCCCGATGAGAGTTTATTTGATGGAACATCAAAGAAAAACTGAGTGATAAAAATAATGTGATAGGATGATCAATCGATAAAGGCTCCATCGACTAGGAACTATGATGTCATCATTTCTGATGTAGGGTTGGCGTGCTTCCGACGCTCTGCGAAGATGAGATGTCACGGGAAGTTGTGACAACTGTGCACAGCTGCGCAATGCAGTCATATTCGATTTGACCTATCGTGGTGCGGTAGCAAGAAGTAATGATGATGCCTCAGTTTTCGTGCGTAGTGGGCGGTGTGGTTACTGCGCCGGTTAGGATTGAAGGAGTGTAAATGCAATTTTTAATTGTGAGGGTATCGAAACATCGCCGTTTGGTCACGTCGTCTTGGAAACTGAATGGTCTTCTTTTTCTATGATAACTTCAGCACCGCCATGGTGAAAGGACTGCTTTAAACCTGATTCGGGGTGTATATACATCAACGGAAGGAATATACCCGAGAGGCAATAATAAAGTGGTTATTATTCTTATTCCATATTTATGATAGATGTGTATTTATCATGCTATAAATGTATTAATCGGAAACGTTAATACATGTGTTTTTAATGAAAAAACAAAAGGTTCCTAGTAAAGCCTCTCATTTAACTAGCTTGTCTATTAACTGATGATCAAGGTTTCTTAATCATGAACATTGGATATTGTTAATAATTGGGTCACGTCATTAGGAGAATGATGTGATGAACACACCCAAAGTAGGAATAGCAATATGATCAAAGTCATTAAGTTTCATTGCTATGTCTTTTACATACGAAGTAACTCTAATCCTTAGACCATGAGATCATGTCAATCACTAACACCGTAAGAGTGCTTTGGTTCCACCAAACATCACACCGTAACAGGGTGACTATAAAGGTGTCGTTGGGTACTCGGAAAGAATTAGTTGAGGATCATGGATCAAGAGTGGGATTTCTCCATCCATATGCCGGAGAGATATACTCTGGGCCCTCTCGGTGCTATCACATCAATACCGCTTGCAAGAACGTGACTAGGTCACATGAATGTGATACCACAGAAATGAGTAAATAGTACTTGTCGGTAACGAGATCAACCTAGGTATGGTGGATACCAATGATCAGATCTCGTACAAGTAAAATATTGCGAGAAAAAAGGAATTGGGTACGACATTTATGGTTCACACGATCACTAGTTTCATCGTTGAATGTGTGGGAGTCATTATGGATCTCCAGATCTCGCTAATGATTATTGATCGAAGAAGTGTCTCGATCATGTACACATTATTCACGAACCATAGGGTGACACACCTAAGGTTCTTCGACGTTTTTAAATGGATATGGAACACCAGTGAAAATACTAGACAATGCACAGACTGTTTTGATAAAATGTTGAAATAGTTTCGGTATATCAAAATAGTACAAGGGAATAAGTGTTAATGTTTGTTCATTAAATGAAGTGTTCATTGAATGACAATCATTAATCAACTCAATTAAAAGTGTGTTTTAATGAGAGAAACCTCTTGGCTTTTGAGTGGACACTTTTGGGGAAGAAAGTGGAGAAAGTGGACATTGATGTATGTGAGTGGAGAGTCCACCATCATCAAAGAGGGGAGAGGTGGAGACACCACTATGGTGTCTGGACACCCTTTGGGTCTGACCCCCTCTCCTATATAAGGATTAAGTTAAGACCCTATCTCTAGTTGCTCACTCTCTCATTCTCACATGTCCTTTGGTTGACATCTTCCTCCCCTTGCTTGCTTGTCCTCATCATGAGCATCTGCTTAGGCATAGCCCTGATCAAAGTTTTCTCCACCACCATCACCACTATGTCGTAGTGCTTCTGAAGTTCCCGAGGATCCGCTACTTACACTGCCCAACTGGTGCAAGGGACGGAGGTCGTCGTTGAGCCGTACGTGTGACCGAGTACAGAAGCGTTGCCTTTTGCAACACTCTTCTTCGCGATCTTGAGATCGTTAAGTGATCGTCTACATCACCCACAAGAATTGTTCTCGTTAACACTTTCTGTCTTCAAGGGTGATTCCCTCTGAAATCGTTACAAGTTATCTCCTAGATTTGATTTTCGCAGTATTTTTTTGTTGCAACCATAGGAAACTTTTTGTTTTCTATGCAACGTTCCCCTTCAGTGGTATCAGAGTCATGTCTATGCGTAGATATTTTGTACAGTTAGAACACATATGGATGTTGGCATTGATGGCTTGTCGTCCCTCGTTGGTTACCCGAAGTGGAAGGTTAAGATGTAGCTAGTAGTAAATTTCCCTCGGTGAAGATACCAAGGTTTATCGTACCATGAGGACTCCGAATTCTGCAAGTAGGTGGCAAGGAAACAATGGCACCGTTTACAACCTTGAGGTTGCTTACTTGACCTGGACCTGCACACAACACAAGTAACTTTGCTCCCAACGAGTTCAGAGAGGTTGTCAATCTCTCCGGCCTTGTTGTTTACAAAGGATCAAACACAAGCGGGAAATAGTACTACCTCCGATCCATAATAAGTGTCTCTCATCTAGTACAAAGTTTATACTAGCTTAGTACAAAATCTGCGACACTTATTATGGATCAGAGGGAGTAGTGGTGATTGCAACTGAAAAGGAAATAAAGCTGTAAATGTTTGAAGTGTAAGAAGTAAATGTTTGAAGTGGAAATATGGACCGGGCTCCCATGATGTTCACTAGTGATGTCTCTCTCCCAAAAAACGATAAAACAGCTAAGCTGGGTGAACAAATTACAACTGGGCAATTGACAGAATTATAAACGCACCGCAATGCCAATTATGCCACAAGAAAGTTAGAGGCTCAAAAGTATGGGCAGTACGCAAAGACAAGTAGACTGTAATCCAACTACATCTACTCACTAATCATCCACCTTGACATATTTATCCAGAACATCTCGCTGGTATTAAGTTGAGAGCCCCACCCAAAGTGTAAACCCAAAGCAATAGACAACTGCGTTAACAAACTTTGCGTAAGCACTGCGGTTTTCTCCTAGACCCAAACCCAAAGGTAAACAATCCTTGCAACCGCGGTTACAAGCACTGCGGTTTTCTCCCTAGTGGCAATAGCACATCCCCTAGTCTCATGTTTCTGTCACTCAAGCTTGACATCGGGGGGCATGAACCCACAATCAAGCATAAACGCTCCCTTCTGGAGTTACTATCTACTACTTGGCCAAAGCAATAAAAATAAACGGAGAACATGCAAGAATTACTCAAGAACAAAATATAAAAGGAAAACCAAATATATAACTCATCATAATCTAAACATAATCTCATAATCCATCGGATCCCAGCAAACACAGCATAGCAATAGCAGGAAAATTACATAGATGCCTTGATCATGTAGGGAAGCTCACAAGGGCTAAGAATTGAAGCACAAGATTGGAGAGAAGACACCACATAACTACTGGACATGGACCCATGGTCCAAGGGGGACTACTCACGGCACATTCGGGAAGCACTCATGGTTGTGGAGAAGCTCCCGGAGGTCAATCCTCCCTCTAGCAGGATGCCGGGAAGAGGTATTCTGGTGCTCCCGATCTTGGAAGCGAGGCGGCGGCGGAACATTGGTGAAAATTGCGATGCGCGGTTTCTCCCGAGGGTTTCTGGAATGGGGTGTAAATATAAGCCGAAGGGGGCACCAGGGGGTGGCCCCTCCCCCAGGCGCCCTGCTGGCGCGGCTAGGAGAGGGGTCGCGCCAGATGGCCTCCTGGGAGGGGGGGGGGTGGCCCCCTCTGGCCCTCCTTCGGTACTCTGGAAGCTTCCATCCTGCTGATTTTTTATATATTTTTGTTGGAATTTTTTGGGCTCTGTAAATATAGGTAAAAACCTGCAATTCACAGACATCAGTAGACATAAACTGGCGCTGGGTGCACTGAGTTAGTAGGTTAGTCCAAATATGTGTAAAAAGTGATGAAAGTGTAGCAAAACACATAGCAATGTCACCCAAATGAGCATGAAACAAGCAGAAATTATAGATACGTTTGAGACGTATCAGACGTTGATGATCATGTTATTGCATATTTTTTGTATTTTGCATCATGGTGGCATAGTGGGATTGAAGCGGCCCGGACTAACCTTACATGTTCGCGCACATGAAACTTGTTCCATGATTAACATGCAACTTTCTTTTAATAAGTGGCTAGCGGGTGTCTGTTTCTTTCACTATAGTCACGATCTAATCTATAACGGCATGCCAATAAAATGTTTATCATCGTTGTGGATTCTTGTTCGTAGGTAAGAACCGTTCTATCCTCGAAAGCCCAAAACCGCATAAAATATGCAAAAATTAATTATAAACTTGTAACTTGTTTTCGCAGGGGCATGTGATGTGATATGGTCAACGTTGCAAATTTGATGTATGAGATGATCCTTTTTGTAAATTATGACAACCGGCAGGAGCCATCTGGTTGTTTTTATTATTTCATGGCATGTGTGCTATATATGTATATATCGATGTGATATATATTGTATTGATGGAGGACAACCAAGATGGAGGTGACATGGACCTTGGTGTCATGCCGGTGGAATGATGGAGATCATGGCATGATGCACAAGATGGAGATCAAGTACAAGAAGAACCATATCATATCACATTATCATGCATGTGACGTTAATACTTTTATGCATCTTATTTTGCTTAGATATGATCGCATTGGTAGCATTATAAGATGATCCCTCTCACATAATATCAAGATAATAATGAGTTCTTCCTTAGTATGCACCGTTAAGAAAGTTCGTCGTTTCGAGACACCACACGTGATGATCAGGTGTGATAGACTCTATGTTCGCATACAATGGGTGTAAGTCAGATTTACACACACGAATAATAAGGTCATACTTGGCGAGCCTAGGATGTACAGACATGGCCTCAGAACATGAACCAAAAGGTTAAGAACGAGTCATATGTAAGATATGATGACCATATGATGTTCGCCATTGTAGCTACACCACCTGACATGATGATCAGTCGTGGTGTAGGGAATTTGGTTCGTGTAATCACTAAAAACAACTAGAGGGATGTTGTTTTTGAGTGAGAGTTCTCATAGTAATTTTTAATTAACTTGTGAACTAAATGAAAGTGAATTTGCATAATTCGTTGTAGTCGTTGGCATTTGTTTACTACCTTACACTTAGTTTTAATTGAGATGATGATACTATAGAGTTCCGGATATTAACTTTATAGACTGGTATCATATGTGTGAGTGTCAATCTAAAGTTTAAAGTACTATTGTAAAATTTCAAAAAAAATCACTTACTCCATTAAATTTAATAAGAAGTATTAAATCAAGAGTAACAATTCTAGCGTTAGTATCTAAGTACCACGCTTCCTCCATGATCTTTGATATTCCAAAGTTGTTTTAATATCAAAGGAGATCTAGGAGCTGAAATAATTATTTCAGGAACGATCATATGTTGAAGATATTATGATATCTAAAACAATGATTGGTTGCAATGTGATAAGAGTATAATTTAGTAAAACACATGTTCTCATATTGTATGAAAATATGTGAAGGTTGGAGATGCTAGACATCCTAATATCCCAAAAGTCTTTGGGAACTAACATTACACTCGTAATTCGTCCTTATGAGCTATAGTAGCTTGACCATGAAATTTGTCATAATAGGATGAATAAAAGATGTAGGTAAAGTGTTAACTACATCAAAATATTACTAAACAATAGAATTCGGAAAATCGCCAATCATTTGATGATGCTGATCCACCTCAAAAGTGAAAAGTCCAAAGGTTTTAGTGATGTAATAACACAATTTTGGACTATGTGTCATGCGTATGGCACCACTATTGATGTTGATAGATTATTCTAAAATGGAAATGCTGAAAGGGGATCTGAAAGATATTTTGGCAGAAAAGAAAAGAATGGAAATGTCCAGATCATGTATGTAGAAGATATACACGTTATGGGTGTATTCATTGCTTGTAAAACAATGTGGTTCTTGGGTATTCAATACTTGGTTGGTTGGTATGAAGTTTCATAATCAACACAATACAAGAACTACAATGGCCTAATTAACGAGCAAATGAATATGGGATGATTCTCATGGAAAAATATTAAAGTGTTATTGTGTTTCTCGTTACAATTAAACGTAGCCTTCAAGATTTCTTTTAATAATGGTTATTTTTTTCTGGTATTATAAGAACAATAGTTTTTCAAACTATTACCGTATTCATGGTAGATGGATGAACTCTTATAAATCTTGTTGGAGAAATCACATCCATAACACTGATGCTGAAGTGTCGCAAGACAAATGATTAGATGATAACTTTTGAGTGACACCACCATTTTAAATTACATTGGAAATAAAACATAAAGAAACTCCATGTTGATGGAATTTTGGAGTCTTTTGATTTTGAATCAATTGACGCTTGTGAAAATTTTCTGAGGATGATTGAAACTCCGTTGATAGGCCAAAGAAGAAAGGACGACTAACTTATTGGATATTGTACATATTGATGTATATAGTCCATTATGTGTAGCCGGGTGATACGTCCAAAATGCATCACTATTTTATATCATAATTCGTCCTTATTCATTGATATATTCACATTACGATGATATTCTTATGTTGTTTTGGCTTATTTTACATAGTTTGCAACTTTCCGGTGCCGAAGCAGCAGACGCAGGATTCAGCGGTAAAAAGTGGACGCTGAGTTGCTGAAGAAGAACACCTCCAAATTACCTAAAAATCTACGGAGGTTGTTTTTGAGAGGATTGACGAAGACACGCAAAAGAGGGACCAGAGTGGGGCCACAGGATGCCCAGGCGGCCACCTGGCGCGGCCCCCACCGTGGCCGCGCCGGGAGGACGCCTGGAGCCCTGGGACCACCCCAGGCTCCCCCTCCGGCCTATATACTCTTCGTCATCCGGAAACCCTAAAAGGAGGAGTTTTTAAGGAGTTCCACCACCGCTTCGTGGAGGAAACTTACTGAGAAGAAAAGGGCTCTCCCACGGGAAATTCCGCCGATGAGATCACCTCCCGGAAGGGGAGATCATCGCCATCGTCATCACCATTGTCACGGGCATCATCGAGATCATCATCGACATCATCCCAAACATCAGCACCATCTTCATCTTCATCCAATCTCATCTCACAATTTCAACTTGCGTTGTAACTCGTACTATCTATCCTCTCTACTCTACCGGTGTTGATTACTACTTTGTGGTGAATGTTATTGAGTTTTATTGGAGAAATATCATTATGAACATATTGTTTACCACCAATTTATCACCTCTGATCATGATCTCTTTTATGTCTTGTCAGTAATTACTTTATTTCTTGAGGACATGGGAGAAGTCTTGTTGTTAGTAGTCATATGATGTTGAAGTAATATGTGTTGTTTGATATTTAAGTTGTGTTGTTATTTTCCTAGTAGTGTTGTGTGAGTCGAACACTCAATACTTCGCCTTATTAAGGACCTAGGGAAATACATTGTGTGTAAAGAATGCTTACAGTGGGTTGCCGGAGTGACAGAAATCTGAACCCCAGTTTGCACACTTTTGCACAAGGGAATAATGGATCCTTGATCGTATTGCTGTGGTTAGGCTTTGCCTTAATTTCTACCTTGTATTTGCGGATGCATGCAAGTTGTTTAATCATAAGAGTGCACTTATCTTAGTCTAGAAGGTGTGCTAGCATAGATCCACCCACTCAACACTTATCAACACAAAACATGTTATCAATGCGGAATATGGCGAAAGCACACGACTACCTCTCCATGTGTCCTCAAGAACGCTTTAGTCTTTATAAGTTCAGTCGCAAGGATTATCCTTTGCTCAAAAGGATTGGGCCACCTGCTGCTCCTCAGCACCATTTACTTTGCTTGCTTTTGTGTTATTGTTGCTTATACCGCAAACCCCTAAAAAGTTATCTTTCAGTACTTGTAGTTATTCCTTGTCCAAAATCACTTATCAATACCTTTCGCTCCTCGTTGGGTTCGACACTCTTACTTATCGAAAACGCTGCAATAGATCCCTTATGGTTGTGGGTCATCAAGTACCGTTTTCTGGCGCCGTTGCCGGGGACCATAGCGCTATTGGTAAGTGAAGCTGGTAAGAAAATTTTTATATTGCTGTTTTTTTGTTGTTGTTGCTGCTCTTTGTCCATATGGACAACCTAGCTATTGGATTGTTTCTTGCGAGGAAACGCCCCACATTTGTGGTGGTTGTTCCTCCCCCTACTGAAATTGTGCCTTATAAAATACCAGCTGGTATTATCGATTGTGTTTTGGCTAATCGTTATGCAGGAGACAGACATCCCGGTGAACACTTGCTATATTTGTCGCAACTATGTTCACTATTTAGGCTTGCAGGTGTATCAATGGAGTTTGTCACGAGGAAATTGTTCTCCGTATCGCTTATAGATAAAGCTTCAGATTGGTATAAGCTTCTCGATAACTCACATTTGCTTGATTGGCAAGATCTTATGTCTCTCTTTTATACCAAGTTTTATCCTCTTCATGAAATTCATCCAGACAAAAACTATATCTATTACTTTAGGTCTCGTGACGGAGAAAGCATCGCTCAAGATTGGGGGAGATTGAAATCCCTAATGCTCAAATGTCCTATTCATGAGCTCCCCAAGGAAATTATACTTACAAATTTTTATGCTAGACTTTCTCGTCAGGATAAGGAGATGCTGGATGCCTCCTCTAGTGGGGTATTTCAGACGAAAAGTGTTGAAGAAAGATGGGATCTCATTGAAAGGATCCAGAGGAATACCGAAGATTGGGAAATAGATAAAGGTATTGAACCCACTATAAATTATGAGCATGATTATATAGAGAGATATGTGAAAACTGATTACTTTAATACCTTTTTCTCTAAGATTGGTCTTGATTCCCATCTAATGATTGATTTTTGTAAGGACTTTGCCTCTCATGTTGACTCTTCTAGGAAGAAGAAGGATCAGCATCATAAACCCTTCAAAGAATTACCTATTTATATTCATATTGCTGACCCTATTTTGCCTGCAGTTATATATGAGAAGCCCCCTTTTCCCGCAAGGATAAGGGAGCACTCTTTTGTGAAAGGCATAATAAATAAAAGTGAGAGAAGAATTGATGAGCCCGAGGACCAGATCAAGGTCGATCCTCAAGTTGCATTGGTTAAGGATCTTGTTACTAATGATGCTTTAGATTCCAATATAAATTTTTGTGGTTAAGGCCCAATTTCAGGTACTCTAGTAGTATCTGTTAAAATAGGAGATCACAATTATTATGGGCTATGCGATTTGGGATCGAGTGCTAGTGCCATTCCGTATTCACTTTATAAAGAGATCATGGGTGATATTTCACCTTGTGAACTTGAAGAAGTTGATGTTACTATTCATCTTGCAAACAGAGCAACTATCTCTCCTATCGGAATTGTGGGAGACGTTGAAGTCTTATGCGGAAAGGTAAAATATCCTACCGACTTTCTTGTACTTGGTTCAGTAAGGGATAATTTTTGTCCTATTATTTTTTGTAGACCTTTTCTCAGAACTTGTGGTGCTATAATAGATTGCAAGAAAGGTAAAGTTTCTGTTGAATTCAATGGTGAGCCATATGAATTTAACTTTTCTAAGTTCTCTAAGTAGCCTCGTGGTACTAATTTTCCTAGTAACTATAAGATTATTAAAGATATTTCTTCCATTGATATTCCTCCTAATGATTCTTTACAGCAATAAATGGAGGACCATGAGAATGATTTTCATATGCAGGAGAGAAATGAGCTGGACGAAATATTCTTAAGACAACCTGCTATCCTAAAGCACAACCTTACGGTTGAGCCTTTGGGAATTTTACCGAAACCAAAAGAAGATCCAGTGTTTGATCTTAAACCTCTTCCCGATACGCTCAAATATGCTTATTTAGATGAAAAGAAAGTATAGCCTGTTATTATCAATTCTAACCTCTCAGGGTATGAAGAAGAGCGACTATTGGAATTACTTCGCAAACATCGAGGTGCAATTGGCTATACCCTTGATGACCTTAAGGGGATTAGTCCATCTATTTTTCAACATACCATAAACCTTGAGCCTGATGCCAAACCAGTTGTTGATCATCAACGATGGTTGAATCCGAAAATGATGGATGTTGTAAGGACTGAGATTCTCAAGCTTCTAGACGCAGGTATTATCTACCCTATAGGTGATAGTAAGTGGGTAAGCCCGGTTCATTGTGTTCCAAAGAAAGGAGGTAAAACTGTGGTTCCTAATGATAAGAATGAACTAATACCTCAGAGAATTATTATTGGATATAGAATGTGTATTGATTACAGGAAGCTTAACAAGGCAACCAGGAAGGACCACTACTCGTTGCCGTTCATCGACCAAATGCTTGAAAGGTTATCCAAAAACACTCACTTTTGTTATCTTGATGGTTATTCTGACTTCTCTCAAATTCATGTTAACACTGCTGATCAAGAGAAGACCACTTTTACTTGTCCCTATGGTACTTATGCTTACAGGCGTATGCCTTTTGGTTTATGTAATGCCCCTTCTACTTTTCAAAGGTGTATGTCTGCTATCTTTCATGGTTTTTGTGAAGAAATTATGGACGTATTCATGGACGATTTCTCCGTCTATGGAACATCTTTTGACCATTGTCTCCACAACCTTAATAAAGTTTTGCAGAGATGTGAGGAGACAAATTTGGTGCTTAACTGGGAGAAGTGCCACTTTATGGTCAACGAGGGAATTGTTCTTGGCCACAAGATTTCTAAGAGGGCAATTCAGGTGGACAGGGCCAAGATCGAAGCAATTGAAAGGATGCCCTATCCAAGGGACATCAAAGGTATTCGTAGTTTTCTCGGTCATGCTGGTATCTATAGAAGATTTATTATAGACTTTTCTAAGACTTCAAGACCCCTCACTAATCTTCTCCAGAAGGATGTTCCTTTTGTTTTTGATGAATATTGTAAGGAAGCCTTTGAAGTTCTTAAGAAAGCTTTAATAACCGCTCCTATAGTACAACCACCTGATTGGAATTTACCTTTTGAAATTATGTGTGATGCTAGTGATTTTGCTGTTGGAGCTGTTTTAGGGCAAAGGGTTGATAAGAATTTGAATGTTATATATTATGCTAGCAAAACCCTTGATAGTGCTCAAAAGAATTATGCTACTACTGAGAAGGAATTCTTAGCAGTAGTGTTTGCTTGTGATAAGTTTAGGCAGTATATTGTTGATTCTAAGGTTATTATTCATACTAACCATGCTGCCATTAAGATCTTATGGAGAAGAAGGATGCCAAACCAAGACTCATCCGATGGGTACTCCTTCTTCAAGAATTTGTTTTGAAGATTGTAGATAGGAAAGGAGCAGACAATCCGGTGGCGGATAATATTTCAAGGATGGAAGATATACCGCATGATCCCATTCTTTTCAACGACAGTTTACCAGACGAACAACTAGATGTTGTAAAAGTACAATCTCTCTCCGATCATTGGTTTGCAGATTATTCTAACTTTATCGTTGCAAAGTTTTTTCCTCCAGGTTTAACATTTCAGCAAAGGAAGAAGTTCTTCCACGATTTGAGGCATTACTTTTGGCATGACCCACATCTTTTCAAAGAAGGTCCAGATGGGATCGTGAGGAGATGCATACCGGAACACGAGCAGAAAGACATTCTCATACAATGTCACGATAGTCCATATGGAGGACATCATGCCGGTGAGAGGACCGCTCATAAGGTTCTTCGATCAAGTTTTTATTGGCCTACTCTCTGTAAGGATGCTAGAAATTATGTCTTATCCTGTGATAAGTGTCAGAGAGTTGGTAATATTAGTAGAAGGAATGAGATGGCTATGAATTACTCTCTAGTGATTGAGCCTTTTGATTGCTGGGGTGTTTATTTTATGGGTAGTTTTCCTCCCTCGCACAAGTACACTCACATTTTAGTTACTGTTGATTATGTAACCAAGTGGGTAGAGGCAATCCCCACTGAAACTGCTGATCACAAGACATCGTTGAAAATGCTCAAGGATGTAATTTTTCCTAGGTATGGAGTACCCAGGTACCTCATGACTGACGGGGGTTCACACTTTATGCATGGAGCTTTTAGAAAAGCTTTAGCCAAGTACGATGTCAATCATAGAATTTCTTCACCGTACCACCATCAAACTAGTGGAAAGTTGAGCTCACCAATAGAGAGATCAAGTTGATCTTACATAAGACAATTAATAGAAATAGGAAAGATTGGTCAAATAAGTTAGGAGATGCTTTGTGGGCGTATAGAACTGCTTACAAAAACCCCATGGACATGTCTCCCTATAAGATGGTCTATGGCAAGGCTTGCCATATGCCATTAGAATTAGAACACAAAGCTTTCTGGGCTAGTAGAGAGCTTAATGCTGACCCGAAATTAGCTGGTGAAAAGCGCCTCATGAACTTGACTTCTCTAGATGAGTGGAGAAGCTAAGCTTACGAGAGAGCTAAAATGTTCAAGGAAAAGGTAAAGAAGTGGCACGATAGGAGGATTCTGAAACGTGAATTTAATGTTGGTGCTAAAGTTTTGTTGTTTAGATCTTGTTTCAAGTTTTCTCCAGGTAAACTACTTTACAGGTGGGAAGGGCCATTTCATATTGAAGAAGTCTACTGCTCGGGTGAAATCAAGATTAATAATTTCGAAGGCACCAAACCTCAAGTTTTGAATGGGCAAAGACTTAAGCATTACATAGAAGGAGACCCTGTCAATGTTGATGTGGATTTGGTATACACAACAACTCATGAAGAACATGTTGCAGCCCTGTCTCAGACACCAGCAGAAGAAGAATAAGGAAAGGTATGTATTACGGTAAGGAAACATCGCGAACCGCCATAAAAATCCCATATTATGAGTTTTTATAAAATTAGGAAAATTTGAGGCCTAAGTGGAGCCGGAGGCAAGCTCCAGGGGCCCCAAGCGCCCCCCTGGCGCGGCCTACCCCTTGCCGCGCCGGGAGGCCGCCTAGGAACCCAGGAGTCCGTCTCCGAGCCCACTTTGGCTCGTTACCTTCCTTTCCGTGCAGAAATTTTTGCTATATATTTCCCCGGATTGTTCCGGCAACGTATCTCGCGATTTCGTGTGTTTTCTTTTCGATATGTTTCTGCCAGAAAATCTTTCAGCTAGACCTAGGTGCCATGGCTTCCCCAAGTTCCCCCAAGGACAAGTTCGTCGTCAACGTCATCAACCCTTACCTCGCTGAGGTGAAGAAGCACCCTCAGGTTGTTCGGATGGAGGACAATGTCCTCCATCAAGAAGATCTGAAGGGACCTATCAAGGAGGGTAGCATCCAAGCCAGGATAGAAGAAGTGGAGCAAGAAGTCTTCAAGTATAATATGATGGTCGAGCGTGGTGTTGAAACTAACTTTGACATCATCAACGAGCTGAAGGCACATTCCAAGAAGGAGATGAAGGAGATGTTGTCAAGCATCAACGAGCTGGAAGAAAAAGTGTTCGAGCTTCAAGGGCAGATCTATGATCTGCAGAACTAGAACTGTGAGTATGAACTAAAGTTTATGCGCATGGGTTTGGGTGTTGAGTGCAGGATCTTAGAGACTGAAGCCTCAGATGAGACTGGAGAACCGCTTCCATGGAAGCACTTTTCCAAGGACTACATGATCAACATGAACAAGAATGAGGAGTGAAATCTCCTTGGGTAATGGCATCCCCTTAGCTTGTCCCAAGCTTGGGGGAGTGCCCGGTATCTTTATCTTTATCTCGGTCTTTTAGAGTCAAGTAGAGTTGTATCATGTCTAGGGAAGTTATCTTATAAAATAGGTGTTTGCATTCAGGTCTAGCACTCCTTTTTGGAGAGTTATGTATCTGTGAGTGTGGAGTTGTCTATGATGGAATATTAATGAGAAGTCTATTGATTCCTTCGCTGCACTCGATATTCTCTTCACGCAATCGACCTTATGATGATTCTTATGGGGAGTGTTGACCTTATATTAGGTATGGCTTTGAAAACTTTATTTAATCTTGGCAAACACAGCTTTGGTCATAACAACAAGCATGATTTTCTCAAAGTAGCGACATAGCCAAAACCTTTATGTTATTATGCTTGAAGTGTTATGTTGACAAGGAAGACAACTTGATGTGCTATGCTTATTTTAATGTTTATGCTTTATATTGCTTTGCATCTAAGTCATCATCAATTGTCTGTTCTCTCAAAGCCTTTGCTAGCCAAACCTCTGTACTAAGCGGAATTCTGCTTCTGCATCCATACCCTGAAACCAATATTTTCCATATGAGTCCACCATACCTTCCTATTCGTGGTATTCCACTACCACTCCTAAAGTATAGAATTTATGTGTTATCCATAAATGTTCAAAATCTTCTATTTTGTGCCCTTGTTTTAGCTCATGAGGAAGTAGTAGTTAATTCATGATCTTCTTAAGTTGGACAAGTTTTATCCCAATATTGCATGTCTATCTGCAAACCCCTAATACGAGGAGGAATTGACATGAGTGCGCCCATCTCATAAAAGATAATACAACAAACAAACCCTCCTTCACGCTTTGTTCATGAGAAATCAGAAAACTTTGGCAGTGATAAACAAATGAGATTGCGGGGATGTGATCTTCCCCGTGTGGGAGCTGTTCCTCGAAACTTGTCCAATTTGAGAAGTAATTGAGTTATCTATTAGCATTCGTTGACAAGTCATGCACCTCTCAAAACTTGTTTTCATTCTGTTTGATTTAAGGACAGCACATGAGTTTTCCCTACTTCCCTAGAGCAGGGCCTATCTTTTAGTTTTAGGTTGAGTCAGTTATTCCTACTTCTTTCTATTCTTAAAGAGAGCAGAAACTTGATGTGACAAGGATTTATTCATATAAAGCTGCATTAAGATTTGTCATACCACATCCTTGTTTACATTATCATTTGATAAGTAAGTTGTTTGTTAAGCCTGGTTGAAGCAAACATCTTCCTTTGTGTTAACATTTTCACTTCGTGCCTAACAACATGTTCTTTCAAAACCTTCAATTGATCTCATCAAAATATAAAAAGAAAGAGAAAAAGTAAAAGCTATTAGTTGTTCTTTAACCAAAGGACATGTTTGCCATGATTTGATGAGTTTCCTTAGCCCTACTCTTGATTATAATTGTAATTACCCTTTCATAAGGGACCTATGAGTTGAAGATTGCTGTTAAGGATGTTTGAGTTTGGTGAAGAAATCATGATGCTTCTTGTCCGTATTCTATTTATCAACACTTCACTCTCTAAACTTGTGGACAAGTTTACCGAGATCAGTTTTCGCTTGGGGACAAGCGAGGTCTAAGCTTGGGGGAGTTGAAACGTCCAAAATGCATCACTATTTTATATCATAATTCGTCCTTATTCATTGATATATTTCACATTACGATGATGTTCTTATGTTGTTTTGGCTTGTTTTATATGGTTTGCAACTTTCTGGTGCAGAAGCAGCAGATGCAGGATTCAGAGGTAATAAGTGGACGCTGAGTTGCTGAAGAAGAACACCTCCAAATTACCTGAAAAGGTATGGAGGGTGTTTTTGAGAGGGTTGACGAAGACACACAAAAGAGGGACCAAAGGGGGGCCACAGGGTGCCCAGGCGGCCACCTAGCGCGGCCCCCACCCTTGCCGTGCCGGGAGGGCGCCTGGAGCCCTGGGACCACCCCAGGATCCCCCCTCTGGCCTATATACTCTTCTTCATCCAGAAACCCTAAAAGGAGGAGTTTTTATGGAGTTCCGCGGCCGCTCTGTGGCGGAAACTTACAGAGAAGAAAAGGGCTCTCCCGCGGGCAGATTCCGCCGAGGAGATCACCTCCCGGAAGGGGAGATCATCGCCATTGTCATCACCATTGTCACGGGCATCATCGAGATCATCATCGACATCATCCCCAACATCAACACCATCTTCATATTCATCCAATCTCATCTCAAAATTGCAACTTGCGTTGTAACTCGTACTATCTATCCTCTCTACCCTACCGGTGTTGATTACTACTTTGTGGTGAATGCTATTGATTTTTGTTGGAAAATATCATTATGACCAGATCGTTTACCACCTATTTATCACCTCTGATCATGATGTCTTTTATGTCTTGTGAGTAGTTACTTTAGTTCTTGAGGACATGGGAGAAGTCTTGTTGTTAGTAGTCATATGATGTTGAAGTAATATGTGTTGTTTGATATTTAAGTTGTGTTGTTATTTTCCTAGTGGTGTTGTGTGAGTCGAACACTCAATACTTTGCCTTATTAAGGACCTAGGGGCATACATTGTGTATAAAGAATGCTTACGGTGGGTTGCCTGAGTGACAGAAACCTGAACCCCAGTTTGCACACTTTTGCACAAGGGAATAATGGATCCTTGATCATATTGTTGTGGTTAGGCTTTGCCTTAATTTCTACCTTGTATTTGCGGATTCTTGCAAGTTGTTTAATCATAAGAGTGCACTTATCTTAGTCTAGAAGGTGTGCTAGCATAGATCCACCCACTCAACACTTATCAACACAAAACATGTTATCAATGCGGAATATGGCGAAAGCGCATGATTACCTCTCCATGTGTCCTCAAGAACGCTTTAGTCTTTATAAGTTCAGTTGCAAGGCTTATCCTTTTCTCAAAAGGATTGGGCCACCTGCTGCTCCTCAGCACCATTTACTTTGCTTTCTTTTGTCTTATTGTTGCTTATACTGAAAACCCCTAAAAAGTTATCTTTCAGTACTTGCAGTTATTCCTTGTCCAAAATCACTTATCAATACATTTCGCTCCTCGTTGGGTTAGACACTCTACTTATCGATAACTCTGCAATAGATCCCTTACGGTTGTGGGTCATCACCGGGTGTGGTGGATCTTGCACTTCATATACCTTAACCAAAGATTTGAGTGGGTATTTCTATATTTACTTAATGAGGAAAGTGTGAAATATTTGAAAAATTTCAAAGACTTTCATGATGAAGTGGAAAATCATTGTAACAAGAAAATAAATAATTTATGATTTGATCATAAAGGAAGATATTTGACTTAGGAGTTTAGCAAACACAGGAAACTTGAGGAATCGTTCCATAGACTTGCGCTATCCCGAAACACCATAGTAGTATGGAGTGTTCTAGAGATGTAATCAAAACCTTGTTTGACATGGTAGGATCAAAGGTCTTATTTATGAAACTGCCATTATGGTTTAAGGATTAAGCTATAGAGACTACCACTTTAACACTGAAAAGAGCGCCATCTTGCATGATTCATTGAAATGACACCATATCAGTTATAGAATGGGATAAAGCCCAAGTGTCTTTTCTTAAATTTTGGTATGCATGGCATTTGTAAATTGTTTACAACCAAAGTCGGATAAGAATGTATTTGTATGTTATCCCAATTTTTACCGTTGGGTATTTCTCCATAAACACTTAATACAAAAGTGTTTGTCGCTTAGAACTTCAAGTTTCTTGAGAAGGAAATTTTTCTTGAAAAGTTAAGTGGGAGGACAATAGAACTTTGATTAAGTTGTTGAACCTGAGCTACATGTGCTGAGGTGCGCAGCGCCGGGAAGTGTCCAAAAGGCGGCCATAATGCTCATGGCTCCCATACCTCAAAGGTTGTGGTCATGGAGATCTATGTTTCTGTTGAACCAAGTGGGCCAGGTAAACGACCAAATAATAAGATTTGAGTTCGAATCAATATTGTTTTACAATGATGAACCGACTACATGCAAAGAAGAGATGATGGGCCCTAACTCCGTCAAATGGCTTGAAGCCATATAACCTGTGATAGTTCCATACACGAGAAACCAAGTTTTTGAACTAGGAAGACCCTCAGGAAAGCATGCAGCCTATTGATCGTATTTGGATCTATAAAAGAAACAGACATGGATGTTTCACATCTATGAAATTATCGACATAATCGGAAAGGGATTTGCGACTATGTTCAAGTAGTTGACTATGAAAAGATTTGATCTTTCATAGAAATATTTAGTCTGAATGGATCGTTGTAGCAACAACTTCTTATACCAATTTTTGTATATGGTAGTTGAACAAATGGAGAAACATTCTTCTGATAGAATGGTTACCAAGGACGTGTAAATGACACGGTCCAAAGGGTTTTTGTTAAAACAAAGAATCCTAAAGAAAAGGCATGCAAACTCCAATGGTTGAAGTAAGCATCGCGGAGTTGGAATCTTCGTCGTTAAAAGGTTTAGTTTTTCATCAGAGCCGATGGAGATGCTTGCGTTTGCAATAAATTAAGTGGGAGCATTGAGAAATATTTCTAATACATGATGTAGAAGACATTTTGTTGATTGTAAATGACGTATCTTTTATTGACTCAGATTAAAATTTTCATTTAGATTGGATTTCAATGAAAGATCTAGGAAAAATCAGAATATTGGGCATCAATATCTATGTAGATAGACTAGGATGCTAATATGGTTGTGCTGAAGTACATAGATGAAATGTTGAATGAAGTTCAATATGGAAACGACGAGAATGACTCTATCCGCATGGAAAAGCAAGATTCAAGTTTTTTGACACTTGGTGAGTAAAGCCACATGAATGATTTGATCAATCATGCATATCATGATATGTATATATCTAGATATGTCGTGTGCTCTAAATCTTATGGACATATACCAGAGTGATCCATAAGATGATAATTGGACGATAGTAATAATATCCTTATGTGCTTTGGAAGGACTAAGAATATATTATGTATATAGAGGTGACTAATAGTTCATTGTAAAGTGTTACATTGACACTAGTTTTTTTCACAAGATACAAGTTAAGTCTACGTCAATTATGCTATATGGTAAGGTGCCACAATGATATGGAAGAAAGTTCCATCATGAAATTGGATGAGTTCCAAAGTTAAAACATTATGAAGCATACTACAACGAAGGCTGAGTATATGACTGCTCTAGTAGAAGCAACAGAGGGCATTTGTGATGAGAAGTTTGTTTATCAAACTAGGTCTAGTTCCAAGTAGGCTAGCAATATGAATATCTATTGTATGAAAATAGTATCAACATGTTTTTGGCTCAAGTAAGTGAGGTCTCACCAGAGAACCAAATTTAAACAAATCAAAACAGTGCCTAAACCAGCCACTTTTAATCCTATTTAAATAGAACAAAATGAAATGATTTTATTAGACCACCAAACTTTTTGAGTATTGCTATATGGTGTAACACTAATTGTGGAGCAAGTCTTCCATTTTGCAATAACCAAATGCTCGCTAAAAAAACATAAATGAAAAGAGAAAAGAAAGAGCAGAAAAGAAATAAAGTAAAAGAAGCCCATTGGCCTGGTGCACACAAGTGCACAGTCTCCCCAGCCCAGCCCACTTAGCCCACCCCGGACATCCCCCTCCCCACTGTTCCCTCTAGTGCGTGGCCCCATGGCAGAGCACCTCGACGACGATCGAGCCGCTGGATGGACACCAACGCGACGCCGCCCTTGCTGTCGGGGTTAAATATGCCGCCCGCACCCCCTAGCGTAACCCTAGCCCGTTTCTCCCCCTCCTCGCGCCGCCTTCGTCGCCCTAAGTCGCCTGAACGCCGCCGTCGCCATGGTCGTGAGGTTCCGTGGCCAGTGAGCTCCGCTCGCCTCTCCGTCGTGTCCTTGTGCCTCGTCATCGTCATCCACATCACAGTGCCGAAGGAATCGTGTCGATACACCCTGTAATCGCCGCTATCGTTTTCTCTCTTTTCTGCATCGCCACCCGTCATCGACGAATTCCCGCCGCCTCGAGTCTTCACCGAGTAAACTTTGCTCACTTGCATATTCACTGTGAGCACTTATCCCATCGCCAACCCCTTTAGCTTCCCCCTAGCACCGTACCTGCATCGACCATGGAAGACGTGCTCATCGCCTCCATGGATGGTCGTGTGTGCGCTCCCATGCGTCTCAGCTCGCGCGTTCGACACCCATGTGCTTCTGGTGAGCCGTACCTCCCATCTGACTAGCTCTCGCTCGCCAAAATGTGCTGGAACCGCATTCTCGTGCTCGCCTAGAAATGGTCGCCGCCACGGCTTGTCGCCGACGACCATTCCGGCCACCTCCGTCGATGCCGCCACCACTGATTGATACACGGCGAGGTGCTCGACCGAATGGACCAGGCCACGTCTGCTATAATCACCGGAATCGTGCGCATGGTCGGCGCTGACAGCCTCTGTCACCTCCGGTGTGCACCTGTGTCACTGCCGTGTGGACCCCACGGTCAGAAACCTAATTAAACCCTAAGCTAATCACCCTACGTACTAAGCATGACAGTGGGCAATGTCCCCTTCTAATCTTTGTTGTTTACAACATATGGAGATGACCCCCACTTCCTATGACATGTGGTCCGAGGCACTTAAATTTACCCTTGGTTTAATTGGATTAACTAAAAATCTCTTTGTCTCCATCACATCTAGTCCTCACTATCAGTTCAACTAAATAATGATTTTATTAAAATATAGTAAATGACATGTACGCCCTTTGTAATGTTTAATTAAATAAAAATGTTTCCAGTGCCATTGCCTTTGACATGTGCGTCCCTGTACTCAGTATAGTGTTAGTATTTGGTTTAATTAATAAAAGTAATCTAGAAAATGATTTAAACTTCCAAATTCAATATCTTTTAAACCGTAACTAGGATGAAAATAATTTATACATGAAAGTTGCTCAGAAAAATACAACGAATACGAACATGCCACCCACATACCCACCACTATGAAACCCTAGCTTAGAATACCAGAACGCCCCATGCTCCAGCCCAGAGATCAAGTCTTCTAGAGCACTGCACTTCTTGATATAGAACTGAATCAATTTTATTACTGATGAAAAGAGTACAAGGGGTCCATTACAACACTAGCGGAGCGAGGCCGCGAACCACTTGCTCCTAATGCCAGCTACGGATCTACACCAAGCAGCGGAATAACTCTACCGCAGTGGAATAACTCCCTAGCAACGGAACGGCGGAGGTGATGAACTCCAATCCAGGGGGATACTGACTGGGACACCTCCTAGCTCGCAAACTCCGGGAACGTCATCCTACGCAATCATGGCATTGCCTGCAAGTCAGGCATGACATGCCATGTCACTACATTGAATGTACTTGCAAGCTCAAACTGTAGGGGAACGCGGCAGAAAACAAAAAAAATTCCGCACTACGAACAGCCCAGGACCACTATGGAGACTGCATACAAGGTTTTTGATCTGATCGTTACCGACTCGTAGCGCAGCGGAAGTAGAGTCGATGTAGATCGTCGGTGCAGATCCCCGCAGCTAGGATTTACAACCTCCCAACCGCGAGAATGTATTCCCTCGTCTGCTCCTCGGACAGCGCTCAGGGAGGCGGTCGGACAGTCCCTCGGACGATGTCACGGACAGCCCTTCGGGAGGCCCCTCGAAACTCGATCGGTAACTCGGACAGCCCTTCGGGAGGACCCTTGAAACTCGAACGATAATTTGGACAGCCCTTCGGGAGGACCCTCGAACAGCCCCTCGGGCAAAAGATCGAAACTACGACCTCTCTACGGGGTTGCACACATACGGTGTCATCTATCCGGCAGGGCTTCGCCGTCCAGAACTAGTTCCTGCCGGAACCCAGACAGCCTTTCGGCTGTACGAAACTATTTCGTGTGAGGGAGAGAAGAAGCCAGATAATTGCATGGCATGTGTTGAAAACTCAAGTGAGAGCTTGGATCAAGGATATGGGGCTGCCCTCACACCTCTATTTATAGGAAACCCAAGGGGGCTTTCTTGGCTCCCAAGTCCTTCTAGAAGGCTTTCCAAAAATATCTCAAGTAGTACTTTTTACTATTCATGACACCACTTTTTCGCATCCGAAAATTCCGAAAATATTTCTGTGGGTCTTAGAATAATTCCAACACCCACTAAAATGATTTTGGGCGCATTCCGAAACAATTCCGGATTAGTGATTTTCATCTGCGAAAAGCAACCTAAGCATTTCCGGCAGCTCCGGAACATTTCCGGCAGCTCCGAAATATTTCCGAAAAAAATATTTTAATCTTTTCTCCAGAATAATTCCAGAAGTTACCAGAACAATTCTGGCACTCTCCAAAATTACCAGGTGCTCTCCGAAACCTTTTCGGCTTAGTGGTTTACCCCGAAACAACTTTTCGGTTTTCTCTCTCGGAACTTTTCCGCCGTCTCCGAAACCTTTCCGGTGACTTTATCTCAGACTCCCTGTCTAGTATTCAACAGATAGATGACCCTTAAGCGTGTGACCCTGTAGGTTCGATGAAGTATAGGCATGACAGGAACACTTTCCGATCAATGATCAATAGCGGAACCGAGGACATCCATATTGATCCCTATACCCATACGAAGAATTATTCGAGTGAACCTTTAGTTGTTGTGTGCTATTCCTGTTGCTTCGCGATATATTACAAATACCCGAGGTGAGACTTATTGGCATCCCCGTGAATCAACAACTTGTCCACTATGCCAGTTACCTCGTTCCTGGTATTGTTCTCTTTTCTCGTTCCCGCGTTCCGGCATCCCTGTGATCAAATCACACTGTGTCTAGCCAGACGATGGTGGATACCGTAACACCGAGAGGGCCCTAAGAATATCTCTCCAACGACGGAGGAGCAAATCCCAATCTCGAGCTACCTAGTTCCTTGTCATACTTTTCCGTGAACCCGCAAGCAGCCGTAATAGCCACCCTTTTAAAGATGACGTTTAACAAAACCCCAAAGTTCACGAAGCAAGTACGAAGGAACTCGATACTCTCATGGTCTAAGGAATTATGCAAACGCACAACTTTCTCTGTGTTATTAACCATTAACTTGTGACGAATGTATCTCATAGCATAACATCAATTCGGGTCGATTCAACACAAATGTTCTTCTAACATTGTGCCCTCAAAATTGCCGGCATAGTCATGCCCATGATCAGGAAAACAGAACCATCATGCAACACTTGAGCTAGTCTTAGAGGCGAGACTAGGAATATATATTTTTTATCCATTTATTATTCCACACGTGCATATGAGTCTTCCTCCGAGCCTCGTGGTTATTGCAGACTCGAGAACCATAGCAGTTATAGCATGGAATATAAACATAATTAGGAACATGGGGATAAATAATAACATTTATTATTGCCTCTAGGGCATATCTCCTACAGACTCCCACTTGCACTAGAGTCAATAATCTAGTCAATGCTAATGCACTTTACACCTACGGCATACTGGTGTAAAATATGCTTCACATGTGGTATAGCCTGATGTCCAACGGATCTGACAATTTCAACTCCGTGTGTATCTTTGCATATCCTCGCGTTTTCACGCTTTCACAAAATTCATATTTTGTGTGGACTTGGCTTTGTATATATGCGAATCACTGGTCGAACCTTGATTCCTCAAACTGAGCTATGGAGCAACAATCTTCAATAGTGTTCCATTGACCAAAGCCATATTGGAACCATACTAAGTTCATGAATGAACTATATGATTCAACATTTTCTTTGTTGCTTCTAAAGCAGCAACATACATAGCCATTTGTTATAGAATTTCGCCACAGTAACCTGTTATGAACAATTCCAACTTACTGTGCCACCATATTGTGTATTACACACAAAAAAACTTTAACTCAAATCGAAAATCGCATGGAGCATTGATGAAGACCGTATCGATGTAATTACTTACAACAAGTACTTCATAATCTCTTCTTGCGAGAAAACATGTCATCAGTGCTACTTTAGTACTCAATGACATTTTTCACTGTTGGCCCACGATCAGTTCTTTGATCACTTTGGTATCTATACTCGCAACAACTTTGGAGTATTGGACATATCTGGTTGTTTTATATACCATGGAATACATGATTAATCCCAACACGAAGGTGTGTGGAATCTCCATCATGTAATTTGCTCATCAGTGTTTTGGGACACTGAGTCTTGCAAAAACTCTTTCCATGTGACTTTGGCAAGAATCACTCCTTGTCGTTTTTAATGCTAAATTGTTTTGGCATCTTGTCAGTATGTATTTTGGCTTAGCCCTATTAGGCAATTCTATCTCTTAGATAATTATGCCTAATATCAAGGCTACTTAACCCAAGCACTTCATCAAAAAACTATTTTCAATGAAGTCCTAATTCATGTCAAGAAATTTATATTATTTCCAATTAACAATGTGTCAAGCACACACAAGGTTTTTAGAAATATTATTATGCTCCCACTTACTTTCTTGCAATCACAAGCATCTTCGTTATCCATTGATGAAATCAAACTCTTTTGACTATTTCATCAAAAACTAAGATTCCAACTCCATTATGCTCTCTTTTGTCCATCGCAGGAACTCTGAAGTTTGCATACTTACTAGCATCCTCTGGACTGACAAAATACCTTGGACTGTATCTCCAAGGCAGTATTTCCATCTCATGGAAATCCTTTTGGCATCCATGTTTCATATCTCATGAATGAAATACGTATTAATTGCTAGTTTAACCCGAACCGACTTTAAGCATCGCTACGGAGAGACAATCTCGCCGTAGTTAATTCCTTGAAATTGTTATAAGCAACAAGTCGAGCTTTATGGATAAAACATTTTTATCCGTATCAGTTTATAGTTCCATTAATATTCGTTAGACTCTAAGTCTTCCGAATGGTCCATCAAGATACAATCTTGAATTACGTATATGGAAACTATCTCGGATTTGTATTGGCATTTAGCCAATTCCGGAGTCAGGGCCCATCATCGCTTCCTTGATTATCGTAGGTATGCTGTTGTCTAACAACAATATCTCGTTTGCGCACCTGAGAGGTTTGCACGAGTTTTGCCTACGTGGCTCAGTTGCAAGTTTGACCGAAGTCCATACATCTCATGTAGAGGCTTCCGTATCAGTTGCAGTAGGAAACTCTGGAATCACTTCCAAGGTTCCTTTCCTTTGATCTGATGACGAAGATACTGTTATCTCGTCGAGTTGCACTGTCCTCCCACTCACCTTTTTTCAAGAACCATTCTCTTTAAAAGCATACCGTTCTTTGTGGAAAAACCTTTTGCCTCGGTATAGTGGTGGAGGAATTCCCAATAATTTGGGATAACCTACAAAGTAGCACTTGTCTGATTTGGAATAGGTTTGTAAACAGTTTACACAATCCCCATATTCCAAATGTTAAGAAAAGATAAAACATGGTTGGGCGTACCATACCATGGCGTCATTTCAACAGACCTGATGGCGCTCCTTTCAGTGTAAAAGTCGTAGTCTCTAAAGCATTACATTAAAAGGGATAATGGCAAATTGATTTATGTCATCTTTGATCTTACCATGTCATAAATGGTTTGATTACATCTTCAAGGACATTCCACTTGCAGTGGTGTTCCGGGAGGTGCAAGTTATGAAAACTCTTTTCACAACTCATCAGACATTGGCTAAACTTGTAACTCAAAAATTCCTTTCTGCAATCGAATTGTAGAAACATAATTTTCTTGTCACAATAACTTTCACTTCATTTTTGAAAACCTTTCGAATGATTTCAAAAGATCCAGACTTACGTCTCATCAAGTAAATATCCATATATCTACTTGAGTCTTTTCTGAAGATAGATAAATCCACTACTAACAACATTTATCGGACTACACACATCAAATGTATGATCACCAATAAGTTTGTTGTTCGTTCCTCATGGCCTGTGAACGGTATTTCAGTCACTTAACTTTTCGGACGAAAGTTGCAAGTGTGAGATGATTCATAATCAAATGACTTCAAAATCCATCATTATGGATTTTCTCCATGCGGGTTTCTCCAATGTGACCAAATGCAGTGCCACACATATGTGGTATTCTTTTAGTCTTTCGACATTTAGCGTCATTGTTATGGATGTATCATATTACCATCAATATTCGTAACATACATCCCATCCCCGATGGAAGCATGGCCCTTTATGTTATTCATAATACTGAACAACAATTTTTCTTTTATGAACAACCTTCTTGCAACGTACTTTATGCAATGGGCTAGAGTGTATAAAACTCTAAAACGAATTATGAAAATAAATACAGATGGTGATACACCGATGGAAGGTATAGTAACTTTTACTATGTTCCCAGCGCGTATCTAAACCTCATTACTGGCAAGTCTTTTAGGCCGTAGTGGTTCTTGCATCGAGTTGCAACAGAATGCAATCGAGCGGGTATTCCTGTGATCAACTTTTAATCATAATACCCAAGAATTATGGACTAACTGTTTAATCACAATTCCCAAGAACTATTTATTTTTGACCAGCCTTCCATACATCAATAACTTTCATGAATTTTATACATGAGCTGGACATTCCAGTCTTCTTTCTTTTTGCCCTTATACTTTTAACAGTTTAACTTTCAATATATTTCTCCTACTCTCAGAAGAAGCACCCAACTTTAAGAGTGGCGTTAGCCCCGGACTTCCTAGGCGTGTGAGTCATACTAACACCCTTTGGACATTTCCTTTCTCTTTAAGTTGTTTGTTTTATTCACCTTCATCATATGACAGGCGTTCTTCTGGATCCCTCTCTTATCAGTCAAATGCCCAGTAAACACTTTACTAATACTTTGCAAACAAATATTGCTTTGGATATCTCATATCTTTTAGCCTTTGTCTGTATCTGAAAACAATTTTCAGTTCCATGAATATTACATAACTATCCCAAACTTGTGAAGTTCGGGTCTTATGGAAGCAAACGTATTGCACTTGACCACAATGGAATTCTAGCTTTTGGATCGAAGGACGAGAGTCACATCATCCATAGCATTAGCGGGAGGACACCGAAAGCATGTGATAGGACAAAATCCTTCTCGGCACTCTTGAGGACAATCCTCGCATTACGTTACCAACCGTAAAGTTTTAACCAGATATTTAACAGCTTATTCAATTTTAATAGGGAAGGTGGAAACGCGAGCCATTATTCTACAACTATTAGCAAATTATACTTAGACAGTGTTCATAATTAATTGCACTCAGAATTAAACAAGTTAATTCTCAAATGCGCTCCCACTCAAATCAATATCTCTCAAAATTGATTATGAGTGATTCAAGATCCAAATATCAATACAACGCCATAGAATCATCATCTCATGACGAGGATTTTGATTTGGTAGGCCAACTTGCCGATCACATCTCTATGTGACTCTTGTTCATCTTTCGATGCATGTGTTCCGAGCTCAGGACGATCCTGCCATGAACGTCAAGACAACCAAGTGATCTTGCTGCGAGGTCTGACCTCACCCGCCTTACATTTCTCCAATCGTTCGTACCCATGCGTCCATGGCGCACCCCGAAAGGATAGATGCTGTGACGGTGCTACATTTGGGAGAACACTAACTACTTGATATTTTAAGTGAGAGATCACCCTAATAAAAAGCGACTACCGCGCAATCAAGAAGGGTGCAACTTAAGGGATAAACATCTCAGGTAATTCATAATTGCATGATATGGTATAGCCCCTTCTGACGGAGAAGTCAAGTATTTCTTCGTCTTTGGCATTTGCGTCGGAGTTCACCTTCGCGAAGTTTGCCACCACCTTGTCGATGCACCAAATAATATTGCTATCTTTATAGCTAATAAAATAAGTGCATTACATAAGGTTGACTCGCAGGTCATTAAAGTGAAAATCATATGGCTCCAGCCATCATGCCGAATCATGACACGCAGGTCATGTTAATAAATTTACATTATATAGTCATCTCATACATAATCAAATTAATATGAGCTTTGCTATACCACATCACATGCACATCCTGCAAAACCAAGTTAGACGCCTCTAATCGGTTTATGCAAAATTTTATTTTACGTGGCTTCTAAGGTTTTGACTTAAACCGCAGCTACCAACGTTTATCATCAAGCATGATTATTCAAGTTGTATGAAACACGAGATAATAAAATCTCGAGCCCCATACTGAACTTCGTCATACACGTGATCCCCGTGCAGATCATATCTGCATTGCCCTTTAGTCTGCAGAATTTCTTCTTTCTCTAACTATGGTGGAATTCAACGAACTGTTAGCACTTCTTTGATCAATCAGGATCGCAGATTGCCAGAACTTTGAAACTCCACCATACTGTTATTGAGATCAGAAATACACAAATTCCAGGGAAGCAACAAGAACATCGGGTAACAGATTTCATCTGCCACCAGCATAAATAATTTTTAGCAATAGATCTGATCTACTCCAAAATTATATTATGCAATACCCATACATCTCTATGTATTCTAGATCGCAACATGCATCTACGCATAGCACGGCTCTGATGCCACTGTAGGGGAACGCGGCAGAAAACAAAAAAAATTCCGCACTACGAACAGCCCAGGACCACTATGGAGACTGCATACAAGGTTTTTGATCTGATCGTTACCGACTCGTAGCGCAGCGGAAGTAGAGTCGATGTAGATCGTCGGTGCAGATCCCCGCAGCTAGGATTTACAACCTCCCAACCGCGAGAATGTATTCCCTCGTCTGCTCCTCGGACAGCGCTCAGGGAGGCGGTCGGACAGTCCCTCGGACGATGTCACGGACAGCCCTTCGGGAGGCCCCTCGAAACTCGATCGGTAACTCGGACAGCCCTTCGGGAGGACCCTTGAAACTCGAACGATAATTTGGACATCCCTTCGGGAGGACCCTCGAACAGCCCCTCGGGCAAAAGATCGAAACTACGACCTCTCTACGGGGTTGCACACATACGGTGTCATCTATCCGGCAGGGCTTCGCCGTCCAGAACTAGTTCCTGCCGGAACCCAGACAGCCTTTCGGCTCTACGAAACTATTTCGTGTGAGGGAGAGAAGAAGCGAGATAATTGCATGGCATGTGTTGAGAACTCAAGTGAGAGCTTGGATCAAGGATATGGGGCTGCCCTCACACCTCTATTTATAGGAAACCCAAGGGGGCTTTCTTGGCTCCCAAGTCCTTCTAGAAGGCTTTCCAAAAATATCTCAAGTAGTACTTTTTACTATTCATGACACCACTCCGAAAATTCCGAAAATATTTCTATGGGTCTTAGAATAATTCCAACACCCATTAAAATGATTTTGGGCGCATTCCGAAACAATTCCGGATTAGTGATTTTCATCTGCGAAAAGCAACCTAAGCATTTCCGGCAGCTCCGGAACATTTCCGGCAGCTCCGAAATATTTCCGAAAAAAATATTTTAATCTTTTCTCCAGAATAATTCCAGAAGTTACCAGAACAATTCTGGCACTCTCCAAAATTACCAGGTGCTCTCCGAAACCTTTTCGGCTTAGTGGTTTACCCCGAAACAACTTTTCGGTTTTCTCTCTCGGAACTTTTCCGCCGTCTCCGAAACCTTTCCGGTGACTTTATCTCAGACTCCCTGTCTAGTATTCAACAGATAGATGACCCTTAAGCGTGTGACCCTGTAGGTTCGATGAAGTATAGACATGACAGGAACACTTTCCGATCAATGATCAATAGCGGAACCGAGGACATCCATATTGATCCCTATACCCATACGAAGTATTATTCGAGTGAACCTTTAGTTGTTGTGTGCTATTCCTGTTGCTTCGCGATATATTACAAATACCCGAGGTGAGACTTATTGGCATCCCTGTGAATCAACAACTTGTCCACTATGCCAGTTACCTCGTTCCTGGTATTGTTCTCTTTTCTCGTTCCCGCGTTCCGGCATCCCTGTGATCAAATCACACTGTGTCTGGCCAGACGATGGTGGATACCGTAACACCGAGAGGGCCCTAAGAATATCTCTCCAACGACGGAGGAGAAAATCCCAATCTCGAGCTACCTAGTTCCTTGTCATACTTTTCCGTGAACCCGCAAGCTGCCGTAATAGCCACCATTTTACAGATGACGTTTAACAAAACCCCAAAGTTCACGAAGCAAGTACGAAGGAACTCGATACTCTCATGGTCTAAGGAATTATGCAAACGCACAACTTTCTCTGTGTTATTAACCATTAACTTGTGACGAATGTATCTCATAGCATAACATCAATTCGGGTCGATTCAACACAAATGTTCTTCTAACATTGTGCCCTCAAAATTGCCGGCATAGTCATGCCCATGATCAGGAAAACAGAACCATCATGCAACACTTGAGCTAGTCTTAGAGGCGAGACTAGGAATATATATTTTTTATCCGTTTATTATTCCACACGTGCATATGAGTCTTCCTCCGAGCCTCGTGGTTATTGCAGACTCGAGAACCATAGCAGTTATAGCATGGAATATAAACATAATTAGGAACATGGGGATAAATAATAACATTTATTATTGCCTCTAGGGCATATCTCCTACACAAACAACCAGAGCATCAAGGCAAAAGAATAACATAGCAAGCAGATTAGAGTATATTAATGAGGCAAGCATGTAAGCTACTAGATAACCATCCACCACTTATCCGAGATCACCTTACTCGTGATCCCATACCACATCTCATACCGGGATCACTCCAGATCCACAAACCAGGATCACCCCGGATACATATCTCGGGATCATTCCAGATCCATAACTCAGGATCACAACGGTCCATAACTCAGGATCACAATGGACCCATAAACATCTCATGGCTACCGCGTAGCCATCTCATCAACATCTCATAAGATTCACAATCTTACCATCACTGGTACTGATCCACGATTACGAACACAATCTCTCAACTATACCACAGTGATCGAACGGTGTGACTTAGTATGAACTTGTCACTAACCGTGGACGCGGCTATTCAAATAGGTTTTGACTCTGTAGAGTTTGCACACTTTACCCACACTATGGAGTGTTTCCTCCATCCAGTGCCTTGGAACGTCTTCCACGGAATGTACTAGGATTCTCCAACGAGACCGTCCTACCGCGTTCCTCCCTTACCGTATCACCCGACATGCTTCGAAAGCCATACCTAGCCTCGTGTTCTCAAGACACACCTGCCATCGCATGGCCAACCATGTTGTCCCAATCGGGGTACAACAGTCCCAATCGGGGACTAAACCAAACCGGCTTTCAAGACTACCACCACTTACCTAATCATGGTAACCGCACGCACATAGCCTTCCCTACTTGGTGATACGCATAAGAAGACACCACGATAGACCGAGCCAAGACCTCCCCATAAAAGCGAGTGTGGCGGCACTGGTAAGTTCGGTTCGGTGGCACCAGATCACACCCTATGAAGCCTACCTCAAAAAGTATAAGCCTCTCGGTGTCAGGTGCTATCTGAGAATCCAAAGTCCAAGTCGTAATGATATTCCTAAAATCCAATGCACGATCATGGCTATATCCAATGCATAAACTGATGAATCCCTTGGCCATGTCGGATGATCAAGGTAGTACCAGCAATCACAAAGTTCACCATAGCAAGATCATAATCACCACTAGCATTCCTTGAATCCAAGCAATATTCATGGCAATAGCTTAATCATGGTTAAACTCCAAGCCTTCCATGAATAACCACCCTAATAATCCGGGAACTAATGCAGGTTATATAACCATGTCAAAGTTTTACGAAGATGCAGAAGAGAGTTGTGGCTTGCCTTTCACCAGAGGAGTGGGAAACACTCCTGGTCTTCAACAAAAATAAAGTCCTGCAAATATATTTTAAATAACAAAAGGAAATGGTCACATAAGGGTTTTATTTTGAATAGAAAAAATAAACGGAGAGGCATGGCATGAAACCTATGCGAAAATGAAGAAGGGCTCAAAAGGAAACTAATGCAAAAAGAATCAAACCTTTTGTACTTGTATTCTAAAAAATATGGATGGTCAAACTTTGGGTCAAATAATGATTTAAAAAGGATTTAAAACATTATTTATGAAAAATGGACTGGGGTGACGTCGAAGGCGCATTGGCAGAATACATTTTCATTAAGAAAACGTTTCAGGAGCAGGGGGGGCTATGACAGGTGGGCCGCACCTGTCATATGACAGTGAGAGAGAGAGAGGAACAGAGCAGGCGAGGCTCACCTGCGGCGAACTCAAGCGAGGAGAGCACGATAATTGTAACGACCCAATTCACAAAGAATTGAAGTCTCTGTGCTCAAGTGCCAGTCCCTGGATCGAACTCGCTGGCACACACAGTATCATAGATGTATATCAAAGTACAAGTGCATCATTATTACAACGTATGATCCAGAGTAAAATAAATAACAAGTTGCATAGCTCGAGGCTAGCTTATTCAATATAGATATAGCGGAAGCAAAAGCAAGTAACGTGGAGTCCCATCAACAGCCACATGCGAACATGCTGAGTGTAGACTCACAACCCCTAAACGCACCTTACTGATCGTCTGAATAACCTGCAGCACCGAAGGTTACAGCCCGACAACGGGTCAGTACATCTGATTTGTACGGCAAGTGACACGGAAAAGTTTATATAAAGGACCTACAACTACATGCAAGGTAAGTCAAAGGAAAGGCTTATGGTTTTGTTTTGCTGAAAGCCAATTTTCTCCTGAACTAAACTAGTCAAAGTTTTAAGTTGATTTCTACCTGAAACACACAGCAACCCATGCTACTCTTTCCCTCCAAAATTATTATTAAGTGTTCATCTGTCAAGATCATTCAACAACAGTACTGACTAGTTGCTCAAAAATTCGTCCGTAACCGTGGACACGGCTAATCATGATCAGTTTATACGCTCTGCAGAGGTTGTACACGTTCCCCACTGGACTCAACCCGAAGATTGACACAAAGAATTTCTGAAGAGGTGCCTCCACCCTTTGGTAGCCGGTACACCTAACACACATCTACATCAGCTAGTTACCTAGGACAGGTTCCCCACAACGTACTCGTGCTAAGCCAGAGCCCATATAGCCAGTGGCTGTACACGGAAGCTACTAGTAATATTGCATGTCTAATCTTTTTGAGCCTGGACGGCGCCCACTGCGTCATAGGGTAGACACCATGTCGCACCCGGTTCTCCACCAGAACAACCATTGGGTGCATTTAACTCCGGCACTGTCCTTAGTCAAGGCACAACTACAGGGATGCAACCCGCCCGTCCAGAAGTGATTTCTATTTATTATAAAGTTGCTACACAGTTTATTAAAATAGCTCACATGCACTCCATGAATTCTCACAACCCAAACCACGTCTACAAAGCATAGAAATAAAGTAACAACACGGCTAGGTTGATCTACTAATAGAAGTCAAGTCATGTGGCTATCCTAACTGGTTTTGCAGCAACAGTAAAGTAAACTACCTATCATGCAATATCGTTATATTTCTTAACATAATGCATATAGAAAATATAGGTATCTGTATGGTCAAAGCATCACTTGCCTTCTTTCTGTTCCTGACGGTCACAATCCTCACAATACGAGGCGGCACACTCCGGACAATCTACACGAGCAAACATAGCACCAATCAACATATATTCAATACAAATATGATCAAACAGTAATAAACATTCAAAGAACAGTAGAAAAACTTTCCTAACAGTAGATAAACTTAAATTACTTGTAAAAATAAAACCAACGCAAAAAGAAACGGCGCAAACGGGCGCACCGTTAAAAAATTACGGCTACCGGAAGTCCAAATTTGGATCTGGTTGGGATTCAAATTTAAAAAATTCAAACTTCTGTAAAACTTGTACTACTGGCTAGGAAATTTCACCACGGTCGCAGCGCAACTGGAATCACTCAATTCCGAGTTACGGTTAAATAGTACTCGCAAAAACGGTACCGGTTGCAAAACAGGGTCTATTCTGCAAACAGGGACCTATCCGTAAATAAAATAACGCGAAAAACGCGATCGGGTCCCTGGCCGACGGTTGACCAGATCTGGACGTTTTTTTTTTCGAAAACGCATCTAACTTTTTTTTCTCAGCTTTCTCTCTCTCCCGTCGGGCCCGAAGGCCATGACCATGGGGAGGGCAGCTCCGGCCTAGGGTGGCGGCGCGGCGCTCACGGTGGCGGGGCGGCGGGCTAGGAGGCGGGGCTATGCGAGGTGCTCACCGGCGACAAAAAAGCCGAGCTTCAACGAAAATCCGGCGAACTCCGACGAGATTCCGGCGAGATTCCGGCGATGACGTCGGCGGCGGCGGGTCCCGCGGATTAGTTTAGGGCTAAACCTAAAACGCTAAAAGAAATTAATCTAACCCTAAACGGGGCTATTTATAGACAGCCCCTAATCCGTTTTTTTAAATCCGAGATAAATACAAAATCGGTCTGCAGGAAAAAAACAGAACAAGCCCATTAGAAAATTGGGATGTTACAAACCTACCCCTTTAAGATGAATCTCGTCCTCGAGATTCGGGCTGGCTAGCAAAGAGATGCGGGTGGTCTTGCTTCAGATCTTCTTCACGCTCCCAAGTTGCTTCCTCTTCGGTATGATGATCCCACTGAACCTTGCATAGCCTAAGCGTCTTGGTGCGGGTAACTCTTTCTGCAGTCTCCAGAATCTTCACAGGTTTCTCCTCATAAGTCAAGTCACTTTCCAACTGAATCGCCTCAAGTGGCACTGTATCCCTCAAAGGAATACCTGCCATCTCTGCATGACACTTCTTCAGCTGGGATACGTGGAACACATCATGAACTCCTGACAAAGCTTCTGGTAACTCCAACTGATAAGCTACCTCTTCTCTGCACTCCAAGATCTTGTAAGGCCCCACAAAACGTGGTGCTAACTTGCCCTTGATTCCAAACCTCTTGATTCCGCGAATTGGTGAAACTCTGAGATACGCACGGTCTCCAACCTCATAGGTTACATCCTTGCGCTTAGCATCTGCATAACTCTTCTCCCTGGACTGTGCTATCTTCAGTCTATCACGGATCAACTTGACTTTCTCCTCAGCATCTCTGATTAGGTCTGGTCCAAACAACTAACGCTCTCCTACCTCATCCCACATCAACGGAGTCCTGCACTTCCTGCCATACAACAACTCGAATGGTGCCATCTGAAGACTAGCCTGGTAACTGTTGTTGTATGAGAACTCGGCATACGGTAAGTTGTCATCCCAACTCGAACCATAATCCAACGCACAAGCCCTCAACATATTCTCCAAGATCTGATTGACTCTCCCGGTCTGCCCATCTGTCTGAGGATGGAACACTGTACTGAACTCCAGCCTAGTACCCAAAGTCTCATGCAACTGACGCCAAAATTTGAAGTAAACTGAGTACCTCTATCAGACACAACCTTGCTTGGAACTCCATGCAAACACACGATCCTAGACATATAAATCTTGGCTAGCTTGGCACTTTTATAAGTTGTCTTCACTGGAATGAAGTGAGCAACCTTGGTCAAACGATCAACAATCACCCAAATAGAATCATATCCTGACCGAGTCCTGGGTAAACCAGTAATAAAGTCCATACCTATGTGATCCCACTTCCAGTCTGGTATAGGCAAAGGCTGCAACAATCCTGCTGGCTTCTGATGCTCAGCTTTGACTCTCTGGAAAACATCACACAAAGCAATATACTGAGCTATCTCTCGCTTCAGGCTAGGCCACCAAAATCTCTCCCTCAAATCCAAGTACATCTTGGTATTCCCGGGATGAATAGAATAAGGTGAATCATGTGCCTCCTGAAGAATCAACTTCCTGATCTCTGCATCCTGCGGTACACAAATGCGCTTCTCAAACCAAATGGCTCCATGCTCATCCTCACCAAAACCCTCTGCTTTTCCCTTGGTCATATTCCCTTTTATCTCATCAATTTCTGCATCACCCTTCTGAGCTTCTCTGATTCTTTGCAACAGATTTGGCTTCACTTCCAATGTTGCCACATATCCCTTAGGAACTATCTCCAACCTGAGATTCTTGAACTGCTCACATAACTCACGTGGCATATCCTCAACATTAGCAACATTGATATGACTCTTACGGCTCAATGCATCAGCAACCACATTCTCTTTACCAGGATGATACTGCACATTCAAATCATAATCCTTAATAAGCTCCAGCCATCTACTCTGCCTGAGATTCAAATCCTTCTGAGTAAAGATATACTTCAAACTCTTATGATCAGTAAAAACATCACAATGATTACCAACAAGATATTGCCTCCATGTTTTCAATGCATGAACAACTGCAGCTAACTCCAAATCATGTGTAGGATAGTTCTGCTCATGGTTCTTAAGCTGACGAGAAGCATAAGCAACAACTCTACCTCCTTGCATCAAAACACAACCAAGTCCTCGACGAGATGCATCACAATATACTTGGAAATCCTTATGTATATCAGGAAAACATAAAAAAGGTGCAGTTACTAACCGTTTCTTCAACTCCTGAAAGCTGGTTTCACATGCCTCACTCCAAACAAACTTATTCTCTTTCTTCAACAGCTCAGTCATTGGCTTTGCAAGCTTGGAGAAATTCTCAATGAACCTCCTATAATATCCTGCAAGACCCAAGAAACTGCGAATGTCTCCAACTGTCGCGGGTGTCTCCCATTCTGTAACTGTTGAAACCTTGGATGGGTCCACAGCTACTCCTTCTCCTGAGACAGCATGTCCAAGGAATCCTACCTCCTTCAACCAAAACTCACACTTGCTGAATTTGGCATACAATTTGTGCTCCCTGAGCTTCTCCAATACCAAACGCAAATGTGCCTCATGCTCTTGCTCATTCTTGGAATACACCAATATATCATCAATGAACACCATAACGAATTTATCCAAGAACTCCATAAACACCTTGTTCATCATATTCATGAAGTATGTAGGAGCATTAGTCAATCCAAATGACATAACAGTATATTCATACAACCCATACCTTGTAGTAAAAGCAGTCTTCGGAATATCTTTCTCCCGAATCTTCACTTGATGATAACCAGAACGAAGATCAATCTTAGAGAATACACAAGCTCCCTCCAACTGGTCAAATATATCATTAATCACAGGTAAAGGATACTTGTTCTTGATAGTAACATCATTCAGAGAACGGTAATCCACACACATCCTCTGGGTTCCATCCTTCTTCTCAACAAACAACACTGGAGATCCCCAAGGTGACGAGCTTGGGCGAATGAACCCCTTTGCCTGCAACTCTCTGATCTGTTCCTTCAACTCCGCAAGTTCATTAGCGGGCATCCTATACAGTCTCTTAGCAATAGGCCCAGTGCCTGGTATTAAAACAATAAGGAACTCAATCTCCCTGTCCGGTGGCATACCTAGCAATAACTCTGGAAACACATCTGGATAATCCCTCACAACACGCACATCATCCAGGCTACCCCCTTAAGAGAATTCACCTGTGTGTGCTGATGCTTATACTTGGATACATATCTAATCTTCTGTCCCTTCGGTGTACGGAGAGTGATAGACCGACTGGCACAATCAATAACACCTTGGTACTTGGCTAACCAATCCATGCCCAAAATAATATCCAAACCTTGTGACTTAAATACAATCAAATCTGTAGGAAAAACATGCTTCCCTATGGCTAGGATCAACTGATAGCATCCCAAACTAGCTGACATCTCCGCTCCCGGTGAACTTATGAGCATAGATGACTTAAGAACTACGGTAGGTAACTCATGCTTATCCACAAATAACCTTGATATGAAAGAATGCGATGCACCAGAATCAAAAAGAACAAGTGCGGGTACTGAATTGATAAATAACTTACCAATCGCAGCATCAGGCTCATCATAGATCTCCTGCACGTTGACATGGTTCACATGCCCCTTGTTGAAAGGATTGGGCTTGGCGACTCCATTCCCATTGGACTCTGGGCAGTCTGTGGCATAGTGTCCCATGTTCTTGCACCTGAAACACTGGATGTGACTCAAGTTCTTTGGTGCCTGGCCATTCTGACGGTTGTTTCCATTGCCTCCATTGGCTACATTGCTTCTCCCATTCCCATTGTTCCTCCCATTGCCATTTCCATTGCCATTGCCATTCTTGTTACCATTGTGGTGGTTGTGGCCATTATGGTTGTGAACATTCCCACCATGATGGTTGTGTCCTCCACTGTGAACATGGCCATTCCCACCATTGTGGTTATGTCCATGGTTATGTCCTCCATTGCCAGCATAAGAATTGCGTGGCTTCTGGTGCGGTCCCGAGTTATACTTTCCACCATTGTTGTTGTTGTTGTTGTTGTTGTTGTACTTGCTCTTGCGGTTCTCAATGGCTTGCTGCTTGCCTTCCAACACAATA
The DNA here is from genome assembly GCA_950022295.1 of Bromus sterilis. NCBI lineage: Eukaryota > Viridiplantae > Streptophyta > Magnoliopsida > Poales > Poaceae > Bromus > Bromus sterilis. Next base: position 212,110,855 of record OX465599.1, read on the forward strand.
GCTTTGTCTATGAGCGCCTGGCAGTTAGCAAAAGTAGCCACTGTTAACTGGACTCCCAACTCATCATTCAGCCCCTCCAAGAACTTCTCCTGCCAAGCAGCATCATTCCTGACATCATCCGGAGCATATCTGGCAAGCTTGTTGAACACCTCAACATACTCGGCCACTGAACGGCCTCCTTGACGCAAACTGCGGAACTCCTTCTTCAAGCTCATGGCGCCTGCTGAAACATGTGCGGCGCGAAAGGCAGACTGAAACTGCGCCCAAGTGATGGTGTCGATGGGGTAAGCCAGAAAGTAGTTGTCCCACCATGCTGCGGCAGGACTCTCCAGCAAATGTGAGGCAAACACTACTAGGGAATAGCCTTATAGTGGCGCACTGTTGTTGCGTTTAGTGGCGCATTTCAAATGCGCCACTAACGACAAGCCACTAATAAGGCCTTAATAGTGGCGCATTTCAAATGCGCCACCCCTAAGAATCTTATGCGTGGCGCATTTCGAAATGCGCCACCTATAAGCCCAAATGCGCCACCCATAAGAGTCTTAGGGGTGGCGCATTCTGAGAATGCGCCACTATTAAATTTTGAATCTGGATCTGGATCTGGAAAACAATTTTTTTATTTTTTTTATTTTTTTATTTTTTATTATTTCTTAATCTCAGGTTAGTATGCTTAATGCCCGATCACTATGCTTAATCTCTGGTCAAACTAACCTCCGTGGTCAAACTTCCCCGAGGGTCACCCATCCACGCTTAACTTCTCGATTCTATTCAACTCTCACTCCAGCTCACCTAGCAAGCACTTGTTGATATATCTAACATATAAATCCTATTAAACCATGTTGATGTCTAGGACCTTGTTAATGTTCATGGGTGTGCTAAAATTTTCAACATTTTTTTGAAACTTTCTCGATGAGACCATTAGCATATTTTGAACTTTTTTAAAATTTTTGATTTTTTTAAAAATTTTTTTTTACATTTTTTTTAATGTTACTATCTAAAAATTTCAACTTTTTTTACCTTCCCGATTTGTCCTCTAGCCTATTTTGAATTTTAAAAAAAATAAAAAAATTAATTTTTAAAAAATTTAAAAAAAAATAATCTTAGTAGTGGCGCATTTCATACAGAATGCGCCACTACTAAGGTCAAATTTTTTTTCAATTTTTTCTCTTTTGTTGGGCCTCCAGATCTTCAAACGCCCGTAACTTTTTTTCTGTTAGGTTTTTGAGGATTCTAAAAATGTTCAACGGGTTACATCCAGTTGAATTTGGATATAACTTTTCGAGTAGATGATTTTTCATATAAAAAACTTTTTCATCGGAGGTCGTATGCAAAAGTTATGCCATTTTACGTAATTCTCGTGAGATTTTGCAAAAAAAGTCGAAATTCATATTTGTAAATTTTCCTAACAACTAGAACACATATCATTTGGAAAACTTATTTTCTTTTATTTTTTTTACATTTCTATCATTTTCTTTTATTTTTTTTCAAATTGAAAAGGCGGTCCACCGGGGGGGGGGGGAATTTGGAAAACTTATTTTCTTGTATATGGGAATTTTCCCGCCCAGTTTTTTCTTATTAGTGGCGCATATGGGAAATGCGCCACCCCTAAGAGCTTATCGGTGGCGCATTCTGGATGCGCCACTAATAATTCCGTAGGGGTGGCGCATTTCCAGAATGCGCCACCCCTAAGCTCTTTGGGATGGCGCATTTCCAAAATGCGCCACCTATAAGGTTCTTAGGGGTGGCGCATTTCTCCAAATGCGCCACGTATAAGGGGTTCCAGGGCTGACCCACTCTTAGGGGTGGCGCATTTTGGAAAATGCGCCACCTATAAGGGCTTATAGGTGGCGCATTTTTTACCAGTGCGCCACCCCTTACAACATAGTGGCGCATTACATATTAAATGTGCCACTAATAAGCTTTCCATGTATAGCTATTTCCCTAGTAGTGAAACCTCACTCTCTCGGCCTCAGTACATCCAACTGTCTCCATATTCCGACCCACTGAACGAAGCCAGTCATCCGCCACTATGGGCTCAGGAGTGCTAGAGAACCTCTGAGGATTCAACCTCAGGAACCTCGCCAGCGTGTCCACAGGTGGTGGTGGTGGCGCATTGTTGTTGTTGCCCATGTTCTGAGTGAGCAACTGGATCAGCTGAGCTTGTCCTTGAAGTAACTGCTGCATGTAAGCTGGCACTCCATTATTGTTGTTCTCATTCCCCGTGGGATCACGTCTCGGCGGCATCTATTGGGAAAGAATAGGTAAGTTGTAGACAGAAAGTAGCTAGGGAAATATATCCTACCCCATATGCTTATGATGATCATGGCAAGCATTATATATACAATACATATATCACCAATCAACTTCACCAAACAATATCACCATAGTATCAAACATATAACAATCATCAACCAATGCACTCATACGAAAAACCATCACATATCACACCATATAGTTTAAAATATATTTTATAACTGATATAAGATCCTCAAAACAACCACAGGTAATATAAGATCCTCAACAACCACGAATAACATAAGAGTATATCAAGCAACCTAGTATTGCCACACCGAATAGGTCGACATGGTCAAATACGCTAACACTATAACGATAGAAAGCTAATTGCCGGTGAAGTAATTCCGAATGCTGTCTTTGCTAAATAGCATGCGGTATTCGCGCCCGCTAATGCGGTTGCGCCTTTTGGGACTCGGCTCCTCTTCTTCTGCCGAGGTCTCTACTTCTGGCTCCTCTTCTGGTTCTTCAATCCCGTTGGCCTTCATCTTCTCCTTCAGCCTCGTTATCTCTGCTTGCATCTCCAACTTCTCCTTCTTCAGCTTGTTGTTGTCCCTCTTGAGCCTGGTGTTCTTCTGCTGCAACTCAGTAATGGTGTAGAGGTCTGACTGAGTGCACTTCTCCAGGCAATGGATGTGCTTCTCCAGGCTTTGGATGATGTAGCTGGTTGTACCTGGCCAAATGGCCCCAGGCACATACCTGAATCTCTTTGGTATTATGTTCCCCGATGGGAGAACCTTAGCCATCTCCGCGTACACCGTACCCTTTAGCCGGGCGGCATACGTCTCCACAATGCGTCCAAGAGCTATGTGAGCGGCCATGCGCACACACCACTCCTTCTCCTGGGCATGCACCTCGAATGACTCCGTGATCACCCTTTGCGCATTCTCCATGCTTCCAAGGATGAAAGTCTCCACTTGCCAGTAGTCATCAGCTCCCCTTGTCTCCACGCTGTCCGGCTGAAAGACTGGCGCGTAGATGTTCAGGAAGTGGCAAATCCCCCTGAGCTCAGGTCCAAATGCCATAGCGCGGTATGACAAAGTGGTCATCTAAAATCAAAGAGAGGTAAGGCAAGATTAGAACAGGTTTGAATACGAGATAGAGGAGGTAAGTAAGTACAAGACAGAGTGATATAAAGTAATATTTTTATTCCTATGGCTTTTCTAATCCATTTTCTAGGGTCACGTCCTACAGTAAACACACTACTCTGATACCATCTGTAACGACCCAATTCACACATAATTGAAGTCTCTGTGCTCAAGTGCCAGTCCCTGGATCAAACTCGCTGGCACACACAATATCATAGATGTATATCAAAGTACAAGTGCATCATTATTACAACGTATGATTCAGAGTAAAATAAATAACAAGTTTCATAGCTCAAGGATAGATTATTTAATATAGATATAGCGGAAGCAAAAGCAAGTAACGTGGAGTCCCATCAAAAGCCACATGCGAACATGCTGAGTGTAGACTCGCAACCCCTAAACGCACCTTACTGGTCATCTGAATAACCTGCAACACCGAAGGTTACAACCCGACAACGGGTCAGTACATCTGATTTGTACGGCAAGTGACATGGAAAAGTTTATATAAAGGACTTACAACTACATGCAAGGTAAGTCAAAGGAAAGGCTTATGGTTTTGTTTTGCTGAAAGCCAATTTTCTCCTGAACTAAACTAGTCAAAGTTTTAAGTTGATTTCTACCTGAAACACACAGCAACCCATGCTACTCTTTCCCTCCAAAATTATTATTAAGTGTTCATCTGTCAAGATCATTCAACAACAGTACTGACTAGTTGCTCAAAAATTCGTCCGTAACCGTGGACACGGCTAATCATGATCAGTTTATACGCTCTGCAGAGGTTGTACACGTTCCCCACTGGACTCAACCCGAAGATTGACACAAAGAATTTCTGAAGAGGTCCCTCCACCCTTTGGTAGCCGGTACACCTAACACACATCTACATTAGCTAGCTACCAGGGCCAGGTTCCCCACAACGTACTCGTGCTAAGCCAGAGCCCATATAGCCAGTGGCTGTACACGGAAGCTACTAGTAATATTGCCTGTCTGATCTTTTTGAGCCTGGACGGCGCCCACTGCGTCATAGGGTAGACACCATGTCGCACCCGGTTCTCCACCAAAACAACCATTGGGTGCATTTAACCCCGGCACTATCCTTAGACAAGGCACAACTACCGGGATGCAACCCACCCATCTAGAAGTGATCTCTATTTATTATAAAGTTGCTACACAGTTTAATAAAATAGCTCACATGCACTCCATGAATTCTCACAACCCAAACCACGTCTACAAAGCATAGCAATGAAGTAACAACACGGCTAGGTTGATCTACTAATACAAGTCAAGTCATGTGGCTATCCTAACTGGTTTTGCAGCAACAGTAAAGTAAACTACCTATCATGCAATAGCGTGATATTTCTTAACATAATGCATATAGAAAATATAGGTATGAGTATGTTCAAAGCATCACTTTCCTTCTTGCTGTTCCTGACGGTCACAATCCTCACAATACGAGGCGGCACACTCCGGACAATCTACACGAGCAAACATAGCACCAATCAACATATATTCAATACAAATATGCTCAAACAGTAATAAACATTCAAAGAACAGTAGAAAAACTTGCCTAACAGTAGCTAAACTTAAAGTACTTGTAAAAATAAAACCAACGCAAAAAGAAACGGCGCAAACGGGCGCACCGTTAAAAAATTACGGCTACCGGAAGTTCAAATTTGGATCCGCTTGGGATTGAAATTTGAAAACTTGAAACTTCTGTAAAACTTGGTCTATTGGCTAGTAAATTTCACCACGGTCGCAACGCAACTGGAATCACTCAATTCCGAGTTACGGTTAAAAAGTACTCGCAAAAACGGTACCGGGTGCAAAACGGGGTCTATTCTGCAAACAGGGACCTATGCGTAAATAAAATAACACGAAAAACGCGATCGGGTCCCTGGCCGACGGTTGAACAGATCTAGACGTTTTTTTTTCGAAAACGCATCTAACTTTTTTTTTCTCAACTTTCTCTCTCTCCCGTCGGGCCCGAAGGCCATGGCCATGGGGAGGGCAGCTCCGGCGGATGCGGCTGCTCCGGCTGGCCTGCCGGAGTGCGGCCGGCGGCGTGGCGCCAGGCAGCAGTGGCGGGGACGCGCCGGGGGCATCGGCCGGGAACGCGCGGGGGCGGCGGCCGGGCACGGGGGCGCGGCGGCGCCGCGTGGCGATGGCCATGCGGCGGCGGCGGCGCGGGCCTGGGGTGGCGACACGGCGCTCACGGTGGCGGGGGCGGCGGGCTAGGAGGCGGGGCTACGCGAGGTGCTCACCGACGACAAAAAGCTCCAACGAAAATCCGGTGAACTTCCGGCGAACTCCGGCGAGATTTCGGCGATGACGTCGGCGGCGGCGGGTCTCGCGGATTAGTTTAGGGCTAAACCTAAACGCTAAAAGAAATTAATCTAACCGTAAACTGGGCTATTTATAGACAGCCCCTAATCCGTTTTTTGAAAATCCGAGATAAATACAAAATCAGTCTGCGGAAAAAAAACCAGAACAGGCCCATTAGGCCCAAAATAATTATAGAAAAATCATGGAAATTTATTTTTAATTTCCGTCTTCGCCAATATTTTTAAAATAATAAAAATGAATTTTTGGCTTGACCAAAGTATTAAATAAAAAATAAGACTTTGCAACTTATTTTTAAATATTTTTAAATACTTTTCTGGCATTTTAAAAATACCGAAAAACTCCGAAAATGATTTTAAACTTTTCTGGAGCATAAATAAATGCCCAAAATATTTTTAGAAAATATTTATAACTCCAAAGTAAATTTAAAAAGTCTCCCAAAAATATTTTAAACTATTTTCCAACAAATTAAAAATGGGGATAAGTCCTTTTATATCCTCCCCAACGAACTGCCATGTGTTGAAAAATGTTTAAAAATATTTTCAAACTCCAGAAAAATGCAGAAGCAGCATGAGATGCATATGATGATCTATTAACAACCGAATTTAGAAAATTGGGATGTTACAATGATGGGGGTGGATGGCGCAGGGTGGACGGGCTCTCCACAACGATCACGCCGGTGCTTGTGGCTTTCCCGGAGATGGCCGGACGACAACGCACGGGTCCTCGAGTCGGCGGCAGGTCACGTCTCCGACCAGGCCGCGGACGTAGCCGTCGATTCCGGCGAGATTCGGCGAGTACTAGGTTGGGGAAGCACCGTGGGATCTAGGGGATTCGAATGGTGGGCTTGGTTGGGGCTGGGAGGCTCTGTGGAGATGGGGAGGCGACTTCAACCTTGCGGCGGCGAAGCTCGCCGGATCGGAGGAAGAAGAGCTTGATGGCTCGATTCGTCGTGCAAGGTCCCAATTGGAGGGAGGTGGGGATGGTGGTGCGAGCTGGGCATGCCCTTTTATATGCCAGCGACGATGCTTAGCCCTTTGCGCCGCCGAGCAGAAGAGGACACGGTGAGGGAATGTGTTGGAAAACTCGTGATGCTTCGGGGCGGTTCTAGAGCTACGGGGGAGGTCATGAGGGAGCAAGGGCCATGGCTTGGGGAGCAAGAGCACCAGGGGTGATGGGGACGGGTCATGGCGCACTGTGGCCGTGTGCGTGCGAGGCCGACGAGGATTCCGGTGATATAGGGCGAGCGGGCATGCGAGGAAGAAGGAGGAGTGGCGCGTGGCTCGGCAAAGTCGTGTTGTGCAGATTGCCAAAGGGAAGGCGACGCGGGCGCTCTGCAGAACCGGTCGGCATGTCCTGGAGCTCGGGCACACGCGCAGAGCACGCCGAGTGTGGCCAAACACGTGCTCACCAAGGGAACTGGCGCTCTGGATAAGCATTGGCGTGGCCAACGATGTCAAGCATGTGCTCCACGCCTAGGTGATCACTGTGATGCTTTTGAATGGTCAAAAGGGCCGCTGTGGTGATCATGGCCTCTCTACAAAGCTTGATGCAACATTCTTGGAGCACAATATGGGGTCAAAGGGGGAACAGGGGGAGCATGTGGTGTTGTCACAGGGCTTTGGTGTTGGAATAACTAGCTCTCTGCAAATTTGAGCCCAAATGGCCAAAGGAATTGTGTACTTCCTTTGTAAGTGCCCATATGGTCTATAAATGCATTTTTTCAGCTATCATCCTCTTGGCTTGATGGAATTGACTGAACTTTGGTGTGGTGGGGTTATTTGGTGGTGTGCATGTATGTGCATAGTTTCATGGCCATTGGATGTGCCTAGCTAGTACTTGCTTCACAAGGTACCCCACTGGCCAGAAACTTGATCTTGAGGTTGTGATCACATGGGTGGTTGCATTTGGCTCAAACTTGGTGTAGGAGGGTCATTTGGGTGTAGGATCATGTGAAAAAAGTTTCAAGGAAAATGGGTTCCCCTACCATGCACTTCCTTCACAATGTCCCCTTGCTGCATACCAACTTTGGGAATTTTGGTATGGAGCTTGGCTTTTCCCCTAAGGCTGAAACTTGGCATAGCCTCATGATATGATGACAAGAGTATGCACAAAAGTTTCACAAGTAGTGGATAAGGATAAATAGAACTTCCTTCACAAACTTCTATTTTGCCCCCACAGATGTGACGCCCCCAAAATCGAACCGTGTACAGTAATAATACACGCAAGGTACACGATCGAGATCAGGGACTCACGGTGTGATATCATAACACAAATCTACAAATAAAATAATACAACCTGTTTAATATAAGCCAGGGGCCACGAGGGCTCGAATACAATAGCTCGAGAGCACAAAGTTAGGGGAAGCAATAGTATCTGAGTACAGACACAAGAATACAAAGTTGCCTTAAGAAGGCTAGCACAAATATCAACGACAATCGAAAAGGCAGGCCTCCTGTCTGGGAACCTCCAAGCTACTCCTAGTCGAGGGGGGAACTCGAAGATGAAGCAAGCACCGGGGATCTTCAGCTCCTGGACTCCAAGGCTCCAACGTCGACTGCAGCGGACGATCAGGCAAAACAAAAAGGGGGAATAAAGCAAGGGTGAGTATCTAGCATACCCGTGAGTCCTACGTCCGCTACTAAGCATTTATGCATTTGTATCAAATGGAAAGGGGAGGTTGTATATAGTGGACTTCAAGGTAGAAAGTCAGAATAAGGATGAGAAGCTAGGCCTATCGAAGACTAGGATCTTCCGACGGTTCTTGCAGCATGAGAAGAGAATAGCCAACAGTTTATATAAAGCATAAAGTAACAATGCAGCAGAAGTTGCTGCAACACTGTATAATAGTAAGTTCTAATTATTAACAATGCCTCGGAGATCCCTCCCTTGACTTCCCTGCGAGGAAGAGAAACCGGAACCTACATTTTAATAGTAGTAGTTTGTTGTAGTAGGCTCTGGCTTCAGCATAAAGCATCCTGTTACCGTGGACACGGCTATTCAAATAGATCAAACTCCATGTAGAGGTGCACTACTGTTCAGCCTGCACGCTCGGATCTCCAGGGTGGTGTACACCTTGTTAGGGAACACCCCATAGAGGCTATCCAACACGCCGAGGCCCATCCTATGACTCATCAGAGAGGTCCCCGCCGGTCTAAAGCCCTAAGCGCAAGGGGGTCTTGGACTGTCGCCCCTCGCCCTCCGTGTCGTAGTGCGCCAGGTGGATTCCACGCAACTCTTCCAGGATGCGGCTCCGATCCAACGACAATGGTGAACTGGACGTCTTTCAGAGCTTTCGAACGAGATCACAACACGGAGGGCCGACACCGTAATCCCACGTGAAGGTAGTGCGTACAAGCCTTTGCAGCCTCTCAAGTCTTCCACATGAACCATTAATCATTTTATAATTTTCTGTCGGGACAACCATTATCGTTGCCCCTTATCTAGGTGAGTCGCAGACAACGACAACAGCCTGGTACACCCCCATAACCATAGCCGATGGCCGCCTGCCCTGTCAACCCACCAACTCATGCGATTACCAACAAGGTGAACCATCTCCTTACCTTATCTCGCGTGTGCTCTTTGAAGAGACCGACTTTCGTACACCAGGGTCTCTCACAGCCAACGAGCAAAGACCAGGCCCACGATGGTATCCGCCTGTCTTGCCGTCCTGATACAATCCTTGCTCGGGCACCGTTGGGTCACCCGACTCCTTACCTTTAAGGACAACCGTTGATTCAGGTGCCTACTATCAAGTGAAACTAGGAGGCATCACCCTCGATGGTACACTTGAAGAGGTTCGACAGAGACATCAGCGGAATGAACTAAAGATGTAAACCTCGTATCATCCCTGTGATCCTACGCTACCGAGCAGACGACGAGAGTGAAATACGAGTCCTTCCACTCGTAAGTCAAACTAGAAGCGACTCGGAGAGTCTCGCCGTTGTAGGTTCCCTTGGGCGTCTACTCTGTACCGTATCCGTTGCGGTTATAATAATTCATACCCGCATTCACTCACCAGAGTGATCACAACCCACAAATCTAAACCTAGCTAATAATGCGCATGGTTCACTGCTGAATATTATATATATTTATAAGGTAGCATAGGACAAAGGAGGGTACATCAAGGGGCAACAAAAACAGGCTATGCAATTGAATAGGATTTTAACGTAGCAGTAGCAGCAATGCCTAGTGCAAGAAATGTACGGAAAAGATATGCGATATCTGGGGAAGGAAAATGGCTGTGCTTTCCTGGAAGCTCGATGAAGAGGTACGGTAGAGGTACGATCGTCGACGAAGTAGTCGATCACAGGGGCATCGGCAGCGGACGTCGAGACTACCGGACAAAAAGAGAGGGGGAAGAAACAATAAATACACATCAATAATAGGAATAAAAAAACAAGACATGTCAAACCCAGTGTTAGGGGTGAACTGAGGCGGTGCTACATGTTGCAGATGAAACGGGAATTAAATTGGCAATTTTACCGGCTGCGGGCGATTTCCGTACAGACGATCCGGAGGGGGAATGTCTCTTGTGCGGTATGTCAAAGGGGTGTGGTGGGGTATGTGTAGCGTATCCGTATTTGTCGTATTTTCTGATCAACTTTAATGTATAAAATAATTTCATCAGAGTTACGGTTTAAAAGATATTGATTTTCTAAGTTTAATTCATTTTAAATCAATTTCTAGAATTTCTTTTATTATTTAAATAACATTATCCAAAAAAGTACTATTGACCGGGTCAACCTGATAGAGGGGACCCACATGTCATAGGCTGGGGCCTTTGACTGGTCAACTGACCAGTGGGTCCATATGTATAGACAATGGAATTTAATAAATCAATTTATCTATATAAATAACACAAGGCCCACATGTCATTCACAAGAGGTGTTATTTCTATTAAATAGACTAACTAGCAGAGGGGGCCCCACTAGCAGAGGTGTTATCTAATATTTTCTATTTGTTTTTTAAAGATGATTAAGGGGTGGGGCCACATGTCAGTGAGGGAGGGGGATTATCCAGGGGTGTTTAATGGGGGGTGGGGCCCCTTGGTCAGTGGGGTTATCCCCAGCCAACCGTGCCGTGCACGCCGGCGTGGAGGGGAGCTGCGGCCAGGTTGACCGGGCCAGCAGCGAGACGTGGGGGGTGGGGGCGCTGCTGTGCGTGGGGGCGCACACATGCGCGGGGCGCGTTGGCTAGAGCGCCCGAGCCCGGCGGCCATGTCCACAACCGGCGGCGGCCGGAGCAGTGCTTAGCGGAGCGACGACCACAGGGCACCAAAACAAGCGCAAATAAGGGCCATCAAAGTGGATTCTCACATGGAGTTCAATGGGGGACTCAGGGGAGCCGGAGGCGGTCGGAGTTTCGTGAATTTAATGGCGAGGTCGCGGTGGCCATGGACGGAGAAGAAGACATTGTCGACCGCTCGGTGGCGTCCCGACTTCGATTCGCTGGGGGGTTAGACGAATACGTCCATGCGTGGGCTCCTGGACAACATCCCACTCGCCGAGGTGGTCACCGGCCGCATCCTCGGCGTTGGCGCGCCCACGGCAGCGCACAGCCGAGCGGTGAGAGGAGCAAGGGGGGTGAGGGCTCGTGGCATGATGAAGTGGGGCGGCTAGGGTTCCTGTTGGAAGAGGGGGCGCGTGGGTAGTCTCCTTATCCTCGGATGCGTGCCACGGCGACGGCCGCGTCGTGGCCGGCCTGTATGGCATCCATGGCGCGTCGTGAACAGGAGGGAGAGATGAAGTGGAGAGGGAGCGGGCCGGGGTGGGCTGGCCCAGTGGAGAGGGGAGAGGCTGGGCCTCGCCCCTGAGCGGTAGATATGTTTCCCTTTTTTTGTTTTTCTTTTATTTATTGTTTTATGCTTCTATTTTATTTGTTCAACAAATGGTTTTTTTATATATGAGACTTACTCCATAATCTCATTTGCAATTTAATATACTGCTATAAAAAGTTTGGGATTCATATAAAATCATTTGCATTTTTGTTATATTTAAAATGGATTAAATGGCACTAATTTGACTCTCTTTTTATTTGATTAAATTAGTAAAACATTTTAATAAACTCCTATTTCATTTTTAATAAGACCTACTGATTATTAGGCATTTTATAAAACTGGTTCCACAATTTTTGGTTGAACATTAATTGCCACATTGTTTTGGATTTTTTTCTCGGGTTGAATTTGAACAAGCCATGATCAAGGGGGATCATTATTAGCACAATCATGATGACTTGGCATTTGATAAGGGGATCATTGTAGCGTGACACCCGGGGTGTTACAAATCTCCACCACTACCAAGAATTCTCGTCCCGAGAATTAAAAGGCAGTGGTAGGGGTAAAGTTTTGGTTTCGTATTCTAGCGAATCTTCTGATCCTTGTCGCCCCTCTCGAAGAAGTAAATCCTTCTCGTTGATTTCTTCACTGCTCTGCGTCGGTGCATCTCGATGAGTTATCATTCTTCCTTCGGGGTCTTAATCGTACTTACGGATAGGGTAGGAGGGAGATAATTAGGGGGTCGGATCGATACCTGGTTAATCAACCGAGGCTGTCCAAGAGAATGGGGTACAAAGTACCTTCCGAGTTTAACTCAGGGGAATACATCGAGAGAATCAAAGGAGCGCATGAGAAGTTTCAGGCAGATATGCAAGCATTCGACGTCGATAATGGATAATGAGAAGGGGGGTCCAGAGCATCGGGCATAAGCATTGTGTCTGGTATCGGACTGAATATCGCAAGGTATGTGACAAGAGTCAGGTTTCGATCCTGTGGAACTGTGGGTTATGTGCCCACATTGAATAAGAAGGGTTGCCACATTCCATGCGATCGTGATGCAAGGTTTGTTAGAGAACAGGTCGTCAGTTATCTCGGCAACGACGTCGGTACCAAGGGCAAGGAACAAAGAGAATCATTTTCCTGCTCGTTAAAACGAGGTAGACCAATCAGCAAAACTCTCGTCCATCCGTGGTAACCGAAAGGTTATCCAGGATAATAACATGTTGTACCGACAGAGTATTACACCGAAGTGTTTACATAAGCAGAGAATTATCACTGCTCAGATAAGACACATTACAAGAAAGGTTAAACATACCAATGGAAGGGAAAATGTGATTATCACATTAATAAGAACAAGGTAAAGGAAAAATATGGTTATACACAAGCATTAGATATATATCCTTCCCGATAAAAGTGGAGCATGATATTCACGAGCAAGTTGTATTGGTAGGGTGTCAAGGGAAGTTGTCAATGATAACACAAATCATCGAGGGGCAGGGATGGTATTTCACACGATGAATCCAATTGACACATGTAGAAGCCATGTAAGATTATTCCGATAATAATCCACCAAAAGTAGGGTGGTTCGCAAAGAATTTTATGTGAGTATTGGCACTCAACTAGAAGGAGAAAGAATGCAGAGCCATCGGGTGATAGAAGCATCAAAATAAATCGAGACTTAAGTACAAGGGAATTATGACTTCCAGTTCGGGAGGTGGATGTAATTATCCATAGGGACTTATCGGTGACAGGGGATTGCAAGGCGATGAACACGTAGGTTCTCGGGAATTCATCGAAGAGTAATCTTCGGAATCTTCAGGTGAAACAAGTGATCATCTTGGGTGAAGGGATCTCCGGAAGGACAGAGGTGCGAGATCCTAGAGTTAGTGTTAGCAAAATCTTTAACCCGAAAGAGAAGAGAGATCAGAGTCCCAGAGTAAAGGTGTGGAGAAAAAGATCCCAATACCACCCATTTTGCGACGTGGACCGATAAGCCACACGACACTGTTAGTAAAGTAGTTTTACAAAGACTAGACTCGACTTCGACAAAGGAGTTGGAAGGGGGTTACCTATAGGAAGTCGGCTCTGATACCAACTTGTGACGCCCCCAAAATCGAACCGTGTACATTAATCATACACGCAAGGTACACGATCGAGATCAGGGACTCACGGTGAGATATCACAACACAAATCTACAAATAAAATAATACAAGTTGTTTAATACAACCCAGGGCCACGAGGGCTCGAATACAACAGCTCGAGAGCACAAAGTTAGAGGAAGCGATAGTATCTGAGTACAGATACAAGAATACAAATTTGCCTTAAGAAGGCTAGCACAAATATCAACGACGATCGAAAAGGCGAGGCCTCCTTCCTGGAAACCTCCAAACTACTCCTGGTCGAGGGGGGAACTCCACGATGAAGCAAGCACCGGGGATCTTCAGCTCCTGAACTCCAAGGCTCCAATGTCGATTGCAGCGACCGATCAGGCAAAACAAAAATGGGGAAATAAAGCAAGGGTGAGTATCTAGCATACCCGCGAGTCTTACGTCCGCTACTAAGCATTTATGCATTTGTATCAAATGGAAAGGGGAGGCTTTATATAGTGGACTGCAAGGTAGAAAGTCAGAATAAGGATGAGAAGCTAGGCCTATCGAAGACTAGCATCTTCCGACGGTTCTTGCAGCATGAGCAGAGAATAGGCAACACTTTATATAAAGCATAAAGTAACAATGCAACAGAAGTTGCTGCAACATTGTATAATAGTAAGTTGTAATTATAAATAATGCCTCCGAGATCCCTCCCTCGACCTCCCTGCGAGGAAGAGAAACCGAAACCAACATTTTAATAGTAGTAGTTTGTAGTAGTAGGCTCTGACTTCAGCATAAAGCGTCGTGCTACCGTGAACATGGCTATTCGAATAGATCAAACTCCCTGCAGAGGTGCACTACTATTCAGCTTGCACGCTCGGATCTCCAGGGTTGAGTACACCTTGTTAGGGAACACCCCACCGAGGCTATCCGACATGCCGAGGCCCATCCTACGACTCATCAGAGAGGTCCCTGCCGGTCTAAAGTCATAAGCGCAAGCGGGCCTTGGACCGTTTCCCCTTGCCCTCCGGGTTGTTGTGCGCCAGGTGGATTCCACGCAACTCTTCCAGGATGCGGATCTAACCCAACCACAATGGTGAACTGGACGTCTTTCAGAGCTTTCAAACGATGCCACAACACGGAGGGCCCACACCGTAATCCTACGTGAAGGTAGTGCGTACAGGCCTTTGCAGCCTCTCAAGTCATCCACCTGAACCATTAAGTATTTTATTATTTTCTGTCGGGAAAACCTTTATCGTTGCCCCTTACCTTGGTGAGTCGCGGACAAAAGATAGCAGCCAAGTTCACCCCCATAACCAAAGCCAGTGGCCGCCTGCCCTGTCATCCCACCAACTCGTGCGGTTACCAACAAGGTGAACCGTCTCCTTACCTTATCTCGCATGTGCTCTTCGAAGAGCCCGACTTTCGTACAATAGGGTATCTCACGGGCAACGAGCAAAGACCAGGCCCACGATGGTATCCGCCTGTCCTGCCGTCCCGATACAATCCGTGCGCGGGCACCGTTGGGTCACCCGACTCCTTACCTTTAAGGACACCAGTTGATTCATGTGCCTACCATCAAGTCAAACCGGGAGGAATAACCCTCGATGGTACACTTGAAGAGGTTCGACAGAGACATCAGCGGAATGAAATAAAGAGGTAAACCTCATATCATCCCGATGATGCTACGCTACTGAGCTGACAACGATAGTGAAAAACGAGTCCGTCCACTCGTAAGTCAAACTAGAAGCGACTCGGAGAGTCTCGCCGTTGTAGGTTCCCTTGGGTGTCTGCTCTGTAACGTACCTGTTGTAGTTATAATAATTCATACCCGTGTTCACTCACCAGAGTGATCACGGCCCGCTTTTATAAACCTAGCTAACAATGCGCAGGGTTCACTGCTGAATATTATATCTATTTATAAGGCAACATAGGACAAAGGAGGGTACATCAAGGGGCGACAAATGTTGGAGATATGCCCTAGAAGCAATCATGTTATGATGTTATCTCCTTATGTATTCATGAGTTATTTGTATTGTCCTTGAACATCATCACTGATGTGTATCAATAAGTATGTGACTTGTTTGTGAGACTATATATTCTATGATGATTGTTCTAATGGTCCCTAGTTGATAAGGTTATGCGGACCCATATCCTTGACTAGTATATGATTTGTTTGATGACTATGTTTCACAAGTAATGAGCATGGAGATGCTACCGATAGTATGAACTTAGTGATGGGATCACTCACTTGGACAGAGACCCACTTTGAGACGCAGCGAGATATTGTCATCTGTTAGTCTCAATACAATGTATATGCCATGTCCTAGACCTGAGGTCCTTGCATGTTCTCGGGATGAGGAATGACTCACTTAGGGACTATCAAACGCTACACCGTAACTGGGTAGTTATAAAGGTAGCTTACAGGTGAGTCATGATACATGCTGCGAGACATGGCTGATCAAGAT
This sequence comes from Bromus sterilis, assembly GCA_950022295.1. Lineage (NCBI taxonomy): Eukaryota > Viridiplantae > Streptophyta > Magnoliopsida > Poales > Poaceae > Bromus > Bromus sterilis. The sequence continues at coordinate 212,126,906 of OX465599.1, forward strand.
GAGATTTGCCCCTCCACTTTGGCGAGATATTCTCTGGGCCATCTCGAGTGATAAGATGCATAAATCATGGCCATGCGAAATGGATTAAGTGTTAACCCGGTTCAGGAATCTGTATCACGGTTTCGAGAAGAGAGGTCAAGCTATCACAAGGGTGACAAGTACTCGCCTTGAGCTTGACAACATATATCGTGAGGCAAAAGGAATGTTGCATATGACACTTTGTAATGGTTCGTCTTATGACTTTACGCATATATGGGAGTCGGCACGTTCTGCTAGGAACCACTACCGACTATCGAACCGGATGTGATTCGGGACGTGTCCATGTGTACGTGAACCTATAGGGTCGCACGCTTAAGGGGAAAGGAGCCCATTCGGATGTGATCCGAATGAATTATGGATGGAGGGTCCGGATTGCCTCAAGGGTTGAGGCCATTCCACGGGCGCCTGTATAAAGGTTAGGGCGAACCCCGAAGGGGTACAGGACAAACCACAACCCTAGCCGCCACTCCACCTCCAGGCTGAGCCGCCGGACCTAGCAGTCCGCCGCCCGACGCTCCTCCTTGTACGTGTGCATCCGTTGGAGGCGCTGCACCTGCGGCGCTTGGAAGAACTGTTAGCGGGATCGGATCGCGGGACTCCATTCGTGGGATCGGTATGAGGGATCGGTTCGAGGGATTAGAGGAGCAGCCGCCGACGCGCATCGCCAACTCTCCTTCCGCTGCCGTGACTGCGCGTCTAGTGGTAAACCATAATCACGTAGTTCATCTCTAGTAGCAGTGATCTTGGTTGTGTGCGGTAGAAAATTTTGATTTAGCGCTAGCGTAGCGTACCATGTGCCCCAACAGTGGTATGAGAGCCTCTGCTATTTGGTGGTGAATTCGTGATGGATTTTCATATAGAGATGTGTAGATCAGATCCGTTTTGCATGTATGTTTGAGGTTCTTGATTTCATGATATGTCCCGAGGTGCGAGCTACTTAGGTCGTGCCACAACTTATCCCTAGAGGTCGGTTATCTGCCATTGGGATAGACAGTGTGCCGTAAACCCTATTATGGCATGCGGATATAACTAGGTGATTGATCCGGGACACGGATCAGGACACGACGTAGATATGATCTGCGCTATCCAGAAATCTGTGAGAAGGTTCGGTTCAAAGGCCATATCTTGGTTTTAGTTAATTAGGCGATTTTTCGTAGACCTAATTTGACTAGTGCTAAAAGAGGTTTAGACAGCGGTAGAACGTCTAACTTGGTTTTGAAGGGTATGAATGTGATTTGGTATAGCCCATTGTGTATGTTATTATTCATGCCCTGCGTGACATTGTTTTGACAACCGGCTGGAGCCATATGGTTGTCTCATTATTGTATTAATGACCTGCGTGTCAACTTGTGGAGCCATGTAATGTAATTTACTTTCACAGTTATTAGTTTGTAATAGCATAGTAACTTATGTAACACTTGGCGGTTTACACCATGGAGTGGCTATGGAGATCACCACGAGGACAACCGTACATGGAGATGGAGATCTCCATGGGAGGTTCGCGCACATGGAGATGGAGATCACCATGCGCTATGATAAAGGGGCTATACCATATCACTTGTATAAACTGCCTGTGAAAGTTTATCCCTTTATGCATCCTTCTATGACATGGTAGATGTTTTAAGTAGGATGATCCCTCAAAGAATTTCAAGTAAAATTTTCCTTCCCAATTGCTGCACGTCACATGTCATGTATGTTTAGTAGTAGGCCTATAAAATTAGGGTGCTGCTAGATCTCCTTGGCGTGATGGGTTTGTGTCGGACACTTACACGCATAGCACTTGGTTAACTTGTCGAGGCTATCAAAAGAGTTTTGGGCTTCGGGGCATAGGTGTTGGTGTGTATGTGATGCGCATCAACAAACAGGAGTCGTATGGTTGATGCGATTAGCAAGGAGTTGCTTACCGGTAGGTCGAGTCGGCTAGCAGTGATGCAAAAGCTCACTAGTCAATTCGCCCCATCGGATCCTGAATCACTTAGTGTCAACTAGAGGGATGTTGAACTTAGTGGGAGTAATTTTATTAAAGCGTTTAATATGAATTGCTCTTCATGAATAGATGTCTTAGTATTTTGCATTTTATGTTGTATATCAATGGCACCACCTGCTCCAGTTACCAATTTTGCGTTGAAATCCATCCTTGAGAAAGATAAACTGAATGGAACAAACTTTACCACCTGGTATAGAAATCTGAGAATTGTTCTCAAGCATGATAAAAAGGAAAATGTTCTAGAGGAACCGCTTCCAGAGGAACCGGCTGATAATGCTACCGCTGGTGCTAAGAATGGCTATCAGAAACTCAAGGATGAGTATACTGAGATCAGTTGCCTCATGCTGGCTTCTATGGAGCCCGAGCTGCAACAGCAGTTCGAAGACATTAGGGCTTTCGATATGATCGAGAGTCTTAAGGGCATGTTTCAGGTTCAGGCTAGGACCGAAAGGTTCAACATCTGGCGATCCCTGATGGATTGCAAGCTAAAAGAGGGTGATCCACTAAGCCCGCATGTCATCAAAATGATGGGATACATGCAAGCTTTGGATTGTCTTGGGCATCCGTTGACTCCTGAGTCAGCTACAGATACAATTCTGGGTTCTCTTCCACCAAGCTATAACTCGTTCATTACGAACTTTCATATGCATGGAATGGAAAAGAAGCCCACTGAATTGCATGTGATGCTTAAGATAGCAGAGCAGCACATTAAGAAGGGCACACATCAAGTGTTGATGGTGCAGAACACGGCCAAGTTCAAGAAGTCATGGACCAAGAAGAAGGCTAACGCAAAGGGAAAGGACAAGGATGTGATCCCGACTCCAGCCTCGACGCCTAAGCCTGGACCTGACGCGGAGACCATTTGCTTCTATTGCAAGGAGAATGGTCACTGGAAGAGGAACGACAACAAGTGGCTCGCCAGCAAGGGCAAGAGCAGTGGGAGTACGTCTTCTACAGGTACACTTGTTGTATATGTTATAGACATTTATCTTGCGGATATTTCTAATAGTTCTTGGGTATATGATACCAGATCGGTTGTTCACATTTGCAAATCGATGCATGGACTAAA